>CM056739.1:72948927-74207677 GCA_029844215.1 Przewalskia tangutica | reverse complement strand
CATATCCACCCCTACTCCACATTCAACTAGTATACATAACCCCACCATAATCGCTGCTAAACCCACTTTCCAAATCGCCATTGAATCAGTAAACACAGCTACTCCAGATCTAGTTTACAAAAAGGTTGCTCAGAGGAACTTGTAGCATAAATATATGTATATATAAGTCTCTGTATGTGTGTTTGTGTGTGTAGGTATATTTACAGAGTGTAAGTTGAGAAGGAAATGGGTTGGAAAATGTGTATATATAGGTGAATTGGGGGAAGAGGAGAAGAAAGGAAAGTAGATGGGGAGGGAGGAGTAAGAAAGAAGAGGAAGAAGGAGATCACGCGTGTCATTTGAGCATTGTGGTGGGAATCTATATAATGCACATACCTTCACGCCTTTTTAGTTACTCCCTCTTTTCCGTAGTAAGTGACGTTTTTAACTTAAGTATATTTTTTAAATAATTGTTCACTTTATCGTATGCTTTTATCCCTAATTAAATGACTAAAAATTGTAAAAAAAATATCTTTTTTAATTATTTCATTCCAAAGGGTTAGTAAATATATACATAATACAAGTATCATCTTAGATTAGAATTAAGGTATTAAATGACTAAATATACACTTAAAAGAAGGCAGTCCGGTGCACTAAGCTCCCACTATGTGTGGGGTCCGAAGAAGGGTCGGACCACAAGGATCTATTAGTATATGCATCTTTACCTCACATTTCTGTAAGAGGTTTTTTCACGGCTTGAACTCATGACTCCCCGGTCACATGGCAGCAACTTTATCATTTAGTCCAAGGATACCCTTCAAATATACTATGTACCAATAATTATGACAAAATATTCTATTATTTCTATCACACCCCCGTAGTCGAAGTGGGAGGTCGGCGTATGCTGATATTGTCTCAAAAATCTTCAAATAGAACCAGTGGAAGACCTTTTTATAAAAATTTCGGCGATCTAATAGCGTGACGGGACATGTAAGACACATACTTGTCCATGAGCAACCTTTTCGCGAACAAAGTGAACATTCGACTCAATATGTTTAGTGCGTTGATGTTGAATTGGATTCCCTGAGAGATAAATCACACTAACATTATCACAATAAACCAATATTGCCTTCAGAATAGGACATTGGAGCTCTAGAAGAAGGTTTCGTAGCCAATAAGATTCAGAAACCACATTGGCAACTCCTCGGTATTCTGTTTGGCATTGGACCTAGACAAGGTAGCTTGCTGTTTGGAGGACCAAGATATCAAATTGTCACTAAGAAAGACACAATAACCGGACGTGGAGTGTCTGATATTCGGACATCCACTTCAATCTGCATCTACGTAAGAAATGAGGGTGGTTGTCGAAGACGAATATAGATGCAAGCCACGATCGAGGGTGCCCTGAATATAGCGCACAATGCGCTTGAGAGCATATATGTGATCTTTCATCAGGTTATGCATGAATAGATAAATTTATTGCACAATATAAGATATATCGGGCCTCGTGAAAGTAAGATATTGCAGGGTGCTTGCAAGGTTGCGGTAATGTGATGGATCAGCGTATGGCTTGCTAGAAGTAGCACTCAACTTTAGTTTAGTATCAACCGGAATGGAGGATGGCTTACACGAGGACATGCCAGCTCGTTCAATGATCTCTTCTGCATACTTCTTTTGAGATAAAAATAATCACATGCATGACGTGTTATAGCTATCCCCAAGAAGTAACTCAATGGCCCTAGATCTTTCATAAAAAAATTCTGAGCTAATATGAGACATGATAGACTTGCGAAGAGGATAATATGAAGCAATTAAGATAATATCATCCACATACAGAATGATGTAAGTTATATCATTACCTTGATGGTATATGAAGAGAGAATGATCGACATGTTGTTAGAAAACTCAATATTAAAAACATAATCTGCAAACCTCTTGTACCATGCCCGAGGAGCTTGTTTGAGCTCATACAAGAATCTCTTCAGTAAGCATACATGATTAGGATAAGTGGAGTCTTTGTACATGGGCTGATACATGTACACTATTTCGTTGAGTTCTTCATGCAGGAATTCATTTTTCACATCAAGCTGATGTAGAGGTCATGCCTTTGAAAGAGCCAGACTTAGTACCGTGTAAATAGTTGCTAGTTTGACCACCTGAATGAAAGTCTCACCGCAGTCTACACCAACTTATTGAGTCTTTCCATCACCTAAAATACAAGTTTTATGCCTCTCAAATTTACCATCAGATTTTTCTTTATGACTAAAAATCAACATAGGCCGAATCACATTAACATCGGGAGGATGAGACACCAAATCTCAAGTTATATTATTAATAAGATCATTATATTCATCATCCATAGTCATTTTCTAATTTAAGTCATTAAGAGCAGACATAAGATTTACGAGGCAACAATGATTTGGTTAACATGGGTGTGAAGAACGTATTTTTTATTTGGTTTGAAAATCTCATATTGACTATGAGTGACTGTCGTTGAATCGGAATTGGAGTTGGTTGGATAAGGGAAGTGATAGTGGGCTGGCGTGTGATGGGTCCGGAGGCCGAGTGTGTGGGGAAGGGATTGCCCGGGAGTGGGCTTGACTGAGGCTGGACCGCCACTCAATGGGCTACCAGGAAGTGGGTCGCTCGGTAGTGGACTGCCAAAGAGAGTCTCCGCTGGGCTGGTAGCCACTGGGCTGAGCTGTGGGACGTATTTGGTCCTGTTTGAGGGGCTAATTGGTGGACCAAATACGTGGGCATGCTATCATCAAGAAATTCGTATGTATGAGGCACATAACAATGCATTTTGGCAAAGGGAAAATGTGATTCATCTAAAACTACGTGGCGACTCATGATTATTTTGTAAGAGGATAAATCGTAACATTTGTAACCACGATGGTTTGATGGAGATCCCAAAAAATACATGAAGTAGAATGGGGTTAAAGTTTATTGATGGTAGTAGAAGGTAAAAAAGGATAGCATAAGCACCCAAATATTCGTAGATGAAAATAGGATGGGTCCCTTAGGTATAGAATTTGGAGAGGGGATTGATAGGCTAATTATTTATTTGAAAGTATGTTAAGGAGATGAGTTTCAGTTATTGTTATATCCCTGTTATGTTGTTATTCATGCCTGATATACTCAGTACATTAGTCGTACTGACATCCCTTTTATCGAGGACACTGCGTTTCATGCCCGCAGGTTCACGTAGGCAAGAAGCCGATCCACGTTAGTAGGTTACGGATTCAGCAGATTTTGGGGCGCTCCCTTTTGTTTTGGAGTGTCGATCTATTTTGGTACGATATATTTTTGCATGTCTATATGAGTATGGCGGGGCCTTGTCCCGACCTTTGATGTCATATACTCTTTAGAGGCTTATAGACAAGCGTCATGTATGTAGTAGACTTGTATGGCCTTGTCGGCCTTGGTATAGACACATATATATAAGTTGATTTTCTGAATACAGATTTCACATAGTTTTCTTTCGGCTTAGTCTGTATTTAATTATGAATAAAAATGTTACGGCTAGTGGTACCCGGCGGGTGGGGTCCGGGTGCCCGTCAGGGCCCTCCGTTTTGTGTCGTGACAATGTTGTTGTTTGTTGTGGGGAAAAATAAATATTATTTCCTATAATCACAAGTTAATTTTCGATCTTGAGATGGAAAGAAGGTGTATAAATGTAGTGAATATGATTTCCGGCATAAAGTTGGAGAGAGTTAATATATATATATATATATATAAAGGGAAAGTTAAAACGAGGAAGAGAATTATAAGGTGGGAAATGAAATCCTTAAGCTTATATATCCAAGATCCAACTAGTTGGCCTACTGAAATATCTCTGAGGAAGGGTTGAATTTACACAAAATTGGAGGGGATTTGAATTTTAATGCAAAATGACTATAACCTTTTGTTGGAAATTTATTAAACGTGAAATAAAGTTAATCATATTAATTATGATTCGAACAATTGGGGCCCCGCACGTCGGAAACATTGTTTCCACACACGTGCACATAATGTGCCAAAGATCATAATTTCCTTAATGGAAGAGATATTGGTACGTATACATATTGTTTGAGACATAAGATAATAAATGGTTATTGATCAAATGACAATGGTTTCACGTTGGTAAATGAAGGAAGAAGTGTACTACGATGTGTAAAAGGATTAAACGAATCGGAAAACTCCACGGAGCCTCGGAGCGCCGCGGTGCCTCAACGTCGGAGCCGCGGCCCTGACGAGGCAGTAAACTCTCTGAAGTTTTGGCGCTGCTCAGGCAATAAGCACGACGGAAGGTGAAAAGTTTCTGATTTTTTGGCTGATTTTGGAGCATTACTTCTCCATGAATTGGCACTTGAATTCAGCCATTATTTGGCTGAATTACTCCTCTCAATTAGTACCATTACATGTCTATTGATTGCCATTACTTAGCTAGTTGAGAATTCATCATCTACACACTATAAAATGAGACTCAAAGCTCATTTGACAACATACTTGTATGATTTCAGATTTTCTGAAATATCTTCCTCTCTTGCAATTTTCACAAACTCAAAGATCCTTCTTTCCTAAGCGAACACTTGAGTCTCATTTGCTCACTTGTTTGATTGTTGTTTTATCTTGATAGATAAGTTGCCAACACACCGTTAAAAGGATTACACAGGGCAATATTATCTTAAGGATAGATTGAAAATCAATCGACTCAGCAAGCCATTATTCTTACACTATTTCCAGATTTCTAAACATATTATTGTTGTTGTTCTCAAGGGCTTGTTGCAGTTCCAACGAAGATCTCAAGACTCCAAGAAGGATCAAAGAAATAAGATCAAGATCATCAACACTTATTGTTGTTGTAACAACTGATGTTAGGCTTCAAACCTATTGTATTGTAATTCATTTTGTTTATCCTTTCTAAGTACTAGTAATAGTTGTACACTATTCCCGTACATCCATTGTATTAAGATAATATTTGTACTAGTGCTAGAAATATGTATGTCAACAAATCTGATCTTGGGTTTGGGTCTCTCTTTGACGATGATTTACAAATCTGTTTTCGTCGAAAGTGAGATTTATGTTGAATGATCCTGAACTTGAAGATATTGGGATAGTCATGCTAGCAAGGCTAAGGTTCAAGGAAGAGTTGTTGTCACCGCTCCCGAGAGTAGTGGAAACAAGCGTCCACAAGAGGTTGAGGATGTCAAGAGAAGGCTGAAGATGATGTTTCATCTTGTAGCAGAAAGCCTACATCTCATGGAAAAGAGGATTTGGACACGTGACTGACGTGGGCTAGATTATAAAGATATGAGTTAATTAGTATTCCTTGTCCATAATATGTTTCGAGAATTTCTGAATAAAAGGGAATATAGCAAGGTTAGGAATACGAAGTGTTTTCATTAAAAAAAAACTTATATTCCGTATACCCTAAAAATCAGAAATTGGACTACTCACCTTCCCATTTAAAAATTGAACTGTTATAAACAACGGCCTAAAATAAATGGACTTAGATTGTAATAAACTAGATTTATGGACAATCCTAAGAAAGGGAAGAGGACTAGAGGACTAAAGACAAGGACTATAGGACTAGAGACAAACTTGTCACCGTTTTCGACAGAAGATCCATCTTTTGACAGGATAGTAGTGGACACTCAGTCATACAACGCCTACGGGCGACTGGAGTGGGCCAGATCTGTCATATGACATGATGATGCTAGACACTCAGTCATACGAAGCCTTCGGGTGACTGGAGTGGGTCAGAGTTTTCAGATCTTAAATGATTTGAAGGCCTAAAGAAAGGCAGAAAAGAAATTGGACACTCAGTACCAAGGAAACTGAAGTGGGCCAAAATATCTAGATCACATATGATCGGTTTACGCTCTAACCACGGGCAAGAGGTTGTTCATATGAAGCAATGCTACCTTCAAAGTAGAAGAAGGTGAAGAGGTTGTCCTCAAAAGGACTTAAGGGAATGAGATCACTCTTAAAAGAGGTGATACATGTCCTACACTTGGTTTCAAGGACGTTGTTGGGCGATATGGCTTGAGTCTTCGCCTCATGTCCCACAGGTCGATGATAAATAAGAGTGGTACAGTAAGATTGTAGCCAAATGAATGATATATTTATAATTTGTGCATCTATGCCATCATTTATTAACACGTTAAATAGAAAGTCATTCAAAAGCTAACTAAAGTCGAGATTGTTGCCGTCTGTCGACATAAATCCTCAAATTAAATGTGAGGTAGGCGAAGAGGCAATATCACCTTTCCATTCCATCAAAGGAATGGCGAAAGAAGCACTACTCTTCTATAACTTAGTCACTCCTACGTGGGTGATTTGAAGCTTGTATAAATAGAGGGGGGAGACAAAAACGTTGTGATCTTCATCGATGATGGTACAACATATTGCATTCTTCGTTGAAAAACAAAGATGAAACCCCATCGGAGCGCCGCGGCGCCTCCACCAAGAGCCGCGACGCTTAAAGTCAGGCTGGCTACTAGAATTCAGGCGCCGCGACACCTCTCAGGCAGGGCTGCGACACTTCGGAAGCAGAAGCTGAAAGCCTACGGTTTGAGGAATTCGTAGGGATAGAGGGGGAGAATCTGAAGCATCGTTTATCAAACGACTGCTCCTTACTCACCTCAATCTAACGGTATTATCCAAGCGCAGATCCGTACGCCCAAGATATTTGGGGCAAGGCGATCCGTACCACTAATGCGATTCTGAACAGAACTCCGCATAAGGATAAGGATAATCCTCCATGTAAACCATGGAAAGAATCTCATATATAAATGTTGTGATATGGGGTAGTGTGGCAAGTGTTGAAATACCAAAGCCAAAATGGATAAGTTGGACCTAAGACTTTAGATTGCATATCCACTGGATGTGCCAATAATAGTAGTGCTTATCGCATCTTTGTGCCAAAGAATGTTGAATTCTTTGAAGGTAACTTTTCTTAAGAAGGAAAAAGTAGTTTCTCGAGGTTAACAAGAATCTGTGAGTGCCTGATTGTATGGAACTAGACGTTCCAGATATATAGGACTCGAAATTTGTTGACTATCCGGAACTTGATATTCCAGATCTACAGAACTCAGGGGTTCTAGATGTTGAACCGAGACCGAGAAAAAGTGGGGACAAAGACTTGTTCCGGGCCTTCTAGATTATATGGTTGAGAATGAACTATGGACAAATTGAGAATTGTCATCACTAGAAGCGCTGCTTTGGAAATAAGCTAAAAGAGAGAAATAGACTTCATCAGATAGAACCACACCTAGGTGATGGTTGATCTTCGTCCGGGAAAAGGACCTCTGGGTTGTAAAAGTGGATACTCAAATTAAGTACAAAGATGGATCTAATGACGAGTATAAGGCCTCGTCTACTTAGACGTGTACTCTTATGTGAATAGCTTAACCTCCAGGGTCACCGCAGTCTTGCGTGACATGGATGAGACAACCTTCCTAATCGGAGAGTTGTTTTTATGGACTGTTGGGCTTTTTTCTGAACTTCATGTTGGTTCATGAAATGTTTACATTTTGGTCCTGGAAGTTTCAGATAAAATAGAAACAATAAATCTGACTACAAAAACATTGACTCTGAAGCTAGAAGCCAACAGTGGGAAAACCAAAAGTTTGAAATCGGAAGAACAAAGTGATACAGAACAACCCGAGGGGTATGAGGTTCCAGGGAAGAGAAAAACGTTTGTCGACTTGTCAAATCTCTGTGCGGGCTAAAATAGACAAATGTGTCTACAACAACAACATACCCAGTGAAAATCCCAAAATGTGGGGTCTGGGGAGGGTAGAATGTACATAGACCTCACCTCCACCTTGGTAGGTAGAGCGGTTGTTTCCGGGAGACCCGCGGCTCAAAACAAAGCATAATCAGGCAAATCAAGCAAAACAAAACAAAGTATGAGAAACGGTCATACTCAGACTAGAAATTAAAGCAATGTGGACATACAGATAGTAAAAATCAAATATGCAATGGTAGCGCATTCTAAAACAACAGGAAGCAGTAGCTAACAAGAAGCAGCAGCTAACACAACTAAATAAGATAAATAAATTATACTAAAGAACACATAGCAACATGAATCAAACTACAGAGTACTAAAGAGAAATAATGTGCCTATAAGTGTGACAGGCTAATCGAACCTACAATAATAACACTACACTATCATTTTTTAAGCGTAAAGAGGACTACGCTCGATTACCTACTACCCTTCTACCCTACTCTGTGTCCTCCACAACCCCCTATCTAAGGTAATGTCCTCAGTAAGTTGCACGTATGTCATATCACGTCTAATCACCTCTCCCTAATATTTCTTTGGCCTACCTCCACCCCTCATGAACCCATCCATAGCCAACCTCTCACACCTCCGCACTGGGGCATCTGTGTCTCTCCTATGCACATGTCTGAACCATCTCAACCTCGCTTCCCGCATCTTATTCTCCACCGAGGTCACTCCCACTTTATCTTGGATATCATCATTTCTAATCAAATCTCTCCTTGTATGCCCACACATCTATCTCAGCATCCTCATCTTCGCAACTCTCATATTTTGTATGTGTGAAGTCTTGACTGGCCAACACTCTGCCTCATACAACATAGTTAGTCTAACCACCACCCTATAGAACTTGACTTTAAGTTTAGTCGGCATTTTTTTATCGCACAAGACTCCAGATGCGAGCCTTCATTTCATTCACCCTGCCCTAATACGATGTGTGACATCGTCATCAATTTATCCATTCCCCTGGATAATAGACCCTAGGTATTTGAAGCTTTCATTCTTCGAAATGACCTGAGTACCAAGCCTCACATCCCTGCTTATCTCGGGATCGCTCCCGCTGTTGAACTTGCACTCTAAATATTATGTCTTGGTCCTACTCAACTTGAACCCTTTAGACTCCAAAGTATATCTCCAAACCTCCATCTTGGCGTTAACTCCGCTACGAGTCTCATCAATCAGGACTATGTCGTCTGCGAATAACATACACCATGGTACATGCCCTTGGATTTGTCGTGTCATTCTGTCCATGACCAAGACAAGTAGGAATGGGCTAAGAGCTGATCCCTGATGCAGCCCCATCGTCACTGGGAAGTGCTCCGAGTCTCTTCCTACTGATCGTACCCTAGTCTTGGCTCCATCATACATATCCTTGATAGTCATAGTGTACTCTATAGGTACACCTCTAACCTCCAAACATCTTCATAGAACCTCCCTAGGGACTTTGTCATATGCCTTATCGAGGTCGATGAAAACCCTATGTAAATCTTTCGTCCTCTCCTTATACTACTCCACCAACCTCCTAATAAGATGAATGGTTTCGATAGTCGAACGTCCCGACATGAATCCAAACTGGTTCTTGGAAATAGATACGTATTTCCTCACCCTCATCTCCACGACCCTTTTCCAAACTTTCATAGTGTGGTTCAGCAGCTTGATACCCCTATAGTTGTTGAAACTCTGGATATCACCTTTGTTTTTTATATATCTTTACGTAGACGACATGTTGATCATAAAGAGTAATCTTAGTTTGATCCTAGAAGTATGTTGAAATAATATTTCGACATGAATGATATGGGTATTACAGATGACATCTTCGGAATTGGGAATTCCAAGACATCTAACAGACTGGTCTAAACCAAACTCACTTATGAGATGTTTTGACAGTCTCGTTGAAGTCACCAATGGATATGAATCATAGAATTGATTTGAATCATGGTGCACCCATATATCAAGAGCGATAGATGTAGGTCACATGTAGTTCAATATATTTTACACACTACAACTGACCTGGTATCGGCTCATAAAGAAGATCGGTTGAATTAATGTTCACTGGTAACGATCGATAGAAGGCGTTAAATGAGATGTGACGACATCTGAATTATTTGCTTATCTATGAATTATATTCATGATGTACAGCGGTTCTGAGAACATAGTAATGCAAACTTGACATCAGACTTAAAGAACACCAATGCCACAAGTGGATGTGCATGGTGTGTCTTTTGAAAAATCCTCTAAGCAAATTTGTATCGGCCGATTCGTGATGGAATCGGAGTTTATCGTTTTGTACAAATCATTATGAGAAGTTGAGTAACTTCACGACCTCTTAGAGGATGTCCCTTATCGGGAGTAACTCGTGTCTTCATCAATTATACACTGAAGGGCACGGATGACGACGTCTGGACATATCTATCGCAGACATAAGACCGTATGACAGTTGATCGGATAACACATCCTTGATTACTGAATAAAAGGATATACCGGAACCTTTCATTAAGGTATTACCCAAAGATCAAGAGTTCTGCCGGGAATGGGCTTAAAATCTAAAATGTACGAACTGATACGGTGGATACCCAACCTAACGGACTGGAGATCCCAGGAATTAGGTTCAATGGGAAAACTAAGTCGTAAAGGTTCAGCGGAACGCTTCGGTGGAAGCAAGAACACTTTGAATAATGATTTCTTCTTAGAAACATGAATCCAAGACCGTTCTCGAGATAGACATTAAGTGCTACCTATGGAGGGGGTAAAGACTAAGTTTTCAAAACCTTTAATGATCTTCATCGGTTGAGGTTAGGTTTGGGAAAACTTTTAATGGTGCCTAACACTTGTGAAGTGGGGTATAGCAGGATACCTTGAAGGAGACCACCTATTTAAGTGCGACGATAGGCCGCCTCAAATGAACGCACTTAAGAATCCAAGAGTGTCCACGGCTCACGACGGAAAAACCTTAAATAAGGATAGAGTAAGTAAAGGTGTTGTGTTGATACCATTGTCTAGGCTTACACTAAACACTGACGTCAAGACATCACGTTCACCCCGCAGTAAGTAAGTCCGATGATATTCTACAATGAAAGGTTCAAATCTACGGCTACCTATCCAGATGCAACATCGATCCGCCGAAAGATTGCTAGAAATGCACCTTGTGAGTGCGTCAAAATCTCTTCCAAGAGGGGATTGTTGGAAATTTATTAAACGTGAAATAAAGCTAATCCTATTAATTATGACTCGAATAATTGGGGGCCCGCACGTCGGAAACATTGTTTCCACATACATGCACATAATGTGCCAATGATCGTAATTTCCTTAATGGAAGAGATATTGGTACGTATACAAATTATTTGAGACGTAAGATAATAGATGGTTATTGGCCAAATTACAATGGTTTCACATTGGTAAATGAAGGAAGAAATGTACTACGATGTGTAAAAGGATAAAATGAGTCGGAAAACGCCGCGGAGCCTAGGAGCGCCACGGCGCCTCAACGTTGGAGCCGCGAAGCCGGATCACCGCGACGCCTCCAGCCAGAGTCGCGGTCCTGATGAGGCAGTAAACTCTCTGAAGTTTTGGCACCGCGGCGCCGTTCAGGCAGTATGCACGACGGATGGTGAAAAGTTCCTGACTTTTACGCTGGTTTTGGAGCATTACTTCTCCATGAATTGACACTTGAATTCAACCATTATTTGGCTGAATTACTCCCCCCAATTAGTACCATTACATGGCTATTGATTTCCATTACTTGGCTAGTTGAGACGTCATCATCTACACACTATAAAATGAGACTCAAAGCTCATTTGGCAACACACTTGTATGATTTCAGATTTTCTGAATTATTTTCCTCTCTTGCAATTTTCACAAACTCAAAGATCCTTCTTTCCTAAGCGAACACTTGAGTCTCCTTTGCTCACTTGTTTGATTGTTGTTTTATCTTGGGAGATAAGTTGCCAACACACCGTTAAAAAGATTACACGGGACAATATTATCTTAAGGATAGATTGAAAAATCAATCGACTCAGCAAGCCATTATTCTTACACTATTTCCAGATTTCTAAACATATTATTGTTGTATTTCTCAAGGGGCTTGCTGCAGTTCCAACGAAGATCTCAAGACTCCAAGATGGATCAAAGAAATAAGATCAAGATCATCAACATTTATTGTTGTTGTAACAACTGATGTTAGGCTTCAAGTCTATTGTATTGTAATTCATTTTGTTTATCCTTTCTAAGTACTAGTGTTGGGTCCCGGGGCTATGGATCAGTAAGATTAAAATCGAAACAACAAGAATAACTGAAACAGTTTCTGGATGGCCTACAATGTTGAGACAACATTGGTGGCAACATCTGATAAAACAGAATAAACCTTAAGAGTATAAATGCAGCGGAAAAATAAAAGACGCAAAAGTTTATATTTTCAAGAGTAAATATTAATATATCCCTTGATGGTCGATGACCAAAAGAATTGTATATATTATATACAATTACAAATGAATTTCATTTTACAAATTGTGCAATACAAACAAAAAAGAAATTACAAATAAAAAGAAAGTCACAGATGACTTCACCTAAGTTAAAAGGTCTAAAAAGACAAATACAACATCTTCATTACAATTGCTTTTACATTAAGCTTAATCTAGAATAAAGATAGCAATTTTAATGAGGGACAGATGTTGCTAAAAGACTTAGGCTAAAATGTTTTGATCCAGATTTCTGAAGCGAAATTCCGAGACCTCTCTTGGTATTTTTACATTTTTATTCTGGATTACAATACTCTGAAGTTCATCCTCTATTTATAGTGTGGAACTTCCTTGAAACTCTCACTGGTTGGTTGTGGAAGTTGAGAGAAAGAAGGTTGCAGCTTAGACCTATTCCAGCTCCATGAATTTCTCAACAACTTTGACTTGGTCTATTTTGACTTGGTCTTCAAGTTACTTCGATTCCAAGCTTGACTTCTTCAATTTCCACGTTTTAAACACAACTCCATATTCAGCTTGCCTAGGGCGTTTTTAACTCACAGTAACAAACATTGTTTTGGCCGGAAAAATAGGCAAAATCGTTTCCAAAAATGTTGGGTGAGATGTTGCGGCAACATCCGAGACAACATCTGCAGGACACTGCGGATGTTGCGCAACACTGCAAGATATTGTCCAGGCATAAAACCTGGTGTTGCCACAAAACTCACAATCTCCCCATTTTTGTCTTTCTTCACAAAACTCCATACAAACTTGAAAATGCCAAGGATACGACTGATTTTAAATGTTTCCCTTAACATTCCAAACTTAGCAAGATTGTGCCTATTCTCTCCCTCAACATGCAGTTATAAGTTTCAAGTATTGTATGGTAATTTATGTTAGTTAAAACATATGTTTATTAGTCACAACTCACATACAACATGGTTGTAAGTAGTCAAAGACTAATATGCATACATCATCCACAAATAAGATATATATAAACATATTTATAGACCAAAAATAAAATTGTCTCATTGTCCACACATATCAATATCAATCAGTGTGAAGTAAGACAAAACCAGTTTAGAAGAAATGTTGGTCAAAGTGTTGCATAACATTTGTCCCAACATATCTCCATACATGTATGTAGATACGTTGTTACAAATGTTACAACACTAATTCCAACATTAACAATCTTCCCATTTTTGTCTCTCTTCACAAAACTCACACATTAACCAAACATGAACAGTTCAACATCATCAATCTCCCCATTGCTCTTTATTCACCAACAGCAGCATCAGTCTGAGAAACAACACCGTAGTAGCAGTCTCCCTATGCACAGTAGTCTCTCATGTATAGTAGAGCTTGTACAACTTCAGCTTCCTCCCCCTGCATAGATAACCTTTTCCCCCTGCATAGATAACAACATTTTCTCCCCCTTTTTGTGGAGAAAGCAGTATCATGAAATAGACTATTGGCTGAACTGAGCCAGTGTTTCCTAGATCGTTGATAATATTTCTGACAACATCGACATTTCATGCTTTCTTCTTCCAGGTCAAGTCAATGTTTCTATCCTGAAGACGATTGTCCAGTTTGCTGAAAGGTATTGAGCTTGGGTTCTTTGTATTCGACGGATGGATAATGTTCATTGGATGGAGTGGTATTTGACAGTTGTGTAGACATTTGAGAGATATTCTATTGGTGAAGATGTAGGAGAGGATTTTGGGAATTAATCAGGATACATTTATATATATGTATTGTATAGATTTGACATTTGGACTAATGTAACATCTCACATACAATATATATATATATATATATATAACAACCATTCATGATTGGAGTGTGAATTGAGGATGAGTTCATCAGATATATAGAAAACAACCGAGGAGACGATTTTTCCCTTCTTTTTTTTATAATTTAAAAAAATATCGGGGAAAACTCTTGAAATGACATGAAAAATAACAAATAAGAAAAGTATTATATACAATGCAACATTTCTTTAAGAAACTCACAATAATATTTCCCAAAAAGTAGGTAGTGTAGAATAATTGGAACTCTTCACATCCCTAAAACAAAGGGTTTTACATAGCACAAAATATCATTAAACATTTAAAAAGAAACGGTCCTCCAGAATTTTGGATTTTCGCTATTTAGAGAGACGTGTTACATACCACAACCCAGAAAAAAATAAGAGAAACAATATTGATCAATGTACTGGAACATGATATTGTGAATGATGTTGGCAACATTTCAAAGTTCAACAAGCATTTTTAAGACTCCAAGGATTTTCTGATTTAGGAAATGGAAATTCTGTATATGTTCCCTATGAGACTGATCGCTGGACTAATGTGACATTTTACCATTGTCCTTAATCAACTTAGTTGAACACATACAGTTAAAGGACTAAATATTAAGGAATTTTCAACCTTCTTTAAGCACATGGTACTCCTATAGAATAGGAACGGTACCAAACTTAGAGTTTTGCTCTTTTTGTATAAAACAAAATCTTTAGTAGAGGTTTTGTCTTCTTATGATACTCCCTTTTTATGATACACATAATTGATATATATACCATCGCAGAGAACGGTATCACATTCAAACTTTGTCTTTGTGAAGTCATGTTTGATTCGTTTGAAAAATAGTGCAACATTACTATAACACATATCCTGTACATTGACTCAAACAGTAAATGTTACCTAGAATGTTAGGACAACATTTTGGACAACACTTACCTAGTCTGTCTTATTTTCAAAGAAAATAGAGACCAAGAGATTTTTTCAAGCTAGAAAATCTCTCATGATCTAGGGGTTTGGTAAAAATATCAGCTAGTTGAGAAAGAGTATTGTCGCGCCCTTTTTCGACCGCGACTTTTATTTTCTAACTCCTGCTTAAAAAACAAAAGGTTAGAAAATAAAAATAAATTGCTAATAGAGTTTAAGAGGCTTAAAGGTTTTTTTTTTTTTTTTTTTTTTTAAAATGCCAAAAGGATGCTAAAATTGCAAACGATGCTAAAGTTAAAAAAGGTGCTAAATGCTGAAGGGTTGCTAGAATGCTAAGGGTTCGCGGAGTCGCCACCTAATTAATTGGGTGAATTAGGACACCTAAATGTTTAACTAGTTTGAAGTAAAACATTAACTCCATTTTAATGGTCTGCTAAACTTAATGAGATTCTGGGTAAGGGTTCTTTATTAATCTAGAGGGAAGGGGTTAGACACCCTCTAAGATCCGCTAACTTGCGGTTGTCCTGCCAAACCTAGGGTAATTATTATATTTAAGAAAAATGCAATGCTAAAATGTTAAAATGTTTAAAGGTGCTTAAGTCTAAAAGAGCAAAAGGTGCTATGTGTGAAAGAATGCTAAGAGATGCTAAAATATTAAAGGTTAAGGACGCTTAACAAAAGTGCTAGCAATTTAAAAGTGCTAAGTGTAAACAAAGTAGTGCTAGGGTGCCTAAATATTAAGAGGGTGCTAAGGGATTAACTTTAAAGTAAAGGATGCTAAAAAATAAAGGGTGTTAAAAGTGCAAAATGCCAAAGAGGTGCTAAAAATGCAAGAAGTGTTAAATGTAAAGGGTGCTTTAAAAGGTGCTAGAAGGATGCTAAAATGCTAAAGAATGCTAGGAAGGTGCTTTATGGACTAATTATGTATTTATGCAAAGGTTATTTAGTTAGGTATGCTACTAGCTAAATTAATCTTGCTTAACCTGCGCGTAATATTATATAAAATGTTAAGATGCTATTTTGAGAGTTTAAGAGAAAATCATTTATGGATTTTAACAAATTGTTGGTTTTATGATGCAAGTTAAAACATTTTGGCAAAAATTAGACATGCATGACAATCTTAAAAGGCAAGTAAATTAAGCGATGAACTTTAGATTACCTTCCCCACTTATATGTTTAAAGGCTAATTATTCTAGATATCCTATTAATTACAGAGTTATAAATTACAATAACAAATAAAGTAAGATAAGGATGAGATGAGAGAATGAGGGATTGAAGCGGATGACCCCGTCCTATTTGTTTTTCTAGGAGTTGCCGAAGAGGGAATGAGAATGCGGATGCGGGTCGCCATTTGAAATGGCTTGCGATGAGCCTCGCCGTGAGACTCTTTATTTTGCTCCAATGCGTGCCATGTAAAAATAAAGAAAGATAAGGATTAGAATCAACTCAAATAATATTCGATACAAGTCATTAAATGTCAAACATGCCCCTATGTGCATAGTAAATTCCAATCACGTGACTCTAGCAAAACAACCCCAAACCAACTTACCTAATCAGAATAGATTTGATGTAAGTCGTTAGTTAAAGCCAAATTCACACAGAGATAGGAATTACTATACAAACATAGTAAAAATGTGCACAATACACTGGAGAGAACCTGCCAGAGGCCTTTATATATATCATATGTATACTAGATAAATATATATTTTGATAGCTAATTGACTAAATGCATGCAGGTTCAGAAAGTAATGCATGTTAGGGGGCAAGAAGACTGGGTACTAACATTTTACATATTCAGTAATTTTAGGAGAAAATGGAGTATACGTTAACATATGTTAAAATATAAAAAGAAAGAACACAAAATGAGTGATTTAACTGAAAGCGCAAGACAATTCGAATGAATGATTCATATGTATTCAGACCCCTTTCTGGGCAAACAGCAAACAGACATAATAGCTCAAGAAGAGGGAGTTACATATTATCAAGGAAGCATTTCACACACAGGCAATCAAACAGTTGGTATAGCTGAACATACACCAGTAATAATGACCACTTAAGTTAAAGTTAGGCAGGTATAGTCACCTTTATACTATGCACCAGCCCCATATCCCTCATATATAGAGAAATCATATAATTAGCCTAATAGATATAGAGGGCATACAGGGTAATCAAGATGCCGGACTCATTTGAGCGAGATTGGTTAGTTAGAGGTGCATTTCTTGCAGATTACTGTACGAGCCGAGTTGAGAATGCAACTTGCTATCGGAGAGGGAATAGTCATGCTTATATAGACTCTTCTAAGAACTATAATGAAATGAATACATGCTCTTTACACCATAATGCGAGCGGTTCTGGGCAGGTGTATAGCTCGGCACTTAGACAGGCCAATATAGGTAGATAACTAATAAAAGACGAGAAGCAAAGCGACATCAGTATGCTGGGGGACTATCACATATGATCAAAGGGTAATGCAAATAATGAGATAGATGGGCATGTTTCAATCTAATTCCAGTGACACACATATCTTATTTCTTGACATGGAGGCAGTCGAAAATATGCTAATTAGAACTAAGTATCCAATTTAAGCCATGAATAAGAAACACTAAGCAATAGACAGAGACAAAACGGACAGAAGCTAAGAGGTGGATTCCTCTCTAGCCACACACGAAGCAGGTATAGACACTCTCCACAGGGCAAACACAATAACGCAATACTCCCATAATTCCTTATACACAAATGATTGTTCTGAACAGATTCATGAGTATTGGCAGCCAAATCTTTATAATATTCTTTTGATCAGGGAGGCATTTAAATAGGTTAACATGGTGAGCCTCCCACTTTCGTAAATTAGAGACGAAACAGATAAGCTAACAGTTAAGTGAAACAGCATCGACATTAAACCAGCAATTTCGACCACGCACAGCGACGATTAAAAGCATTGACATTATTGACAGAGCATGTTACTCAAACAGATTGCGAAGTGTAAATTGCATAATAAACCGAAAAGGGGCGGGTTTACCTTCTAGGACAGCGACCGGGCAGCGTATCAAGTCGTCGGTCATTCCGACGGGTTTTGGGTTTGCGGCGAATGAAAGGCAAGGTTTGTTTGCCGATTCTTGGCTTGAATTGAAAGAAGGAGATTTGAACTACTATCGGTGCTTATGCTAATGGTGCAGGTCTTTGGCTGCTGCTAGGTGTCTGTCTGCTTATAGATCGATTATAAACACTTTACTATTAATAAGCATAAGGTAGGTTATGACGGAAGGATAAAGAGAATACAACTATGGTTATGTAAGTTTGCGAGATCTGATTACCTCGGACTAGTGTAAGACCATTAGTAGGTAATGGGCAGTAGGAACACCTTGAGGAAAGGTAGTAGCATCTGTACTGACGATAAAGATAGTAAGAGAATACGGAGAGGTAGGGACCCGGGACAACTTGAAATAACTTATAAAGGAAAGGCAGTAGACACTCGAGCGATAAGAAATCTTGACAAGTCATTGGATTATGTAATACCGTGAATTGAGGTTGAACAGGACTATAAGCTCTACAGTGAGAGAGGATAATAGGATTACTACTTGACAAGATCAAGGAAGTCTTCCCCCTAAATTGTGATTGGCAGAAGTCTTAGCCATGCGGCAAGCAAAGGAATCAGATCCAAGTATAGTAACCAAGTTTGGTTGCAACAGAGAAAGGAAGCAGGAACCATGCGAGATTAAGGATGCTCGAATATTTTGCAAGTGCAAGAGAGGCTTCCGATTATTAGAAGAGAAGTTGACCACGACTATAGTTCTAACCCTCTTGAGAGACTAGAGGTTAGGGTATTATTGTAACACGTTGGGTGTTGGGCTAGGTTGTGTCTTGCAACACGATAAGGTTAGAGCTTATGTTTCGGCGGTTAGGGAAGCGAAAGGAATTACGTTACTCACGATTTAGAGTGGCGATTAATCGTACCTTGAAGATTTGGAGGCAATTTCCTTATATAGATTTCATGTGGATATTTGCGTAGACCACGGAAACTCAGGTATATCTTGATGGCGGTGAATTTGCGGCGAGACGGTGGTTGGAGCTACTTGGGATTGTGATATTGATATCCTATACCACCCGGGGAAGGCGATGTAGTTGCAGATGCCCTTAGTCGCGGTCGATGGGTAGTCTGTTGGGGTGCAGCCGGGAAGAAGGACATGGTCCGAGGTTACACCGATTAGCAAGCCTTGGGGTTCGTTTGGTTGATTCCGTTAGTAACGAATTCGGGTTCGAGAGGCGCCGAGTCTTCCATCGTCGAGGTGAAGAGGCGGCGATATGAGGATCCGATTTTGGTGCAGATCGAGATGCAACTCTCGGGAAGAGAAGAGTCTATTTGAGGTAGCAGGATGGGGTGCTAAGGTTTAAGGGCGATTAGGTGTTCCGATGTGGCAGACCGTCGCCAGTGCAGAGGCGCGGTGCTCGTTATTCGATTCATCCGGTCGACTAAGATGTACCATGACCTCGGTGCATGTATTGGTGGGATGGTTTGAAGAGGACGTGGCGGTTTGTTGCCCGATGTCCTACTTATCAACGAGTTAAGGTTGAGCACGAAGCGGTGGGCTATTACGAAGCTATTGATTTCCGATGTGGAAATGGGAGGTGGTCAACATGGACTTTATTACGAGGTTACCTCGCACCCAGGAGACATGATTCCATTTGGGTTATTGTTGTGGTGGCGAAATCACCCACTTTCTTCCACCAGACGACATTTTCACCAGACTATGCAGATTATATATTAGAGATTGTGAGATTGCACGGAGTCGGTGTCGATTATATCAGATAGAGGAGCCCATTCACGGCTAACTGGAGGTCTTTCGGAAGGGATTAGGGACACAGTGAGTCTCAAGGCTGCGTTCATCCTCGAGCGGACGGACGGCCGAGCGCACTATCGAGACAACGAGGATATCTGCGGGCTTGTGTTATTGATTCGAGGTAGCTGGGAGGATCATTTACCTTTATGGAGTTTGCTTATAACAACGGCTACCATTCTAGTGTTCGGATGACGCCTTATGAGGCCTTATACGGGAGAAGTGCAGTCACCGATATGTTGGTTTGAAGTGGGAGAAGTGCGATTAATCGGGCGATTTGGTTCAGCGGCGATGGATAAGGTGAAGCTTATCCAGAGCGGTTATTAGCAGCCAAAGTCGGTAAATCATATGCGAGATCATCGGCGTCGACACTTAGAGTTTGAGGTCAAGGATCGGGTCTTTAAAGTGTCACCCATGAAGGGTGTGGTGAGATTTGGGAGGAAGGAAACTCGGCCCAGTACATTGGGCGTATCGATTGTCAGAAGAGTGGGCAAGGTTGCCTATGAGTTGGATCTGCCGTCCGATCTTGGCGGTACATCCAGCTTTTTCACGTGTCTATGTTCTGGAAACGTTGGAAATCCATCTAAGTGCACCCGATTCGGGATATCCAGTGACATAGGAGTTGTCGTATGAGAGTCCCAGCGATACTCGATCGTCGGTTAGACGACTCGGACGAAGGAGGTGGCTTCGAGTTTTATGGCGAACGAGCAGAGAAGAGATGGCGTGGGAAGCGGAGGATGATATGATGAAGAAATACCCACACTTATTCCCTATACCTCCGTGTAACCCTCTTTCCCTCTTGATTGGTGTTAATTTGGTTGATTATGCTTGAGTAATGTTGTGGCTCGGGAGCATTCTTATTTGCTAAGGAATAGTTAAGAAGATATGTTTATATTGTGTTTTGTGTAAGGCTAGAAGGAACATTCGGACGAATGTTTCTAAGTGAGGAGAATGTTATACCTCGTGGTTCGTGCCGTGCGTATGGGGCCTGCGAAGGAGTTAGGACTGAATCGAAAACTTGGTCGGGGCCTCGTGGCCGGGGCGAGGCATGGCCGCGCAAGCGGGAAATTCATGGCGCGCGGAAATCGGAACGCGACGCTAAAGTTCCGAGAGTCGCCATTGCACGGAGTGTCGAAGCGGAATTTTGGCGGAAAAACTTAGAAAGTCTGATTTTGTGTTTTAAAAGAGGCCATGGGAGGGTGACAAGTGTCCCCATCCGATTTTACGCTACATGCATTATATTGACCAAGACTTGGTCATTTCTTTCAACTTTTCATCTTTACACTCCATCTCTCTCTAAGTTAAAAGCTCATCCTTCTCTAAATTCCCAGAGGAATTCTAGCCTAAGGAAAAATCTGAAAAGTGTAATAGGAAGGAAAGGTTATTACAAGCTTGTGAAGACTATTGTGGTGGTGTTCTTGGAGAAAAGGCTAGCAAGGTGTTGGAATAAGTTTGGCTAAAACTTAAGGTAACATTTCTTCTCTTGTAGTTGGTTTTGGGTGTTGCATGTTTAATAGGAAGAACTTGTAGTTGGAAAATGCACTTAGAGTAGTTGCGTGTAAGAAATGGGGTTGATTATGAAAGAATTGGTTAGGGGATATTATGAGCATGTTGTTGCCTAAATACTACATTAGACTTGTTGGGTTAGTTGTTGTAACTTGTGGGGCTGAATTTTACACACCAAAGTTTAGGTGTGTAATCCCTAGTGTTGGTTGGTTGTTGAGCCTTAAACATGGCATTTGAGCGTTAAAAATCGACCTTGGAAAAGGTGGCAAAGTATGTAGAAACAAAGGAAACGCCCAATTTTCCGTAGGAAATTGGTGACTTTAACTTGGAAAAATTTTGCATTATAACTAGAGCTTGATAAACGTATATGGTCATTTTAGGTTGACATACTACGTGCGGTAAAGTGGACTTAGCTTGTGGATCGACCAGAAGAGGTATGTGGAGCTTTCCTATCTCTCGAGCATGATTAGTTGTACCTATGTAGTGCGGTAGACGTCATGTTTTGGAAATCTTCGTTTGTTATAAGTATTTGATACTTGCTTCGTTTTAAAATAAAAGTATAAAATCCCTTGGACTTAAGGGAATGTGTTTTACTATTGTTTAACTCTAATATAACGGCTTTATGGGGAGTTGGTTATATTAGTTTGTGAAAGTTTAATGGAGAAAGGTTTTGATGATTTGAACTTGTGGAAGGAAAATGGTTTTAAGGCATGAATTGCCTAAGGTTTTACAAGAAATGAAGTCACTTAATTTAGAAGCTTGAGATAGTTTTAAAAGGAAATGTGACTTGTTTTGAAAAGAAATCGTAACTTGATACTATGGTGATTAGTATCTTGGAATTTTTGTATAAAAAGAGTTATTTCTTAAAAGGTTAAGGTACATGATACTTGGGTTAAATTCCCGGATTTTTACTAAAAGACATGATCGTGCCTTAGGTATACTAAAATGAGAGAATGTATTAATACTATTAATAAGAAGTTAGGTGATTCTTAACGTGCTTGAGTTATGATAGGCCGGTAGTGCTTATGTTGTGATGTGATAGTGGTAGTGCTTATGTTATGTTTTATTAGCGGATGAGCTATGTTTTATATGTTTATATTATTCTGGGTAAAACCGGGTTATTATTTATGCCATGGATTTGCTACCCATGACGCGAGTGCGCCAGTACTACGTGCGGATCGGACCATAGGATCCAGTGCGGGTGAAATAGTCCCGTGCAGTGCGCGATGGTATCACGCGGATCCACGGGATCCATGCGGGTGAAATAGTCCCGTGCGGGTGAAATAGTCCTATGACGAGGCGGATGACTCATGCGGGTCCACAGGACCTATGCGGGTGAAATAGTCCCGCGAGTAGGATCGCTTAATTATACTACGAGGCGAGTACCTGTTTTGATCGTGAGCCTCCTATTTTTATGCTATAAAACTTATACTTGTTACTCTCATTGCTAGTAAGGCACGGTCAAGTAAACCGATTTTCGCCTATAACTCAAACTTATATTTTGACTTATGATATTATTACGGATTTTCCGTTCGCATATTTGGTACATGTTATCGACCTCCTTGAAGCTGCGTTCATCTGCGCGAGTTGAGGTTCATAACTGGCGATCCGCACTCTTAGGATCAGTTCGGTTCTCGGAAGGCTCTATTTCTCGGAGGCCTCGTCTTTTAGTACGATTCCCGAGGTTGTAGACTTTTGTACATTCGGGGTATGGCGGGGCCTGTCCCGTCATAGTGTTATTCATTCTTAGAGGCACGTAGTCTTGTCGAACTTGGTTGCGTTAAGGATGTTGTTTGGTTTATGTACTTTTGGGTTAGCCATTTTGGGCTAGACTATTCTATATCGTAATGGTTGTTTATCTTGAGTTTATATTCCGCTGGTTTTCTACGATGTTGTGTCACCAGGGTGCGGGTTAAGAGCGTGATCCACGGGTCCGGTTCGGTCGTGACAAAAGTGGTATCGAGCGATTAATCCTCGGAAAGAGTCTACAGCCGTATCTAGTAGAGTCTTGATTATCGGTGTGTTGTGCACCACATCTATAATCGTGAGGCTGCAGGATATTTAGGATTGGTTTCCATTTCTTCTCACTCTAAGATCGTGCGATAGAGGCGTGTGGTTAGGGTCGTCTCTCCTGCGAGTTATGGTGTTTGCATTCTGAGAGCGATGACCAGAGAAGATTATGTGGATTGCGTATCCGGTTGGTAATACTTGTAGTATAGTTGGTATTGCGACGACATGACCATATCTGATTTACGTATGAGGATCACATATGTGTTGCCAAGAATGATTTTAGATTACGTGATTTGGTAAGGACTAAATAGGTGCAGGGAGGTGTGAGCAGTTAAGGAACTCTCATCGAGGTTTTACGTGCTAGTTGAGAAAATTAGGAGACGATGAGTTGTCGGAAAAAGTAATGGAACCTTAAGAAGCTTAATTAAGGGGCCCAACGGGAGGCTATGTTTGTAAATTGAGCTCGTGGTATGCTTAAGAGGATAGTACGAATGAGATCCGTGTGGAGTAAGTAATGGTTGTTGTGACCAAGGCGGCACGACTATGGTATTATGAGAAGTTAGTATACCCGACATGGGGTGGGATCGGTTGATAGTAGTCATTACGTGGCGGTCGCGAGGGTACAAGTCGAGTCTAATTAATCATTTTACGAGTTCGCAGACGTATCCCACCGGAACCAGGTTGTGAGCGCCGGAAATGACCTTATATTGTTTTAACTTAGTAACTCCAAGATCGAAGGCCAGCTTTATTATGGAAGTTATGTACGTAAGCTAGAATAAGTTTGGAAGTACGGAAAGAGTAAATGCGGCCGTGAAGTGAGCAACCAAGTGTGAAAGAAATGGCGAGAATCCATGAGAACCTTTATGGGGTAACCACACGTGAGTGTTGGGTGGTAGTGAGTGGGCGATAATAATTGTCGAGAACGATATAGTCGTCGGACCTAGCGGTATTATGACGACGTTGAGGTCATTATGAGTACGGGCTAGTTGGCCTCATGTTATGCCAACGTGGAATACAGAAGAGATTGATTCGGTACCAATTTTCCGTGGCGGTTGCCATCAGTGGAGAAGAAGAAGTAGTAGTAACGGTGAATTATCCTTCCTTCTTTGGCATCATTGTTTTTAATAAGTGTGTGACTTGTCCATTGGGAAAAATCGACGTAAAGTAAGTAATACTTGAATTTGAAGGAATTTATGTTAAGTTCCTTGGAGGTACTTGGAGTTGGTTTGGTGTGGCGGTCAGGGCCACGACCTTCCGGATAATTTCAAGGAAAGGTGCAAGGCAAGAATAAAATAAATGCGGCACCTGGAAAAGTGAGGGCATCTTTGGTAGGTTTGAAAATCTACGATTTTAAGGCGATGCGTAATGATTAGATATTCTGAGGACCACGAGAGGATCCGGTGATTAGGGTTGTGACACCAAAGAAAGTTTATTGAAGGGAGATAAGTTCTCTCCCATACACAAAAGGATAGTCTTACGTATTATGGGGTTATGTGTACCCATGTAGTTAGAGGAAGGATGGGAAGGCGGTAGGTCTTGATATCGTCATGCCATAAGTTACGCTTTAGATAACCGTGGAAAAAATATTATGTTGGGGTAATTAAGAGCAGCGTTACGAAACGGTCGTGGAAGTGTCGTAAGAAAAATGCGAGTAGTACACATATTTGAAAGCATGCGATTATAGATCAGATTATAAACACTTTACTATTAATAAGCATAAGGTAGGTTATGACCAGAAGGATAAAAGAGAATACAACTATGGTTATGTAAGTTGCACGAGATCTGATTACCTCGGACTAGTGTAAGACCATTAGTAGGTAATGGGCGTAGGAACACCTTGAGGAAAGGTAGTAGCATCTGCATCTTGGCGATAAAGATAGTAAGAGAATACGGAGAGGTAGGGGACCCGGGACAACTTGAAATAACTTATAAAGGAAAGGCGAGTAGACACTCGAACGATAAGAAATCTTGACAAGTCATTGGATTATGTAATACCGTGAATTGAGGTTGAACAGGACTATAAGCTCTACGGTGAGAGAGGATAATAGGATTACTACTTGACAAGATCAGAAGTCTTCCCCAAATTGTGATTGGCGAAGTCTTAGCCATGCGGCAAGCAAAGGAATCAGATCCAAGTATAGTAACCAAGTTTGGTTGCAACAGAGAAAGGGAAACATGAACCATAACTGAGATTAAGGATGCTCGAATATTTTGCAAGTGCAAGAGAGGCTTCCAGTTATTGGAAGAGAAGTTGACCACGACTACGATTCTAACCTCTTGAGAGACTAGAGGTTAGGGTATTATTGTAACACGTTGGGTGTTGGGCTAGGTTGTGTCTTGGCTTAACACGATAAGGTTAGAGCTTATGTTTCCCGGCGGTTAGGGAAGCAAGAAAGGAATTACGTTACTCACGATTTAGAGTCGGCGGCAGTTAATCGTACCTTGAAGATTTGGAGGCAATTTCCTTATATAGATTTCATGTGGATATTTGCGTAGACCACAGGAAACTCCGGTATATCTTCAGACTGAGGCAGTTGAATTTGCGGCAGAGACGGTGGTTGGAGCTACTTAAGGATTATGATATTGATATCCTATACCACCCGCGGAAGGCGATGTAGTTGCAGATGCCGCCATCGCAGATTGATGGGTAGTCTGTCGGGGGTGCAGCCAGGGAAGAAGGACATGGTCCGAGAGTTACACCAGTTAGCAAGCCTTGGGGTTCGTTTGGTTGATTCCGTTGGTAACGGAATTCGGGTTCGAGAGGCCGAGTCTTCCATCGTCGAGGAGGTGAAGAGGCGACAGTATGAGGATCCGATTTTGTGCAGTGCGAGATGCAACTCTCGGGAAGAGAAGAGTCTATTTGAGGTAGCACCGGATGGGTGCTAAGGTTTAAGGGCGATTAGGTGTTCCCGATGTGGCGAGGACCGTCGGCCGGTCGGGGAGGCACGGTGCTCGTTATTCGATTCATCCGGTCGACTAAGATGTACCATGACCTCAGTGCATGTATTGGTGGGATGGTTTGAAGAGGGCGTGGCGGTTTGTTGCCCGATGTCCTACTTATCAGCGAGTTAAGGTTGAGCACGAAGCGGTGGGCTATTACGAGCTATTGATTTCGATGTGGAAATGGGAGGTGGTCAACATGGACTTTATTACGAGGTTACCTCGCACGGAGGAGACATGATTCCATTTGGGTTATTGTTGACGGTGAAATCAGCCCACTTTCTTCCGGCCAGACGACATTTTCGGCCAAGGACTATGCGATTATATATTAGAGAGATTGTGAGATTGCGCGAGTCGGTGTCGATTATATCGAGATAGAGAGCCAGTTCACGGCTAACTTACGGAGGTCTTTCGGAAGGATTAGGACACAGTGAGTCTCGGACGCGGCGTTCATCCTCGACGGACAGACGGGCCGTAGCGCTATCGAACACTCGAGGATATCTTTGCGGGCTTGTGTTATTGATTTCGGGGGTAGCTGGGAGGATCATTTACCTTTTATGGAGTTTGCTTATAACAACAGCTACCATTCTAGTGTTCAGATGACGCCTTATGAGGCCTTATACGGGAGGAAGTGCAGGTCACCGATAGGTTGGTTTGAAGTGGGAGAAGTGCAGTTAATCGGGCGGTTGGTTCATGGCAGTGGATAAGGTGAAGCTTATCCAGGAGCGGTTATTGGCAGCCCAGAGTCGACAGAAATCATATGCAGATCATCGGCGTCGACACTTAGAGTTTGAGGTCAAGGATTGGGTCTTTCTGAAAGTGTCACCCATGAAGGGTGTGGTGAGATTTGGGAGGAAGGAAACTTCGGCCAGTACATTGAGCCGCATCAGTTGTCAGAAGAGTGGGCAAGGTTGCCTATGAGTTGGATCTGCCGTCCGATCTTGGTGGTACATCGATTTTCCGCGTGTCTATGTTACGGAAATCGTTGGAAATCCATCTAGAGTGCACCCGATTCAGGATATCCAGTGTGAGAGGAGTTGTCGTATGAGAGAGTCCCATAGCGATACTCGATCGTCAGTTAGACGACTCGGACGAAGGAGGTGGCTTCGTCAAGGTTTTATGGCGAAGCGAGCAGAGAAGAGATGGCGTGGGAAGCGGAGGATGATATGATGAAGAAATACCCACACTTATTCCTATACCTCCGGGTAACCCTCTTTCCTCGATTGGTGTTAATTTGGTTGATTATGCTTGAGTAATGTTGTGGCTCGGGGAGCATTCTTATTTGCTAAGGAATAGTTAAGAAGATATGTTTATATTGTGTTTTGTGTAAGGCTAGAAGGAACATTCGGGACGAATGTTTCTAAGGGGGGAGAATGTTATACCTCGTGGTTCAGGCCGTGCGTATGGGGCCATGCGGAAGGAGTTAGGACTCGAAATCAGAAAAACTTGGTCGGGGCCTCAGTAGCCGGAGGCGTGGGCCGCATGGCCAAGCGAAATTCATGGCGCGGAAATCGTGGCGCCTAAAGTTCAGAGTCCGCAGGAGTTGCGGCCGGCCACGGAAGCGAACAGCGCCGAGGCGGAATTTTGGGCGGAAAAACTTAGAAAGTCTGATTTTTTGTTTTAAAAGAGGCCATGGGAGGGTGACAAGTGTCCCCCCCCATCTGATTTTCTGCTACATGCATTATATTGACCAAGACTTGGTCATTTCTTTCAACTTTTCATCTTTACACTCCATCTCTCTCTAAGTTAAAAAGCTCATCCTTCTCTAAATTCCCAGAGGAATTCTAGCCTAAGGGAAAAATCGAAAAGTGTAATAGGAAGGAAAGGTTATTACAAGCTTGTGAAGACTATTGTGGTGGTGTTCTTGGAGAAAAGGCTAGCAAGGTGTTGGAATAAGTTTGGCTAAAACTTAAGGTAACATTTCTTCTCTTGTAGTTGGTTTTGGGTGTTGCATGTTTAATAGGAAGAACTTGTAGTTGGAAAATGCACTTAGAGTAGTTGCATGTAAGAAATGGGGTTGATTATGAAAGAATTGGTTAGGGGGATATTATGAGCATGTTGTTGCCTAAATACTACATTAGACTTGTTGGGTTAGTTGTTGTAACTTGTGGGGCTGAATTTGTACACCAAAGTTTAGGTGTGTAATCCCCTTGGTGTTGGTTGGTTGTTGAGCCTTAAACATGGCATTTGAGCGTTAAAAATCGACCTTGGAAAAGGTGGCAAAGTATGTAGAAACAAAGGAAACGCTGCCCAATTTTCCGTAGGAAATTGGTGACTTTAACTTGGAAAAATTCTGCATTATAACTAGAGCTTGATAAACGTATTATGGTCATTTTAGGTTGACATACTACGTGCGGTAAAGTGGACTTAGCTTGTGGATTGACCGAAGAGGTATGTGGAGCTTTCCTATCTCTTGAGCATGATTAGTTGTACATATGTAGTACGGTGAGCGCACATGATTTGGAAATCTTCGTTTGTTATAAGTATTTGATACTTGCTTCGTTTTAAAAGAAAAGTATAAAAATCCCTTGGACTTAAGGGAATGTGTTTTACTATTGTTTAACTCTAATATAACGGCTTTATGGGGAGTTGGTTATATTAGTTTGTGAAAGTTTAATGGAGAAAGGTTTTGATGATTTGAACTTGTGGAAGGAAAATGGTTTTAAGGCATGAATTGCCTAAGGTTTTACAAGAAATGAAGTCACTTAATTTAGAAGCTTGAGATAGTTTTAAAAGGAAATGTGACTTGTTTTGAAAAGAAATCGTAACTTGATACTATGGTGATTAGTATCTTGGAATTTTGTATAAAAAGAGTTATTTCTTAAAAGGTTAGAGGTACATGATACTTGGGTTAAATTCCCGGATTTTTACTAAAAGACATGATCGTGCCTTAGGTATACTAAAATGAGAGAATGTATTAATACTATTAATAAGAAGTTAGGTGATTCTTAACGTGCTTGAGTTATGATAGGCCGGTAGTGCTTATGTTGTGATGTGATAGGCCGGTAGTGCTTATGTTATGTTTTATTAGCCGGATGAGCTATGTTTTATATGTTTATATTATTCGTAAAACCGGGTTATTATTTATGCCATGGATTTGCTACCCATGATGCGAGTGCGGCGCTTGTACTCATGCGGATCGACCATAGGATCCATGCGGGTGAAATAGTCCCACGCGAGTGCGCGATGGTACCGTGCGGATCCACGGGATCCATGCGGGTGAAATAGTCCCGTGCGGGTGAAATAGTCCTACGACGAGGCGGATGACCTCATGCGGGTCCATAGGACCTATGCGAGTGAAATAGTCCCGAGTAGGATTGCTTAATGATACTACGGGCGAGGTACCCTGTTTTGATCGTGAGCCTCCTATTTTTATGCTATAAAACTTATACTTGTTACTCTCATTGTTAGTAAGGCACAGTGCAAGGTAAACTGATTTTCGTCTATAACTCCAGCTTATATTTTGACTTATGATATTATTACAGATTTTCCAGTTTCGCATATTTGTTACATGTTGATCGACCTCGCCCGGGCTGCGTTCATGCCGCAGGTTGAGGTTCATAGCTTGCTGATCCGCACTCTTAGGATCACGGTTCGGTTCTCGGAAGGCTCCATTTCTCCGGAGGCCTCGTCTTTTGGTACGATTCCCTGAGGTTGTAGACTTTTGTACATTCAGGGGGTATGGCGGGGCCCTGTCCCGTCATAGTGTTATTCATTCTTAGAGGCCTATAGTCTTGTCAGAACTTGGTTCGTTAAGGATGTAACTGTTTGGTTTATGTACTTTTGGGTTAGCCATTTTGGGCTAGACTATTCTATATCGTAATGGTTGTTTATCTTGAGTTTATATTCCGCTGGTTTTCTCTGATGTTGTGTCACTAGGGTGCCCGGGTTAAGGCACCGGTCACGGGTCCGGGTTCGGGTCGTGACAGACGCGATGCCATTATTAAATTATTTATTTATGCCTGTATTTAATGTTTTATTCGCTGCATTTTATTATAAAAATCCCTAAAAATTATTTTACAAAATTAGTGTAATTTTATAGTTAATGGCTGGACGGGAGGGTCAAAATTGGGTGTCAACAAGTATCAACATGTTCGATTTGAACTAACTGTTTTTGCACTAAGTCTCTTAAAAATGATGTCTTATGTCTATGTGTTTTGTACATGAATGCTGAACAAGGTTCTTGGAAATATTAATAGCACTCAGATTATCACAGTACAAAATCATAGTGTTGCTTGAAAAAAGATGTATAAGATTGGTGCCAAGGTAAACAATATCCTCTACTTGTATCCTCCCTATCATTCACATCTCCAGCCCAATTCAAGTCACTAAATCCTATTAAGTTAGGATAAGTGTCATTGAAATATCAAAATTTCCAACACATATGTGCCAACAACATATCGAATAATACGTCTTACGGCATTTAAGTGGAATATTTTGGGACAGGCTTGAACACATGCACATACAAATACACTAAACATAATGTTGGACGACTAACAGTAAGATATAAAAGACTACCTATCATGGATTGGTACAATGTTGGGTCAACATCTTCGCCAACATCGTCTTTACATACCTTTTTGCGAGAAGCCCATTGGAGTTTTCACATGTTTAGCATTCTCCAATCCAAATCTTCTAACTATATTCTTGGCGTATTTGGTTTGTGAGATGAAAGTTTCATTTTCACTTTGCTTTATCTGCAGGCCTAAGAAATAAGTTAGTTCATCAATCATGTTCATCTCAAATGTTGATCACATAGCCTCGACATGAAAGTCTTAAGGTACGACTGTGAGGTCGAGTCAAAAGTTATGTCATCTACATAATTTGAGCGATGATAATATCTACACCATGATATTTTGTAAATATAGTTCTATCAGATTCATCATAGCTAAAACTAAAATCAAGTAAAAGTCTAATCAAACGACCATACCACACACAAGGAGCTTATTTCAACCTATACAAAGCATTTCTTGGGCTTGTATACATAATGTGGGTGGTGAAGATCCTCAAATAATTTATGTTATTTAACATAGACTTCCTTATCAAGAAAAACCATTTAGGAAATCACTTTTAACATCCATTTGGTGCAAGATAATTTTAAGACAACAATCAATAGCAAGGTTAAATCTAATTGATTCAATTCTAGCCACAGGTGCAAAAGTTTCGTCATAGTACATACCTTTAATCTGAGTATAGCCTTGAGCCACTAGATGAACTTTATTTTGAACTACAGTTCTCGATTAGTCTGAAAAGATCCATTTAGTTTCACTAACATTTGAATTGTTGAGACTTGGAACCGGATCTCAGACATCATTTAGAGAATGGTGTTCAAGCTCTTCTTGCATTGCTTGAATCCAAAAATTATCTTTTAGTGTTCCCAAAATATTTTTGGTTCTAAAGTAGATATGAAACAAGAAAGACTAACTTGTTGGTATAAGGTAGACATACACACATATCTTACCATCTTTCGGTAACTGATTGGCTCTCTCTCTTGTTATAATTTCTTCACAAACTCCCTCTATCACCTGGTCTGAGGGATGATTCTTACTAATTCTTGATGGAGGGTATCTTCATACTCGATCTAGCATTTTAGTTCTGGACTCCTCCTCCACCTTCGACCCTTGTGGTCTCTTCAGTTGATTCAGATGTTGCCTCTGATGTTGTGACAACATTTGGGACAACATCTGATTCTGCAGTTTACTCTTTTTCTGATGTAACTGCAATGTTGTTTTCTCATGACTTACCTGTCACATCAGTAAGATCACCAAAAATAACATTGACCAACTCTTGTATGGTATTGGTCCTCAGATTGTACATATGATAAGTCTGACTATTTTGTGAATAACCAGTAATCATTCATTTCTCATTCTTAGAGTCAAACTTCGCCAAATGATAACTGTCATTTAAGATGTAACAAATGCACCCAAAAGAGATATAAAAGTAACTCAATTATTATTTCAAAGGGTGTCATTTTAGTACTTGGCCTTAGGTGGACTATATTAGAGATATGGTGTTTAGGCTTCTGCTATAAAACAAAAAACTCTTTGACATTTGTTTAGAACTTAACATTATTCTTCCCTTTCTTGCAATATTTTGTTCGTCCTTTCTGCTACCCCATTCTACTAAGGAGTTTTGGGAGCATAAAATTCATGGAAAATTCCTTTCTTTTCACAAACTTTTGCAAAAGAATGGTTTTTAAAATCTTTTCCATGATTGGACCTAATCCAAAAAATAGGAGAACAAAACAGATTCATAATTCTAGAGTGTAAAGTTTTAAACATATCAAAGGTTAATGATTTTTTGTTTAAAGAAATATTTTCATGTGTACCTATAAAAATCATCCACAATAACAAAGGAATATCTCATGCCCGTAGGTTGTCTACTTCAATTAGATCCATTAGATCCACATGTAATAACTGAAAATAGAGAGACATACCTGAATGTTGTATGCCGTGTTAGGCAACATTACGGGCAACATGTGTTTGCTTATCTTTCATACAAACTTCAGAAACTGTTTTACCTTGAGATCATCATCACAAAGCTGACGTATGCTAAGAAGGTTAGCAACTAAACCATCAACATGAAGTACATTCTTCAAGACTGGTATATCAGGACCATTCAGCGTTCCTTTACCAATAATCTTGATCTTACTCTTACCTCCAAAAAGTCACGTAACCTCGATTGAATGACTCTTAGTTCTTCATAAAGCCTTTCGTACTTGTCATGTGGCATGAATGCTCACAATCAAAGTACCAAGAACCTTAAATGTTAGTTTTCTAATGCAGTAATACAGATATTACAAGTTAAGTCTATTTTGGGAACTCAATCTCTCTTAAAATATTTTCTCCTTTTCTGTTCAGAAATGTAGCTTCGAGTGTTGTCTGAAATATTTGGACAACATTTTAGACGACATTTTAGGCAACACCTTGTTCACATAATTCTGAAGTTTGAAGTAGTATGTCATTACATTTCCAAGGAAATTTAAGTAACTACCCACATACTTCAGATTATTCTTTGATTTAGACAAGACAATCTTTCCTTTACAGAAAGATTTTCTCATTTTTATCAACGAAACTAGGATAAACAATTTTAAGAGATTTTTGATACCCAATACCTGCATATGAAGACTTACTGAAGTAAAGAATTTCATCCAATTTTAAGATCCTCGTGTTGAGCTTCTGGAAAGTGACTACAGCATAATCCAAGTTTTACACGAATCTTACTAAATTAGTAATCCTTTTTGGTAAGTGCTACCACTAAATGAGTAATTGTGCCTTTTAAAACATGGTCCTCATGAGTTAAAGATTTGACTTTTGAGTCACGTTGCTCAGATTCAATGATTAAAGATTTACAAAGATTTTGTACTTCCTTAATCATGTCATCGTGAGAGTCAACTTGATCCAATCATAAAGCCTCACTAGTTGAAATAAAATCACTAAAGTAATTTACATCTGGTAGTAAAAATATGCATACCTTAGAGATGTTTCCGCAGATGTTGTCGCTGATGTTGCCACATATGTTGAGACAACATTGTTGATGACATCTTCATTATCGGACATAAACTGTTCGAAAACAGCAGCCAACATTGCTTGTGATTTTGGTTCTTGATCTCCTTCTTCATCATCACTAAGAAAAACTCTTCGACTCTTACCAAATTTCTAAGAGTGTTTGTACAATAATTAGCATAATAACCCCATCTTGAGCATGCATGTCCGGACTCAAGTTTTTTGAGATCAAATTTGGTATGATCCGAATTGAATTTTCTTAGTTACCTTTTTGTGTATTTAGAGAAAATCTAGTGGACTGATGATTAAAGATTTGACTTTGGTACTCTTTGGATTTAGACTTAAACCTATCATTGTTGATCTTTCTCACCATCGAAATGAATTTTCGAGAGAGCAAGACAACATTAGCACCATCACAAACTTCTTCAATCGCACAAATCTTTATATTGAACTTCTCAGGAAGAGAACAGAGAGTCTTTTTCACAAATTGGGTGTTGGTTAAAGGAGCACCAAACACTTGACATTTATTAGAAGGTATGTTGGGCAGAATGTTGTCCAACATATTCACATACATGAAATATGTTATATTAAATATTACGACATTAATTCCAATATTATCAATCTGGAAATGTCAGTCAACTTTTCAAAAATAGGATTTTACGTCTTCCGTTTCTTCCATCCTCAAATGTTCATATCGGCTCATGAGCATGCGGAGCTTCGTACGTTGAATACTCGAGCTACCTTTACAATGAATTTGTAAGGTCTCCTAAGTATCCTTAGCCGTAAACATCTTATATGAGATTGACCATATAAAAATCAACTCATCCAAAGATTGCATTTAAGGCTTTTTCGTTGTAGCTCGCATTATTGGTTTCTTCCGCCGTCCATTTGGATTTGGGTGTAACAAGAATGTCACATTCCTCATCCGACGGCTACATTGATACAACATACCCATGGATTATAGATATCCATGTCTTAACATCAATTAATTTGATGAGAACATAGACGATCCAATAGGCATAATTTGAACCAACGGGAAGTCTACCAATATTTTGAATTTATCGGATTCATAGCTTAAAATAACATGATCATGCACTTATTGTGTCAAGTGTTGGCTCTCACTTGTTGGTGTCGCACCCATTTCCGACCGCGACATTTTTAGCGAATCTCCTGCTTAGAAAAAAATGTTAGAAAATAAATAAAAGTGATAAATGTTAATAAAAGGTTAGAAAAATAGAATAAATGCCAAAAGTTTAAAAGGGGTGTTAAAAGGTGCTTAAAAGGTAAAAGGTGTTAAGATGCTAAAGGGTTGCTAGGGAGTCGCCACCTAATTATTTTGGGTGAATTAGGACACCTAAATGCTGACTATGTTTAAGTCAACGTTAACTCCATTTTTATGGTCTGCTAAACTTAATGAGTTTCTGAGTAAGGGTTCTTTATTATCCTAAAGGGAAGGGATTAGGCACCCTAAAGGATCCGCTAACTTGCGGTTGTCCGTTCAAACCTAGGGTAATTAAGATGCATATTTTGAAAAGTGTAAGTGAAGATATGCCTGCAAATTTAAAAAGTATAAAAGATGCACTCTTTTATAACCTAAAGAAATTTATAAGATTTGTTTATAAAGTTAATTTTCGAAAGAGATCATATAAAATGTTATACATAAGAAGTTTTAAAAATATAAATGTGCATAGTTGACTTAGTGATTAAAGGTAGGCCTTTGTTTGCAAAGTCGATGGATAATAAATTATGTAGTATTAATGAAAGAGTTATTAATTCTTTTAAGATGCATTAGTCTCGTGATTAGATGTTCAAAAATAAGTTAAGCAAGCTAGAATAATTAACTTAATGAGGAGCAAATTTCCAGTGTTGAACTATTTTCTAATAGCGACTTAAAGCTTAGGCTATTCTAAATATATATTAATGTTAGAGTAATGTTAGACAAGTAATTACAACAAATGAATGGGGAAAGGATATGAATTAATAAGGATGACTCGAAGAATGGCGATGTCCTTTCGCCGCGGTTTGGAATTTTTCTATGCGAGGTGGATGCACATAAATGCAGGCCTTCATTTGAAGTAGCTCAAGATGAGTCTCGCCGTGAGACTTTTTATTGCTCCGATGCATTTCATGTAAAAAAAAGAAAGATAAGGATTAGTATATGTTAAGCCCAATAAACGATTACATACTCAAACATGCTTATAATTTAATTATTAAATCAAACGAGATGACAGGTCCAAAATATAAAGCCCAAAAGGTAATGTTCAACCCAGACATTGGGCTTTGGCGGCCCAACAGCGGACAAAACAGAGGGAAGGTAATGTCCAACCCAGACATTGGGCTTTGGCGGCCCAACAACAGACAAAACAGAGGGACAACACTGAAATATGAAGCAAGCCCAAATATGATAATTATCAAGTTTTCAGGGGAGGCAGAGTATAAAGAAAACAGGCCCACCACAATATTATCCTAACTCTTGAAATGTAGGCTTGTTTATACATACAAGAGGCGATAAAAGATTTTCGATATACATGATATAAAGGAGACTATGAGGATATCACGAGTTGCCATGTACGTGAAACAGAGCGTATGAGTGATTGAGTTGGCGAGAACACGAGGCTACAGATCCTATGACACGGTGCCAAGCGACCTCGGTGTGGCCGATTCGGATGTCACTCAGACCACTTAACAAATGGGCGTGACACAAAATATATCTTAAGAGGTATTACATAGTAATATGGATACATTTTAACACTTAAAAGGGACCTAATGGGTGTCGACACTACCTGATCTAACAGGATCTGCTCATATTTCGATTCAACAATTATTCATACTCATCAACCAAGAAGCATATAACACAAGCTTCATGATTAAGTATATTAATCTAAAAGGTTCAAACCAAAGCATACTTAATTCTCTGGGATGTGAAGGAATGGACTCAGACTCTCAGGTTAATACTTGGACGCGCAGAGAGAGATATGCAGTTGTTTTAACAGACAAGTGGGCTAAAGAAACTATAAAGAGATGACATTTCAAGCACAAGAACTGGAGCCAAACAGGTATACTCACATATGACGTGCATCATGGCTGATTTAGTGGATGTAACCGATATAAATAAATGGACCAGCAAGCGAGAAAGAATAACTTTTTTTTAGATGGATAGCGTCATCTAATCTAAGCTTATAATCATGCTCAAGACGTATATCATGCTCTTCATTTAGGAAACACTAAAACATCACATAATTACAAGTATGGATGCAACACCGTATACTTAGATATAAAAGTCTATTAATGACATCATAGAGTAATTAGCTAATAGAACCTCACAACCCGTAGGAAACAAATGTTCCAGAGACGAAAAAACAAACTAGATTTTGAAGTATATGGATTTTACTAACTAGACACAGAGAGCAATTACAAAGCAGGTGTTCAGATTTCTAATCACACAGATTCTCCCGCACATATCGCGAATGCGAGTAAACCATTCTCAGATTGGTATCAACATTACAGTGTTTTGTAAATGTAGTTAAAAAGGTACTACAACATTTATGGATCAATCCTAACATGCTTCATATTAGTTTAACACACAAATTACACCAACATTCCGCAAGCAACAAACATCGTACAAAATCATAAAAATGCAAACTTAAACAGAAAGTTGGGAAAAGCGATGAGTTTTACCTTAAGGCGTGACCGAGGCAGCGTATCAAGTCGTCGCTCCACTCGGAGGTTTTGTTATATGAATTAAATGGAAAGAAACTTTGGGTATTTCTGACTTGGAGAGTTTTTCTGTCGGGTTTATTGCTTTGAGAAAAGAAAAGTCTGAAGGATGGTTCGAGGGGTGTCGACCTCTTTCAGGGTTCTGGTTTTAAAAATTTTTCTAGGTTTTCGCCCAGTTGCATGCCCAAGAACCGACACTTTTCTCTCGGTTTCTTTTCGAAAATAAACTGAAATAGTGTGAAAATTTCTCGAGTTCTTACCCTCTCCCTCGATGCCTGTCGATGTTCGGATGGATCTTTCTGGATTCAAAAGGTACTAGGTTCTGGACCATAGCCGATGATGCCTATTGTATGTATAAGAGGATTAATTTATAGTCTCGATTTTGGTTCTAAGTTTGGTATGGTTCTTAAGGTTTGATTTTGGCTATTTTGTGACAGATTTGGGGCGATTTGGTTCCTAATATGGCCAGTTTCGAAAGTGATTTGAGAAGATTTGGGGATATTAATTCTGGTACACGATTTGAGGAGAAGATGTGCGATTTGGAAGGATTTTGTTTAGGATTCGCCGGATTCTCCGGCGAGAATCTCGGCTAGGACGATGGAGTGTGCGAGGGTGAAGGCGGCGACTTCGTTTTTTTAGGTTTAGGTTTGCTGGTTTGTTCTTTCGTCTTTTTTGTGGAGAGGGACGACGGGTAGGGTAAAGTAAAAGGCGCAGATGGGCGTGTGGGCTTGCGGGTTTGGGCCAGGGGATTTGTGTGGGCTGCGGGTTGTTTAAAGGAAGGGGAAGGGCTGATGGGCATGGACTGATTTTAATTAGGTATTTGGGTAGTTGGGCTGGGTAGTTATTTTAATTAGGGGTAGAGTTTTAAGTGTATTAGTTTAGGTGTATTATTAATTAATTAATGATAAATTAAATTATTTAAATTGTAATTAGATTATTTAGGTGCTTTATTAGTCTGAGTTTTAAAACTATTACAATAATAAATGTGGGTGTGCTATTTAATTAGTGCTTAATGTTTATAATGCGATGCCATTAGAAAAACTTATTAAATAAAAATTGAGTTATTTTAAAAGCTACATGCAGATAGGACTTCTTAATTCTTTTATGAATGCTATTAAAACGCGTGTGTTATTATTAAATTGTTTATTTATGCATGTATTAATGTTTTATCGCTACATTTTATTATAATAAATCATAAAAAATTATTTTGCAAAATTAGTGTAATTTTATAGCTACTGTATGGACGGGAGGGTCAAAATTGGGTGTCAACAGTTGGGTCCCGGGGCTATGGATTAGTAAGATTAAAATCGAAACAACAAGAATAACTGAAACAGTTTCTGAATGTTGCCTACAATGTTGAGACATTGGTGGCAACATCTGATAAAAACAGAATAAACCTTAAGAGTATAAATGCAGCGGAAAAGTAAAATACACAAAAGTTTATATTTTCAAGGGTATATATTAATATATCCCTTGATGGTCGATGACCAAAAGAATTGTATATATTATATACAATTACAAATGAATTTCTTTTTACAAATTGTGCAATACAAACAAAAAAGAAATTAAAATAAAAAGGAAGTCGCAGATGACTTCACCTAAGTTAAAAGGTCTAAAAAGACAAATACAACATCTTCATTACAATTGCTTTTACATTAAGCTTAATCTAGAATAAAGATAACAATTGTAATGGGAGACTAAAAGACTTAGGCTAAAATATTTTGATCCAGATTTCTGAAGCGAAATCCCGAGAGCTCTTTTGGTATTTTTACATTTTGATTCTGAATTACAATACTCTGAAGTTCCTCCTCTATTTATAGTGTGAAACTTCCTTGAAACTTTCACTGGTTGGTTGTGAAAGTTGAGAGAAAGAAGGTTGCAGCTTGGACCTATTCCAGCTCCATGAATTTCTCAACAGTTTTGACTTGGCCTTCAAGTTGCTTCGATTCCAAGCTTGGCTCCTTCAATTCCCACGTTTTAAACACATCTCCATATTCAGCTTACCTATGACGTTTTTAACTCACAGTAATAAACACTGTTTTGGCCGGAAGAATAGGCAAAATCGTTTCCAAAGATGTTGGGTGAGATGTTGCGGCAACATCGGAGACAACATCTGCAGGACATTGCGGATATTGCGCAACACTGCGGGCAACATCTGCAGAACACTGCAAGATGTTGTCTAGGCATAAAACCTAGTGTTGCCACAACACTCACACAACATCAACAACTAGTAATAGTTGTACACTATTTCCGTACTTTTAAAGTCACGTTAGAGAAATTTATTCCCAACTAGTCGGTATACGTCTTTATTTCCATTATAATCTGTTCTTAAACTGAGTTGTATTTATTCAAAGAAATGTAAATATTTTGAAATAACTACTTATCTAATTTATGACTAACTCCTTTTTATAACATTCAGCATTCTAAATCCAATGAGAAAGTGAGCAATAACTTAGGGCTTGTTGGTCTAGAGGTAAAAATCTGCTTATTCTGAAAAATGCTTTTTAAAAAAAAAAATTTGGTAAAAAACAGTTTATGTTTGGCTAATTTATTTAAAAAGTGATTTTCACTGCTTTTAATAAGCAGATTTTATTTGGTTAATCTTTTTTGAAAAGTGCTTTTGAATGTCAAATTACGAAAAATGACAAGTATCAATGAAAATTTACTATCACGATTATTTTACAGATAGAAATTATTTTAAATATTTATTATGAAAGACTTAAATTAAGTTAAAAAACTAATAAAATATTTTAATCTTTATTTTAAAAGTTTCATATGCTTAATCTTTATCATCTACAGTAAAAAGAAAATACGTAGACGTTTTAAAATTTCAAATTGTAATTAAGGAGCCTAGAGAAATGTTGTGTTTTATTTTAGGTGACTTTAAATAATTAAATGTTAAACTATAGATGATTAAAGCAATTCTTATAATTAATATTACAATTTACTACTGTAATATTTATGCTATGACTATAATGAGAAGGAAATAATGTGTTGCTTTAGAGAAATTAATGTAAAATAAATAAAAAAAAGAGTTATTAATTAGAAATTAATGAATTAAAAAGAGATATTATACTTGATAAATATGTATTTATGATAGGGATACTTTTGTCATGGAAAAAATAATTTCCTGCCTCTGCTTTTTTCAAGAAGCATAAATTGTTTTTTTCTCCAACCGCAGAAAAACTGCTTCTGCTTCTACTTAAAAGCAGTTTTACTAATTGACCAAACACCTCAAAAAAATTTAAAAATCTTTTTTCTCCAAAAAAGTACTTTTGACCTCAAAACTGCTAAGGCCAAACAGGCTCTTAGTGTGGTTTTGCAAAAAATTGATGAACAATTACAAATATAAAATAAAGATATAACAATAAAAAGTGAAGGCACCAAGCGCGGAAAACTTTTTATTGTCTTTCCTTTTACTGATGAGAATTGAGAAATATAAGCAAAACAATGCCAACACTAGTTTCACTTATTTATAAAATGATATAACTTGAAATCATAAATATACTGTTAAATACATATATGAGGTACATAAGTGTTATTAATTCATATTGTATTGAACTATTATTTTAAATATAATATTGTTAGTAAAAAATGAAAGCAACAACCAACGGGAAACAATAAATAGTAAAACGCATATTACAAGAACTAGGGAAATGAAGAACAAAAGATTACAAACACTTGAACTGAAATTACTTGCTGAGTCGAGTGATGACGCTTTATTTTTAAGACAAGATTGTCCCGTATATATCATTTTACGTTTTTAGACAATAGTCGCTCAACATAAAATAACTACTAACACTTAAGCAAAAGAAACTCAAGTGTTTCTCTTGAAAAACTTTTAGTATTGAAAGAATGCAATAGAGGAAGAAGTTTTCAGAATTTTTGCAAGCGTTTTTCAATTGGGTCAAATACCTCAATTTATAATGTGTAAGATTTGTCCCTTCAAGTGTCAAGTAATGGCATTGAATCACCCATGTAATGACAATGAATTGCCCAAATAATGACACCTATTTATTAGCCAAATAATGTATGAATAATGATGGAATAAATGTCATTGAGGGCAGCCCAAACGTCTCAAAAATTAGATTTTCGTTTCAGACTTTCTGTCTGGGTAGCGCCTCGAAAGCGCCGCGACTCCAGTGACTCGGAACCGTATTAGCGTCGCGGCCCTGGTGGTGGCGCCACGGCACTCCCCGACTCCGCGGTGGCGCCACGGCCCTTATCGGCTCTGCGGCCCTTTCCGACTCGTTTCAATCTTTACAATATGCACACTTCTTTCTTCATTTACCAACGTGGAACACTTGTCATTTGGCCAACGACTGCCTATCATTCTATGTTTCAAACATTTTTACTGACATACCAATATTTATTTCATTAATGAAATTTACGATCTTTGGTACAATGTCTGCACGTGTGTGGAAACGATGTTTCCGACTGCGGGGCCCCAATTGTTCGGATCATAAATAATGGGATAAACTTTATTCCACTCTGATAAATTTCCAACAAATATTTATTTTGATTATTATTTAAAAATTTATTATATTTATTATGTTGCTAAATCTATTGTCACGTAATAATAATAAAACCCCATTTTACGTGACGGGTTGTTAATTATTTTTTTAGTTTAGTTGTGCCCTTATTGTAACAGTATTTCATAATATCATTTACTCTATTTTTCTTTTCAGCTCCACCCTTTAATATTTTGTCTTTTTTAATCACATTTTCAAGTCTAGTTCTTGTCCTTATCACTATACTCGTTCTCCATTTCGCCACTTCATTTTTTTATTCAATTAAATTTAGATATACAAAACATGTAACTTTCATGTATAGTGCCATTCAATTATTCCCAAATATAATATTTTATGCATTACATTTATAACTTGTGATATTTAAGCTCAAAGTTTGGTTTCAATTAACTATCTAAACTCCGGCATTTTACCTATAATAACTCCAAATTACAAAACAAAATTGCGTTAGATAAGACAAGGCATTAACTGATAAAGAAACAACAAAGTTTGGGAGCTTAGTGGTACTTAAATTTGAATTGAATTATGTAGCTCAATATTCTAATGAAGGCCATGGGTGCGTAGTTTTAATTTTTTTATATTTGGTTGGTCAACGGTCTTTGACGATCCAGTCTTAACTAGCAAGTGTATGGACTCATGCTTTGAGGACTCCCTAGTGTGCAAGATAGTCCTATATATCTTATTAATCAAGCCTAAAGGCTCTTTATTAATATAATAGAAGATAAGATCGGCTTTCGCACAACTGTTGCGATTCGCTGGGTTGAATGAACAATCTTTTACCTGGCCTTTGTACTAATAGTAGAGTGGCTTGTTGTGTCTCCTTCCTCACTCCACCTAATTTGGCAAAGAACTCACTGCGGTCTCTACTTTTGTAAAAAAAAAAAAACTTTTGAAAAACAAGCTCCTTAAATTTGAAGAAAATGACTTCCTTCGTAGAAGTGATTCACTCCCCCGCATCCTTCATCCCACCCCCACCCCATAGCCACCACGCCTACACCCCTATTCCTCACCTCCATAGTGTTTGCTTAGATTATATATAAATATTTTTTATAATGATACTTTCAATTTATTTACCGAACACCTAAAAATAAGTAAAAGAGCTAGCTACTTATTTTTCTTCCTACAACACACACCCGATATTATTTGATTATAACTTTTCCGAACTTACTTTATATGAAGAGTTGAATTGCACTCCCCTCATTCGATTATGGCATGTTTGATTTTTTTTCCTTTTAAAGATTGAATTATATAATAGTCTTACTGTAGAAACAATTGTTTAAAATTTGAGTTAGAATAGGGTAATAAACATAATCAGCATAACAAGTTCTCCAAGGACTGTCTTGCAAAAAGATATGTACATGGTGATAGGCTGATAGCTCACCTAAATATACCAATCAAAATAGAATCAAGTCATAATCAACAAGATAATAAGAGGAAAAAGAGAAGTTGTTTTCAATGTTCTCTAAAGAATTAACTTGGTACTTTACTTTAAGTAAAATCATGTGCTCCCCTTAACATGATTATTAGTCTTAAAAAACTTTAGAGATTTGACATTAATTCTTTGATGGACTCTATTTTAGTCCTTAATATTGACTAGATGTTAATGTTAACAGCAACCAAGAATAATATTATTTCTGTTAATTTGGGGGAGTGGGGTGGCCGGGCGGGGTTTGCCACACAAATGAATAAATTAATACACATGTTTCTGTTAGAAATATTATTTATTATTGTGAGTGTCTATCTCTACAAGAAAAGTTAGGGTTTAATTTTGGGATCAAATCAGTTTTCTATTATAGATAGAGATGATCTCTTCATTGTATTTTCATCCTTCAAGAGAAATAAAGAACTCTCTTCTCTTTTCTTTTACAATAATCTTATTCTAGTTATATTATTTTATAACACGCTACCAGAGACTCTACCGTCTTAAGACATCTTCGAAGGCTAAGGTGCTATTTTTTTCTCTTTATAATTATATGGCTAACCTTACGAAACTAGAGTTCGTTGTCCTTGATATTTCGGACAAGAACTACCTTTCATAGGTGTTAGATGCTGAAATCCACCTAAATGCAATGGGTCTTGGAGACACCATTAAAGAAAAAACTAAGGCATCCAACCAAGAGAATGTCAAAGCTATGATATTCTTACGTTATCACATTGATGAAGCGTCGAAGATTGAATATATCTCACTATTAAGGATCTGTTAATTTTGTGAAAACCTTGAAACAAAAGTATGACCACCTGAAGATGATTTTCGTCCAAAAAGCACGGTACAGAATTGACCCATCTAAGGTTACAAGATTTCAAGTCGATTTTGAAGTATAATTCTGTGATGTTTAGAATTACTTCTATGTTGAAACTATGTGGAGAAACAATTAGTGATAATGATATGCTAGAAAAGATGTTCTCCACCTTTCATGCCTTGAATGTGCTCCTGTAGTAGCAATAACGAGAGAAAGGTTTCACGAAGTATTCTTATTTAATTTCTCATCTTCTCGTGGCTGAACAAAATAAAGATTTGCTAATAAAGAAAATATACCTATTGGCTCTACACCACTTTCTGAAGTGAATGAGGTACACGCCCACTACTCTAGGAGTGGAAAAGATTGTGGCCTCAGTCGTGATCGTGATAGTGATCGTGTTTGTGGTTAAGGGAGAAATTATTTCTCTGGTGTTAATCATTCATCAAAGAAAAATCACTACTAAAAGAGAAAAAATAATGATGAGAGGCATGAAGTGGCCGAAGCAAGTGACTCAGAAAATAAATGCTATCGATGTGTTGAAAAGTGGACACTGATCACATACATGTCGTACAATCCCGAAGTAAATTTTATCTCTGAAAATTAATTTGACATCACACTTGGATGTAGCAGATTTTTTTGAGCACCCTGAAGGAAAGATAAATCATGATTGGTGATGGTTCTGTGGTTATAGAGGAATGAGTTTTTTTTTTGCTAGTCTTAGTAGTTAGCGAATAAAAAATCAAGTAACAGTAGTTGCTTGCATGAGTAATAGTCTTTCTTATTAATTAGAGTGATCTATAGTTAGTTATTAATAAAATTTTAATCACTCCATTTTGATTAAATAATAATTTAGTATTGAAGTTACTTTGCTCGTTTCAAAGGATGTTTATTATTTTGGCCAAAAGACCAGTATAAACCTCTTTTAACGTATTTTGTACTGATTATGTCTGAGGTTAATATGCTAATACCCAATAAATGCCGCTGGCAATTAATCAAGAAATCCATAAATTTTGTACTGTTAGTTTTAGTTGGCAAAAAAAAAAAAGGAACGGTTAGTGAAGATAATTAAAGTTTCATACAAAAAAACATTATAGAGCATTTTTGAATGGCTTCAGGAGATTACAAAGTGGTTGAGTTGGATAAAAAGCCAACTATGTTCTTCATCAAATATTTTAATATTTATTGTTCCTTTATGCACGGTCTTGGGAGCAAAAAGGCGAAATCCCTCGCCCACAGGGCTCTTATCCCTTCGACCCGACAGAGATTGGTGGAGGAAGATAAATCATGGTACTCAGCGGCCCACTAGGTGAGAGGCACAGTGTCTGGTGCCCATAAGGAGTCATCCTTCATGCACGGTCTAATATTAATTTGATTCCTATTTGAATTGCTCATTGTTCCACGTATTTTGTTAAGAATAAACAACAAAGGAAAATAAGTACTGACATGTGATTAATTTTTAGTGTAAGTACAGTGATGCAACGGATTGTTATATAATATGATATATGTATATTTACATGTTAATATGGTTACCATTGTTATTTGCTGGGTGGGCGTGTTCGGATACCCTAATTTTTTTTAAATATCTGGACCCTATCCAGTAAAGCCGAACGCAAAATTCGCATCATTAATAACATTGTCCGAACATTATTGATTCATGCTTCCGTACCTCCTTCCTTTTGGCATCATGCCCTACAAATGACTACCTATATTCTTAACATTCTTCCTATCAAGAGTTTTGATGTATTCGTCCCCTCTTCAAATTTTATATAATTAAACGCCTTCATTTTTATATCTTAGGATCTTTGGGTGCTTATGTTATCCGTTGTTTTCATCCACCACAATTAACAAACTTCAGGTATGTTCTACTCCTTGTGTGTTTTTGGAATATCTGTCTAATCATCGTGATTACAAATGTTTTAATTTATTGTCTAATAAAATCATTATTAATCGTCATGTAATATTTGATGAGTCCCAATTTTCGTTTGCTACGGTAAATAGTCACGTGCCTAGTTCGTATAATTTTTTGGATGATGATATATCCCCGTATATTATTAACAATTTTTTGAACATGTCCCGCATCCCAAATTCTTCAGTGGGCCCACTGCCCGCTGGTCCCACGAGTACGTCCCAAGCAACTGCCCCCAGTCCCGTCACTGGGCTAGTTTCAGATATTGGGCGATCACCCAATCTCGAAACGGTCCAGCTCGACTTCAACGCCGTCGACTTCTCGTTCTGGGCCAACAGGCCCACTACCTGCTGGTCATCACGTCCCGTGTCCCGAAATTTCCCAAAATTCACCCAATTCTGTCCCGAGTCATGGGCCGGTCACCCGAAGTCAACAGGGTATTTTTAAACCAAAAAGACATTTTAATTTAAATTCTAATGTTCTTAAATCACCACTACCCGTAATTCCGTGTATACTTTAAATGACCCGAATTGGAAGATTGCTATTACTGACGAATATAATGCTCTCATTGATAATAAGATGTGGAGTTGGTGCCCCGTCCATTTGGTGTTAATATTATTCGGTCTATGTGGATCTTTGTTCATAAGAACAATTCTGACGGTTCATTTGCGAGGTATAAGGCTCGTCTTGTAGGTGATTGTAAGACTCAATAGGTTGGTGTAGATTGTGGTGAGACGTTTAGCCCGGTGGTCCAAGTCGGCTACCATTCGCACTGTGCTCAGCTTAGCTCTTTCAAAAGCATGGCTCATTCATCAGCTAGATGTGAAGAATGATTTCTTATATGGTGATCTCAAGGGGACAGTATATATGCATCAGCCTTTGGGGTTTAAGGTTCCCAAATATCTTCATCATGTCTGTTTGTTGAAAAAGTCCTTATATGGGCTTAAGCAGTCTCCAAGGGCTTGGTATAAGAGGTTTGCAGACTATGTTTCGACTATTGGGTTCTCTCACAGTAGATCTGATAATTCATTATTCATATATCGTCGGGGTTCTTCATTGGCTTATATACTCTTATATGTGGATGATATTATCTTGATTGCCTCTTCTGATGCATTACAGTCTATCATGACAATGCTCAGTTATGAGTTTTCCATGAAAGATTTGGGGCCCTTGAGTTACTTTTTAGGGATTTCGGTCACTCGTCATGTAGGTGAATTGTTCTTATCACAAAGAAAGTATGCAGCTGAGATCATTGAGAGGGTTGGGATGTCATCTTGTAAGTCCACTTCCACTCCAATTGATACTAAACCCAAGTTGGGTGTTGCAGTTGTCCCCTCATACGAGAATCCCACTAGTTATCGTAGTCTTGTAGGGGCTCTTCAGTATCTTATATTTACGAGACCACATATTACATATGCCGTACATCAGGTGTGTTTGTTTATGCATGATCTCAGGGTTGAGCACATGAATGCGCTCAAACGCATCATTCGGTACATCCAGGGGACACTTGATTATGTCTTACATTTATATCATTCATCAACATTTACACTTGTCTCGTATACAAATGTTTATTGGGGTGGCTGTCCAGACACTAGACGGTCTACGTCTGGATATTGTATGTTTCTTCGTAATAACTTGGTCTCATGGTCTATCAAGCATCAGTCAACTTTATCACGCTCTAGTGAGAGGCCGAGTATCAAGGGGTAGCCAATGTGGTCTCTGAATCATGTTGGTTACGTAATCTTCTATTAGAGTTTCATTGTCCTATTGAGAAAGCTACCTTGGTTTATTGTGATAATGTTAGTATCATCTACCTTTATGGAAATCTGGTTCAGCACCAACGCACTAAACATATTGAGATGGACATTCATTTTGTTCGCAAAAAGATAGCTCGTGGACAGGTACGCGTCTGTCATGTCCCTTCCATGTATCAAATTGCAGACATATTTACAAAAGGTCTTCCCTCGGTCCTTTTTGAAGAGTTTAGGGACATTCTTGTACATTAATTAGTCTTATACTCTTACCATAATTGTATAGTTAGTCTTCAAATAGAATAGGGCTTTAGATGTAGAATAGGAAAAAGATTTTCCTATATGGAAATATGTAACATGTATATATACCCCTTTCATTATGAAAATAATCAATGGATTATTTCTTTCAGTAAATTTTGTGGAATAATCCATCATTGTCTCATCTTGATCCACATGCTTCTATTTATGAGCAAGAGGTCCAAAAAATTATTCACCAGAAAATAGCAAATAAAATGCGAGACTCATTTACATATTTTAAAATAATTACTAAATCACATATCCATGGAGAGAATGTTTCAATTCGTATTGATGTCCCTGTAGGACCATCTACTAGTTTCATAGCAATGAGTCCAAAGCACGATTGAAGCATGGTAGACCATTGTGTTCTAAGGATCGAAATTTTAGAAAAAGAAAATAAATGATCAAGATTATACTACGAAATAGCCTCATAAAGAAATTTAAGATTTGAAGGATATTAATATTCTTGAAGAAATCAATGAGTCTGAGACTCAAGAAAATGAGTAAATATCAATAAATTTGATTGATAATGGGACTAATTTGAATAGATTGGAAATAAATGTGAATTATGTCTTTTCATATAATGTTGCAACTAGAATCATGCAAGATCATAAGGATCTTGTACTCCAATATGTTAAAGAATGTCGACAAAGTTGTGATAGGTCAAAGTGGCAAGATGCAATTCAATCAGAGTTAAACTCACTTATCAAATGCGAAGTTTTTGGACCTATAGTCCAAACACTTAATGATATTAAACATGTCGGCTATAAATGCATTTTTGTGCGGAAAGAAATGAGAAAAATAAAATACAGAGATATAAGGCACGCCTTGTTGCACAAGGATTCTCACAAAGGTCTGGCGTCGATTATGAAGAGACATACTCACCTGTTATGGATGCAATAACGTCACGTTATCTCATTAGTTTCACTGTCCATGAGAAACTTCATACGAATTTGATGGATGTGGTTACAACCTATCTCTATGGATAACTTGATAATGAAATATACATGAAAATTCCTGAAGGATTTACGATGTCTGAAGCATGTAGTTCAAAGACTCGAGAAATGTATTACATTAGATTGCAAAGATCATTATATGGTTTGAAGCAATCAGGGCGCATGTGGTATAACCGTCTTAGTGAGTATATATTGAAGGAAGGTTATATAAATGATGTCAGTTGCACCATGTGTTTTTATAAAAAACAAATATCGAAGTTTGTTATACTTGTTTTCTATGTTGACGACATAAATCTCATTGAAACTCCTGCAGAGCTCAAAAGGCAGTTGATTATTTAAAGAAAAAATTTGAGATGAAAGATCTTGGAAATACAAAACTATGCCTTGATTTGCAAATTGAACGTTTGACAAATGGTATACTAGTTCAGCAATCTGCCTATATAGAAAAGGTATTAAAATGATTTTACATGAATGAAGCACATATTTTAAGTACTCCGATAGTTGTTCGATCACTTGATGTGAATAAGGATATGTTCCGACCTCAAAAAAGAATGAGAAAATTCTTGATCCTGAAGTATCATATCTTAGTGCAATTGGTGCACTAATATATCTTGCCAATACCACAAGGCCTGACATTGGATTTTCAGTTAATGTGTTAGCGAAAAATAGTTGTGCTCTTACAAGGAGACACTAGAACGGAATTAAATACATATTGCGGTATCTAAAAGGTACTATCGATATGGGCTTATTTTATGCAACATGCATTGTCCAACTGAAATGAGGATTCATAAAAGGAAATAGAACAAAGCACATTTCATCAAAGTTATCTTGAAATGTAAAAAGATCCCCACGATCTTATATGAAGTTAATGCAACATGCATTGCCCAACTGAAATGAGGATTTATAAAAGAAAATAGAACAAAGCACATTTCACCAAAGTTATTCTTCACACACGAGATCCACAAGAATGGTGATATCAACGTGCAACAGATTCGTTCGAGTGATAATATGACTGATTTGTTCACCAAGTCTCTACCAACTGCAACTTTTGAGAAGATGATGCACAAAATTGAGATGTGTATTTAAATTAAAGTTCACATCAGGGGGAGTTAATATGTGATGTACTCTTTTTTTCGTACAAGTTTTTAGTCTCACTGGGTTTTTCTTGTAAGGTTTTTAATGAGGCAGCTAGAATGCATATTATTATAAATGTGTACTCTTTTTTCTTTACTAGAATTTTTTCTATTTGATTTTTTCGAGTAAGGTTTTAACGAGGCACATTGACTACCAAATAGACATTCAAGGAAGAGTGTTATAAATATTATTTATTACTGTGAATGTCTATCTCTACAAGAAAAGTTAGGATTAATAACTTCGGACATCAATTTTCTATTATAAATAGAGATGATCTCTTCATTGTATTTTATCCTTCAAGAGAAATAAAGAATTCTTTTCTTTTTTCTCTTACAATAATCTTGTTGTAGTTCTATTATTTTATAACAATTTCTTGATGTTCTCCTTTTCCTCATATATCACGGAAAATTTACTCCAAGTGTACCGCTTCAAATGACCTAGCTCCACCTTTTTATTGCTTTTAAAAAAAAAATGTGCAAAAAGTATTTTACGTTCACGTAGAGTTTGGAGAAGGGCCGCATTTCAAAAAATGTAATTAGGCCGCCTACTGCAAGCCTCAATGATTGGCCTCGGGTTTGAATGTGTGACCTTTTAACCCATTGCTCTAAGGTTTTCCTTCATCTGGTATCATTTTTTGTAATATAAACTAACTCTTAGAGTAAGGTTTGATCTTGATTAGTCAAAATAATAATAATCACTTATTAAACTAGTGTACAACTTTGATAAAATAATTATGTCGTTGTTCAAAAAGATTAAATACATTAATAAATTTTGATAAGCCAAATTCCATAATTTTGACCGCAAAAGTCAACTAATAAGAACAGTTAATATGGGATATAGATAACACTTCTAGCAAAATAGGATTACTATTTATTTTGTTCTCTTTATTAAGGCGATAAGAAATGATAAAGTTACTAAGGCCTCATTTATTTCATTAAAATTAAGACGATAAAATACGCATCTTAATATTAAGATGTACATTAAGATCTAGATTTATGAATCTAAATACACATCTGAATATTAAGATATTGTCTATACATCTTAATACTGAATGATTATGACTGTTTTCCTGAATGTGTATATGGATTAACCACTATATCAATAAAATATTATAAAATATCATTTCAGCAAAATAAATTTATATTTGATAGAAAATAATATTTTGAATAATTATATTTGATTAAAAATTGAACTATTTCATTTTTTCCTACAAAGATAAAATTTGAATATCTGAAATGCAAATAAAAGTTATATATCAATATAAAAAATATTGTAACAAGGTAATATGAATTGTTTTAAGAATTTGTGATTACTATAAAAATGGTAAACATTTCTCTATCAACTGAAAGTGATTTAAAGGGAGTTGTTATTAAGAGTGGTCAGTGGGCCGGATTCGGGGTGGGGCGGATCCCGGTGGGACGGAGGGGAACTGGCGGGATCCGCCGATGTTTCGTTCCCGTCGGAAAAGGGGACCGGTCTTAGCAGGTCGGTATCGGGATTTTTAATTTTTTTTTGCACTTAATTTAAATATATATATATATATAAACACCTCAATAATTGAACAAGAAAGTGTAATAAAAATATCACAAGACTATTTTTGTGCCTCTTATATTATTTAATAGAAATATGATTTTTTTGTAATACAATTTCAAAATTGAAACTTTGTGGTGTTGAAAGCTGCAAATAATATAGTAAAACTGCAATTAAAAAAATACATTTTTATAAACACATTTTTTCGTTTCTTCACAATGTCCTATGGTTCTTTGTTGGAATTGAAATTTGTTGGTCAAATTGGTCGACGTCGCTTCCAGTTCCGTCACACAAGATTTCGTTGTAGTTTAAATCGTCTTCTTCATTGATCTCTGGTTGACCGGACCTTTTATGCTCCGCTCATACCTAATCTCTGAATAAAACTGCAATTTTCAAGTTGTCTCCCGCTAATGAGTGTATGTGCTCTCCTATTTGAAATCTTCAGTCAGAAAAGCGCTTCCAGACGTTGTTGATTACGCTTGAATGTTCAACACATCTCGGATCATCTTTGCTAGTGTTGGAAATGTCTTCTCATTTTCCCTTCAGTATTTAAATAAGTCTAAGGCTTTCAATACTAGCCGCAGAAACAACATGTCTTTTATAAGGTTGTACAGAAGAAGAAGATGATGATGATGTGATGATGATGATGATGATGATAATGGTATAGAAGAAGATGATGATGATGGTATGATGATGATGATGATGATGGTGGTAGTGGTATAAAAGATGATGATGGTGATGATGGTATAGAAGAAGATGATGGTATAGAAGTCAGTTGGTTGCTAGCACTTTCTTGTTGGTAATGCGTATATTGTTTTTTTGCATTTCTCGTGTATGCTAGATAAAACTTCTTCTTAAGTTGGTTCCTTAGGTGGTTGTTCATTTGGATTTTTTGGAGGTGGAAGTACTGCTATAAAATTATAAATAGTTTCAATAAGTGTTTTACAACCGTCTATTTTAATAGTCGGATTTAATACAACACCAATAATATAAATAGTGGAAATAGGAAAAAAATATTTTTTAATTTGATAAATATTTTTTTGATAGGTTCCCTATAAGGTATTTTTTTTCAATATATTCACCGAGTAACAAAAATATTAGAGCTATATAAAATAACATAGTTGAAATTGTAGGATAATATATACCAGAAATTATTTAGTTGCTTGAAAAACAATTCTCTAAAATACAATAAGTTCTGAATTTTTTTCTCAATCGTTATTTACAAGCATATCAGTTGGATTTCGATTATGGGCGTTAAAAAATAAAGTTATATGTCTTCTATACTCATAAGCAACAAGTAGTTGTTCATATAGAGAATTCCACCTAATCGCTACTTCTTCGGGATTTTTCTATAAGGTAGTCCACAATCGTGACAAGTTTTTTTAAATGTATTCTATTACTTATAAAAATAAAGTTTATAGCAAATTGTATTTTATCAAGAATGTCTTCAAAAGTGATGGATCATCCTTTACAATTAAGTTATAAATATGACACGCACATTTTATATGAAAATGATTAGAAAAAGATGGAGTTAAAAGATCTTTTAAAAGTCTAATAGCATAATTATTAGAAGAAGCGTTATCTAACGTAACAGTCATTATTTTATCAGTTATACCATAATAATCGCAAACTTGATGAATATTTTCTGTAATAAAACTTTCATTGTGCCTATTATCAATATATCTGTATGCTAAAATATATTTTTGCATAGATCATTTATAATATATCCAATGACATGTTACAGTTAAATAATCATGGACGTTAGTACTACGGTCTATATCAGACGTGATATATACTTTGCCAGGAAAATGATATAATGAATAACGTAAATATTTATTGATATTCATGTGCAAATTTAAAAATGTCTCTCCTAACAGTTGATCTAGAAAAACCGTTAAAAGTAGAATTATACATATCTCTTATGTAATGAATAAAATCAGGACATGAAGGAAATGAAAAAGGTAAATCCTCCACCACAATTAATTTTGCTATTGTTTCCCTATCTCTATGTTTATCGTATTTATGGCCTACAATTTCCTCCATCATCGGGTTAATTTGACCATGTACTTAGTTCGGGATACTATGTGAACCTTGTCCTGACTCAGAGCGCATTGATGCACCCGATTTTATAGCCTCGTATTCATCCCACCTAGCTTTGTGAAAGTTTTGTACATGTCTCAATAAACCTCCCGTCCCACCCTGACCTTTTTTCCTTTTAAATTTATAAACACTTTTACAAATTTGACATCTAACTACTTGATTTTCCTTGTCCCTATCAAAAAAATCGCATGCAACTGATTTTAATTTTCGTTGTGTTGGGCCTCGTCTCATACTAGGGGGAATCCAGTTTCAGTTTGAGTTGCACTAGTGGGTGTGTCATCTAGATTAGTGGATGTGTTATCTACATTATCTTCTAAATTAAAGTATGGTTCAGTTGCAGAATATATCTCATCATCTAATGGTATATCATTAAAAAAATCAATTTTATCTACATGAGTGTAATCAATCAAATCATCATGTCTAGAAATAGGATGACTAGAAGAAGTACCCATGTCCTTGCTACCCCTACTAGAAGAAGCACTCTTACCCTTACTCTTAAACATACGTCTTAATCCTTCCATTTTACTTATGCAAATAAATAATTAAAGATAATGAAATTAAGTGTGATAATTAAAATAAAGTAACAATAATAATTTAAGAATGAACGAAGGTATCAAAAGCCGACGTAACGTCGACTTGTAATCGAGGTTGAAAATTGAAACTTTGCCCGATGGATGATCCTCAAGCTAGTTGTCAACTTCACTCCTAATTTTTAAATTTTGATATAATTATACAAATGAACAAATAAAATAAAATATATAGTAGGCAATGTAGACTTGCAGAGAGATAGATTGAGAGATTAAAGAGATTGCAGGAAGATTTGTGAGAAAGATGAAGAGGAAATGAAGTATTTATAGTTGAAAACTTGGGTTAAAATAAATATTAAGGGGTAGGGGGGTTGTGGGAGGCCAAAAATGATCGTTACACAACGACCAAAATATAAAATGGTTGTTGTGCAACGGCCATTTTTGCAAAGGGGAGGGGGCGGGCGGGATCGGGCCTGGGGCGGGATGAGCCCAGGCCTCGTCCCGGTTTTGAGTTCCGTCCCCATTTTTTAAGGGGGGTCGGACCGGGTCGGGGTCGGAATCAGGCCGACCCAACCCTCTTTTCTAGTAAGAAACTATATTAAAATAAGATAAAAAGGAGAAAAAATTCCAATGCTTGACGCAATTTCTGAGCGTTCTCTATTGTTTCTTGAAACTTGGTATTACGTATTTAGTTTCAAATTTGATTGGAAGATTATGTAGTATTCAATTTTTTTTAAAATTTATTGTTATTATCTCGAGAAACGCTAATTTAAAGTCATTGCAATCTTTCAAAGATTGAGAAGTACAAGATAAGGATTTTATTGATAAGATGGATTCCCCATTTTTCTGGTGCAAATAGATCATGAACTAGGTTTATACATAGGATTTTAAATAATCTTTTTGATAAATTCAAGAAAACGATTTTGTTATTGTAGATAATCAATTAATATTTGCGGCAACAAGAGTTCTTGATAGTATTTGGTTGAGAAATGATAGATAGATAGAAGTGTGAACATTTTGATGAGAAGAGAAGTCGGGATTTTTTTTGTGAAATAAGACATTATTTTAAATGAGTTTGAATAGTATTAAGACTTTGTTGCATATCTAATTTATTCGGACCCATTCAAACTCATTAAGAGGTTTCATAAGAAAACAAAACAAATGAACTGAATTTGAATGATTATGATTAAGATTAAGATTTGTAATACAAATACAAACAAATGAGGCCTAAATAATGCAATTTACCTACTCATAGTAACTTGTATGAGAATTACAATTTGTCTGCTTAAATATATTGCAAGCATCATAAACCAAGGAGCTTAATATATGCTCTATATGGCTCTTTCACTTCCCATTTGGACGAATAATGGCAAGGAACACATCAAACTTTGCTTAAGTGACAAGTAAAATGAATGAAGGAGAAAAGTGAAAGCAAAAAGGATGAATCAGCAAAAATAATAATGGAGAGGTCTTTGTATTTCTTAAAGGACAAAAGTTTCAAGATTTTAAGGCCTTTGGTAGCTCAAGTGTCCTAAATCAGTTCTGTTGGTTTTGTAGGTGGAAGATGTGACACCAACCTTTTTTTCAATAATTATGAAAGATTTCCCATGTAAGTACTTAATTAAAACCTCAAAAAATTGCTATTTTTTGGGATCCCACCCAAAATTTCCCCCTCCCTCCCCTCCCCCCCCCCCAGAAGAAAAAAACTAGAAAATATTGTGTGGTTAGGGTTTTGAGTATATAACTCGTTAATTTCAAGCAAGTTAGGATCAATACAACACCAATAACATATCCAGTGAAATGACATATAGTGGAGTATGAAAAGGGTAGAGTGTACGCGAATTTTACCCCTATCTTGAAAGGTTGAAAGGTTGTTTCCGGTAGACCCTCGGCATAATCTAAGGAGAAGGAACTACATGAATAATACTATGACTACTAGTATAAACGAATAGCATTCAACTACTAATCTTCAACCCAAATTCATGTCTTCCATAACTTCCATAAGCACATTAGGGTCGATTATATATATATATATATATATATATATATATATATATATATTAACTATTCATGTCACTCATTTAAGTCTATCTCAACCCAATATTACATTTTTCAACACTAAAAGTTCTCTACATTTTCTATAGACATAGATTCTTATCAAATTTCGAGCAAACATACAAACATTAATACTAAAATAACAAATCCAACTAATTGGTATCGGTTATATAGATCTTTTTGTTCTATTGTATGAGTGAAATTTTTTCATAACTTCAGCTCACCGAGGACATAGCCCTTGATAAGAAGGTGTGGAGGTCCAAAATTAGGGTAGAAGGTAGTCGAACTTATTTTTATTCCATCTTTGGAGTATTACTACTACTCTTGTATTTTCTTATTTTTAGATTTCTATTACTACATGTTGTTTCTTTAGCCTCGATTATCTTATTATTTTGTTGTTGTTTATGTATGTTGCTACTGGTTCCTTTTCATCTTTCCTTGAGCAGAGGATTTGTCGAAAACAACTTCTCTAATTTTCATAAACGTAAGGTTAAGATCTTTGTACACACTAGCCTCTTCAGACCTCACTTGTGGGATTACACTGGGTTAGTTGTTGTTATTGTTGTAAGAATAGGCCAAAAAGCTAATAATTTATGTGAGTGATGGAACACCATAGGACTAGTCTTTCGGACCATACATTGTTTCTGATAGCAGCAACTTGCGTAAGATCAAGTGTACTGAATTGCCAATTTGGGAATTTTTGTTTTATCGGGAGCAAAAGGTGAAATCCTTCGCCCACAGGGCCTTGGGGATTTTTGTTTTATTGTGCATATGGGATGATTTGCTAGTTCATTTTTCTCACTTTCTTTGGTTTTTTGTCAATAGGGTTGTCATGTTTGATATCAAAGGACATTATGATGTTACTGGAACAAAACTGAGCCATGTTAGAAGAACTTACTTTTGTCTTGGATTGCCTCAGTATTTCTCCTTTTTCACTAGGTCAAATCAATGTGAATGTATTTCTATCTCCTACCTCCTTAATCACCGATCTCGAATTTGAGTTTTTTTACTTATGTGATTATTGCTCTTATATTTCTTATACGATATATTAAATCTTAAATTAGAAAGCTATATCCTAAGTGAGCTTCTACTTGAACGTGAATTTTTAGCTTCCAAATCAAATGCTAAACCTTTTTTAGCTCCTAAAATATCACAAAAATTAACATTTAAACAATTCCATTTTCATCTCATTAATTTAGGACCCGTTTGGCCATGACTTTTTCACTTTTTTCCGGAATTTTTTTCACTTTATTTGAATATCAGCATTTAACCATGAAAATTGGAATTTGGAAAATACCTAAAATATTTTTTTCACTTTCAGTACATTCAAACAACCAAATATTCTTTGCAAAATTATAAGCAAACACAATTCCACCTTCAAAATTTCAAATAATCCAAACGCCTACTTAGTACCATAGTGACATCTCTACTACACATCATTTATGTGCAGGGTTCCAGTTCCAGCAAATATCATTTCTTCTCTCTCCCTATACATATACTAGTGCTCTTGGCATTGTCTTGGCCACTCTTCTACGTGCACCTTCATGAATCATGCTCCCACAATACTCCTAGGTCTTCCATCCATCGTGCCAAGATCCTTGTCATGTTCATACCACTCGTACTCGCCTTGGCTTCTTGCCACTTAAATGGACGACTCTCTAGTCAATAATAGTTTAAATGTCCTTGTCATATGATGCGATTATACTATAGGAGCGCACAATGACAACCCTCAAATTATCTTCTAGCTAGTGGAACAAGAAAGTCATTGATAGTTTACTCATGTAAACCAATAAAAAAAACAATCAAAGTTGAGTCTTATGTCGGGGTCTCATCCCCTTCCCTCACTGTTCATGGTCCACTGTCCCAATATGAAACATCAAAAGAACATTTTCACATGCAAACGACCTTACTCTCTAATTTTATTTATTGGTTAAAAGGACAACTAAATGAAGCCACTTATTTATCTTATATTTTACACTTTGCAGTCTAAATTAGTACTTGATTTTTCAACATCTGCTGTTTCTTGATCAGATTATGTTTGAACTTGTAATATGCTTTATGCAAAGCAGCTCCAGCATCTTCTAAGTAAGATCTCAAACAAATATAGTCCTGATTTCATTCTAAAAATTGGTAAAATAAACAGCAATATAGAGTTACCTTTATGGAAGAAGAGGTGATTGATATTCAAACAAAGTACATACAACAGACTGAATTCTCACATAACAATAGTGAAATTAAATGGAAGTTATGAATTACAATACACCTCCTCAAAACACTGTTTTCTTTCATCAAACAAATATGGATACAAAAAATACAAAGGAAGCAAACCATGAATCCATGTCCCTTCCTTAAAGATACTAAGTGACTCAAGTTACAAAAGAATACATTGACAAATAGCCGTTTCCGAAACTAAATATGATCAAGAGTAGTAAAACCTATACCAGACACTATATACATTCACCTTATAATTAAACAGGAAGAAATAAGGAAACAGAAAACACAAAAAAGCTCCAAACATTTGTTTCTCTACCCTAATATGCAATTTGATTAAGAAGAACCTTCTTCCAACTGCTGCTGCTTATTGGACCATTGAAATTCTATTTCCAAATTCCTCGAGGGTCCGCTTTTGCTCTCGGGCAACAAGGTGTACTCCCCAGCGACTGCACCCAGCATAACTACACGGTCAATCTGGATCGTGACCTTACCGAATGAACTCTGTCATTAAACCGGAACGAGTTTAGCAGAAGTCCAGAAGCGATAGAAATCGAGAAGCATATTTTAACAAAATGTTCAGTGTCCCATTACTTTTAAAATGATTAGTAATATTAACAGGAGAATGTTACACAAATCTAAAGTGCACTTGCCTTCCCCATTTTGCTCTTATTCTTGCATGAAATATGAAGCTTCTGGCCTTTAGGAGGACTTTCAAAGGACCATGAAAAGCTCTCATCGAACTCCGGATTAGGACCAGTTGAAACAACCTGACAGAGGACAAAAACAAGGAATTGCGAACCATATGAGGGTGTGAAAGGACTAGCAAGAAAGATCTATGCATATTGAGTGTACCAAAGAAGTTAACTTCACTATTTAGTTGTTGGAGAAGTACCAAGTCCTGATTACTCATCATTGTGAATCAAACATCACCCAATTTTCCCATGCATTAATTGAATTCTACAAGGTAAACCTAACTCCCCACCCCCCACTATTTAGTTGTTGGAGAAGTACCAAGTCCTGATTACTCATCATTGTGAATCAAACATCACCCAATTTTCCCATGCATTAATTGAATTCTACAAGGTAAACCTAACACCCCACCCCCCAGGAGCCAAGAATGGCCTGTTCCCACTTTGCTCTCTTGGTGACTCGAACCCCAATTTCAAGGTTGGAGGTGGAGGTTCCTTTAGTCAACAGATTCTAGAGCTATCATGTTCTACTTAATTTACAAGTTTGCAAATTAGGGTCCTTCACTCCCTCCGTCCCCTCCTCCATCACCCCCACCTCCACCCCGACACACAAAGTAAAAGTTCTTTATAAAATTAGAGTTTGGTCAACATTGCAGAAAAAGGGTTCCAAACCCACATAAAATGAGAAATGATCGTGTACTTTGAGATGAAAAAGTATTTGAAAAATGACTGTACCTTCGTTTGGATAGGTGGAGTATTTCCAAGGGTAAGCTTGCAAAAAACACTTGGATTTCCAACTGATTGTCTCATGTTGTTCCCTCGCTTTATTATTACTACCAGAGTCCCAGGCAAACATTGCAATAGAAATTCTGCCTTCTCCTGAAACCGAGGGGGCCCTGATTGTATCAGATACTGCAATAACGGAATGGCATCTGCAGCAGCAATTGATTGTGCTCGAGACACTTCAGCAGGACATGCTGACCAAGCTTGTCGGAGAAGAAACAGAGCATCCAAAGCAGCTTCTTGAGTTGCCTCTGAACCAGTCTTCAGGGATGTCACCAGATGTGGAATACTCAGGGTTGCAGGTTCAGTAGCCCTTAGACGGGGGAAGTTTCCAAATAGTGCATTCAGCGCCTTGAGGTACTCCTCGTTTACAGTTCCCGAGGCCCATAAATCTTTCTCAATTGCAGCTAGAAATCCAGGAAATTAATAAGCAAAGCAATTAACATTAACAATAAATGACTCCATTTGCACATAGTCCCAATACTAAAGTTTATGAACTTTTTACACGTAATAACACATCATTTCTCCATGCTAGGATCCATAGTAAACTGTTTACTTTAGTATTAATCAACCTGGATCGAGAATACTCAGGAGAATCCACCATCATTTTATCTATTTGAGATACTAATTTTCAATATATGAAATGTATAAGAACATATAGTTACCTGTGTATATTACACTCGTACAAGTACCAGATATATCATATCATGTAAATTAGAGATTCTTTTGGATTTCTTAATTAAATAATGAACTAGCCAATTTATCTTTTGCCGGTCATTTTTTTATATCATTTTTCTTCTGTAGTTGCAATGCAGATAACTCTGTAACAATGGAGTATGGGGAAAAGAAATATTACCAGTGATAGCCCTGACGGTTTCACTTGAAGCGTACTCTTGAATGGTATTATTGGAAAAGAGAAGCTTAATGAACATTGCTGCCTGTACTGATGTCTCTGGATCACTTGAACCAATCAGATCTAACACAACCTGGACACCACCAGCTTCTGCAACTGCTCTCTTATTTGATCTGCTATACATGACAAGGTTCTGTAAGGCACATATAGCGACGACTTTCATTTCTTCAGTAGGCTGATCTTCAAGAAGATTTACCAATGCCCGGCAAGCTGAAACAGCATCGCTGCTTCGAGCAAGAGCCTCATTCTGGAACAGGTCACCAAGAGCAAGAGTTGCCAGTAACCTTGCTTGTTGCCCTTGAGTCTGCGGATCCAAAAGATACTGCGATAAGGGCACAATTGCAGACTTGGTGGCTTTTGTTTCTCTGATCTTCACATTGTTCAGCAAAACCTCAAGGAGTCTTGCAGCAGTTTCCTCACAAAGGTGGCATCTGAGAAGTTCTAAGAGAGCCTCGATTGCCCCACTTTCAGCCATAGCTCCAGCACTGGTGGAGTCATCAGTATCCAACACAAGAAGAGCATTCAATGCACCAAGAACTGTGCCTTCATTACCAGAGCGAAGCAATCTTACCAACACTGCAACAGGTACTTCCAGATAAAACTCAGAGCTAAATTGTAGAATACTGGATAATACTGCAGCAGCTGACTCCCACAAGGCATGAGGGAGTGAAGTGTCAGCATTCAGTATAACTTTAGACAGCTCAACAACGCCACCTTCTTTTGCAATTTCATTTGGCCAAGTTAGTGCAACACAGACCAAGGCCTTCACAGCTCTCTGCTGCAAAATGGGTATACCAGAACCAAGGACCCGTACCAAAGGACCAATCACTTGCGGGATAACTGAGTCCTTCTGCAGGTGCTCTTCCAAAAGCAGGTGAGACAGAAGCTCAGCAGCCAGTTGTTGCACGGCAGAAGCGGGAGAATCAAGTAAGGGAATAAGAGGTTCTATAGCTTGGTGAGATGTCAGGGCATAATCAGCTCGGCACTGCGGATGTTCTAGGATATTCACAAGGACCTGCAGTGTGCTGTGTTGCCCATCAGGTCCAAACTCCGGTCTCGTCAGCAATACAAAAAGTGGCTCTACCACCTTTGCAGCAGATTGTCCCTTAGCAATGTTAGCATTATTTGTCAGTATTCTGAGCAATTCAGCAAATGCAGCACAGAGGAAATCTGGTGCTTCATGCAGAATGTCAAGCACACTCTCAATAACCCCAGCCTTGATCATTTCCATCTTACAGGAAGGCCTATCTTTCCCCAACTTCACAAGAGCTCTAGAAATAGCCTCATGAAGTAAATAATTTCGGCCATAAAGAAGGCCAACTAGGGGAATAACTGCACCATGTGCTGCAACTAGTTCAGCCAACTGTTCGTCGTCCACAAGTTTATCCAATGCCCGGACAACAGAATGATGAGCAGGACTATATTCAGTAACAAGAAGAGAAACCAAAGGCTCCACACATCTAGCTGCAGCCATTGTAGACCTTATTCTTGTATTTCCAAACAAAACACAACACAACTCGGCTGCATCACCCTTCAGCTCCATTGAGCAGCTTGATGCAAGAATTCGGCAAAGAACATCCACTGCATTCATCTCGACATCTGCAACTGCAAGAGCTTTTGAAGGATTCTCACTGAGAAGCCTAACTAATGCAGCAATGGCTGCATGCTGCTCCCTCTCCAGACCAGTATTTAGAATCTCAACCAAAGGCTGAACAGACTGTCTAGCTGATTCTGCATTCCTAATGTGATCTTCGGAGAACAGGTTTTCCAAGGCTTTGGCAGCACTATACCTTGCCCCTCTTCCACCAAGACGTAAAACTGCAATTAGCTGACCAACAGCACCAAAAGCAGATTCGTGTCTGCATATTTCAGCAGTAGTAAATAGGATACCTAACAAATCAGTGGCAGCTTCCTCAGTTGCATCTTGTGGGCCAAGTGAAAGGTATTTAGTCAGTGCTTCAAGAGCCCCAGATTCCACCATAACAATCTTATTTGAAGGACAATCTCTGGCAAGCTGAATCAGAAGTCCAAGAGCTAGAAAAGGTGCACCAGGACGATCTGGGATAGGTTTTAGCAAGTCAACAAGGGATGGTATAGCTTTCCTAGAAGTTGCACCAACCCTAATATCATCGACCCTAAACAACCTCTCAAGTGCAACTTCATCTGGGTTACGGACCAAAGCAAATTCCTCTGATAGTGCAACAAGGTCCTTTATATCCTCATCAGCACAACCAAGCAACATTATGAGTCCGGATGGTGCTCCTGAATTTGCAACAGACAGCAGAGTTCCCCTGTTACCATTACAGACAAGGCTGGCTACGGCTTGTGCAGCAAAATACCTGTTTGCTGACTCTTCTGACTTCAGCAGATTAGCTAGCACGGGTATGGCTTTCATCGTTCCATTTGTTCGTATGATGTCCCTATCTTGAAATAAGACAGCCAGAAGCAATCCACAAATCCATATGCTGCTATCCTCCTTGAAATCAGTCTGTAAAGATTTTACCAAAGGTAATGTAATGCTTCAGCACAAGAGATATAACAGAACAAAATCATGACTCTTGGGTTAGATGTGGTTCTATCACAGAGAGAAAACACTTAAAGGTACCTGTGTAAACTGTGTAAAAGATTGAGAGATTCTCTCAGTAAGAACTTCAATTGCACCAGCCTCCATAATCTCAACTTTACTTTTGTCCTCACGACTAGCAAGAGCAGAAAGTAGCCAAATAGCTATATTGACCCCGGAAACAACTAAAGTACTTTTTTCCGTCTCATCCTTTCTTGATTTTTCTTCGGCATTCCTGGATATTCTTATTGCAATCTTATCCCCCTGGTCTTCCAAATGTAGAGACTCTGAAGCATTTAGCATCCCAACAAATGATTGAATGAGTGGAATACAAGACTTCGATTCATTTAGATCTTCCACCACTCTCTGATGATTGACTTTTGCAGCGCATACAAGAAGTGCACTTCCTCCTATTTTAACCATAGCATTGGAGGAACAGATTACCCTTCTTGCAACTGAAGAAATGCATCCATAGGCACAAGCAATAGCATCGCCAAGAACAGTAGGTTGAGCTTGGGAGAGTCTTGACAATATCTCAATGGCTTTGTCTTGCAATACCGATGAGGCATCAGCAATGCATGAAACCACTGGGATTATGCTATTTGGATATTCAGCTAGAACTGCCCATGCAGGTTTGATTCCACTAGCTCCTTCCAGCCTTGAGAGGAAACAAAGTGCATCTAAAGCTTCTAATATAGCAACAGAGTCGCTGCCAGTTGCTTCTAGGAAAGAAATTAATGCAAGAACTGTTCCAGAACGATTAACAAAATCAGTTAAGGCAGGATTAACCTCACTAAATTGAAGAAGACGAGCAATTGATGCGGCAGCGTAGGTCCTTCCACCAGTTGTGCCTTCTCGAAGAACTCTAGTAGCAGGTAAGATCATTTCTTCAGGAACTGCCTTCTCAGCCACCTCGGGATCTAAAAGAAGATTGGCCAAAGCACATACTGCTTGTTCTGCAACTTGTAAAACTGAGGACTTTGCAAGCACCATTAATGAAGGAAATGCATCTCTAGCAATTGCTGCAATGTCACGGCTATCTCTAATAGAGAGAAATATTGCAGCAAGGCAGCGCGATGTGTCGACTAAGATGGATTCAGATTCAACATTCAGAAGCTTCACGAGTGACCACAAAGTCTTCACAGCAAGGGTACTTTCTCTCAGGTCCTTCCTGAGATGGAAAATTCCAGCAAGAGCTGAAGCAGACTTAGCCTGAGTCTCTTCCTTGGTGGAGCTCAATATCTTTATCATCGTCTCAATTGCATCATTTGCTGCACTACCTTCACCCAACATATCGCTCAGAGGGGCCACAGAGAGCAAACTTTTTAATGCATCTAGGACATAAATTTTAGACTCTGGAAGATCACTAGTTAATAGTGCAGTGAGTTGACTAATAGTTGCAGTATCTGATTTGTGAATCAAATGGTTCAGTGTCTTTGCAGCAATTTCCTTCCCATTGGAGCTACCATTCTTCAGAAGCCACAATAAAGCAGGAACAGCATCAGCACTTTCAACACAAGCACGGATATCTTCACTGTGATTACAGAGGTTTCCAAGGATAGTTGCTGCATCTTCCTTAGCTTTGGCAGACCCAGTTTCCAGAATTTGAACAAGTGGAGGTATGCCACCAGCTGCTGTAATGGCCCACTTACTTTCATCATTTTCATTAGATAGAAGACAAAGAAGAGCAACAGCACACTCCTGTTGCTGCTCTGATGAGAGCCCAAGAAGAGAAATCAACAGCTGAATTCCCTCACGGCCTTGTAGTGCATGCCATAAGCTACCTTCATTTTTGCATAGAAAGAGAAGGGACATTATCAACTCATCCTGAACTTCATTCGTGGCCATTGTGATCAAACCAACCAATAGGCGTTTCGCATCAGAATTCACAAGTTTGCTAGAGAGTACAGCATTCCCATACAAACTGGCAAGTGCTTCAATAGTACGCTCCTGCACTAGAAAGGGTAAGCGGGCCTTAAATTGCTTAACCAGTGTTTCTTCCACCTCCAAAGGATCTGATGCTCTTGAACTTTCTGCTTTGCTATCATATATCATGAGAGCCGAAGCTAAAGCCCCCAATGTATCAGCTACTTGTGCAGGTGAGGTGCAAGATTCAAGGCTTTGACCAAGACTTGAAATGACATATGACAAGCCACCAGAAATATTTGCAAGCGCACACATTGCATGCTCCTGCAAAGCTTGGGCGTACTCGCCCTGCATGAATTCTTTTGAAGGAGCTATGGTAGCATTTATCAGAGCAGGAATACCATTAGCATTTGATATTTCCTTCCTGGATTCTTTGCTTTGGGCAGATAGAGATTTAAGAGCACCTGCAGCTTCTGCTCTAACTGAGGCTTCATTGCCAGGTCCAAGTAGTTTAAGAAGTTGTTTGGTGGCCTCCGCGGCTAAGACTCTTGAGCACACAGAAGAATCCTCCATCATCATACAAGCAAGGAGAAAGCAGACATTTGCCTGAGTACTTGCCTGTCCATTATTTAGTAATTTAACAAGTATATCCACTCCTCCAGCTTGTACTGTTGCAGACCAGAATCCCTCGGTGCTGGTTGAAAGGTTTTTCAAAGCTCCTGTTAGTAAGTCGTCCACGATGTTTCCAGCTTTTAGTCCCTTTTTTAATTGCTCCCATAATACTGGCACAACTCCTTCAGTTGAAAATATTTTTGAGCCGACATGATCCTTTGCACCACCTTGAGACACAGCAAATATAGTTTTTGCTGCTGCAATCTGACTTTCTGCTGAGCTTGACTTGAGAAGACCAAGGAGAGGTGGAATGCAACCTCCTAATAGCACTTTCACTCGCAGTTCATTCTCTTTACAGAGAGAACCCAAAACTGTAGCAGCCTGCATCTTTACCCCAAGTGATCCAGAACGGAGTAAAGAAACAAGTACTGGAACAGCTTGAGAATGTGAGCCAACAGCACTAAATGCATTTTCTCGTGTATCAATAAGCTCCAACAATAGCTTAAGTGAATGTTCTTTCTCTTGCATGGATGAGGAATTCTGCCGTAACTGCTCAATGCATTGAGCAACACTTGCTAATGTCCCATCTGGATCCTCCATGCTACTACGATCTCTGCAGAAATTAATAGCAAAACATCCTTTCAGGATATGTTTGTAGTCTTAATCAGCCATGACTATCATGGCGTAAAACAGCTATTTGGTCCACATGAGGTTACAGAAAATCTGCATCCTTTTAAATTATATTACAAATTTTGTTCAATTGCTGTTTTTCTTCCTGGTAACAACTTTCATCGGTTTAGTATCTTACAACAGAAAACAAATCACAGGATATGTCAACTGCAGTTAAAATATTTTCAGTTTAAAAAGTAACAGCAAAGACCAGTAATGTCCAAAGCAAAATGTAATCCACATTGCACAAACTGTTTCTTATGTGAATCTATCTTGCAGTTGGAGAGTCTACACTATCTGTGGATGAAAGGTGAACAAAATGGAAGCTTATGTATGATTTATGTTTTGTGCAACCGATGCGTGTAGGAGTTACAGAACTATGGATACTATATTGAGATAAAAATATTGGATCTTATAAACAAAAAGAATTCTTAGACGAGTTTAATTGAGAACTCATCAAGTATAAGAAACAGTAACAGCATTTGCAAATACAGAGCAACAGATATAGTTGTGCAAGGAAAAGTGTGTTTTCATTTTCCTCATGCAGTCAGGCTTATAGCACAACAACAAACAGCATCTCCCAACTATACAGCTAAATGCTTCACATCAAGTAAAAAACAAACCACAGACCAGATCATTATGAGCCCCTAAACTGAAAGCATTAATGGTTAGACTAACCTCGAAGATGTTTTCATGATTGAATGTGGAGTCGGAGGCTCCATATCATGAGGTTTAGCATCCCCATTTCTTTCCTGTAACAAGAAAAGAACTGATAGATATTGGTGAGGAATGTGTCAAAGAGTCTAGAAAATCACAGCATCTATTTATGTCATTCAAGAAGGAAAGTAGCACGAATATGACGTTGAAATCAACCATCAATAGCACGACTATTATCTTGAAAACAGACAGCTATGACTTTACGACTCAACAACAACAACATACCCAGTAAAATCCCACAACTTTACAACTCAACAAAGAATGTAAAATTGTATAAATCTATAATTTTCCTCTGTCATGGGATTATAGAAAGATATATTCGAGATGCAGCAATGAGTGAGTAATGCAACCCTTTTTAATTTAAAATGTTCACATGATACGCACAGCTTCTCCAACAAAAAGAAATGCAAAAAGAACTATTGCCCTGGCACTCCCCACTCCACAAGGTTCTCTATTTTCAAAGGAAAGAAGTGGAAAAATGACAACCACCTGGATTTAGATACAGAGTAATACTTATAAGTTATAACATGTTGACTTGAGAATAAACTGCATTACAGTTTCAAAGAAAAACAAAGTACTGGATACTAAGATCGCACATAGAACTAGTAGTTATGACCACCCAGGTAGAGTGAAATGCACCAAGGGTATATCCAGATCTTTGAGTAAAATAGTTCAACAGCTCACATATCGAATAAAACGTGACTAAATTTACCAAATCAGTTTTTTTTTCTTTAAAAAAGGGAACTTTACCATATCATTAGTGGTAAGACTGCTGCCATTGGCAGCAGTGAACCTCCAAGCTAGTGTGGCCGCCAGCTTTGCTGTGATCTCGAGATCTTCACGGCAGATCTACCTCCAAGACACAGAAGAAAGCTAACAGCCTCCTGCAAAGCACCAGTAAAAAAAAATTATTCCAGAACTCTATAAAACCAAAAAACTGAACTTAGCCAAATTAAGAAAATGAAGTGTGCTTATCATACATTAACAAAAGATACAGATCAAGTTGTAATGGCTTAGTTTCCAAGAATGATAGTACCACTAGAATTACTTGACTAGTCCCAACCAAAACTAACCAAATTCACATATGGAAACCACATAACTCTGAGATCAGATTCAGCAATAATTTAAAGTCAATAGAGCACTAAACACAATTGCCTTGCTAGATTCCCACAATCCAAATCAAAATTCACCATAAATCTCACAACACCAATTCAAGAAAACACAAGATCCAGATCACACACCATCAAAGCTCACATCTTTACCTCAAAAAACAAAACCCCAGATGTTTTTTCCAATTAAACCAAAACCCACATCCACATTTCACAAAAATAGCTAAAAGCTCACATCTTTACCTCAAAAAACAAAACCTCAGATGGGTCTTTCCAATTAAATCCAACCCCACATACACATTTCACAAAAATAGCTAAAAGATCTACTAAATGGGGAAAAAATGAACCTTTAAGACTATACAGCAAAATCTTGATAATCAAGAATACAAGAAAGACACAAGAGATATAGAGAGAAAAAGATAAGACCTTGGTAGAGAAGATGTTGTTTTTCTGTTTGTTATTGCATTTGGGGTGAAGAGGTTGAGTAGTAGAGAAGCGAAGAACAATATTGTATATGTATGAAGAAAGAAGATCAAAAGAGAGATACAGAATTATGTATGTAGACTTGTAGTGTGTGTATGTGTGAGAGAGAGAGATAGCAAGAAAGAAGAAGGAGGACCACCGACAGAGCTGAGAATGGGAGTGTGAGTGATGGAAAATTGGAAATGCTCCAAGCTTTGGAGCTAGCTGGATTTCTTTTGATTTTTCGCTTCCACTCCATTTGTTTCACTTTCTTAATTGCAGTTAAGGTTTCCAAATAATTTTCCCAAATAATTCTATGTACAAATAATTTTTCGGAATAAAATTTCAGAAAAAAGGAAAACTATCCGTGATCAAGCGAGAGTAAATTTTCTTTTATTTTGTAATTTCATGAAGTTATTTAAACTTTTTAAAAAAAATTCTTAAACCTCTACTTTGTTTATATTGTAGGATGTGGGTCAGAGACTCAGAGTATGAATCTCAAATATTGCATCTCAAAAATGTAAATAGTCTACGGGTAATATATGCATACATTATATCCTTTTCAAATTTGCTTTATGAAATTTCACTTAATATGTTATTGTTGAAAATATAAAATAGAAATTTTCCTGAATTTTCACTTAATATTGAAGGTGAAATTAGAAAACTATAAATCAATATATTATATATTCAGAAAACTATAAACAAATATATTATATATTCAGAGAAAACTATAAACCAAACTATAAACCTATATATATATATATATGTTTATAATATATTTAATTTTTTTTACATGATTCAAGTTAAATACGTAGATTTGTGATAACGCGACGACAAAAAGAGTATCAAGGAAAATCTTGACGAAATAATTGATATTTAACTTGAGATCATGAGATTAGGGGTTCAAGCTTCAAACATATTAACAATACCAATAATTATACATTTAGTGTAATTTTGTAAGTGAAATCTAGAAAGTATAGAGTGTACGTAGATTTACCCCTATTTCGTGGAGATAGAGAGACTATTTTTAAGGAATAATTACATCCTATGTTATTTAGGGTACTATGCAATCAAAATTAACCCATCTTTTTAAATCTTGCACAAAATGACCCACCCTCTCCTCCTCCCCCCTCTCTCTCTCTACACTCGCTCACTCCTCCTTTCTCTCTTCTTTGCGAGAACCTAATCGTCGACATGCACCACCGGAAACATCCTCACGCTAGAGCTCCGATCACCATCAACAGAACCCACAACCACGCCCCCACTGCTTCACACATCCTTCTCCCTCTCGTACTCGTCTCTTTCGCTGCTCCGACGAGGAGCTTCTAGCTCCGGTGAACTGGAGCAGCCAACAACTAAACCGACACAACGTCGCTCCTCTCCCCCTCCTCCCCTCATCACCTTCGGCCTTTGTCGGAGCCGCCATCTCCGGCAAAATTCCACCAGAGCTCCAGCGACAACACCCACGACCCCTATTTGTCGTGCTGCCTCTAACGATGACTTTTTCGGGGACTCAGATCTGGTTGTCTCCTCCGCTGCGGTGGTTCAGATATGATCATAAATTACCTAGATATATCGAAAAACTCATAGAGGCGGTGGTGGAGTAGCGGGTGGTGGAGCGCAGGTGACGGCGGTGGGAGTCGCCGGAAGTGGTTGAAGTTGACGATGGAGAAATGGGGAGGAGCACGGATAGTGGGTGTATAATATTGTATAATAGTGTATATGGTGCTATATAGGTGTATATGGGTGTTTATGTATATAGGTGTATAAATATGTATACACCTTCAAACACATATATACATAATGTATTTATTTTTTGTATATAAATGTATAATATTGCATAATAGTGTATATGGGGATATATAGGTTTATATGGGTGTTTATGTATATAGGTGTATAAATGTGTATACATCTTCAAACACATATATATATAATATATTTATCGTTTGTATATAAATGTATAATATTGTATAAAAGTGTTTTGAGGTCAAAGCTTTATAATGTAACTTTTGAGCTATCTTTTTGCAATGTAAGTGAACAATTTATATATATTTTTTAATAATTCATTTTTTAAAGACACTCGACTCAAGTCTAAAAATATTATGCTTACGAAAATGTAAGATAAATCTATGTACTTAAAATGTAATATGGACTGACTATTCTCTCAATTACATGCAAAACACAAACTTAACGTATCATACTAGTGAGACATGAACAGTATATTTATTTATGTCCAAAAAAGAGACAGAAAGATACACCTAATAAAGATGACTTCTTATGTTGGATATATTTAATTGAATTGCATGTTCTGTCGTGCATGTGATGTAACTAATGTGGTAACAACATACACTTGAATGCCCACATGATTAATAATTAGAATAGTAACTTAATCAATAACACACTCCACATGCAAATTAGGGAATAATTTTGTAACATAAGTTCAATTAGGATAAATGTTTTTTTCGGATTAAATTAATTATAAAACTCTCACCAATAAATAAAATTGCTCTAGATAATTTAAAGAAAAAATGGTTAAGTTACCTAAAAATTAGTAATTCATTTAGTAATTCGTGTCTATTAGTTCGTGATTTTTTAATATGATAGGTAAATAATGTTCAATAAAATTTATTTAGTAAAAGTTCACCAGTGAACTAATATAAAAGAATTGGTTTAATAGCACTTCTGGTACCTTAAATATTGATAAATTATTATTTTAGTCCTTGTTATATTTGGATAAAATATTTAACCTTCAATTATTTAAAATGTGCACTTCTGATCCATTTGCTTGTGAATAATCACAAATTTTAGAATTATTAATTGTTCAACCATTTGATTACCCATGTGTTACATTAAAATTGAATTGTTGCTCCATTTTTGAACTAATACTTCTAAAAATAGTTAAAATATAACATATTTCTTGCATAAAGGAACCATACTTCACATTTCAATTAATTGAAGGTCAAACGTGTTGATTCATATATCACAAGGATTAAAATGAAACTATATCAATAATCGAGGGACCAATAGCGCTACTACGATCCATAAAAAAGATTTTTTGAAAAATGTGTTACTCTATCTAAAATACGGCAGAAAATAACTTATAAATTCAGAAAGGGGTTTTTAAAAAATAACTAAGATGTTAGTTTTATAACCATTATCTATTTTACTATTTTATATAAATTTAGTCAATATCATGTATTTTCTGTCCTTTAATTTTCTGATTATTTTCTATGGCTCATCCCATTAATAATGCAAGAGAAATGATGGTCTAAAAGTCTATACCAAATTATAAGCTATTGAATCATTAGCTAAGTAGTAATGTGAAAGCACAATTTTTGTGGGTTCTCTTTGGTGGGGTTTGTCACATATAATTTGAGATTCTAATCACCACATCACTTTCTGCTGGTCAATTGGAATGTAGTACTAGTGATTTGGGTTTTTAATCCACATGTTTTTTGGTTGATTTGCAATTCATGAATTTCACTTAATTCTTTTAGCCAAAACAATTTTGACGGAAACAACAACATATCCAATATAATTTCACCAGTTGAAGTTTAAGAAGTGTAGAGTGCATATCTTGTAAAAGTATGAATGTTGTTTCTGATGAGCTCACTATTCAAGAAAAGATAGAAAAGCAATAATAAAAGACATTAACAACAATAAGATAATAAAATAAACCAAATGAAAGAAACAAATAGATAAAACTTAAAATAATTTAATATCAATTTTATCTCTATTTGATTCAGTTTGATACGGTTTCTCGTTGTATTTGAACACCCCTAGTGGTGAGGGAATAGTTTAGATAAGGTGAAAAATATTTTTACATGCTAGGTGTTGCAACAAATTATATGAAAACGATTTTCTTCATTAGAGGATTTATCGGGAATATTTCTACCCCACAAAGATAGAGATAAGATTTGTGTACACCTCATTCTTTCCGGACCCCAAATATTGGATATGTAATTGTTGTACCGTCTTATTACAAAATTAATAGCATATTTTAATTATATGTATAACTTAAAAGCCCATAAAACACATCTCTGTAATAGATTGGAATAATTTTTCTTAGGGGTTTCTTTCATTAATCACAATATATATAGTTGTACAAAGGTGATTCTTAATACAATAAGAATCTTAAGTTACCTTAAATACATGACAATAATAATTACAATATATACTGTGAATATTCGGAGAATATCCGCTAATATTCCCCCCTCAGACGGAGCGGAAGGAGGCCGAACGCTAAGGCTGGATCTGAAGTCTGTGAACAACTGTCTGGATAGTCCCTTTGTGAAGATGTCTGCATATTGATATGAGAAGGGTACATGCAGTATTTTGACTTGACCAAGTGCTACCTTCTCACAGACGAAGTGGATATCCATCTCAATATGTTTGGTACGCTGATGCTGGACCAGATTATGAGACATATATATGGCAGAAATGCTATCACAATTGACTATAGACGTTTTATACATTGGACAATGTAGCTCCAAGAGAAGACTTCGGAGCCAACGGACCTCAGCAACTACATTAGCAACACCTTTATACTCTGCTTCAGCACTGGAGCGGGATAAAGTGGTTTGCCACTTGACAGACCAAGAGATGAGGTTATCCCCTAAAAATACAATAGTCGGAAGTAGAGTGTCGTCGCGTTTCCGGACATCCTGCCCAATCAGCATCTGTGTAAGAGAGCAACCTGATCGGAGCGGAGGGGTAGAGATGCAACTCATAGTCAAGAGTACCCTTAATGTATCTGATAATATGCTTAAGAGCAGCAAAATGGGGCTCCCTCAGGGCATGCATAAACAAACACACATGCTGAACTGCATATGCAATGCCGGGTCTTGTAAATGTGAGGTACTGAAGAGCATCTGCAAGACTCTGCAGTAGGATCGCACAGGATCACCATCTAAGACCGAGCTTGGATTTCGAATCAACCGGAGTAGGCATAGCTTTGCATTCGACATCTTAGCCCTGTACACAATTTCTTCTGCATACTTACGCTGACTCAGGAACATATTATCTGCAGATCTAGTCACTGATATACCCAAGAAGTAACTCAGCTTGCCCAAATCAGACATAGCAAATTCAATTTTGAGTAGAGCAATGATGTCATTTTTCAATTTATCAGAAGAGGCAGTGAGAACAATGTCATCCACATATAACAAGCAAGTAAGCAATGTCACTACCATGATAAAAAAAAATGAACATATATGTATCACACCTGCTACATATAAACCCAATCTGCATAATATACCTGGTAAAGCGGTCATACCAAGCACGGGGTGCCTGTTTGAGGTCATAAAGTGACTTCCTGAGATGACACACATACTGAGGAACTGCAGGATGAACAAATTCTGGTGGCTGATGCATATACACAGTTTCTTTCAAATCCCCATGAAGAAATGCGTTCTTGACATCCAGCTGATGAATTGGCTACTTTTTATCCATAGCAATACTGAAAACAATGTGAACTATAACCGGTTTGACAACCGGGCTAAAAGTCTCACCACAGTCAATGCCCTCCTGCTGATTGGTACCATTTGCCACAATTCTTACCTTATAGCGTTCCAAGTCACCACTGTATTTGAATTTGTGACGAAATAGCCACATGCATCGGATTACATTCACCCCATCCGTTCTCGGTACCAAATCCCAAGTATGTTGCTTGGTTAAAGCATTAATTCTTCACGCGTGGTCACATTCCAATTGGGGTACAGTTTGGCTAGTTTTGGATTTTTGGAAATAGGTGAAATTGTTTGAGTAACCAGATTAAAGTGGACCTTGGGTTTGAAGATCACGTGCTTTGCACGGGTTTCCATGGAATGAGTGGTTGGTGGTGCGGTGTGTGGGATCTGGATGGTGCGAGTATGGGGTGTCTGATGGTATTGGTCGGCCAGCTGGGTTCGACATTTCGAACCACCGCGAGTGTCGGTTGTGGTATCCGGTGCAGGTGATGGGCAGACGAAGATGGGTGGAGATGTGGTGTATCGAAGACTCTGTGACGATGACTGGTTGTGACGGGTCAGGTGAAAGGAGGGTTGGCAGTGGTGTGTCAGATGTATATGGATCTGACGCAGTGCCAGAGTCGATACGGGTGTTCGGAGATTGTAGCTCGACGGACACTCGACGAAGGGGACAACCGATGGTGAGGTTCCGACGAGATGGGCAAGCCCGCGTCGAAATCTGACGTTGGAGAAGACACTGGAGAAGCGGGACTGTGGTGGAGTAGGTGGTGGACCAGTGGTGATATTTCTTACTCATCGAGGAACGTAGAATCAGTGTTTTGGAATTTTCGGATATTGGAAAATGGGAAACTTGTCTCGTCAAAAGTGACGTGACGAGAAACAATGATTTTGAGTAATGAGAAGTCACAGCACAGATGTTACACCTCGTAAGTTAAGACGATAATTAAGAACGTCATTAAGAAATAAGATTCGGATATTGGATATAAAGTATAGTAATACAAGCTAATTCGGAAGTTGGTATTTAAATGATGTGAATCCGAATTTTTTTTGGTTACTACGTGTGTGACATGGGGAATTTAAAATGATAGTTATATGTATTCCCGCTATGAACTAGCAACATAGTATGTAAGTTACAACGACGAGGATACGAGTTCTTATGAGTTTTTCAAGATTTAAAAGAATTGAGACATAAGATTAATTATTGGTGAGAAGTGGACCAAAGTGTAGAAAACAATTTTCAGATTTTAAGAGTTCAAGAAAACCCTTTTATCTTCTATCTCACTTCACAATTCATTTCAACAAAACTCTCATCTCCTCCTTCTCTTTCATGGACGAAAATCACCTTCTTCATAGCCAAATTGAAGACAACAATTTTCTCTTCCTAGATTAACTCCTTCATCTAAATTCTAAGCCCAAAATTAGCACTCAAAACAATGGCGAAAATACCCAATGCTGACCGAAATCTTAACCCAAATATTTTCAGATTTTAAGATGGAATTTTGAAGGGGAAACATGTATAGATGATGGGTTAACATTGTAGATTGTTGCATGTCGATTTGGAATTGAAGAAGTGTGAAATTGAAGCCAAAAAATTGGAGCGAAAACAGTGGCAAAATCGGTACTGCTGGGCAGATTTGTAGTCAACTTTGGAAGGGAATATCTCCTCGAATATTAGGCGTTTTTGGGTGTTTCAAAAGCCTAAAATGAAGTTCGTCGAGTCTAGTTTCCAACACAACAGACCTCTCCTCGATAGGAAACCGTAATAGAGAGTTATTGACGTTACAATTTCAGCTGACAAAGCAGTGGCTAAAAATCGGGACTGTTTTGGGGATTAAATTAAGGTATGAAAATTCTTCCTTCCATGCTATAATTGAAGTTTCATGTTGTCGTAGTTGAAGTATTGTGTTATGGTTGCTAATTGCATGCTACAAATTGGAAGGAAACATTGAGATTTAAGTTGTAAATTGTTTATTTAAGAATGTTGAAATATGAAATTGAATTTTAAAGAGTTATGAAATTATGTTGTCAGACCAATTTGAAGACTACTTTATGTGCATCGGATTGGAGTGTTGTGATGAAATTCTTATCACTAATCGCATGTTGCGAATTGAGACGTAGCCTTGATAATTAAGAGATAATCATTTTATGAAAGAATTACAAGAGGAATTGGAATTTTAAGAATTAAGAGGCAACATGTTGATATGACCGAAAAGTTGATGGAAATCATTGAACATTATGATAATGTATTACGGGCTGAATTAATATTTAAATATCAGTTACAAACATGCATATGTATTGAGGTAGTTACCTATACATGCCTTGAAAGGATTTAAGTGTAGAAAAATGTTAATTTCATATTCTTGAATTGGCGATGTTGCTAGAAGATTGGGTTGCTCTCATGAATAATTCTAACGTAACTGAATGATTGAATAACATGAGAAATAAATGTAGTAGTTGTCTTGGTTATTGAAGTTGTTAAATGGAGTAATTACAAAGAGAAGGTATGCGCACTAACGACGTAAATGGAATGTTTGAGATAATTTTGACTACATATTGAAATGATAGTGATTATTGGTTTGATTTGGATTGTTGGTTGGATTTGAATTGTTGGTTGATTTGGATTGTTGGTTGGATTTGAATTGTTGGTTGATTTGGATTATTGATAAATTGTGGATACGCACATAAACAGAGGAAATGTTGCCCAAATTTCTATAGAAATAGGAAGTCGCTATTCGATATAACTCACGTTAGAGATCATAGAATTGACGAACGTATTGCTATTATTATAGGCTGACATACTAGACGAGGCGCATCCTAGTATTGCATTGGTTGAGCGACTAAGAGGTATGTGAGATTATCCTTCCTTTTTTTGGCATGATTTTGTGAAAATCCTTCTTCCTTCTTTTGGCATAACTTTGTGAAAAACTTTCATTTGACTTGATTTTAATAAAAGTACGGCGGACGTACATGATTTTCTACAGAGTTAGTTTTAAAGGAAAATTGTTATGACAAGTGTCTATGATTTTCAGTAAAGAGCTTATTATGATGATATTATCGAAAGTCACAGATGATTTCTAATTGCATATAGTTGCTCATGATATCTACTCGTGCCAAGTCTTATTACACATTCACCGAGTCTCTCACATAGTGGGTCGGCACTATATTGTATGTTCCGGGTTCGAGTCCCGGCTATTATTATTATATTACTTGGGTTCGAGTCCCAAGAGGGTTCAACTCCCGAATTATTATTATTCCATGGATTAGCTCTCCATGATGCGGGTTCGAGTCCCATGACATTATATTATTCCATATACTTTATGATTTTGGCACGACTTGCATATTTTGAAAAGGTAAGAACTGATTTTCATTACTCTCATTTGATAAAGCACAGTTGTATTGTTAAGTTGATTTCATACTTGCCTCCTGTTATACGTTGAACTGTTATGATTTCAATTATAGTATTTTTCAGTTTCACATACTTGGTACATCTATCGTACTGACGCCCCTTTTCCCAGGTGCGTTAAATGCCGCGAGTTCGGTGTTTAGATAGGTGACCCTTCAGTTTAGGACCTCTATTCAGCAGTTGGAGAGCTCCATTGTTCCGGAGTCGGCTATTTGGTACAGAACCTCTTTATTTTGATTGTATATATTTTATGGGCACGACGGGGTCCTGTCCCGTCTTATGTCACTATCGTACTCTTAGAGGTCTGTAGACAGTCGTGGGTGATAGATGTGTTTTGGACTTGTGTAGAACGTTTATGCGGTTGAGCTAGTTGTATAATTGTGCTTGTTTTGGGGATGTTCCCGTATATAGTGGGGCAGCAGCTCGCTTGCCTATTATGATTGTTTCTTTGTTTACATGATGTTATTTGGTGGCAGCCTAGTCAGCTAGCCCGTTGAGATATGTCAGTTAGTTGTGTAAGGCAGTCTTGCCGGCTCACATATTTTGGGGATATGTTATAGATGCAGCGTTGTGCTGCCGAAATTTCTATAGATCTCGGTATTAAATGGATTAAGAGTGACAGGTCAGTAATGACGTCCAATTAGGACGTCGGGTCGCGACCCGTCGGGTCGGGTCGTGACAACAGATATCCCCTATGATTTGGTGGAAAACCAACTAATACACACGGTGTAGTTCGGGGAAAAAATTTGTGAGGGGTGGTGGAGCTCAGATTGGGATAGCACAGACAACTGAAAATTCGTAAGTGGTCATAGGAAGGTGTCCTACGGTATAAAATTTCGGTAGGGGTCTTATTTTGTAGGGTGCTAGTGGGTAAAATATTTATGAGGTATTCTACCATTTTAACAGCATAGACCCAGAAAGATAGTGGCAAACAAGCATGAAAGATGAGGGTACATACCATGTTATTAATAGTACGGATAATTCGTTCAGCTTTTCAATTTTGAGGGGAGGTGTGGGGACAAGAGAAACGGCACACCATGCCCTATTGGGAGCAAAAATTATGGAATGCTGGATTATTAAATTCACGTCTGTTTACACTGAAATAATTTTATGGATTTTTCAAATTGGATTTTAATAAATTTGTGAAACTCAAAAAATTTAGCAAAAACCTCAGATTTGAATTTGAGTGGATAAATCCATAAAAATGTGAAAATCGTCTAATGAAACAAGATAAAATTTGTGACCCAGTGAGCTAATAACATGAGATGTCCACAAGTCAGCATGAACAATATCAAATGGTGAAACTGTAATACTCAATGAAGACATAAACGGAAGACGAGTATGCTTGGCAAGTGGGCAAGAAAAACAGTTATGGGCAAGTTTTTGATTATTACATTGAATGCGCAAATTATTTCTAAGAAAAGAAAAGACATGATCTCCTAGATGTCCGAGCCTATTGTGCCAGGTGGATGGAGACAGTGCAGCAAGGGAGACAGGTGGTTGAGTTCTGACAGCGAAGATTGTGTGAAAGCGTAGAGGTCTCCCACACTATTGCAGCGCGTAAGAATTCTCCTCGTATTGAGATCCTTCACAGAGAAATCAAAAGGGTCAAAATTGACAGACACCCTATTATTAAGAGTGAATTTTCTAACAGATATCAAATTTTTAATGATTTGAGGTGCGTAGAGGACATGGTTAAGTGAGAATGGTGGATGGGATGTTTGATGTGTGTATTATCGTAATCTTCAATTGGAATGCGGTGACCATTGCAGACAGTAATGTATTAAGGATACTTTAACCGAAGCAGTTGGGAAAAATTACCTGAAGTGCTGGTCAGGAGTGATGTGGCTCCGAAGTCCATATACCAGTTATTGTCGGGCTGTTGAAGGTTGAGAGTGTTGAAAGCTTGGCCCAAATCAGTGGGTGCCATCTGCTGGGTTGAAGGGAACTGTTGGGCCGACATCAAATGAGTCTGTTGAGGCAAAGGTTGGCCCATTCGGGAACTGCTAGTCTTTGGGCCAGAAACGTTGGGCCTCCATGCGGTGGAGTGGTGTTGACACCAAAGCTGCGACAAATCTTCACCACATTGTCACCCGTGAACCACTGTGCGCGTCGCTCGCCTTTTCGCCGATGAGGCGACGTCGACCCTTTACCTTGCGGTGATGTTGTTGATTAATGGACTGATTTCTCGGTATTTTTATGTGACTGGAGTTTAGAAACTCCGGCGACCTCTCGCTGGCTTGGCTTTATTGTTGTTGCTTTATTTGTTGAACTGATTTCCTTTGTCCCGGTGACGTTTTAAAATTGAACTTGCTGCTGTTGTTTTTTCTGTTCCAATTTGTATAATCTTGTTGTGTTAATTTTGTTATTTGCTAGCTTGTTGTCTTTAAATGAGTATATGTTTGTAACACTTGTCTCTAATGCACGCCTATTATATTTCTTTCCTTACAACATTATATATTATATATTAAATATATTTTCTTTCCTTGATTGTCTTTCCTTCGCATTGCATTTTCTTTTATTGCAGTAGGTGACCGATGGTCAGTGGTCGCGGGCGGGCCCGACTGCATCGCGTTCCGGCCCCATTCCGGTCCTGATAAATTAAAAATAAAAAATTAGCGGGTCAGGGGCTCGAACCGGGACGGGACATGGTATGATCCCGCCCGACCCGGTCCCGCTAGGTCCCGCTATGTCCCGACCCGTCCCGGTCCCGCCCCGGTCCCGCCACTTGCCAAAAATAGTCGTTGCAATAATGGTCATTTTACATTTGGCCTTTAGACAACGACCATTTTTGGCTTCCCCCACTCCCCCAACCCCCTTTATATTTATTTTTAACCCCTAAGTTATTATATTTACACTTTAACCCAATTTTCCAACTATAAATACCTCATTTTCTTTTCTTATTTCTCACAAATCTTCATACAATCTCTAATCTCTCAAATCTCAATCAATCTATTTCTATACAACATTGTCTACTACATATTCACTCTATTTATTAATTTGAGAATTGAGAGTAAAGGTGGCAACTAGCTTGAGGATTAATCTATCGAGCAAAATTTCAATTTTCAACCTCTCTCGATTACACATCGACTCTACGTCGGCGTTTGGTACATTCGTTCTCTCATTAAATTATTATTTCGTTTTTATTTCATTTAGCACATTTCATTTCATTATCTTTAACTATTTAAGTCTTTAACTATTTATTACCATAATTAAAATGAAAAGAACAAAAAATGTTTTGGGCAAGGTCTTGGGTATCAAGGGCAAAGGCAGGGGTACTTCTTCTAGTATTCCTAGACAAGATGATTTTATGGATCCTGAACTGTTTTCTGAAATACCATATGATCTTGACACAAATGTTTATCCTCAAAATGAAGAAGCTTTTAATTTAGATGACACTCTAGATGATGATACACCTACTAATGTAGATGACGATACACCCACTAGTGAAATGTCTCCTATCCTCCCTAGTATGAGACGAGGTCCGGCAAAACGGTCATTAACATCAGCTGTATGGAAATATTTTCACATGGACGTACCGAATCAAGTAGTTATATGTAAAACTTGTAAATCTGTTTATACTTTTAAAACTGGACAAGGTCATGGTGGGACGGGGGGTTTAGCAAGACACCTATTGCAAAAACACAAAGTCTTGCATGCCCAATACCTTATTGAAAAAGATGGTGAGCAAGCGTCCTCTCAATCGGGACAAGGTTCACATACTATCCCGGACAAAATACAGGGTCAAATTAACCCTATGACGGGGGGAGTTGTAGGCCATAAATACGATAAACATAAAGATAGGGAAGCACTGGCAAAATTAGTTGTTGTGGAGGGTTTGCCTTTTTCATTTCCTGAATCGCCTGATTTTATTCATTATATTAGAGATATGTATAATCCTGCTTATAAAGGTTTTCCTAGATCAACAGTTAAGAGAGACGTGTTTAAATTTGCACACGAATATCAATAATATTTGCGTTATTCATTATATCATTTAAATTGCAAAGTCGCTCTAACTTCTGATATAGGTCGTAGTACTAACAACCATGATTATTTAACGATAACCTGTCATTGGATAGATTATAAATGGTCTATGCAAAAACGTATTTTAGCATATAAATATATAGATAGTAGGCACACTGGTGAGTTTATTTCACAAAATATTTATTTAGTCTGCGATTATTACGGAATAACTGATAAAGTTATGAGTATTACATTAGATAATGCAGCTTCTAACAATTATGTTATTTATGTTTTAAAAGAAGTATTAACTCCGTCTTTTCCAAAACATTTTCATATCAAATGTGCGTGCCATATTTATAACTTAGTTGTAAAGGATGGTCTTTCACTTTTTCAAGATATTCTTGAAAAAATACAATTTGCTATAAACTTTATTTTTAAAAATAATAGAATTCAACAGAGAAAAGAATATAAAAAAACTTGTCACGATTGTGAACTATCTTACAGAAAAATTCCCGAAGAAGTACCAACTAGGTGGAATTCTTTATATAACCTACTAGTTGTTGCTTATGACTATAGAAAACCTATCACTTTATTTTTTAACGCTCATAATCAAAATTCAATTGATATGATTGTGGATAATGATTGGGACAAAATTAAAGAACTTATTGTATTTCTAAAGAATTTTCAACGAGCAACAAAAGAATTTTCTACTTTATATTATCCTACTATTTCAACTATGTTGTTTTATATAGCTATAATTTTTTTACTTCTTAAAGAATATATGGAAAAACCTGCTTATAAGACAGCTATTAAAAAAATGTTTATGAAATTAAAGAAATATTTTATTCTTATTCCCCCTATTTATATTATTGGTGTTGTATTAAACACGACTATTAAAGTAAACGATTGTAAAAGTCTTATTGAAAATATTTATAACTGTATGGACGTACTACCACCTCCAACTCCCAAAATTTTAAATGTTGAGTCACCTATTGAACAAACGCTAAAAGAAGTGTTGGATAGCGTAGAAGATGAATGCAAAAAAGTATATCGGCATTACCAGCAAGAAAGTGCTAGTAACCAACCGGCTTTCGTACCATCTTCTTCTGCTTCAACACAGCCTCAAAAAATACATGTTGTTTCTGCGGACAGTATTGAAAGCCTCAGAAATAGAATGTGCGGTGGTAGCACTGCTAACCAAATTAGAGAGTTCGATGTTTTTATTTTGCACGACACTTTACCTTAAAAAGCAGTTGTCAATGAAGACTTGCTGAAATATTGGATGCGGAATGAGAAGACATTTCCGACACTTTCAATGATGGCCCGAGATATTTTGAACATTCAAGCGTCATCAATCACTTCTGAAAGCGCTTTTTATGCAGGCAGATTTCAAATAGGAGAACTGTTATACCCCGTATTTCCAGAGTATGTACGTGAGGGCGTACGTATAAAAATTGAAGCCTTAAGTTTGGCAAGTTTCGAAATTTGGGCACAAGTGCCGAAAAGAGTCGTTTTTTTGACGAAACGTTTTACTAAACTTGCGAAGGGAAAATTCCGGCTATGTCATTTATTATTTTTGCGGATTTTTCCGAGAGACGAAACATTTTGGACCAACGGGAGGGTGACATGTGTCACCCTCACATTGGACGTGAAGTGGGCGAAAGCGGCGGCACGTTTTTGTGCCTTGGGTTAGGTAGGATATTTATGCAAGTTGGTGTGGTAGATGGATAAGGTCCACATGGTTAAAATATAGCCCTACACTTGCACCACACTTGTCTTCATCTTGGCCATTGGTTGGCCTTTGGTTAGCCTATAAATACTCCCCTAAGTTGAAGACTTTCTTCATCCTCACTTGAAAACTTCTAAGGCAAAAACCCTCCCTCTCCCTCTTGTGCTCGTCCGCCACACCCTCCCCTTTGTGGTAGCCTAGCCGAAACACCCCTCCCCCTCTTGGAGGCCCTCGGCCGAGAATACCCCCTCCCCCTAGCCTAGTTGCTAGTCGAAATACTACCCCCCTTGGTTAAGAAATACTTCTCCAAGTATTGTTGTAATGCCCAAAATACCTTAGCCCTTATACCTTGTAGTACTTTCCAAAGTACCCTCTATACGAAAAGCCCAGAAAATACTATTATACTTTCTTTAGCCACTAAACGAAACCCTAAGGAAAACCTTCATACTCGGTTGAAGTGTTAAGTAGAAGTTGCGTAGAACTTCTAAGGGTTGTTTGGAGCGGGTTGGAGCACTCGGAGTAGGAGCTTAACGTTGCTCAGGAGCGACATTATACTTGGATAATTTTTGGGCTCATCGAGGTAAATACTCATCGCCCTTCTATTGTAATTGGAAATTACATACTGTAGTAGTATATAAATGAATATAAGATTCATAGAAGAGATTTGAACTGTAATAGAAGGATATTACAGAAGAGGATTAAACTGAAATCACTTCAGAAGAATAATAAGTAGAAGTTAAACTGTACTTACATAGGCTGTATTTACAGTAGACTGATAACCTTTATTGGTTGAATGTTCTGCAAGTAGCATGTGCTACTTAGAAGGTGGACAAGGCTAGCCGGGTTATAGCCGTGGAGCGTTTTGCTTATAGTCGATAATCGTCGCGAGGTATGTGATTCTTCATATACTCTTGAGCATGATATTTTAAAGGAATAATATATAGTACGGTAGACGTACGTGTGCTAATTGAACGTAGTTGTACGGCAATGTCTTTTGACTTAAGCCTGAATAATATATAGTACGGTAGACGTACGTGTGCTAATTGAACGTAGTTGTACGGCGATGTCTTTTGACTTAAGCACGAATAATAAGAAACTTGAAGTATGTCACAAGAGTTAAGAAACCCTTTTTGAAAGAAAAGTAACACTTGGTTTTAAAGGTTTTAAAAAGAGTTATACTAGCTTTATGGGGAGTTAGATATAACGTCTTAAGAAAGGTAAAGAAAATGGTTTACTGATTTTAGAAGTTAAGAGACTTGATCTTATAAGATAAGAGACTTAACTTAAATGAATTAATATGAGTTTTGTGTGAAACCTCATTCGTGAGTAATGAGTACGTGGTTTTAAAAGGAATAATGTTTCTTGATTTGGAAATCGAATGTGTATCGACAAACCACTGCAGCGTTAATAAAGGAAAATGTATTGAATAATGAAGTATTATTAAAACCAGGTAGAAACCTCCATCCGCATAGAAGCTAAGATGAGACAAAATGATATTACATTTCTAGATCATGGTCGCTTAATAAGATTTATGAACAAGAATAACCTACTACTTTATGGCATATGTTACTCAATTGTTTTAAAAAGAGATTAAGACATTGAACTATGAAACTTTTCTAAAAAGAGACTTGAGTAATTGAAATTAGGCAAACTGGAACTTTAGGGAAAAGAAATGCATTGTGTTGCCTTAAAATGGTTTAAAACTTAAAGTGTTATAACAGCTTTATGGGAAGTTGGTTATAACGACTTTATGAAAACAAAAGAAGGATTTTTATCATTGGTTTTAATGTGGAAACTTGACTTTAAAAAGGGAAGTGTTTTGGTTTACCTAAAAATGTGAGTCACTCTATTTTATACTACGGGTATCGGGTGATTTTCATAAAAGGAATGGATCTCTTAAAAGGAATTTAACGTACGTAGTACTTGAGGGTTAAAACCCGGACTTTGACATAAAATGAAAGTACTTAGAGTTATGTATAATTTGCCTATGCTTGTTGTTGTGTAACTTGCCTATGCTTGTTGTTGTGTAACTTGCCTATGCTTATTGAGATAGTCTTTGTTGTGCAAGAATTGTGTTTCTATTCTCTGGCGTCTCTCGATGGAGTCGGTTGACTTGTTGAGAACTTACTTGGGCGTCTGCGCGGTGTGGGAGATTCCACGGGTATGCTTCCATTAGCATTGGTACATGGGCATGTCTACACCGTTGATGGATTCTGTGGACATGTGACCATTTTTTGTTATGGCGAAGTATCGTGACTTACGGTTGTGATTGGGTGCGTAGCCTGTTTACTTGCCCCCGTCAGCTACGTGGCGCAGGTGGATCTGTGCAGTTGTTGCACTACCACGTGTCGACCGCGGCGAAGTATCGTTACGGTTGTGATCGGGTGCGTAGCTTGTATACTTGCCCCGTCACCACGTGCGCAGTGGATCGGTATAGGTTATTGCACTTGCCACGCGTGTCGCGAGTCGAGATAGTGACGAGGTCTCGTGTCTGGCTTTGGCATCGGTAGGACTTGGTGTTGGTGTACTCCTTGGTGTTGTTATATCATGATGGCGGTGAGGAAGGAATTCCACGCACGAGTGATGATTTGGGCGTGAGTCCACGACTTGATATATTTGTTTATATGTTGTATCGTAGTTTGGTTATCATACATGTCTCCGCTTTATATGATCGCTATGATTTCATTTATAGTACTTCTGATTTCACATACTTGGTACTGTTATCGACCTCCTTCTGGCTGCGTTCATCCGCAGTAAGTCGGTACATTTGTCGATCCCCGCTTTTAGGATCACCTTTCAGCGTCTTGGGAAGCTTCGTTCCTTCGGAGGCTTATCTTTGGTATGTTACCACGAGTGCAGAGTTCTTGTACATTCGGGGTATGGCGGGGCCTGTCCCGTCATAGTTGTTGTAAAAATCTTAAGTGCAGTAATCTTGTTGTGGGCAGGGTTGTAAGGATTGTAACTGTTCAAATGTTTATATATATATATATGTTGAAAGGCAACCATTTTGGTTGGCCTCTTTTCTTTCATCTTGATCCATGTCTATTTGCATGTTTAAGTTTTTATTTCATTGGTTTTCTACGATGTTGTATCACCAGGGTGCAGGTAGGCACGATCACGGGCAGGTTGGGTCGTGACAAAAGTGGTATCAAAGCGATTAGTCCTCGGAAAGTGTCTCTGCACCGTGTCTAGTAGAGTCTTGATTATCGATGTGTTGTGCACCACATCTATAATCAGGATGCTATAGGACATTTAGGATTGGTTTCCATTCTTCTCATTCTGAGATCGTGCCTTAGAGTTGTATTGTAAGTTGGACCCCTCTGACGTACTTCGTTTTTAGCAGTTATGCCTCCGCGTAAGGCAACCCGGGCCCAGAAGGGCAAAGCGTGAGAGGAGGCTGCGAGTAAAGCGTGGCGAGACCACGATACACGAGCCTCGATTCGCGATGCAGGCGAGAGAGATGAGTTACAAGAGTGGCCTGATTAATGGCGAGTTGTGGCCAGACTTGAGGATAGGCTAGACGCAGCAGTTCCAGTAGCTCCAGTGGTTCACCCTAGATCAGATAGTTCGAGGCTACGGGATTTTCTGAGTTGTAAGCCGCGAGTTTCTGGTCGAGGCACGAGGATGATCGCGAGGAGTTCATCAAGCGATTCTGACGGATCATGAGTGATCAAGGCATCGGAGACCGAGTCGGTGGTCCTAGGTTCGCATCGGTGCGTGATACCACGATCGATCGTTTGATTCGTGAGCTGTCGGGAGAGAATGCACTTCCAGCTTTATGGGGCCGAGTTCTCGAGGCATTTCTTGCACATTTCTTGCCTCGCGGATGAGGAGGGCTCGCCGACAAATTTTTGGTGTTGCGGCGAGCAGGCGTCTGGTTCGGAGTACAATGTGAGTTCGACTCATTGGCGTCGTCCGCGTTGGTAGCTAGTATGGAGGATCGGTGCACCGATATGTTCTGAGCTCGATGATTACCTAGCGAGAGTTGTTGGTGTAGATCTTCAGGGCATGGACATTGCCGCACGCAGCTTATGCACTTGGATGTGAGGCGGAGAATCGACGGAATGGCCGAGATCGCGAAGAGGCGAACAGCGAGGTCCTTTGATGACTTTCGAGGCGGACCGCCTCAAGTGAGCGATTATGCGCCTCGGCTTGCAAGTGGTCCCCACGTCGTCGGAACGTTTGGAATATTGAAGCGGTCGGGCTCCTGGGTTCAGATTTTGGGAAGCGAGTGCTCGCCGGATGAGGCCACCCGTATCTCAGTGTGACTATTGTGGTAAAGCCCATAGGGGGGAATGTCGTACTGGTTTGGGAGATTGCTATACTTTCGGCCAGCAGGGGCCATTTGACGGCATCAGGCGAGTATGCGGTGGGATAGCACAGACTACTAGATCAGTTGCGGGTTCTTCACCTTCCATAGCTAGGCAGGATGTTCATACACCGGCAGGCCACGGTAGAGGTCGCGGTGGAAGTTCCCAGTTTTAGCGGTCCTCTGAACCGCCCATTTTCAGGTATATCCTTACCCCTCTAAAGACTTGTATGTATTGATGTTGTGATGATGTGTTTTATGTTCGGATAGCTTTGTGCTACAATGTGATTTAGAAACCTGGTTAGTGAAAAGGGTAAGCCTGGGGGTGAGAATATGATGAACCTTAGAATATTACAGTTGAGACCTTAGATGTAAGGCCGTCTTGAGTACAAGTTTTTGCGAGTGATTCTTGTCAGAACGTATAGGTATACATGGAGTAATTGTGGGAAAATTCCCTTGGGTGGTGTAAAATGGAAGTGGTAGCTTTCATGACTTGAATAGGTAAGTTTGTTCCGGATAGGGGAACAAGAGCGTGATGCGTTAAGTAGGTCGGGTTGGGGCCATGTTGCGGGCCAACCCGCGGCCTGTTTCGAGGTGAGGTCAGCTCTGGTGGTCCCGCCAGGTGGTAGGGTCACGAGGGTGCTAGGCCCAAGATTAGATGACCATCGTATGAGTTCGTGGATATGTTCGACCAGAAGCGGATCGTGAAGGCCGGGAATGGCCTTAAGAAAGATTGAGGCTAGTAAGATGACCAAGTTTGGAGGTGGTGACTCCAAAGTTTTGGGAACTGAAGCGATGACTGAAGTGTGGTACGTATACTAGAAGAGTTCAAGTGTTCGAGAAGGGCACGACGAGTAAGGAAGGAAGAGAACGTGTGTTATTTTGTGGTCAGGTGTGGCATTGGCAACTTGTTAAGAAGAACTTCATCGTTGTCCGTCTTGAAAAGGAACATTCGGGACGAATGTTTCAAAGGATGGGAGAATGTTATACCCCGTACTTCCAGAGTATGTACGTGAGGGCGTACGTATAAAAATTGAAGCCTTAAGTTTGGCAAGTTTCGAAATTTGGGCACAAGTGCCGAAAAGAGTCATTTTTTTGACGAAACGTTTTACTAAACTTGCGAAGGGAAAATTCCGGCTATGTCATTTATTATTTTTGCGGATTTTTCCGAGAGACGAAACATTTTGGACCAACGGGAGGGTGACATGTGTCACCCTCACATTGGACGTGAGAAGTGGGCCAGCGAAAGCGGCGTAGCACGTTTTTTGTGCCTTGGGTTAGGTAGGATATTTATGCAAGTTGGTGTGGTAGATGGATAAGGTCCACATGGTTAAAATATAGCCCTACACTTGCACCACACTTGTCTTCATCTTGGCCATTGGTTGGCCTTTGGTTAGCCTATAAATACTCCCCTAAGTTGAAGACTTTCTTCATCCTCACTTGAAAACTTCTAAGGCAAAAACCCTCCCTCTCCCTCTTGTGCTCTCGTCCGCCACACCCCCTCCCCCTTTGTGGTAGCCTAGCCGAAACACCCCTCCCCCTCTTGGAGGCCCTCGGCCGAGAATACCCCCTCCCCCTAGCCTAGTTGCTAGTCGAAATACTACCCCCCTTGGTTGAGAAATACTTCTCTAAGTATTGTTGTAATGCCCAAAATACCTTAGCCCTTATACCTTGTAGTACTTTCCAAAGTACCCTCTATACGAAAAGCCCAGAAAATACTATTATACTTTCTTTAGCCACTAAACGAAACCCTAAGGAAAACCTTCATACTCGGTTGAAGTGTTAAGTAGAAGTTGCGTAGAACTTCTAAGGGTTGTTTGGAGCGGGTTGGAGCACTCGGAGTAGGAGCTTAACGTTGCTCAGGAGCGACATTATACTTGGATAATTTTTGGGCTCATCGAGGTAAATACTACTGTCCTTCTATTGTAATTGGAAATTACATACTGTAGTAGTATATAAATGAATATAAGATTCATAGAAGAGATTTGAACTGTAATAGAAGGATATTACAGAAGAGGATTAAACTGAAATCACTTCAGAAGAATAATAAGTAGAAGTTAAACTGTACTTACATAGGGCTGTATTTACAGTAGACTGATAACCTTTATTGGTTGAATGTTCTGCAAGTAGCATGTGCTACTTAGAAGGTGGACAAGGCTAGCCGGGTTATAGCCGTGGAGCGTTTTGCTTATAGTCGATAATCGTCGCGAGGTATGTGATTCTTCATATACTCTTGAGCATGATATTTTAAAGGAATAATATATAGTACGGTAGACGTACGTGTGCTAATTGAACGTAGTTGTACGGCAATGTCTTTTGACTTAAGCCTGAATAATATATAGTACGGTAGACGTACGTGTGCTAATTGAACGTAGTTGTACGGCAATGTCTTTTGACTTAAGCCTGAATAATATATAGTACGGTAGACGTACGTGTGCTAATTGAACGTAGTTGTACGGCGATGTCTTTTGACTTAAGCCTGAATAATAAGAAACTTGAAGTATGTCACAAGAGTTAAGAAACCCTTTTTGAAAGAAAAGTAACACTTGGTTTTAAAGGTTTTAAAAAGAGTTATACTAGCTTTATGGGGAGTTAGATATAACGTCTTAAGAAAGGTAAAGAAAATGGTTTACTGATTTTAGAAGTTAAGAGACTTGATCTTATAAGATAAGAGACTTAACTTAAATGAATTAATATGAGTTTTGTGTGAAACCTCATTCGTGAGTAATGAAACGTGGTTTTTAAAAGGAATAATGTTTCCGATTTGAAATCGTAATGTGTATCGACAAACCACCGCGTTAATAAAGGAAAATGTATTGAATAATGAAGTATTATTAAAACCAAGAGAAACCTCCATCCGCATAAGCTAAGATGAGACAAAATGATATTACATTTCCTAGATCATGGCCGCTTAATAAGATTTATGAACAAGAATAACCTACTACTTTATGGCATATGTTACTCAATTGTTTTAAAAAGAGATTAAGACATTGAACTATGAAACTTTTCTAAAAAGAGACTTGAGTAATTGAAATTAGGCAAACTGGAACTTTAGGGAAAAGAAATGCATTGTGTTGCCTTAAAATGGTTTAAAACTTAAAGTGTTATAACAGCTTTATGGGAAGTTGGTTATAACGACTTTATGAAAACAAAAGAAGGATTTTTATCATTGGTTTTAATGTGGAAACTTGACTTTAAAAAGGGAAGTGTTTTGGTTTACCTAAAAATGTGAGTCACTCTATTTTATACTACGGGTATCGGGTGATTTTCATAAAAGGAATGGATCTCTTAAAAGGAATTTAACGTACGTAGTACTTGAGGGTTAAAACCCGGACTTTGACATAAAATGAAAGTACTTAGAGTTATGTATAATTTGCCTATGCTTGTTGTTGTGTAACTTGCCTATGCTTGTTGTTGTGTAACTTGCCTATGCTTATTGAGATAGTCTTTGTTGTGCAAGAATTGTGTTTCTATTCTACCGCGTCTCTCGATGGAGGGCCGGTTGACTTGTTGAGAACTTACTTGGACGCATCGGCGACGGAGATTCCACGTATGCTTCCATTAGCATTGGTACACGGGCATGTCTACACCGTTGATGGATTCTGTGGACACGTGACCATTTTTGTTATGGCGAAGTATCGTGACTTACGGTTGTGATTGCGCAGTGCGCTTTACTTGCCCCGCCGCCACGTGGCGCAGGTGGATCTGGTACAGGTTGTTGCACCTACCACGTGTCAGCTTCGCGGCGAAGTATCGTGACTTACGGTAGTGATCGGGTGCGTAGCTTGTATACTTGCCCCCGTCAGCTACGTGGCGCAGGTGGATCGGGTATAGGTTATTGCACTTGCCACGTGTCAGCTTCGCGAGTCAGTATAGTGACGAGGTCTCATGGTACGGCTTTGTCATCGTAGGACTTGGTGTTCGTGTGTACTCTGGTGTTGTTATATCATGATCGCGGTGAGGGCGAATTCCACGCACGAGTGATGATTTGGAGGCGTGAGTCCCCGACTTGATATGATTGTTATATGTTGTAGATCAGTAGTTTGGTTATCATACATGTCTCCTGCTTTATATAGACTGCTATGATTTCATTTATAGTACTTTACAGTTTCACATACTTGGTACCTGTTGTACTGACCTCCTTCGGGGGGCTGCGTTCATTCCGCAGGTAGAGGTACATCGGCTATCGATCCCCGCTTTTAGGATCACCTTTCAGCGTCTTGGGAAGCTCTGTTCCTTCGGAGGCTTATCTTTGGTATGTTACCCTGAGTCTGTAGGTTCTTGTACATTCAGGGGTATGGCGGGGCCCAGTCCCGTCATAGTTGTTGTAAAAATCTTAGAGGTCTGTAGTACTGTTGTGGGCAGGGTTGTAAGGATTGTAACTGTTCAAATGTTTATATATATATATATGTTGAAAGGCAACCATTTTGGTTGGCCTCTTTTCTTTCATCTTGATCCATGTCTATTTGCATGTTTAAGTTTTTATTTCCGCTGGTTTTCTCTGATGTTGTATCACTAGGGTGCCCGAGGTAAGGCACCAGTCACGGGCCCGGGTTCGGGTCGTGACAAGAACACAGACACTCATTAGCCGGAGACAGCTTGGAGATGGCGGTACTATTCAGAGATTGGATACGAGCGGAGCGAAGAAGGTGCGGTCACCCAGAGATTAACGAAGAAGAAGACGAAAACTACAACGACATCTTATCTGAAGGCATGAGTAGCGACGTGGAACAATTTGACCAAGATATATCAATTCCAACCGAAGAACCACACGAAATTATAAAGAAACTAGAAAAAGTATTTTCAAATTGGTAACATATTTCATTGCAATTTTAGTATTTTTTTTTATGTCTTTTGCAAAAAAATTCAACAACAGTACACTACAATGTTGTAATTCTGAATCTTGTATATTTCAATGAAATAATTAATAATATAAGAGGCACAAAAACAACCTTGGGATATTTTTTTTTACACTCTTCTTGTCTTTGTTTAATTATTTAGTTTATAAATATATATGAGTATAATACTATAATAGTATAATATGAGTATATGACTATCACTATAATATGACTATATGTTACTTTGTTAGTAATTTAGTATTTTTAATTTAGTGGATTTTTTTTAAAAAAAACAAATGTCCCGCCCGTCCCGTCCCGACCAACTGCCCACCGGGACCGGTACTGGGACGGGACACGGTATCTTCCCGCTAGTACCGATCCTGCCTGGCCCGCCCCAGCCCGACCCCGCCCCTCCTCTCCGTCCCGACCCCGTCCCGACCCCGCCTATCCCGATCCCAGTGGGCCCGGCCCGGCCCACTGGCCAGCCCTAGTTGCAAGTACTAATTTGGATTTTGTTAATATATTATATCTCTATATATATATATATATTATATCTCTATACTTATATATATTACATATTAAATATCAAATATTTTCTTTTCTTGATTGTCTTTACGAGACACTTGCATTTTCTTTTGTTGCAAGCACTGATATGGATTTTGTTTTCTTGTCGTGACGCAAAAATTTGGTAGACAAAAGTCTAAAGAATGCATATATTGGCCGATGAAGAAATCTCCGTCTGATTTCCAAGGCCTCCCCACAAAAGACGGGTTTATTTTTTACTTTACTTATTAATTCTTGTCATTTCTTTAGAATTATTCATTCTATTACTAACACTTTTACTAAGTGTTTATACAGGTACCCAGAGATGCATCTTGTGCAGAATGCCTAAAAAGGGCTAAAAACGATGTCCCGGAATCTTATTTTTAAGTCGTTGCATTAATTTTAATTTTATTGTTCTGTATTGCATTTTATTTTAATTGTAAATTATAAAAAATGCTTAGTGTTGACACCCAATTTTGACCCTCCCGTCCAGCCATTAACCATAAAATTACACTAATTTTATAAAATAATTTTTTATGATTTCTTATAATAAAATGCAGCGATAAAACATAAATACATGCATAATTGAACAATTTAATAATGGCATCGCATAGAGTTTTAAGCACTTAGAGTCCCGCGCCCGCATTAATTAACTTTAAGCTTGGTCGTAATTCTTAAATAATTAATAAATGCATAAAATAGTAATTTAGCGATAACGTCATGGCAGGTAGCATAGCCGCATTTATTAGTAATCATTTGTAATTTAAAATCAATTTTAATCTGATATATGCATTTAATAGCACCGCATTTATAAAGCTTTAAACGATTCTTAAATATCGTACTTGCATTCAGCATTTAAGTAATTTAATATAAACTCAATGCAATTTTAATTTAACTTCGCAATAATGCATAACAATAAAATTTTAAATAATAGCGTCGCATTCTAAAGTATTAAGCATTAATTAAATAGCACGCCCGCATTTATTTATTATAACAATTAGATTAATGAAGCACCTAATTATTTTAATCACATTTGTTAATTTAAGTTATCACTAATTAATTAATACACTTGCCTAGAATTAATTAGCTAATTAATTAACTAGCCTAAAAACTAATTAAACTCCTAGATTTTAATACTACCCTAATCTAATACCCTAGTTAAATAATACCCACTAATTAAAACCAGCCCTCTTATTAAACTAACCCAGCCCAAACCGGCGGCCCATTATTTTTTCTGACCCGAAGCCCAATCCCCACAAGCTTATATCGACATAGCCCTTTATACCCTCAGCAGCAGCCCTTTACCTGGATGGCCTATCTCCCTCGACGAACCCTAAACCTAAAAACCTCAACCGCCGCGCCTCGCACCTTCACCTCACGCCTTCGTCGCCGTGATTCTCGCCTGAGAATCCGGCGACTTTCCTTTCCCTTCACCTGCACACACGTCTTCAGTGATTTTTTTTACCATAAACCAGCACCCAATTATCAAGGGAATCGACCCAAAATCTTTTCGAAATCTCAGCCTAGAATCAGCCATAATTGCTCACCAATATTAGAACCTAGGGTTAGCCTATATAACGACATGCAAAGGGTCATCGTCTGGGAGGGGGGGAGCACCTTCTGAATCCAGAAAACTCACTCGAATGTTATAGAACATAGAGGGAGATAGCATAGCAGCAGTTAAGAATCACCACGACATAGCAAGAACACAGAGCAGTATCGAACGGGACTCGAGCACAGTAGAGTTCGTTTCAGGGAATGGCATCGACTTAGGGACGACATCGACTCAGAGGAGGTAGAGCAGACAGACACCTAGCAGCTAGCCAAGACCTGCACCATTAGCATAAGCACAGATATGTAGTTCAAATCTCCTTCTTTCGCCTGCCAAGAATCAAGAAACGTAACCTCGCCTTTCATTTCGCATCGCAAACCCAAAACCCGTCGATTGGACCGACGACTTGATACGCTGCCCTGGTTCGTTGTCCGGAGAAGGTAAAATCAATCTCTTTTAAAATCTAGTCCTTTTGTATTCTCTGTATCCTCATTTAATTTCTGCGGGTCAGGACGTGTAGTTAGCACTTCCCGATATTGTGACTAATCTATTGTTGTACCTAGAATGTGTTAGTTGTAGTTATTAGTGTCATATGTCTGCTTAAGCATATTTTAGTTAGCCTGTGTTTAATTTTACTTATTGAACTACCCATTAAACCCATGTTTAGTAGTAGTATTGCGTATACATTGTTGTAATATGAAAGGGTGATTAAGCGTGTGATGTATCCTAGGTTGATCATTTGTTAAGTCCGATCGAGGACTATTAAGATTTAAAATGCTATGTTAAGTTGTATTCAAGAATTATGAGATAGATACTATTATTGGTGGGTGATGTGATGATTTCTTTGATGGTTCAATTCAGTTAAGGCTTGTATAAATTAGGATGAGTTAAGTATGTGATGAATGATTATTCTGAATGTTAAATCACCTAGTTATTGATTAGCTTAGGCAAGTTGTTTGATGTGTTAAGTGTAGAACCACTCTTATAGTCTAATACTTATGCTAGGAAGTTGTTGTCTTTGATTAGAGCCTTTAAGATACTTGTTAGCCTTTATCACAGTCAGCGTGCCTGATTTTTATGTTTTCAGCCTGTTTTTGTAAAACAAATTAAAACTCGATAAGTTGAATGTTCCTGGTTTGCCTTGTCTAAGTTGGATCCGCTACTCGTAATGTTTGGGATCTAGACTTTCTATAACATGTATGCTTGTTAGGATGAGGTGTATTGAATGAATAGTTTATATGCCAAATTATTTGCATTTAAAGTCATGTTCTACATAATCAGGACCTTGAAAGTGTTTGTATGCCTTGTTAATACTATGATTGAATATGCCACCTCTATATCGAACATCACAATAGGTTATAATATCTATCACCTCTCAGAAAACCCATGTTTGATTTACTATTTGTGTATTCGAGTACTTTTGTTTTGTCCTTATATGCCTGAATGCTAAGATAGTATCCACAATAATATGAAATTCCTTCTAAATTATTTAACCATGTCAAAAGACTAGGGCGTGATTTGAGTAACAATACGCACATGTTAACCTCTTATATTAGTTTGGAACAAGTTCAAGTCATGTTATATAAGCTCCCAGAACTCATCATGTTCGCGCTACTGATTAGTTTTGTTAGGATCATAGCATGTGTTTAATTTTGCCAAAGTTATTTATCATTTGATAAGGTCTAGAATATATATACTAATCCTTATCTTCTCTTATTTTACATGAAATGCATCGGAGCAAAAGGAGGAGTCTCATAGCGAGACTCATTATGCCTTCAATCAATTGAAGATTTGCATTCACCCGCATTCGTGTGTATCTTGCTATCTGCATCAGAAATTCCAAACTACAGGCGGAATCACATCGCCACTCCTTCGAGTCGCCTTTATTGGTTTTCTATCCCGCCCTCATTCATTTGTTGTAAGTAATTGTCTAACGCTACATTAATTATTAGAACACTTAGAATAGTTAAATCTTGAATCAATAAATTAGCGAGTAGTTGGATACTAGAAATTTGCTTCCCTTTAAGTTAATTATTTTAGGTTTGCCACGCATAACTAAACTTTGCCAAATGATAATCGCCCTTGCACTATGCCACCTATAAAAAATCAAATTTTCCAGTAAATGCATACATTTAGTCTATAAATCAACTTTGCATCACTTATTTATAAATAAAAATAAATGAATACTTTTAAACCTTACATGTATTTTTTAGAACACAAGTCTTACAAATCTTTATCAAAATGCATCCCTTTTATAGACACTTGCATCATCTTTCTCTTCAAATATTTTCAAAACATGCATCGCACCTTGGCATAATAATTACCCTAGGTTTGGCAGGACAACCGCAAGTTAGCGGATCTTAGAGGGTGCCTAACCCCTTCCCTCTAGATTAATAAAGAACCCTTACCCAGAATCTCATTAAGTTTAGCAGACCATTAAAATGGAGTTAATGTTTTACTTTAAACTAGTTAAACATTTAGGTGTCCTAATTCACCCAAACTAATTAGGTGGCGACTCCGCGAACCCTTAGCCTTTTAGCACTTCTTAGCATTTTGCACCTTTAGCACCTTTTAAGCTTTTAAACATCTTTTGCAATTTTAAAACCTTTAAAGCCTCTTAAACTTTATTTAGCTTTTATTTTTATTTTCTAACCCTTTTATTTAAGCAGGAGTTTAGAAAATAAATGGCGCGGCCGAAAAAGGGCGCGACAGAAATGGCGACTCCGCTGGGGATTTTAGGTTCTTAACCACAACAGACCTAGGATAATTATTTGGCAATTACTTTTGCATTTAATTTTTTGTGTGCGGTATTTTGTTTTGTTTATTTTAAATTGCTACATGCTTTACTGCTTTCCTTAAACTGGCATTCCGCTCATATTTCTTCCATTCTGGAAAATTCACACAAACACACACTACATGCGAGGTGCGCTGGGTGCATCAAAGAAAATTCTTTCTTCAAAATCCAAATTTAGGAGAGTTGGTAATATACGTGGAGTGCCCTGCCTAACCGGTGGCGCGTAGCCTTCTCACTCGAGTTGTCCGCCGGGAACTCAAGGCCTAGGAAAGCCAAATCTTAGCAAACTTAAGATAGAGCTATACCACCCTTATTTTAGGGCACGATGCATTTACCTTAGGTGGGTCGGCCTCGCATCGACACCATAATTAGAAGACACCAAACTTGTCGACGGGTTTCTCAACCCAACGACCAACCAAAGATATTATGTGTAGCGTGGCAATGACAGCATAAATCCAAACCCAATCATGACATGCTGAAATTGGGAAAAGTGCACCGTCATTTGGTCGCCATTTCCAACAAAGGCATTATAGTTGGACGACTTGGACAAATCCGTTATAATCTCGCATGAGTGACGTTTAGGCCTACCTCCGACATAAAGAGGTCCCCCTGCATGTTAGGAAACGTTTGAATGTGCTATGTGCGATATATCAGCTACATATTTGCAAATTATGTGCTTTATGCTAACACCGTTTGTTGCATTTTTAGAAAGATTTATCATCCTCCCCAAAAGGTCGGTTCAGATTTGACTAAGCAACGGCAGAGCATCAATATTTCACAAGATCAAAGGTACGGTCCAAAGAATATGACCGATTCAAGGACATCCGAAGGAACGAGCCTGAACTGTCTTGTTCCTATAAGCAAAGCAGAGGTCTCGGAGAGAAAGACAAAGATAGATCCAATGAGCAACTCGCACAATTACCACAAAGAATGGCAACCTCGCAGCCGAAATCAAAAGGCTCAAGAACCTCACCAGAGCACTCACATCGCAAATAACCAAAATACCAAAAACCTCCAAATTATTACGATGCACTACATTACATATCCCATTCACCAATATACAATGCACCCATATATTCCACACAAAACCGAATGCCTAACGCATCTACTAAACACAAACCAAAGGCCACCACAAACCCATTTTCGCAATGATATGGCAACCGCTGCGATACCCATACGTGTATACGCCACACCCAAAGCCCGCCCACCAAACATCTTCACACCCCGCCTAAATACCACGTAAAGGCCACCAAAATATACACCCATTTAGCCGAGCCTTTGTCGCAGTTTGTACGAGAGGTTGAGGTTTGCAGGATACTCCACCAATCCTGAATGTGCCCAATCCCAAGTCCAAAGCTCATGATGGGAACAAAGTTGTGCATACCATTCCGAGCCATCGGACACGATACGGGAAGGTGTTATACACTCGAGACAAAGTAAGGGAGGCGATCAGGAGGAGTCATTCAGGTGGAGGCTTACCCCAATGAGTACAATGAACCCCAAAGGAAGAGAGGTGTTCCTTGCGTAACCCGCCCGCTCGAATCATTTATTTATCTAAGGTGCACCACGCGAAGCCAAAGAAGGAGATATCGACGGCAGAGCACGAAGACCACCAGCCATGATGCAGAGCAAAAAGGCGTATTGGTTGGATTTGCACCCTTGTCTTGGTCCGCCTAGAGCCTGGATAGGAAAACGATTTATTTTAGCAGAATAATTTACAAACTCATATTTAAGCTTTAATAATGTTTTCTTTCGTTTTGCTTGTAATGAACTACGTTTGACTGATTCCCTTAGTGGATACGTAGCGCCGCCTCGCCTGGTCCCACACCTAGAAATTTTAATTTTCCCAATATTCGCCAGTAATGAACTACGTTCGACCCGATTCCCGCCGGGATACGTGGCCCTAAATCGCCGGCCACACCATTAGGAAACTTTCCTTTGCTTGAAAATGACAAGAATACACATAGCCTACAAGAACTACATTGAGACCCATTTTAGGCCGCACACTTTTCAAAATCGACAAGGTAGAAACTGCAGCGGGTGCAAGTCCAAACAAGCTGTGCACGCAGATATCAAGGAACAAGGCAAAGAAAGTCAAATATGAATCGACCCCCAAAACTCACAAATTTTCTTTGGCGCAGGTCTTTTAATGTAGCGAAGTGCAACAAAGGCGTAAAATACGACGAGAGTCTCTTCGCAGAAGCAGGAAAAGCAGCAAAAGCAGAGGATGACAACAATCCAAAGTCCGCAGCAAGAGCAAAGCAGAAGCAGAGCGGCATCAACAATCGGCAATCAAAGTTCAGAGTTCCGCAACAAAACCTAGCGCATCAACTCGGGCATAAAGTCAAATTGGCAACCCACGCATCGCACACAGCAATTCGTCAGCTGCAACGTTCAGCATGTCCGTGCAAAGACAACATCTCAGGGATGACATCTCTACCCATAAAATTGCACTCCTCATATGTATTTATCATTTTGTTTAAACAGGTATACACTAACGTCTTTTCTCAAGCTTAGCTTGCAGGAGCATTCATTCTACAGGAGCAGCAACACGTCCAGGCAACGACGTTATCGACACAGCAAGTCTACGCAACGACGCCAGCAGCAACACGTCCAGACAACGACGTAATCAGCAAGTCCATGCAACGACGCCAGCAGCAACACGTCCAGACAACGACGTAATCAGCAAGTCCATGCAACGACGCCAAAGAAGAACACGCCCGCATAACGACGTAATCGTAAAGTCCATGCAACGACGCCAAAGAAGAACACGCCCGCATAACGACGTAATCAGCAAGTCCACGCAACGACGCCAAGAAAGAACACGCCCGCATAACGACGTAATCAAGAAGTCCATGCAACGACGCCAAGAAGAACATCGCCCGCATAACGACGTAATCAGCAAGTCCATGCAACGACGCCAGCAGCAACACGTCCAGACAACGACGTAATCAGCAAGTCCATGCAACGACGCCAGCAGCAATACGTCCAGGCAACGACGTTATCAGCACAACAAGTCTACGCAACGACGCCAGCAGCAACGTCCGGGCAACGACGTTATCAGCACAGCAAGTCCGAAAACGACGCCATCATCAGCATATCGCATCTACGCAGGGACGATTTCTATATTCTCAACATTGCATTTTTCTTACGCATGCTTTATTATTCTGTCTTAGCAGTTATGCACTAACTTTTTCCAGAGCTGTAGTCCACAGGAGGCAATTGCAGCAAGGACAACGTATCCGCATTCACAATCGCAACACGTCCGTGCAAGGGCGAAATCACAGCATTTGCAGCATCGCATCAACACAGCAGGCATCATATTTTTGCAGGATAACCTTTTCTACTCACAGTTGCATTACTTTAAAGTTATGCATCATTATTTTGCCTTAACAGTTATGCACTAACCGTTTGTTCAAGTCTTAGCATGCAGGAGCAAGAGCACAACGTGGATTTTCTCTTACAAATAACCGGCAACTGTTGGGCCAACCTTCCCAAAGATCGCGTAGCGCCGCGCTTGGCCCACTCGCTTCCACATCACCATGTAACCCAAAGACCACAAGCCATAGCAAGACACCCTGTGTTCAAGCCGCTTATTTTCTTTACTTTTTGACCATAACCCAAAGGTCATCATAACTCGACATCGGGATGCCTTTTAAGTCCCGTGATTAGCCCGCCTTGGTGTTTTGACCATGTGACCCAAAGGTCGCCATAACTCGACATCGGGATGGCTTTGAGTCCGCTTTAGCCCGCTTAAGTGTTTTGACCATGGTGACTCAAAGTCGCCATAACTCGACATCGACCTTTGAGTCCGCTTTAGCCCGCCTTAGTGTTTTGACCATAGTGACCCAAAGGTCGCCATAACTCGACACCGACAATTTTTATTTTGCGTACACTTTGTCTACCGCCAAAGATTTTTGCAATCGAAGATCGAGACAAAATTACATGAGTCAACGTCTTTGTCCAAGATTCTTCCATCATCTCCATACAAAGAGGGACATCTGTTGACACCCAATTTTGACCCTCCCGTCCAGCCATTAACCATAAAATTACACTAATTTTGTAAAATAATTTTTTATGATTTCTTATAATAAAATGCAGCGATAAAACATAAATACATGCATAATTGAACAATTTAATAATGGCATCGCATAGAGTTTTAAGCACTTAGAGTCCCGCGCCCGCATTAATTAACTTTAAGCTTGGTCGTAATTCTTAAATAATTAATAAATGCATAAAATAGTAATTTAGCGATAACGTCATGCCAGGTAGCATAGCCGCATTTATTAGTAATCATTTGTAATTTAAAATCAATTTTAATCTGATATATGCATTTAATAGCACCGCATTTATAAAGCTTTAAACGATTCTTAAATATCGTACTTGATTCAAAGATTTAAGTAATTTAATATAAACTCAGTGCAATTTTAATTTAACTTCGCAATAATGCATAACAATAAAATTTTAAATAATAGCGTCGCATTCTAAAGTATTAAGCATTAATTAAATAGCACGCCCGCATTTATTTATTATAACAATTAGATTAATGAAGCACCTAATTATTTTAATCACATTTGTTAATTTAAGTTATCACTAATTAATTAATACACTTGCCTAGAATTAATTAGCTAATTAATTAACTAGCCTAAAAACTAATTAAACTCCTAGATTTTAATACTACCCTAATCTAATACCCTAGTTAAATAATACCCACTAATTAAAACCAGCCCTCTTATTAAACTAACCCAGCCCAAACCGGCGGCCCATTATTTTTTCTGACCCGAAGCCCAATCCCCACAAGCTTATATCGACATAGCTCTTTATACCCTCAGCAGCAGCCCTTTACCTGGATGGCCTATCTCCCTCGACGAACCCTAAACCTAAAAACCTCAACCGCCGCGCCTCGCACCTTCACTCACGCTGCCGCCGCGTGATTCTCGCCTGAGAATCCGACGACTTTCCTTTCCCTTCACCTGCACACACGTCTTCAGTGATTTTTTTTACCATAAACCAGCACCCAATTATCAAGGGAATCGACCCAAAATCTTTTCGAAATCTCAGCCTAGAATCAGCCATAATTGCTCACCAATATTAGAACCTAGGGTTAGCCTATATAACGACATGCAAAGCGGTCATCGTCGAGATGGAGCACCTTCAATCCGTAAAACTCACTCGAATGTTATAGAACATAGAGGGAGATAGCATAGCAGCAGTTAAGAATCACCACGACATAGCAAGAACACAGAGCAGTATCGAACGGGACTCGAGCACAGTAGAGTTCGTTTCAGGGAATGGCATCGACTTAGGGACGGCATCGACTCAGAGGAGGTAGAGCAGAGACAGGACACCCCTAGCAGCTAGCCAAAGACCTGCACCATTAGCATAAGCACCGATAGGTAGTTCAAATCTCCTTCTTTCGCCTGCCAAGAATCAAGAAATGTAACCTCGCCTTTCATTTCGTGATCGCAAACCCAAAACCCGTCGATTGGACCGACGACTGATACGCCGCTCGTTCGTTGTCCTAGAAGGTAAAATCAATCTCTTTTAAAATCTAGTCCTTTTGTATTCTCAGTATCCTCATTTAATTTCTCGGGTTGTGACGTGTAGTTAGCACTTCCTGATATTGTGACTAATCTATTGTTGTACCTAGAATGTGTTAGTTGTAGTTATTAGTGTTGTTATGTCTGTTTAAGCATATTTTAGTTAGCCCAGGTTTAATTTTACTTATTGAACTACCCATTAAACCCATGTTTAGTAGTAGTATTGCGTATACATTGTTGTAATATGAAAGGGTGATTAACTGTGTGATGTATCCTAGGTTGATCATTTGTTAAGCCTGATCAAGGGACTATTAAGATTTAAAATGCTATGTTAAGTTGTATTCAAGAATTATGAGATAGATACTATTATTGGTGGGTGATGTGATGATTTCTTTGATGGTTCAATTCAGTTAAGGCTTGTATAAATTAGGATGAGTTAAGTATGTGATGAATGATTATTCTGAATGTTAAATCACCTAGTTATTGATTAGCTTAGGCAAGTTGTTTGATGTGTTAAGTGTAGAACCACTCTTATAGTCTAATACTTATGCTAGGAAGTTGTTGTCTTTGATTAGAGCCTTTAAGATACTTGTTAGCCTTTATCACGATCAGTGCACGATTTTTATGTTTTCACTGCTTTTGTAAAACAAATTAAAACTCGATAAGTTGAATGTTCCTGGTTTGCCTTGTCTAAGTTGGATCCACTTCGTAATGTTTGGGATCTAGACTTTCTATAACATGTATGCTTGTTAGGATGAGGTGTATTGAATGAATAGTTTATATGCCAAATTATTTGCATTTAAAGTCATGTTCTACATAATCAGGACCTTGAAAGTGTTTGTATGCCTTGTTAATACTATGATTGAATATGCCACCTCTATATCGAACATCACAATAGGTTATAATATCTATCACCTCTCAGAAAACCCATGTTTGATTTACTATTTGTGTATTCGAGTACTTTTGTTTTGTCCTTATATGCCTGAATGCTAAGATAGTATCCACAATAATATGAAATTCCTTCTAAATTATTTAACAATGTCAAAAGACTAGGCGTGATTTGAGTAACAATACGCATACGTTAACCTCTTATATTAGTTTGGAACAAGTTCAAGTCATGTTATATAAGCTCCCGTAACTCATCATGTTCGCCATCGATTAGTTTTGTTAGGATCATAGCATGTGTTTAATTTTGCCAAAGTTATTTATCATTTGATAAGGTCTAGAATATATATACTAATCCTTATCTTCTCTTATTTTACATGAAATGCATCGGAGAAAAGGAGGAGTCTCATAGCGAGACTCATTATGAATTCAATCAATTTAAGATTTGTATTCAACCGATTTCGTGTGTATCTTGCTATCTGCATCGTAAATTCCAAACCACAAAGCGGAATCACATCGCCACTCCTTCGAGTCGCTTTATTGGTTTTCTATCCCGCCTCATTCATTTGTTGTAAGTAATTGTCTAACGCTACATTAATTATTAGAACACTTAGAATAGTTAAATCTTGAATCAATAAATTAGCGAGTAGTTGGATACTAGAAATTTGCTTCCTTTAAGTTAATTATTTTAGGTTTGCCACGCATAACTAAACTTTGCCAAATGATAATCGCCCTTGCACTATGCCACCTATAAAAATCAAATTTTCCAAGAATGCATACATTTAGTCTATAAATCAACTTTGCATCACTTATTTATAAATAAAAATAAATGAATACTTTTAAACCTTACATGTATTTTTTAGAACACAAGTCTTACAAATCTTTATCAAAATGCATCCCTTTATGTAGACACTTGCATCATCTTTCTCTTCAAATATTTTCAAAACATGCATCGCACCTTGGCATAATAATTACCCTAGGTTTGGCAGGACAACCGCAAGTTAGCGGATCTTAGAGGGTGCCTAACCCCTTCCCTCTAGATTAATAAAGAACCCTTACCCAGAATCTCATTAAGTTTAGCAGACCATTAAAATGGAGTTAATGTTTTACTTTAAACTAGTTAAACATTTAGGTGTCCTAATTCACCCAAACTAATTAGGTGGCGACTCCGCGAACCCTTAGCCTTTTAGCACTTCTTAGCATTTTGCACCTTTAGCACCTTTTAAGCTTTTAAACATCTTTTGCAATTTTAAAACCTTTAAAGCCTCTTAAACTTTATTTAGCTTTTATTTTTATTTTCTAACCCTTTTATTTAAGCAGGAGTTTAGAAAATAAATGGCGCGGCCGAAAAAGGGCGCGACACTTAGAATAGATAGATTAAAAGCCAATATATAATTAACCTTGGTTTGATCGGATAGCTGCAAGTTAGCGGATCTTAAAAGATGTCTAACCTCTTCTCTTTAGGATAATAAAGAATTCCGATCCAGAATCTCACTAATTTTGCAGACCTTTAAATGGAGATCAATTGCAGTATTGTTATTACAATAGTTCAAGTGTCCTAATTCACTTTAATAATTAGGTGGTGACTCCTCAAAATAAGCATTTTGCTTCATCCAGAGAACCGCGTCAAAGAGCACCGTTGCGGATACCGTTTCGACCCCGAGGTCAAAAACGGGCGCGACAGCTGGGCCCCTGCTGTTGGGTAAGGATGGACAGGCAAGGCCCAGTACGCTGCATTGGGCTAGCCTGTTGGAACATCCCACTAGTAATACCCATTTTGTGGAGGGCATGCTGCTTGAAGGGCCTTCTGACCTTTGTAGTGCGACCCTTCCCCTTGTTGCCTTGCCCAATGCCCTGCCGCCTCGGCTCTGCTGCTGTTGTGCTGGTGGTCCGACGGTGGTGGAGTGGTGTTGTTGGCCGGCGACTGAGTGCTTTCAACAACAAGTGTTTTTTTTATTATGTTCATCCTTTTTAGCACGTCGTGTTTCTTCCAATAACAATTGTGAACGCGCCTTGTTGAAAGTTGAAAGTGGATCAGCTTGTTGAATCATTGTTGCAATAGTATCATATTCCCCTTTCAGTAAATCTGCAACTAATTGTAGTACCATTTTCGTCTCAGAAACAGTTGTCCCAACGTTAGAAAGTTGATCGGTGATGAGTTTCTGTTGTTTCCAATATTCTGACATGTTGTTAAAATTCTCAAGACGCGTGTTGTTGAACTGCTCCTCTAAATACACCGCCTGAGTATTTTTATTGTCCTGAAATATTTCCTCCAAACGTACCCAAAGTTTGTGCGCCGAAGCACCTGTTTTCATGATAGTACACAACAAGTCTTTTGAGATAGTACCATATATCCATTGCTTGACAATGGAGTCAAGACGACGCCATGTCGAGTATGCAATCTCATGAGGGCGAGGGATTGAATCATCAATGTGATCGAGCACGTTATACGCGCAAGCATGAATATAGAACGGTTTTACCCATATAGAATATTAACAGTCTTCTTGATAAAGAATTATAGGGACAAAATTCTTGATGTTTGTGACAGCAAACGTCGGATGAAAAGAAGACGTTGACGAAAGATGGGGTGTGTCAATTATACCGAAGGTAGAACCAGTGATTTTAGGGGAATTAGGAAGAGACATGGTAGCCACATGATTTGGAGTTTAGAGGGGGAAGCCGTCGCGGATGAGAGGGGGGGGGGGGGGTCGGCGGCGATTTCAAGAAATTTTAAGGTTTAGAGATTTTAGACTACTGATACCATGTAAGAGATTGAAATAATTTTCCTTAGGAATTTCTTTCATTAATCACAATATATATAGTTGTACAAAGGTGATTCCTAATACAGTAAGAATCCTAAGTTACCTTAAATACATGACAATAATAATTACAATATATACTGTGAATATTCGGAGAATATCCGCTAATAATCTCAAATAAGAAAACCTATAGGGGTTGTTGATGTTGGATAGGATGTTGTGACAACATTTGTGAAAGCTCAGGACAACATCTTCAGGATGTTGCCTGCGATGTTGTGACAATATTCCTGACAACATCTCTGTAACAATTTTTCCTATTCTTTCGGCCAAAACAGGACATGTTATTGTGAGTAAAAAATGACTTAGACAAACTTACAATGTTGCTGTGTTTAAAACGTGGTAAAAAAAACAGTCAAAGACATGGAGAAGAAGCTGCGTGAATACCAAGTCCAAGACGCTGAGATATTTCAGGAGGAAGAATCGGTCCAAGCAGTTGACTTCTTTTACTCAACCTCCGCAACCAATCAGTGAGGATTTCAAGGGAAGCTCAACACTATAAATAGAGGAGAGTTTCACAGTATCGATATCCAGATTTGTAGAAGAAGAATTTCCCAGAGAGCTCTCGAATTTTACCTTAGAAAACTGGACCAACACACCTAGCCTAAATTTGTTTTAACAACATCTAGTCCCACATTACAATTGTTATCTTTATTCTAGATTAAGCTTAATGTTCAAGCAATTGTAATGAAGATGTTGTATTTTGTCTTTTAGACTTTTGTACTTTAGGCGAAGTCATCTGCGACTTCATTTGTGTTTGTAATTCTTTTTTGTTTGTAAAAAGAAATTCATTTGTAATTGTATATAATTTATACAATTGATCAGTGTATTTTATATACACTTTTTGAGTAGTTTTTAGTTAGTCTTTTTTCCCTTTTTGTACAAATACGTGTCGTCTTAGGATAGATTTTCTTTCTTTTGAGTCAAATTGGTTAAAATGGCTGTTTGGCGGAAAAGGAGCGAAAAGAGGGCAAAAGTGGAGGTTCCAGAGCCTAAAATACGAGAAAGTGGCGAATCAGCAGAGGTGCAGATTGCGGCGCCGCCTCCAGCCAGGCGGCGCCGGCGCCCAATGATCGAGACTGCGAAGTTGCGGCGCGGCGCCTGCAAAGACAAAGTGCAGGGCCGCGACGCCTAATCACCAGAACAGCGCAGAAGTTCCGGCGCTGCGGCGCCGATAGCAGGGCCGCGGCACCGACTCGGGAAAAATTAGGTTTTTGACGAATTATGGGTCAGGCCTGAAGGGAAAACCTTAAGGGCGGTTTTGAGGCTATAAAAAGAGAACCCTAGGCAGTTTTCAAGGGTTCCCTTTCTTGCACAAACACAAGACTTCTTGGAGTCAAGATTGAGACCTTTACTTAGTAATTTTCTTTTCTTTTCTTTACTTTACTTTCAGTTTTTATGTTGGATATTGAATTAGTTCTTGTCATGTCAATGGCTAGGAACTAATTCCATTATAGGGCTTTCCATGTCAAATCACTTGAACCTTATGTTATGAATTGATGCATGTTTATGGTTGTTCTTCTTATTGTTGAGATTTACCCAATAGTTGCTTTGAATGCTTGGTAATTAATTGATCAATAATTATCATTATTTATATGATTTCTAATCAAACTTCGAAAGGAGGAGGTTGTGACTATGTTGTAAGTTGGGTAGACATAAGTCGGATTGGGGATGAAAATACCTCAATTACTTGTGTAGCGTTAATAGAGGTTTAAATACCTAATTTCACGCATGGTGCGTGACGATTAACAAGGTTTTTGTTCTTAATCCTCCTATAGAGTCATCCTTATCACCGAAAGGTAGAAAGGAGCGCTACTGGGGTTGAGTGTTTATATAGCCTTAACGGGAGTATAAAACGAATTAGTAAACCTGCTAGCTCCAAAAGAAGAAGAACCATAATTCATTGCATTAATAAGTAATATAAGCGGATAGTTGAGGAGACTTGGAAGCCCTATTTCCATCACTACTGAAGTAAACACATAGTTAATTAGTATTTATAATTGTTAGTTATAATCAACAAAATCAGATATCGGTTACCAAATAGATAACAAAAGATAGATAATTGGTACTTGAACACTAATCCTTGAGGACGATATTCGGTCTTACCTAGACTATATTACTTGTCACGATAACGTGCACTTGCGTTAAAGTGTGTGCATTAAATCGTGCACCATGTTTTTGACGCCGTTGCCGGGGATTAGACATAGTTCAATATCAATTGTATCTATTTTTAATTTCTAATTTGGTTTTTAATTATTATTTTTTTATATTTTTTTATTTATTTCGTTTTTAATTTTTGTTTTGTAAAAAAACAAGTGTGCCGTGATCCGTTGTTGGTTTTGATTCATCTCAGGGATCCTGAAGACATGGATTACTACTGTCAATATGATCAAGCTTCAACCATACAGGAAGAGAGGGAGGAGTTACGAGAAGTCATACTCAGTTTTACTAGGTATCAAACTCAGTTCATGGACGAAACAAGAATGGCCATGAAGAAGTTGGAAACGCAAATAGGAGAACTTGCGGTCATGTTGAACAGCGAAACGCAAGAAAAACAATCTGCACCTGTGGAAGGCAATATGAAAGCACAATGTCAGGCGATTGACCTGAAGAATGCCGAATCAATGGAGATAGAAAGTTCGCAGCAGCAGTGTTGGCGCCGATGAGCGCGCGCCCGAGCCTGGTTAAAAAGTTGGTAGAAGCTATAGCGAACGCACCCCAGGTGAAGATACCATATCCCCAGAGGTTAAAAACATGTGCTCTTGACAAGCAATTCTCTAAATTTGTGGAAATTCTCAAACAATTGCAACTCAATATTCCGTTTGCTGAAGCATTAGAGCAGATGTCGAGCTACGTAAAGTTCATAAAGGATATTCTTAGCAAAAAGAGGAGGATAGAGGACTACGAAACAGTGGTTTTGACTGAGGAATGTAGTGCCATCCTACAGAGAAAACTACCTCAGAAATTACAAGATCCAGGGAGCTTCACCATCCCATGCACCATTGGAAAGTTTGAATGTCAGAAAGCATTGTGCGATTTGGGGGCATGCATAAATTTGATGCCTTATCTAGTTTTATGCAAACTGGAAATGGGAGAAGTCAAACCTACAAACATCACTTTGCAGTTAGCTGACCGCTCCATAGTTCATCCTAGAGGAGTCATCGAAGATGTATTAGTGAAGGAGAACAAGTTCATCTTTCCCTCTGACTTCGTTATCTTAGACATAAAAGATAACGACAGAATCCCCATCATACTTGGCAGACCCTTCTTAGCCACAGGACAGGCTCTCATTGATGTTCACAAAGGGGAGTTAAAGCTTCGGGTGGATGAAGAAGAAGTGATTTTCAATGTTTTTCGGGCAGCAACTTTTCCAGATGCCAATGATAACTGCTCCGCCATTGATATTATCGAAGATGCAGTGTCAGCCAAAGGGTTCAGACATGATGATACGCTTGAAGAAGTACTGACCAAATGGGATGATAGTAGTAGAAACGACCTAGGGCTGATGGAGTATGCAAATTGGATGAATGTTTATGAGAAATGGGATAAGAGGATGTATGAAGAGCTTGGGCAGATGCCAGAAAGATCAGTACCATCCACAGAGAAGGCTCCAGAGTTAGAGTTAAAATCCTACCCAATCATTTACAATACCAATACCTAGGTGAAGATAAAACCTTACCAGTGATCATTTCACGCCATCTATCCACCGAAGAGATTGATAAAGCGCTAAAGTCGAGGATCACAAGCGTGACATTGGATGGACATTAGCGGACATAAAGGGATAAGTCCGTCAACGGTAATGCATAAGATCCGTCTAGATGAGAGAAGCGGACCATCCATCGAGGCACAAAGCGACTAAACCCAAACATGAAAGAGGTAGTCGGAAAGGAAATCACGAAATGGCTCGACATGGAGTAATTTACCCTATATCCGGTAAATGCATGAGTGAGTCGGTACAAGTGGTGCCTAAAAGGGTGGAATAACGATGGTGACCAACGAAGAACGTAAATCATTCCTTCAGAACACCATCGGATGGAGAATCTGCATTGACTATCGCAGTTGAACAAGGCAACCGAGAAAAGACCACTTCCGTTGCCATTTCTAGATCAAATGTTGGATAGACTTGCAGGCACAACTACTCTTGTTTTTGGATGGGTACTCAGGGTATCACCAGATTGCAATAGCGCCAGAAGATCAGGAAAAGACGACATTCACTTGTCCTTTGGTACATTCGTATTCAGAAGGATGCCATTCGGACTTTGCAATGCACCTGCAACCTTTCAGAGGTGTATGATGGCAATTTTCTCAGACATGGTGGAGAGGACTATAGAGATCTTTATGGATGATTTTTCGGTCTTTGGAGCATCGTTCGATGAATGTTTGAGGCACTTAGAAGCAGTGTTAAGCCGATGTGAAGAATCTAACCTTGTGCTAAACTGGGAGAAGTGTCATTTCATGGTAACAGAAGGAATTGTCCTGGGACACAAAATATCAAACCAAGGTATTGAGGTAGACAAAGCAAATATTTCAGTAATAGAAAATCTCCCACCTCCAGTATCAACAAAAGGGGTCAGGAGTTTCCTTGGGCATGTAGGTTTCTATAGAAGATTCATCAAGGATTTTTCAAAGGTTTCAAAACCTCTTTCCACATTGCTAATGACGGGGGTTGCCTTTGACTTCAATAAAGAATGCTTATCCGCTTTTCAGACACTCAAGGAGAAGCTTATTTCAGCACTCATAGTCATTGCACCAAACCGAGCTCTATTTGAACTAATGCGATCTGGCGATTATGCAGAAGAGAAGCAGTGCTTGGACAGAGAATCGACAAGGTATTTAGATCCATTTACTATGCTAGTAAAACTCTAAATGACGCATAGTTAAATTACACAACTACAGAAAAGGAATTACTAGCAATAGTGTATGCATTAGAGAAATTCAGGTCATACTTGATTGGAAATAAGGTGATAGTATACACTGACCATTCTGCCATAAAGTACTTGATGACAACGAATGATGCAAAACCTCGCCTCATTCGATGGGTCTTGCTACTACAAGAATTCGACGTGGAAATTCGTGACAAGAAAGGAACAGAGAATTGATTCTGGACCAACTTGTCAAGACGGAGAACACGAGAGCGTAACACGAGGATGTTGATCGGTGTATTTTATATACACTTTTTGAGTCATTTTTAGTTAGTCTTTTGTCCCTTTTTGTACAAATAAGTGTCGTATTAGGATAGATTTTCTTTCTTTTGAGTCAAGTTGGTTAAAATGGCCCAATGGCGGAAAAGGAGCTAAAAGAGGGCAAAAGTGGAGGTTCTAGAGCTTAAAAGGCGAGAAAGTGGCGAACGAGGCAGAAACACGGACCAACGCGGCGCCATCGCAACAGTCGGGCGCGGCGCCCAACATCCGAGCGCGAAGTTGCGGCGCGCGGCGCCTGCAAACAGCGAGTTCGGGCCTCGGCGCCATCATCAAAGTATCGCGAGAACTTAGGTGTCGCGGCGCCCGATAGCGAGGGCGCGGCGCGGGAAAATCGAGTTTAATGACGATTTTCGGGCGGGCTGAAAGGAAAAGTTAGAGCGGTTTTGAGCCTAAAGGAGAACCCAGGCGCTTTTAGGGTTCCTTTCTTGCACAACACAAGGCTTGGATTGAAGATTGGAGACCATAATTTAGTAACTTTCTTTTCTTTTCTTTATTTCAGTTTTTATGATGAACATTGAATTAGTTCTTGTCATGTCAATGGCTAGGAACTAATTCTATTATAGGGCTTTCCATGTTAAATCACTAGAAACTTATGTTATGAATTGATGCATGGTTATGGTTATTCTTCTTCTTGTTGAGATTTATCCAATAATTGCTTTGAATGTTTGGTAATTAATTGATCACTAACTATCATTACTTATATGATTTCTAATCAAACTTCGAAAGGAGGAGGTTGTGAATATGCTGTAAGTTGGGTAGACATATTTTGGATTGGGGATGAAAATACCTCAATTACTTGTGTAGCGTTAACGAGAGGTCTAAACACCTAATTTTACGCATGGCGTGGCGGTTAACTAGGTTTTGGTCTTAATCCTCCCATAGAGTCATCCTTATCACCGAAAGGTAGAAAGAACAATCTGGGTTAAGTGTTTATATAGCCTTAACGGGAGTATAAAACGATTTAGTAAACCTGCTAGCTCCAAAAGAAGAAGAACCATAATTCATTGCATTAATAAGTAACATAAGCGGATAGTTGAGGAGACGTGGAAGCCCTATTCCCATCACTACTGAAGTAAACACATTAGTTAAATTAGTATTTATAATTGTTAGTTATACACAACAAAATCAAATATCGGTTACCAAATAGATACCAAAAGATAGATAATTGGTACTTGAACACTAATCCTAGTGGACGATATTCGGTCTTACCAAGACTATATTACTTGTCACGATAACGTGCACTTGCGTTAAAGTGTGTGCATCTTTTCACGCATCAAGTTTTTGGCACCGTTGCCAGGGATTAGGCATAGTTCAATATCAATTTTATCTATTTTTAATTTCTAATTTGGTTTTTTGGTTTTTATTTTATTTCTACGTTTTTTTTTATTTATTTCGGTAAAAATCAAGGTGCCGTGATTTGTTGTCTGTTTTTTATCTGTTTTAGGAAATCGGTTTATGCGAAGGAGAAGAGGGGCAGACACTCTTGTTCCCTTCAATCCAAAGATTGAGAAAACCTGTAAACAGAATAGAAGAAACCAGCGAATTTCAGTCTTGATAGAGATGAACGGTGTTCAAAACAATAATGTGATGAGAGAAGGGTTAGGTGAAAATCAACCTAACCCAGGAATGCCTCAGAGAGTGCCAATGGACGTCGAGGAGAGAGTGCAAGTCCAGGCAGAAAGAAGCTTGGGAGACTACGTACTACCGAGGGTGAACGGAGCACAGACATGTATTAGGCTCCGCACAGAGCAAACAACTTTGAGATCAAACCGGCGATTACGAGCATGGTGCGTAACACGATGCAATTTGGAGGATCGCCATCGAGGATCCACATATACATAACTAATTTCTTGGAGCTATGTGCAACTTTCGGATATAACGGCGTTCATCGATGATGTCGTCAGTTGAGGATCTTTCCTTCACTCGTGGATAGAGCAAAAGTATGGTTAAATTCCTGCCGGTGATTCGATTTTTACATGGCAAGAATGGCACAAAATTTCTAGCCAAATTCTTTCCCCATGCAAAACAGCAAAATTGAGAGGGGAGCTGAATAACTTCTACCAAGCAGATGGAGAGTCACTATATGAAGCTTGGGAGAGGTTCAAAGATTTGCAGAGAAAGTGCCACACCATCAGATTGAGTTGTGGAACTTGGTCCACATCTTTTATAACGGGCTCAGTGGAACAACCGAACCATTATAGATGCGAAGAGTGGGACATTCATGAGGAAAACGACCACGACGCCACGAATTATTAGAAGATATGGCCACCAACAACCGTATCACGTAAGAGAGATCAATGAGTGGTAGGAGAAAGCGGTGGGAGTTCACGAGATAGATGTCATTCTTGCGCCAGAATGCCCAGTGGCCGCTTGAACAAACAGCGATTGCAACATACTGATGTCGGTGAATGCGATGCAAATGCCAAAGAGCTGTGAAATATGTGGTGGCCCACATACATTCGATAGGTGTCCTTCAGCTGATCCTAATAATGTGCCAATCGCGCAGGCAGAGTGTCAGGCCGTGGGTAATTATCACATGCCACAGAACAACCCATACTCCAACACATAAAATCCAGGGTGGAGAAATCACCCAAATTTCTCATGGAGAGGAGACCAGGGGAAGCAGAATCAATATAGGGGCCAATACCAAAACCAGCATAACCAAAATCAGCAGCCTTTCACTCAGGCCTCACCGTCTCAACAATTTAATACACCTGTCCAGCCAGAAAAGCCAGACGAGCTGAGAGCAGCTTTGTTGGCACTCACCAACGCCCAGACCCAGTTCGTGACAGAAGCTAGATCCTCGTTCAGGAACTTGGAAACACAAGTGGGTCAGCTAGCAAAGCAAGCAAACATGAGGCCACAGGGTACACTGCCAAGCAACACAGAGGTGAATCCGAGGGAGCAATGCCAGGCAGTACAATTGAGAAGTGACAAACAGTTGGAGCAACAGTCACCTCAACCAATAGTTGAGCAAAGGGCAGAGATATAAAAAGAGAAGGTGGTTGAATCTCGCTTGATGGTAGAAAACTCGGAGAAGAGTATCTGAGAAGATCTCATTCCCACAGAGATTGCAGTGAGCGGTTGATAAACAATTCTCTAAATTTTTGGAGACATTCAGAAAGCTGCATATCAACATACCTTTTATAAAAGCGTTGGAGCAGATGCCCTCCTATTTCAAATTCATGAAGGAGATCTTGGGGAAGAAGAAGAAGAAGAAACTGGCAGAGTACGAGATGGTAGCACTAATGGAGGAGTGCAATGCTATCTTACAGAAGAAGTTGCCCCCTAAACTAAAAGACCCAGGGAGCTTTACACTACCTTGCACAGTTGGCAGGGTGACATGCAACAGGGCTCTGTGCGATTTAGGGGCAAGTATAAATCTGATGCCTTTATCGGTATTTAAACGGTTGGAGTTGGGTGAGGTCAAACCAACCACACTGAGCCTGCAGCTGGCCGATAGGACAGTGGTTCATCCAAGAGGGAAGATTGAGGACGTGATTGTTAAAGTAGGAAAATTCTTTTTTTCTGCGGACTTCCTCATTCTTGACATGGAAGAGGATGCAGAAATCCCTATCATATTGGGGAGACCATTCCTGGCGACAGGGAGAGCATTGATCGATGTAGAAAGAGGAGAGATGACATTGAGGGTGGAGAAGGAAGAAATGGTATTTAAGGTATTTAAACACATCATTGAGCCACCAACCATGAGCAGGTGCTTTGCAATCAGCACCACCAAACCCCCCTATGAGCCAATACAAGTCAAACCAAGGGAGATGAGCCTACAAAAGCAGGTATGTGACGCCGAACCTCCACAAAAGCAGGTATGTGTTCCTGAACCTTCCCTTGAAGATAATTCTAAGAAGAGAAGAAGAAGAAAGAACCGAAAATGAAAAATGTGGAGAAAATGGATTGGTTGTGGGATTAATCCACCCCCACACTTATTGAGTTAAGGAACTTGCGTCCGGCTAAAAGACGTTAAAGACAGCGCTACTTGGGAGGCAACCCAAGGTATTTTGATTTATTTTACGTTAATATAGTAGTTTTTATTAAGAACGGTCTCACGGAGGTAGTGTTTATGTTGTGATTGACAGGTGTAGGCCAATAAATTGAAGGGCGAAAAAACTAAAGAACATCGTGATTTCGGAAAAAGCGGGTAGCGCCTGCGGCCGGGGCGAACGCGGCGCCAAAAGCGTAAAAGTCTTTGAAGATTAAAGCGCGCGGCTCAAAAACCAGAAAAATTGTCAAGTCGGTAGCGGCTAAGTAATGCTGACGCGAAATTCCCAAACTTGGTCAGAGCATTGGCGCGGCGGAAATCCAGAAAGTGATAAAACGCCCAGAAATCAGATTTTCCCCAATTTCAAAACCAAAACCTAACCCCTGTTCTCCACAAACCCACAAAAATCCACAATTTACCCATAAATCTTCCACAAATCAAACCCAACCACAACCAAAACTCTTAAATCCCTAAAACCCTTAGCCATCTCAACCAACAAAACTCCATCCCATTGCCTCAAATCACCATTAGAAGCAAGAACACCTTGAAGAACACCATAAAAAGGTAATCTTCATCTTTTCTTGAAAGCTTTCAGTAGTCAAAGGAGGTAGTAGTTTGGAGAAGTGTTGCATTGTTGAAGTAGTTGGGGTGCTGAAAATTTTGTTGTGAAGTTTAGAGGAGGAGTATACAAGGAGGGTGTGGGTATTGTGTAGTACATGAATTGGAGTTTGGGGGTGTTAGTGTTGTAGCTGCTAATTGTTGATAGTGTTAGGGAACATTTGTGATACTAAGTTTGTAAGCTGCAAAAAGTGATTTAACCATGTCCGCCAGAAAGAGAAGAGCCTCCACATCCACCTCAGCCCCGCAATACGATGATACTAGGTTCGTGAGCCACCAAGCGTATGAAAGATACAAAAAGCTTAGTACTGGACTTTAATCCTCGAAGAGGAATGGACTATCAGAGAGAGTCGCTTGGGGAGGAGGATGTCTATGAGCCCATTCGGGAAATGATTGAGATGATGGGGTGGAGGATATTTGTAAATCCGAAAAAGATAGCACCAATGAACACAGCGATGGTGCGTGAATTCTATGCTAACTTTCCGGAGAGGGTGGAAAATAAATGATTTGTAAGGGGAAGATATATGCCTGTGACGGCAGGAGTAATAAATATGTCTCTAAAAATAGCAGATGTTGAAGAAAGGGGTGACGACAAGCTTACTTCGACCATGGTCGGAAGCACACCAAGATCAACTGACGCCGTTGCGAACCGATGAGCTACCCCGGGCTGCATTTGATATTGCAAGAAATGGGTCAAGAGGACTGAGCAGGTGCCAGTTCAACAAAGCAGCCAAGTGTTGGCTATATTTCATCAGTGGCCGTCTGATCCCATCAACGCACTTCACCAGAGTGTCAGAAGATAGGATCAAATTGATATATGGAATCATGACGGGGAAAACGATTGATGTGGGGAAAGAGATAGTGCAAAGTATTGAAGAAATCAGCAGGTTGGTAACAACAGGTGGATTGGGACATGACTCACTTATCACCAATTTATGCCACATGAATGGGGTCCCAACCCTACCCACTGACACTAATGAGAGAAACCAATTGTCTGTGTCATATGGGATAGTGCACTCTTTTCCAGACCCAAGCCCCCAGCAGCAAGAAGAAGAGCACAACCACTCACCGCAGCAGAGAGGCGCGATGAACGAAGATGAGCACGAAATAGAGGCCCAATACGCGGTAGGGCCTAGCCACCACCAACCACGAATCGTAACCTCGGTGCATATGATGGAGCAGTTGCTCCAAAACCAGAGAATGATGATGCAACATTTCGACACAGTAATACAAGGACAACATGAGTTGAGACAAGGGCAACAAGAATTGAGGCAGGAGCAACAACAATTGCACCATCAATTTGACGAGATGAGTTCCCTGTTCAACCAATGGTCGATGCATTATCCACCACCACCGCCACCATTTTAAACCAAGTTTGAAAGTGTCTTGTTTCTTTTATTATCTTTGAGTCTTGCACACATTGGGGACAATGTGTGATTTAAGTTTGAGGGGTGTCTTATTTGTGCTTTATTGTTATAGTATGTTTAAGTCTTTTTGTTGTTTTTGTGTATTTTTGAGTCATAAATTTTTTCTTTTGAGTCATAATTGTCTGTCAAAAGATCATGTATGTTGTAGTTACTAGAAACACCTAGTGAAGTAAGGTGGAATAATGTAACGGAATTAGAGCAACTATCTAAACACTTAGGTTTGATATGCCAAAAACTCACAAAATCTGTCTATTTGGAGTTTCATGCTTAAATTGTGCATGATAAATGATTAAAACCTATGTGTTATGATTGCTTGCTATTCGAGGCGAAATAGTTAGGATATGCATGTTTAGGGAGATGACTCAGGCGTTTCTTTGTTAGCCAATTCTTACCACTCTTTTCTATCCCTGACTTTAAAAATATTCCTAGTCAGCCCCATTGAGCCTAAAAAAATGAACTTTTTCTTTGACACCCTATATTCCCATACTTGTGCCATAAGCAAACATGTGAAATAGTTGGAATAAAGTATGTTAAAAAAAAGACAAAAAAGAGCAAGAAAAATTGATGCACCCCACTTAAAAAGTAATGAGAAATAGGCAAAAGCCTAAGTTTGGCGGTGCTTATTATTATAATACACTTCACTCTCCCAAAAACAACAGAGGGGAAAGATAGATTTAAAGTGAAGAAGAGAATCAAAAGAAAAGGGAAACACTGAAAAGCTAAAGAGCTTATGGTACACAAAAATGAGCCTACAATGCCTATTTTTACCTACCCATACCTAAGCGTACATTACAACCCTTAAAAGTCCTGAAGATCTCTTAGATGCATAGCCATGATTAGTGGAGAATAGCAAGTAAACATGCCATAAGAATTTTGAAATTAACATGCATGATTCAGTATTTGACTTCCATTAAGCATGACAAAAATGAGTTTGCGAAATATCTAGCTTAATTTTGGAATGCTGAAATTTCAGGCTATATGTTTTTGCATATTATTCTGCTAACTTTCATGTTTTTCTAAGTAACGTCAATGCAGCAAAAGTGATCAATGTCATTGAGTCTGTTTATTTTCGTTTCCTTGAGTCTTTACTTCTTTCTTTTTATCTTTGCTCGAGGGCGAGCAAAGGTTAAGTTTGGGGGTATTTGATCGGTGTATTTTATATACACTTTTTGAGTCATTTTTAGTTAGTCTTTTGTCCTTTTTTGTACAAATAAGTGTCGTATTAGGATAGATTTTCTTTCTTTTGAGTCAAGTTGGTTAAAATGGCCCAATGACGGAAAAGGAGCTAAAAGAGGACAAAAGTGGAGGTTCCAAAGCTTAAAAGGCGAGAAAGTGGCGAACGAGGCAGAAACACGGACCAGCGCCGCGGCGCCTACTGCAAACAAGTCCAGGGCCACGGCGCCCAACATCCAGAAGGCCGCAGAAGTTGCAGCACCGTGGCGCCTCTAGACAGCAGAGTGCAGGGCCGCGGCGCCAAATCATCCGGCATCGCGAACTCGGCCGCTGCGCCGATAGCGCGGCCGACGCGGGAAAATCAGGTTTAATGACGATTTTCTGGGCCAGGCCTGAAGGGAAAAGTTAGAGGCGGTTTTGAGCCTATAAAAGGAGAACCCTATGCAGTTTTTAGGGGTTCCCTTTCTTGCACAACACAAGGCTTCTTGGATTGAAGATTGGAGACCATAATTTAGTAACTTTCTTTTCTTTTATTTTCTTTATTTCAGTTTTTATGATGAACATTGAATTAGTTCTTGTCATGTCAATGGCTAGGAACTAATTCTATTATAGGGCTTTCCATGTTAAATCACTAGAAACTTATGTTATGAATTGATGCATGGTTATGGTTATTCTTCTTCTTGTTGAGATTTGTCCAATAATTGCTTTGAATGCTTGGTAATTAATTGATCACTAATTATCATTACTTATATGATTTCTAATCAAACTTCGAAAGGAGGAGGTTGTGAATATGTTGTAAGTTGGGTAGACATATTTTGGATTGGGGATGAAAATACCTCAATTACTTGTGTAGCGCTAACGAGAGGTCTAAACACCTAATTTTACGCATGGCGCGTGACGGTTAACTAGGTTTTTGGTCTTAATCCTCCTATAGAGTCATCCTTATCACCGAAAGGTAGAAAGGAGCAATACTGGGGTTGAGTGTTTATATAGCCTTAACGGGAGTATAAAACGATTTAGTAAACCTGCTAGCTCCAAAAGAAAAAGAACCATAATTCATTGCATTAATAAGTAACATAAGCGGATAGTTGAGGAGACGTGGAAGCCCTATTCCCATCACTACTGAAGTAAACACATTAGTTAAATTAGTATTTATAATTTTTAGTTATACACAACAAAATCAAATATCGGTTACCAAATAGATACCAAAAGATAGATAATTGGTACTTGAACACTAATCCTTTTGGACGATATTCGGTCTTACCAAGACTATATTACTTGTCACGATAACGTGCACTTGCGTTAAAGTGTGTGCATCTTTTCGCGCATCAGATGTGCAGATAAATGATCACTTTCCAGACGAACAACTATTTCAAGTAAGTGCGAATCTTAAATTACCTTGGTACGCTGATTTTGTTAATTTTCTTGCAGCTAAGGTAATACCCCCAGAATTGACAAGACAACAAGTGAAGAGGTTTTACTCCAAAGTAAAGCACTACTATTGGGAGGAGCCTATGTTATACAAACACTGTGTCGATCAAGTCATCAGGCGATGTATACCAGAGGAGGAGATGCATCAGGTTCTCACTCATTGCCACACCCTATCATGTGGTGGACACTTTGGGGCATCAAGAACAGCGGCAAAGGTACTGCAAAGCGGGTTCTATTGGCCAACACTTTTTAACGATGCCCATGCCTTTGTGAAGAGATGTGATAGTTGTCAGAGAACAGGGAACATTTCAAGACGAAACGAAATGTCTTCGCAATGGATATTGGAAGTGGAACTATTTGATGTGTGGGGAATCGATTTCATGGGACCATTCCCGCCATCCTTTGGAAATCAATATATCCTTCTGGCAGTGGACTATGTGTCCAAATGGTAGAAAGAGCCACAAAAGAAAACGACAAAGATCGTTCAAAAATTCCTTCAAAAGAATATTTTCACAAGGTTCGGCACTCGAGAGCCATCATCGATGTGAAGGAAGTCACTTTTGCAACAAGCAGCTGAATTCATTGCTTTCCCGATATGGAGTCTACCACCGCACCACAACTGCCTACCACCCTCAAGCGAATGGGCAAACAGAAGTGTCAAATAGGGAAGTGAAGAGCATATTAGAAAAGACGGTGAACGACTCAAGGAAGGACTGGTCTATCAAACTGGATGACGCATTGTGGGCATACCGAACAGCATTCAAAACACCAATTGGTATGTCACCATATAAGTTAGTTTTTGGTAAAACATGTCTATTTGCCAGTAGAGTTGGAACACAGAGCGTATTGGGCAATGAAGAAGTTAAACATGGACGCCAAGGCAGCAGGACAGAGGAGGCTACTACAGCTGAGCGAGTTGGATGAATTCAGGCACAATGCCTATGAGAATGCAAAGATCTACAAGGAACGAACGAAAGTATGGAACGACAAGAGGTTGATACCGAAAGACTTCCAAGAAGGACAACAAGTGCTTTTATTCAACTCAAGGTTGAAATTATTTTCAGGCAAGTTAAAATCACGTTGGACAGGACCATACACGGTGGTAAGAGTATTTCCATTTGGTGCAGTTGAAATAAAAGGGAGAGAGGGAGCCTCCTTCAAGGTAAACGGACAAAGGTTAAAACCCTATCTGATCAATGAAATGGAATACATGAACTTAGTAACCTCTCTCACCCTAGAATAATAAGGAACTTGCGTCCGGCTAAAAGACGTTAAAGACAACGCTACTTGGGAGGCAACCCAAGGTATTTCAGTTTATTTATTTTAATGCAATTAGTCTTCATTTAGAACAGTCTCACGGAGGTAGTGCTATGTGTTGTGATGACAGGTGCAAGGCCAAGAACTTGGAAGGCGAAAACTGAAGAGAAGCCAAAGATTTCCAGAAAAATCGCCAGAGCGCCGCGGCGCCAAAAGATCAGAAGAAGCCCAGAAGTTTGAGCGTCGTGGCGCCCATTTGCAGGACCGCGGCGCCACAACGGAAAAATCTGAATTTTGAAAGACTCTTATTTGAGTCATAATTGTCTGTCAAATATCATGTATGTTGTAGTTACTAGAAACACCTAGTGAAGTAAGGTGGAATAATGTAATGGAATTAGATCAACTATCTAAACACTTAGGTTAGATATGCCAAAAACTCATGAAATCTGTCTATATGGAGTTTTCTACTTGAATTGTGCACGATAAATGATTAAAACCTATGTGTTATGATTGCTTGCTATTTGAGGCGAAATAGTTAGGATATGCATGTTAGGGAGATGACTCAGGCGTTTCTTTGTTAGCCAATTCTTACCACTCTTTTCTATCCCTGACATTAAAAATATCCATAGTCAGCCCCATTGAGCCTAAAAATTGAACTTTTTCTTTGACACCCTATATTCCCACACTTGTGCCATAAGTAAAAATGTGAAATAGTTGGAATAGAGTGTGTTAAAAAAGAGACAAAAAGAGCAAACAAGATTGATGCACCCCAATTAAAAAGTAATAAGAAATAGGCAAAAGCCTAAGTTTGGGGGTGCTTGTTATTATGATACACTTCACGCTCTCAAAACAAAAAAGGGGAAAGATAGATTTGAAGTGAAGGAAAGAATCAAAAGAAAAGGGAAATATTGAAAAGCTAAAGAGCTTATGGTACACAAAAATGATCCTAAATGCCTATTTTTACCTACCCGTGCCTAAGCCTACATTACAACCCTTAAAAGTCCTGAAGATCTCTTAGATGCATATCCATGATTAGTGGAGAATAACAAGTAAAAATGTCATACGATTTTTGAAATTAACATGCATGATTCAGTATTTGACTTCCATTGAGCATGATAAAAATGAGTTTGTGAAATATCTAGCTTAATGTGTTTAGAGTGCTAAAATTTCATGTTATATGTTCCTGCATATTATTCTGCTAATCTTCATGTTTTTCTAAGTAACACCAATGCAGCAAAGTGATCAATGTCATTGAGTCTGTTTATTTTTCGTTTCCTTGAGTCTTTATTTCTTTCTTTTTATCTTTGCTCGAGGGCGAGCAAAGGTTAAGTTTGGGGGTATTTGATCGGTGTATTTTATATACACTTTTTGAGTCGTTTTTAGTTAGTCTTTTTTCCTTTTTTGTACAAATACGTGTCGTCTTAGGATAGATTTTCTTTCTTTTGAGCCAAATTGGTTAAAATGGCTGTTTGGCGGAAAATGAGCGAAAAGAGGGCAAAAGTGGAGGTTCCAGAGCCTAAAATACGAGAAAGTGGCGAACCAGCAGAGGTGCATGGCCGCGGCCTCCCAGCCAGTCGATGTCGGCGCCTAATGATCGAGAGACTGCAGAGCAGTGCGCGCGCCTCAGACAGAGTGCAGGCCGCGACGCCTAATCACCGAACAACGCAGGTTCCGGTCGCGCCGATAAGTGGCAGCCGCGACGCCGGAAAAATTAGGTTTTGACGAATTATGGGCGGGCACGAAGGAAAACCTTAAGGGCGGTTTTGAGGCTATAAAAAGAGAACCCTAGGCAGTTTTCAAGGGTTCCCTTTCTTGCACAAACACAAGACTTCTTGGAGTTGAAGATTGGAGACCTTTACTTAGTAATTTTCTTTTCTTTTCTTTACTTTACTTTCAGTTTTTATGTTGGATATTAAATTAGTTCTTGTCATGTCAATGGCTAGGAACTAATTCCATTATAGGGTTTTTCATGTCAAATCACTTGAACCTTATGTTATGAATTGATGCATGTTTATGGTTGTTCTTCTTATTGTTGAGATTTACCCAATAGTTGCTTTGAATGCTTGGTAATTAATTGATCAATAATTATCATTATTTATATGATTTCTAATCAAACTTCGAAAGGAGGAGGTTGTGACTATGTTGTAAGTTGGGTAGACATAAGTCGGATTGGGGATGAAAATACCTCAATTACTTGTGTAGCGTTAATAGAGGTTTAAATACCTAATTTCACGCATGGTGCGTGACGATTAACAAGGTTTTTGTTCTTAATCCTCCTATAGAGTCATCCTTATCACCGAAATGTAGAAAGGAGCGCTACTGGGGTTGAGTGTTTATATAGCCTTAACGGGAGTATAAAACGAATTAGTAAACCTGCTAGCTCCAAAAGAAGAAGAACCATAATTCATTGCATTAATAAGTAATATAAGCGGATAGTTGAGGAGACTTGGAAGCCCTATTTCCATCACTACTGAAGTAAACACATAGTTAGTTAGTATTTATAATTGTTAGTTATAATCAACAAAATCAGATATCGGTTACCAAATAGATAACAAAAGATAGATAATTGGTACTTGAACACTAATCCTTGAGGACGATATTCGGTCTTACCTAGACTATATTACTTGTCACGATAACGTACACTTGCGTTAAAGTGTGTGCATTAAATCGCGCACCAACAATTCTTTTGGTCATCGACCATCAAGGGATATATTTATATATACCCTTGAAAATATAAATCTTGTGTCTCTTTACTTTTTTCGCTGCATTTACTCTACAAAGGTTTATACTGTTTTATCATAATGTTGCCTCTGATATTGACACAACATTGAAGACAACATTCAGTGACTGTTCTTGTTGTTCTAGTTTTTGCGATTTTAATCTTACGCTTTTTACTAATTTGTAGCCCCGTGACCAACAGGGGCCACAATTTTTTTTTTTTGTTAATTAAAAGATGTATAAAAAATTATGTTCAGAACTTAAAAGCCATGAAGACTGTATATGTCAATTGGCAACACTCCATCTAGTGTCTGAGTCACTGAATGACATATACAAAATTAGAAAATTAAAAATGGATTTATTAGTTTAAGGGAAAGTTAGTGAGTAGCCATCGTATTAGTTAACTAAACAAACTGATAAAGTGATACTGTATAATATATTTTCATTCTTTTAATTTTGCAAGTAATTAGAAAAATAATAAAGACATTAAACAAACCTAATTTATAAGAATTAGTTGCCTTGTCTCTGTGGCTTGAAACGAGTATCCAACTAAACCTAATCGACAATCAAAGCTAACAACCAAAGGATTTAATTAGAATATGAAAAATTAATACAATATAGAGTAACAAGATATACACAAAAGTTAAAGTTGTTGGTTTGTAAAGGTCTTAGCCAAGTTTTATTGTTTAATGTTAGGAAGCAAGTAATCAATTAGTTAGTATAATAATCATAGAGGGATGACAAATGAAATCTATCCGTTGTGGTTATTTTGATTTTGGGTTCATGAAATTGAACTAGGAAGGGATTAGTAATTCGAGTGACTCGTTTGGTACGTCGCATTAGACTGTATATTTTTATATTAGATTGGGATAATATATAATAGACTGTAATTCCCATGTATTGTAATGGACAGTATTATAGTATTAATATATAATACACTATATTTTTTTTAGTACAATCCAGGGGAGACTCATCTACTAGATGGGTCTCAAAAATGACAGTTGGACTGTACTATTTTTAGAGATAGTATAGTACAGTCCATCTGAAAACACCCACCAAACGATGTATTATTTTTTTGTCTAGTGCAGTCCAGCGTAATACAACGTACCAAACGTGTCATAGAATACGGTGTGCTATCCATTTGAATCATTTCTCCCAGTAAATACTGATCGGCATCGAGTGTTAATACCAAATGTCTAAATAATTTAATTCTTATATTTAAAAATAAAAATAAAAATGCATATCACCGTATAATCATGTTTAGTATTAAATATGAGTATGAAAGACACATGTCTTGTAAATACTTGTTGCGCATAAGTTTTTACTCATTTCTCCCCCTTTCTCTCTCCCACTCACTATTCCTTAACCAATTATAAATATGTAAGGTTTATAGTTTCTTGTTCATGATCACGAGACATTAACTAACACATACATTTTGGGAGAGAGACCTATCGATCAGGACCTTTAATCAGCCCCTAAACATAGCTATCACTTGAAGGTACAAACAAAACTTTTTGTACTAATTATGTATTCATAGTGTAGTTATCACTCGAAAGTACACTTTTGGTATTAACATGCTTAATGAGATGTTCTATTTTTCGATTACTTCATACATTCTTGAGGAAGTTATCACTTGTGCGGTAGAGTGCTTCCCATTTGATAGTCGAAATCTCAAAACGAATATCAAACATCATATTAGAAATAAAGAAAAGGAAAGTCATCATTTAGAGATACACGGTATACCATTTGGTTAGTACATGTAACTAGTAAAGGGCGCACAATTTTAATGAAGTTATCACATAGAGGTTGTAGTATATATTTTTATGTAACTTTACATTTTCTTTAATCAAGTGAGGTATGTATGTTTCCTCCAAATTACATAGTTGCTGAAATTTGAGGTTTAAAATTCACATTAAAATTCAAGTTTGTTATAATCTATTATAACTGTTGTATTGTCAAATTGCCGCCTAGTTATCCTTATCTAAATGAAAATCAATGATGGGGTTACTATGATCTTATATATACAATCTATATTATTCGTTAAAAAATACACGAAGGTATTCTATTTTAATTGATAAAATGAGCTTTAGAAGAAAAAAAAGTTGACTTCCCACTTTTTTATTAGTTAAAGGAATTTTAAAAAGAAAAAAAGGAAATAAGAAAAGGGTTTTTTAAAAATAATAGTTTTATTAGGAAATGAATGTGTTTTAAAAAAAACAATAAATCATTTGGACTCAATTAAGTGACAATGTAGTCATTTTTGGGACAAATTATTAAATGTAGGGGCGATTTTGGACCAAACTATTAAGAGATGGCAGTTTGTACAAATTCGCAGGCAATTTGAGCCTTTTCCATTTAATGTATGGTCATTACATACCACTTTTTTTCTCTTCATCTTAGCTTTTTAAATTTCTGGATACTATGTGCTAAAGTACGGTGTTTTTAGTTTAAATTTTAGGATATTGTGTTCTGAAGTTCAAACTACATGTTTGTGTCCAATTTCCGGCAAATTTGATGTAGTTTTCTTGCGACCAGAATTATGCATACATTCCGATGCTATGTCCTAATTCAAAATTGAGTTGGAACAACTATGAAGCTTGTTCGGAAGTTTCAACTATTCTTAATCAAACTTTCTTGAAATTTAAGCAAGGTGAATTATCTCCACTTATCCTCGAACAGAAGAAAAACCTATCAATGCTTGCCTGAGCTCTTTTAAATTCACTTTCTTAGGATATTATTATCCACTCGTCTGAGCTGCCTTTATTATACATGCCAAACAGGGTAACAACAGCTAATAGGAAGGTTCAGGGAAACTAGAAAATTCAATGGTTACTCCAGCTGGACATCTTTTTCATGGTTGACCTAAAAGAAATACAACAATACTGCTCGATAGCGATGTATCTATCAATGAAGATTATTCCCGGATCAAGAAAGGCATAACTACTTGGATTGCAACAAGATGAAAAAAAGGATAGTGTCACAATCATTGAAAATCTCAACATGTTAATCACCAAAAAACCATTCTTGAGTGATTTTTCTAGACAGCAGATAAACTGGACCTTGGATGCTATAATGGATCACCGTTTCATGTTATGCTAGTAGTGGTGGCATACGATTGCAGCAAGGTTAGTGTTTGCTCGGTTATAGCTCTGTTCCTAGCACGCCTAACCCAATCATCAACGACTGCTGCTGCGTGAGTGTCCTTTAAACCCTTCTCAAGCGCATCAGCAGCTTCTGATAGTTTTCCCTGAGCCAAGAAACTCTCAACTCTGTTTATGAGGGATTCAATTCCATCACCAGACTGGTCAGCCTCCCTAACCTGAAATCAATACACAAAATTATATTATCGGGATAAAAATGCAAATTCAGTAAATCAGACAAGTTTAACTAAAAGGAGGGTAACGCAAAGAAACCTTTAACCAGGATGCAACACTAGCCAAAGAATGCGTCAATATCCCACCACCACCTGGAGGAATCAGGCTAAAGTGCCGAAGTGTCCGCTTTAATGTATCAAACTGTTAAAAATGAGAAGTAATTAGAAACAGAACCATCCATATTTGCTCAGGTACAAGCATCAGCAACAAATTATAACAAAGAAAAGATCTGCAGACTTCAAGGTAAGAGCTTCAAATTCCAATAAAGAAAATCCTGCTCTAGTTATCCTTCTTCACCCCCATCCTACCCCACCCCCTTCTCCCCTCCCCGCAAGACTAAAAGACTTAAGGCACAAGGAGCAAGAGAACAAAAGAAAAACAAATTCAGATACCTAGCAGCAGAATTCACACAATTCATGAGGAACAAGTCGACTGTTGACATATTAAATGATCGCAAGAGAAGCAAATATGAAAACATGTATAATTTAAACAGTGACCAAACTCCTCTTATCACAGTCTTACATATTGGTTAAGAGTAACAACTCAACCAGATCAGGAAATACGGAACCAGAAAAAGATCCATGGAGTTTTCCCAGAAATAATAAATGTGTAGGGGGTTAGTTAGTAGCAAATTTGACATTAAAAGTTCAAATTACTAGAAACTTTTTTTAATGAAAAGGGTAATAATAGATTTCAGTAAAGAGTACCAAGAAGGTACAAGAAAGAGTACAAACTAGAAAATTTCATTAACATGTTGGAGGAATGGCAAGTGATCAAACATAGAGTTCACATCCGATACAATGTTCTTCCTACACCATAACCATAAAGTATAGACTTTTCAAAAATCTAGATTTAACATGAAGTTGCTAGAATTTTTTAAAGATGCATCTGCTTTCTCAAACATTAGGGAAACGCTTTAGCTTTAAATTTGATAGCAAACCATGTGAGATCCCGTTTTGTGACAATAGTCTTTCTTCCGTAGTAATGGATCCTACGCAATGGTCCAATGATTCTAGTGTAAGGATTTTTAATTCTTGAAGCATAAATTGATCCAAAATCCGATATACCATGGTAGGACAACAGTAAATATGCTGCAGTGAAGAAGTCAAAAACTCTTTGAGACCAAAAAGTTTATGCAAGAGTACCATGATTAGGCCATCCAAAGAAGTTTATTATAGTCTAGAGACAAGCTTGAGTCTATTGCTACCTCAGAATAGGTACAAGGGAATTAGAGCAGGATTCATCGCCACAGCAATGTCATAACCCTGTGGTAGCAATATTCGATCTAGTGTGTCTAAAGCCAGATATGAAGCACCTACTGGACTGAGCATATCATTAAGTCTACATCAAGCATTTGAGGCTCAGAAGGTTAACTCGGCCTTTACAGACACTCAATGCATACTTGATGTGCAAGTAGGTAGACTTTTAAAGTTTCCAACTACTGACAACGAGAAGGCCTTCCAATCTCTGTTGCCAAGGAAATTGAAAAATGGATAATCACATGGGAAACTGGAAGATATCTTCGCCTAAAACATGTATGGAATCAGCTCCAACAGGGTTCTTAAAGGCTTTAGAGTAGTGGAATTTGCTTACCATTCTATTTTTGGCATGTTCAGACTAGGAGAGATAACAGGACCTAGCAAGGCAGTCAATGGGATCCCCTAGCAGTAGTAGCAGTTAACATTTCTGCGAACTCAAGAAAGTGCATGCATATTGCAGATGGCAACAAGGATCAACCCAAACCTTAGAGCTTAAACACTAGTGATCCTACACCAAGTTACCAAACCACACTTTTTAAGGCCACCACAAAGATAAACCAAGATAGTACACCCAAACCAGCAATTTGTACAAGGCATGTACCTCTCAAATGATTCAACTCTATGACACATCACACGTCTTGTCAGTCTTCCAACCTGAGGACAATGTAATATCAAGTTTGGCCCCTACCCAGAATATTTTGTCTTTCTGTGCCCTCACTCGTTCTCTTTGCATTTTCATTCTCAACACACAATCATGGCACCTTCACAACAGTTATCAGATCTAAACTAGTTGCAACTTTTATCACCCATATTACAGACCAATTTGGTATGGAAAAAATTCAACGTCTAATATCCAATCCTTATAATATTTTAGAAAGGAATTGAAGTTAACCAAAAACTGCAATACAGCCTCGTCAATGCAGTTCCACATTTGAAACTTCCTATAGGTTCATATTAGTACCGGTTCTACACGGAGTTCTAAATCTTGGAAATTGAAGTAAATTAACAAAAATACAACTTGGACATTCCAAATTAAATTAGGTCTGCCTGACAGCTGGTCTCAGGACGAACACTAATCTTTGGATGGAGAACAAAAAGAACCAGGGTTACAGCTCTTCTAACACTTCAAATAAAGATAAATGAAGGAAAAACATCACTACTTGAAAACTGTAAACTAAATTATCCTGTTCCTTTGCAATCAGGATCCTAGCTTTACCAATGTATCACCTCCTCTACCATTCCATTTCTAACGATTTCTTCTTCACCAACATGGAGAGACAGTTATTGTATCAGGTTCTTCTTTTATGGACTTGGCATGAAATTCAGAAGACAAATGAATGCAGCGGGAAAAGAAGATTTCTCCTGCTGTAGTAGTAAGAATGTAGCCAAAAGGAAACAGCAATGCATCACATGGAAATAACTCTATGCTAAAGAAAAATGGAGAAAGATATTCCTTTTTCATTTTCATTTGTAAGGGAGAGAAGTTACTAAGTGGATAACCCGTCAAGGCTTTATATAGGTTGCAAGCAGCTTGCAACAAACCGATTTATAAGAACAAGGAAATGTTCAACCCTAAATCACAGTACAATGCATAATATTACAGTGCTTCAGATACTTGCCTTGTGATTCAGTTGTAACACAGTATCTGAACCATATCTCCGTGTTTCTTCCGGAAGAGAAGATAGAACCAATTCCACCAGTGAGTTGTTATCTATCCCTTCAAGAGAAGTGTGAAGAACTTCTATTTCTTTTTGAATTGGTAACCCTCTGGACAGTGCATCTTCCAGAGCAAGCACCCCCTGCAACAATGAACAATCAAAAGCTCCCGTGTGTAGCTTAAAGACTTATACAGGTTCTCGCTAATATATAAGTGGTTGGTTAGCATTGTTTGTACCCAAATTTTCCCTTCTAATACACTTGCCAATGCTAAAGGATACTTAAGTAATTGGCCTGACAATACGATTGTCGAAAAATAAATGGTTTTACAGCTCAGCAAACAAAGAACAAAGAAACAACCACTGTGCTATTCTTTTGGTTGGATGCATTACATTACTTCTATTTAAAATGGATAATTTGTTTAAGTTCCAAAAGTTATTTGCTTTTATTGACCATGTGCTTTTAACTTTCAACTTCAGAATGAGTAAGACATCACCTTGTTAAATTACAGTATGAATTTCTACTCTTATTTAAAAAAAAAATCTCTTAATATAAATGAAAGCCAATGGACATTTTTCCCGATTAGTACATGAGAGAGCTAATCGACTTGAGCTATAGGAGGATGAAGAGTCCTAACCTTGAGTTTCAGAAGTTATTTAGCAATAGCATAAGTGAAAAATGGTGTTATTGGAATGGTGATTACAAGGAATAAGTGAGATGGTTACATTAGAAGATTTTTAGCATAGATTTAGGAAAGCTGCAATTGTTCCAAACAGAATTCAAGATCATATTTCACAAAGAAATGGAGCTGTTAGCCAAATTATTCTGTCCTTCTACATGTGTTAATGGTATTTCAAGAAAACGGAAAAATGGCTACAGTAGTTGGTCATTGGGATTACCAGCTAATGTAGCCGTTAGCTGGTCATTGGGAAGGGAAGATAGTTTCTGATGTGTGCGGAAGCTGCGATTTTCCAAATGATATTCAACACCGTCTTTGGTTGGAAAAGGGATATGTTTAGACATGTTACCTAATTGTGCCTTTTTTCTTTTATGTGTTGGCAAAAGTATTTTAGGAAGGAAAAATAATTTACAGTTACAACTTATCACATTCATGCAGGAGATTCTCTCTATCTCTCTCTCACACACACACACACAACCAGTCCTTAATTTTGCCTTCTTTTAACATTAAAAGACAAAAAACTGAAACAAAAACGACGAGAACACCACCAATCTAAATAAATCAGAGAGTGAAGATAAAATGCCAAAAACCAGTGGTTGTTATACTAGAAGGTTCCATTTGACGGATATTAGCGTGTTTAACAAATCTCCTTACTAGAGCATGGCTAAAGCGAGTCCAGTAGCACCAACGTCCATCATGCAATGGTTAGTAAAAAGAAGCAAACTGAACCTCAGCTGAGAAAGGATGGAATGGATATTATTAAGAAATAGAATGGTTGATTTATGTGTTTTCAACTCTTCAAGGTATTTCTAGTTGAGCTGAAATGGATTGTCTGGAAATTCCAATTGAATTTGGACATGATACCAGATGTTTCCAAATTCAAGCAGGGCAGTCACATACATAAAGAAAGGACTATATCTACATAGTTTTGCAGTTGCGTCATATATATGGAGAAGAAAATATAGCAACCATATACACTAACATATGGGCAGAGGGCAATATATCAACCATATATGATAATATTCTGTTAGTAGTTCAACAATACTCTGGACTAAAGATCAGTATCATCCCTGTGGCGAGATTCTTCAGAATGAAAGAATTTATGTATATATTGTCTCACGCCCACCCTTAGAATAGAAGTTTTCCCAAAAAAAAGGGAGAATAGAGAAATTAAAAGAAAAGCAAAGCAGATATGTTTACCAGAGCAAGCTTGTGAACAGAATGACTATGGCGAGCCTCTTCAGACCGTGCATAAAATGCCATGCACAGAGCATTTATCTGTAAAACAATAAAAACTCAAATCAAATCATCAACCATAGAAAATTTCAAGTACTTCAACAACTTAGCTATGGAGAAAGACTCTAGAGAGTAGTATTTTAAGATAAGTAGAAGCAAGAATATACCAACTGTAAATTAAGCTAGCATAAAAAGATATCTAAGTTAATGCTCCAAAAGAATGGTATAAATGATGATATGACAAATAGAATTAAAAAAAAATTGTTTGGGGAAGAGGAATGTTGCTGGAGTGTTGTGCTGTAGGAGGATACCTACCAAAGTGAAAGACAAGTTCTGTAGAACGATTCTAAGACTAGCATTGTTATGTGGGAGTGAATGATGGGCTTTCTCAAGGTGAATGGTGTGTCTCTAATGCCCAAATATTCACAACATTAGCATGACAGAGATCCATATGTTGAGATGAATATGCACTCATACCATGTTAGACAATGAAAAATCACATCTTACAGAAAGTGCAAGTAACACACGATAAAAGAAGAGAAGATCACGTGGGATCGTTTGGATATGTCCTACGTAAATCTCCAACTGTACCGACTTGTAGGTATGACACCATGATGATTTTTTCCTGAATGACACTGATGATTGAAGGTGTAAAAAGGAAGACGAGGGACATCTAAAATCATATAGAAGGAAGGAAGTTTCAAAAGACATACAAGTACTCGGGATCCATACAAACTTGGCACAAATAGAGCGAAGCAAAAGCCAATATAGGCGGTACCAACGAGTAAGGATTAGAGCTTGCAATGTTGGTTCACTTGCATCAGGTCCAAAGTACGGTAGGAGCTATTTTAGTAAATTTAGAGATTAGTGTGTCAGTAGAAAATGTAGAGAAAGTCTAGAGTTAGAGAATGCCAAACTATTGAGTATTGATAGGAACGGGTATGAACAGAGCGAAATAGACATAAGATTTATATAGCTGACCCAAAAGTTTGAGATTGAGGTGTAACTGTAATTATTGTTGTAAAAGATCAAGATATAGGACTTTCAGCAGACATTGACAATTTTGCTATATTACCTTCTTGGCAAGTAGTAAGGTTCCTATTGGGACAAAAGAAAGAAAAAACATACGGTTGAGCAATCCATGAATGTCGAATGCTAAAATACATGAAAAAAATGTAATTTGTTCTCCCATCCATCATACAAGGCATCTCCTGTTTCCTGACATTATTATACTTACCGTTATGTGAAATCTATACCATAGGCCATAGCCAAAGCAAAGAAATGAAGCCATACATACTCATGAAAAAATGAAGAAATAACTGCAGTCAATTACATCATTTCCCAATGCACGACAGACAAACATAGTACTTGTATCCCACAACCAAAAGAGAATCAAAGCAAGAGTTTTGCTCGCCAACACTACTTCAATGGACCAGTCATGCTGGACCAATGCACGTCAGACAAACATTGGACTTGTATCCCACAAACAAGAAAGAATTAAACCAAGAGCTTTTCTTGCCAACACTACTTTAACGGAGCAGTCATGTTGGAGTAAGTTTTTTCCATGTAGCAAAGAATAGGATGCAGGTCCTGGTCTATAATAGAATTTAGGATAGCAAATTATCTGATTCCCTTATCTGTGGTTCTAAAATCTCCTCCTATAGATGTTCCAAGGAAGAGACAGTTTCTAACCCGTGGTTGAATTGGAATGTGCATAATAATTCAAAAGATTGGTATAAAATCAAATGAAAAAAGGAACTTCTATTTGTGGAAAACTAATATCAGCAGAAGCTTTACATGGAGATTGGCTTCAGCCATTTTTTCAATTTGAGATGCTTTCTCACTTGCAATAGCTGCATCCAATTCTGCTTTACCTAACTCCTGGACTTTCTTCAACTTTAGTTCTACTTCAGCTTCCTGCAATTACAAATCTGCATAAGTCTGCTGGACAGAAAATATAGTATTTTTTTACATAGTCTTAAGAGAGTATAGCACCTTCTTCTCAAGCTCAGCCTTGTGTTCTTCTTCTAAGTTTTCTTTAAGTGATTTCAGAGCTGCAATGGCTTTTGCTCTTTCTTTGTTCAGTTCCTAATGGGGTGTCCATCATTAATCAGTTCAACAAAGAGATTAGGATCATGAAAAGGCAATGATAAATCGTCAACTAAGATGACCATCCACACACGTGGTCCTAAGAAAGAAGTGAAATGTGGCAATGAATAGTTAAAGAACAGGAGTTATGATACACTGCAGCAGCCTATATGAGGGTAAAATAGGAAATGAATAACAAAAGTGCTACAACCTTATCCAGTATAGCCTCTCGTTCAGCATACATAAGTTCCCTGGCCCTGGCATCCTTAAGTTCCTTTTCATATCTCTCCTAGATCATGTGAGTAGAAAAAGTTTAAATAATAATACGAAGAATAACAACAAGAAGGTCACAATAATGTTAACATCTTCTTTTCAAAATTGTGCAGAATTCTTAAAGGTCTCACACCTTCATATATTTCTTTTCTTCAGCAAATTTTCGAGCATCTATCTCTGCTTGTCTCCTCTCAGCTTCATGGAGAGCTTCTAAGAAATCAAGCACCAGTTTTCCATCCTTTGATATGTAGGCATCACCCAGATCTTCAACAACCTTCTGTTTCATAACGCAAAGGTTAAGTTTCATAACGCAAAGGTTAAGGAATGCCAAATAGGAGATTCCCCCCCCCCCCAGATTTCTTGTGTCTTTTACTTTTCTTTTGTGTGTGTGTGTGTGTGGTGGGGGGGTGGGGGGGGGGAGGAAGGAGAATATACCGAATGCTTGTCAAAGGAGGTTGTAGGGGTAGCTCCAACCCCATTTCTTAAATGGTATTCATCAAGGAGGGAACTAGGTTTTTCATCATGGTGAGGAGCATCCTTCAAAAAGTAGCTGTTCAGAGAACCATGACAATTTGTAACTCATAAGATAAAATTGTCAGCACAAATTGGTTTATACCTCCATCTTGGCTCGATTGGTTACATGCTCTGGAGACATGTCACTAGCCTCATTTTCCTTCTGAAGTGTATCAGCCTGCGTAAGGGTTGGAGTGATTTCAACTGCCTCAGACTGCACTGCATCAGTAATTACCTCTGGGCTCTTCGTGTCCAAAGTGTCTTCAGGTGATTGAGTAGAACTAAGTCTTGTTTTATCAGGTGTCAGTGTCACACTTTCCTGATGGGAACTGGGTGATAATTCTTTTACTTTAGTATAGTTGACTTCTCCACCAGTAACCTCTGATGAATCTTTTACCTGAAATTCACTTTGTGATCCAGTTTTGCTTGGCTCTTCTGGTCCAGAGAGATCTGGTCGAGTTCCAATGCTCTTGTCAGTTTGCTCCAGACTATCAGACTCTACAAATTTAGACTCAGTATATGGTCTTCCTAAAGTTTCACTATCTTGAGTAACTTCACTACTTTCCTTTAGCTCCTTCACATCTTGAATGCCAGTTCCTGCCCTGGCTAATTCAGGGGTAGAATGGGTCTCTTTAACAAGATACTTATCTAAATATCCAGTTTGATAAGCTGCAAAGAACCCAGCACTTAAAGCAACAGATCCAATAATGAATCTCGGCAAGAGACTCCCTGTTTCTGCGGGCTTCCCAGTTGAACCTGGCCCCCGTGGTGGCCCATTTTGTTTGGGTGATACTGAGAACTCTCTTCTGGAAAAAAGATAGGAAGGTACCTGAACCCATATACCGAAAAACTAATGGGTATACGATAATTCAATGTGATCTAGTTAATGTAAGACACAACACTTGTTATCAAAGAGAATGCGGGGATGAAATCTTTTTTCCTCTTATTTTTCTTGTGATAAAGGGAAAAGGGAAAAAACAAGCAGATAATAATCAAAAATTAAAATCAGAATTCTGAGCATTGCCAGGAAGGTCAACTTATGCCAGTCTTTGTGTTTCTCTCCAGTCCAATGGCATTATTTTTGTTCTACCTCCATTGATGCATCATAATTTACAACGATGCACCAACTCATTTTGGTGTCACTTATCAAAAGAATTTCTCCAATCCCTTTTTTTTATATGATGGTAAACCTAAACCTACTTTACCCTACAACCCCTTCCCACGAGCAATCCAAGATAACACATCTCCAGATTGTCGAAACTGGCAGCAACAACAATCTCCTTGTTAAACAATGGTTTCCCTCCCCACTTTTGCTCCCTTAGAGACTCAAACTCATAACCTCATGGTTAAACGATCTTGTTGTACTCTCTTTAAAAATCATTTTTACTCTTTAATTATGAAGATGCTGATGTAACAAAAGCACAAAAAGTCAAAAACCACTTACAGCATCCAAACTTCTGAAAAGTTCCACTTTTTACCTCTCCACCATGAGGCCCCCAAGAAATTCAAGTTTGTCCATGTCATAGCTAATAAATATGGTTCTTTCTTCAAGCTAGATCTTGAAAAAGCTTACGACCATGTAAATTGGAATTTCCTGGATTTCATTATGTTGAAGATGGGCTTTGCAGAGAAATGGAGGAAGTGGGTCTGTTTTTGCATTTCTTCAATGAGATAATCGGTTTTGGTGAATGGCAATCCGTATGGCGTTTTTGGTAGTTCGAGGGGTTTGAGACAAGAGGATCCTTTATCTCATGTGCTTTTCATTTTAGTGATGGAAGCTTTGAGCAAAATGATGGGCATAGCTGTTATGGGCGGACATATTAAGGGCTTCAATGTTGCGGTTGGAAGAGATGGCATCAATTTGATTTCTCACCTTCTTCTTTTTAAACTGGTAACTATATTTCTCACCTTCTGTTTGCAGATGATACTTTGGTATTTTGTGATGCAGATGGTGTCAAGTCTTAAGATTAATCATACCCGTTGGTGAAGTGGCAAATATTGACAGGCTAGCCCAAGTCTTGTAGTGCAGGGTAAGGATCCTCTCTACCTCCTAGCACATTGAATAAGGATTTCAGTGTTTGGGATTCGGTATTCATAGGGTAGAAGAGAGGCTAGCAGGTTGGCAGAAAATATACTTGTCAAAGGAAGGGAAAGGAAGGGAAGGAAGTACTCATTAAGAGCACCCTATCGAGTATCCCTACATATTGCATGTCTTTGTTTAGTGCTCCTTCTTATCGGAAATCTAGAAAGATTGCAAATAAATTTCCTTTGGGATACAACGGATGGGGGAAAAGAAGTTCCACTTGGTGCGTTGGGAGATGTGATATCTCCTAAACTGTAGGGAGGTCTTGGGATCAAAGATTTGAAGGTTTTCAACAAAGTTGTGTTGTTCTCCACACTCAAACTCAAATGATATTACTATGTCGTTTGAGTGTGGAGAAATATTATGAAGGGTTGGGAAGATTTCTTTAACTTTTTTAAGGTTGGAGATGGGAGTAAGGTAAATTTTGGGGTCATAAATGGTGTGGGGCGTTAAATGTTGAGTATCCGTTTATGTATAGGGTCTCATATCGAATTCCGACCACTTTCTAGCTAGGCACATACTATATGGGTCGACTACTCGATTCTTTAACCATATCTCACCCATCTAGACAACCCTCAAGTCCGACAACTCTAAAGTGAGTAGATTCAAAAAATACTGAAATGGCCAAAGAGGGGTTGCTTATTTATCTCTCTATAGGCTCAAAATCTCAAGCCACATACACCAAAGATTATTTGACATGACTAGTGCTAGACTTGGAAAGAAATTGTGAAAGATTAAAAGTCCAGAAACAACCCATCTTACGTGCATCTCACAAACACACACAAAATGAGCAAAAGCATTTTTCTTGAGAATTTCCGAGTTGACACTTAGTTAGATGGGTCGACTTATCGAAATCTATGATCTTGTGGGCGGTGGAGGCTAGGAGAGTTATGAAGTTTAGAGATCTCGCATTTGTAAAAGGGAGAGAGATTTAAGGCATGACTTTGATAAAAAAAACAGGAAGGCTTGAGGTGAAAGAACTTTAAGAGGCCAACAAGGTGATAAATTTCACAAGGTTGATCAATAAACTCTACAAATAGAATTTCACGTTCCATACATACGATGGGTGCAAGGATCTATGAAGTGTTTACAGTAAATCCATGCTATCAAGAGTGTTTGGTAAGGAAGGAGTCGGGTTGTATTTGTCGATTTAGACTTTTAGAGGCCCCTAGAAGGTGGGTTTCTTTGCTGAGTTGGTGGCGAGGTTTTGACATTTGAAAACTTGAAGATAGGGAGGATGATGCTTTCTGAGCAAACTTTTGAGTCAAGATGTAGGCCGCCTCATGTTGCATTGTCAGGTGGCTACACGACTATGGTGGATAGTTCTGAATTAGTTGGTAGATGTTATGTTCTGCAAAGCATGTGCTACCTAGCTAAGCCTTAACTGAAGGATGAGAAGATGGAAGGCTTGAGATGGTGCCCCTCTAGCTATCTTGTGGATCATGTGGAAGGAGAGAAATAGGATAACTTTTAAGGGGATATAAAATGACTTTCTATATTTGAAAATTAGCCTATTATTTTTAGTTAGCCTTTAGCTCAACTATGAGGTTCCTGTTTGTATAGAACATTGTGTATCATTGTAGAGAACTATATTTTGGTGTGTGCTCTTTTTTTTTTTTTTTTGCTTTGTATACTTATATACGAGAGTTTTTTCAAATTAATAAAATTTATTTACCTTATCAAAAAAATGAATGAATTATTAAAAAAATGTAACTTAATGTCATTGATGAAAAAATAGGTGAAAGAAAAAGGTACAAGCTCATAAAAAATAGTCATAGCAATAACATTCAAAATTATATGGATTTGTGGAAGTAAGTTTTTTTTGGTTGACAACCTTTAACTGGGTATGTTGTTGTTGTTGAACCTTTTGGTTGTTTTTTAAAGGATTTTTGTTTGTTTTTCAGAGAGCATTTTTATTTTGTTAATCCAAGAAATATGTTTTCCTTTTCGCAAAACTATTTTGGAAATACTTCTCTATGCCAACAATGGCCTGGTTATAAAGCAAATAACACAAAAATAGTACAGAATACTAACATAATATTTGGTTAAGTTCTTTCCAATTTTACTTGCACAATACCCACCCAAGACCGTGTTTCCCTTCCCGTTTCCTAATTCCTCATTGCTTGTCCTAAAGAGGAAAGGGGGAAAAGGAAAGAAAAGAAAAAGACCAACAACAAACAGAACAAAAGAAAAATATCTCCTTGAAATATTCCACATTTGAGGATCACCAATACTTTCGCATATTCACTTAATAAGAAAATTCTAAGGACAAGACCCTTAATGGAACATCTCCTCTCATCTTGGACCGTGCTTCCAACTATTACTAATCATCACCTATGATCCACCTTCTTTTGAACTCCTAATGAACAAAACCTTTGCTCATGCCATTATCCGAAAGGCAAATAGTTGGCATCTACGTATAGCCACAGTTGACATGTTTATTTCATTATGCTAATCAAGTATCCTGATAAACTAGGCAAAAATACTACAACGGGTGATAGAAGATAACTTCATTAACACCACCGAATATTATTTCCATAATGTGAATCAGGAATGACAACAACCAGACAAAGCTGCTGCATGATGTGATACACATTCATGAAACTTTGCTTGGCTCTCAGCACCCACAACATATATTTTTTCAAATAAGAGAACATTGTTTATCTAATTTTAACACGAAAATAAGACGATGTTCTAATAGTACCTGCGTTGTAACCTCTATTGGAATTCTTTTTACTGATTGACCAGCCAAAAGTGGTAGGATCGACCTGTAAAATAAAATAACGACAGATAAAAAGTAGAAGAAATTAGTTCAACTGCTTTGTCTCTCAATCTTCAAACAACAAAATTAATTTCATTCAAATACTTGTGTAAAATTAATACTAGAGTTCTCAACTAGTAAAATCATTAATAAAATCGACAATCACAAACTACCCTATCCTATATATCAATACATAGAAAAACAGCAATTCTCAAACAATTAAATTCATTTCAACCCTAATTCTTTGGGTTTCATTCAAATACTTGTGTAAAATTAATACTAGAGTTATCAACTAGTAAAATCAATAATCACAAACTACCTATCCCATGTATCACTACGGAAAAAAAACTCCGAAACAAAAGGCATAATATATGTGCTTAAAAACCTAATCAACGAACAAAATCAAGGAATATTAGAGTATATATTGATAACTGTACAAAACCTAAACTGTCTTCATTCAAATACTTGTGTAAAATTAATACTAGAGTTATTAACTAGTAAAATCAATAATCACAAACTACCTATCCGATGAATAAGCGTAATTTATGTTCTTAAAAACCTCATCTATGAACATTAGAGTATATATTGATTGATTGAGATTTGGTTTAGGGTTACCTTCGCAACATGATATTTGGAGTTGATTTTGAGGCTCGCGCCAATGGCGGACAATTTTTGTGCTTCAGCAAGCCGATTTCATTTGCTTCTCTCAAGTCTTACCACTCCCTTTCTGTGCATCCCAAACTTTTCTTTCTTGTACTTTATTAAATTTTGACGGAATAAAATTTTAGTATTTTTTTTATTTCATATTTGATTGAAATAAAATTTTGAATTATTGCGGGATTATAGTGTTATATTATCCCACATTGAGGGTGTAATAACTAATCTCGGGATAATTTGTTTTCCAATAGTCTTTAGTGTTTTAAAAGACAGTTTTGGGACTCTTCTCGGACGGGGCGCTTCAAGGCACACGTGTGAGACCTAATTTTTACAAGAGTTACACCTTAAGGGTTCGGATTAAGTCCTAAATGCACTTACCAGTCAACACTGAGTCTCGCCTAACAATTCTTGGACACATTATGTGTCAAGCTCCTTATTTAATACTATTAGCTCTCATATTTTATAATAAATGAATGATGTTTAATAGTTATTTTACCTCTATAAATAAAAAAGATTGAGAGTAATCAAATAACAAGTTGTAATATTGCATATTTACTATTTGAAAACACTGTGAGGGTGAAAATTATTTAACGATTTTAAAAAATATATATGTAAGTCAATTTTACATCTTCGCTTGTCATTGATTTTCATATTTTTGTCTTACTTTTAAAATTATCATATTTTATTACTTCACTATTGAAAGTAAATTTGTTCATTAATGATATTTTAATTATAATATTGATAAAATTCAATAATTATTTTTCCTTTAGATGTAAATTGCATAATATGATAGTATACTTTAAGAAATTGTGATTCTTTTATTATTTGAAAGTTAAAATGTTAGAGTAGACTTGTGTATCATAATAGGAGTAGCTTTTATATCATTTAATCATTGTATTAGTTGTAAGATCATGTTACAAGTTTTATTTTTTATGAGTTTCTTTAATCGTGTTTTTAATTTTTTTTATTAATTATTAATGTATTTTTTTTATAATTTGTGTGTTATTATACATTTTTATTATATTATAAATTTAAAACTTAAAAATCCACGGGGCTTACGCCCTATGAATCAGAACTTACGTGTCACGACCCGAACCGACGGACCGCGACTGGTGCCCTACCTGGGCACCCTTCTACCCATACATCACATAATGTTAGCGGAAGCTTAAGAAAACTCATATAAATAAACAGGCAAGTCGGCAAGGCTGTCATTATATACAAAAAAAACCAATACGAGCTACAATTGTACATGTTCAATCCACACATGACTACAGACCTCTAAGAGTATCACAATAACTATGACGGGACAAGGCCCCGTCGTACCCCTGAATATACACAAGGCATAATGGAAGACATGTACCAAAATGACTAGCTCCGGAACAATGGAGCTATCCCAAAAAGCTGAGCAAGGATCGCGAATCACCCAACTGAGTATCTATACCTGCGGACATGAACGCAGCCCCCCGGAGAAGGGGGATCAGTACAACATGTACTAAGTATGCAAACATAAAGTACAGTAAATAAGATCATAACTGGCCAAAGATGACCGAGACAAGTATGAAAATCAAATATCAGATCCAACCGTGCCATATAAAATAGAGTCAACTGTACCTTTTAAAAGTGAGAGAGTCATATCAAAATCATAGCTGCCTGACCATATAACTCTTTACACATAATGTACCCCGGTCCATTTGTGATACTCAGTGTATCACATAACGTATTCCGACCCATTTGTGGGACTCGGTGTACCACATAACGTATCCCGGCCCATTTGTGGGACTCGGTGTATCACATAACGTATCCCGACCCATTTGTGGGACTCGGTGTATCACATAACGTATCTCGACCCATTTTGGGATTTTGTGTATCAAATAATATATCCCGGCTCATTTGTAGGACTCGGTGTCTTTTTAAATCATCTTTTGACTCTCAATAAAATCTTTAAAATGAACTTGCATTTTAGAAAAATCAAACCAAGGCACTATCATATCATGTATCATTTAAAATCAGGACTTAATGGAGTTACGTACGTCCGTCGTACACCCATTTCATATAAAACTCAACTTTCATTTTAGGAAAACCAAAGTACTATCATATCATTAAGGATTAGGATCCAATAGAACTATGTACGTTCGTCGTACACTTACTTTATATAAATCATGCCAAAAGAAGAAATGATCGTTTCACATACCTCGAATATTTCCATTAACCCTGTATTTGATTGGCGATAACGGATCCGAATTTGCCTAATTAATCTTTATATGAACCGCGAGTAATTATATCATGAGATTTTATCTAATCAAATGTGAACTAGAAAATGTAAAACAATTTGGTTATATCTTAGTTTCTATGCAGATGGAAGTCTAATCATTTCAAATTTTCGATACATTTTTCATTTAACGCTGCAATGGCTTGTTTTAACACGTATACCAAAATCAGTCTCAACGCTTAATACTTATTAGTGTTGTAACTTAGCAAGGTCAACTCGACACTAATGCTTACTAAAAATTCTTACCAACATCTCCCATAAGACTTGGTAAGGACTTAGGAATAGTTTAGACATGCTTTTAGCATAGAATCAATAACATGAATACTCCTTAACTTTCAAGTGTAGAATAACTTTTGAAACAATACCACGGTTATGGTTCATGCGTAGAACATGCCACAAGAAAGAAGGAAGAAGTTCACATACCTTATTGACGACTAACGAACATGATAAGTAGAATACGTCTCAATGTACTTCAACCTATAACAACAATAAACGTCTATCAACTTCATACTTACTAGTATAAGACATATACCAAGGGTTCTCTTTTTATATAAAATTTTGGGCAGCACTTCCCCTATAAATGCTCTCATCTAGAACTTACAAACAAGGCCAAATACACCAATAACCGAGCACCAATTAAGGGCACAACTAAACAGTCACCAAGGTGATTCACACACCTATTTCTCACGTAAAACAACACCTTAGTCCTTACTAAAACAGTCCACGAAAACAGTCCATATCCCAACAACAACGAGGGTAGAATGTGAAGCCTTCCTACACCTTTCTACACCCTTATTCCTTTAGGACTTACATTAGCAATTACCACATTTAAACATGCATAATGGTGACTGAATTTTCAGCTTTATAACACCACAAAACAGCCCCTAAAATAGCACGACAATATCCAACAGTTTTAAGATAGTTTCGGCCAACAACAACAATCCAAAGCCCTTTTCATACTTCCTTGTAATCCAATTCAAGTTTCAACACTTTAATATAAACCATCTCAACTTACAATAACAATATTTCATTCAATCTAACATGCACTTAGTGACGATAATAAAAACAACAACCAATGAATCCAATATAACCAAATCAGTCCATTAAATCGGCTAACATGTCAAATGTCACATGCACTTCTTATTCTCTATTTTACTTAACACAAGTTCATCTCTTAGCTATAACATCATGCAACTTCAAACACTTTAAGAGGAAGAAAAAGTCTTACCTTAATTTTAACCCAAAATAGTCCATTAAATCTCGGCCCTCTTCACTTTTTGCATCACTTTTACACGTTACAATCACACACACGTATCCTCTACAAGCTTGTAACCATATTCCTTCCATAAGTTTCATAAACAAGCTTAAGGTTTCCTCTTAGGCAGATTCGTCCAAACACTATAACCCACTGTTTTGGTGTGTAGACTTGGTTTAGAACTTGGTTAAAGAGCTTAATCTTGGAAGAGAAACTAATCTTGTTCTTCCCTTTGCCATGATATTTTCGAAACTTGGAGGTTAAGGGAGAGAGAAGAGAGGTTTGAAGGATGAAGACATTTGTGAGATCAAGTCTTGCAAGACTTGTGCATAAGGTGTATGTAGCACAAGTGGAGGGGGACCCACTTGTCCACTTATCTTCACTATAATATCTCTCACACTTAACCAATCTTGCAATACATATGCATATATATATATATATAATTAGAGCTTTGATACACAAGTGGAGAGGGACACATGTCACCCTCTTATTCACCCATAATTCTCTTAACAAAAATAATTCCATACTTAGCCAAATACTTAAAATTTCGATGGACACCCCCCCCCCCCCAAAATTGTGAAAATTTTCGATTGACTCAAATCTTAATGCCAAGATTTAATAATACAATCTTAAGTCCATAACTCCATTTGGAAAGAATTCAACCACTAATATAATTTTCATCGTCACATTTTTTGTATCCAAAATTTTTCCATATCAGAAAATGTAAATATACTTTCATTTCAACCTTCAAATCTTATTTCCTTACTTACGTTCTCACTTATGTGTCCTGGACTTACGGGATGTAACATTACGTCTCTCCCCGTGCCAGATAAAATATATCGCCTTAAGTCTCACGCCCCCGCTTTTTAAAACATTGACCTAAATTGTCTCTTATTTAGAGTAACGTGTAAAATAAGTTTTTCACGATGCTTCTTAACAATTTTGATCTTAAATTTGTCAATTTTTTTTTTTTTGTCTTCGTCAAATAATTAATAAATCATAACGATTAGATTTAATGTGAACTGTGAATAACATATTTAATTAAAACTATTAAAAATCCTTTCAAATAAAAAACTACAATTAATACAGCATTACACTCTAAAAATATATCGAAAATAGCACTTCAAAATATTGATCTTTTAATAATCTTCATTAAATCTAAAATTAAAATTTATTAAATATTTAATGGAAAATAAAAGATATTCAATCTAAAGAAGTAACATTGTCCAGTGACTTTAGTGAGATAGATATTAATTTTATGACTTCACATGTATACATAAATGAAGTTTAATGACAATGGGTAAAATTAATTATACTTTTTTTTTCTCTCATATTCAAATCAGGCTATGAAACATGTTTGTTACTCTCTTTGTACATTTGAAAATTATAACAACAACAATATATAGTAAGTGAAATGAGGTCTGAAAATGATAGAGTGTACACATACTTTATCTTTATCTTAGTAGGTAGAGTAGATGTTTTCGGGAGACTCTCGGCTCAAGACAAAACATAATCACAAGCAAGACAATCAAAACAAAGTAAAAGTAAAATAAGAGTAAAGAGTAAATCAAAAGAAATAATTTAAATCAATATAAAGTACATTCTAACAAAAGTGAGCACTGACTAACAAACAACTAAAAATATATAATTGGTATAGGTGCTTTATCACGTTAATCATATTAATAATATATAATTTTAATAAAATTTAAATATTAAGTAATTAATTAATATTAAGGGTAAGAGAAAAAAATAAATTTATCATTATTAAAATGGACAAATAATAGTAAAAATTATTTAGAAGGAAAAAAGGGTCGGAATTATTTTCCGAGATTATCTTATCTTTGTTTTCTCTGTTGCCGAAGTTGGCTGTATCTCTGCTCACTTCGCCGGCCGACATCCAATTTGTCCGGTAAGTATGTGAAATCCTCAGTTCTGTATTGCTTGGATGGTTACATTGTACTTTTGTTCTAGTTACTGTTTCCTTTTTCCTATTTGACCTGCTTTGATATTGCTTTATTCTGAGTCGATGAGGGTTGGTAGGGGTAAGGACTCTACACTCCCCCAGAGGATAAACCAATCCAGAAGGGGGTTGATTAGAAAATTATGATAACTCATTGATTCATCTGGTATGTAAATATATGATTCGTTTCTAAGTTTATTAGATCGAAAATCACACTGGGTGGATTTGTTGTACACTCTACCCTCCCTAGAACTCACTTGAGGGATTACACTGAGTTTGTTGTTGCTGAGTTGTATCGTATTGTTTTGATGAATACAAAGTTTGGGTAGATTGTATCGTTTCCGGTCATTACATAATGCCACGTATCAACAATTTGAAGGATACATCATACACCTACCAGAAAAGTAGGGTAGTAGGGTGCCGGGTAGAGTTACTATAAAAAGTTAGGGTAAATGATAAAATAGAATTATTAGATAATAAGCAAAGACAAAATGAGAAAGAAAAAAAGGTAATGACGCGAGCACACCAAATCGTTTGTTACATAAAATGGGACTTTTCACTGTTACTCTAACGATGAATTTAATGATACGATAGAGTAAAATTATGTAACAATCAAAACAAAAGTTGAATTTAAACTAACAACACAATATAATATAGTAATAGGTAGTGGTCGCCAATGGTCGCCGCCCACCGGATCGGACTCGGCCAGTCGGAGAGGAGGGCTGGTCGGCTGGCAAGCGGCGTGACGGACTACGGATGATATCGTGTCCGTCCCGGCCCCGCAAGTGGGCCTGACTGCCCGGGACGGCCTGCCGCCGACGGTCATGCGTTTTTTTTTTCCACTAAATTAAAAATACTAAATTACTAACAAAGTAACATTAACATATAGTCATATAGTGATAGTCATAGACTCATATTATACTATTATAATATTATAGTATTATAATTATACTCATATATATAATATATTTATAAAGTATAAAGTATAAACTAAATAATCAAACAAAGACAAGAAGAGTGTAAAAAAAACATCCCAAGACTGTTTTTGTGCCTCTTATATTATTAATTATTTCATTGAAATATACAAGATTCAGAATTACAACATCAGAGTGTATCGTTGTTGAAAAAAGTTGCAAAAGACATAGAAAAATTAAAAAATTGCAATGAAATAAATTACCAATTTGAAAATACTTTTCTAGTTTCTTTATAATTTTGTGTGGTTCTTCGGTTGGAATTGGTATATCTTGGTCAAATTGTTCCACGTCGCTACTCATGCCTTCAGATAAAATGTCGTTGTAGTTTTCGTCTTCTTCTTCGTTAATCTACGGTCGATCGCGACTCCTTCGCTCCGCCAGATCCAATCTCTGAATAAGATCGCTATCTCCAAGCCGCTCCGACTAATGAGTGTCTGCGGTTTCCTATTTGAAATCACTGCAGAAATGCGCTTCGTGTTTATTGACGACGCCAATGTTCAAAATATCTCGGGCCATCATTGAAAGTGTCAGAAATGTCTTCTCATTCTGCATCCAATATTTCAGCAAGTCTTCTTTCCTTCTTCATTTTGATAATTGTTTGGTAAGGTAAATTACCCTGCAAAACAAAAACATCGAACTCGCTAATTTGGTTAGCACTGCTACCACCGCACATTCTATTTCTGAGGCTTTCAATAGAATCAATACTAGCCGCAGAAACATGTCTTTTTTTGCGCTGTGTTGAAGAAGAAGATGGTACGAAAGCCGGTTGGTTACTAACACTTTCTTGCTGGTAATGCCGATATACTTTTTTGCATTCATCTTCTACGCTATTCAACACTTCTTCTAGCGTTTGTTCAATAGGTGACTCAACATTTAAATTTTTGGGAGTTGGAGGTGGTAGTACGTCCATACAGTTATAAATATTTTCAATAATACTTTTACAACCCTCTACTTTAATAGTCGGGTTTAATACAACACCAATAATATAAATAGGGGGGATAGGAATAAAATATTTCTTTAATTTCATAAACATTTTTTTAATAGCTGCCTTATAAGCATGTTTTTCCATATATTCTTTAAGAAGTAAAAATATTATAGCTATATAAAATAACATAGCTGAAATAGTAGGATAATATAAAGTAGAAAATTCTTTTGTTGCTCGTTGAAAATTCTCTAGAAATACAATAAGTTTTTTAATTTTGTCCCAATCATTATCCACAGTCATATCATTTGGATTTTGATTATGAGCGTTAAAAAATAAAGTGATAGGTTTTCTATAGTCATAAACAACAACTAGTTGGTCATATAAAGAATTCCACCTAGTAGGTACTTCTTCGGGAATTTTTCTGTAAGATAGTCCACAATCGTGACAAGTTTTTTTATATTCTTTTCTCTGTTGAATTCTATTATTTTTAAAAATAAAGTGTATAGCAAATTGTATTTTTTCAAGAATATCTTGAAAAAGTGAAAGACCATCCTTTACAACTAAGTTATAAATATAACACGCACATTTGATATGGAAATGTTTTGGAAAAGACGGAGTTAAAATTTCTTTTAAAATATAAATAGCAGCATTGTTAGAAGATGCATTATCTAATGTAATACTCATAACTTTATCAGTTATTCCGTAATAATCGCAGACTAAATAAATATTTTCTGAAATAAACTCACCAGTGTGCCTATTATCTATATATCTATATGCTAAAATACGTTTTTGCATAGACCATTTATAATCTATCCAATGACAAAGTTATCAAGTTAATAATCACGCATCATAGTACTACGACTATATCGTAAGTTAGAACGACTTTGCAATTTAAATGATATAATGAATAACGCAAATATTGTTGATATTCGTGTGCAAATTTAAACACGTCTCTCTTAACCGTTGATCTAGGAAAACATTTATAAGCAGGATTATACATATCTCTAATATAATGAATAAAACCGCATTTATTCAGAAATGAAAAACCAAACCTCCACAACAACTAATTTTGCTAGTCTTCCCTATCTTTATGTTTATCGTATTTAGTGGCCTACAATTCCGTCATAGGGTTAATTTGACCAGATTTTGTCCGACAGATGTGAACCTTGTCCCGATTGAGAGGACGTCCGCCACCATCTTTTCAATAATGTATCGTACGCAAGACTTTGTGGTTTTTGCACAGGTGTCTTCCTAAACCCCGTCCCCACCATGACCTTATCCAGCTTTAAAAGAATAAACATTTTTACAAGTTTTACATATAGCTACTTGATTCAGACGCCCTCACAAAATATTTCCATACAACCGATTTTAATGGTCGCTTTCTTGGGACCTCGCCTCATACTAGGGGATAAGAGGCATTTCACTAAGTGGTGTATCATCATCTTCATTAAGAGGTGTATCATCATCTGAGTGTCATCTAAATTAAAATCTTCTTCATTTGAGGATAAACATTTGTGTCAAGATCATATGGTATTTGAAAAACAGTTCAGATCTATAAAATCATCTTGTCAGAATACTTGGAATACTGTAAGAATACCATCGCCTCTCATACCCGCCCTACTAGAAGAAGTACCCTTGGCGAAAAGACTTTTTGTTCTTTTCATTTTAATTATGATAATAAATAATTAAAGACTTAAAGATAATGAAATTAAATGTGCTAAATGAAATAAAAACAAAATAATAATTTAATGAGGGAACGAATGTACCAAACGCCGACGTAGAGTCGATGTGTAATCGAGAGGTTGAAAATTGAAACTTTGCTCGATAGATTAATCCTCAAGCTAGTTGTCAACTTCACTCCAAATTCTCAAATTAATAAATAGAGTGAATATGTAGTAGACAATGTTGTATATAGAAATTAGAGAAAATGTAGGAAGATTTGTGAGAAATAAGAAGAGAAAATGATGTATTTATAGTTAGAAAATTGAGTTAAAGTGTAAATATAATAACTTAGGGGTTAAAAATAAATATAAAGGTGTAGGAGGGTTGGGGGAGTGGGGGAAGCCAAAAATGGCCGTTGTCTAACGACCAAAATGTAAAATGACCGTTAAACAACGGCTATTTTTGGCAAATGGCGATCAAGGATCGGGCTTGGCGACCATACCTCGCCCCGCCCGATTCGAGCCCCGGTCCCGTTTTTTTTTTTAATACGAGGTCGTGTCGGGGTCAGGTCGGGACCGGGACGGTGTCGGGTCGGCCCGACCCACTGGCGAGCCCTAGTAATAGGTAGTGATTTTTTTGTGGCATATATCACTGCTTCTATTAAGTGCAGGGAAAGATGTTTTCGTTTGCTGAAACAACTGTCTTTGAATCACGTGTTTAGGTCTTGCAAGTGGCTGGTTATTTGAGGAGATGAGCTGTGTTCGCATAAACAGTTCCAATCCTGCTTGCCATTTCAATGCTTCCTTTCCATCACCCACTGCTCCAAAAAGGACTTCAAAACTGACCACATTATCTTCAACTTATCTTGGTACAAAACTCCCGAAAATCTCCCTAAAAGCGAAAGTAGGGGCATCCAAACCGCAGCTGTGCAGAACTGTATGCTTATTTGGTGGCAAGGGGAAGGCGAGTAATGACAATGAGGTAACAATCTTTTGCAAGATCATTCACTCTGTATGCGTGTCAAACAATTTTAATATCTTTAGTCGGAGGGAATCACTAGCGGTGAACAAGGAAACCATGAAATGGTCATAATTGTCCAAAACAAGCCCAAGCTAGTTGCCCACCTATTAGGTTGAGTTTTTCTATTTTGAATTTTGTGAAATGCTTCAAGTTTGTTTTATTTGTAAAACGCCTCAAATTTCAAGCTAGTTGGGGTAAGTTATATGAACCTTCACTATCCATTTGAACTCATTTCATTCCAATATTCAATATTTAGATTCTTAGAATTCGGAGTTCTCTACAATCTTTTTAATAAGCAGATCTCTGACAAGAGAAGATTCCTAATAAATATTTGACCTAATATAAGCTTATGGACATGACTAAGCGAGTAAGCATTAATACCAAGTAGTTGGCATCCTTTTCGAAAGTACCAAGTACTGGGTATCGCCTATGTGAATTTGTTTCTTCTGTTGATTGCGCGACTAGTTTTACTTTAACTGTTAGCCTATCATAAACCTCCTCTTTTATCAGGACTTGGGGTCAGCAATCTGAGCTTGAGCTTACATGATCAAAGCTAGGTTTGTTTTATTTGTAAAATCCAAAAAGAATCCATTTTTTTGTACACATAGGTATAAAGAAAAATGAAGCGAAAACTGCTCCCATGGCGATTGGTGAGGACGGTTGCCACATGCCGACTGTGAAACAGACTGGGAACATTTCTTCACGGTCCCTCCCAGGTGTCGAACAAACTGAGAACTGATAAGGACAAGAGGAAATTGTCTAGTTAATTAAAATATTCTATATTACGTAAGATGATTAAAACCACCCACAAACTAATCCAACCAGAAGAGTTTTCCCACTATATACAGGTGCTTTTGATTTCTTTCTTTGAGAGATGGTTATATGTGGTGTGATTTTTGTATGACTTTGAGATTCTCCAAAGCCATCTTATTTACTTATCACCAAAAAGAAGAAAAAAGATGGCCCAAAGACACATGCACCTCTAGATACTCTCCCAAGATGAAAGAGATGGGAAGTAGGTTCTTCCCGCATATTCACTTCCCTTTTATTCTCTTTGAACTTTTTTGGATATTTGGGTGTAAAAACTGCCTAGTTAATTAAGAGAAGTACAAGGCATTCTTGCATATTCCAATATTCAATCATTTAGATTATTATATGTTTGTCGCAAGTGCTTTAGCTTATCATTGGTTAAACATAATCCTCTAATATATGGTGTCGTTTTCTATTTCATTTCTGCTAAATTTCTTATCTTTATTTCTCGTGTTTTCCCTGACATGGAATCTAAAAACAATCTAAGACAGTTGCTAATAATCTAGGAGAATGGTGAAAGAAGAGAATGCCTCTTTCAACCCGTTTAATCGTCTAACCCTTTTTCTCCCTATTCCTCAGTAATATCGTAGTGTAGTATCTAATATCTTAGAATGTGGCTTAATAGAACAGCACCGAAGACAATGCCTCAATACCAAACTAGTTGGATCGACTATATGACCTAATAACACTTTTTCATTAAGCCACAATTACTTTTGATATCAGCTTGACAAGTGTCTTAACTTTCACTAAATCAGATAGGTTGAGGAGTGGGCAACAATTTGCTGATTATATGACCTTTCATGTATACAATGCTTGTTGGCACACCAACATTGTTTAGGTTATCTATCCAATATGTTGCACATGTCATGTCCCCGTTTGCGTTTATCATCAATTGCTCTAAGAAATCCTTAACATTTTGATAAAGTTATCTTCTAAGGTTTAGTCTATTTTCCTTCTAAAAAGGGTTAGTCTATTTTTTCCTCTCATTTTGATTAATTTTGGGTGTTTGAATTTGCTCGGTGAGCATATATAATCTGCTTTCCATTTTATCGTCTCACATTTATCTTCTCCTTATTTTCAAAAGAAATTTGTTTCTTGTTACAATGTTGTGTGAACTGGTTTCAGCTTAACTCTTATCCATGCAAAATAGATATATTGTGCTGTATTTTAAAGCTAACAACAGATGAATCTTTTCTTCGTGAATGCACAACATGTGCGTCGTAAGCTGGGTTTCTTTCCCATAAAACTGTATTGGAATTGAGTATAAAGTAGCTCCAACATTCTGTTGAAAATCACGAGTTGAGAAAAATAAGCTTTTGGAATGTTTATTACATGAGAAGATAACACCCCCCTTGGCACTACTATCTGACTAGGCTTCTCCATGGAAAGCTCTTGAGAAAGCCATGGGAAATCTGAAGAAGGAACGGTCAGTTGAGGATTTATTGAAGCAACAGATTGAAAAACAAGAATACTATGACGGTGGAGATGGTGGAGATCGTCCAGGTGGTGGCGGTGGAGGTGGCAGTGACGGTTCTGGTGAACCAGATGAAGGCATACCAGGGATCTTGGATGAGCTAGGACAAGTAGTTTTGGCAACTATGGGCTTCATATTTTTGGTAAATTCCCCTTTCTCCCTCTCTCTCTCTCTCTCTCTCAATTTTGTCCGCAGATATGTGTGTACTTCTGGAGCTCATCTTTATATCCCTCCCTTAAGATGTGGTTACCCTGACAGTCAATCCTTGCAGCTGGCTGAAATTTATGTTGCAGGTTTACCTAGCTGGTGATTTGTTATGTTGCCGGCTTATCCAAAATTTATTTCTAACTTAACTGAATACCTTTTTGTCTAGACCATTTCTGGTGAGTCATGGACCAATTAGAGCTATGGAGTGATCGACTAAATAACTCTGATGTAGGGTTTTGTCGTCGGGTTCGTACACGCAGCGGAATTGAAAATTTATGTTTCAAACCCAACAACGGTAATACTGTAGTATGATAATGTAATGCAAAGTAAAACACAAAGTTAATGTAATACTTCGAAAGAAGACTTACATTATGAAGCAAATCTGCCAAGCAGTTGAAATCTTCAAGCTTTGTGTAGTTCGGGGTGCACACTCAAAGATCCCTTGATTTGCAAATCTCAAGAACTTTGATGTAATTTTCTAACTTTAGAAATGCTAGGAATTTCTTCAGAGTGTTAGAAGAGATTAACCCCTCTTAGGTTTCAAGTATTTCAAATGGAATGAGAAGCCTCTCTATTTATAGTTGAGAGGGAGAACCAGCCAGGGGTAAAATAGTCATTCGGACTTCGACGCGCTCGCAGCCGCGCCTCGTAAGTGGCGCCACGGCCTTCCACTCGCACGCGCCGCGCCGCCTGCCAAAGATTCTTCCATTTTTAATGTCTCGGTTATCAACCGAACATTTATATAATCTCTTCCTAATTACATCCTTCAATCAACGGAATATTTGACTTGTATTTACCCTTCAGGCCTCTACATATTGACACCAATTACATTAGGATCTTCGCTCCTAGACTGCGCCGGAAGACGAACCTTAATATGTAAAGTTTAGCTACACAAAATATGTGAACCGAACCTCTATGTGGGAAGATAAAATCCTTTAATTCACGACACACTCAACCAAGCTTAGGATTCATCAAGTGTCTATCCAAATGGCTTGATCAATCTATCTCATCTACATTAGTTGACAACAGGACCATATCGAAGACATGTCCATTGCGTTGGCCAATGACTTAGTCAACCTAATGTCTTATGAGAACCCGAGTGCTCTCTCGAAGATGCATTCGAGGAATGAATCCTATTCTTGGGTCAACTACAATCTTTAATCTACTTTGCAATGTACCCAAAACAAGCCGCGTCTCAACCTAAAAGGCATTTGAGCTTAGGACATGATCAAAACACATTGCTCCGTAAATAAGGTGATATCGACCTCAAGTCTAAGGACTTCTATCTCCACACACTGAATACACTTAAGACATATAAAACAAATAACATATCAGTAGGGTATACCAATACTTCAACAAGTATCCATGTGTCCATCACGAGTTGTCATAACTCGTAGCAAGTGAGACATACTACATCCTCGAAGGATATGATACATACCACGTGTCGACATATAACATATCATCAATATTCCAATCTTGATGATCATTTGTCGATGGCAGTTTAAGAGCGTCACGCTATGATATTAATTCTCACTCCATTAATAACCACGTAACCTCTAGGGATGTATTTATGAAATATTATAGACAATCAATTAATAATTCAACAAATGCAAATGTCATAATAATAATCAACATTATTATATATCAATACGAATGTGTATAAAGTACATTTGTCTTAATACAGATTGTCTCTAGGACATACATATACTTTCAATCTCCCACTTGGCCTAGAGCCAATCACCAACATATCTAATACCCATATTCTCAAAATGACCATTATGTTTTACCAAGCTTAATGGTTTAGTAAACGGGTCTGCTAGATTATTGTCTGTGGGAATATAGTCTATCTTGATATCTTCAGCTTCCACCATCTCTCTCGGGATGAGGTACTTCCTGCATACGCTTGTTCTGTTTGTTGATCTTGGTTCTTTTGCTTGTGCATCGCACGATGTTGTCACAATAAATAGTTATCGGACAACTAGCACTCGGAACTACTCTAGTTCCTTCAGAACTCGAAACCGCGAACTTCCTTGACTTTTCGCTGACTTTCCGCTCTAGCAATGTACTCGCCTCGATGGTCGAATCGTGATGGTAGCTTGTTTGGAACTCTTCCAGCTCACTGCTTCTCTATTGAAAACAAAAACGTAATCAGACTGAGATTTGAAATCATCAACATCTGAAAACTAGCATCTGAGTAACCGGTAGCAACCCGCTTCTCATCACCACAATAGACTAAGAAGTAATCTTTAGTACGTGTGAGATACTTAAGAATACTCTTGACTGCCTTCCAGTGTTCCTCACCAGGATTCTGCTGGAACTTGCAAGTCATACTAAGTGCAAATGCCACATCTGGCCTAGTACATGTCATGACGTACATGATTGATCCTATAGACGAAGCATACGAGATCCTCTTCATGCGCTCAAGTTCTACATCATTAGAAGGACAACCCTTCTTAGATAACTTGATGCCATGACCCATCGGAAGACCGTCTTTCTTGGAATTTTCTATTGAAAAGCGTCTAAGCACTTTGTCTATGTAGATTGACTGTGACAGCCCCAACAATCTATTAGGTCTATCTCTATAGATCCTAATTCCCAAAATGTAGCTGGCTTCACCAATCCTTCATCATGAAGGTGCTGGACAACCACTCCTTAACCGACTGCATGAGAGCCTTATTGTCTCCCATTATTAATATGTCATCAACATATATAACAATGAAGACAATGCCCTCATCCTCGCATTTAATATAAACACAAGGATCCTCTTTGCTTTTGACAAAATCAAATAACTTGACAACCTTGTCAAAGCAAATGTATCAACTGCTAGAGGCTTGCTTAAGCCCATAAATGGACTTTTGTAGCCTGCACACTGCATTTGGTCTGGACTCAGAAGAGAAACCCTCGGGTTGTCTCATATACACTTCCTCAACTAGATTACCGTTGAGGAATGCAATCTTGACGTCCATCTGCCAAATGTCACAAACATAGTGTGCAGCTATCGCAAGCAAAATCTGAATATACATTATCTTAGCAACTGGTGAAAAGGTCTCATCATAATCCACACCGGAACGCTGAGTAAAATCTTTAGCCACTAGTCGAGCTTTATAAGTCTGAATCTTTCCGGATGCATCAATCTTCTTCTTGAAGGCCCATTTGCATCCTATGGGTTTAACCTCATAGGTAAGTCAACCAAGTTCCACACTTGATTGATATACATAGATTCAATTTCGGATTTCATGGCTTCTAGCCATCTCTTCGAATCAATGTCAAGCATTGCTTCGTTATAGGTTGTAGGTTCATTGTCATCCGGAATATCTAGCTCATTTTGTGTTTCCACAAGGCATCTAGTCTTTCCGAGCACGATGAGTCTAACGGACCTACTGAGTTGTGTTTCTTGCGATCCGATTTGGTATGTTACGGCGTGAGAAGGTTCTGTGTTGGTTGATCCACCAACATTAGAGCTTTCGGGAATATCATTATCATGTCTTTCTGAATGGGAGAGTGCATCGATGCACTTGCTCCCGAGGTCTGCGCAGGAGGATCACTCCTCATTGCACTCCCACTGGCCGAAGGGCGTATCCGAAATACCCAATCCTCGCCAAAAGCTCCCACTGAATCCTTGTCTTGTTCACTTGACAAGGGTTCAACCTCTACGTTACTATGTTCTTGAACTTCTTCAAGTTCTATCTCTGTGCAACCCTCTTCTTTGTAGACGTACTCATCTTCAAGAAAGGTTGCATTCCTGGAAACAACAATCTTGTGTTCTCCAGGAAGATAGAAGTAGTATTCCTTAGTTTCCTTTGGATACCCAACAAAGTAACATTTCTCACTTTTTGATTCCAACTTATCAGTGATCAACTTGTTGACATATGCAGGACACCCCCAGGGCCTCACGTGTCTAAGTGATGGCTTCTTGCCACACCATACCTCGTATGACGTCCTTTTAACTGATTTAGATGGAACCCTATTCAGAACATATATTGCGGTTTGTATAGCGTATCCCCAAAGGTATGTAGGAAGAGCTGAAAAACTCATCATGGATCGAACCATATCAAGTAAGGTTCGGTTTCTCCTCTCGACAACACCATTCATCTGTGGTGTTCCAGGAGGTGTCCATTCATAATGAATTCCATGTAGTTTTAAGTAATCTAGAAATTCTTTATTCAAGTATTCACCCCCACGATCAGATCGGAGAGTCTTGATACTCTTTGAGAGCTCTTTCTCCACTTCACACTTAAACTCCCTAAACTTTTCGAAGACCTCAGATTTGTGTCTCATAAGATACACATATCCATACCTCGTCAAGTCATCTGTAAAAGTGATGAAGCAGGAGTAACCCTCTCTAGCTTGAGTAAAAAATAGTCCAATGTACCAACTCAAGCACCTCATTGGCACGGATCCCCTTTCCAGTAAGGGGTTTAATGGTCATCTTACCATTCAAACAGAATTCACAGTTACCATAAGACTGTAAGTCAAATGGTTCGAGGTAATCAAGATCCCTCAACCTTTCTATCCTTGTTTGATTGATATGACCAAGTCTACAATGCCACAGATAGGTAGAATTTCTATTACTTATTTTAGCTCTTTTATTTTGTACATTGAATATCTCCCGGCTACACTTTAATGTGTATAATCCATTCACAAGAGGCGTAATTCCATACACAACATTATTAAAAGTCAAAATCATATTTCCATTAGTAATGTTTGAAGAAAAGCCCCCAGTATCTAGTACAGGAATGAAAATAATATTCCTTGTCAAAGCAGGAACATAATAACAATTGTACAACAACAAAACTTTGACAGAAGGTAAATCTAGCCTATAAGTTCCCACGTGCTCAGCATCAACTCGTGCTCCGTTTCCGACGCGCAGGTCAACCTCATGAGGCCTGACCTTCTTGCTATCAGCTAGCCCCTGCACATTCGTACAAATGTGTGAGCCACATGCGGTATCAAGTACCAGGAATGAGAATCATTTATAGATAGATTTACTTCAATTACAAACATACCTTGTCCAGCAGGAGCAGCAACACCATGTGCTCTACCTCCTTCCGGAGCCGTGCAATCCTTCACCCAATGCCCTTTCTTATGGCAGTTCTGGCAAACATCATTTGTCCAAGACTTCTTTTCTTGACCTCCGGGCTTGGTTGCGGCGTAACTATAGCTTTGCCTTACCTTCTGTCGCCCCTTACCTTCGGTTTGGGATGGCTAGAGGAGCCAACCGTGAGCACGAGCTTGCCGCGAGATTGAAGATTCATAAGTCTTTAGCATGTTGTGAAGCTCTGGTAAACTTTTCTTGGTTCCATTCATGTAATAATTAATAATGAAACTTTCGAATGAGCGATCACGATGAATGCGAGCGAGTATGCAACCCTATCATGGAATTTTATCTCAATCGAGGCCAATCTTTCTCACCTCTATCATTTTGTACGAGGAGATCTGAGGTCTCCTTCAACGAGTTTACATTTGAAGAGCTCTATTAGGAGATCATACTCCATAGTCTGTGATTGAGAGTCATAGAGACTTTTCAAATGCTGTAACATCTCATTCGGCCCCATGTGCTCATGATGCGTTGCAATTCATGTGACATAGAAGTTAACATCACACATTGCGCTGTAGTAGCATCATCATAATGCTTTTGATAGGAATCCTTGTCAAAGGTGGCAAATTCCGGGGTGCCTTCAGCGGGTGCAGTGGAGAACACTTTGTCCAGAACATATTCTATCTTTTCCTGTCTCAGAACAATCCTAAAATTTCTGAGCCAGTCAATCTATTTGTTTCTACCAACATTTTCATGGAGAAGGTCGACATTCTGAAGATATGAAGATATAGATAGATAGGAAAAATGCAATCAAAATTCATTCATCCTCTTAATACACATTCATAACAGGCTAATTTAACATGGTCTTTCGTTTAATTAGCTCCCACTATTTTACATACTTCTACGACCCCATGGTAGAATACGAACCTAAGTCATTTCAAGGTTATAGTGGGCCAAGATCCAAACATATGCTATATCCGCGTTTGCTTTGACTGATAACTTCAATAGCACACTTCGGTAAGTCCTCAACCAATTGCAAAACTAATTTTACAACTCTTGATTTGATTAAATATCTTTCATTTAATCACGCGTCCTTAGATTTATCCGACACTTTGGCGCCAAGATTAGTCTAAGCAAGTCAACCCCATTACACGACTACGTTTAAGTATCTAGTAAACTTGGTCTTTGTAAGCAAACACTTTGGTGTAAATACCCACAAAAGTTTATCATCTACTCTTACTCTTAACACATCTATGAAGGGTCTGAGTCCCCGTAGACTTAGAGCAAATGCTTTGGCATAAATACTCATATCGCCGAAAAGGATTTTGCACCCTATCAATTATAATGGACGACACATTTTAATTAGACTTGTATTTATGTTTGGGGAACATTTTCAGATTTCAACCCAGATCAACAATCATATGTCATACATCAACATCCTATCTATGCACATATAGATGGAAAACCCAATAGACATGATATAAGATGGTTTTAATCAAGTACTGGATGCCGCCTATCCAGACAGTTATCGCGGTCATTGAATTTAAACAATTAATGGCGCGCTACCTGCATAATAATTGCGGACGCTATGCTAATAATTTAAATGCATCACATTTAAAACACTTAGCACATATGTACATTATATAACAATATACCATTAATGATAATCATGAGTTTATTTGTCTAAACTCTATAATCTATGTCTATTTCAAACAGTCCCTAAAACATTTTCGATTTTAAGATTCTGATTTTCGGATTTTCTGCAAGTTTCTAGAACTTACAGTTTAATCCCTCAAGAATTTAAAAGTTCAATCAGACCCCTATTAAATTCAGAAAATCTTAAAACTCAGAGAATATTTTCAAACTTTAGGGACCTGCTTGCAATTCCTAGAATTTAAAATCAATTTCAGAAACTTTGTTTTAATTACAGATCTACCCGAAAAGGGACTAAATCTGTTCAATTAAAATTTATCTTTTCATACTTTGTCATTTTAAAAACTTCAGAACCAGAATGTCAATAATTTAAAACTCAGTTTCGGATTCTGTTTTTTTAAAATTATCGCAAAGAGCGCGACCCTTGCCAGCGCCGAGCGAAGCGATGTGAAAAATTGAAAAACCGACATTAGAGCCGCGGCCCTAACAAGTGGCGCCGCGGCCCTTCTGAGACAGAAAGTTCTGAAATTTAATTTTAAGCTTTTTGGATGAGCAATGCGCCATGAAATGAGCCGCGACCACTTCATGCGTCGTCGCAGTGAGCGGCGCTCATGAACTGAGTCGCGGCCCTTCCCTTAAAATCCATGTAGAGCCGCGGCCCTTCATCTCCAGAATCGCAAGATCCGAAATTCCGAATTCCTAAAACTGGTTTAGGGTCAGATTTTCGGATATATCTCTTGCAACACCATCACCATTAAAACAAATATGTCTATCAACCATCATTTCCAATTTTCTTCTCATTCTTCGCTTCGATGCACCATGCCACAACCGGGCTGGATAACGCATGTCAACTTAGAGGAGTTATACATTGGAATGATTATCGTCGAAAAACATTATTGTCATAAACATATCTGGGCACAAGGACCATGCATTCAAAGATTTAAGGATTTTAAAGCTTTTAACAACATAAATAATATATCTAAACAAATACTAACCCACATTATCATTAATATTCATCACAAAATCACACAAACAACTCTGGCTCTGATACCACTGTAGGGTTTCGTCGTCGTGTTCGTACACACAACGGAATTTGAAAATTTTATGTTTCAAACCCAACAACGGTAATATTGTAGTATGATAATGTAATGCAAAGTAAAACACAAAGTTAATGTAATACTTCGAAAGAAGACTTACATTATGAAGCAAATCAGCCAAGCAGTTGAAATCTTCAAGTTTTGTGTAGTCAAAGTGCACTCAAAGATCCCTTGATTTGCAAGTTCTCAAGAACTTTGATGTAATTTTCTAACTTTAGAAATGCTAGAAATTTCTTCCGAGTGTTAGAAGAGATTAACCCCTCTTAGGTTTCAAGTATTTCAAATGGAATGAAAAGCCCCTCTATTTATAGTTGAGAGGGAGAACCAGTCAGGGGTAAAATAGTCATTCAGACCCCCTGGACGCGCCTCCGAGCCGCAGCCCTTGGTAAGTGGCGCCGCGGCCCTTAATCAATGGAGCCGCGACCCTTAATCAATGGAGTCGCGGCCCTCGCCCAGTTTTCAGCCTTCTTCCATTTTTAATGTCCCGGTTATCAACCGAACATTTATATTATCTCTTCTTAATTACATCCTTCAATCAACGAAATATTTGACTTGTGTTTACCCTTTAGGCCTCTACATATTGACACCAATTACATTAGGATCTTCACTTTAACTCCCGCATCGCGGAAGACGAACCTCAATATGTAAAGTTTAGCTACACAAAATATGTGAACCGAACCTCTATGTGGGAAGATAAAATCCTTTTATTCACGACACACTCAACCAAGCTTAGGATTCGTCAAGTGTCTATCCAAATGACTTGATCAATCTGTCTCATCTACATTAGTTGACAACATGACCATATCGAAGACATGTCCATTGCGTTGGCCAACGACTTAGTCAACCTAATGTCTTATGAGAACCCGAGTGCTCTCTCGAAGATGCATTCGAGGAATGAATCATATTCTTGGCTCAACTACCACCTTTAATCTACTTCGCAATGTACCCAAAACAAGCCGTGTCTCAACCTATAAGACATTTGAGCTTAGGACAGGATCAAAGCACATTACTTCGTAAATAAGGTGATATCGACCTCAAGTCTAAGGACTTCTATCTCCACACACTGAATACACTAAAGACATATAAAACAATAGCATATCAGTAGGGTATACCATTACTTCAACAAGTATCCATGTGTCCATCACGAGTTGTCATAACTCGTAGCAAGTGAGACATACTACATCCTCGAAGGATATGATGCAGACCACATGTCGACATATAACATATCATCAATATTCTAATCTTGATAATCATTAGTCGAGGCAGTTTAAGAGCGTCACACTATGATATTAATTCTCACTCAATTAATAACCACGTAACCTTTAGGGATGCATTTATAAAATATTATAGACAATCAATTAATAATTCAACAAATGCAAATGACATAATAATAATCAACATTATTATATATCAATACGAATGTGTATAAAGTACATTTATCCTAATATAGATTGTCTCTAGGACATACATATACTTTCGAGAGAAGCAGCATATGATAATCATGTATCCTATATTTAGCCTTTGATAGATCTTTCGCCTGAGCTCTCCTCTGATGGGCGTGGTAGAGTTCAAATAAAGAAAATGTCTTGATAGGGTTTCAAAGCAACAACAAGTGTGCTTGTTGTAGTAATAGCACATGAAACAAAGTTGTTAAGTGTAGTTGCTTACTCTTGACTGCTTAACAAATTGAAAAAAATCGCTGTATTTTCCTTTATTTCAGTATATCTACATAATTGAAGGCGAGGAGATCACGGTGTTCACAAAGGATATTCTCAAGTTTATCTTTCTAAGGCAAAAGAGTATTCGTCTTGGGCGCACAATCGCAAAGTGGGAAAGCTACTTCAGAAGCCTGACTGAGAAGAAAGAAGAAGATCCATATTGGTTGGAAAGTGAGATTCTCAATACCACTACTTGGTATGATGGCCCAGTAAAGTATAGGCACATTCTCAGACGGTTGCAATCTGATTCTTACTATTGATAGGAAACCTTTTCTCTGTGCTGTCAAATTTTGTATTTAGTTTAAACAGTTTTCTGACTGCCTGTTTGAGTAAGAGAATGGATGAAGATCATTAATATATTTTCAGCTTTTCTTATTTTGGGATGAGGTATGAATATGATTCATGGATCATTCGATTAAAGAATATTATGTTTGATGAAAGGTTGGCGTAAGATTATATCCGCTATAGTGACATATGTCTCAAGTATCTGTTTATTGCTTGTAATATAGTATGATTGCTCTATTGAAACTTTGGCGTAAGAGGAATTCAAGTATGTATTTGAAGATTAAGATTAAATAAACATCGGTATAATTGAGGGTAGTTTCTCAAAAATATGATTTGAAAGGTCTAATAAATTCCTTAATGTAGGGAAATAGCATTAGTAGATGGAGGAGCTTGAGAAATGTTATAACAATAAGGCCGAATAACTTCATAGGTACTTGCACCGCTTTGCTATCCGTTCATTTATTTCATCCACACACTTCAACTTAGTAGAAATAAGTTTTTTGAACACATCTAACCATTGATCTAACTTATGTGGTGTTGATCTTTGGGGGATTTGAAAGAGTTCTTTTGAAATCTTTGCGGAATTTGAAAATGGAATCAGCTCAACATTTTAACAAGAATAAAAGGAGAGCTGCCACCCTTCAACCACTCATCTCCTCCGCTAACGAGGTCAACAACAACAATAACAACATTAACATATCTAGTGAAATTCCACAATGCGGTGCAGGGTAGAATATACTAGTGGTCGGTGAGCCGCCCACCGGATCGAGGGTAGGCGGGCCTGGACGGGCCTGGACGAGAGAGGGGGCTGGCCTGGGCAAGTGGGACCGTGATGGCGGACGATACTGTTCCGCCCTGGCCCGGCCCCGGCCGGGCGCTGACGGACGGATCAAGTGTCCTTTTTTTTTTTTTTTAATTTTTCCACTAAATTAAAAATACTAAATTACTAACAAAGTATCATATAGTCATATTATAGTGATAGTCATATGCATATTATACTATTATAGTATTATACTCATATATATTTATAAACTAAATAATTAAACAAAGACAAGAAGAGTGTAAAAAAAACATCCCAAGACTGTTTTTGTGCCTCTTATATTATTAATTATTTCATTGAAATATACAAGATTCAGAATTACAACATTGTAGAAGACATAGAAAAAATTACTAAAATTGCAATGAAATATATTACCAATTTGAAAATACTTTTTCTAATTTCTTTATAATTTCGTGTGGTTCTTCAGTTGGAATTGGTATATCTTGGTCAAATTGTTCCACGTCGCTACTCAACACTTCTTCTCTTTTATAACCTCCCATGGCGATATAATTTCTTATATTCCCATTTTATATAAAAAAAAAAATCTTAAATTTAATTCAAGATTCTCAGTTGGGTATTCCTAAATTCAACACCTTTCTGGGTATTAACATTTTCCTGCTTATTTTACATGGAAAAATTTGAAGAAAACAAAGAAAGAGGGTGTATTTCAAGAGATATATTTCATAAATTCATCAATGGAAAAAAGAATTATGAATTTGATGAAAATGTGGAGGGTGAAGATGATATAGAGTTAAAGTTTAGGACTTTCATTGAACGGTAGATTTGGGGTTGATCCAAAAAGAGCAAAGAAACTAAACCGTTCATCTTCAATAACAAATTTTGTGTTTTCTGGTGGTGATAGTAATGGAAATGGATTTGAATTTTCACTTATTAGGACGTGTTCTTTGCCTGTGGAGACAGAAGAGGAGTGGAGGAAAAGGAAGGAATTTCAATGGGAGGTGGTTCTTCAGGGGGATCACAAGGAAGTGGTTCTTCAGGGGTGACTGATTTGGAAAGCCAACAACAACATGTTCAAGGTATCATAAAGGTTATTGCTTTATCCACTTGATGAGAGAACGAATGTACCAAACGCCGACGTAGAGTCGATGTGTAATCGAGAGAGGTTGAAAATTAAAACTTTGCTCGATAGATTAATCATCAAGCTAGTTGCCAACTTCACTCCCAATTCTCAAATTAATAAATAGAGTGAATATGTAGTAGACAATGTTGTATAGAAATTAGAGAAAATGTAGGAAGATTTGTGAGAAATAAGAAGAGAAAATGAGGTATTTATAGTTGGAAAATTGGGTTAAAGTGTAAATATAATAACTTAGGGGTTAAAAATAAATATAAGGGGGGGGGGGGGTTGGGGGAAGCCAAAAATGGCCGTTGTCTAACGGCCAAAATGTAAAATGGCCCTTAGACAACGACTATTTTTGGCAAATGGCGGGACTGGGGCGGGACCGGGTCGGGCGGGACCATACCATGTCCCGTCCCGGTTCGAGCCCCGGACCGGCTATTTTTTTTTTTAAAATTTAATCGGGCCTGACGGATCGCCGACTGGTCGGACCAGTCGCCCTACCATCGCCACCAGAATGTACGCAGAATTTACCCCTAAGATATGGAAATTCTTTCCGAAAGACCCTCGGCTCAAGAGAAAACACAAAAAGGACAGAAAAAGATAAGAATTTCAAATCAATGTGAAAATGAAAATAACGACAGTGAATAGGCATTCTATAAAAGAAAGGAGATGTAGCTACCACAGAGAAACAAGATAATCAAAGTACATGGACAACAAATAATAGCAGAGGTCAAATGATAAGAAACTATAGTGCAATAATACGAATGCTAGTATAAACGGATAAACATGACTCTTACTAGCCTTCTACCTGTTGGTGTTGAACCGAATTGTAGGTAAAGAAATGAGGTTAAAGAGTATTCGAAAGGTTAAACAACCGGAACGTTGAGTCGGGAGATGACTCTCTGTCTTTAAGATAAAATTTTCCTGTATAAATGCTTTTACGGTATTGGGCAATAGTCTCCCAAGATAAAACAACAACTAATCAATTGTACAAAGCAAATACAACTGATCGTAGCGAAAAAGATGAATAAGAACAGATTCCTGAAGAAAGAGAGCGGAAAAAAATTTCTGCCTGCTTTCTGTATTGTCATTTTATGTGTGTATGTTCTTGACGATGAACAAGACAGAAAGATAAACTAGTTTGAATTGTGTGTTCTACCCTTGCCTTTATGTTCCGTAGTGTCTATTTTGTTTGAACTGAAGTGTTCAATATATAGGATTAGAAAAAAAGAGGCAAAAAAGTCTTGTAACTGTTGGCCTTTATTGACTTTGAAATGTTTGTAACGTTTTGAGCAATTAAGTCTTGTAACTGTTGGCCTTTATTGCCTTTGAAACGTTTGTAACGTTTTGAGCAATTAAGCTGCCAATCATTACGTCTGTTGGTTTCATAACTGTTGTAACGTTTGTAACGTTCTGAAACCTTCAGGGACCAGAATGTAAATAGTTAACATTACAGAGACCAAAAGCAAAGTTTCGGAAGACATCAACGACCCACTACCCGAGACCCGGGACCCGTGATCCGAGCCGAGCCCAGACAGGACCAGACGGGCAGGCGGCGGCGACGCGTGTGGGGCTTAGCCCCGAACCCAAGCTCACCTAGGTCCTCCCTCTTTAAAACACATGGGTTACCCCTTGTTCCCCAAACCCTTACTCAAACCTAGAGTTTATATGTTACATAAACTCTTCATCTTTTACCAATAAGGGAGATTTGTCATTTTTGGCCAAAGATCCGCCATATTTTTATGTCTTAAACATCTTACTTTGTGTATCAATATCTCTTTCATTTCTTAACGAAATTTGACGATACTTGGCATTAACATCATATACTTACTTAGTAGATTAGGAATGTGCGAATAAACGATGTTTCTGACACGTGGAGCCCATGTGTTCATGTCATTCAAGATGGGATAAACTCAATCCCACATTAGTAAAATTTCCAACAATCCCATCTTGAAAGAGAATTGGTGCACACAGGGTGCCAAGTTTCAGTAATCTTTCAGCAGAAAGATATTGCATCAAGATAGGTAGCTTTCGGCTTTGAACCTTCCTTAGTTGATTACCATCAGATTTACATACTGCGCGGTGAACGCGATTTCTTGACCGTCAGTATTTAGTGTAAACCAAGACAATGATATCAACACAATAACTCTCCCTATTCATCTTTTCTTATTGTTTTGTCTGTTGTAGCCATGGAAAACGCTTGGATTCTTAAGTGCGTACATTTGAAGCGGTCTGTCTTGAGCACTTATATAGGTGATCTCCTATAAGGTATATTCTCTACCCCACTCGCAAGTGTTAAAGAGTCATTAAAAGTTTCAGAAATTTATTCTTTACCCATAATGCAGGTAGCACTTAATGTCTATCGCGGGAACGACTTTGGAGTTATCTTTCTTTAAAGAATGATAATACGAAGTGCTTTTACTTCAAGTGAAGCGCTAAACTGAACCTCTATAGCTTAGTTTTCTCATTGAACTAAATTCTTGGGATCTCTAGTCAGTAAGGTTGGGTTACCAACATAAAGATTCTTATTGTATGGGTTTTAATCCCATTCCCCAAGACAAGCAGAATATTTGATCTTTGGGCAAGCCTTTAGTTAATGGATCCGCTAAGTTATCCTTTGATTTGACGTAATCAATGGAAATGACACCTGTAGTGATCAACTACCTAACGGTCTTATGTCTCCGACGAATATATCTAGACTTGTCATTGTACATATTACTTCGTGCCCTTCCTAAAGCCGACTGGTTGTCACAGTGAATCATCACCGAAGACACGAGTTTATCCCAACGAGAGATATCCTCTAAGAAGTCATGAAGCCACTCTGCTTCTTCTTATGCTTTGTCCAAAGCGATAAACTCTGATTCCATCATGAATCGGGGCGATGCATGTTTGCTTAGAAGATTTTCAAGACACAACTCCACCACCAATTATAAAAACATACACACTGGTGAATTTGGTGTTATTTATATCTGATATCCAGTTTGCATCACGGTTGGATACCTTGAGTAATGTAATCGCAGGTCAGCGAATATTTCAGATATCGTAGTATCCAATTTAGCGCCTTCCAGTGATCATTTCCAGGATTACGAGTGAACCTAGCCAACTTATTGACTAGATAAGCAATGTCGGGTCGAGTACAGTTTGTAATGTACATTAACCTGCCAATGACTTGTGCATATCGCTCATGGGATACGGGTGCACCACGATTTTTTATCAATTCTATGATTCATATCCATTGGTGACTTCATAGGGAAACTGTCAAATACATCAAATTTCTTCAAAACATCTTCAATATAATGAGATTGAGATAAGACCAACCCGTCAGATGTCTTAGAAAACTTAATTCCTAAGATTACATCTGTAATGCCCATATCTTTCATGTCGAAGCATTATTTCAACATCTCCTTAGTTTCCAGGACCAAGGTTAGACAACTTGCGATGATGAGTATGTCATCTACGTAAACGCATATCATAACAAATAAGTCAGAGCTCCCTTTGATATATATACATTTATCACATTCAATTATGGAGAAACCTTTTGATAATATATCAAACTTTTCATGTCATTGTTTCAGAGCTTGTTTGAGTCCGTACAAACTTAACAAGTCGACATACTTTATTTTCTTGTCCTGGAACCACATACCCCTCGGGTTGTTCCATGTATATTTCCTCTTCTAAATCTCCATTTAGGAAGGTTGTCTTAACATCCATTTGGTGTATCTCAAGGTCACGCAAAGCTGTTATGGCTATGAATACCCTTATGGATGTTAATCTAGACACATGTGAGTATGTGTCAAAATAATCGAGACATTCCTTTTGAATGTAGCCTTTGACTACCAATCTGGCCTTATACTTGTCAATAGTTCCATCTGTTTTGTGCTTTCTTTTGAGTATCCACTTACAACCCAAAGGTTTGCTTCCCGGAGGAAGGTCAACTATTTTCCAAATATGGTTTTGTATGATGGAATCTATTTCGCTTTCTATAGTTTTTTCCAGAGCGGTGCTTATGTAGTTGACAATGCTTCTTTAATTGTCCTCGGTTCATTTTCAATCATATAGGTTAGAAAGTCTGGCCCAAAGATTTTATCCTTTTTGGCCCTTTTGCTCCGTCTTGGTTCAACCTCTGGAACCCCTACGTCCTATAGGTCTGGAATATTAAGTTTCGGATAGTAAGTAACTTCTGAGTCCTGTAGATCTGGAACGTCTAGTTTCGGATAATCAGACACTCCCGAGTTTTGTTGACTTTGAGCATTTTGTTCATAACTTCGTTTGCGCGAAATTATTTATTTTCCCTTTATAGGAAAGATCTCTTAAAAGAATTCAACATTCTTTGATTCCATGATCGTACCTTTGTGGATATCAGGTGTTACACCACGCGGTTTTAAGGCGATAATTAGAGAACATAATTAAGAAATAAGATTCGAATCTTGGATTTAGAGTATATTTATGCTAATCCGGAAATTAGTATACAAAGGATGTGATCCCGGAATAACTTTGGCTACTATGAATGTGACGATGGGAACTTATAAGAATAGTTGTATATCTTCTAACGAGATTATGGATTAATCGTATTAAAAAAATTAGGACAATGAGAATACAAGGTCTTATGGAAATTTCAAGATTTAAAAGAAGGGGGAGCTAAGATTTATTTAATTGTGAGAATTTGACCAAATTGTAAATATAAATTTTCAAATTTTAATTTAAACCTTATTAAAACCTATTAGCCTCCATCTTCCCCATTTTTAATTAAAAGCACACTCCCTCTCATCTCTCTCCCTCTTAGCCGATTTCCCTCCCCATTCCTTAGCAAAATTGAAGCTTTTTTGTTCTTCTTTCTAGCCTAGATTTTTGTTACAAATTACAAGTCAAGTTAAGCACCAAACAGTGGGTAATTTTCGGCCACTGCTGGCCGAATTTAAGGCCAAGAAAATTCCAATTTTAAGACAAGTTTTTGGAAGAAAAACATGCTAGGATGATGGATTAAACTCATAGAATTCATGCATGTCATTTTGGAGTTGAAGAAGTGAGAAAATTGGTGCAAAATCGATGGAACAGTGGCCGAATTGTTGGGACTGTTTTGGGCAAGAATTGAAGTAAAAATTCTTCTTCTTAATGATATAATTGGAGTGCATGTTGTTATAATTAAGGAATGAACTTATGTTAAGAGAAAGTTTGGAATTAAGACAATGCATGCGATTTGTGGATGTTGTAGCCGATTTTAGGAATGTTTTTATATATATTGAATTCGAGTGTGTTATTGCTATTATCGTCGCTAATTGCATGTTGAAAGTTGAAAGAAAATCTTGATATTTAAGGTTGTAGTTGTTCTTATGGAATTGTTGGAATATGAATTGGATTTTAAGACTTCAATTGGATTTTAAGGAATTATGAAAAGAGTTTGTTATTGTGGTGTTGACCGAGACTTGTAAGGAATTATTGGACATGTTGTGTTGCATTTTAGGGTTGTTTTGGTAGAATTATAATGATGGAAATATAAGTTATGAACTTATATATGCGATATGATAAATACTACTAAGTGTCTTAAAGGAATTAAAGTGTAGTAAGGTGATATGTTGCAAACTAGAAGACTTGCACTCTTAGTTGTTGGATTCCATAAAAGTAAGAAGAAAGAATGTGTAACTATGGTGTAAGTAGAGTATACAGACTGATTTTGTAATATCTTGGAATTGTGACTTGTTAATTGGTATTGTTGGCATTTGTTGTGAATTGGGGATGTGCATATAAACAGGGGAAGTGCTGCCCGAATTTTTATAGAAAAGAAAGTCGTCATTCAATATAACTTACGTTAGAAATCATAGAGTTGACGGGCGTGCTATTATTGTTATAGGTTGACGTACTAGTTGAGACGGATCCTAATTATTGAGTCGATATAGACGATAAGGTATGTAAAATTATCATTTCTTTCTTTTGGCATGATTTATACAAATGAGTGTACGACGGACGTACATAATTCTATTGAATCCTAACTCCTAATGATACATGATATGATAAGTACCTTGATTTTCCAAATGAGGATTTAAAATGATATATGATATGATATTGCCTTTGTGAAGACCCAAATTAGTGTTACAATAACAATAAACATTATTGTGTCTATGTGATTATGTTACGACCTTATTCACATTCGAGGACGAATGTTGCTTAAGGAGGAGAGAATGTAAAATTCGGAAAAAAATAATAATATATAGTTGTGGTTGGGTTAATAAAAATATATATATATAAGAAAACAAAGAATAAATTGCATGGGATATAGTTAGTGTTAAAGTTGGATAAATAGATAGATAAAATGAAAATAAGAAAAATAAAAGAAAAACAAAAGAAAAAAAAAAGAAAAAAGAAGAAGAAGTTGCATGCAGCAAGTGCACGTCCCTTCCCTTCACCCCTTCCCCCCTTTTCATTTCCCCTCCAACTCTTGTTATTCCACCTCCCATAGGTTATAGAAAACTCTTCTACTTATACATTGTACATGACACAAATAAAATACCTAGCACAAAGAATAGAAAATCAGAAAAAAACAAGTGAAAAGAAGAGGAAAAAATCTGGAAAAAAATAGCAAGAGGGCAAGAAGAACAAGAATCAAAATACTAGAGAGTAAAGATAATTTTAGCAACCACACAACAATAATCATCACACTTACAAGGTGAGTTTTCTCACTCAGAATTTTTTGGTAACATCCTTTATTTTAAGTTCAATACATGTTAGAATAAGAATTGAGTGTTGAAAATAAATAATGAGCTTTTGATTGTTTAAACAACTAGTTGCGTCATGAACTTTACGAACTGATTTCACTGAGTTATAATTGTTAGAATTTGATGAAATTCGGAAGAATGGTACACCTCTCTACTATGATCATATAGAACCAAGAATGAGGTAAAATGGACATACGGTTTGAAAGTTATCATAGTTTAAAGTTCCTGCCTTAGATTTGGCCGAAATTCGGAAAGACATAATTACGGACTATTTTTATTGAGTTTTACTTATTAGAATTATATGAAAATTTACATGGTTGTAAATCTCTCTGTTACAGACAGATATAGATAAAGAGTTGTTAAAACGGACTTACGAGTTGAGAGTTATTGTAGTTTGAAGTTGCTGCCTCGGATTCATCGGAATCCAGAAGGGCAGGACGTTGAAACGTAAAACTGTACTAATCCGTGGGAAATATGAAAATTGATGCTAAATGAAAGTTCTATATCTCTCTGTTGTGGACATTTTGAGACCTTACGGAGGTCTATCAGACTTACGGATTGAGTGTTATCGCTGTTTAAAGTGTCTGCCTCGGATCTATCGAGATCCAGAAAGGGCAGCGAATAAAAGTGTAAAACTGTACCAAATAGTACAGAATATGAAAAGATGGTTCACATGGAGACGTGTAGCTCTCTTTTCTCGTCGTTTTGAGATTTTATGGGCTTGAACTGGTTTACAGATTAGGAGTTATGACTATTCTAATATTGGGTTCTGTTTAATAAAAATTCTGCCGAAACAAATTTCATGTGGCTGTTTTGAGGATAAATTTGTGTTAGTTACCCAAAGTAGTTTTAAATGAAATTTGGTACAGTGAAAGATCCCCGTCTTACCTTAGTTTCCGCTTGAGAAACACCTTAGTTGGAGTTATGGTTAAAAATTTATAATCGTTACAAGTATGAATGACAGAATGTTGGGAAAGAGAATATTATTTATTCGATCTTCTGAAAAATATGTAAAGTGAATACGTGTTCACATAAATATATAAATATAAACATAATGGATCGGGTTGCACGCCGCAACAAAACGTAAAGTGAATACGCGTTCACAAATACGTAAACATAATGGATCGGGTTGCACGCCGCAACAAAACGTAAAATGAATACGTGTTCACAAATACGTAAATATAATGGATCGGGTTGCACGCCGCAACAAATATGAAAGATGAATACATGTTCACCTATATATAAATATGAAAAGTGAATACGCGTTCACAAATATATAAATGTAATAAACATGTAGAAATGCAGGGGAATGTCTTAACGTATAATACAAGATAAAATGAAGTGTTAGTTAAACCGAGAATTTTCTATGAGGAGTTGTTGCATATTTAAAAATGTTGTAACCTGATATGTTTTTGCAATATGCTTATTACGTTATAATGTGATTGCACTTGGAATATTGTGGTGTTACTTTGAATTGCAGGGTAAGGTTCTCACTTAACCCCAGATGGTAGGGCTGACTCTTTATTTAACATGTTTCAGGAAAGCGTGATAGAGGAAAGGCTCCACTCCAAGGCTAGCGATCGTCCCGCAACCTCTTGTCATATCAAGTTCATTGCTTCGGGCTTGGTATTCGTCAGGTTCAGGATGTCAGTTCCAGTGTCTCGGAAAATTCCCGTGTGGAATGGTCTCCCTTCCAACTTAGAATAATCTTTGTCAGTATGTCTATGTAGAAACAATATTTGCACGAGCATGGGCTCGCGTTATGTTTTTTTTTATAAAGTCATAAACAGATTTCTTTATTGCTATTTTTATTAATCGCTCCGTATTTGAATATAAGTTCAAATTTCTAAATAAAGAGAATTAAATGGTGCTCCTGGTGGGAAATAATTGTCCAGGTGCCATCACGCCCTAAGTAAAGACTTAGGAAAAGTCGGGGCGTGAAAAGTTGGTATCAAAGCTAAACCAGGTTAGGAGATTCTAGGAAGTTTCTTCGAGTTGGGTGTTTGAACGGTTACTTATTGCGACGGTGTGCGCGCCACCCTAGTAATAAGTGAACGGAATAACATCCTAAAGTTTCTCTTCTTTCATACTCCTCTCGTGCCTATCTTGAGTCTTTTTCAAGACTTGATTCTTGTACTACATCTTTCACGCGGGTTAGGAAGAAGATTGTACAACGTTATACTGACCAATAATTGTTGTGTAGATGGTGATTATAAGACGAGTTCCAACAAAGAGGGAAGTACTCGAGGAACAGGCAAAGGAAATGAAAGCTCAGAAGGAATTCATGCGTCGTAAGATGAACTCGGGAGATGATTTTAACGAGTATATGTGCGACAAAATCGTACTTTGTGCGTATTTGTTTAGGAGTAGACAGAAGAGGCGTTCCTACGACCCAACCTTCTTCAACTTTTCGATTGGAGTCATATTACAGATAATATTCAACTCTGTCTCGGAAAAATTCCGATCCTCATTCAGAGGGGAAAGATGCTAAGAGGAGATGTTACAGAAGGTTTCTGGATCAAATTTCTATTTCAGGTAATAGTAGTAGGGGAAAGAATGAGCGAAATGGAAAGGGAAGCAAGGAAGAAGGTTCACAGGGATTTGAATGCCAATCAACAGAATAGGCGAATTATGCGGTTAAGCCCTTTAGAACGTGTTGTAGTAGGTGCATGTTCGAGTAAGAGAGCTATAGGGAATGACATAGAATGACATGCTATGATGTATTGTAATGTCATGAAATATTTTCAAATATGAGGAATGAAACATTATTAATGCAAGTTATGAGTTGTCATTATTGTTTAGTTAATCTGCGTTTTCTTGTGGTGTTGCATGCTTATGAACTATAAGAAAATTTTAAGAGCTAGAGTAGACATTCCGTCTTCTAAAATATGAGTGTGTTTGTCTTCACAGAAAATGGTGAATTCACAAATCCCGGGGGCTCAAGAGGAGGTTCATCACGAAGCTCATGTACCTCCAGTTGAAGTAGTGGTGTCTGAAGGGAGCGGAGAAAATGTCGGAGAAAATGTTGGAGAGAACGAGAGTCAAATGGCCCAAGAAACGGTGGGACATAAACTAGATAGACTCATAGAGTTAATGTACCGCAGCTCCACACATGGTTCCGCCCGCACTAGTGTCTGTCATAGCCGAACGAACCAGACGGCCCAGGGGACCGGTGCATCGCACTACCGGACGAGAGTGTAGAAGCTCAGCGCACTGATAGGCTATGGGCAAATTTTATGAGGAGAAGAGAACCACTTTACTCAGGGAAGGACCCCAAGGCCGACCCGATAGTATTCCTCGATGAAGTTGAAGACTTAATGTTCACATTGGGATGCGTGGAGACGCAGGGCGTCAACTTGGTAGGCGCACGACTAGTAGATGATGCAGGGGTGTGGTGGAGGAGTTTTAGGAAAAATCGTCCCCCGATGTCACCACCAATGACTTGGGGAGGGTTCAGAGCGGCATTCATTGAGAAATTTATGCCTAATACGCGCAAGGATGCACTCAGACGGGAGTTTGAGCAATTGAAGCAAGGTGACCGCAATGTACAAGAATATGATACACAGTTCGTGAGGTTATCGGCATACAACACACATGTCGTCCCTACATAAATGGATAGAGTCAAGCGATTTGTAGAGGGTTTAAACCCAAACATAACAGAGAAGGTGGTGGCGTTAGCCAACGATCGAACTTATCTTCAGATTGTCGATATGGCTTTGAGGGTAGAAGGTTTCGCTAAAGCAAAAAGAGAATATTCGCAGAAGAGATTTCGGACGTCAGGATCATTTAACCAGAGTCAAAATCAGAAGCAGGAGTTTAGTAAAGGATCTTTAGGACCGAACCAATCTGTGGGCCAGTCCTATTTCAAGCCTAAGGGGCACAGTTGGTCTAATTACCAAGGTAGCAAGGACAAGGCCACCAACCCTAACACAGAAGGTGACAAACCGATTTGTAAGATTTGTCAAAGGAAACACAATGGAGAATGTCGGCTCTTAACGAAGACATGTTATAACTGTGGAGAGCCAGGCCACTATGCCAGAGATTGCAAGAAGAGGACCCAAACTCAATCTATTCAGGGGAGGTCAGAAGCAACCACAACTGCCTACAGGGGAAATCAGGGAAACCAACCCCGCCAGAGTCAGGGAGGTCAACAAACCAACAATTCTAATCGGCTCTACGCTTTGCCCCAGAGGATTGAGGCAGAAGCATCTAATGCGGTGGTCACAAGTATTTTGCTAGTCTCGAGTATTCCTGCATTTGTATTATACGATCCCGACTCTACATTTTCATATGTGTCAATGGGCTTTGCTAAGAATTTACACGTAGAACCTTCCTATTTAAGTGAACCTTTTGAGGTTATGACACCAGTAAGAGCCTCAATTTGGGCCTCTCGGGTGGTAAATAATTTCCCATTAGAAGTGAATGGCAGGGGAACAATAGTGAACCTAGTACTACTTGATATGGTGGACTTCAACATCATTTTGGGTATGGATTGGTTGTCGGCATGTTATGCCATGTTAGATTGTCGGCGAAAGATAGTGAGATTAACTTTTTCCGGAGAACCAGAAGTTGTTATAAGGGGTAGGGCCTCCGAGGTTTCTGTCGGAGAGCGGGAGTGATAGCCTCCGAGGTTTCTGCCGGAGAGCGGGAGTGAGAGAGGTGACATTGCATTGCATTGCATTCATCCACTCATATTTTGACTGATTATTGGTGAATTATATTTGTCTTGGTTGATTAGATGATTTCTTTACGCTTTACTTGTATATGATACGTGACCATGCCTGATTGCTCTATGTGTTATTTGTTGGTTTCAACTTCATCCATGTGTTATCTAATCATTGTCGGCCTATGATGTTTACCGGTACTAGTGTTGTACTGATATTACTCTTGCTGCACTTTTGCTGAGTGTAGAGTACGATCCAAGTTCCAGTTCTACGCCCCGTGGCTGATTTGTGAGGTGTACATCTCCTAGTCACTTAGGGTGAGCTACTTGGTCGTCCGTGGCTCCTGAAGGGCTTCTTAGCTAATTCCATTTTTCTTTGGTTATAACCACGCAGAAGGATTTGAATCTCCGACAAAGAAGATGGTTAGAGTTGCTTAAGGATTATGACCTTAGTATTCTTTACCACCCTGGGAAAGCCAACGTGGTGGCTGACGCACTCAGTAGGAGATCAATGGGCAGCTTGGCCCATTTGGCAATACAAAAGAGGGGTATTGTAAGTTATTGGCCCATCAAATTGTCAACTACAAGTTCATCGTCATCGGCCACGGTTCAGTTGCAACAGTCGATTTGCAAAGAAGATCTTGTACTTGTAGAGTTTTTGACCTGGACAAAATACTTTGCCCACATGCTATGGCAGTGCTTCGAGTCCAATATGGTGAAGACTTTGGAATGAGGATTTATGACCCAAGTTGACAAATTTTGATTTTTTTCCATTAAGGGAACAAAAATGGTTGGTGAGTCGATGAACACCATACACCTCTCATGAAATTTCTCTGTAAACCTCCTGTTTATGGAATCAAATAGAGCAGTAATGAGAAATTCTCTTTCAACATTGAACATTGAGTTCACCGACTCAGCAGCATTTGTCGTCATAAAATCATACCTGACAAAATAAACATATTAGTGTTGGAACATGTGGATGAGGCTCAGCTGTGTCAAAAATAACAACAAGTACAATATATGCCGCAACAAGTTACCTATTAGTTGCAGCAGATACGTTACTTGTTGAAAACAGAAATGTGAAAATACCTATTTCCGGGGCAGAATACCCTGCTCCATTTATGGAATCCATCACATTTAAGATGTTCGGCGGCCCCAGGAACCAAATCTCTGATTTGATTGAAATGGTCATTGAAGACATCAATATTGTACGCTTTTGTTGCTTTATAAAATTGAGATACGACCGCCCCATTGTGAAAGATGGTTCTCAGATTTTCCTCTAGGTGCCTCATGCAAAAACCATAATGACATGTAGGGAAGACAATTGAAACCAGCTTTTTGATACTTGGATGTCTATCAGAAATTATGCACAACTCAGGGGTATCCTCTATATAGCTTCTCATTTGTTCAAAAAAATATTTGTACGAAGCATCACACTCCTTGTCCACTACACAAAATGCCACTGGAAAAATATGATTCTCCGCATCTTGTGCAACTGCTGACAACAACACTCCTTCGTACTTGCTCCTCAAGAATGTCCCATCGACAGCTATGACTTTTTTCATTTGCGCAAAACCAAGCATCCAAGCCTTATAGGCTACAAAAAAGTACTTGAACTTCCCATTTTCATCAACCTTCAATGCCGTCTTACTTCCTGGATTTGCAGAACGAAGCATATAACGGTACGCATCAAGCACCACATACCCGTGTTCATGTGTCCCTCTTGTCAAAGCCTTTGCAATCTCCATGCCCTTCCAGACCTTTCAATAACTTACCTTACAACCCAAATCTGTACGGATTGATTGACTCATATATTTTGTAGATGGGCCTTTACCGTAAGAAAACTTATCTTTGAAGTATTCACCAATGACTTTCGCAGTAGCGTGTGTATTATGGCTCGTAATGTGCTCAGAACCACATGTGTGATGCTTTATGTAAGTTCTAATACAAAATCTGTCAGAACTTAAAAGCTTCACAGCCCTCAGCCACCACTTGCACTCCGGATGTACACATCTAAAGCAATACACAGTACGCAAATTAATCACCTTCTTGATTCTAAAATCTTTCTTCAAGCAAGCAAGTTTCAACCAAGTGGCTAGTTCTTCCTTGTTCTTGAATGACATTCCTTTATAAAAACATGTTTCATCATCTTGAACATGGCTAGACTGTATTGATTGTGTAGTGCCCAATGTATTGCTCGCAACTTCGGGTATAGGAATCGGGTCAGCCCCACTTCCATTATCTGGGATATCCACATCCACCCCATCTAATTCATTATTTAACACATCTTGTTGGTCTTGAGATATATTGTGGTTCTCTATCGGGCTTCCAACAACGTATACCCTTAAAATGGGCCTAGATACATCATTCAAATAAGCACACAAACAAACCTGATCAGTTATCTTAAATGGCAAGACCCTCTGATTTTCAAAAAAGTTGTGCATGTAAGTGATGTAAAGATCTTTTGGTTCACAAGTTAATTCGCAATAGATGATGATTAGGTTCACAAAATTATCGAACATAACATCTCTTTGGACAGTAATCGCTATCGTCTCTAACGTGTCACTACACTTCCATCGTCAAATATATCGATTGTTCTTCTCGATCCATTCACCATGGCAATCAACCCCAATTGTTATTGAGTCCCCCATTAGTGGTGTTCGAGGTATCTGAAGATATTTTGTTTAACAAAAAATTAATCATGAGAGTACATACCAATCTATAACAAGTGGACTACTTGTTGCAACATGTAATAAAATTATTGCAACAAGTCACTAATCTGTTTGAGTCAACTTCAGTTTTTTTGGGGTAATATTTCAGACTGTTGAAGATGTCCAACAGATAAACCTGATGCAACAAGTTACCCATCTGTTGGAAATTTTTCAACATATGAGATACATGCTGCAACAAGTTACCCATCTGTTGGAAATTTTCCAACATATGAGATACCTGCTGTCGCGCCCATTTTCGGCCGCGGCATTTTCTTAATAGCGAGCCCTGCTTAATAAAATGCAAATGTTAGAAAATAAATAATAAAATGCTAAAAGGTTTAAAAGGGTTTTAAAAATGCTAAAAGGATGCTAAAGTTTAAAAGGGTGCTAAAAATGCTAAAGGGTTGCTAGAATGCTAAGGTTCATGAGTCGCCACCCAATTAATTGGGTGAATTAGGACACCTAAATGTTTAACTAGTTTGAAGTAAAACATTAACTCCATTTTATGGTCCGCTAAACTTAGTGAGATTAAAGTAGGGTTCTTTATTAATCTAGAGGGAAGGGGTTAGGCACCTCTAAGATCCGCTTAACTTGCGGTTGTCCTGCCAAACCTAGGGTAATTATTATGTTTAAAAATGCTTGTTTTAGGAAAATATAAAGGATGCTTTGAAATATTTTGTAGAAGGAAGCATGCTGTAAATAAATTTTGTAAGATTAATGCTATAAATATATATTAAAAATATAAAGTGTGCGTTTGCGAAGTCGGTTTATGGGCTATAGATATGCATTTATCTGCGAAATCAAAGAAGTGATGCATTAGTTTTAGCTGTGCAATTTAATGACTAGGCAAAGATTAGATATAAATGACGAGCCTAAGATAAATAATTAAAAGTGCATTTCCAATTTTAAAACTACCCACCCCAGTTCATGTATTCAAGGATTAATTGTTCTAGACAGCCTATTAATTACAAATTAAATAATTAGGCAACAATTTAAACAAATAAGATAAAGGTGGATATGATCGCGGCTTCCAAGACGCGTGGCGACATCGTCTTATCCTATTTTGTCTTAGGAATTTCTGAAGCGGGAATGCAAATGCGGGTGGTTGCCATTTGAAATGACTTGCAGAATGAGTCTCGCCAGAGACTCTTTATTTTTGCTCGTGCGCCATGTAAAAACAAGAAAGATAAGGATTAGTACATGCCTGCATTCATTAAACAAAGCAGCACTGACACGTAGTTTGCATTTAAGCCAACACGTGTATATAAATACCAAACAAAAGCGATATCAGATAAGGATGCAACCAGCAAGTAGTATTGTACATAGCCCCTGACAATTCCAAGTAAGGCAGTATGCAAACCGAAACAGTGGCAGGGGCAAAGACACTAAGTAGTATGCAAACAGAGACAGTGGCAGGGGCAAAGACACTAAGTGGTATGCAAACAGAGACAAGGCGGTATGTAGCGAGCAAGAGTGCACAACAATAAGCGTAAAACAAAGAAACAGCAAGCAACAAACTTAATCAATAAGTGAGCATAATACATCTCAAGCCCAATATCCATAAAAACAAATGAGAGGATCAAGAGTAAAAGAATGGGATCATTTCCGAAGTTCTATAGGCTTAACTATTTACAAAGAGCATACGTGGTGACATCTTAGGAGTTCAAAAGTTCATCATGAAGTTTTAATTAGCTGTTTAACTATCTAGCATTTAATTATTACTCTTAGAATCAATTCAACACAAATTTATAATCCTGTCAAATATATCAGATCTAGATTTGTCTTAAACTAAACACAAAAGTAGGTGCAAAATATGGATTTCCATTTAACAACCACTCATACATGTATCATAAATGAAAACACCTCTTCTCCACCTATCTTTGAACATGATTAAATGCACATTATATTTTTACAGATCACCAAACATGGTTTATGATCCAATTTTGCTAAAACAGTAGACACAACAGAGGACTGGGACAACAAATAATGGGCCAGATCTAAGCCAAGCAATTGAGGGAAACCTGGGACATATTAGGTGCATAAGAATGATAATCAGCCTAGGTGATCAAATCCAGTCCAGGACAATATTTTAAGAGCGTAATGGAGGCATTTGGACTTAAATCTGCCCCCTAAGATACTATTCATGCTGCTGCTGGCTCAAATATCAACAGAAAATACCAACATTTTTACTAGGGTGAATTCATACAAATGAGACCTAGGGTCATGATATTCAGATGTACAGTAGCATGTTTCAATATTTGTATATATCTCATATTTAAATATTAGCTAGTAAAACAGGTCGACAAGCCATAAACATCAATGAGAGTATTTTACTATCCATTATCTTACCCAGTAAGCAAATAATTACTGAACATCGCGCTTTTTAGACATGAAGATCAAATTTGAATACATACGTAAAATAAGCCTGTGAATTTCACACGCTACGTGATGCGAATACATTCATATATTGTGTTTTGACTGACCAAGAGTTATAATCTAAAGGAAACCATATCAAAACATGACCATTACTTAGCAACCATTTTCAACATGAACAATTTTGCTTTGCACATGACATGTACTTCTAGCAGATACCTTTAATAACTAAACCAAGCATACACATACATTCGCATCTCTTACGTTAGTTATTTAACATACCATATTTGGACCTTCATTCGGCGAATGCTTAGAAGGCAGAATACCCACATATTGAGACAACAAATACGAATATACACGATACGACAGCAATCAGGATAAAACAAGCTTCACATGATTGAATACGAAATCAGAATTTCATAAAGAGGACAGGATTTACCTTCTCCGACAAATGACCGAGCAGCGTATCAAGTCGTCGGTCCACTCGACAAGCTTTGGGTTTGCGATGCGAATAGCGGCAAGGTTGGCGTTGTTGGTTTCTTTGGAACTGAATAGACTCTCATGTACTCTCCCGCTCGCTTTCTCGTATATGCCTGCTCAATTCCCCCGTCGATTCTATGCTATGGATATACTCTTCTTAACTGCTCCTAAGGGTGTCCCTATCGATGCTATGGGTCTCCCTCTCTGACCTCTTCCCTCGAATGCCTATTGCATGTGCCTTAAATAGTCATTCTTCGGGTTCCTCATTAGGTAAATAATCAAGGCTAATTTTCGGGCTGATTCTTGACGAGATTTGTGCTTGATTCGTTGAAGGCTCTTACCATACAAGGGCGATTTTGTGTGATATTGGCTGCCTATTTTGGATTGATTTGCTACTGATTTTGTAGATTCGAATGGGTTCTGATTTTAAGGTATTTATGGAAGATTCGTTTGGTTAGGTGCACAGTTGGAAAAGCCGTGCGTAGGTGAGAAGGTTCGGATTCTCGTGAGAATCTCGGGATATCGCCGTGTCTTGCGCGATGGAAGGTGAAGAGACGTGGTGCGGCGAACTAGGGATTCGCGTGAGGGAGAGGGTGAGTAAGGGCTGCTGGGTTTCTTTTAGGTTAGGTTAAACGAGCGGAAAAGAGTGGGAAAGTAAGGGATGGGCGTGGGCTTGCGGGTAATAAAGACGTGGGTCGGGCGACGGGTTTGGGCTTCTGTGGGTAGTGAAAGAGAAGGGCTTGCGGGTATATGGGCTAGAGATTTGCTGGGCTGCGGGTTGTTCAGGTTTGGGCTGATGTTTGGGCAGCTTAGAATTGGGCTGGGCGAAAAGTTCTTGGTAGATAAAAGGTGTATTTATTTTGAGTAGGATTTTAGGAGTTAGTTTTTAGGTATTAGAATAGGTTTTAGTTTAGGTTAGTGTTATAATTAATTAATTAACAAATGTGATTAAATTAATTAGGTGCTTTATTATAATTATCTAGGTGCTACATTAGTCTAATTATTTAGGTGTTAAATTAGTCTAATAAATGCGCGTGCTATTTAATTAATGCTTAATATTTTAGAACGCTACGCTTATTAAAATCTTATTATTGCATTATTGCGAAGTTAAATTAAAAATGCATTGAGTTTATATTAAATTACTTAAATGCCGAATGCAAGTACGATATTTAAGAATTGTTTAAAGCCTTATAAATGCGACGCTATTAAATAAAAAATTGATTTTAAAATTACAAATGATTATGAAATTCTCTTGCGTATTACTAAATGCGGCTATGCTACTTGACACGACGTCGTTGCTAAATTATTTATTTTATGCATTTATTAATTATTTAAGAATTACGACAAAGCTTAAAGTTAGTTAATGCGGGCGCGGGACTCTAAGTGTTTAAAACTCTACGTAAGACGCGATGCCATTATTAAATTATTTATTTATGTCTGTATTTAATGTTTTATTGTTGTATTTTATTATAAAAATCCTAAAAAATTATTTTACAAAATTAGTGTAATTTTATGGTTAATGGCTGGACGGGAGGGTCAAAATTGGGTGTCAACACCTGCTGCAATAAGTTACCCATCTGTTGAAAATTTTCCAACGATGAGATATCTACTGCAACAAGTTACCCATCTGTTGGAAATTTTCCAACGGATGAGATACCTACTGCAACAAGTTACCCATCTGTTGGGAATTTTCCAACAGATGAGATACCTGCTACAACAAGTTACCCATCTATTGGAAAATGTTCAACAGATGATAAACCTGCTGTAACAAGTTGACAATCTGTTGAAGCTGTTGAAGAAGTTGCAACAACTGAACCATCTGTTGCAACAAATCATAAACATGTTGCAACAACTGACTCATCTATTGCAATAGACAACTGAAGCTGACTCCAACAGATCGTTGAATTGTTGCAACAAGTGCAACTCCTGGGTAGATTTATACCCAGGTGAAAAATTGAAATAAAACATCATTGTTGTACTTACCAAATGAGCGGAAAACACTTATGAAGTAATTGTCAGTGCTACACCAACAAAATCCAGTCAAAAAATTGCAAAATCGGGTGGTCACATTTTTTTCTTTCTTGAGCAACAATGGCGGACGAAGAAGAAGAAGAAGAAAGCAGAACAATGGAAAGAGTTATGAAGTAATTCCCAGTGCTACACGAATGAAATCCAGTCAAAAATTTGCAAAATCAGGTGGTCTTGTTTTTTTCTTTCTTGAGCAAAATTCAGTCAAGACGAAGAAGAAGAAGAAGAAGCGAGTAGCAGCATAAGAAGAAGAAGCAACAACAAGAAGAAGAAATGAAGTAAAAAAGAAGAGCAAAAAATAGTGGAAAAACGCAGGCAAACAGAAAATTTGGCGCGTTTTTTTGGCTATCTAGGGTTTATATGGGTTGGGTCAAAATGTTAAAAATAAAACTTGGGGACAAAGTGTAAAAAATAAAGTTTGGGGTCAAAGTGTTAAAAATATAACTTTGGGGTGAGTCAAAACTCTCTAATCACTAATCCAAAGTTTATCACGCTACTCAATTAAAAAAACTAGATTTAGCCCAACTCAATTTTAAAACCTATTTGTCACATATAATTAAAAGCCCTGGTTACTTAATCTAACTCCTAATAGCGTGGAAAAGGGCGAAAGGAATCACTAAAATAGAACATGAACTTGAGGAAGAGTAAAAAAATAAAATGAAATAAAACATAAAATCGTAAGTTCCAAACAATTAAGGAGCTAGAACTATGATCAATTATTGTAATCTAGTCTCATGAAATAAATTAATACTTTGAATAGAAATTAATTATAGAATGTAGCCTCAAGGAATGTCTGTTTATTAATAAGTTGATATTGCAATAATATACATTTTTAAGAAATATCTAGAATGTGATCAGTAAGCATTAAACTAAATTGAAGAACACTAAAAAAAGAAAGATACATAAAACAACGCAAATATATTTTGACATAATTCAGACGAGTCGTGTATCGTGTGTTCTATGCAAAAATGTTAACTTCTGATCAAAGGTAGCTTTTTTTGGTAGTACAGAAATTAATTAAAAGGGAGGTAAAAATATTTTTCTCGCTTTGTTATGTTAAATCAAAATGAGTTGTGTACTGAGTGGATCATGAATGGATCAGTTTTTTTTTGGAATTGAGTCAAAATTTTATATGGATCGATAAATAAAGTTCATACATTTAATTAAATGTTATATAATTATATCATTAATAGAGGATAATTTTAAATTTGAAAATAATATTAGAGACAAATTTAACCAAATAGGTTTGAAGGACATTTTTAATAGGTGAAGGATATTTTTTATTTCAATAAGTGGAAGGAGGGACAAATTTGATCCAATAGAGATGAGTTAAGGATATTTTTAACCCTTTTAAGATTGATGAAACCCAGAAAAGGGAAAAAAAGAAGAAAAATTAGGCATAAAAATAAGAATCTTAATTTTCTTCATTGCTTAGTCTCTCTTCCCTCCTCTTCGTTTTTGTTCACTCTGTTAGCACAACCCCAAACCTTTTTTTGGGGGTTTTCAGTCTTTTTGTTGGTGGGGTTGCTTAATTCAAAACCCTTGTTATACCCTTTAAAGCCCATCTTTTTTGGTTCTTGAGATTTGCCAATCTTGATTTGTTTTTATTGAAAAAAAATGAAACTTTATTAGTTTTGGGTATTCTCTCTAGGGTTTTCTTGACTTGTCAAATGCAAATTTCCAATATTTCAAGCATTTGTTTTTGGTGTCTTCTCAGCATTTGCTTAATTGGATGGATTTTTGATAACCCCTTTTGATTTCTTGGCTTAAAGATTGAAACTTTGTTGAAGTTCTTGGCTTAAAGTTGTTGTTTTTAGGCTGTGAATTGATTTTACCAACTTTGATAAGGTAGTATGACTAGTGTTTTCAATGAAGAGATACTTGCAGACAAGCTTTCCAAGCTCAACAGCACTCAGCAGTGCATTGAAAGTATGATTCTTTTTTGTTTGTTTGTTGTTGTTTTTCTGTTTTTTCATTTTTGAAGTTGTTATTGTTTACCCCATTAATGGAAAAGTTTGTTGGAACTCAATTTCTGGTTTTGGATCTTGGTAGTTCATTTCTCGTGAATTGACTAAATTGAGTAAGAACTTGTACTTCCAGTTTTCTTGAATCTGACTAGTTCTTTTAGTGGTTCATTTGGAATTTGTTCATTCAGGATTTTTTGATCTACTAATCTTAGTGTCAACAGATGGTGTTTGATTTGTATGTTTACTTGTAACTGTATACTAAACAAGGCTAAAGTGGTACTCCCTTCAAAACCGACTATCATATTTTCATATTGAGAATCAACTTGGCCAGTTCAATTGGATTTAGATAATTTATTCTTTAAAATAATGAATTGCTTAGCTAAACAATAAGAGAAGTATTACAAGTTGCATATATTTAATTTCATAACAATGAACTTTTTTTTTTAAAAAATGTTACTCAAATATCATTTAGTTCAACTTTCAAGAAGTAAATAAGATAACCAACTTAGCACTGAGGACGTACTTTTTAGAAAAAAGGTGAAGATGGACAATTCTTGCCCCTTTGTTCTCTATGTTTGATCTGGAAAGAAGTAATGCTGGTGATGAGTACATACATCTTGTGTTTGCCATTGTCCACTGAGATCGGTGACATTTGGTTTACCAAACTGACAATGATGTGTGCTTCAATTACTTCGATCAAGCTGAGTTTTTTCTTTCACTTGTATTTTTCTCTAGACAAGCTCCACATTTAGAGCATTAACCAAAGTGTTGCTATGAAGATACTTGTGTTTGTATCATTTGTTGATATAGTTTGGATGTGTATAAATGAAAAGTCAGGACTTGGTAGCATCTGAGTGATGTTTAATTTAGAATCATCGAGGTGTGAACAAGTTGACTTGGACACCACCATTATCAAAAAGGAAGAAAAAGAAACCAAAAAAAGAAAGTAGTGGTGATTATCCTTAAACGTTCTTTTTGGAAGTGTAATTGGTCATCTAGGTGCATCCTCTGTATGCATACATCCAAGTCCTTCTATGTACTTTATTGTATTTTGGCATTTGTAAGTTTAAGTTATCTCATTCAGTCTCTCTGGGAGGTTTTCAGTGTATTTCCTGACTCTTAGTGGTAACTGTTTGTTACATTTTATACCAACTCTCACCTTACCGTTATAAAAAAAATAACCCCCACCCCACCAAGAAAAAAAGGAAAAAAACACTTCATATGTCTCTCCCGCTCCATCTTGTTAGGAATAAGATTGCATTTATCCTATCTGAGGTCCAGAAGTAGATTAAAGTAGAAGGTTGGGTGACGTCTTTTGACCTACTTTTAACTTGCTGAGAAATGCAGCTAATTCGTTACTCCCTCCATCCCAATTTATGAGGCATATCCCTGAAAGAATGTGTCATACTTCCTTATTTTAAAACACATTAACTTTGAACTTCTCATTTTACCCTTATGAGATGATTTATAGCCACACATAGGATATGACTTGATTTAGACCATAAGCTTCAAAAGTATCTGTGCCCAGTCAAACATTGCCACATAAGTTGGGACGGAGGGAGTAGTAAATTAGTCCATACTGATGATTACTATGAATATCTTAAAATTATATATATGCCATTGTTTACAAGGAATCTTCTTAGGGTTGATATATGAAGTTCAATCTTCTCACTTGCAGTTTGAACTCTTCTGCTGTCATTATGTGGAATGCACGACTAGCAAATTAAACAAGAAGGGTTATCTTCTCATTCACCTGTGTTACTATATAGTAGATAATGTCTCCCTTTTATCTTGTTCTCTACCATCTTTACGTCATTTGCCTTTCATTAATAAAACATAGTTGCATATTGGCTGTGAGTTTTATAAGACCATCACTTGGAGTGATACTCGGGAACATCCTATTGCTTCTCTATTTGGATCTTTGCATCCCAATTCATACTCTTTTTCCTTTAACATTGTTTGTGTTGGTTTTTTTAATGCAGCATTGTCCCATTGGTGCATCTTCCACCGAGATAAAGCAGAGCTGGTTGTTACAACATGGGGTAAACAGTTCCACAGTTCTGAAATGGCTCAGAAAGTCCCCCTACTGTACCTTGCAAATGACATCCTGCAAAACAGCAAGCGTAAAGGAAATGAGTTTGTCACCGAGTTTTGGAAGGTTCTTCCTTCAGCACTCAAGGAGGTTGTTGGAAAAGGCAATGACCATGGAAAGAATGCAGTTTCCAGATTGGTATGCTTCGTGCCATTTTGCTTCTGAACTTTTGACCTCCATAGTCCATACCCTAGCTCATCAGGACACAGAGCAAAAGGCAAAATTGCAGCCTACTTTAGCTCTTTTTTTTCTAGTGTTTGTTCAACTTGTTCGAAAATTATTGAGATATAGTAGTTTGACTGTGCGTTTCAAAAAAAAAAGAAGAAAATATAATAGTTTGCCTCTCTTGCTTAAATGGTTTGTAGGTTAATATATGGGAAGAACGGAGAGTTTTTGGATCTCGAACACAGAGCCTGAAAGATATAATGCTTGGAGAAGAGCTGCCACCACCATTAGAGTTTGGAAGAAAGCGAAGTCGTTCTGTCAGAATAGTTAAAAGGGACTCACGGTCCATAAAAACGGTGACATGCTCCTCATAAGGCACTTTTGTTTATATCCACTGATTACTTAATGGCTTTATCTTGCTTGGTTCAGTATTACTTCTTGTTCTTACCCCTGCTTTGTAACCAGAAATTGACCGTTGGAGGAACAGCTGAAAAAATTGTGTCAGCATTTCACTCGGTAGTCAGCGAGCATTCTACTGAAGATGAAGAAATGAGCAAATGCAAGTCTTCTGTTCACCATGTGAGAAAGATGGAAAAGGATGTCGATATGGCCCTTGCAAAAGGTAATCTGGTTCTTTATTGGAATGCAAAATTAACATGTCTGTATGGATTGCTCATTATGTTGATAATAACCTGTTGCCATTGCTATTTTGAACTTTGTACACCTCAATATTAGAAAAGAAAGAGTGGACGATGAAGATATACTGAAGCCTGTGGTTTTGACCGAGTGAAATCCAATAATCGCTAGAACAATAGTCAATTCTCAAGCTGTGTGTGTAAAATATCATTTTGCATAACTTTCCAGATTAAAGGAATAAAATTATGTCTCCTAGTATAGGCTGCCTGGTAGATTAGTCAAGGTACATGCAAGTTGGCCTGAACACCACTGAGATTAATAAAAAGGAACAAAATTACAGGGCTGAGACCTTAACATAATGATAGATTAGACATCTCTTTACTGTCCTTTTCTCCCAAAAATTATTACTTGTAAATTATTTATTGGGAATTGAAAGCATTAATCTTGTGTTGCAGCAAAAGATCCAAAGAGAAAAACCTTGTCCAAAGAACTGGAGGAGGAAGAAAGTATTTTGAAAGAGTGTATTGAGAAACTTAAAGCTGTTGAGGCAAATAGATTGGCCCTTGTAACACAGTTAAGAGAAGCACTAAATGAACAGGTAAGGGATAAAAGCATTTGTTTAATCTTCCTATTCTTGGCATATTTTGGTGCTGTACTTATTGTCCAACTCATTGCTTCTTAATTTTGTCAGGAATCCGAACTAGAGAACGTTCGAACTCAGATACAGGTTTTTTTTTCTTACTTATAAATTTTAAGCTTATTATTTTGTTTTCTTACACTGCTGTTTGCTTTATCCTTATCCTTTTTTTGGCGGGGGAGGTGCGGGGCGTTGGCATTGTTGGACGGTGGAAAGTGGACCGAAGGAAGACTTCAATATGTGATACAATGAGAAGGAAAGGGGAGGGTCCCATGTTGGGTGTTGGGTTTCCATGTTGCTTCTTGAACACCTCCCCAAATAATTGAAATAGGGGAGAGATGTGTGTAAAGCCCAATTGCCCTTGTATGAACATCGATGTTATTGTTATTTCTTGTGTCCATCCACGCATAGTGGCATAAGACATGTGGATAAGATGGAAATTTGGATCTACTTGAGATAAATAGAATCTTTGATAGAAAATGGATTTGGGTAGCTGAAGCCACCGAGTTGACATACTGATATACTGACGGCCCTTGCTTTATGTTATGGTGTATTACCATGGAATGGTAATTCAATGGATGGGCTTGTATAGTGTTTCAGTTGGTCTATTTGTTAATCTTCTCCATCATTCTGACCTACATCGGATATTGTTCCTTCTTTCTAAATATTTAAACGTGTGGCGTGATTTCTTAGTCAAAACTGAGTTTATATAATAGGAATTAATTTTATGTATTGGATTTTCAGGTGGCGGAAGCACAGGCAGGGGAAGCCAGCAACATGCGGAAGCATCTAGACGATGAAGATTTTGTGGGAGAGAAAAAGCCTTTGGCTAATACATCAACATCAAGCAAGAAGACAGCCGCAGCAATTGCAGCTGAGGTAGCTGACAAGCTTACTGCTTCTAGCTCTTCTCAATATATCATGTCATCGGTCCTCTCTACATTTGCTGCTGAGGCGGCAAAAACTGCCGGGCTGTCAAAACCTTCGTCCACCAACAATTCTATTTCAAAACCAGAAAAGTGTTTATCGGATTCAAATGTTTTAATGCCACCACAACAGTTACTTAATCCTCCCCAAAGTAACCCTTATCAGTCAATGTTGGTTCCTCATCCCACAGTGCATGGTCAAATGACAAATACTCCGGGTCAATATCATTCAACATCCCAGCAGTATTTACAGCCATCAGCAGGAATGGTGAGCCCTTATGGTTATGCCTTGCCATCTGTACCACCTCCATCAGTACCTCCATCGTATATGATGCCTTTAACACATCAACCATATGCAGCACAACAGCAACAAGTACCGTTACCTCAACAAGCTCCCCCTCCTAATTTCCGACCTTTAACACCTATTCAGCCACCTGGAATGGTATACTATTCTCAACAACATCAATCACAATGAAAGAGTACTCTTTTCAACTGACTCTTACAAAAATGGTATCAGAAACAACAAATTTCTGGATGTGAACAATAGGAGGTCGTTGGAGGAATCATGAAGAAGTCTAACCGACGTGTAGTGTTATATACAGGGCAAGAGCCGCTGATAGTACAGGTAATAGATTATCATTAGTGCTTCATTTTTCCATCTTCAAGTCGGTTTACAAATCTCTGTGATGATGATTAGTGTCTTCATCTGTTGTCATTGTTGTTCCTTGGGAATTTTTTTTCTGCTGTTCTCCTTTTCATCATACATGTAACACTAACATGATGGACAGGGGCTGCTGACAATTTTGTATTACTAGTTAAACAAGATAAAAGAACTAGGCTTTTTTCTCACCTAAACTTGGTAAAAGAAATAGTCAGCTCTATCTCCATCACATTTCTGTTTTCGGTACTTAATCTAAGCCAAGAAATAAATTAAAAAAAATTAATAGAAAAGATATCGTCAGTTATCAAATGCTAAGACTAACTTGGATAGCCCTTGTACTTTTGAGGGGTCTATTTATGTGACCCAGGCTTGTTCTGGTTATTTTTTGAAAAAAGTGTGGTACTTGATCTGTCCTTGAGATGTGATATCGAGATATGTTTTACATAGACTCAGGTGCAAGTTTCTTATCACCGAAAGAAAAAGGACCCGGTATAAGTATTAGACAAGAAACAAATTTAATAGGTTGCTTTCATTTTTTATTTGAGTGTTATAGTGCATTTAAAGAATCCATAGAGATGCACATCATGTCACACCTTTTTCATCAAGAAAGGGTGAAGAATTCATTTCACAACTTGGTTACAACAGGTTTTGATTATTAAAAGAAGAGTTGGAAAGTGGAAGGTGTTTGGACATCCAATTTTGTTTTGACAGTTGAAAACGTAAAATAGTACTATGTGATTTGGAATGGCCTGGGGCTGAAGTCCCTACTGGAGGACCTGATTACAATGTTGTTTTCTCTGCTTCTGGAAAACAAGATTGGAAATATAGTTGGTGTTCTTTTGATTGTCCTTTTTCACATTCTTTATCCCTCATTCCCTTAACCTACACCCACAATCAATAGGTGTTTCTCACTTCTCTTCATGACTCTACCTCTTGATTGTTGAGCCCTGACACTTTTCGACGTAATAAGTTATGCAGAAATAAAAAGTGTAAATATCTTCAAATTAAAGGCAAGATAGTGTGATTGCATCATGTCATATAGTACTTTCATATAATACTTTGTCTGTTGTTTCTTTCATTAGGCGATATCAGCATCTTTCCACAATCAAGAGAAGGGTATGTGCATTAAAATGTTTTAAAGTAGCCATAGTACTTAAAAAAACTAAACTTGAGGATAAGAGCAGTAGGAAGCTTGTACTATATTTCAAGCAGCATCAAGGCTTCAATCTTCCTAAAATCGTTAGAAAGTGGCATCACAGACGGATTCAAAATTTAAACTTGATGGGTTCAATTTTTAAGGCTCTTAGCACTGAAGCATTGTAGTCTAAAGATTTTGAAAATAATACTTTTTTGAAATTATGGTGGGTTCTCTCACACATTTCATCTCGAAAATGAGCTCTGGTCATTATCACTTCTTTGAATTGCTTGTATAATTTCATCTATGGCATTTGACTATAGCATTTTTGGTGCATACATCAGGTGCGGGAATTTTCTATCGGGAACTTGAGATACTTTACAAAAAGCCAATTTGAATAACACATGGTAAAACATTTTACAGACCTAGAATCAGTTAATGCATGAAGGACAGCTTGTGATGCGGTGCAATCGAACATATGTCAGCAATATGTCCTATTAGAACAAAGTATAAACATCAAAAGCATATGCAAAATGTATATATTCTTTGGCAATATATCGCTCAAATTAAGTTACAGCAAGTCTAGTGATAGTCCATTACTATTAGGGAAAAGACTTTGAAAAAAGAGTTAAAAATATCATCCGTTACGAATTTGGGTCAAAAATAGCCCTGTCGTCATTAAAGTTTTCAAACATATCCTTCTCTTAACGGAAATCCTAAATCTCCCAAAATAATCCGATTTTAATTTTTAAACTCGCTCCATGCATATAAAATTGTATGAACCCTGTGGTTGAATTATTTTAATCTTTAGCATGAGCTTCCTAATTAAAGTTGTGTTGTGGACGACTATGAGGAGAGAATCCCTAATGGAGCGGATAGAAATTTGAGATTTTCGTTAAGAGAATGGCATATTTGAAAAACCCGTTTAACCATCAAGAAACCGACAACAAAATAAGTGCCAATTCTTATAGAAGTTACATTTGAAAGGAACACAATCATGTGAGAGCACTGTGTATTTCCTATCAGGGACAGAAACCACACCTCAGGAAAAGTTAGAATGACAATAAGAATCTGAGGGGCTGAATAACACCCTAAAGTAACAGCAAAGTCAACTGCACATAAGGTGGTAGCATGGAAATGATGCAATCATCCTAAGTGATGCTGATGAAGACCAAATTAAGATGCTAAGCATCACCACTGATTCTTTTTGAAGGAATATCAGGGTTACATATCAACCGGAAAAAGAGCTTGATGTATCCAATTAATGAACCTCAGCAGTTACATCAATCAATGTGTTAGAGATCTTAGGAGGAGAAATGGGATCACCGCCAACAGTCTTCCTTGGCATGATACTTGGAGCAAAATGCAGATCAAAGGACATATGGAATTGGCAGACTAGTTCTAAGAAACAGTGTTTTGGATGCCCTCCCTACGTACATAATATCATTTTCCCCCCCTAAGGTAAAGGAGATAAATGCATTGAGAAGGAATTTTTTGTGGCGGGGGAACAAAGAGAAGAGATTTCCACCTTGTAAAGTGGTTTAAACTCTTACCCTCGGTAAAAGCAAGGAGACTTGGGCTGTTGGGCATCAAGAACCTCAGAAAACAAAATCAAAGTTTGCTCATGAAGTGGTTGTGGAGATGCTCAACTGAAGATCAATAATCCTTGTGGAAGAATGTATTCAAAGGAAAGTACAGAGAAGATGGCACATGGAAGACAAAAGGGCTGAACACTGAGTATGGTGTTAGTGTTTGGAAGACTATCAAGAACCTCTGGCAAATATTCAGCAACAGAACAAGCCTTAAAGTTGGAGATCGACAGCAAATATCCTTTTGGGAGGACTACTGGCTAGGAAATGACACTGTTGAACTTATATTCCCTTAAGGTTTTAATCAACAACAAAAGGCCAACATCAGTGAAGTTTGGAGCAACCATGGAATTTAAGTTTGAAGAGGTCTCTAAAGGACTGGGAGGTGGATAGGTTTGCTGAGTTTCATAACACATTAAACCAATTCACCGGAGCTAACCAAACTCAAGACAGAATATGGTGGAGAGGGCACAACTCTGGATTCTTCTCAGTTAAAAGAACATATGACATGCAACAATCTGAATGTTCAGTGGCCATGAAAACACATGTGGAGGGCCAAATTTCGTACAATGACATGTTTTGTTTGGTTAGTAGTCAAGAAGGCCTGTCTGACACAAGACCATCTCCAAAGAACGGGAATACATCTATGTTCTATCTGCCACCTATCTGGAAAAAATGCGGAAACAAATAGCCATATTATCATGCACTGCAGAGTGACTACACAACTATGGGACATTTTCCTAGCTATGATAGGTTTGAGCTGGACAATCCTATGAATGCATTGGATCTGCTATCCAGCTAGAACAGAAGGGGAGGCACAACAACCCAAAAAAAGATGGAATATAATTCCAGGCTGCATATGATGTACTATTGGAGGGAAAGTAATCTAAGATGCTTTGAAGGCAAAGCAACCCAGTCCAATAGATAAAACTTAGTTGTATTTTGCTTTTTCATTTTTGCTGTAAACAGTTCATATAATAAACTTGAGTCTCGACAAGAAGTCCTAGAGTCTCTATAGAGAAGTAGATATTTTGTCTAGTCTAGAATTTTTGCTACATACTCTCTGTAAATATGGCCTTCACAGCCTTATATAATTTTAATACAAGTTTGTTACCATCTGGAAAAAACTATAAGAATCTAAGCATGCTGTATCAACACTTCATCCCTTTCCTGACAATGAAGTCTCTGATAAAAAGTGGAAGGTGGTACATGATTGCAGCAATAGTAGACAAATGGCCAGTAGAAAACCAAGCTGGAGGTTTCTCCTTCAGCACCGCGTTCACGGTCCTCTTTGCAAATTCTTCTGCAGGAGTTGATTTTGGGCCTTGTGAGAAATGTGCTCGTGCCCGGATTGGTTCTTCAAATTTCTTGTACAACTTCCACTCTGGCATTTGACTGTAATTGGCAATGGCAGAGTTTCCAATGTTCGACGTCACAGCTCCAGGGACAACAGTGATGACATCAATGCCAAATGGCTTAAGTTCCAGTCTGCATATAGCACATAGTAGAGCAATAAGGACTATCAGCATAAACACGTACATATGCCACTCCGGGAAGGGAAAATGTAAGTTTGTAGAAATAATTGATCCAACAGAACTTATCAAGAAAAAATTGATCCAACAGAACTTATCAAGAAAAAAATTGATCCAACAGAAGCTTTGGTTATTGGAGTAAAACAGCTTTGACAGGCATTACTTGAACTCAACGTTGTCTGTCAGCTGTGGTATCACCGTATCAGGAAACAATAAGGAATTCTATTACCATCTAACCTATAGGTGGATGATAGATATGTGCTAATTATCCCTTCTTAAAATAGGGTACAGTCCCAAGCATCTGAAAATCAGCCAAGCATACTACCAGAATAAGCATCTCTTTATAAAAAAAAAGCCTACTGGCTACTGGGCCTTTCATAGCTTAACACCTAATCTTCTCTTACAATCTAGAGTCAGTATAGAAAAGATTATGTTGGTGAACGAATGAAGCATAACTCAACAACGAGCATCCTACTATCACCTGATTTTAATTACGTACATAAGCTGGCAACCTCTTTCTGTGTAATACTATACAAATTGACATCCTAAGTTTTGAGCTATAATACTATCACCTGCTTGGACTTGGGTATACAAGACGGCAAGGTCTTACTGGTAGAGCAAGGTCTTACTGGTAGATGCTATATAAGAGGACATCCTTATTTTTTGAAACACTTTGGTAATGCTCCCAAATAATGAATCAGAACACATGGTTAAGCTACAACACCTTAATCTACCCAATAACTTTTTCAATTTAATCTAGTTCTTCCTTTTCCCCTGCTTTTAACTGACACAAAATTAGAGATTCACAATGGAAGGTTTGAGTATGGTTATAGAACCCTCACTCTGCACAACTCTTTTATGTATCCCAGTCACCAGCACACTGGTCAATTGAGTAAACCTCTCTTACCTAACAGATTTCCCAGTTGTAACTTTTTCCGTAGAAACTTCCACAACAAGCTACAATTATCCCAAAAATTAACATATGTACAATCTGAGACTGCGAATTTTTTTTAGATAACCAAAATGGTAACGATGGAGGCGGTAGTCGGAGATGATAGGGGAGAAAGCAAGCAAATGAATAAGCTGTCACAGTTTTTTTGAGAAAAGCGAAGATACAACCATCTTCTATTCCAGATTGAGTATCATATTTTGACTTGGCAAGGACATTAGGAAGAGAATTGAAAAGAGAAGACTTTCTAGCTAAGAGGTAAGACGTGAAGCTATATTTATATGGATTCTTCATTTTCTTGACATACGGGTATTGAAATGCTGGTGTGTGTTACTTTGTGCAAAGTCTTCAAAACATGTTGAAAAGTAACAATAAGTTACATCAATCTATAACTGATACTTGAAGACATCTATATCAGATATGTCCAGTAGCTGAGTGCCTGAGAGTCCATGTATCATAGATGCGAGACCATGTTACTTACTTTTATTTTAAGTTTTAAATATATTACAGAGAAAATTTTACAAAGAGTTGCAAAAGTAGCCAGAGGTAAGATTTTGTGTTAAGATCAACTCTTTTTCTATGGAAGCTGAAAAGCATGATGGAATAAAATAAAAAAGGAAATGGGACATTCAACTGGGAAAGAGTGAAATTCATCTTTTGTTGTAGTTAGAAGAACTTAAGAACTTGATAAAATAGCCTTAATCAACTTTCTCATTGACATTACAAAAAGATGCAAATGAAGTCGGAATATTTGATCATAGGAGGAAAACAAGGCCAAAAAGCTAATTTGGTTTAAGGAATGAGGTCGAACAGGTGATTTCTCAGTGTAAAGGTAACACTGTTGGGCAAGAAGGTGGGCATGTTCAAAGAAACTTTTCCGGCTGCATATACATCTTAAGTACAAGAACTGAATCATTCATCACAATAGAAGAACAAAGACGAAGAACGTAATGTGTCTCAAGGAAGTGAAATTAAACAGGTGATACCCAAACAAATCTTGTAATATTTTTGAAATCCAATAACAAAGGCACAACAAATAATAAAGTTAAAAGCAAGCAGTAAAATTAAGTTGCACTATGATAAGTATCACTCCAAAGTAGAATAAGCATCCAAAAACAAAGTTGGATATTGCATACAGACGTACCTCAAGGTATCAGTAAAAGAATGAACAGCAGCTTTGGATGCACTATAAGCACCAGACCATGGTCCTGGAGCCAAAGCAATACAACTTCCAACATTGACAATTTTCCCCTTTTCCCTGGATGCCATGTGTGGAACAACAGACTGAATTAACCTTATGGGACCTATATGAATATAAAACAATGTCATAAACAAGCACAAAAAATAAGAGAGAATAAAATTGCTGTCAGGGAAAGTTAAGAAAAATAAAATAAGAGAAGAAAGACGCATGAGATAAATAATCATTTACTTCAACTCAGCCAGGAGACTAAGATGGAAACTTATTTGGGAAAAGGAGATACACGATGATATCTTGTTATCAGGACCAAGAGTGTAGGATGTGAACACAGAAATATAAATCATTCATAATGCTTTAATGTGTGCAAGTTGAGAACATTAGATTTCATAAACTGAAGCGAACCAAATAAACACATGTATTTATGTGTTAACATAGTTCAAGCATCTTCCTGGTTCTTTTTTTCTAAAGAAGTTGAATCATCTTCTAATTCTCTAAGCATAATTTAAACAAATCCAGAATTTTTGAAAACAAGAAGGAGAATGTATCTAGTCTGAAATTTAACTATGTTTCTTTACTTGCTTTTTGGAGCAACATGGCAAATGTAGATGATACTTATGATGTAGGTGCCATGGTTGATTGATTAGTTCCCTACACATTGTGTGAGGAATACTTTTGGTATACATTGTCCTTAGCAGCATATTCTTGATGTTGGAAATATATAATACTTCACCCAAAAAATAAAATATTACAGCCATCTCAGATTGAAAACAAGCTTTTCATTTTGGGAGGTTCCAAAAATGTGTTTAGTTTCCCCAAGAGAAGAGAATTCTAGCATGAACAACACTAAACATTCCCGACTTTACCTCTCAACAATTGTGACAAGTCAAAGAAAATGTTAAATCTGCATTGGAAGGAGCATTATTTCCAACTTAACTGATAATGTCTTAAATGCAGCTTTATTTTTTATGAAGCACATAACAGGATGATAAAGTGTGTCGAAGATTACAGATAAGCGTTAAAAAGAATCGATGTTACTCGTATTGAGAGACTTCATGTTACTTGTTGAGGATCTCAGAAGCAAGGAAATAGGGAATAGTAAAAATTACAACATAAATAGCAAGAACAGCAACAGGCTTGCATTGTTAATGAAGGCTCTGAAAAAGAGGCATCGCAAAAAATGAACCATAGAACTCAATTATTCAGCATGCCACAGCCAAATGGTTCAAGAGAATAAACAGATTACTGATTCCAATTATGTAGGAATTAGGATGGAGAGAAAATGACATTTCCAAATGCAATGGTTAACTAATTAGACTCACAAACAGTTAAGAGGACCCATTTATTTGCCCATACATTAGGATATCAGTCATCAATGATGTATATGAGATATTAGCAGCAGATTTTCCATCGTCCTGCTTCTCGTTAGCCTTATTCTTTTAGTTCTTCCAGAGGACCCCTCAAGGTTCTAAAGTTTGAATTTGGTTAATTTCAGTCATTTCCCATTTTCATTGCAAAGTAGTAAACCAATAATGCCTTCAAAACAAAAATTAAAACAGGTTCAGCCAATCAATTTGGAAAATGACAGTTAACTTCCCTCTCTGTCTCTTACACAGTGCCGTTTGAAGTTACAATAAATAGCATTGTAATTAACTTGATATAATTGGGTCACAGATGTACTGTATTAAATGAACTGCTGCTTAGGTGAATAACTCTTAGTAAAGCTGTAAACATTTCCAAACCATTGTATCTACAAAGCATGTTAAACAATGTTTAAGCAATTAGTAATAAATAAATAAATAAATAATTTCAAGTTTGGCTCAGTTTCATAAGCCAACAGCTCTGTGAAGTCATACTGTCCTCTTGAGTTCAAATATCCCTAGTGTACTGTTGGTTGAACAGGTAATCAGACCAGAAACACAAATAAGGCACATAGGATAAAATTAGTAGATCAAATACTAGTGCTGCTAGTAAACATATTCTCTATCAGATTACCAAATTTACTTCTAATAATTGTTTGAAGGACAGGTTGGTAGCCAGCCAACCAATCATGGGCCAATACCTTAAGGGCACGTTTGGTACGCTGTATTACGCTGGACTGCACTGGACAAAAAAATAATACAGCGTTTGGTGGGCGTTTTCAGCCGGACTGGACTGTACTATTTCTAAAAATAGTACACTCCAACTGCCATTTTTGAGACCCATCTCCCCTGGACTGTACTAAAAAAATAAAAAATAAAAATACAGTCCATTATATATTAATACTCTAATACCGTTCATTCTATATTAATACAGTCCATTCCATTATAATACAGTACAGTCAATGCAAAATTATACAATCCAGTACGACGTACCAAACGAGCCCTAAGTCATTTTCTATTTATATTGCACTATTGTCCAAATCAAGCCAGTAACGTCAACAGGTCAGCACACATATGGATGCCCAACAACCTATTGAGCTATCCAAATACGAGAATGTAAGCTGGTTGTCTTTATCTCAACTTTACTGTAGAACCATCTATTGTTCTAAAAAGGAAAACCCTTTATTCTCCTTTTTGAAAGGGAAAACCTTCAGGGTCGTTTAGATGTTGGTTTGAGTTATGCATGTGTTAGAATGCAAGGATTAGCTATGAACGGTTTAATTATGCTGAGTTTAATTATTCATGTCTTGATTACTCCATCTTCTACCCTGCATAAAGTGAAACATTAATCCCCTTGTAACTTATACATGTATTAGTTATGTGGGATCGTAAATGGTAACCAAACACCGTACTTGATGTGCTGAATTTTATACATAGCAACTAAAATGCTTATGCTTATTTTAGTACATGATTAACTTACTTCCTAACCAACAACCAAACGACTCCTTATTTTACTTTTGGATCAAGTACTCAAGAAAAGAGTTGGTAAAATGTAAGGGGTATTACAAAAACCAGAAGGCTCAACAACCATCAACTCTTATATAATAAGGTAAACTTGAAAATACCAAGATGCAATTTTAGTTCCAAATTTATGCTAAATTTGATACAGAGTTCCCATCAATTCAAAACAAGAAATCACCTATCAAGAACTTCAATAAACTTCTACAAATTGATTTTGTTTTAAAACAACAAATAATTGTGTTGCCCTATTAACCTCTAAATACAACACCAGCAACATACCCAATATAGTGGGGTTGCAGATGTTAGTATGTACTCAGAACTTATTCTTATCTTTGTGGGATAGAGATGTTGTTTCCGATAGACCATTCAGTCACATATACAGATAACTCAAATTAATACGATAATCAAAGTATAAGAAACAACAAATATAATTAGAATCGAAAAAAAAAGAAACTACAAAAGTAATACTACGACTAACATATACCGAAAACATTGGTATTGAAGGTATGTTGAATAGAAGATAAAGGGAGTTCAGCAAGAGGGCCAACACACTGTACACCAGCGTTATTAACAAGAACATCAATACGCCCAAACTTTTCAAGAACATTATTGAGCACATGGGTGACACTTTGCTCAGACAACACATCGAGTTCATAAAGAAAGAATCGTGGGTCATTTTGGAAATCGGACATGGATGTTAAGGACCGAGCAGTGGTGACAACAAGACAATTCTTGCCAGCAAAAGCTCGAGCAAGTTCATGGCCTATGCCGCCATTTGAACAGCCTGTTATGAGAACTACTACCTTGTTTTCCATGACAGAGAATATGGGGGTGGTGGGGTGGGGAGAGAGGTGAAGGAGATTCGGTGAGCACTACTAAGAGAAATTTACAGAGTCTTCAATGCCATAAATGGATGAAATTGGCAAATAATAGTTATTTGTTGGGACATTTGGACTATTAATTAAGTTGTACTTGATAAGCTTGTAAGTACAGAAAATGATTGAAATTGATTTTATATAAAAAAAGAAGTCACATATTTGAATAAAAGAGCTGAAATTGAAAATATATTTTTTATTAAAAAGACTAGGGTCTTTTGCTAGAAGGCATATCCAGAAATTTATTTAGGAGAAAAGAAATGCCTCAAATTTCTGAAAATTAGGGGATGACCTCCATTTATGACATCAACAACGTCAGATTTTGCTGCGTCCAAACTTAGTCTCAAAGTTTTGAAAACTACACTTTAGTTCTCAATCCCAACTATTTATTTACTCGAAAAAATTAATAAAAAGCATAATATTTACCTCCCAAAGCTCTGGTTCTCTATCCAATTCTTAGGTACCGTTTTCGGCAAATTTTTTAACATTTCATCGGAAAATCAGTCTCCAACGACGAAAAGCTTATCTATTTCAGATATTGTAAGTAAAAGTTGGTAGAAATCGTTGAAAACGAGCTATTTTCATTGTTATAAAAGCTCACTTTTTCCGGTGAAAATCTGGCTCGATTTTGATTTTTTTTATTCAAATACCTCAATTCGTAACTGATTAGAGCTTTATCCCTGTTCTTTTTTGTTCTGAATGAGGTACAGTTTGTCGAGTCATCGACCTTAGCCATAGTCTATTATAGATTTATTATGGCGTCGATTGCAGAATATATTATAGTAGGTTGTAATTTTATGGGTGAATAATGTTGAATTGGAATTATGTGAGCAATGTGACAGTGCCGATTGTCGTGCGTCGTAATGGTACGTATACTGACTTGGTTACGAGCGTAATGGAAAGAGGTGAGTTAAATTGTGAACCTAGCGACTTGCGATTAGTTATATGATTAATGCTCTACCCACTAGGAGGAAAACCCATCATTCTTTCACAACGAAGATATACGGGTGGGGTTGCACATGTTTGATGTTGTTGTTGACGGTTCTAGGCCTATTTTAAGAATAAATGCTATTGAGATGTCTCAAGTTGTAACTACATCAACAGCCCCAACACTACTCGCACCCCCACCCCATAGCCGCTCGCCTTTAACGATTCAATACAACATGAAGGCATGAGTGATCATTCAATGGATATGGATGATATTGATTGTGGTGAGAAAGATAGTGGTGACGGGCAGCCAAGTGATTGTGATGGTGGTGATGGGCAGCCAAGTGATTCACAAAGCAACCATACATTCAATGATGTAACCAGTTTTTATCATGGGCAAACATTCTATAACAAAGACTATTTATTGATTTTATTGAAGAAAGCTTCGGTAAAGACCCCATTTTTGTTTTAAACTGGAGAGGAGTAATAAGAAATATTATAGAATGGTATGCAAATATGCTAATTGTGGTTGGATGCTGCGGGCCAGTAAATACGAGAACTCGAAAAGGTTTCGCATTTACAAGTACGTTAGTAATCACAATTACGAGATTGAACATGTTACAAATTGTCATAAGCATGCCTCGTCAGTTATCCTTGCATCAATCTTGATGAATGATTATATTGTTAACAAAGGGCCAACGACAAAGAAAATTCAAAGGACGCTTTTCAGGGAATTCCATTGTAAACCAAGCTATTGGAAGTGTTGGAGGGTAGGTGCAATGACTAAGAACCTAATTAGGGGGACACTGGAGCACGAGTATGTTTTTTTACAGGCTTCCTCTTATATGATTGAAAGTCTAAATTCAAGTTCCAGAATCTGCATTAGCCTTGATGATGCGAACATGTTTAAATATTACTTCATAGCTTATGCAACTTGCATTCGAGGATATACCCACATATGAAAGGTTATTGTCGTTGATGAAACACGTTTATACGGCAAGCACGAATGTATGTTGTTGTCTGTCATAGCACATGACACCGAGAACCATATCTATTCAATTGCATTTTGCGTGACAGACAAGGAGTGTTATGGATCTTGGACCTACTTCTTCGAGCAGCTGAAGCATATAATTTCCGGTGAACCGGACTTGTGCATCATTTCTGATAGGCACAATAGCATAGCCAACGATGTTTTCAGAACTTTTAAGCATGCTCATCATGGACTATGCATAAAGCATCTTGTTGATAATCTTCAAAAAAATTACCAATGTGAAGACTCTCTTCATTATTTTTATGATGCAGCAAAGACATATAGTTACTAGGAGTTCGATGAACATTTTCAACAATTTAGGGCTAGATGCCCTGAAGCAGCTAATTACCTTGAGTTTGATATTGAATTTGACAAGTCGAGCAGGACATATTTTTCAGCAAACAAGTACGATGTGCTGATCACAAACATCGCCGAGTTGCTAAACTCAATGTTGAGGGATGAAAGAAAGTACCATGTGAGTGCCATATTCAATTGTGTTTCTAGGAGATTTGCTAAAATTTGAAGGGAGAGGCGTGCATATACTGGTGATTCAATTAATTTATTTGTGCCTTTGACTGAAAAGACGATAAGAAAAAAGATGAATGAGGGCGACTCTTTGTTTGTTAATAATATAAATGTGGATGTTAACCAGTTCACTGTAGTCAAAATGGTTAACCATTATAGACCATCATGGTTGAGTATAAACCATGGGAATAGAGACTATTATTGGAACGAGAAGTCTGTTGAATTTACACAAGTTCTGCGGACCCACAAAAAATAGAACCCCAAATCTCAAATCCCAACCCCAACCCTAACCCCAAACCCCAAACCCCAAACACTAAATATTTGTATAAAAATGTCATTCATAAATAAAATAAATAAAAAGACTTAAAACTCATTAAACATTATAATTAAACTTTAATACATCATATGAGAGTCTACATATATTAGTGACATGATCCAAAGAGTTTAAGAGAATCATAGTGTACTTAAATCAATAATATTTATCCAAAAAGGTCATAAATAAATAAAATAAAATAAATAAAAGGACTTAACACTCATTAAATATTATAATTACACTTTAATACATCATATTAGAGTACACATACATTAGAGACATGATCCATAGAGTTTAAGGGAATCATAGTGTACTTAAATCACTAATATTTATCTAAAAAGGCCATAAATAAAATAAAATAAATAAAAGGACTTAACATTCATTAAACATTATAATTACACTTTAATACATCATATGAGAGTCCACACGATCATTAATTAATTATTTGTTTATTTTCTTTTCTTAGTTATTGAAAAAATTAATTGTTTAATTTGAGAAATATAATGTACAAAATAAAAATTATTCTATAAATTAATAAATATTAATTTATCAATAAATTAATAAAATATTCATTTATTAATAAATTAATAATCTCGTATAAGATAATAATTTTTCAGGTTCCAACGATATTCATTTATAGAGATTTCATGTGTTGACACCCAATTTTGACCCTCCCGTCCAGCCATTGACTATAAAATTACACTAATTTTGTAAAATAATTTTTTAGGATTTTTTACAACAATAAAACATTAAATACAGGCATAAATAAATAATTTAATAATGGCATCGCGTCTTACGTAGAGTTTTAAGCATTTAGAGTCCCGCGCCCGCACTTATTAACTTTAAGCTTTGTCGTAATTCTTAAATAATTAATAAATGCATAAAATAAATAATTTAGCGATAACATCGCGTCAGGTAGCATAGCCGCATTTATTAGTAATCATTTGTAATTTAAAATCATTTTGAATAATAGCGCCGCATTCATAAAAGCCTTAAACAATTCTTAAATATTATACTTGCATTTGGCATTTAAGTAATTTAATATAAACTCAATGCAATTTTAATTTAACTTCGCAATAATGCATAACAATAAGATTTTAAATAATAGCGTCGCATTCTAAAGTATTAAGCATTAATTAAATAGCACGCCCATTTTTTTCTTGTAATAATTTTAATAAAGCACCTAAATAATCTAAGCACAATTTATTGATTTAATTTACTACTAATTAATTAAATAGCACCTAAAACTAACATTAATTAACTAGCCTAATACATACACACTACCCAAATACCTAATTATAATACTACCCTCTTAGCCCAATCCGCAGCCCAGCTCCACTGAGCCCAAATCACCCAGCCCACACCTTAATTCCCTAAACCCGCAAGCCCAAAACGCCTTCAGCCCAACTCCCCCCCTTCAGCCTTTTATTCCGCCCAGCCCAAGCCCTAAGACATTTTCCCTAACCTTCTCCCCTATCGTCCAGAACCCACAAGAACGAAACTCAAACCTAAAAACTATAGAGAAACCACAGTCGCCGCATCTCGCCCCGTCGCCCCAGCCGGGATTCTCGCCTGAGAATCCGGCGAGTCACCTACCAAATCTTCCCTAAATCAAAGCCAAAATCTTACACCAAATCGTGTGAAAATCATATCAAAATCAGCCTCAAAATTGTGTCGAATCAATCACCCAAATATCAGTAATTGCACCAAATCTCCTTCAAATTTTTTCCTTATCATAAACCGAAAATCTTGCAATAAAATCATACCCAAACTTACCACATCTCGTCCAAAAAATCAGCCTTAAATGCCTACCAACATTAGAACCCAAAAGGAAGGGGGTATAAATACGGGCGATTATAGGATATGAAAGGGGGCTCTGGGCATCGAGCTTGGAGAGCAAAACCAGTGCATGCATTAGAATAGAGCGCAATTAGGAGGCGCTTCAAGAGCAAGAGGCAGCGAGTCTAAGGAAGCGACGACAGCAAAGGCATACTGAGCATCACCGCAAGCACGAATAGGTAGTTCAAATCTTCTTCTTTCAATTCAAACCAAAAGTCAGCAAACAAACCTTGCCCTTATTCGCATCGCAAACCCAAAACCCGTCGATTGGACCGACGACTTGATACGCTGCTCCGGGTCGCTGTCCGGAGAAGGTAAATCCTATCCTCTTTGTGAAATTCTGACTTCGTATTCGATTATGTGAAGTTTTTTTTTTATATCCTGATTGCTGTTGTATCGGGTATATTCGTATTTGTTGTCTCAATGTGTGGGTAATTCGCTTTCTAGCATTCGTCGAATGAAGGTCCGAAATATGATATAATGTATGCTTGGTTTAGTTATTAAGGTTGTTTGCTAGAAGTACATGTCACTGTGCAGTTGCTGAATTTGTTCATATTAAAATTGCTTATCTGCTGTTTCCAAATGACATATAGATTTGATATTGGATTTCCTACCCATCTCTGTTTCTATCTTTTGAGTCATGGCCCTGTTTGCATCCAATCTTGGTTTATACTCATGTTCTCGTATAGTAGACATGTATGGAAGCGATCGATATCGAAACCACCTAAGTTAATAGAAGGGTCTAAGAAATGGTTTAAACTTAGGGATATGAAGGCCCTTGATTCTCATTGAGTCCTGCATTATCTACCTATGAGGGTATATTGTCTTTCTTAGTATGCATCTGAATCATGTGTATGTTTATCTATGTCAAATAGCTTGTTAAGTGAAAGATATGTTAGGAGTAATCTTGGTTTGGTTTGTATCGCTATTGTCGAAATTCACTATGATGCACGAAAGTGTTTGTATGAGATTGTATTGACTTTGATTTCTTGTTATGGGTATAAATTGGTCCTATATTTCTAACTTCTTGTTAAACTTGACTTAAAAATCTGAATCATAAAAAGGGGGGCACATATGTTTCTATTCCACCCTAAAATGCTCACCCACTGTTTTTTTTTTATATAAGCTGGAAATGTGCATGCTTGATATCTGATTTTCTCCCTCTCAAATTCATTTCTTTGACTCAGTTAAACCAAAACAATCTAGCATTGCAAAACACTTAAAATCAGTATGATTTTAGTCTCTGCTTGTTTCCAGCATGATTTATGTACTACTATGAGATTATCTGAGTTTTATGGCCAATACATGTACTTAACTCAATTCTTGTAGTCACTGCTTTAAAACTATATTAGCCTAGACTGCCTTTAATAAATACAGAGTGTTGCGCAGGCCCATTTTCTTTACCTTTCTCTACATGTCACCACATGTTAAACCTAAATTGTGTGTGGTCTGTGATATATGCTTTGCTGCCAGGGGCCTTTGGATCCATTCTGCTAGCTTAAGTTGACTAAGCTCTTCTGTTGGCTTATTATGCATATCTAAATTGGCAATTAAATTGTGTGATCTGTGATATATGTTTTGCTGCCAAGAGCCTTTGGATCCATTCTGCTAGCTTAAGTTGATTAAGCTCTTCTGTTGGCTTATTATGCATATCTAAATTGGCAAATAAATTGTGTGGTCTGTGATATGCTGCCAGGAGCCTTTGGATCCATTCTGCTAGTTTAAGTTGAATAAGCTCTTGTACTTGGACCGCTATGCAATATTTCGAATATAAATCCGCCATTTCTTCTTTCTTGTCGATCGCGTGAGACGGCCTCAGTTATTGACTGATCTATACCTTTGTGTACTGGTTACGTATAAGCATGGATCATGTGTGTGTAGATTTTTTTTAAATAATTAAGATATATACTAATCTTATTTCCTTTCTTTTGCATGGCACGCATCGGAGCCAAACGAAAAGTCTCATTGCGAGACTTCTCATGAGTTACAACCAACGAAGACCTACATCTATATGCATCTTCATCTCCGCCTCGAAAATTCCAAGCTACCGGCGAATGACACCGCCATTCCTTCGAGTCACCTCTTATCATTTTTCTACCCCGCCCCCATTCATTTAATTTGTTGTAAATTAATTTATCTAACATTACGCTATTAATAGAATATTTATAATAGGTAAACCTTGAATCTATAGTTCGGAAAGTAGTTTGACGTTATGAAACCTGCTTCCCCATTTAGTAATCATTTAGCATGCTTACATTATAATTAGATCATTTAGTAGCTGTCACTCATATAATTATTTAGGTAATCTAGACATTATTTGTTACCGAATTCTAACATGAGGAAAAAAAATCGTTTTTCTTATGAATTCCCATTAGCATTCACATAGGAAAAACTATTTAAATCACAAGATTATTGGCCTTCGCATAATACACACCCTATAAGCATATTTTGCCATAGTAGATTTTGCATTATCACCTCCATATTGTACCTTATAAGATAATTTCTTAGGTTTCCTAATTACTTCATAAATGCCCGTTTTCAATTAGAACTAACTTTACATATATTTTAAACAAAGTCTTATATTCTTATGTTGGTCAAAAACACTTCTTTTATACTCACAAATATCTTTTGCTTAAGTACTTTTAAAGCATGCATTTGAATCTAATTACCCTAGGTTTGGCAGGATAACCGCAAGTTAGCGGATCTTAGAGGGTGCCTAACCCCTTCCCTCTAGGTTAATGAAGAACCCTTACCCAGAATCTCACTAAGTTTAGCAGACCATAAAATGGAGTTAATGTTTTACTTTAAACTAGTCAAACATTTAGGTGTCCTAATTCACCCAAATTAATTAGGTGGCGACTCCGCGAACCCTTTAGCATTTTAGCACCCTTAGCATTTTTTTAGCACTTCTTAACCCCTTTTTAGCAACCCTTTTAAATTTTAGTATTCTTTTAACATTTAACCCTTTTATTTATTTTTCTAACATTTTTTCTAACACTTTTTATTCAAACAGGGCTCGCTATTTATTTAGAAAATGCCGCGGCCGAAAAAGGGCGCGACAGAAATGGCGACTCTGCTGGGGATATTTAGGTTCTTAACCATAACAGACCTAGGGTTATTATTTGACATTGCTTTTTTGCATTAAATTTTGCGTGCTGTATTTTGTTTATTTTATTGCTACATGCTTTACTGCTTTCCTTAAACTGGCATTCCGCTCATATTCCTTCCACTCTGGAAAATTCACACAAACACACACTACATGCGAGGTGCGCTGGGTGCATCAGCAAAATTCTTTCTTCAAAATCCAAATTTAGGAGAGTTGGTAATATACGTGGAGTGCCCGGTCTAACCGGTGGCCGCGTAGCCTTCTCACTCGAGTTGTCCGCTCGGGAACCTTGCGTCCAGAAAAGCCAAATCTTAGAAACTTAAGATAGAGCTATACCACCCTTTATTTTTAGGGCATGCATACATTTACCTTAGGTGGGTCGGTCCTTGACATCGACACCACAATTAGGGAGACACCAAACTTGTCGACGGGTTTCTCAACCCAACGACCAACCGGCATATTATGTGTAACGTGGCAATGACAGACAAATCCAAACCCAATCATAACATGCTGAAATTGGGAAAAGTGCACCGTCATTTGGTCGCCATTTCCAACAAAGGCATTATAGTTGGACGACTTGGACAAATCTATCATGGCCTCGCATATGTGACGTTTAGGCCCACCTCTGACACTAAAAGAGGTCCCAAACATGTTAGAACACGCACTTGATTTACAATTTGCTTATTAGTATATATTGTCTGCAACTTTTGCATATTATACTAACTTGGTTTGCTTCATTTATTAAAGGTTTATTTTTAGCTTATCCCCCAAAAGGTTGATTCGCGTTGATTAGTAGAAGCACAATCATCCAATAAATGACCAATCCAGAAGCACCGGGACGAAACAACTTAGGACTCATCCCCGTTCATGTAGAGGATGCAGAGGCGTCAGAAAGCAGAAACACCAATGATCAACACCTCGCCACACTATTGCAGCAAATGGAAATCATGCAAGCCGAAATAGAAAGGCTCCGAAACATCACAAACATGTCTATTAGCTTGAATGCACCACTCCCAGAGCAAGGGACAAATGCAATCGTGTCACAAGCCCTTGAGCCTCCACTTCTCCAAAGCTCCCCGCAGAGGCCGCAACATACCAGCTCACACCAAAATGTCACTCGCCCGGTCAATTTGCAAACCGACCTCCAAAATGATCCGTTCACTATATACACATCTCAACCTCCACCTACTTATATCTCCCCACTCAACCCAAATTGCCAAGCCACCCAATACGAGCAGATGGCACACAAACAATATGAGGGATTAGCACATCCGACCGAAAGCCAACCATTTATTGTGCTGCGCATCCTCTCAAGAGACGATCAATACAAGGAAATAGGCGCGGACGAGCCAGAGGCGATGAAAATGTGGCAAAAGAAATTGTAGCTTGAAAGAGGCATTCAAAACATTCGGATGAACAAGGGGAGGAGGGATTAGAATATGAAGACTTATGCACGCACCCGACGTTGAATTACCTATGGGTACAAGGTGCCCAAATTTGACATGTTTGATGGAAAGGGGAATCCTCGAGCTCATCTAAGGTCATATTGCGATAAATTGATTGGGGTTGGTAAAAATCAAGCAATCATCATGAAGCTATTCATCAGGAGTCTAACTGGCGAGGCGCTGGATTGGTACACATGCCAAGACCCTCGAAAATGGGACGGTTGGAACGCCATGGCACAAGATTTCATGGATAGATTCGTGTTCAACATCGACAGTCTCCTGGACAGATTTTATCTTATGAAACTTGAAAAGAAATCTACAGAAACTTTCAGAGAATACGCCCTGAGGTGGCGGTCAGAAGCAGCAAAGGTTCAACCCCCAATGGCAGAGAGCGAAATGACCACCTTGTTCGTGCAGTCGTTAAAAGACGCGACATATTATGAAAGAATGATCAGTGTAATTGGGCGAAGTTTTGCAGAAGTCGTAAGAATGGGCGACCGTGGAAGAAGGCATTAGGGCGGCAGGATTACAAACTTGACAACCCTACGAGCAACTAGCGAGCGATGCGGTCAAATTCCATCGGAGGTACCTCCCAGAGGAGAAGAGATGCATCACCCTCCATCATGGTCATTCAGGAGCATAGGCCAGAACAACATCCAATATATCAAAGCCCACCGCCTTCTTACCAAAACACTCAAAATCCACAGTCATATTATCAGCACTGCGCTACCCCATATCCTGTTTACCATACCCAACCAGCATACCCAAAATACTCACCACAATCACGAACCCGCACTCCAAACGGACCCAAACCCCGCATAGATGCCGAAAGAAAACCGACAAAAACCTATACACCTTTAGCCGAACCCATAGCCCAAGTGTATGAGAAGCTGAAAGCCGCAGGAATACTCCATCCAATTCCCAGAAATACCCCCAGGCCTACCTCCCGAGGGCACGATAAAACTAAACATTGTGCATACCACTCCGGTGCAGAAGGACACGACATCGGAAATTGTTATACCCTCAAGGACAGAATAGAGGAGTTAATCGAGGAGGGAGTCATTCGGCTGAAAGATGGTCCTCTCAATGCAAACAATAACTTTCTGCCGGGTTATGAAGATGCCCATGTTAGCATGATAGCTGAAAATGAAGAAGACAGTCTGGAAGGGATTACTACGCCAGCCCGTAAAGGGAAGAAAGTTGAATCATCAACCAACCGCCAGAGAAAAGGAGTTGCTCCTTGCCGGAGATTGTTTAACTATTGAATAGGTCATTCGTCTAGTTGTGCGCTGCAAGAGATGGTCCTGCTGAAGACTCAGCCATCGAAGACACAAAGCAAGAAGAAATGGACTCGTGCCCCTGCCTCGGCCCGCCGAGTCCTGAAATAGTCGGTTTAATGCATTTTGCCCTTTATATGTAATTGGAACTACGTTTGACCTGATTCCCTTGGTGGATACGTAGGCGGCCGTCTCGGCTTCGGTCCCACATCTAGAAATTTTAATTTTACCCAATTTCACTTGTAATGAACTACGTCATGACCTGATTCCCTCATGGGGATACGTAGGCGGCCTAAATCGGCTTCGGTCACACCATTAGGAAACTTTCCCTTCGTTCTAAAATAACAAGAATGCACATAACATACAAGCAACTCCATTGAGACCCCCTCAGGCCAAACACCCTTTTCAAAACTGGGACAAGGTAGGAAACCAGGCAGGGGTTATGAGTCCCAAACAAGGCAGACGTCCGATATCAAGAGTCAAAACTACAAAGTCAACGCGAATCAACCGCCCCCCCCTCAAACTCACAAATTTTTCTTTGAGCGCAGGTTCTTCATATTAACAGGAGCAGAAAGTGCAATAGCCGAAATAGAAAATACGGCGAAAGGTTTCTTCGTATTAGCAGAAGCAGCAAAAGCAACAAAGGCAGAGGATGACAACAATCCAAAGTCCGCAGCAAAAGCAGCAGCAGCAGAAAGGAGCATCAACAATCGGCAATCAAGGTTCAGAGTTCCGCAACAAAACCTAGCGCGTCAACTCGGGCATAAAGTCAAACTTGCAACCAGTGCATCGCACACAACAAAGGCATCATAACAAATCGTCAGTTGCAGTGCAAGGGCAACATCTCAGTATTCGTCAGGCATATCAGGGACGACATTTCTATGCATAAAATTGCGCTTCTCATATATATTTATCATTTTGTTTAAACAGGTATACACTAACGTTTTCTCAAGCTTAGCTTGCAGGAGCATTTATTCTACAGGAAGCGGCGGCAACCGCGTCCAGCAACGACGTTATCGGACAACAAGTCTTAACGACGCCCGGAAGAACACGTCCAGACAACGACGTAATCAGCAAGTCCATGCAACGACGCCCGGAAACACGCCCGCATAACGACGTAATCGGCAAGTCCACGCAACGACGCCAACAAAGAACACGCCCGCATAACGACGTAATCAGCAAGTCCATGCAACGACGCCAGCAGCAACACGTCCAAACAACGACGTAATCAGCAAGTCCACGCAACGACGCCAGCAGCAACACGTCCAGGCAACGACGTTATCAGCACAGCGAGTCCACGCAACGACGCCAGCAGCAACACGTCCAGCGGCGTTATCGGCCGACAAGTCAAAACGACGCCATCATCAAAGATATTACATCTACGAGGAAGATTTTCTGTTCTCAAAATTGCATTTTATCATTCATGCTTTATTATTCGTCTTAGCGGTTATGCACTAACTCTTCTCGAGCTTTAGTCTACGGGCGAGCAGCAATAAGTCCAAAACGACGCCAAGTCGAAACGACGCCAAGTCCAAAACGACGTCAAGTCCGAAAGCGACCACGACGTCAAAATGACGCCGAGTCAAAACGACTCAGTCCGAAACGACTCGGCGTCAAAACGACGCCGCGTCGAAACGACGGCGTCAGAAACGACGCGTCAAGCAGCCGAAACGACGCGCGTCAAAACGACGCCGCGTCGAAACGACGCCAGCGTCCGAACGACGCGTCCGAAACGACGCGTCCGGCAACGCGACGCCGCGTCGAAACGACGCGTCGGCCAAAACGACGCCGCGTCAAAAGCACGCCGCGTCAAACGACGCCACGTCAGCGACTCCGTCAAAACGACTCCGTCAACGACTCCGTCGAAACGACGCCACGTCCGAAAACGACGCTTAAGTCCAAACGACGCCTTGATCAACGACGCCAAGTCCAAAAGCACGCCATCATCGTGATATCACGCAGTGGCGATTTCTATACTCCGAAATTGCATTTCTTACGCATGCTTTATTATTACGTCTTAGCGGTTATGCACTAACTCTTTCTTGAGCTTTAGTATCTGAGGACAATTGCAGCAAGGACAACATATCCGCATTCACAATCGCAACACGCCCGCAAGTGCGGCGAAATCACGCATTTGCAAAGATCGCATCAACACGAGCATCATATTTTTGCAGATAACCTTCTACTCACGGTTGCATTACTTTAAAATTATGCATCATCATTTTGCCTTAATGATTATGCACTAACCGCTTGTTCAAGTCTTAGCATGCAGCAGTATGAGCACAACGTGGATTTTCTCTACAATAACCGGGCAATCTGTTGGGGCCAACCTTCCCAACGATTGGCGAGCGGCCTCAGCGTCGGTCCACTCGCTCACATCACCATAGAACCCAAAGACCACAAGCCATAGCGAAGACACCCGTGTTCAAGCCGCTTATATTCTTTTACTTTTTGCACATAGCTTGATGTCATCATAACTCGACATCGGGACATCTTTAAGCCCGCATTAGCCCGCCTGGTGTTTTGACCATGGTAGCGGTGTCGCCATAACTCGACCTGGGGCGGCTGAGTCGCGTTAGCCCGCTTAGTGTTTAGACCGGTAACCCGATGTCGTCATAACTCGACATCGGGGCGCTTTTGATTTTTGCGTCGGCTTTATCTACACCGCCCAAGATTTTCGCAACTCTGAAGATCGAGACAAAATTGGCTATGAGTCAACGTCTTTGTCCGAAGATTCTTCCATCATCTCCATACAAAGAGGACATCCGCTGACACCCAATTTTGACCCTCCCGTCCGACCATCGACTATAAAATTACACTAATTTTGTAAAATAATTTTTAGGATTTTTACAACAATAAAACATTAAATCTGAGCATAAATAAATAATTTAATAATGGCATCGCGTCTTACGTAGAGTTTTAAGCATTTAGAGTCTCGCGCCCGCACTTATTAACTTTAAGCTTTGTCGTAATTCTTAAATAATTAATAAATGCATAAAATAAATAATTTAGCGATAACATCGCGTCAGGTAGCATAGCCGCATTTATTAGTAATCATTTGTAATTTAAAATCATTTTGAATAATAGCGCCGCATTCATAAAAGCCTTAAACAATTCTTAAATATTATACTTGCATTTGGCATTTAAGTAATTTAATATAAACTCAATGCAATTTTAATTTAACTTCGCAATAATGCATAACAATAAGATTTTAAATAATAGCGTCGCATTCTAAAGTATTAAGCATTAATTAAATAGCACGCCCATTTTTTTCTTGTAATAATTTTAATAAAGCACCTAAATAATCTAAGCACAATTTATTGATTTAATTTACTACTAATTAATTAAATAGCACCTAAAACTAACATTAATTAACTAGCCTAATACATACACACTACCCAAATACCTAATTATAATACTACCCTCTTAGCCCAATCCGCAGCCCAGCTCCACTGAGCCCAAATCACCCAGCCCACACCTTAATTCCCTAAACCCGCAAGCCCAAAACGCCTTCAGCCCAACTCCCCCCTTCAGCTTTTTATTCCGCCCAGCCCTAAGACATTTTCCCTAACCTTCTCCCCTATCGTCCAGAACCCACAAGAACGAAACTCAAACCTAAAAACTATAGAGAAACCACAGTCGCCGCATCTCGCCTCAGTCGTGATTCTCGCCTGAGAATCCGGCGAGTCACCTACCAAATCTTCCCTAAATCAAAGCCAAAATCTTACACCAAATCGTGTGAAAATCATATCAAAATCAGCCTCAAAATTGTGTCGAATCAATCACCCAAATATCAGTAATTGCACCAAATCTCCTTCAAATTTTTTCCTTATCATAAACCGAAAATCTTGCAATAAAATCATACCCAAACTTACCACATCTCGTCCAAAAAATCAGCCTTAAATGCCTACCAACATTAGAACCCAAAAGGAAGGGGGTATAAATACGGGCGATTATAGGATATGAAAGGGGGCTCTGGGCATCGAGCTTGGAGAGCAAAACCAGTGCATGCATTAGAATAGAGCGCAATTAGGAGGCGATTCAGAGCAAGAGACGAGTCTAAGCGGGCAAGGCAGATGTGCAAAGGCGAATACGAGCATCACTGGCAAGCACGAATAGGTAGTTCAAATCTTCTTCTTTCAATTCAAACCAAAAGTCAGCAAACAAACCTTGCCCTTATTCGCATCGCAAACCCAAAACCCGTCGATTGGACCGACGACTTGATACGCTGCTCCGGGTCGCTGTCCGGAGAAGGTAAATCCTATCCTCTTTGTGAAATTCTGACTTCGTATTCGATTATGTGAAGTTTTTTTTTTATATCCTGATTGCTGTTGTATCGGGTATATTCGTATTTGTTGTCTCAATGTGTGGGTAATTCTGCCTTCTAAGCATTCGTCGAATGAAGGTCCGAAATATGATATAATGTATGCTTGGTTTAGTTATTAAGGTTGTTTGCTAGAAGTACATGTCACTGTGCAGTTGCTGAATTTGTTCATATTAAAATTGCTTATCTGCTGTTTCCAAATGACATATAGATTTGATATTGGATTTCCTACCCATCTCTGTTTCTATCTTTTGAGTCATGGCCCTGTTTGCATCCAATCTTGGTTTATACTCATGTTCTCGTATAGTAGACATGTATGGAAGGCAGTCTGATATTGGAAACCACCTAAGTTAATAGAAGGGTCTAAGAAATGGTTTAAACTTAGGGATATGAAGGCCCTTGATTCTCATTGAGTCCTGCATTATCTATCTATGAGGGTATATTGTCTTTCTTAGTATGCATCTGAATCATGTGTATGTTTATCTATGTCAAATAGCTTGTTAAGTGAAAGATATGTTAGGAGTAATCTTGGTTTGGTTTGTATCGCTCTTGTCGAAATTCACTATGATGCACGAAAGTGTTTGTATGAGATTGTATTGACTTGGATTTCTTGTTATGGGTATAAATTGGTCCTATATTTCTAACCTCTTGTTAAACTTGACTTAAAAATCTGAGTCATAAAAAGGGGGGCACATATGTTTCTATTCCACCCTAAAATGCTCACCCACTGCTTTTTTTTTATATATATAAGCTGGAAATGTGCATGCTTGATATCTGATTTTCTCCCTCTCAAATTCATTTTTTTTGACTCAGTTGAACCAAAACAATCTAGCATTGCAAGACACTTAAAATCAGTACGATTTTAGTCTCTGCTTGTTTCCAGCATGATTTATGTACTACTATGAGATTATCTGAGTTTTATGGCCAATACACGTACTTAACTCAATTCTTGTAGTCACTGCTTTAAAACTATATTAGCCTAGACTGCCTTTAATAAATACAGAGTGTTGCGCAGGCCCATTTTTTATCTTTCTCTACATGTCACCATATGTTAAACCTAAATTGTGTGTGGTCTGTGATATATGCTTTGCTGCCAGGGGCCTTTGGATCCACTCTGCTAGCTTAAGCTGACTAAGCTCTTCTGTTGGCTTATTATGCATATCTAAATTGGCAATTAAATTGTGTGATCTGTGATATATGCTTTGCTGCCAAGAGCCTTTGGATCCATTCTGCTAGCTTAAGTTGATTAAGCTCTTCTGTTGACTTATTATGCATATCTAAATTGGCAAATAAATTGTGTGGTCTGTGATATGCTGCCAGGAGCCTTTGGATCCATTCTGCTAGTTTAAGTTGAATAAGCTCTTGTACTTGGCCTGCCCAGCGTAATATCTCTAAATATAAATCTGCCATTTCCTTACATTTCTTGGTATCATGAGATGGCCTCGATTATCGATCGATCTATACCTTTGTGTACTGATTACGTATAAGCATGGATCATGTGTGTGTAGATTTTTTTTTTAAAATAACTAAGATATATACTAATCTTATTTCCTTTCTTTTGCATGGCACGCATCGGAGCCAAACGAAAAGTCTCATTGCGAGACTTCTCATGAGTTACAACCAACGAAGACCTACATCTATATGCATCTTCATCTCCGCCTCGAAAATTCCAAGCTACCGGCGAATGACACCGCCATTCCTTTGAGTCACCTCTTATCATTTTTCTACCCCGCCCCATTCATTTAATTTGTTGTAAATTAATTTATCTAACATTACGCTATTAATAGAATATTTATAATAGGTAAACCTTGAATCTATAGTTCGGAAAGTAGTTTGACGTTATGAAACCTGCTTCCCCATTTAGTTAATCATTTAGCATGCTTACATTATAATTAGATCATTTAGTAGCTGTCACTCATATAATTATTTAGGTAATCCAGATATTATTTGTTACCAAATTCTAACATGAGGAAGAAAAAAAAATTTCCTTATGAATTCCCATTGGCATTCACATAGGAAAAACTATTTAAATCACAAGATTATTGGCCTTCGCATAATACACACCCTATAAGCATATTTTGCCATAGTAGATTTTGCATTATCACCTCCATATTGTACCTTATAAGATAATTTCTTAGGTTTCCTAATTACTTCATAAATGCCCGTTTTCAATTAGAACTAACTTTACATATATTTTAAACAAAGTCTTATATTCTTATGTTGGTCAAAAACACTTCTTTTATACTCACAAATAATCTTTTGCTTAAGTACTTTTAAAGCATGCATTTGAATCTAATTACCCTAGGTTTGGCAGGATAACCGCAAGTTAGCGGATCTTAGAGGGTGCCTAACCCCTTCCCTCTAGATTAATAAAGAACCCTTACCCGGAATCTCACTAAGTTTAGCAGACCATAAAATGGAGTTAATGTTTTACTTTAAACTAGTTAAACATTTAGGTGTCCTAATTCACCCAAATTAATTAGGTGGCGACTCCGCGAACCCTTTAGCATTTTAGCACCCTTAGCATTTTTTTAGCACTTCTTAACCCCTTTTTAGCAACCCTTTTAAATTTTAGTATTCTTTTAACATTTAACCCTTTTATTTATTTTTCTAACATTTTTTCTAACACTTTTTATTCAAGCAGGGCTCGCTATTTATTTAAAAAATGCCGCGGCCGAAAAAGGCGCGACATCATGTACTTGAATTTCAATTATATAAGCTTGGATCTCATAACACGTAATTTTATTTTTATAAAATTGATACTTTTTATAGCAACCTGAATTTCACCTATTAGAAGTTAATCTTCGGGAAAGTGTACATATATATAGAAGTAGTTATTAAAGCAATCATGAGTGCAGTAATCATTGATACCTATTTAACTCCTTCACCTACTTATATCACTAGGTATCATGGGTAAAATAATTTTATCATTTATGGTACCTATTTATTGAAGTATTGATACACATCATATACATATAATTTATTATTGAGGGCTGTTAGAAGTTGTTGGGCTGTTAGTAATGTAAGTTGTTGGGCTGTTAGTAATGTTGTGCTGAATACACAATTTGACTCCTTTTCTTTCTAGTATAAATAGGACCTCTGTACGCATTATATTAAATAAGAAAATTGTGATAAGCTTCCACAAAAGATCTTCTCTCTCTTATTCTCTTCCTCTGCTCGACAAATTACTCTTCTTCTTCGACCAATACAGTTCTGGACCAGAACAAGAATGTAAGCACGGATTACAAGTTTTAACATGATATCAAAGTCGAGTGTTGTATAGATCGATATAATCGCAGTGAGGAATTCGAAAATTCAAAAATCGCTGAAAAATAAATCGCGAAGGAACAGAATCGCGATTTTTTTCTTAAAAATTAGAATTGAAATCGAGGAACTGTAATATTGAGGTAATCTCTGTAGAATATACTTTTCTTCTGAAAAATAAAAAATGGAGAATCGAAGAACTGAAAATTGAAATCGCGTTTTTCTTCTGAAAATCAGAGAATCGAAGATCGATTCATCTTATTGGTTCCGCGATGGAGATGTTATCGTTTTCTGCGGATACACTCCGCCTTTGGCTATCGCTGCGACGTCGAAGATCGTCGCGAATGTGTGTGCTTCTGAGGCATGCTAGTCGAGTTGATGTGATTCAGATTCCAAGACGCGAAATGATCAAATGCGGTATCGATTTGTGAATTTCTAGAAATTCAACTTCATTTTTCTGTGTTGGTGAATCGTTTTGTATTGTTAAAACTGATTTTGTGTTGATGAATTGGAGAAAAATGTCATTAATTGTTGTTGTGTTGGTTTCTATTCTGTGTTGGCGAGTCGTATTAAAACATGATCTGTGTTGGTGAATTGGTGAATTAATAATGCATTGATGTAGTAGTGATAGTGTTGGTGAATTTGCAATGTGTTGGTGAAATCCACAAGTAGTCACTGATATATGTGTTACTGGTCACTATGTTTTAGCTACTGTTAATGCTGATGTAGTTGATGTTGAGGTTAATAAACCAGTACGTTTCTATGCTGGTGCTGAAGATGCCTCTGTGTTGGTTGCTGGAAATTAAGAAACATGAGTAATACTTGGAGAATTATATTGCTGTGGTAGTGGGGCATTATTATTCTCTGGTTCTAAAGATCATAATTATATTGCTGTGGTAGTGGGGCATTATTATTCTCTGGTTCTAAAGATCATATTTAATGTGTTCAGAAGATTCTTTTTGGTTTTCTTCTGTTAGGGATGCTGAGTTTGAATTCGTGGTTAATAAAGGTGTTGTTTGAGCAAGGTGATTCGGCAGGAAATTTTCCTTCATTTGCAGATAGACTAGGGACTGCAGTGAAGCGTATAATTGCTGAAGGTAAATACACGACGTTAGAAGGATCGAAGAGTTTTTAGCGACAAATTGACTGAGAACTGAGGGATGCTTCGTCGGAGACAATATGGATTGAGTTGAAGCTCAATTCAAGGATTCAAGAGTTATTAATAGGTCGATCAAGTGTTAGATTATCTGTTTTTATATGTGTAGCCCAGGATAGGAGAATCGAGGAATTTCTAGTCGGAATTGGACTAGAAATTGAGGGAGACTCCGCTGCATATCCGTGCTTATTATAATAGCTTGCGTGATGAGAATCGAGAGATTCTCTAGTCCAAATGAGATTAGAGAATGAAGGGTTCTTGCCGTCTAGCTTGCGTGATAAGAATCGAGGGATTCTCTAGTCCGAATGAGATTAGAGAACGAGGGGTTCTTGCCGTCGTTTTGCATAGGGAGAATCGAGGGATTCTCTAGTCCAAGTGAGACTAGAGAATGAGAGGTTCTTCATTATTACTGTTGCACCTGATGTTGTCGATGTTGCGACTGGTGCTGCTATTATTGCTGATATTACTGGTGCTGCTATTATTGCTGACATTACTGGTGCTGCAGTTGTGTTGCTGCTCACTTCTATTATGTTGCTGATATTACTACAGTGGTTGTAGATGTTGTTGATGCTGATATTTGCACCGCAGTTCCGCTTCTAAGTTCTCACGATATTTGGCCGCTTGCTTTGCCGCTTGATTGTTGTGCCATCTTGTTGTTATGGCAAGCATCGATGTCGGCGATGTTGGGATATAGTTCTGCCCTCTTTATTCATGTATCTGCAGTTTATGGAGGTATGTGAGAAAGCTGTTATGAAGCTTCTATATGCAGAGTTGGTGGTTGCGAGAATTACTTTCATTGCAAGAAGTATGGCTCTTGTTATCCAGTTAGCCTTCGTAATAACCACTCGTGTGTGGAGGATGCGACATCATTTTCCCATATGTTATGAATTTCTCTTGATTCTCTGGAAAACACAACTGTAATGAAATGTGGGCACACAGTGCTCACAGAATGCCACCACGAGATGATAAAGCGTGACAACTACTGCTGTTCAATATGTTCTAGATCAATTATAAACATGTCTAAAGCTTGGAAACAAATGAATGAGGAGATTGAAGAGACAGTCATGCTTGAAGATCTTAGATATAAAAAGTCATTGTTATTTTTAACTGGTGGCCAAGTCGTTACAGAAGAGCTTGAACTGAATATTGAAAATATGGAGTTTGAGATGCTGGGATTTAATGAGAAGGAGATTGGTGAAGTTTTGAAGAAGCTCTTTGTGACATCCAAACTCATCCAAACTCTGGAACACTGATCATGCACCTGAAGATGTAGCAGTGGGAATAACCAAAGCTTGTCAGTATGAAGCACGGATAAATTTCTGATGTGATTTTTGCCGCGAATGCTGAATTTGTTTGCTGTTGTTATCACAATTGTTGTTTTTAATAATGCATCTATAAATGCTGGTTATTTTCAAGCTAGGACTGAAAACTCTATTTTCAGTGTCTAGCTTGAGGGGGTATTGAAGTATTGATACACATCATATACATATCATATACATATAGTTTATTATTGAGGGTTGTTAGAAGTTGTTGGGCTGTTAGTAATGTAAGTTGTTGGGTTGTTAGTAATGTTGTGCTGAATACACAACTTGTCTCCTTTTCTTTCTAGTATAAATAGGACCTCTGTACGCATTATATTAAATAAGAAAACTGTGATAAGCTTCCACAAAAAATCTTCTCTCTTATTCTCTTCCTCTGCTCGACATATTACTCTTCTTCTTTGACCAATACAGTTCTGAACCTTGTCCAGAACAAGAATGTAAGCTCGAATTACAAATTTTAACACTATTTAACTCCTTTACGAGAGAAACACATACTAGGAGTTATTATGAGTGAAATAAATTTTTAATATTATTTGTATATTTTAATAATTTCGAGTATGAGTATCCTCTAATCACCACATGCTTGGATAGTTTATATTTGCCCAGACCCATCGTCATGAACTCGAAATGAAGGTTAAAGTTTCCGCAACACACTTGTGATATGACTAGAGCTCGATCTAGAATCTAATTTTTTTTGGATTTAATCTTTAAGGTTTTTAATATTAAATTTATTATATTTTAAAATTTAATTATTCATATCTACCATTTATACATCTTTATACATAAATCCAGGACCGTTCCAATATTTTTAAGGGCCCTATGCGAAAAACAAAAGAGGCTATTTTTTATTCACATTAAAAATTAAAATTAACTAATTAATCAATATTAAAAAAATTATTGATCAAAACATCTAATAAATGTATAGTAAACACTTATTTGTTTAAAGAGGAAGGATCCTGTTTTTTGTATTTTAAACAAAAAAAAAATTTGTTGCTCGCGACCTCTCAATAGGAAATAACTTTTGAGAAGAGCCTTCAACCACTTAGCTACAATTTTTTTTATCAGAGACATTTTTAATACATATCTTAATATTTGAAAAATCTATACTTTATGTTCAAATTACTGGGTTCATGTACTATATTTTTAGTTTCAATGTTGATCCATTTTCAATCTAGTTTACCGGTAGTTAAATGTTAGTATACTCACTTTCGTTCATTTTTATTTGTCTATTATGAACTTTGCACACCCCTTAAAAATAATAAATGAAGTGCATTATATATCATAATACACATATTAATTGGTGCATAATTTAATTAATGTAAAAATGATTTAAAATGAATAATTAATGCTATGGATTAAACGGAAAAAAAATATTTTTCTCTTGATGTGTTAAATTTAACAGGTAAAAGTAAATATCTATTTTTAATATAATCGACAAGTAAAATTGAACTGAGTGAGTAATTTCAATCCTTTATAGAGAACTCTCCATCCTCTCAAATTACTTTACATATTAGTAGGCACAATTTTTTTTCATTTTACTCTTAGTATAATTTATCATTAATGAAGATGATATATACATAGACTAAACATTTAATGAAGAAATATTATAATTTAGATATAAATAAAAATAAAAATAATCAAATTCCCCTTATAATTAATATTTAGGCATGTAAAACAAAAAGCCACAAATAATTTGACAGGGAGGGGGTAGTTACTAGCCACTGAGCTATCTATACCATCTCAATCCTAACATTGAACAACAATAACATACTCGGTGAAAGCTCACAACGTGGGGTCTGTAGATAATAGAAAATTTCACAATATGAGATTTTGTAGAGGATAAAATGTACGCAGACTTTATCTCTAATTATTCGTGTCATTAATAGCAGCATTTATTACATGAGGGAGAGATCCAACTAATTAGCAACCATGTACATACTAGAAAACAAGATGAGGATGACAATTCTTACTTCAATTCTAAGAGCTGACATGCCTGCCCAGGTAATGAAATTATCTTTTGAAGTTGAGAAAGTGGAGGGGGTTATCTATTAATTGCCCCACCAAACAACAACATCTATATACTACATGTAGTATGTGGTGTGTCATACATATAACCTTGGCTTAATATCTTAATACCTCTTTAAATTTGTCGATAAATTTCATTTAGATAGTTAAACTATCGCTTTTAATTAATCTGAGCACATAATAATATGTTCATATTAAATATTTTTGGTTCAAATTTTGAAGAAACTTTTTACACATATTCTCAAGTGCACCTCACGTAGATAAGTTAACCACTTAAAGTGTCACCTCATTTCACTATTACAAACAAATATTTTTTTCACCGACATTCAGTGAAAATTTGTGTTATAAAACATGATTTTTCACCTGAATAAGTTGTAAAACCTTAGTTGTGCATCTTCCGATTCATGTTGATGTGTATAATTAAAGGAGACGACATATTTTATATGGTGAACTTAACTACCTAATAGATGCTTGGGAACACATAAAAAAGTTTTTCCAAAAATTGAATAGAAAGTATCTAATATTAACATTTTATCATGTGTTCAGATGTTCAATTGAAACAACAGACAATTTAAGTGTCTAAATAAAATTTACCGATAAATTTAAAAGGTTATCGATGTATTAAGCCTATAACCTTTGTCTACATGATTTTATCCCTCTCAACAAACTTCCACATATGCCTCCATTTATAATGGAAAGGAGGTTAGGAGACTCGTCATTATTATTTCCTTCGCTTTATTTGTTTGTCATAATTTAACTTGTCAAAATTTAATAAAAACAAAAAGATTTTTAAAATCTCAATTATGTAATAAATATTGTGTGGTTATATTTTTTTGAAATTCGTACGAATTATTTTCCTTTTAGATGAATTTTACGCGAAGCGAATTCAAATAAATTGAAATCTGAAAGCGAATATCAATCACTGAGCTGAAAATCTAAAAAGAAAAAAAAAAATACCAACTCTGATAGTTCTTTCAACGAATCATTTAGTCCGTGCACTTGGATAGTTTATGGATCTTGAACTTCATATTAGCTGAATCATGCCATTTTTTTGTGTGTGTGTGGTTAAATTACACACTATTGATAGATCAACAAAGTACAATAGGACTGTGTATATAAAAGTATATTTATGTCCTAAAAATAATCTGTATTAGGATAAATGTATTTTATATACATTCGTATTTTATTAATGGAGATTAATATTTTGGCATTTGCAATTATTGAATTATTAGTTGATTATTTATAATATTCTATAAATGCATCCCTTGAGGTTACGTGGTTATTAATAGTGTGAGATATTAATATTATAACGTAACTCTTAAAACAGCCTCGACTAATGATCATCGAAAATGGGATATCGATGACATGTGATAAGTCGACATGTGGTCTGCATCATATCCTTAGAGGATGTAGTATGTCTCACATGCTACAAGTTATGGTAACTCATGATGGACACATGGATACTTAGGAAGATTTGGTATACCCTGCTGATATATTGTTTGTTATATATATGTCTAAGTGTGGGAGATAGAAGTCCTTAGACTTGAGGTCGATACGCACCTTGTCTACAGAGTAATGTACTTTGATCACGTCCTTAGCTCAAATGCCTTATAGGTTGAGACACGACTTGCATTGGATACATTGCGACGTAGATTAAAGGTGGTAGTTGAGCAAAGATTAGAATTCATTCATCGAATGTATATTCGAGAGAACACTCAAATTCTTATATGGTATTAGGTTGACTAAGTCGTTGGCCAACACAATAGACAAATTGCGTGCGCACCCTCAGACGGATATACTAAAAGACTCCAGAGTTAATCAAAATGTAAGTCTACTATCAATGTATTATGGTTATCATTACATGTTATTTGATTACATGTATTTTATCATTACATAATCATCCTGCAGTTCGTCGCCTATTGGGTTTGAAACTCTAAATTTTCAAATCCTGCTGCATATACGAACCCAACAAAACCCTATAGTGGTATCAGAGTCTGGATTGTTTTGTGTGATTATGTAATGGTTATTAATGATAATATGGGTTATGATTTGTTTAAATCTATTTTTTGTCGTTTTGAAGCTTTAAAACCTTAAATCTTAAGAACGCATAATCCTTGTGTCCTGAACTGATTAAATAATGATGTAATCAAGGAATTCATTCCGATCTAACTCTTCTAAGTTAATGTGCATAACTGGTTCGTTACGAACATGGTGCATTGAGACGAAGAACGAGAATGGATTGGATGATATTCGATGAATGTGTTGTTTGATGGTGAAGGGGTACGATGTTTAATCTGCAAATCTGACCCTGAACTAGTTTAGGGTTTCAGAGATACAGATCTTGTGTTTCTGGGACAGAGGCACTGCAGCTCTACCATGGAACACTGCGGCTCCTGACAGGGTTTTGGTGGCGTCACCGCGGCTCCACGATTGAGCGTCGCGCGCTCCACGACAGCGCCGCCGCTTGTGGTTTGACAGAATCGTCCGCGCCCGCTCAAGCACTACGATAATCGCTCATCCCGAGAAGCTTAAAATTGATTTTGTTTTTGCTATCGCACCGTAGCCGCGCGACTGGCCCAAAGATAAAAATTGGAATCAGAAACTCAATTTTTAAAGATTTCTGATTCTGATTCTGAAGTTTAAAGTTTTAGAATATGAAATTAAATTTTTTAATTAGACATATTTGGTCCTTTCGGGCAATTCTGTTATTAAATAAAGTTTTTGAAAAATAGTTTTTTAATTCTGAAAATTGCAGACAGGTCCCTGAAACGTGTAAATATTTTCTGAAAGTTAAAATTGGATTTTCTGAATTTAAATGGGTTCAAATTGAATTTTTAAATTCTTGAGAGAATAAACTGTAAATTCTGAAAGTTTGCTGAAATTATTTGAAAACTGTTTTAAAATCAGAAATATTAAGGGACTGTTTGGCATAGACATAGATTTAAGAGTTTAGACAAATTAATCCATGATTGTCATTAATTGTATATTATTGAATAATATACGAATACGTGCTAAGTGTTTTAAATGCGTGCATTTAATTATTAGCATAATGTCCGCTATAACTGTCTGGGTAGGCGGCGCCCAGTAACTGATTAAATGTCCGCTACAATTGTTTGGGTAAGCGGCGCCCAATAATTGATTAAAATCATCTTATATCATGCCTATTGGGTTGATGGTTTCCCATCTAAATGTGTTTTAGAAATTGCATGATAGGATGTCGTATTGGATATGACATGAATGTTGATCTTGGTTGAAATCCACGAAACTGAAAATATTCCCCAAATTTTAAATACAAGTCTAAATTAGAACATGTCGTCTTATAATTGTTAGAGTGCAAAATTCTTTTCGGTGATACGAGTATTTTTGTCAAAGCATTTTCTAAGTCTACGAAGACTGATGCTCTTTCATAGATGTGTTAAATGTAAAAGTACATGATAAACTTTTGTGAGTATTTACACCAAAGTGTTTTCTCACAAAGACCAAATTTGCTTAGATACATAAACACAGTCGTGTAATGGAGTTGACTTGCTTAGACAAATTTTGGCGTCAAAGTGTTGGACTAATCTAAGGACGCAAGATTAAAATAAAAAATTTAATCAACCAAGATTTGCAAATAAGTTTTGCAATTGGTTTAGAACATATCAAGATATGTTATTGAAGTTATCAGTCAAAGCAAACGCGGATATAACATAGGCTTGGATCTTGGCCCATTATGACCTTAAATAAATCTAGGGTCGTATTCTACCATGGGGTCGTAGAAGTATGCTAAAATAGTGGAAGCTAATTAAACAAAAGACCATATTGATTAGCCTAAAATGAATGTGTATAATAGGAAATAAATTTGATTGTAGTTTCATGTCTATCTAAATTCTTCAGATCTTCAGAATGTCGAGCCTATCACTTAAAATGCTTATGGAAATGAACAAACTCAATGGACCGAACTATTTAGATTGGCTTAGGAATCTAAGGATTGTCCTAAGACAAGAAAGAATAGAATATGTATTGGACAAGTTTTTCCCCGTAGTGCCTGTTGAAGACTCTGATGAATATGTTGCATTTGATAAGGTAACCTATCAAAAACATCTAGATGATGCCACATCTGAACAATGCGTTATGTTATATTCCATGTCAGTGGAATTACAGAGGCAACATGAGAACATGGGCCCCAACGAGATGCTAGAATATTTAAAGAGTCTTTATGACTCTCAATCCCAGACAATGGAGTATGAGTTGTTAATAGAGTTTTTCAAATGTAAGTTGATTGAAGGGGGCCAGGTGTTTCAGCACGTGGTGAAGATGATAGGGCTAATAGAAAGGCTAGCCTCAATTGGAATAAAGTTGCAGAGTAGAGTCGCTTCCACACTCATCCTGAACTCACTTCCCCGTTCGTTTGAGAGTTTCATTATCAACTACAACATGAACGGAACTAAAGCGAGTCAGCCGGAGTTGCATAATATGCTAAAGATTTTTGAATCTTCAACTTTCAAGAGCAAAGCTGTGCTCATGGTGAGCTCATCTAGTCATCCCAAACTGAAAGGTAAGGAATGGCAGAATAAGAAGGACAAAGTTGTCGCTGCGCCCTCAGCAATGAAGCCCAAGAGAGGGGTGAAGAAAAAGAAAGTGATCCCGGCCAAGGATGTATGCCTCAACTATAATAAGAAGGGGCATTAGAAGAAATATTGCACTGCTCCAGGAGGAGGAAAGGCACCATATGCTTCTGCCTCTAATGGACAAGGTATGTATGTAATTGAAATAAATTTATCTATAAACCACTCTCATTCCTGGGTATTGGATACCACTTGTGGCTCACACATTTGTACAAATGTGCATGGGCTAACTGACAGCAGGAAGGTAGGACCAATAGAGGTGGACCTGCGCGTTGGAAATGGAGCACGAGTTGATGTTGAGCACGTGGGAACCTATAGATTAAATTTACTTTCTGGCCATTGTTTAGTGTTGAACAATTGTTTTTATGTACCCTCGTTAACGAGGAACATCATTTCCATTCCAATTTTAGACATGGAGGGTTTTTCCTCACATATATTTAATGGAAGTATGATATTGTCTTTTAATAATGTTATATATGGAATTGCGCCTGTTGTGGATGGATTGTATACACTAAACTGTAGTCGAGAAATTTTCAATGTACAAAACAAACGAGCTAAAATAAGTAATAGAAATTTTACCTACCTTTGGAGTTGTATACTTGGTCATATCAATCAAACAAGGACAACAAGGTTAAGGAAACTTAACTACCTAGAACTATTTGACTTGGAGTCTTATGGTAATTGTGAATCTTGTTTGAAAGGTAAGATGACCAACAACCCCCTTTCTGGAAAATGTGTGCTAGCCAAAGAGGTGCTTGAGCTGGTACATACTGACGTATGTGGACCATTTTTAACTCAAGCTAGAGGAGGTTTCCCTTACTTCATCACTTTTACTGACGACTTGACAATGTATGAATATGTGTATCTTATGAAACATAAATCCGATGTCTTCGAAAAGTTTAAGGAGTACAAGTCTGAAGTTGAGAAACAACTCGCAAAAAGTATCAAGACTCTTCGATCTGATCGAGGAGGTGAATACTTAAGCAAGGAATTTCTAGATTACTTAAAGCTACATGAAGTTCATTCAAAATGGACACCTCCTGGAACACTACAGATGAATAGTGTTGCCGAGAAGAGAAACCGAACCCTATTGGATATGGTTCGATCCATGATAAGCTTCTCAACTCTACCAACATACCTTTAGGGATATGCTATACAAACCTCGACATATGTTCTAAACAGGGTTCCTTTCAAATCAGTAGAAAAGACACCATATGAGATATGGTGTGGTAAGAAGCCAACTCTTAAACATATGAGACTCTGGGGATACCCTGCATATGTTAAGAAGATGCTCACTGATAAGTTGAAATCGAAAAGTGAGAAATGTTACTTCGTGGGGTATACAAAGGAAACTAAGGGATACTACTTTTATCTTCCTGGAGAACATAAGGTCATTGTTTCCAGGAATGCAACTTTCCGAAGAAGAATATGTCTACAAGGAAGAGAGTTGTACAGAGGTATAACTTGAAGAAATTCAAGAACCACGAGATAAAATAGAGGTTGATCCTTGTCGAATGACCAAGGCAAGAATTCAATGGGAGATTTTGGGGAAGATTGGGTATTACGAGTACACCCTTCGTCCAGTGGGAGTGTTGCGAGGAACAATACATAAATGCAAAATCCTCTTACACAACCCTAGGGAGGAAATGCAATGGTTGCACCTCCTCCCATTCAGGAAATACATGAAAATGATATTTCTGAAAGCTCTCAAGTTGATGGATTAACCAACACACAAGAACCTTCTCACAAATGTAACATACCGCAATCGAATCGCAAAACGATAACTATGTAGGTCCACTAGGACTCACCGTCCTCCTGAAATACTAAATCTACTTATGGAAACACACAGTGAGATAGATATTCCCGATGATGATGACCCTACAACCTATAACAAAGCAATGTCGGACATTGATTCGAAGAGATGGAAAGAAGCCATGAAATATGAAATGAAATCTATGTACATCAATCAAGTGTGAAACTTGGTTGATTTGTCAAGGGGGGTTAAATCCATAGGATGCAAGTGGGTCTTCAAGAAGAAGATTGATGCATTTGACAAGATACAAACTTATAAAGCAAGACTGGTGGCTAAAGGTTATAATCAGCGGCCTAGGGTCGATTATGATGAAACATTTTCACCTGTTGCTAAGATTAAATCCATTCGGATTTTGCTTGCAATAGCTGCTCATTTTGACTATGCCATTTGGCAGATGAACGTCAAAACTACTTTCCTAAATGGTAATCTATTGAGGAATTGTATATGAAACAACCCGAGGGTTTTTCATCAGAGTCCAAACCAAATGTTGTATGCAAGCTACAGAAGTCCATTTATGGGCTTAAGCAAGCCTCAAGAAGTTGGAACATTTGCTTTGACAAGGCTATCAAGTCATTTGATTTCGTCAGAAGCAAAGATGATCCTTGTGTTTATAGTAAACGCAAGGATGTGAGTATTGCCTTCATTATTATATATGTAGATGACATATTGATAATGGAAAATAATAAGGCTCTCATACAGTCAGTCAAGAAGTGGTTGTCCAGTACCTTCATGATGAAGGATTTAGGTGAATCATGCTACATTCTTGGAATTAGGATCTATTGAGATAAACCTAATAGATTGTTGGGGCTGTCACAGTCGGTCTACATAGACAAAGTGCTTAGACGTTTTTCTATGGAAAATTCTAAGAAAGGCAATCTTCCTATGGGTCAAGGCATCCAGTTATCTAAGAAGGATAGTCATTCTAATGTTGTAGAACTTGAGCGCATGAAGAGGATCCCATATGCTTTGGCTATATGATCAATCATGTATGTCATGACCTGTACTAGGCAAAATATGGCATTTGCACTTAGTATGACTTGCAAATTCCAGCAGAATCCTGGGGATGAACACTGGAAAACAGTCAGGAGTATTCTTAAGTATCTCAGACGTACTAAAGATTACTTCTTGGTCTATGGTGGAGAAGAAAAGTTGGGTACACTGATGCTAGCTTCCAGACAGATATTTATGACTTCAAATCTCAGTCTGGTTACACGTCCATTTTCAATGGTGGAGCAGTGAGCTGGAAAAGTTCCAAACAAGCTACAACTGCTGATTTGACAACTGAAGCAGAGTACATTGCTGGATCGGAAGCTGGTAAAGAAGTTGTCGTGATTTCTGAGTTCCTAAAGGAACTAAGGGTAGTTCCAAGTGCTAGTTGTCCAATAACTATTTATTGTGACAACACTGGTGTGATTGCACAAGCTAAGGAACCAAGATCAACAAATAGAAACAAACATGTACCAAGAAAGTAACACATACTCAGGGAGATGGTGGATATTGAAGAGATTATATTAGATTATGTTCCCACATATGATAATCTAGCTGACCCATTCACTAAACTATTGTACTTATTTAAGCATAATGGTCATTTTGAGAATATGAGCATTAGATATGTTGGTGATTGGCTCTAGGCCAATTGGGAGATTGAAAGTATATTTATATCCTAGAGACAATCTGTATTTGTACAAATGTACTTTATACACATTCATATTTTATTAATGGAGATTAATATTTTGGCATTTGCAATTATTGAATTATTAGTTGATTGTTTATAATATTCTATAAATGCATACCTAGAGGTTACGTGGTTATTAATAGTGTGAGATATTAATATTATAACATAACTCTTAAGACAGCCTCGACTAATGATCATCGAAAATGGGATATCGATGATATGTGATAAGTCTACATGTGGTCTGCATCATATCCTTAGAGGATGTAGTATGTCTCACATGCTACGAGTTATGGTAACTCATGATGGACACATGGATACTTATGAGGTATTTGGTATACCCTGATGATATACTGTTTGTTATATATGTCTAAAGTATGATCAGTGTGTGAGAGATAAAAGTCATTAGACTTGAGGTCGATACAATCTACAGAGTAATGTACTTTGATCATGTCATTAGCTCAAATGTCTTATAGGTTGAGACACGGCTTGCATTGAGTATATTGCGACGTAGATTAAAGGTGGTAGTTGAACCAAGATTATGAGTCATTCCTCGAATGTATATTCGAGAGAATACTCAAATTCTCATATGGTATTAGATTGACTAAGTCGTTGGCCAACGCAATAGACATATCTAGGATATGATCTTGTTGTCATCTAATATAGATGAGATATAATGATTAAGTCATTTGGATAGACACTTGGCATATCCTAAGCTTGATCGAGTGTGTCGCGAATGAAAAGATTTTATCTTCCCACATAGACCCTAGTATGATTAATGTCGATATGTGAAGTCCTGTAGGGTAACACTAAGTCAATTGTTCTGTCGATCTATGGATGTAATGAGAGAATATGAATGCTCGATTTATGATCGAGACATTTGAATGAATAATGATTATTTAATTAAGTCGATATTGGATTTCAGATTTAATTAAAATGAAAACGACGCAAAATTGGATAAGGGCCGCAGCTCATGGGACTCCGCTGGCCGCGCAGCGATGGGCGATCGGATGACCATGCGTCTCATTTTACAGGCGGGCAGTGTAACCCTAACTGTGTTTAGGGTTTAAATGCAACTATAAATACACACCTTAAGATCATTATTCATACACTGGATTTCATAAAATCATTCTAAGTCTCAGAGATTTAGTCTTACAATATCATCTCGAACCTCTGCCGAATTTCCTAGCTTTCCGAAAAGAGGATTACATCGAAGTTCTTGAAAATTGCAATCGAGAAATCAATTACGTGCGCACCCTCGGATGGATATACTAAAAGACTCCAGATTTAATCAAACTGTAAGTCTACTATCGATGTATTACGATTATCATTACATGTTACATGTGTTTTATCATTACATAATCATCCTGCAGTTCGTCGCTTGTTGGTTTTGAAACTCTAAATTTTCAAATTCCGCTGCATACACGAACCCAACAAAACCATACTGTATCAACAATCTGCACCTACTTGAGTGGAACAATCTCCATTCATTACAATGATAGTAGGATTTCAAAATAAGCTCACAAAAAATAGTTGAGAAATTCCCTATGTACTAACTTTACTTCATGGGACATCAAAAGTGTAAATTCTGTCCAGATCTGCTCTGCTTCTTCAATATGGTTATTTTTTAATTAGGATTTGAGTGTGTATGAAATTAGCAATGGATAAATTTTACAGCTAAACAGAAAAAAACGCCGCTAATTCAATTCAGCAAGGATTTATTATAAAATTATGTTAGCATTACTGAGTATATGAAATTTAGTTATGTTCAAACTGCCTTTAACAATAGAGTTTGAGCTTGTAATATTTTTCTTATAAATCTTGTGTAACTCATCCTTTATATATTCATATTGTTTATATTATAAAATTTTGTACTAATTCTCATGGAATACACGTTGTTTATCCGTAAATCGATATAATTAAATTTGTATACATGGTCAAGAACACAAATCTCAAGTGACTAGATTAGCAAACTGATTAGCAGATAATTATAACGAATGTTGAATAGCAAAGTGAGATTAGAATATCGTTAGCCTGAGCTTGAAAGAAGCTTCTTGACGAGGCCACTGCATTAGATGATTCAACAGTGTTAAGCACAAGTATTAAGACAAATAGTAAGAATCGAAAAGTAATCTTGTAGTAATTAGAATATGATGCCCTTACAATGAGTTAATTGATCCTATTTATATTTGGACTCATGGGTACGCATTTCATAAATTATGCCCCTAATAATATCAATACGTGAATGCTGTAATAATTGTACAATTAGTATCTTCATAAATGTCATTATTTCACCCTTGGCAGGTGTATAATCAAACAAGTAATGGCTTCCCGTTGGGATTCGAACTGGACTCTTGATCTCCCTGCTTTTTGGTACTTGTGACTCTTTGACACTCCCGATGCATTTTCTTGATACCGGTCGTACTGAAAGTTGACTTGGATCTGACTCACCTTCTCATGCCACGCGTCATGATGTAATCCGTCCATATGTATAATATGAATTTTTCCTATACAGATAGTCCCCGCACTTTTCGAGCGCGTCTATTCTGCGTCCGGAAAGTGGATTTAAACTGTTAACCAATCAAAACTCCTCATTTTGGCAGGAAAATCAAAAGGTACCAACTACTCAACTCATCATACCAATCGTCATCACGCTGAAACGACGACAACTATATGATTTTCCTCGATTAATGGAAGACTGCGAAATCATGATGAGACATGTCTATTCACTGCACCTAGTCTGACACACATGTGTTATCTGTCACGTAACCTTCGATTGGTATCCATCCCGTCAATTACCACAACAATGATGACCTTTAACGCCTATAAATACCATCCCTTCATATGCAGTGTTACGATTCACTTTTACACGAGGCATAAAAGCTATTAAGATTGATTTGAGAACTTGTTTCAAAGGCTGGGTTGCCCCGTGGGAGAACTTTCATAATCTCTTTCGCTCTCGTATCTAATTTTCTGTTTAGTGACTCGATCTCTCTTTCTTTCGAATCTCGTGCACTTCTAATGGCCTCGGATCGGAGGTTGTTGGAACTCTATTCAGATATTTATTTTTTAGAGTTGCTACCTAATTTATAAGGAAATTTAAAAAACCAAGTAAAAAGGTTTTATACAAAAATCAGTGAAAATCCTTTTAAAGACCAGAGTTCGAGGTAAGAGTTCTGATGATCCCCTGAAGAAGGTGTTAGACACTCTGGTATTAAGGATCCGTAGAATACGATTGACCTTCGAGTTCTATAGCATGTTTAATTTCAAGTAAGTTCATTAAAGAGTGTTTATTTTTTCGCAAAATCATAGCATATCATCTCATTTTTATTTCAAGTTTGAAAGATGGTTTTTGAAAAGCAAAAAGTTGGGTTCCGCTTAGAAAGGTTCAAATAGGGGAATGTTTAGTCAATCCGTTTTCAAGACTAAGATATACCCAAAATTTAATTTGAGTCCAAAAAAGTCCGGTTTAGGCATGTGAAAACAGTCCAATTTTTTGTTGAAATTGTCCAAGTTCAAACCCTTTCAAATATACGAATTTTAAAGAAAATTAATTTATTCAAAATTTTCCATTTAAAGTACCAAATTATTTTATCTCCTAAGTGGGCTGAGTCTAAACGATGTATGTATCGTTTGCCTAATCCTGAGTCATAATCATTTAGGGTTCTAATAATTATCAAGTATTTTTATTATAAATTACAACATTTAAAATAATATACAATAATTAAAGAAAAGAGTTACGCTGATGGGCCTACCGAGCCCACCAGTTACCATTTTCACTCATGGTTGGGTCTTCAATGCGCAGCTACAGCCGGACTCGATGAAGAAGGACTTGTCGGGCCTTTGGCCCAACTGAATTGACAAGGTTTTGACCCAAGTGGCCCGAGTCCAGTGCGTGCAAGAGAGAAGAGAGGGAAAAAGAAAGGATACGGTTAGAGTGTACCCAAACTTGTTCAATTTAAACATAAAAAATTCACAAATAATTTATACATATATCATACAACAGCTGAATATATATATATATATATAATGTCATTGCAGGGCCCAAACAATAGCTGGAGAGTGACGGCCCGTGACCAAATGGAATGTAACAAGTGAGCCTAGCCCACTCCAAATAGCAGCAACAACACATAAAGGAAAACAGACAAACCAGTGGACCTAGCCCAATTAACGCATGACAAGCAATCAGAACAAATTTAAAAGAGACAGGGAATGGGACAGGCCCAAAGACACTCCTAGCATGGCATTCAAGTGATACGCAAGGAGATACCTGTCATGTATACCTTGTATATTGAATATACATGTTATACAAGCTATATATTCTCGTGTATAACCATCTATTTCAACCAAAAGACATAGCAGATCAGGTGAAGGCAAAGAGGAGTAAACACATATGCACACACATAAATCTTACATGTTTCCTGTTTTTATCTTTACACTTCCAATACTTTAACTCAAGCTTATTCAAACAAGCAACAACTTATTAACATAATTAACTAAATAAAAGTGTTCTCTCTCTGATATCTTAATTTTTTAGATGAGACGGTTCACACAATTCACCATAGTAGAGCAGACAGAGGTCCAGGATTCGAGTCTTGCCGCCACTTATTAACAGTGGATGTAGGAGATCCAGTTAACGAAAAAGCTAGGCTGCAGCTATTCAAGCATATCAAAGTCTATCTATAACGATTGCTATTTCATATTGGAGCTTCTGCTAAAAGAAGTGGTGATCCCTAGCTTGAGACTCAAACTCCGGAAGCCGACCTGCCAACAGACATTGTGGGAGAAGGATCACATGCCTGGAGATGAAAACACGGCCTGAAGAGGGATCGAAAAACTCTTTCTTTTTATGGTTGGAGTGTGTATTTTTTGAAGCCCAGTTTATCCTACAGCATAGATAGAGGTATGAATGCATATAAGTAAAATAGTAAAATCAGTTAATTCACATAATTCAATTATTCCAAACAAGGAATATGATAGAATCAAATGAGAACTATTCAAAGAATATACATAGGATATCTATGATGTTGCTATGTCAAACAGAACAAGTACATGAGCATGTTGAATAGGTAGCAATATAGCAGACATTTACAACCATGTAAACAAGTTAATACCTCTCAGATTATTATGTTTTTGTTCAAGAACTACAGAGTTAGTAATGTGCTCCTTAAAACTAAACATGTGCTAGATACAGGGCATTGCACATAACATAGAAGAACATAAGGCACGCTGACTCTAAATGTAGGAACTCTTGGTCAATATAACATTTCAATCTTAATTTTTATTACATGTTTCTTTATCAAGTGAGTAGGGCAGTCCACCGTCCCTGTTTTGGACACCATTACCGCTGTCGGAACTTTCGCGTTTGCCCCCGCGATTTTTCCGATTATTTTTTCCGCCACCGGAAGCACGATTTTGGCCGGAAGTATTAACAAAACCCTGAGAGTTGGTGGAGGACGTCATCATGATGATGGGACTAGCCCCGATAGCCGCATTCTTAACCAAACGGGCTTCTTTCAAAGTAAGCATGTAGATAAAACTTTGAGAGATGGTTACTTTGACGAAGTAGAGTCCCAACACCACTATAGGCCTCGGAGAGGCCGACAACCATCTGTAAAACAAGACGATCGTCACTAACGGGCACACCAACGTTGCGGAATTGGTCTGCCAATTCTTTCAACCTTTATCCATAAGCTGAAACGTTTGAATTTTTTCCATGTTGACGTGGGAAAAATCCTGCTCAAGTGTAACAGCTCTGGAGTTATGATTCGGAAATTTTTTCATGTTGACGTGGAAAAATTACTGCTCAAGTGTAACAGCTCTGGAGTTCTGATTATCTTGGAATATGTCACATAACCTATCCCAAGCAGCCTTTGCCGTAACGTCAGGCTCAATAATCGTTTGCAACAGGTCGGCAGAGATAGTGGAGTAAATCCACAGTAGTACGGTAGCATCAAATGTTGTCCATAACTTTAGATCATCCTCGCGTTTTTGCACCTGGCACCTCCGTATCCTCAGGAGACGCGAGAATTATGTGATGGATGACTTGATGCGAGCGTGCGTGAATCGTGAACAGTTCAGCCCACGTTACATATTAGACGTTTTTTATTTCAAGCACAAGAGGAATATGATTCTTGATTTTAGAAATTGTAAGGACGGGATGAAACGTGTTCTTTGATGTAGACATACTGACAGAACAATATGTGATTCGAGGGATTTTGAAAGAAAGAATTTCGGTGGAAGCAAGAAAGAAAATTAACCTAGACCTGTGATATTATGAAAGAAATAATATTTTGATTATTCTCATTAATGAACGGGTATATATACAAGTTACATAAGAAAAATCATTTTCCTATTCTACCTCTAAAACTCCATTCTATTAAGACTAATTATACAATTATGATAAGATTACAAGATTAATTAATGTACAAGACTAATATACATATTGTATACAAAATATCAGCCCAACCGTGGACCCTGCTACAGTAAATCCGAGACACTATTTATTCGATATATAGATGTATATTTAACAATAACATCTGCATAGACGAGTAGTAGTTAAAATTATATTCACTTTATTTATGAAGATTCCAAGCACATGTGCTAGTCAGGCCTCAGCATTTTCCACAACTATTGTCATTGTCCATCATTTTCAATTAATAGCTCACAATCAAAACGAGACAACAAACAAAATATCTCATATGAACATTTCAAACTGAAAACACAGTAAACTGTGCTCTCAAGGTTAGATTATTTGATTATCTAAAGAGCGAAAAGTGTCACATGAATAGAAGAAATCATAGAACAGAAATCAGATTTCGACTCTTTTACCATTCTATCAAAAGACAAGTTTGCAATTTTTACTGGCACGGTAGCAAGTTGGTTAGCAGAAGAAGCGAGGACCGCATGATCGCGAGTTCGATCCCCAGATAAACCTTCTATTGTTCACACATTACTTGCCAAGTGTAGTTAATCGGTGACGTGGTTTGCAGACTATCATACACCGAGTTTCTGCACAAGACTCGAAGAAAGAACGATCATGATTCTTCACAACAAAAGTTTGCAATTTTTACTATATACAAATTACATAAAAAGGAACCCATAAAAACAACAATACAACTTAATATAACATTTACAACAAGCATAAAAATATAAATAAAGAAACAAGAATCAAATTAGCTTAGCTGCTAATGTTTCTTCTCTTCAACTTCAAGCAGAAAAGAAACCATTAATTGCTGCAAGACCAACCTCACTCTCAGGCTCAAAAACACCAATTTTAATCATCATCAATTCATCAATATTATTGGTTTCTCCAAGCCTCATCTTAATTTTTGAAGAATACCCATTAAATTTCTGTGCTAAAATTGATGAGAAATAAGAAAAGATTTGAATTTCTTCTTCACCACCAAATTTTCTTGAATTCTTGACCCTCCTTTCATACTCTTCTGCAACCAACATAGCAATATCAGCCATAGTATTAATTCAAAATCAAAGATTATTATTTTGGGAAGTTGGATATTTTATTTGATGTGTAATGACTATATATATGTGGGAAATTTAGTAATAGGAAAATGGATAAGGTTGCCAGATACTATTATGTTAAAATTAAAGTGGTGTTGGACAAAACTGTGTGTTTGGTTTTGATATTCCAATGGTTTTAGAAACAAAGAATGTGGACTTATTTGAGGAGGTTTCCCAAGTTGTTCCCATTGTTTATTTGCTTGCGCCCAAAGGTTTTGGATATGTTAAAATAATGGTGTGTGAAGGCATCTAATGACATTTGTTTTGATTTTTTTCAATTATCCCCTCGAGAACCAGTTGAGCTGTCCATGCAGACATTTGTTTTGATTTTTAATTCGGGAAACTTACATATATGGCCGGTTGCCCAATTTAATTATATTTATTTATCTCTGCTACATAAGGACTTCTATTGAATTATCACATTAATAAGCTATAAAAAATTGAAACCTATCTTACTTCGTTCAATTTTGGACTTTGTTCTAAAACGTAGAAAAATTAGATAAGATCTAACCAAACTGTTGTTTTGATTTAAAATAGAAAAATCTTCCTTATCTGATTTAATTTCCTTTTCACTAGATCTAACAAGTTACTTTCACTTTAGACTTTATAGGTTATGTAATAATTTGAAAATATTTTCTTCAATCCTACCTCCATTGGATCAAATCTCTAATCTTCCTAATCAATAATCAATTCCTAATAATCTTTTTCCTAATTATTATTTTACTATTTACCATACATAAAATGATACTATCATCAATTATATAAATAATTATTCTAATTATTATATTCTAATATTTTAACACTCCCCCGCGGTCGAAGCTGGAAGGCGGCGAATGTTGAGACTGTTCCGAAAATTTTCAAATAATATCAGTGGAAGTCCTTTTGTGAAAATATATGCGATTTGATGGCGTGTCGGGACATGTAACACTGACACTTGTTCCCGAGCCATCTTCTCACGAACAAAATGGATATCTAACTCAATATGTTTAGTGCGTTGATGATTGATCGGATTCCTTGAGAGATAGATTGCACTAACATTATCACATTATACCAGTATGACTTTTGGAATTGGGCAATGAAGTCCAAGTAACATATTTCTAATCCAACATGATTCAGACACAACATTGACAACAACACAGTATTCTGCTTCAACACTTGAACGTGATACTGTGGCTTGTCTTTTTGAAAACCATGAGATCAAATTGTCATCGAGAAAGACATAATAACCTGATGTGGAGTGCCTGGTATCTGAACAATCTATTCAGTCTGCATCCGTATAAGTGAAAATTTTGGAAATGGAGGATGAGTATAGATGTAATCCATACTCCAGAGTGTCCTGCATATATCGCACAATGCGTTTTAGAGCATGCATATGTTCCTCCATCGAATTATGAATGAATAAGCACATTTATTGCACTACATAAGTAATATCCGGCATGGTGAACGTGAGATACTACAAAGCTCCTGCTAGGCTGTGGTATAATGTTGGATCGCCAAATGGTTTGCTTGAGGTGGCACTTAATTTAGACTTAGTGTCTACCGGAGTTGCCGATGGTTTGCAAGATAACATTCTAGCTAGTTCAACAATCTCAGATGCATACTTCTTCTGGGAGAGAAATAATCCAACTGCATGGCTTGTTACAGCATTTCCTAAAAAGTGGTGTAGTGGACCAAAACCTTTCATAGTAAATTCGGAACCAAGCTGTGACATGATAAATTTGCGAAGAGAGCTGATGATGTTGTTAGGATAATATCATCCACATATAAAAAAAGATAAGCAATATTATTACCCTGACGATAAATAAATAAAGAATTATCGGAACGGTTGTGAGAAAAACTAATATGTGACACAAAATTCGCAAATCGCTTATACCATATCCTGGGGACCTGCTTCAGTCCATATAATGATTTGTTGAGCAAACACACATGATTGAGATATTTGGGATCTCTGTATCCCAACAGTTGACGCATATAGACAGTTTCATTGAGTTGTCCATAGAGGAAGGCATATTTGACATCATATTGATGAAGGGCCCATCATTTTGACCACTGGAATGAATGTCTCCCCGCAATCTACACCAACCTGATGTGTCTTCCTATCACCTACAAGACGGACCTTATGTCGCTTAAAAGTTCCATCAAAGTTTTCTTTATGACTGAAAATCCACAGAGACCAAATTATATTAGCATTAGATGAACGAGGTACTAAATCACACGTCCTATTTTTAATTAGAGTGTGATATTCATCATCCATGACCATTTTCCAATTCGGGTCCTTTAGAGCAGACACTAGGTTACAAGGCAAATGTGATTTCGAACTTGAGTGTGTAGGCTATATTTGGTATTGGGTTTGACAATTCCATGTTGACTACGGGTGACCGGACGATTTGCAGGTCAGTGGACTAGACGCCACTGGCCGATAGTGAGGAATTCAAACTGTTAGGAGGCCCAGTGGCAGTGGGCTGAGCAGCCCTGCTTGGGAGAGTGACCACTGGGTTCGGGATTGGGCCTGGAGCCGAGACGTGGCCCAAGCTTCATGTGGGCTGTTTCTGTGTCGGTTGTGAGAGTGAGAGAGGGTGACTGGGCCTCAAAACTGAAGACCCAAGCTGCTGGACTAAATTGTCAAGCGGCTGGGCCATCATTCTTTGGTCCAGTGGGCCCAAAATTTCCAACGCAAACAGTGGGTACTGAGCTGTGGAAAAATGTGTTAGATACAAAAGCTTATCATCATTATCTAAAAATTATAAGTGTGAGTCCCGGTTTTATGTATCTTGGCACACAGAAAAATTATTTCATCAAAATTACGTGACGACTTATAATTATTCTTTTGGAAGAAATGTCGTAACGTTTGTAACCGCGATGATTAGTAGGATATCCCAAGAAGACACATGGAGTAGACCGGGGTTACAGTTTTGTAATTGCGGTGGATGGAAAGAGGGGGTAGCAAAGGCAACCAAACACTCTTAAATGAAGATAAGAGGGCTCTCGTAAATAAAACATGTTTAGTGGAGCTTGGTAAGACATGTTTTTATGAGAAAGAATATTCAACAGGTAAGTGGCCATTTGGAGTACATGATGCCAAAATATGGGGGTAGTGAAGCATAAGCAAGAGATATTCTAACAATATTATTTATGGTTCTAAGTTTGCGTTCCGCCTTACAATTTTGTGATGATGTGTGAGGGAAAGTCAGACAAAAATTTAGACCATTTATTTTGAAAAAATCTCAAAACTGATTATTGTCAAACTCCCTCCCATTATCACATTGAATATTTTTGATATCCCGTTCAAATTGAGTTTAGATGAATGCTCTAAATGTGTGAAAAGTGGAAAACACTTGTTAGTTTTTCAACAAAGGGAGTGTCCACAAATAATTAGAGTAGTCATCTAGTATGAACAAATAATATCTATAACCAGAAGAACTCAAAACGGGTGATGTTCAAATATCACAATGTAATATATCAAATGACATAAGGGTGCACGAAATAGAAGAAAGAAATGACAATTTAACATGTTTACCAAGTGCACAAGAATGACACTTATTTAGAGTATGTGTTTGGGTACAAGAAATAAATTTATTTTATTTAAGAGAGGCCAAAACAGATTCTCCCGGATGTCCCAAACGTTCGTACCATAAAGATGATGTCAAGGCTGCAAAAGTACATGGAAACTTGGACTGTTGATTGGGTAAATTTATTGGATAGAGCTCCCCTTGCTATCACATCTCATGAGAAGCTTCCCCGTCTGAAAAATCATGCACGGAAAATTCAAAAGTGTTAAACGAAAAGATACCCAATTATCAGTAGTAAACTTTTTAACAGATACCAAGTTTTTGATTAATTTAGGAGCATGAAGGACATTCTTTAAAATAGTGGTGGGTTTGGTGGTGACAATTTGCTAGAATCATACCCTTTTATTGGGATTGAATGGTCATTTCCGACAATTATACCATTATCATTGCTCAAATTAAAATAGGATGAGAGATTACCTTGGGAGGACGTCATATGGGACGTCTCTCCGGAGTCTATAGACCAATTTGAATACGGTGGGTTGAGTCCAAAGATGTGCATGGAGGACACAATATCCGTGGGGTGGGCCACTACTGAATGGGCCTCCTACCACTAGGTCGATAGTGGCCAAATGGTGCTGCCTTGGGCCGTTGGGGCGGCCTGGTCCAATTTCTTGTTGGGACTGGTCACAGCAAGGCGATCGCTGTGCCCAATTGCTCGCTTCCATCGTGGTCACGCCATCGTCCGCCATTTTGCCACCGTCTGCCGCGCATCGCCGCCACCGAGTTGGTGTCAGAATATTTCCGCTGCCACCGAAATTTCGGTGGCCTCCGCCTTTGTTATTTCCACGATTTTCATCCTTATTTTGTTGAGAATGATAAAAAAAATTACCATCATTTGAGAAAGTGGAAATCATGACGGAATTTGAAATAGTTTAAGCCTTTTTTACTAACCCGACTCTTCAAGTACAAGCATGGACTGTGCTTGATAAAATAAAGGTTGAGGATTACTTTGACGGATTAGTGCTCCCACGCCGCTATACGCATTGGTGAGACCGACAATCAATTGTAAGACTAATAACTGGTGAGTCAACGTTTCTTAATTGATATGTCAACACTTTGAGGCGTTGACAATATGCAGAAACATTAGGGAAATCCGCCGCAAGCATTCCCAAACCGCCATGGCTGTTGAATCCGGTTCTATTATTGTATGCAACAAGTCAGTGGAGATTGTGCATAAATTCAACCAAGGATTGTGGCATCAAGTGTATCCCACAGTTCCTTATCTGCATCGGTTGTTAATTCCTTCATTTTCCATCTTTTAGAGGAATTATATGATGAAGAACTTTGTGAGCACGACAACATATTTTGAATAATTCCGTTCAAGTTGCATAATGAACGTTTTCCATTTTTAGTTTGACGGAAACATGTGTTTTGATGTTTGAGACAGTAAGGGTAGGATGAAAAGATGATTTGGACTAAGACATAGTTGGTTGGGATGGATGATGACCATTAATGGAGAAACGAAGAATAAAAATAAAAAAAATGGTAGAAAATATCGGCCAAGCTAGGGTTTCTGGGAGGAGATGACCGAAATTGGTAGGAAAAAATATTTTGAATCTTTTTCCTTAAAGCTTTGATACCATGTAATAATTTGAAAATGTTTTTCTTAATCTATTCTTTCATTGAGGGAATAATATATACACAATATACAAATAAATGTGAAGCGAAAATCAAGCCTCTAATCTTCCTAATCAATAATCAATTCCTAATAATTTTCTTCCTAATCAACATATTTCTAATTATCATTTTATTAATTACCATACCTAAAATGATACTATCATTAATTATAATAAATAATTACTCTAATTATTATATTCTAATACTCTAACAGTTCCTGTATATTAGAATGGAAATTTAGTAGACTTGAGTTTCCTCATTTTGAATAGTTTCCTCATTGTTATTGGGTGTTTGATATCTACATGGAGTCTCATTAACTTTGAATAGGCGTTAGAACAGTAACTCTAATTATTTACTCAGTAGATCAACTCAAATATGTAATTACTTATTTTTATATCAATTTCAATACTTAAAATATCTCTTATATTTATTACTCCATTTTTTCCAATCTATATGACACACTTTTTATTTTAATCAGTCATAAAAAAAATATATTTCTTTATTTGACAATAATTTAACTTTTAATTTTATTTTTATGCGAAATGATCTATAACCACACAAATATCTTTAAATTGGTTTACACCATAATATTCAATTTCTTTTTTATTTCTTAAATTTCATGTTCAATCAAACTAGATGGAATGGATGGAGTAATACATAATAGATATTTTAAATCAGTCAAGCCACATAGGCTATTAATAGTTGAAAAGTGTGGTCCAGGCTAGAAAACAAACCTCTAATTAAAGTAATCTCCTCAATCTTGTATTCTTTTCCTTTTATTTTTATCAGTTATTCAAAGATTCCATAAATATCGTCAGCTAAGGAGGAAATTACAGAAGTAAAAGGAAGATGGTTACATATCGCCGTTTGAATTGTGAGTTAACAAAGGAATAGATTTTCTTTGAGTTCTCATTCGATGTTCGGTATCAGCATTGAAGTCCAATTAATCCGAATTCACATCGCATAGGGTTCATTCGAAAAAGCGCTCCCTATTAAAAAAATATATATCCAAAATTCGAATTTGAGACTTTTAATTAAGAAAAAAGTAATTTTATCCATTATACCATATTTTTTGATGATTATTACATATCACGGTTTGAATTGTGAGTTAACAAAGGAATAGATGCATGAAGCCTACGTCAAAAAGGACAAAGGGGAAGTAAGGTAAGTTAGAAGGTACAACTTTAGGTATTTGTTTACAGTGATACATTAATTCAATTAGAGGAAGGTGTTTGTTAGCATTTGTAAGATGATATTAATCTCCCTTGAGAGTCTTTTCATTAATATTAAAGTATATATAGTGTACAATAATCATCCCTTATACAATATGAATCTTAAACCTAATCACAAGAGGAATTCTAGTCTTACCATAATTATATTTACACAATATATGGAATATATTCTAATTATGGGTAGGGATACAATTGTTACTATATACACATTTACACACCCCCTCAGTCGGAGCGGGAGGAGGTCGAACGCTGAGACTGGATCTGAAGTAAAGAAATAACTGGCTGGAAAGTTCTTTGGTAAATATATTTGCATACTGATAGAATGATGGAACATGTAACACTCTGACATGGCCTAGCGCAACTTTCTCACTAACGAAGTGTAGTCTATCTCAATGTGCTTGGTTCGCTGATGTTGAACCGGATTATGAGAAAGATAGATGACTGAGATGTTATCACAATACACAATAGATGTCTGACGCAAAAGACACTGAAGTTCTAACAGTAAATTTCCGAGCCAACAAATCTCAGCTACCACATTGCAACGCCTCTGTACTCAGCCTCGCGTGTCCGGACACCCTGCCCAATCTGCATCCGTATAAGAGAGCAACCTGTTTGGTGCAGAGGGGTATAGGTGTAAACCATAATCAAGTGTGCCTTTAATGTATCAGATGATACGCTTAAGAGCAGTGAAATGAGACTCCCTGGGGGCATGCATGAATAGGCATACCTGCTGAACAATATAAGCAATGTCTGGCCTTGTAAATGTGAGAGACTGAAGCATCATCCATAGCACTGGGCTTAGATTTTGAATCAACTGGAGTAGGTGAAACTTTGTAATTCGCCATCTTAGCGATGTACACGATCTCATCTACATATTTACGCTGACACAAGAATATGTGGTTGGCAGACCTGGTCACTGATATCCCCAAAATATAACTCAGTTTTTCCAAATCAGTCATTGCAAATTCTGACTTAAGCAAGACAATAATCTCATTTTCAACCCGTCGGAGGAGACAGTAAGAACAATATCATCCACGTAAAGTAATAAGTAAGTAGTGCTACTACCTCGATGAAAAATGAAGAGTGATATATCACTCTTGCTGCATACAAACCTAATATGCAAGGTATACCTAGCAAAGCGATCATACCACGCACAAGGGGCCTATTTCAGGCCATATTGTGACTTATGAAGATGTCACACATAGTGAGGAACTGATGGATGGGTGAACCCAGACGGCTAATGCATGTAGACTGTCTCTCAGATCCCTACGTAAAAATATATTCTTCACATCAAGCTGATGGATCGTCCAGTGTTTGCCCATGGCAATGCTCAAAACTGTGTGAATGGTAGCCGATTTGACAACTAGATTGAAGGTCTCACCACAATCAATGCCCTCCTGCTGATTTGTGTCATTAGTCACAAGTCGTGCCTTATACCTCACAAAATCTCCATTGTGTCTGAATTTGTGACGAAATAACCACTTGCAACAGATCACATTCACCCCCTCAGGTCTAGGTACTAGATCACATGAATGTTGTTTAGTTAAAGCATTGAATTCCTCATACATAGCTGTTATACCCCGAAGTTCTGACCCTACGTATGAGAGCGTACGAAAGCATGTAAGACTTAAAATTTTCAAAGGATAGGTTGACGGATTATTCCGGGTGAGTTTTAGTCAACTTCGAGGCGGGTTATGACCTGATACATTGAGAGTTCCTAAGTGTTTCGAAGGCCTAGGGTGTAGTTCGTTGAGTCTAGATTCCAACGCAACCAACCGTTCGTCGATAGGACGTCGGAGTAGAAAGTTTTGGGAATTACAAGTTCAGTGCGCAGTCGGACAGAAAGGTGTTTCGGACAAAGCGGCGAGGCAGCGCGCGGATCACGAGGCATGGCGCCGAAATCTTGAGAGTCGCTGAAGTTGCAGCGCCATGGCCAGGGACAACGAGGCGCGGCGAAAGTTCAGAGAGGCTGCGGGGTTTCAGCGCCAGAACGCGTGCGTGGCAGCTGGCCGATTAGGGCGGAAAAACTTAGAAAAGTCGATTTTTCTTTTAAAGGACCTTGGGAGGGTGACAAGTGTCCTCCCCCATCTGATTTCTTGCATGCAATATATTGACCAAGTCTTGAAGACTTGGTCATCTTCCAATTTCTCTCTCTCTCTAAAGCTTAAGCTCCCACTTCTCAAATTTCCAAGAGAAATTCACTAAAGAAAAATCTGAAAAAGTAAAAGGAAGAAGGAAGCTTGTGGCTAGCGTGGTGTTGTTGTGGTGGTGTTCTTGGCAAGGAAGCTAGCAAAATATTTGGAATAAGTTTGGCTAAAACTTTAAGGTAACATTTCTTCATTTAGAAGTAGTTTTAGTGTTGCATGTTAAGAAGGAAGAACTTGTGGTAGTAAATAATGCTCTTAGACTCATTGCATGTAAGAACTATGGTTTGTATGTGAAGGAATTGGTTAAGAAGATATTATGAGCATGTTGTAGTCTAAAAACTACCTTAGAATTGTTAAGTGAATTGTTGAGTTTGGGTGTGTAAACCCCTTTGAAATGTTGGATTGTTAAGCCTTAAATGTGGCGTTTGGATGATAAATTCGGCCTTGTGAAAGGTGGCAAAGTATGTAGAAACAAAGGAAATTCTGCCCAATTTTCCATAGAATTTAGTGGCTTTGAGTTTAGATTATTCTACATTGAAATTAGAGGTTAATAAACGTACCATGGTTATTTTAGGTTGACATATTACTTGCGGTAGTTTGGACTTAGCAAGTGGATTGACCAAAGAGGTATGTGAAGCTTTCCTATCTCTTGAGCATGAATAGATGAAACTATGTAGTGCGGTGAGCGACAAGATTTTGTATTCTTACTTGTTTGAGTATATAATGACTTGTTTCGTTTTAAGAATGTATAAATCCCTTGGTTAGGGGAAAAGTATGATTTTACTAAAGTATACAGTTAATATAACAACTTTATGGGAAGTTGGTTTATTAGCTTCATAAAAGGTTAATGAGAAGAGATTTACTCTAAAAGTAAGATAAGTATATGAAGAGGCAAATAGGTTTAAGGCATCAATTGCCCAAGAGTTTTATGTATAAAGAAGAGTCAATTTTAAAAGAGTTGAAGTATGTAGTACTTGGGTTAAATTCCCGGTTTTCTTTTATTAAAGATATGATTAAGTGCCTTAAGTGAACTAAAATGAGAGGGTATATGAACAAGGCTAATAAGAAGTTATAAGTTTTCTTAACTTATTTATGATTATGATATGATGTGATTTGAGCTAGGGTAAAAGTATATCGAGGCAAGCCCAGATCGTTATACCACCTACTCGGGGTAGAGTATGTCGAGGCAAGCCCCAAGATCGCCATACCACCTTCTCGGTGTAAGAGTATATCGAGGCGGGCCCAAGATCGTTATACCATCCGCACGGTATAAGAGTATATCGAGGCAAGCCCCAGATCGTTATACCATCTGCTCGGTGTAAGAGTATATCGAAGTCTGATCCCAAGATCGTTATACCATCTGTTTGGGGTAAGAGTATATCGAGGAAGTCCCCAAGATCGTTATACCACATTCAGTGGACTTGCTACCCGATCACGAGAATACCTCACGCGAGTCCTTATGGGCTTACGCGGGTGAAATAGTCTCAAATGCGGGAGAGTGCGATCATGCGAGGAATACCTCATGCGGGTCCACAAGACCTATGCGGGTGAAATAGTCCCAGGAGTAGGGGTGCTTATTGATACTACGGGCGAGATACCCTGTTTTGATCCTAAGGCCCCTATTTTATGCATATTATATATATACTTGTCACTCTCATTGTTAGTAAGGCACAGTAAAAGGTATTTTATTGTCTTACATGACTCCAGCTTACTTTTAGACTTATGATATCATTATTATAGTATTTTTCCAGCTTTATATACTTGGTACATATTGTGTCGACCCCCTTCCCGAGGCTGCGTTAACGCAGCGCAGTAAGCGATTGAGGATCCTCGTTCTTAGGATCACTATTCGGTGTCGAAGCTCCATTTCTCGGAAGCTTGTCTATTGATACGGATATTCCCGACGCTATAGGTATTTTGTACATTCAGGGTATGGCGGGGCCTGTCCATACGATTGTTATCTTTAAGTGCGTGGTCACATATGTGTTTTGAGCTATAAGAACCAGTTGTATTACTATACTTTTGTTTAAGTATGTTTTATGGAAGGCAGCCTTATCGGCTGGCCAGTGATGTTCACCTTTTTCTCTAAGTTATGTGTTATGTAGGTTCCACTGCTATTCTCTGACATATACCTGACAGGGTACCCCGGTAGGGTACCAGTCGTGGCCCCGGGGTTGGGTCGTGACAAAAGTGGTATCAGAGCAGTTAGTCCTCGGAAAGTGTCTGAGGCGTGTCAGTAAGTCTTGATTATCGGTGTGTCGTGCACCACATCTATAATCGGAGGCCGCAGGACATTTAGGATTAGTTTCCATTCTTTCACTCTAAGATCGTGCAATAGAAGTGAGTTATAGGTTGAACCTCCTCGATGTTTTCCTTTATGTATCGATTATGCCTCGCGCAAGGCAACCGCGGCCCGAAGAAGGCAAAGCGGTGAGTCTTTGCTAGTGGGACGCGGAGAGTCACGAGGCAGGCCAGTCCTTACGAAGATGATGTTTAGGCGGCGAGTTTCACGTCGTCGCCCGACCTCAGCAGTTCGAGGCGTGGACGCGGCTCACGAGACCGCGGTACGAGCCTCGGCCACGATCGGTGAGTACGAGAATTACGAGAACAGTCGATTCTTGACCGGCATAGTGGCGGCGTAAGCGAGGAGCGGCGCCAACCGGCCAAACGGATTTCTGGATTGGGATTTCTTGGGTTGTCACCCACCGAGTTCTATGGTTCGAGATTTGAGGAGGATCGCGGGAGTTTGTCCGGCGATTCTGACGGACCGTGCAGTACTTAGGACATCGGAGGTAGTGCATTACACTAGCTTCTTGGGTTACGCGATATTGCGTTGAACGGTTTGAGTCATGGGTGTTGTCGAGAGGTGAGGATGCTCTTCCGGTGTTTGGGAGAGTTCACGAGGCGTTCTAGACCACTTCTTGCCTCACGAGGTGAGAGAGCCGCGTAGATAGGTTCTTGACCTTGAGGCGGGGCGGGAGGACTATCGAGTCTGACACAGAGTTCGACTCCTTGGCGAATATCACACACCATAGTGGCGACATGGAGCGAGGTTCATCGGTATATGATGGGGTTAGGCCGTCATATGATTCACATACTGGGGGTGGCTCTTGGCCGAGATGGATATTGCGGAGATGCGGCGTACGCGAGATTGAGGCGAGAGCGGGATCGGCTAGATTTGGCGGCCAGAGGCGTGACATCGAGTTCGATGCGATTTTAGTGGCGGCCCGGCGGCGAACTAGGTCCACATTCCGGCCCGACAGAGTGCTCCTTCCGATTTCGGCGGGAGAATCGGTCGCGAGGTTATTCGAGGCGGTCGGGGCTCGGGACTTGAGTTTCGAGGAGGCGAGGCCAGCGCTAATCGAGACCACTTACCTCTCGGTGTGTTCGATCACGGTAGGTCTCATCCGGCGAGTGCGTATGGGTTGAGGCATGCTACTCTTGTGGCGAGGCCATGAAGAAGGATTGTCCGTCCCTGGCGGCGGGAGCATTGGTTCAGCCAGCGGGATGCATTGCGGGATCTTCATCTTGATGGTTAGACGCCGGAGGCGAGTACTTATGGGCGGCGAGCGCGGCGAAGGTCGTGGTAGGGGTTCGATTCTAGCGGTCCTCGAGCGCATATATGCTATGTCGGTCAGCGAGGACCGGGGCGTCGCGGATGTAAATCCGCAGTACATTATTGGTTTCTTCTTTGTGATGTATATGCTTTGATAGATCCGAGTTCTACCTTGTCCTACATATCTCCTCATATTGCGGTAGAATAGGGATAGAGCGAGTCCATAAGACCTTTTGAGGTGGCTACACGATGGTGATTCGGTGGTAGTGGCGAGTTTATAAGGCTTGCCTGTGACTATAGATGGCCGTCGGACTCTGGCCGACTTGATAGAGTTGGATATGGCCGGACTTTGATGTGATTATGGGTATGGATTGGCTAGCATCTTGCTATGCCAACGTGGGTATGAGAGATTAGTTCGGTTCGGTTTCTGGTGGCCGGTTATCAGTGGAAGGGAATCTTGCGCCGGGGGTAAGTTTATTTCTTACCTCGAGGCTAGGAAGATGGTGCGGAAGGGTATATCTACCATGGTTCGGGTATTCGACATCGAGGTGAGTCAGGACCTTGATCGATTCCGGTTGTTAGAGAGTTTCGGGCGTATTCCCGGCGAGCTTGGGTATCCTCCGAGAGAAGTTGAGTTTGTATTGATTTGGCGCGGACACTCGACCGATATCTATTCCGCCATGCGAGGATGGCACCGAGTTGAAGGAATTGAAGGACGGTGAAAGATTTCTTTGGAGAAGGGCTTTATTAGGCCGAGTGTTTCTCGCAGGGAGCACGGTGTTATTTGTAAAGAAGAAGGATGGGCAGCTGCGTATGTGTATTGATTCTGACGGTGAACAAGGTAACTATCAAGCAGATATCCTCCCGGGATTGACGATTTGTTTGACGATTGCGGGGTGCAAAGTGTTTTCAAGATAGACTGCGATGCAGTTTACCATCAGTGCGAGTTAGAGAGATAGATATCCCAAAGGCGCATTCGGGACCGGTATGGGCACTATGAGTTCGGTGATGTCTTTCGGGTTGACAACGCCCAATGATATTCATGGATTTGATGAATAGGGTGTTGAGCCATTCTTGGATATGTTCGTTATAGTGTTCATTGATGATATCTTGGTATATTCGCGCGCAGCGAGAGCATCTGGATCATTTGAGGCGGTATTGGAGTCCTCGAGACCGGCGATTGTATGTCAAGTTCTTGAAGTCACGAGTTACGGTTGGCAGTGGCTTTCTTAGGGCATGTTATCGGGGCGGCGGCATGGGTTGATCTGACTAAGATTGAAGCGATCAAGACTTGGCCTGCACCAGCTACACCGCGGAGTGTGACTTTTGTGCCTTGCGAGTTACTATCGGAGGTTTGTAGAAGTTTGCTTCTATTTGGCCCCTTTGACTAAAGTGACTCGGAAAGCGGTTTGTGTTCGTGGGCGGATACTTGTGAGAAAGTTTCCGGTTGCTAAAGGAGAAGTTGACGGCCTTGATTCTTACTCTTAGGAGGGCTTAGATGGATATGTGGTTTTTATTGTGACGCGTCGGTGTCGGGCTTGGAGTGCGTCTTGATGCGGACGCAGCGAGTTATAGCTTATGCGTCTCGGCGGCAGGAAACATGAGAAGAACTATCCCACACATGACTTGGGTTGGCGTGATAATTCATGCCTTGAAGATGCGGAGACATTATTTATATGGAGTTCATGTGGACATTTACCTGACCACAAAGTCTCGGTATATCTTCACGAGAGGGAGTGAACTTGCGGCGAAGGCGGTGGTTGGAGCTACTTAAGGATTACGATGTTGATATTCTATACCACCCGGGGAAGGCGATGTGGTTGCGGATGCCGCAGTCGCAGATCGATGGGTAGTGCATGCGATGTTCATCGGAGAGAGGATATGGTCAGAGTTACATCAGCTAGCGAGCCTTGGGGTTCGTTTGGTTGATTCTGTTAGTGACGGAATTCGGGTTCGAGAGGTTGCCGAGTCTTCTATCGTCGAGGAGGTGAAGAGGCGACAATATGAGGATCCGATTTTGGTACGGTACCGAGATACCGCTGTTCAGAAAGAAAGGAGTCTATTTGAGGTAGCGCCGGATGGGGTGCTAAGATTCGAGGGCCGGTTGTGTGTTTCCGATGTGACAAGACTCCGTCAGCAGATTCTGGGGGAGGCACACAGTGCTCGTTATTCTATTCATCCGGGGTCGACTAAGATGTATCATGACCTCAGATGCGTGTATTGGTGTGATGGCCTAAAAAGGGACGTTGCGGAGTTCGTGGCACGATGCGAATTGTCGTGAGTTAAGATTGAGCACCAGAAGCCCGGTGGGCTGTTGCAGGCTATTGATATTCCGACTTGGAAGTGGGAGGTGATGAATATGGATTTTATTACAGGGCTACCTACCACTCAGAGGAAGAATGATTCCATTTGGGTGATTGTCGACAGGCTGACGAAATCAACCCATTTTCTTCCGGTCAGGACGACGTTCTCGGTGAGACTATGCCGATTATATATTAGAGATTGTGAGGCTGCATGGTGTCCCGGTGTCGATCATATCGAATAGAGGCCCGATTCTCGGCTAACACGGAGGTCTTTCGAGAAGGATTAGGGACACATGTGAGTCTCGATGCGACGTTTCATCCTCGGGCCAAGCGGGCGGTAGCGCACTATCGACAACTTGAGGATATCTGCGGGCTTATGTTATTGATTTGAGGGTAGCTGGGAGGATCATTTGCCTCTTGTGGAGTTTGCTTACAACAACAGCTACCATTCCAGTATTCAGATGGCGCCTTATGAGGCCTTATACGGGAGGAAGTGCAGGTCACCGATAGGCTGGTTCGAGGTGGGAGAAGTTCAGTTAGTCGGGCCAGACTTAGTTCAGCAGGCAGTGGATAAGGTGAAGCTTATCCAGGAGCGGTTGTTGGCAGCTCAGAGTCGGCAGAAGTCGTATACAGATCATCGGCGTCGACACTTGGAATTTGAGGTAGATGATTGGGTTTTCTAAAGGTATCTCCATGAAGGCGTGATGAGATTTGGAAAGAAGGAGAAGCTTAGCCCAGTACGTTGGGCGTGTCGGATTGTCCGTAGGGTAGGCGGGGTTACTATGAGTTAGATCTGCCGTCCGATTTGGAGGCGGTACATCCAGTTTTCCATGTGTCCATGTTGCGGAAATGTATTGGAGATCCATCTAGAGTGCACCCGGTCCATGATATCCAAGTGACAGAGGAGTTATCGTATGAGGAGAGTCCCATAGCGATACTCGATCGTCAGGTTAGACGACTTCGGACAAAAGCGTGGCTTAGTCAAGGTCTATGGCGGAGCGAGCAGGAGGAAATGACATGGGAGCAGAGGATGACATGATGAAGAAGTACCCTCACCTATTTCCTATACCTCCGGGTAACCCACTTTCACCTTGTTAGTTTTGATTTAGCATTTACGCTTGGTATGTTGTGGCTCGTGGAGCTCCTTTATTTGCAAAGAATAGTTAAGAGGGTCTATGTCGATGTTGTGATTTGAGTAAGCCTAGAAGGAACATTGGGACGAATGTTTCTAAGAGGATAATGTTATACCCGTAGTTCTGACCTACGTATGAGATAAATGCGAAAGCATGTATGACTTAAAATTTTCAAAGGATAGGTTGTGGATTATTTGGCGAGTTTTAGTCAACTTCGAGGCGGTTATGACCCGATACATTGAGAGTTCCTAAGTGTTTGAAGGCCTAGGCGTAGTTCGTTGAATCTATATTCCAACGCAACCAATCGTTAAATCGATAGGGCGTCGGAGTAGAAAGTTATAGAATTACAAGTTCGGTCGTGATCGGACGAAAGGTGTTTGGACAAAGCGGCGAGGCTGGCGCGGATCTGAGGCGGCGCGAAATCTTGAGAGGTCGCTGAAGTTGCAGCGCCCGCGGACAGCGAGACGCGTGGCCGAAAGTTCGAGAGGCTGCGGGGGTTCAGTGCGCGCAGAAGTGATTTTGGGCGGAAAAACTTAGAAAAGTCAGATTTTTCTTTTAAAGGACCTTGGGAGGGTGACAAGTGTCCTCCCCCATCTGATTTCTTGCATGCAATATATTGACCAAGTCTTGAAGACTTGGTCATCTAATTCTCTCTCTCTAAAGCTTAAGCTCCCACTTCTCTCTAAGTTTCCAAGAGAAATTCAAGCCTAAAGAAAAATCTGAAAAAGTAAAAGGAAGAAGGAAGCTTGTGGCTAGCTTGTTGGTGTTGTTGTGGTGGTGTTCTTGGCAAGGAAGCTAGCAAAATATTTGGAATAAGTTTGGCTAAAATTTTAAGGTAACATTTCTTCATTTAGAAGTAGTTTTAGTGTTGCATGTTAAGAAGGAAGAACTTGTGGTAGTAAATAATGCTCTTAGACTCATTGCATGTAAGAACTATGGTTTGTATGTGAAGGAATTGGTTAAGAAGATACTATGAGCATGTTGTAGCCTAAAAACTACCTTAGAATTGTTAAGTGAATTGTTGAGTTCGGGTGTGTAAACCCCTTTGAAATGTTGGATTGTTGAGCCTTAAATGTGGCATTTGGATGATAAATCCGGCCTTGTGAAAGGTGGCAAAGTATGTAGAAACAAAGGAAATTCTGCCCAATTTTCCATAGAATTTAGTGGCTTTGAGTTTAGATTATTCTACATTGAAATTAGAGGTTAATAAACGTACCATGGTTATTTTAGGTTGACATATTACTTGCGGTAGTTTGGACTTAGCAAGTGGATTGACCAAAGAGATATGTGAAGCTTTCCTATCTCTTGAGCATGAATAGATGAAACTATGTAGTACGGTAGACGTACAAGATTTGGTATTCTTACTTGTTTGAGTATATAATGACTTGTTTCGTTTTAAGAATGTATAAATTCCTTGGTTAGGGGAAAAGTATGATTTTACTAAAGTATAGAGTTAATATAACAACTTTATGAGAAGTTGGTTTATTAGCTTCATAAAAGGTTAATGAGAAAAGATTTACTCTAAAAGTAAGATAAGTATATGAAGAGGCAAATTGGTTTAAGGCATCAATTGCCCAAGAGTTTTATGTATAAAGAAGAGTCATTTTTAAAAGAGTTGAAGTATGTAGTACTTGGGTTAAATTCCCGATTTTCTTTTATTAAAGATATGATTAAGTGCCTTAAGTGAACTAAAATGAGAGGGTATATGAACAAGGCTAATAAGAAGTTATAAGTTTTCTTAACTTATTTATGATTATGATATGATGACAGTTTGAGCTAGGGTAAGAGTATATCCGAGGCAAGCCCCAGATCGTTATACCACCTACTCGGGGTAGAGTATGTCGAGGGCAAGCCCCAAGATCGTCATACCACCTTCTCCAGTGTAAGATTATATCTGAGTGGCAGGCCCAAGATCGTTATACCATCTGCACCAGTATAAGAGTATATCTGAGGGGCAAGCCCCAAGATCGTTATACCATCTGCTCAGTGTAGAGTATATCGAGAGTCTGATCTCAAGATCGTTATACCATCTGTTTCAGGGTAAGAGTATATCTGAGGGGAAGTCCCCAAGATCGTTATACCACCTGTTCCGTGGACTTGCTACCCACGCGTCACGAGAATACCTCACGCGAGTCCTTATGGGCTTACGCGGGTGAAATAGTCCCGTGCGGTAGTCTGACTATCTGAGGAATACCTCATGCGGGTCCACGGGACTATGCGGTGAAATAGTCCCGAGAGTAGGGGTGCTTATTGATACTACGGGCGAGGTACCCTGTTTTGATCCTAAGGCCCCTATTTTATGCAGTATTATATATATACTTGTCACTCTCATTGTTAGTAAGGCACAGTAAAAGGTATTTTATTGTCTTCCATGACTCCAGCTTACTTTTAGACTTATGATATCATTATTATAGTATTTTTCCAGCTTTATATACTTGGTACATATTGTGTCGACCCCTTCCTCGGGGCTGCGTTACTGCCAGGTAAGTAGCGATTGAGGATCCTCGTTCTTAGGATCACTATTAGGTGTCGAAGCTCCATTTCTCGGAAGCTTTTCTATTAGTACGGATATTCCACGATCTTATAGGTATTTTGTACATTCAGGGTATGGCGGCCTGTCATACGATTGTTATCTTTAAGTGCGTGGTCACATATATGTTTTGGGCTATAAGAACCAATTGTATTACTATACTTTTGTTTAAGTATGTTTTATGGAAGGCAGCCTTATCGGCTGGCCAGTGATGTTCACCTTTTTCTCTAAGTTATGTGTTATGTAGGTTCCGCTGCTATTCTCTTACATATACCGAAGGTACCGGTAGGTACGATCGTGGCCGAGGTTGGGTCGTGACAATAGCCGCATTCAAATTAGGGTCTTGTTTGGCCAATTTAGGGTTCTCGAGAATCAAAGAAATGGTTTGGGCAGACAACTTAAATTGTACTTTGGGTTTTAAGATTTCATGTTTGGCACGAGTTTCCATTTGGTGAGTGGGGAAAGTGGAAGGCTCCAAGACTGAGGGATTGGTTAGATATGGAGAAGGATGGGGTAACAAGTCGGGGCCTTGCCGTGATCAGTCATGTGTTGGAGGGGTGAGACCTCTCTGAAGTTTTGGCGCCGCGGCGCTGACGCTGACGAAGAACCACTGGGCAGAGAAGTTGATTCTGTGGTAGTGTTATGATCTAGTTGACTGAGAATGATGGGAGAGATGACAGAATCGTCAAGAAATGAGTAATCCGGTTTTTGAACTTTTTAAGATTCGAAAACGGGAATATGATCTCATCGAATGTGACGTGACGAGAGATGTGGATCTGACTAGTGGACAAGTCATAACATACATATCCCCTATGATTCGGCGGGAAACCTAGGTAGACACATGGAGTGGACCGAGGGGCTAGTTTATGTGGGGCAGTAGAGGCAAGGTTAGGATAGCATAGACAATCGAATATCCGGAGATAATCATAAGAGGGGACTCTATGATAGAGGATTTCAGTAGGGGTCATATTGTGAAGGGTGCTAGTTGGGAGAATATTGAGAACGTAATATGACATTTTAGCAGCATAGACCCAGAAAGACGGATGTAAGGAGGCATGAATCAATAGAGTGCGAATCATATTGTTAATGGTGCGAATAGTTCTTTCAGATTTACCATTTTGTGGGGAGGTGTGGGGGAAGGAGAAGCAAAAGACCATGCCATTATTAGTATATAACTAGTGAAACATAGAGTTGTTGAATTCACGGCCATTATCGCACTGAAAAGATTTTATACCTTTTTCAAACTATGTTTGAATAAATGTTCGAAACTCAAGAAATTTGATAAATACTTCCGATTTAAATTTGAGAGGATACAACCAAACAAAGTGAGAAAAATTATCTAGTAAGATAAGATAGTATTTATGACCGAGAGAACTAGCAACAGCTGATGTTCATAAATCGAAATGTATAATATCAAATGGTGCAAAGGTAACACTAGTAGATGATTTAAACGGAAGATGAGTATGTTTGCCTAAAGAACAACAAACACAGTTTTGGGCAAGCTTTCCATTACAAGCAACGAAATTATTGCCTCTAAGAAAATTAAAAACAGGAGCTCCGGGATGACCAATCCTATTATGTCATGTTGAAGAAGAAATGGTCGCTAGAGAGACAGGAGATCAAGATCTGACAGCGGAGGTGGGAGTGAATGGATAGAGATCCCCCGTGCTATTGCATCTCGTAAGAGGTGTCCCCGTATGAAGATCATTCACAGTGAAACCAAAAGGATCAAAATCATTAGAGACAGAATTATTACGAGTAAATTTACGGATAAAGATTAGATTCTTAATTACATGTGGGGCATGTATTTTTAAGGGGAAATGAATTAGGAGGTGGTGTGTAGGATGTACCATAACCCTTTATTGGAATGCGGTGGCCATTACCAACTGTCACAAATTGAGGATGCTTTAAACCAAATAGTTTGGTAATATTACATGCATACCGGGTAAGGTGAGAAGTGGCTCCGGAGTCCATGTACCAGTTGTTGTCAGGCTGTTGCATATTGAGACTGCTGAAGGCCTGACCTAACTCCGTGGGTGTCATTCTGGACGAGGGTTGCTAGAACTGACCATGCATGAAGTGGGCTTGTTGCGGGTACTGGACTTGCCGAGGATCGAGAAGCGGCCTAACAACCCGGTGAGAATCGTTGGGCGTCAGCTGGTATCGAACCGCGCGCGCCGCAACGTCTGCATTGTATCACAGCCGCGCGCTAAACTGATTATGTGGGCCCTGTTGTTGCTGCTACTGATTCTGTTGTCCGCGACCCTTGCCATGACCACGACCTCCTCTGTCGCGCCCTTGCCACCGCGTCCCTGCTGTGGTTGAGAGTTTTATGGCGTTGTTAGATCTTGGGGGCACATTTCGACAGCTAACACCTTCTGATTGTGCTCATCTTGCTTAGCACGTCGAGTCCCTTGAGCAACAACTGCGAGCGAGCTTTGTTAAATCTGGGTAGCGGATATGCCTGTTGAATCATGGTGGCTAACGTATCATAGTCGCTTTTGGGAAGGTCTGCAATCAATTGCAACACCATTTTAGTGTCGGAGACAGGCGTGTCGACGTTGGAGAGTTGATCCGCCAGTAGTTTCAACTGTCTGCAGTACTCAGTCATGTTGGAGAAATTTTCAAGGCATGTATTGTTAAATTGTTCCTCCAAATACACCACACGAGTGTGCTTGTTATCTTGAAAGATTTCCTCCAAGCGGTTCCATAAATCACGGGCTATGGCACCAGATTTCATGATAGTAAGAAGAAGATCCTCAGAAATACTACCATAAATCCACTGTTTGACGTCGGTGTCTAGGCGAAGCCAAGTAGAATCATCAACCTCCGGGAGGCGCGGAATAGTGTCATCGATATGATCAAGCACGTTATAGAGACATGCATGATTACGAAACAGTTCAACCTAAGAAGAATACTGACTGTTTTCTTGATCAAGAAGAATGTGAATAGAGTTCTTGATATTGGTAACAGTTAGGGCGGGATGAAACTGGAATGATGACATGGTGGTGGGATTGGTGGAGGTGGAAGCGTCAGAGGTATTGGAAGAATCCTGAGTATCTGTCGCGCCCGTTTTTTACCTCGGGGTCTGAACGGCATCCGCAACGTTGCTCTTTGGCGCGGTTCCCTGGATGGAGTAATAATACTGATTTTGAGGAGTCGCCACCTAATTAATTAAGTGAATTAGGACACTTGATTTATTGCAATAAAAATACTGCAATTAATCTTCATTTAATGGTCTGCGAAATTAATGAGAATCTGGATCAGGGTTCTTTATTATCCTAAAGGGAAGGGGTTAGACATCCTTTAAGATCCGCTAACTTGCGGTTATCCGTTCAACCCTAGGTTAATTATATATTGACTTTTATTCTACCTATTTTAAGCATTTTTACATAATTTACAATTAAAATAAAATGCAATACAGAATAATAAAACTAAAATTAAATGCGACATAAGATAAAACTTCGGGACATCTTTTAGCCCTTTTTAGGCCTTCTGCACAAGATGATCTCCGGGTACCTGCATAAACACTTAGTAAAAGTGTTAGTAATAGAATAAACAATTTTAAAAGCAATAACAAGAATTAATAAGTAAAGCCAAAAAATAAATCTGTCTTTGTACAAGGAAGGCCTTGGAAATCAGAAGGAGATACCTTCATCGGCCAATATTGTTAAAACAATAAAATAAATAAAACTTTCAGATCCGCGCCAAAACAGTAATAGTTTTAAACACGGAGGGCTCAGATATATAAAAATAAAGTGGGACGACCTAAACAAATGCGGCTGCGAGAATTCGCCCTGCCAACGCATGTTGGTTATCCGGTGTAAGTGGAAGAAATCATCATTGCCCTGAAAGCTTCATTTATTTTATTTTCCGTCTTTGCAACTGTGGAGGCCTCAAAAATCGACAAATAACGTTTTCATTGGCCAATCAAGTGTAGTATCTGTTCAAAATCAGTATACAAACAGTGTAGTATTTGTTCTACATCAGTTAATAAAATAATGAGGGGAGAATCGCCAGAATCAATACCAAAAATCAAAGCAACAGAATGATGGTAAAACCCACAAAACCCGCATAACAAACAACAAACCAAACGAAGATACAACAACAAAATAGCAAAAATGGTACAAAATGAAACAACCGTGAATGAAGCAGAGTCATCGGGGAGTAGCAAAATAGTACAGTTCGCCAGAAATGTTCGGTGTCGCCGGACATTTCAGATTGTCCCCAAAATCGAAAAATATCAATCCAAATAACCGAAACGACCATAGAAATAAAGCCAACAAGGTCGCGGTTCATATTATCAACCAAAACCAACATCAGATTCAAAAGATAAAAACAAACATAGATCGCGAAAATCAGCCCAACATAAATCACTAACAGATAATAACCCCAAAAGAAGCGGCATCGGAGTTCATGGTGTAACCGGAGCGGCAACCGGTAAACAAAGAGAAGCGGCGGCGTCAACGGTGTAACACCGAGCGACGCCCATGCTGATGGTATGGATGTTGCAAGGCAGTGGCGAGACAGTGGGGTTCGACGGTGAGTAGTTCGCCGAAACAGTGGAGTTCGTTATGGGGTTCCGACGGGCGATGGGTTGAAGCGTGGTGGTCGACGGCGAAACGATGGGGAAGAAGGTGGTCACGATGGTGGTTCGATGGGTCACGGGTTGTGACGGGTTTCTTGGTTCGAGCGATAGTGTTCACGGAGGTTCGGGAATGGGGGTGGCAGTGTGTGTGTGTGGGAATTTAGAGGGAGATGGGTGAAGAGGATGAGTAATGAGGGATTGTTGGAGAAGATGAGCGGCTGCTGGAGGGAAGTAGAGGTGCGGCTGCTGTGTTGTGTTGAGAATGTGAGGTGGGTGGCGGCTGAGGGTTTTTAGGGGTAGGGGTGTGCGGCTGATGGGTGTGTTGGTTTGAAGTTCGCCGGAGATGGAACTCCGGCGAAGGGCGGAGGCGGCGTCGGGAAAGGTGATGGGTTGATGAAGATGGTCACAAATGAATAATAAAGGGGCAGGGGTGATAAAGGAGAGAGGTGCGGCTGAGGGGTGTGTTGGGCGGCTGCTTAGGTTTTTTTAATGGGGGGTAAGATTTTTATTTATAGGGGTATTTAGGTTTATGGTTTTGGGTATTGAGATTAGAGGGAAAAGATGAAAGGTGTACTGGGCTTCATTTTTGGGTCTCAGTTTGGGCTTTGGTTTCGTGGATTGATCCAGTTGTGCCTGAATTTGGGTGATTTTGACAAAAATGCAAAACAGGTTCATTATTTAAAAGAAAAAATTATTTAACAGATGCAAAATTATTAAATTGCAAATGCCGATGCAATAATAATAAAAATACAATATTTAACAAATATTTAATGCTTAATTAAAAGTAAAGACGGGATGTAAATTAATTATTTAAAGAGATGCAAAATTAGTAAAATAAAATGATCGCGCAACAAAATAACATAATATTTGAAAATGTTTAATACCTAATTAAAATAAAAACATGATGTCAATTTACAAAAAATAAAACAACATAGAATGTTAGGTAAAAAAATATACAAAAATGTCAAAAAATGGTGATTAAAATGCGGTGTCCTAAAATGCTTAAAATTGCAAGAAATGACTAAAATATGGATCAAAATTGGGTGTCAACAGCTTGTCCCTCTTTGACCGAAGACGATGGAAGAGTTTTCGGACAAAGACGTTGACTTGTAGCCAATTTTGTTCCCATCGTTAGAATTAAAACAAAGATCAAGAAAAAAAATGGGCAAAAACTGATGCAGATTCAAAATTTTGTCCCAGTGTCGAATTATGATGACACTGGGCTGTTGTGATGCTGCAAAATTAAAGACAATGCCGACGCAAATTCAAAATTTGTCCCAGTGTCGAATTATGATTGACACTGGGTTGCAGGTGATGTGGTGCTGGAAAAGACACGGTGTTTGTAGATGCTGATGACGTCATTGCATGGACGCGATGCAGATGCTCGTCGTTGCATAGACGAAACATAGATGAAGTCATTGCATAGACTCACATGAAATGACGTCGTTGCATAAACGCGATGCAGATGTTCGTCGTTGCATAGACGAAACATTGATGAAGTCGTTGCATAGGCTTACATGAGATGGCGTCGTTGCATAGACGCGATGCAGATGCTCGTCGTTGCATAGACGAAACATAGATGAAGCTGTTGCATGGGCTTACATGAAATGACATCGTTGCATAGACGCGATGCAGATGCTCGTCGTTGCATAGACGAAACATAGACGAAGTCGTTGCATAGGATTACATGAAATGGCGTCGTTGCATAGACGCGATGGAGATGTTCGTCGTTGCATAGACGAAACATAGATGAAGTTGTTGCATAGACTTACTTAAAATGCGTCGTTGCATAGACGCGATGGAGATGCTCGTCGTTGCATAGACGAAACATGAAAGAAGCTGTTGCATGGGCTTACATGAGATGGTGTCGTTGCATAGACGCGATGCAGATGCTCGTCGTTGCATGGAAGAAACATAGATGAAGCCGTTGCATAGACTTAGAAGATATGGCGTCGCTGCATAGACGCGATGCAGATGTTCGTCGTTGCATGAACGAAACATAGATGAAGTCGTTGCATAGGCTTAGAAGATATGGCGTCGCTGCATAGACGCGATGAAGCTGTTGCATAGGCTTACATGATATGACGTCGCTTCATAGGCGCGATGCAGATGTTCGTCGTTGCATAGACGAAGCATAGATGAAGTTGTTGCATAGGCTTAGATGAAATTGCGTCATTGCATAGACGTGATGCAGATGTTCGTCATTGCATAGACGAAACATGGATGAAGCCGTTGCATAGGCTTTTATGAAATGCGTCGTTTTATGGACGTACCTGCTTTGTGACTCGCCTGCGTTGTGCGTTTGTGACCCGCATGGGCCTATTGTTATCCTCCCGCCTTTGCTGATATGAAGATCCTACATTCAAAGAAAACTTGTGAGTTTTAGGAAAAGAGTGGTTGATTCGCGTCGACTTTATAATTTTGGCTCTTGACGCTTGCATGCTCAGACTTAATCAAAAGGTTAGTGCATAACTGTTAAGGCAAAAAGATAACGCATGAATTTATAAGCAATGTAATTGTATGAGTAGAAATGTTATCCTGTAAAACGTGATGGCGGTTGTATTGATGTGATGCTGCAAATGCTGAGGTTTCATCTTTGCACAGACGTGTTGAATGTTATGAATGCTTCTTTAACAGCTGCGAGTCTTGTCTGATCTCTGCGCACTTGCCGGATCCGTGAATGCTTCGAATGCTCGCGCGAGCTTCTTTGGACGCTGCGAATGCTTGCTGAATGCTGCGATTGGACTTCTTTGGATCTTTGCGAACGCTTCGAATCTTTGTTGATTGCTGATTGCTGATGTAGTCTCTGCACGGGCTTGCTGGACACTGCGAATGCTGGCTGAATGCTAGTCTCTGCACGGACTTAACCCTGGCGGAAATTGCTCATATCTCTTTTCGGAATAATCAAATGCATTTTGTCTCACGCGAGCCAATGAGAAGATTTCTAATGGTGTGACCGAAGACGACTTAGGCCACCTACGTATCCTCATGAGGGAATCAGGTCAAGACGTAGTTCGTGATGCAAAAATGATTGTATAATTTTCAAAAAAATGAGACTGAAGCCAATGTGGCCGCCTACGTATCCCGCTGAGGAAATCAGGTCAAGACGTAGTTCGTGTTTGCAAAAAATGAGAATTTTATATATGCATTTTTTTTTGAAAAGTGGAAAGACAGCATCACGTTCTGACTTCAGTTGATACCGACAATTAGTATTGTGCTTAGGAATTCCGTTATTTACTTCCAGTCTAACCAAGACTGACTTCTGGGTAATTCCTATAGTTTCAAATGGTACCTCAGACACCTAAGTACCGACACACTTGCTTGCAGCCAAGGTTTCGAACTGCACGTAATCTCGCGTTTCAAATGCCCTCACTGAAAGAAAGTCCCATTTCTCACATATATTCCAGTATTTTGAGTTTTGGGACGTTTAGAGAAGTACGCTCACACTCAAAAGGATGTTCAATGCATGCAATTGTGATACCATAGACTTGGCCGTCATGTAAGTATCCACTAATGTGAGAACCCTCAGTATAAGATCATGTAGGGCTTGTCACAGGCTTGTAATGTAGGTTTGGGGGAAGGGATGGATATCATTTGGGTAAAAAGTGACTAATCCTTCCTCGAGCGTTGGACTACGTCCGTGCTTGACATTTGTGTGCTTTGATGCTGACCTGCTTTCTTTTTGTTTTTTTTGTCCCAGTTTTTTTGTACTGACTTCTTTTGAATCTTTCGTTTGGAGCCCGCTTTTTCCAAAGTTATTCTCTCATTTTTATTCATTTTTTTTGTGTCGGGGCTTTTGATTTCTTCTTTTTGTGAAGTCACCCCTTGTGTTTTTCTTTTCCCCTTTTGGGACTTTGACAATTTTGTCTTTGCAAACTTCGACGCAGAATTTTGTCAGCCACTTGCACATTTCTAAAGCGCTCAAGGAGGTCGGGCCAAGAGAGGGATAGTGCGTACGCACTCAGAAGGGTATAAGTGTAATATGCGGTTGTCAAAAGAATAGGCTTTAGGCTCAAAAGGGGTGTACTACGGATAATGTTATTTGGTAGGCTGAAAAGGCTCAAATGGGTCAAAGAAAGCCTACGATCATTTCCTACACCGAGTGTTACTCAGGATTTCACCTCAACAAACATTCAAGCCAAGTTCTAGATCACAATGCAATGCAATTGAACTTATTCTAAAACTCACCACATAATGCACATGAAACGATGAGGTTGGTTTCGTTCTTATCTTGAAAACATGTAAGGCAATGTCATTTACGGGTGAATAAGAGGTACCAAAAGAATCTATGATTTACCACGAAGTCAACCCATATTGATTATTACTCGTTCTTTCCTATGCACACTCCCAACTGTGTTGGTATCAACCAAGTCAAACAATGATACATAAAAAAACTTTTTTTTAAATGTTTTTTTGAATAAAATATTTTTGTATTTTTTGAATAAATGGTACCGAACCCGAGTAGGGCTGCCTACGTATCTCATCTTTGACGAGAATCAGGTGTGCGTAGTTCGTTCAGATATGTTATAAAACGTATGATTTAAAAAGAATTTATTCATGAAAGAAATGCAAAATAAAGCTATTCAAAACAAATGATTGTTCACTATAAGACTAATGCAAAGTAAAAGAATGTAATGAAAAAAAAATGCATGACTGTGATAGAATGAATGAAATGCATGAATGAATGTGCATGATTGGATAAATGCAATGAATGGGTGAACCAAATATGTCCTTTTTTTTATGTGGTGGTGTCGAACCCTAGATGGGTTGCCTACGTATCACACCGTATGGTGAGAATCAGACACGCGTAGTTCGGGATGATTATGTTGTAAAATGCATGATAAAGAATTATGTAATCAATACTAGACATATCAATTGAATTTGCAAATATGTATAAAGATACAAAATATAGGACCCAGAGTGATGCTTCGTTGAATCTGGTATAAGTTGACTTCTTTCCGTCAACATAACTCCAACTCATTTTTGTGAAGATTTTTTTTTTCTTCCCTTTTTTTTTGTTGTTGTCCGCCCTCGACTATTTGCGAGGACGGTCTTCCTGCAAAAAATATGACAAATGGGTGAGAGTAAGCAAGTCACAAAAATAATAAAATGCAAGGGCGTGACAATATAGTCAAAGACTCCCCTGATTGGTTCGACCGGACTGGTGGTTGATGCTTCACAAAGTTCAAGTCGCGCTATTCAAGAGTGATTTACGCAGTAGAAGTCCTGATTGCAATGTAACAACAAAAGGTGCAAAATGCAAATGCTCGTGGCCAGAATTATAAGCACATAACATGATATGTACAGGAGTTAAAAGGGTAATTATTGCATTAAATAATATGTACAGAATTGCTAGCGACAACAATAGTAAACAAAAGCATGCAAATCAAGCGCACGACTAATATGCATGAGACCTCTCTTACGCCAGAGGTAGGCCTAAACGTCAAATATGCGAGATTATGATAAATAGGTCCAAGCCGTTAAACTGCAATGTTTTGTTGGAAATGACGACCAAATGACGGTGCACTTTTTCCAATTTCGGTGTGTCATGATCAGGCTTGGATCCGTCTATCATCATCACGCTACACATAGTATGCTAATGGGTCGTTGGGTTGTGAAACTCGTCGACAAGTTTTGGTGGATTTCTAATTGTGGCGTTAATACCAAGGATTAACCCACCTAAGGTTTATGCATGTATGACTTAATAAAAAATGGTGGTATAGCTCTATCTTAAGCTTTCTAAGATTTGGCTTATTAGACGCAAGGTTTCCAAGCAGACAACTCGAGTAAGAAGGCTACGCGACCACCGGTTGGACCGGACACTCCACGTATATTACTGTAAAGTCCGAGAAAAAATAATAATATATAGTTGTTGGTTGGTTTAATAAAAATATATATTTCATAATCTTTTTATAAGGACTACATGACATGTTAGAAATCTATTAGTTGACAAAATATATAATTCATAACTTTTTTATAAGGACTACATGACATGTTAGAAGTCTATTAGTTGACAAAATATATAATTCAAGCCTTAAAGACTTCAAGAATTAACCACATTAAAAAAATCTGCATACACATTTCTTTGGTAAGGAAACAACCTACTTCCCTTCCTCTTCCCTTTAACTCCCCTCCACTCTTGGCTTTCCCCCTCCCATAAGTTATACAAACACCCTTACTTATATATTATACTTGGCACAAACAAAGGACTAGCACAAAGAATACAAAATCAGGAAAAAAAACAAGTGAACAAGAAGAGGAAAAATCTGAAAAACATCAAGAGAGGAAGGAGAACAAAAATAGGAATACTAGGGAGCAAGGATCACTTGTAGCAACAGAACAACAATCCTTTTCACGCTTACAAGGTGAGTTTTCTCACTCAGAAATTCTTGGTAACATCCTTTATTTTTAGTTCAATACATGTTAGAATAAGAATTGAGTGTTGAAAAGAAATATTGAACTTTTGATTGTTTAGACAACTAGTTGCGTCATGAACTTTACGAACTGTTCTCACTGAGTTATAATTGTTAGAATTTGATGAAATTCAGAGGAATTGTACACCTCTCTAATATGATCATATAGAACCAAAAATGAGGTAAAATGGACGTACGGTTTGAAAGTTATCATAGTTCAAAGTTCCTGCCTTAGATTTGGTCGAAATTCGGAAAGGCATAATTACGGACTGTTCTTATTGAGTTTTACTTATTAGAATTATATGAAAATTTCCATGGTTGTAAGTCTCTCTGTTACGGACAGATATATATAAAGATTTATTAAAACGGACTTACGAGTTGAGAGTTATTGTAGTTTGAAGTTGCTGCCTCGGATTCGTCGGAATCCAGAAGGGCAGGACGTTGAAACGTAAAACTGTACTAATCTGTGGGGAATATGAAAATTGTTTCTAAATGAAAGTTCTAGATCTCTCTGTTGTGGACATTTTGAGACCTTACGGGGGTCCATCCGACTTACGGATTGAGAGTTATCGCTGTTTAAAGTTTCTGCCTCGGATCTATCGAGATCCAAGAAGGGCAGCGAATAAAAGTGTAAAACTGTACCAAATGGTACAGAATATGAAAGGATGGTTCACATGGAGACGTGTAGCTATCTGTTCTCGTCGTTTTGAGATTTTATGGGGCTTGAACGGGTTTACAGATTAGGAGTTATGACTATTCTAAGATTGGGTTCTGTTTAATAAAAATTCTGCCGAAACAAATCTCATATGGCTGTTTTGAGGATAAATTTGTGCTAGTTACCCAAAGTAGTTTTAAATGAAATTTGGTACAGTGAAAGATCCCCGTCTTACCTTAGTTTCCGCTTGAGAAACACCTTAGTTGGAGTTATGGTTAAAAAGTTATAATCGTTACAAGTATGAATGACATAATGTTAGAAAAGAGAATAGTATTTATTTGATCTTCTGAAAAATATGAAAAGTGAATACGTGTTCACATAAATATATAAATATATAATGGATCGGGTTGCACGCCGCAACAAAACGTAAAGTGAATACGCGTTCACAAATACGTAAACATAATGGATCGGGTTGCACGCCGCAACAAATCGTAAAGTGAATATCTGTTACCCCATACGTAAATATAAGGGAGCGGGGTGCACGCCGCAACAAAACGTAAAGTGAATACGGCGTTCACAAATACGTAAACATAATGGATCGGGTTGCACGCAACAAAACGTAAAGTGAATATATGTTCACAAATACGTAAATATAATGGATCGGGTTGCACGCCGCAACAAAACGTAAAGTGAATACACATTCACAAATACGTAAACATAATGGATCGGGTTGCACGCCGCAACAAAACGTAAAGTGAATATTTGTTCACAAATACGTAAATATAATGGATCGGGTTGCACGCCGCAACAAATATGAAAGATGAATACGTGTTCACCTATATATAAATATGAAAAGTGAATACGCGTTCACAAATATATAAATGTAATAAACATGTGGACATGCAGGCGAAGGTCTTAACGTATAATACGAGATAAAATGAAGTGTTAGTTAAACCGAGAATTTCCTATGAGGAGTTGTTGCATATTTAAAGATGTTGTAACCTGAGATGTTTTTGCAATATGCTTATTACGTTATAATGTGATTGCACTTGGACTATTGTGGTGTTACTTTGAATTGCAGGTAAGGTTCTCACTTTGAGATGGTAGGTGACTCTTTATTTAACATGTTTGAAAGCGTGATAGAGGAAATGCTCCACGCCAAGGCTAGCGATCGTCATGACCTCTTGTCATACCAAGTCCATTGCTTCGGCTTGGTACTGCCAGTTCGAATGTCGGTTCGGTGTCTCGAAATGCGGTGTGGAATGGTCTCCTTCCAACTTAGAATAATATTTGTCAGTATGTCTATGTAGAAACAATATTTGCACGAGTATGGGCTCGCGTTATATTTTCAATAAAGTCATAAACAAATTTCTTTATTGTTATTTTTATTAATAGCTCCGTATTTGAATATAAGTTTAAATTTCTAAATAAAGAGAATTAAATGGTGCTCCTGGTGGAAAATAATTGTCCAGGTGCCATCACGCCCTAAGTAAAGACTTAGGAAAATTTGGGGCGTGACAATTACCAACTCTCCTAAATTTGGGTTTTGAAGAAAGAATTTTGCTGATGCACCCAGCGCACCTCGCATGTAGTGTGTGATAGTGTGGATTTTCCAGAGTGAAAGAAATATGAGCGAAATGTCAGTTTAAGGAATGCAGTAAAAGCAAATAGCAATTAAAACATCTATGCATACAAGATTAAAGCAAGCAATTTTAAGGCATTTAAAATAAATAAGAATAAAGCCAAACAATAATAAACCTAGGTTTGCTATGGTCAAGAACCTGATTATCCCCAGCGGAGTCGCCAGGCTGTCGCGCCCGTTTTTTACCTCGGGGTTTGAACGACATCTGCAACGTTGCTCTTTGGGGTTCCCTGGATGGAGCAATAATGCTGATTTTGAGGAGTCGCCACCTAATTAATTAAGTGAATTAGGACACTTGATTTATTGCAATAAAAATACTGTAATTAATCTCTATTTAATGGTCTGCGAAATTAATGAGAATCTGGATCAGGGTTCTTTATTATCCTAAAGGGAATGAGTTAGACATCCTTTAAGATCCGCTAACTTGCGGTTATCCGTTCAACCCTAGGTTAATTATATATTGACTTTTATTCTACCTATTCTAAGCATTTTTACATAATTTACAATTAAAATAAAATGCAATACAGACTAATAAAACTAAAATTAAATGCGACATAAGATAAAACTCCAGGACATCTTTTAGCCCTTTTTAGGCCTTCTGCACAAGATGATCTCCGGGTACCTGCATAAACACTTAGTAAAAGTGTTAGTAATAGAATAAACAATTTTGAAAGCAATAACAAGAATTAATAAGTAAAGTCAAAAAATAAATCCGTCTTTGTACAGGGAAGGCCTTGGAAATCAGACGGAGATTCCTTCATCGGTCAATATTGTTAAAACAATAAAATAAATAAAACTTTCAGATCCGCGCCAAAACAGTAATAGTTTTAAACACGGAGGGCTCAGATATATAAAAATAAAGTGGGACAGCCTAAACAAATGCGGCTGCGAGAATTCGCCCTGCCAACGCATGTTGGTTATCCGGTGTAAGTGGAAGAAATCATCATTGCCCTGAAAGCTTAATTTATTTTATTTTCCGTCTTTGCAACTGTGGAGGCCTCAAAAATCGATGGATAACTTTTTCATTTGTCAATCAAGTGTAGTATCTGTTCAAAATCAGTACAAACAGTGTAGTATTTGCTTTACATCAGTTAATAAAATAATGAGGGAAGAATCGCCAGAATCAATACCAAAAATCAAAACAACGTAACAGTGGTAAAACCCACAAAACCAGTCCAGACAACAGCCCAACAGCCAAACGAAGATACCAACAGCAAAATAGCAAAAATGGTACAAAATGAAACAACCGTGAATGAGCAGGTCCGGTTGTGACGGGTTGTTTGGTTCAGCGATAGTGTTCGCCGGAGGTTCATTGGAATGGCGACAGTGCAGTGTGTGTGTGGGAATTTAGAGGGAGATGGGTGAATCGGATGAGTAATGAGGGATTATTGGAGAAGATGAGCGGCTGCTGGAGGGAAGTAGAGGTGCGGCTGCTGTGTTGTGTTGAGAATGTGAGGTGGGCGGCGGCTGAGGGTTTTTAGGGGTAGGGGTGTGCGGCTGATGGGTGTGTTGGTTTGAAGTTCGCCGGAGATGGAACTCCGGCGAAGGGCGGCGTCGGCGTCGGGAAAGGTGATGGGTTGATGAAGATGGTCACAAATGAATAATAAAGGGGTAGGGGTGATAAAGGAGAGAGGTGCGGCTGAGGGGTGTGTTGGGCAGGTGCTTAGGGTTTTTTAATGGGGGCAAATTTTTTATTTATAGGGTATTTAGGTTTAGGGTTTTGGGTATTGGGTATTGGAGGGAAAAGATGAAAGGTGTACTGAGCTTCATTTTTGGGTCTCAGTTTGGGCCTTGGTTTCCGACGGATTGGACTTATCCAGATTGTGCCTCGGACTGGACTGATTTTGACAAAAATGCAAAACAGGTTCATTATTTAAAAGAAAAAATTATTTAACAGATGCAAAATTATTAAAATGCAAATGGCGATGCAATAATAATATAAATACAATATTTAACAAATATTTAATGTTTAATTAAAAGTAAAGACGGGATGTCAATTAATTATTTAAAGAGATGCAAAATTAGTAAAATAAAATGATCGCGCAACAATAATAACATAATATTTGAAAATGTTTAATACCTAATTAAAATAAAAACATGATCCCAATTTATAAAAAATAAAACAACATAGAATGTTAGGTAAAAAAATATACAAAAATGCCAAAAAATGGTGATTAAAATGCGGTGTCCTAAAATGCTTAAAATTGCAAGAAATGACTAAAAGATGGGTCAAAATTGGGTGTCAACAGTTTCCATTTAGATAAGAGAGGAAAAAAGAAGAAAAACTAAGAATTTTTGGAGGAGAGGGGTAGGCGCCGCGGCTGAGATGCCCGAGGGGAGGGGGGGGGTGAGGCGGCTGTACATTTCTTTTTAGGATTTTTGGTTTAGGCTTTTGATACCATATAAGATGATATTAATCTTCATTAGGAGTCTTCTCATTAATATCAAAATATATATAGTTTACAATATTCATCCCTTATACAATAGGAATTCTAAACCTAATCATAAGAGGAATCCAAATCTTACCATAATTATATTTATACAATATGAAATATATTCTAATTATGGATAGAAATACAATTATTATTATATACACGTTTAAAATATTTGTTAAGTGTAGGTGAGCTACTAAGGTCACAGAAATCATGCATCACTCTCACCGACCACGTGATGCAGGCAGTGTCCTTTAAGCTGATATGGCCGACCACAGAAATCATGCATCACTCTCAACGATTCAACTAGTGTGACGTGACCAAACAATTTTAGATAGGAAAAAAGTCCAATTTACTTTAAAACTTTCAAATAAATCCTTCATTAATAATTCCAACTAGAAGTTTGAAGAATAAGATCACTATTTCAGTGACAGTAACATTAATACTCAGAATCTTTGATATCCTCAAGTTCAAATTAATCATCATCAAGCTTCAAATCATTCCAACTGAAACTCAAACAATGAATAATTGCACCATCAAATTAAATTTTCACTTATGTCAGAACTAGAGATGTTTAAAATTTTATTTACTTACTTGCCCCCAACAAACGTGTCTGATATGATTATGCGATAATTGTAATCTGCAAATACATAAGAAAACTTATATTTTAAGATTAGTGTAGTCTCTACTAAAAGGTGCGCACACGATTGTCAATTCGGATGCAAGCCTTGTTGCGGTATATTCCTCCTTCAAGAAAGCTAGGAAATCTTGACAGATGTTTGAGAGAGTTTTAGTCTCTGAACTCTTAAGTTCAGGAAGCAATAATGTCTAGAGTTATAAAAACTGTCAACATAAATTATGAGGTAAAGTGCTGAATATATAGGGAGTAAAACCTAAATCAAATCAGACTTGGATCAGGCTTTAAGACTGACCAAATCAATTGATGGGCAGTCAATGGGCCCGAATCGCGCTATCTCCTCCCTTTATTTTCTGCACGTCTTAGTTCTAATTAAATCCAAGATTTAATTTTGACTTAATTATATAATTTTCATCAAATGAAAATTATCCCATAATTTATTATTGAATAAAATATCTTGATAAATCCAATATTTTACATTCTCTCAATATACCCTTAGACCAAAAAGACAATCGACTTAGTGTGACCGTTTAGGCCTTCACACATCGGCACTTGATCAAATCAAAGTTCACACGAAACTCCTAGACTGCGCCGGTGAAGGACCCAATGTGTGAAGTACGTTTACAAGACTCAAGTAAATAGACCTCTATGTGAGATGATAAATTCCTTTCATTCGCGACACACTCGATCAAGTTTAAGTTTTGCCAAGTGTCTATCCAAATGGCTTGATCACTTTATCTCATCTATATTATTCGACAACTAGACCATATCCTAGATATGTCTCTTGCATTGGCCAATGACTTGGTCGACCTAACATCTCTGAGAAGTTGAGTGTTCTCTCGAAATTCCAATCGAGGAATGAATCTTATTCTTGGCTCAACTACCACCTTAGTCTGTATCGCAATGTACCCAATACAAGTCATGTCTTATCCTACAAGGAATTTAAGCTTAGGACAGGATCAAAGTACATTACTCTACAGACCAGGTGCATATTGACCTCAAGTCAAAGGATATCTATCTCTCACATGCTGATAATACTCTAGACATGTATAACAAATAGTTTATCAACAGGGTATGACAATACCTCTCTAAGAGTATTCACGTGTCCATCACTAGCAACCATTACTAGTAGTAAGTGAGAAATACTACATTCTCTAAGAATGTGATGCAGACCACATGTCGACTTATTATATATCATTGATATCCCTTTCTCAATGATCATTAGCCGAGGATACTTTAAGAACTACGATCTATCATTAATATCTCACCCTATCAATGACAACGTTAGCTCAAGGGATGCACATTAATGAATAATATAAACAATCAAATAATAATTCAGTAATTGCAAATGCCAAAGTATATTAATCTCATTAATAATATGAATGTGTTCAAGTACATTTGTCCCTAAAATGATTGTCTCTAGGACATATATACTTTCAGTCTCCCACTTGTCCTAAATCCAATCTCCAACGTATCTAATGCCCATGTTTTGAAATGACCATTATGCTTGACTAAGCTTAATGGTTTAGTAAATGGGTCTGCTAGATTGTTATTTGTGGAAATATAGTCTATTTTTATTTCTTCAGTCTCCACCATCACTCTAAGTATGTGGTATTTCCTTGGTACATGCTTATTTCTGTTTGTTGATCTTGGTTCCTTAGCTTGCGCAATTGCATCAGTGTTGTCACAATAAATTGTTATTGGACAAGTGGCACTTGGAACAACCCTTAGTTCATTTAGGAACTTTGGATATCGCGACAGCTTGTTTGTAAGCTTCCGATCAAGCAATGTATTTGGTTTCAGTTGTCGAATTATCAGTGTTGTCATATAAAGTGCATAGGCCACATCTAGCCTTGTACATGTCATTGCATACATGATAAATCCTATAGCTGAAGCATACGTGATCCTCTTTATGCGTTCAAGTTCTGCAATAGTAGAATGACTATCCTTTTTTGGTAAGTTGATGTCTTGGCCCATTGTAAGATTTCCTTTCTTGGAATTTACCATAGAAAAATGTTTTAGCACTTTGTCTATGTATATGGATTGTGACAGCCCCAACAATCAATTAGGTCTATATTTGTAGATCCTAATTCCAAGAATGTAGCAGGCTTCACTCAATTCTTTCATCATGAAGGTGTTGGATAACCATTCATTGACTGATTGCATGAGAGTATTATTATCTCTCATTATCAATATGTCATCTACATATGTGACAATGAAGACAATATTCTCATCTGTGCGTTTACTATAAACGCATGGATCTTCTTCGCTTCTAACAAAGTCAAACGATTTGACTACTTTGTCAAAGCAAATATTCCAACTCCTTAAGGTTTGCTTAAGTCCATAAATGGACTTCTGTAGTTTGCATACTGCTTTGGGTTGAGTCTTGGATGTAAAACCCTCTGGATGTATCCTATACACCTCCTCAATTAGGCTACCATTGAGGAAGACAGTTTTAACATCCATTTGCCAAATATCATAATTGTAGTATGCAGCTATTGCAAGCAAAATCCGAATGGACTTAATCTTTGCAACTGGTGAGAAGGTTTCATCATAATCGACCCCAGACCGTTGATTATAACATTTTGCCACCAATCTTGCTTTATAAGTCTGTACTTTGCCATATGCATAAATCTTCTTCTTGAAGACTCACTTGCATCCTATGGGTCTAACCCATGTTGGCAAATCAATCAAGTCTCATACTTGATTTATGTTCATGGATTCCATTTCGGATTTCATGGCTTCTTGCCATCTCTGTGAATCAATGTCTAACATTGATTCACTGTAGGAAGTAGGCTCATCATCATCAGGAATATCTATCTCATTGTGTGTTTCAACAAGGAGGTTAAGTCTTTCAGGTGCACGATGAGTCCTAGTGATCCTACGGAGTTGAATATTTTACGTTTCGGTGTCTGTTGCATTTTGATTTTGAGAAGGTGTTTGTGTGTTGAACAATCCACCACCTTGAGAATTTTCAGGACTATTACTTTGAATAGGATGATGTACAACTATTGTGTCATCTTCCATTGGTTGTGTATGAGAGTGTTGCATTTCTGCATTATTCCTCACATCACTCCCACTGGCTGAAGGGCGTACTCTAAGTACTCAATCACCATCAAATACTCCCACTGAATCTTTTCCTAGGTCATTTGACAAGGGTTCATTCTCTACATTATTTTGTACTTCTTGAATTTCTTCAAGTTCTATCTTGTTGTAACTCTGTTCCTTGTAGACATAGTCTTTTTCAAGGAAAGTTGCATTTCTGGAAACAATAATTTTATATTCGTCAGGAAGATAGAAGTAGTATCTCCTTGTTTCCTTAGGATACCCAACAAAATAATACTTCTCACTTTTTGATTCCAACTAATCAGTAAGCAACTTCTTTACATATGCAAGGCACCCCCTAGGTCGCAGTGTCTAAGTGCTGGCTTCTTCCCATACCATATCTCATATGAAGTTTTCTCTACTGACTTTGAAGGAACCCTGTTCAAAATATAGATTAAGCTTTGTAATGCATATCCCCATAGGTATGTTGGTAGAGCTGAGAAACTCATTATGGATCTAACCATATCTAATAAGGTCTGATTTCTCCTCTCAGCAACACCATTCATTTGCGGCGTTCCGGGAGGTGTCCATTGTGATTGAACTCCATGAAGCTTCAAATAATCTAGAAATTATTTACTTAAGTATTCACCTCCTCGATCTGATCGAAGAGTCTTAATACTTATTTCAAGTTGCTTCTCTATTTCTGACTTGTACTCCATGAATTTCTCAAAAGCTTCGGACTTATGTTTCATAAAATACAGATGCCCAAACCTTGAGAAATCGTATGTAAAAGTAATGAAATAAAGAAAGTCTCTCTTAGCTTGAGTTGAGAACGGCCCACATACATCGGTATGGACTAACTCAAGCACTTCTTTGGCACGTATCCCTTTCCCAGAAAGTGATTTTTTTGTCATCTTTACTCTTAAGCAAGATTCACAATCACCATATGACTCTAAGTCAAATGGTTCTAGGTAATCTAATTTCCTTAATCTTGCTATCCTTGATTCATTGATGTGACAAAGTCTGCAGTGCCATAAGTAGGTGAGATTTCTTAGATTACTTATTTTAGCTCTTTTATTTTGTACATTGAAAATTTCACAGCTACAGTTTAGAACAAACAATCCATCCACAAGCGGAGCACTTCCACAAACAAAACCATTGAAAGACAGTACATAACAGTCATTGACAATGAATGAGGAAGACCCCTCAATGTCTAACATTGGGATAGAAATAATATTCCCCGTTAACAAGGGAGCCAAAATAACAATTATTTAGTTATAAACAAAAGCCTGAAGGTAAATCTAGTCTATAAGTTCTCACACGTTCATCATCCACTCGTGCTCTATTTCCGACGCGTAGGTCTACCTCCCATGGTCTAACCTTTCTGCTGTTAGTCAGACCCTTCACATTATTACAAATGTGAGCCACAAGCGGTATCTAATACCCAACAGTGAGAGTTAGTTATAGACATATTTATTTCAATGACAAACATACCTTTTCCAACAGGTCCAGAAACACCTAGTGCCTTGTATCCTCTTGGATCGGTGCAATGTCCATTATAAGCTTTTAGCATGCTGTGAAGTTTTGGAAGATTCACCTTGGTTCCATTCATGTTGAAATTCACAATGAAATTCCCAAATGAAACTAGGAAGCGAGTTCAAGATTAGATTAACAGAAATATTCATGGGCAGCTTCGTTCCAATCGAAGCCAACCTCTCAATTAATCCAATCATCTTCAAAACATGTTGTGACACCTGACCCCCTTCGTTCAACTTACACTTAAAGAGATCTCTCAACAGTTCATACTTCATTGTCTGAGACTGTGAGTCATAGAGACTCTTCAAGTGTTCTAGCATCTCGTTGGACCCATATTTTCATGTTGTCTTTGTAACTCTGGAGTCATAGAAGATAGCATAACACATTGTGTTGCAACAACATCATCAAGATATTTTTGAAAGGCTGCTTTGTCAAACAGAGCATACTCTTCAGAATCTTCAGCAGGGACTGTAGGGAGTGTTGTATCCAATACATACTCAATCTTTTCTAATCGCAATACCAAATGCAGATTTCTTAACATGTCAGGAAAATTATCTCCATTCAACTTGTTCGTTTCAACCAACATTTTAAGTGACAGATTCGATATTGTAACTGAAGAAAAGATAGACTTGAAATTAACAATCTAATATAATTTATATTGAACACATTCATTAACTAACTAACATGATCTTTAGTTTAATTAGCTCTCACTATTTTAACATACTCTTTTACCCCATGAAAGAATACAGACTAATATCAAATAAGGTCATAGTGGGCCAAGATCCAAACTCATGTTGTCTCCGCGTTTGCTGAGGCTGATAACTTCAACAACATGATATGGTAGGTCTCTAAACCAATTGTTACCAATTTGCAACTCTTGGTTGACCGAATATTCTAAACAATTTGATCTGCGTCCCTCGACTGTCCGACACTGGGGCGCCAAGACAGCCTAGCAAGTCAATCCCGTTATGTGACTGCAATTATGTATCTAAGTGGGCTTGGCATTCATCGAGCAAACACTGGGGTGTAAATACTCACGAAGGTTTATCACCTACTACAATATTTATATGCATCTATGAAAGGGTCTGAGTCCTCGTAGACTTAGAGCAAATGATGGGGCATAAATACTCATCTCGCCGAAAAGGATTTTTCACCACAATCAATTATAATGGACGACGCGTTCATTTTAAATGAGACTTGTATTAATTTTGGAGAACATTTTTAATTCAGGGTTATGACCAAGATCAACTATTATATGTTTCAAACATTACTCAAAGCATTTAAAAAACATGTATTTGGGCGCTGCCTACCCAAGCCTGATTAATGCGGTTCGATAAATACTGGGCATCACCTACCCAAACATATATATATGCGGACTCTATACTAATTATTTGAATGACAATCAATTAAACAATTAGGAGAAACAATTAATTTGTGCACACATTATCAAATAATATGCTAAATAACAATAATTGTTGGTTAATTAATTTGTTTCGATTTAGAAAATATTTAAATTTAAAACTCAATTTTCAATTTTCGGAATTTTTTTCTCATCCAAACAGTCCCTTAATAATTCAAAAATTAAAATTTAATTTTTAGGGGTATTTTTGTAATTTTCAGAACCTTAAAATATTTACAAATTCACCCAGGGACCAAATCTGCTTTTCTGAAATTTACAGTTTGACCGAGAGACTGAATCTGCTGATTTTAAAACTTATAAAATTCTAGAAAATATCTCAGGGACTAATTTGTAATTTCAAAAACTTCAAAATATTTTCAGATTTGATCAAGGACCAATTTCAATTTTAAAACCCTAATTTTAATTGCAAAAAGGTCCTTGAACTATCTCAAATTTTCAAAACCAATTTCAACCCCAAATCAACTTTGGGATTCAGATTTCGGGGCGAAATTGACGGAATTAAAACCCACTGGACGATGGCACACATCGGGACGAACTCACCGGTGGTGAAAACCACCGGTTTGGTGGCAGGAATTTGAGCCATCGGTGGTGCTCATTTTTCGGTCATCGTTGACGTGTAACACCACCACCATTAGATTCCTCTCGTCGAGACGAACACGGTGGTGGTATTACTTAACAATTTCGACGCCCGTGGTGGCTGAAAACAGCCCCGTCGGCGGCGGCATTCCGGCGACATTTTCGGCGTGTTCATCGCGTTCCGCCACCTCTCAACACCTTTATCGACCATCTTACAAATGAGATTTCTCGATAATAGTGGAGACGGTGTTAGAACACGTTGATTCACCGAAAAATCCCGGAACCCGCACTGTTCACGCCGGAACAGTGATGGTACTGTTCACTGTTCCAATTTGTTTTTATTCCGAAAATCAGTTTAAATCAAAACAATTAATTATCTCACATATCGTTATTAAAGATTATCGTATAATCATTAAACCAGCCTGGACTCTGATACCACTGTAGGGATTTGTTGGGTGTAAAACACACAAGTAAGGCACAACGGAAGTTTAAAATTTTGTTTACTTACTTGCCCTCAACAAACGTGTCTGGTATGATTATGCGATAATTGTAATCTGCAAAGACATAAGAAAACTTACAGTTTAAGATTAGCGTAGTCTCTACTAAAAGGTGCGCACGCAATTGTCAATTCGGATGCAAGCCTTGTTGCGGTATATTTCTCCTTCAAGAAAGCTAGGAAATCTTAGCAGAGATTTGCGAGGGTTTTAGTCTCTGAACTCTTAAGTTCAGAAAGCAATAATGTCTAGAGTTATAAAACTGTCAACATAAATTATGAGGTCAAGTGCTGAATATATAGGGAGTAAAACCTAAACCAAATCAGACTTGGATCAGGCTTTAAGACCTGACCCAAATCCGAATTGCAGTGGGCCAGTCGAACTGGGCCCACTGCTGCGCGACTCCTCCCTTTATTTTCTGCACGTTTTAGTTCTAATTAAATCCAAGATTTAATTTTGACTTAATTATATAATTTTCATCAAATGAAAATTATCCCATAATTTATTATTGAATAAAATATCTTGATAAATCTGATACTTTACATTCTCTCAATATACCCTTAGATCGAAAAGACAATCGACTTAGTGTGACCATTTAGGCTTTCACACATCGGCACTTGATCAAATCAAGGTTCACACGGAACTCCTAGACTGCGCCAGTGATGGACCCAATGTGTGAAGTACGTTTACAAGACTCAAGTAAACATACATTTATGTGAGATGATAAATTCTTTTCATTCGCGACACACTAGATCAAGCTTAAGATATGCCAAGTGTCTATCCAAATGACTTGATCACTTTATCTCATCTATATTAGTCGACAACTAGACCATATCCTAGATATGTCTCTGCATTGGTCAATGACTTGGTCGACCTAACATCTCTGAGAAGCTGAGTGTTCTCTCGAAATTCCAATCGAGGAATGAATCTTATTCATGGATCAACTACCACCTTAGTCTGTATCGCAATGTACCCAATACAAGCCATGTCGTATCCTACAAGAAATTTAAGCTTAGGACAGGATCAAAGTACATTACTCTACATACCAGGTGTGTATTGACCTCAAGTCAAAGGACCTCTATCTCCCACATGCTGATAATACTCTAGACATGTATAACAAATAGTTTATCAACAGGGTATGCCAATACCTCTCTAAGAGTATTCACGTGTCCATCACTAGCAACTATTACTAGTAGTAAGTGATAAATACTACATTCTCTAAGAATGTGATGCCGACCACATGTCGACTTATTATATATCATTGATATCCCTTTCTCAATGATCATTAGTCGAGACTACTTTAAGAACTACGCTCTATCATTAATATATCACTATATCAATGACAATGTTAGCTCAAGGGATGCACATTAATAAATAATATAAACAATCAAATAATAATTCAGTAATTACAAATGTCAAAGTAAATTAATCTCATTAATAATATGAATGTGTTCAAGTACATATGTCCCTAAAATAATTGTCTCTAGGACATATATACTTTCATATCAATGTGTGCATCAATCTTCTAATGCTAAAACAAACCTAGGTATACGATATTTAGCTTCAAATTTATGTGCAGCAATATTATGGCTGTCAAGATGGGATTATAGTGGTTAAGGGCCGATGTCCTTACAGTAGGGGTAAAAGTGTGACGGAAAAAATGAAGGTATGAGACAGATTGCCGAATTGGTTGGTGGTTTTGTTTGAATTTTTTTTGTGTTCTTTTTCTATGAGTGTCATCGGGGTGAAGTAATGGTGGTCTTCTAGTGATGTTTCTAAGTAGAGAGAATCAATTTTTATTGTGGTGATTGATTTAGAGCAATGACGGATGGTGGTAGAGAAAATAAAAATATATGGTTCGAATCTAAAACTTCTAGTTAAGGACGAAATCGTGCTTACTACTCTACCATAATCATTATCGGTAATACAACAAATTTAATATTATGGAGACACAAGTTAGATATGATTCACGATGTTTTGACATTAAGAAGATTCAAAAGACTGAAAGATCGTTGTAGAAGCTACCAGCAATCAGGAAGACTTATTGATGACAGTGTGAGTTAATATTCCTTGACAGTTGACATAGAAAAATTAGTTGAATTTGCTCCCGAAATTAATACTGCTATTACATACAGGTGTAAGTTGATTAATTTCATGTATTGAGGCATTTGATCCACAAAGAGACCCTCCAACCACAACAAATATTTATTGGCTACCTAAAAATGATGGACTCTTTTTTTCATATGACAACATCAGTTTTAACGAGGGTCCGAAATGGTCAACCAAAGGAGACTGTATTGTGTTTAGTGTTGTAGTTACTGTCCCTTTTTTTACACAATGCTTTGACTTGCTTTCTATAGTATTTTTTTCATGAATATCTATTATTTCTTCTTCCGACCTACTTTGAATGTTTTTCTGTTAAGCCGAGGGACTATAGAAAATAATCTCTCTATCTCCTTATATAAGGATAAAATTTGTGTGCACTCTACCCTTTTTAAATTTCATTTGTGAAATTACACCGAATATGCTGTTGAAATTGCCTTTTGTCCAAGTATGAAAAGATAAGATGGTAGAGAAGGGAAATTAATAGAAAAGGAAGAAATATGTAGAGAAGACTGTTTTATAGAAAGTAACTTTGAAACAGCGTGATTAGTACCCAATTGGTTTTTGTTTATCATAAAGAAGAGGGAAGTGACAATAACTTCTCTTTTTTGTTTCCTTTTTTTTCCTGCTAAACAAGGATTTCTATTGAACTTTCACATTTCTTAACGTAAAATAGTGTAATTCTTCTTACGTGGAGTATTTTCATTAATATAATAAATATAGGTGTTTATAATTGTAATCCTAATCGTATGAGAATATCTACTTTATATAATTACATTAAAATAATAATTACAGAATATATGAAGAATATTTACGTATTCTCTATCACACCCCCGCAGTCGGAGCGGGAGGAGGCCGGACGCTCAGACTGGATCTGAAGTCGAGGAACAACTGCCGAGGAAGTCCCTTAGTAAATATATGCGTACTGATATGAAGAAGAAACATGTAACACCCGAACATGGCCCATGGCAACCTTCTCACGAACAAAATAAATATCCTTCTCAATATGTTTGGTTCGTTGATGCTGAACCGGGTTATGAGACAAGTAGAAAGCAGATATGTTATCATAGTAGATAATAGATGTCCTACGTAAGGGACAATAGAGCTCTAGAAAGAGGTTTATAAGCCAATAAATCTCGACAACAACGTTCGCAACGCCTGTATATTCTGCTTTGGCACTCAAACGGGAAAGCGTGGCTTGCCATTTGGCAGACCACAAGATGAGGTTATCACCCAAAAATACAAAATAGTCGGAAGTATATCGACGTGTGTCTGGACAGCCTCCCCAATCGGCGTCTGTATATGATATCAGCCTGATCGGTGCAGATGGATAAAGATGTAACTCATAGTTAAGAGTACCCTTAACGTACTGAATGATACGTTTAAGAGATGTGAAGTGAGGCTCCCTGGGAGCATGCATGAACAGACACACCTGCTGAACAGCGTAGGCAATATCGGGCCTAGTGAAAGTAAGATACTTAAGCGCATCAGCGAGACTCCTATAAAGAGAAGGATCAAACATCAAATCTCTGTCATCCGCGCTAAGCTTCGATTTTGAGTCGATTGGAGTGGGCATGATCTTGCAGTTTGTCATTTTAGTCCTGTAAGCAATCTCTTCGGCATACTTACATTGACACATGAACATTGCATTCTCAAATCTGGTCACAAAAATCCCCAAGAAATAACTCAACTTACCCAAGTCTATCATGAAAAATTCAGATTAGAGCATGGTAATGATCTCGTTTTTCAGCACATCTGATGAGGCAGTCAGGAAAATATCATCCACATAAAGCAAAAAGGTATGTAGTGTCATTAACTTGATGAAACATAAAAAGTGAGTTATCACTTTTGTTACACATGACTCAATCTACAGGATGTAAGTGGCAAAACGGTCATACCAAGCCTTGGGAGCTTGTTTCATGCCATAAATTGAATTTTGAAGCCGACAGACATACTGAGAAGCCGAAGGATGCACAAATCCAGATGGTTGATGCATGTATACAGTTTCTTTCAAATCCTCACGTAAGAACACATTTTTCACATCAAGCTGATGAATCGGTCAATTCTTTCCCCTTGAAATGTTCAAAACAGTGCACATAGTAGTTGGTTTAACCACTGGACTGAAGGTCTCACCACAATCAACTCCTTATTGTTGTCTTGTGCCATTTTTCACAAGTCTCGCCTTATGGCATTCAAGCTCACCACTATCTCTGAATTTGTGACGATAAATCCACTTGCAATAAATCACATTCACCTCTATGGTTTTGGGACAAGATCTCAAGTGCGCTATGTAGTGAGCGCATCAAATTCCTCATGCATGGTCTCATTTCAATTTGGGTCAAGTTTGGCTAATGTTGAATTTTTAGGTAGATGTGAGATAGTCTGAGTGGATAGGTTAAAGTGGACTTTCAGTTTGAAAATTTCATGTTGGACACGGATTTCCATGCGGTGGGTTGGGATCAGAACTGGTTGGGTAATAGGAACTGGGGGCAGTGGCGGGATTCGGGCAGTGGGGCAGTGGCGGGACTGCTGGAAGGGGCGGTGAATTTTGAGTCAAAATGCTAGCATTACGTATTGCGTTTCTAATGAAATGACAAGTGTTAGGATCATCAAGGAAGTCGTAATCAGTGACTTGAAATTTTTAGGCGTTTATAAATGGGAAACGGCCTTCTCGAATGTGACATGGCGAGAGACTAGGATTTTATTTGTGGACAGATCGTAGCATAAGTACCACCTATTGTTTGACGAGAAACCTAAGAAAATACAAGGAGTAGTCCTAAGTGCTAATTTGTGAGGGGTTTTGGAAGAGAGAATCAGGTAGCATAGACAATCAAAAATCCGAAGGTGATCATAAGAGGGGATCCGACGGAAGAGAATTTCAGTTGGAGTTTTATTTTTAAGAGTGTGTGTTGATAATATATTAAGGAGGTAAGCTGTCATGTGTAGTGCGTAAACTCAAAATGAATGGGGGTGGATTTATGGAAGAGCATAGTGCGGATCTGTTGATGGTGCGCATGATTCTTTCGGCTTTACCATTTTGAGGTGAGGTATGAGGGAAGAGAATCGGAACACCATGTCGTGGTTTGCACAAAATTTATGAAAGGGGAGGTTGTCAAACTCACGGTTGTTATCACATTAAAATGTTTTGATGGTCTTCTTAAATTGGGTTTTAAATATGCTTGAAATTCAAGAAAATTGTGTAAACTTGGGACTTAAATTTTAGAGGATAAATCCAAAGAAAATGAGAGAAATGATCTAAAAATACAAAATAATATTTGTGACCAGTTTGCTAGTAATGGGAGATGTCCATAAATCTGCATGAATAATATCAAAAGAAGAAAACGTTACACTCAATGAAGATTGAAAAAGGAGTCTAACATGTTTCACTAAAGAATAAGAGTAGTCAGCATGGAAAATTTTCCTTTTATTACATTGAATGAAATTCTGATTCCTAAGGAAATTAAACTCTGGTGCTCCCAGGTGCCCAAATCTATTGTGTCAAGTTGAAGGAGAGATTGCAACTAGAGATGTTGGTGGATTGAAACTTGCAACGGAATTGGATGAGAAAGATATAGGTCACCCACACTATTATATCTCGTAAGAGTTGTTCCCGTATAGAATCCAACATTAGAAGCTTTTGTTTTTAAAACTCAAATACCAAATTTCTAATTAGAAAATAGAAAAGTGTCATCCATCCGACCACATCTTTTATGATTTATTAATTATTCAACGAAGGAAAATACAAAAACAAAGAAAGATGAAAACCATATTGCCGCTTTAATTGTTAGTTAACAAAGGAGTAGGTGCATCAAAAAGGACAAAGGGGAACTAAGGTTAGGTATTTTGCTTATGTGTATGTGAGCTTAAGGATCACCGAACTATCCTTTATTCAAACAAAAAACGTTTCAACTGGTCTGACGTGACCAACAATTTTGAAAGGGAAAAAGTCTAAATTTGCTTCTAAATATTGAAGAATGGTCAAACTAAGTCCTTGGTGGATATTTGGGATATTTGAATAGTTAGGATTTGACTCACAAATCCTACCTAATCAGAAAATAGTAAATAAGCTAAGAACAAATAACACACAGATATTACCTTTAATGCGAGAGCTACGTCCACTTTATCAATGCAGATTTCACTATAATTAGAATAGGAAATTTGTGTTTACAATTCTCTCTTTTCTCTCTGACTTGACATCAAAGAAAGAAAACGGCGTCTCTAGTCTATATATAGCGAAAACTAGGGCGAACATAATACAAGTCTAAAATTCCCAAAATACACTGCACTATATATGTAGGGTTTTGTTGGGTCTAAAACACACAAGTAAGGCACAACGGAAGTTTAAAATTTTGTTAACTTACTTGCCCCAACAAAGTCGTCTGGTATGATTATGTTACAATTGAAAACTGCGAGACACAAAGAAAACTTACAGTTTATGAACTTTAAATCTCTACTAAAAGGTGTGCACACAATTGTCCTTACGACTGCAAGCCTTCGCTACGGTATACTCCTCTGTCACGAAAGCCATGAAATCTTGGCAGAGGTTTGAGAGTATTTTAATTCGTAAACTCTAAGTTCAGAAAGTAAGAATTCAAGTGTAAATTCTGTGTAGAATCAGTAACCTAAATTATGAGGTTAAGTGTTGAATATATATGTGAGATTATGATACAAATCAGATTAGAACTAGGCTTAAAAACTGGGCGAGTAATCGGTGGGCGGTCTGATGGGCCCATTTGCATCAAATGACGTCTCGACCTACGAGTAGCGCGCTGCCCCTTTATTTTAAAGTTTCAACACGTTTTAATTTTAATTAAATCCAAAATCTAATTTTGACTTAATTAATTAATTTTCATCAAATGGAATTTATCTCATAATTTATTATTGGTTAAAATATCTCGATTCTAAATCGAATATTTTATACTCTCTCAATATACTCTTTAGATTGAAAAGACAGTCGACTTAGTGTGACCCTTTAGGCCTTCACACATCGACACTTAATCAAATTAAGGTTCACACGGAACTCATAGCATGCGCCACATGACGAACTCAATATGTGAAGAACGTTTACAAGACTCTAGTAAACACAACCTCTATGAGGTATGATAAATTTCTTTCATTTGCAACACACTCGATCAAGCTTAGAATTTTCCAAGTGTCTATCCAAATGGCTTGATCACTTTATCTCATCTATATTAGTCGACAACTAGACCATATCTTAAATATGTCTCTTGCATTGGCTAATGACTTGGTCGACCTAATATCTGAGAAGCTGAGTGTTCTTTCGAACATCCAATCGAGGAATAAATCTTATTCTTGGCTCAACTACCACCTAAGTTTTTATCGCAATGTACCCAATTCAAGTCATGTCTTATCCTATAAGGAATTTAAGCTTAGGACATGATCAAAGTATATTACTCTACAAATCAGGTGTGTATTGACCTCAAGTCAAAGGACATCTATCTCCTACATACTGATAATACTCTAGACATGTATAACAAATAGTTTATCAGCAGGGTATGTCAATACCCTCAAGAGTATCCATGTATTCATCACTAGCAATCATTATTAGTAGTAAGTGAGACATACTACATTCTCTAAGAATGTGATGCAGACCACATGTCGACTTATAATATAACTTTGATATCTCATTCTCAATGATCATCAGTCGAGACTACTTTATGAACTACGCTCTATCATTAATATCTCACCCTATCAATGACAACGTAAGTTCAAGGGATGCACATTAATGAATAACACAAACAATCAAATAATAATTCAATAATTGCAAATGTCATCAATATATTAATCTCATTAATAATACGAATGTGTTCAAGTACATCTGTCCCTAAAATGATTGTCTCTAGGACATATATACTTTCAAAATAATCTTACATTATAAAGTTTTAGGGGGCTCCACCCTTACAACCCTGCCGCCCCTACTCCCCCGGGAGGGGGTTTACCACCCCTTCCCATCCCATGTCGATCTGTCCAGATCAGGTCGATCATCGTTCCATATTCTGCGTAGGATCTTCATAGTGTCGGTGATGAATTAGACTTCATAACTCAACATGAATGTGTCTTTTTAATTTGAAGGCTTGACTCTAAAATCAAAAGGCTAGTTACCACCGAAGTATCACATCCTTTTAAAACATCGTATTAAAGTAGGATTGAGATGTAAATACTGGTCAAAGAGAGATGCTACATTAATTTTACTGAACCAAAAAGAAGTGCCACATCAATCACTGTCGGACACACCCACACCAAATTGGGTGCAAGTGCACCCACTTATTTTTTTTAATCACCTTGTAAAACGACATTCGTTTTACAAGGTGACCCACCTATCATTTTCAACGTGATCCACCTATAGTGTTGGATTGATTGAAATGCAGGGCAAAAATAGTGTTGGAGAAGTGCTACTGAGGAAAGTTGAAATATAAGTAAGAAATTTTGCATATGAAATATTTCTCTTTAGTCCAGAAAAGTGGAGAAACAACCGCGGTCCGCGTATACCAACGTTTATTTTTAAACTTTCACAGTTCTATAATGTGACTATTTTTTATTAATTATCACTTTTAGTCCCTTAAGTTTTCCTTTATGTTGTTTTCCTATAAGAGACAATGTAATGACCATTTTTCAATTATCAAAAATATATTGAAATATCTCTCTCTTCTAAAAAAAAGCTCAAGCAGTTGGTTTATTGGGATATTTGCAATCATTTGATTTGTCTTTAATTTGCAATTGATGCTGACTATACTTTCGTTCGCAAATGAGTTGTCATTAGCTTTGCAAAGGAAAGATACATATATTTTGAATGCTATGACAATTGTTAAAGTAACTAGGCAGAAATTGCAAGCGGCAAGAAATGATGGATGGGAATATCTTCTAGATAAGATTACTGGTTTTTGCAATGAGAACAAGATTGATTGTGTGGATATGAATGTTGAATATGTTAATCGTCACCGTCCTCGGCGTAAGACAAACATTACCAGTGGCGGATCTACGAGTTTTGAAGTAATTGTTCGAAATATATAAGGGGGAAATTCACAGCGTTGTATAAGTGAATGAGGATGATGTGCTTGTTCAAAAGTGAAAAATATCTTTGCAAAAAAAAAGTGTCTGTTCACGTGAACAAGCACGAACACTATAGGTCCGCCCCTGAACATTACTAACGATTTTCATTATCGTGTGGAATGTTTTAATGCCATTATGGATCAGCAAGTTTTAGAGATTAATGATCGGTTCAATGAGGTCAATTCTGAGTTGCTTCTTTGTGTTGCTTGTTTGAATCCAAGTAATGATTTTGATGATTTCAATATAGCAAAATTGGTAAAAATGGCTCAGTTTTATCCGGATGACTTCTCTCTAGTTGATTGTATGATGCTTGAAAATCAACTAGAGACATATATTATGGATTTGCGATCAGGTGACAGATTCAGTCAATTTGAGCGGCTTGTTGATTTATCTACATTGCTTGTGCAAACACGAAAATACTTGTTGTACCCATTGATGTGTCGGCTTTTGAAGTTCGCATTGATTTTGCCGGTAGCAACAACAAGCGTGGAAAGATGCTTCTCTGCAATGAATATTGTCAAGACGGATCTACGAAACCGAATTTATGATCAATTTTTAAATGATTGTCTTGTATGTTTTATTGAAAAAGATTTGCTTAAGAGTGTTACAAATGATGATGTAATTAAACGTTTTCAAAATATGAAAACGCGTAGGGGACAATTATGATTTGTAAACTTTATTAAATTCGGGCACCCGAATAATTTATAAACTTTATTAAATGTATGCACCCAGTTTAAAAAATTTCTTCGTCCGCCACTGACATCAATCTTTTATAAATTAGCTTTAGATAGATTATATAAGTAAGTCCGCTATTCTGCTGGATATTAACAGAGGGAGGGCTTTCCGTATGTTCTAAGATGAGAAGAGCATTCTTTGTTAATAAAGAAACATTGCATTCACTGGAATTGTCGACAATGTGTGAAAATATTTGGGTGGTAAATTGTTCATGAAAGAAATAATGAAAGAGGATATATAAAAGTTACAATTTTCAAGAACCATATTTCTATACTAATTCCAAAACCCTATTCTAGTAGTATAAGACTCTTATAATAATGGTAAGTGTACAATACTAATTAATGTAGAATATTACCTAAACTAAGTACAAAATCGTGTAACCAAATCTGTACAAAACCGAGAGCAATATGTACAAAACACGTGATATACATAAGTGTATATCACCTATATTTAACAGTTCAATTTCTCAAGAGTGATAGACATCCATTAGTTAAACCAAAATGGCACAATCTCTAATATCACATCTGAAGAATAAAATAGGGAAGAGGAACTATAAGTGTGTTTAGTATGATAGTAGTCATTTTCCATGAAAAATGTTTTCAATGTTTGATTAGCTAGTGAAATATGTTAAATATTAATAATGGTATTACCAAATCATGAGTGTTTGATGTAAGTTTGAGACATTAATAACAATATCCAGACATCAGTTGAAACAAGTAATATAATTTTTAAAATCTAAATAATTGTAAAACAAATTGACTTCTGCCCATAAATAAAGGAAGTTGCTTTCTCCCTTCATGTTCCCCATCTCATGGTTTGTCCTGAATTTAGCAAAAAGTGATATCTAGAAGGCCCCTGCAACTTGATCTAACAAACAAGTCAATTAGCCAAACCAGATATTAGGTGAAGCAGTGATATCAAGAGGCGGACAGGTTGAGCTGAATTTAGATGGATCAAGATAAATCGGAGGGCCTTTGTTACTTCAGCTATAATGGGCTAAAAACGGATCATAATTCAACCCGCTCAATTCTGTAAGTTTTAATTTCTTTATGTAGTTTTTTTTATAATTGGCTAAAGTAGCCAATTAAAAACAATTCTCTCTATTGTGGCTTTATATAACATGTCAACCAAAGTCTTTTTAAAAACATTTTAACAAGGTTTCTTCTGTGTCAATTTGGACTACATATCACCCAAATTTTAAAGCGACTGAATTAGACGGATCAAAATGAGTTGCGCTAATAAATGTCGGATCCATATGAGTTGGCCGAATCATATTTTCATAAACTAATTTTGTCAGCCCTAATCAGAATCATTAGTAAAACATAGAAAAGGAGAAACATTGCCAGCCAAAATACAACCATCAGAAACAACAAACAAATATCACATTAGAGAACACTACTTGAAGGGGCTGATGGAAAGAAAATTCATTTAAATTGTTAAGGATCAATTGTTAACAATTACATGTGATCTGTCCTCAAAATATGAACATAATTGAACAATATTGGGTTGAAAGGGATTTTCAATCAGTCAAGAAGAATTATCTCTTGCAGGTCTAACTGCTTATAATACTAAATCACATGAGTTTCATTTTATGTCAAAATACTCAAAAGTTTACATAAGTCCTAGTGACTTCAGCTGCTGAACATGCTCCAGTGGCAGAGGTGGTGGAGACCAATCATTTCCGTTGACCTCACCGTCGACATCCTCCACAACATATTCCTTCAAAAGAATAACAAGCATATCATTAGGTTGCTGCTGATAAAAGAACTGTAGTAGTCATCATGCAGCCAATTATGGTGTTGCTGCGTACACAAAAAGGGTAATTGTATATAATATTTTAATGAACCTCTCGACAAAAAGGGTTCATGACAATAATTGGGTACAAAAAGGAAAATGTCTAGTTTCAAGTATCAAAACCACATTCAGTTTGACAATGTTTGATTAAGAATGGCAAGAATGCACAAAACATAGACAGACACACGTTGGATCAGACATTTCAGGTCTCAGCAGTGCACGGGAATTAGTAGGAACAAGGGATGATTACATTTTTGGACCGCTCAAAAGAATAACAGCCAACAAATGTATAGGTTTTGTATACTAAGTATAAATATACATATACTAATATACATATCACACAAAATCACAAAATATACATATTGTAGAAGACAAAATATACATAATCAGTTGATAGGTTTGTGTATTTTGGGCTAGCGCCCGTAATTAATTTCAACCAAGGGACCAAAAATGAAAAAACCCATAATGAAATGACCGACTCCCTTCACTATAGGAATGTTACATATAGAGGTGGATACTATATGTGTGCGCACATAGCAACTCTTTGCTAACCTCTGTCTAGCCGCCCCCCTCATGCAAAGAAGTCATTTATGATAATGTCACATTTAACGAAAAAGGTAACAAGAACAGGGTTTAACTCACCTTTGTCAACATTCTTTTTGCAAGTATGTGGTAGTGCCTTTGCCATATTCTCTGACCAACCATTGTAGCAACTAAAACACTGTAAAATATGCCGATGACAGTAAATAGTCCTAGCACAATTAAAGCCATAATAAATATTAGTGGCAACCCAGCTTCACCGGCGCCTCCTAAGCAACCTCCACATTCACTGGCTGCACCAGCACAACTCTCAAAGCATGTTGTGCAATCAGTCCACATACAAAGTGTACCAGGCAAATGACAGTCTGCACACATTCTGCAAGGGCATCATAAGATAACGACAATGCACCAGCCATCAGAAAAAGATAACAATAAATCTTTCTTCAAGAAGTAGCATCATAGGAAAGAGATCATAGGCTAAGAGTTTGTAATTCTTATCCAGAAAACCAAACAAGTAGAGTTTTATTGACAATGCTTAAATGCTTTGAATATGTTGCAGTCTATCAAGAGGGCAAAATTGCTGTAAAGGAAAAATGTTCTAGCATGGGTAAACCTTCATTTACTTGTTTCTTGGATTGATGGATGAGAGAAACAAGGAAGACGGGTGTAGTATTCAGCTTATTATTAAGGACATGTCAAGATTCCTCACCCAGGATGACAACAACAAAGGCACAATTCGCGGCAGGGCTGAGCCAAATCATTGCGCACTCTTCGATCATAACAGGTTATGAAGCAACCAGATAGGCCTAGCAGAGCAAAAAATAACAGTGCCCCTGCACATTATCAAATCAATACCTCAAAGTTAGTATCTTTTATTTTGGGGAGGGGGGGTGGGGGGGTAGATTGAATATCATCGAAAGGTCTAAGTAAATTGACCACGAATAATAACAAACACAATTCTCGGTGCAATAACTACCAATTATTTTGACTACCATCTATGTTCCTTGAATGCCTTTATGAGCATAAGGAAATGGGATCTCTTCCCAAGATAGGGAGAACTATATTAATACTACTGCACCCAAATTAGCAAGAAACAGACCAATGTTGCTGCGATGCTTAAATCCCTTCTTTCTCCATATCGCTCCTTCAGTTTCTCTTTTTCTCTGGTAATTTTGAGGTGGCTCCATTATTCTTGTGGGGAAGCTGTTGGTTTGCTTCATGCCTTCATCACAACGTACAGAAAGGTGTAAAACCCAGCAATGCTTATTCTAAGCTGTTCACGCACCTGCAGGGTTTGCACTCCTTAAAACTATGTTGCTCGGACTCTTCAAAATACCGACGGTTGCGTGTCGGATACTCCAAAAATAGTGTATTTTTGGGGAATCAGACACGCGTGCAACAACACTTTTGGAGAGTCTGAGCAACATAGCCTAAAACTAAATACTTTGGGGTAGCCATGCAAATATATGCACGATAAAATATCTTCCACGCCTCAACCTGGATCTTATTATCGAGACATTTTCATCTACTAATACCAACTCAAAATCAAAAGAAAAATCAGTTTAAGGAGCCTTTTGATACAGTAATACCTGACTGCCAATAGAGTGTATAGAACTCATTCACTGCCGACCTTATGCAAGTTAGAAATATTGTAATTAAACCTTAAGCATAACCAATTGGTATTGCCTATATAGATCCGTCACTTCTATTGCGTCTCAAGTATGCATTATTTCCAAGAGATTATATGTGTTTTGTGACTTCTGTATATGGTATTGCCTATATAGATCCATCACTTCTATTGTGTCTTAAATATGCATTATCTCCAAGAGATTATGTGTGTTTTGTGACTTCCGTATATGGTATGCGTCCAAATTAACACTTCCCATCATCAAATCATCATTGCTCATCTAGAGGTCTACATAGGATACGATCATACCATCTCAAACAATTCTCTTGTTTTATTTATGCGAGCCACTTGCACCCTTTATAAAAAGTGACCATATCTAATATTCTCATATCATGTATGTTTGCACATCTATCTTACAATCTACACTTCTACTACACTTATCCTGTGCCATGTTTATGATAAAGAATGTGTGATTCTTGCTTCATGTCCAAGCTGCCCCCCACCCAGGAAAAAAAAAGAAATGCCCACCTTCTGACTTTCCTTTCTTCTACCTTTCCCACATAATAAGGACAATACAGATGCTTAGGTTTGATTCACCCTCTAATCTCCACTTCTCTACAACTGGGAATTAACTATTCCTAAATTCCGCTTTTCGCTTTTTCAGAGTGTTTTGTTTGACTCAAATTTTCTGAAAATTGGTAGACAGACGTACTTTTATCATTTTATCCACCATTTCTAAATTTCCCGCTATTTGGACTATGTTTTCTTACTACTGTATCCTGAGAGAACCTCCAATTGATGAATGGAGATGAACTTGGGGATAAAGAGAAGAGTGCAATGGAATTAGAGAGGAGAAATTTTGGATGATTTTTTAGATTAGGAACAATGGTACCAGCGTTTTGGTTGAAATTTTGCTTCGGCCCTTTCAAAGTCTTTTTGAACGATTAAGTACCTGGGTGGGCCCAAAGGCACGCGATCGCGTAGACTATTATACGTTCGCAAAGAGTCAAAAAAATGCAACTTAACGCGATCACGGTTACATGCATGCGGTCGCGATGAGTTGACAAGATTTTGACTAATCGCGATCGCGAAGGTCCGACTGCTCACCAGTTTTCTGCAATTTTCAGCAGCTATTGGTTTGGGGTAGTCTCGACATCCGGACTTGCTTAAATCACTTCCGAAAATTCTGAACCGTTGCAGATTGGTCAAAAATAATATACTAAACTATTCTAAAAAAGAAAATTTCAAAAACGAGTTAAAATTTAAGAAAACCACGGTTATCAACTTCACCGCTTTTCTCGTCATTTTGAACTTATGGATTGGGCACCCAACTTTGACTCAAGTTTGTGACCACGAGTGTTAAGGGGTCGTAAGTAAATGAACAAGCCAAACATCACTTTCTTCATTTTGCACTTGGATTTCAAATGAGGGATGTCGTTTTGCCTACTTGAGCTTTCAAATTGTAAAATGTATGGCCCTCGTCTTGCTTCTTCGCCATCCTACATGGAGTCATATGGTTCAATTTCCATATCATCACAACTCCAATATTGAAAAATGCTTGGAGCGAAGCTTCAACCGCCCAATTTGCAAATTTATCCGGATTTTGACATCTCCTTTTGCCCCCGAACTAGAGTCAATATCAGCCATATTTTTCATGACACCGGTTGACTCTAGTTCCTTTTCTTTTCAGCATCTCCAATGGGCATGGAGTCGGTTGGAGGATGTTCAATTCTTGATTCCTCATTTTCAAAATTTGCCAACATGGGCATTATCATCCCATATTAAGCATGTGAGAATTCTTCTTGAGAAATCTGTACACCATCTTGGAGACTAGTTTCTAAATACTCCTCTAAGGCTTTTTGATTTCCTCCGTCAAGTAGACATTCTATCATGAGTTTGAACTCTCCATTTTGATCAGGCTCAACTTCTTCCACTTCCATGTCCCAAAACAGTAGCTTTGCCCAACTTGCCCTGAAACTCTTTTGACTGATTTCTTTGGCCTAATTGCCTCATAATACATTGTTTTAGGTGTCCATACAAATGTTTTGACATGTTTACTCCTTTTTTAGGTACTTTGAGCTTGAAATGGCTTTGACATCAAATGAAAATGTCGACCAAGTGGCCGAAGAGGAGTATTTTGACCAAGAAACATTTGCATCACTGAAATGTTCCCAGCTATTCGATAGGCTCTTGGCAAAGAACATTATTCGAGAAAGAGGCATCCTTTTGGATGACCTTGAAGCAAGATGGGCCGATTTCTATGGAAAATTGATGGAAAGTGATTGGATGTGCTTCGCTGTAGAACCAATAAAGGCCAATTTCACAATAGTCCGTGAGTTCTATGCCAATGCAGTTGCGACCGACTTTGCCAATGACTTGGTTATCACGATCCGAGGCAAGTTAATTCGATTTGACCCAGAATTGATATACACTTATTACGACCTTTCAAATTGGGACAATGATGTGTACAAAGCAAGGGCTAAAGAGTTGAGCTCAGAATGGTTTGTGAGAAATCTGCACGATAGGACAACGCCAAAGTGGATAGCCAAAAATGTGAAGATAGAGTCTTCTGAGTTTATTGTTGAAGCCAGGACCTGGCTCTCCATTTTGTGTGCTAGTACCTTGCCTTCAAAGAATGAGTCTGATGTGACACTTGAGAGGGCCGAAATAATTTGTGCTATTATGGACGGGTTACTGGTTGATGTTGGCCAGGTCATTGTGCAAGAAATTCAGTAGGTTGTCTTAGAAAGATCCAAGAGCTTATTTTTTCCATCCCTGCACATATCTATGCTACCGGACAGGGGTGGACAAAAAAGAATAATGATAGTGAGAAGGGTCCTGAGAAGCCGATCCATCCTTTGAAGAAAAGAGGGGGCAGGAATGCACAGAAGAAAAGAAAAATTGATGTGGTGTGTCCGTCCTTTGGGCAGTTTCTCGAGTTTCTCGAGTCTACTGATAAAACACCTGGGGCAGCTGCAGATTCCATTGGACCACTTTGGAATGGACCCCAAACACTTCGAAACATCTCCAGCCAGGTCTATGGCATGGAGGCACAGATTCGCCGGCTTGTGGTTGGTCTCCCTTCGGGCCCATCTAGAGAGGGTTCATCTATCCGTCTGGGACGAGCCCCCTGTAGCTCCTAATGGCCCGACCTTGTCAAGTGTAATGCGGGAGCAGCATATGATCAAAGAAAGGCTAGGAAAGATTGGGGGAGACAGCAAAAAGTAAATGGAGCGTGAAAAGAAGAAAAGCAAGTTCCTGACAAAGATACTGAGCACGGTACGACATTATTTTGAAGCACAGGCTGATGATGATGTAGATGAGGACGATTTGGTCCTATTCGAGTCTAGTAGCTCCAGCTTAAGGTGATGCACATTTCAGCAGTGATTAGCGTCCCCCATCATTTGCTAGTCTGATGCAGACTTCAGGGAACCCCTTAAACTATTTATGTTTTTGTTTTGATGTTGTGCAGTGAGGACATTGCAATGTTTTTAGTTGGGGTGGTATATGGTAGCATACTTTATTTCTTTATGTTGACTTGTGCCCTTGTCGGGCTTTTAGTTTATGTATGGATATTGTATGCCCTTGTCGGGCTTGTTTGACCATTTATGGATGTTCATGTGCCCTTGTCGGGCTTGTTTTGTGATTATTAATGTAGTTATAAATTAGTCACTTTTGTTATTTTATTTTCTTCACTAGTTTCTTTAATTAGTCATGTAGTTTAGGTGTAGGTGCTCCTTCGAGCGAAAATGTGAAAACTTTTGGCTTATTTGATACTAATAGAGCTAGTCTCTTGTATGTGAAATGTTGAAATGAGAATACCCCTCCGATTTTTTTTGTGAAAGTTGAAAAGCAAGGTGCATAGGAAAGAATGATTGTTGTGACAACGTTTTGGCTCATTTTGTGACTCTTTTCCTACTAATGGGTTTACTTTGAATTGTGAGATACGACTCCATTTGTTCTTGTTTTGGAAGTGAAATTGATCCATCTCGAGTAATTCATGTGGTGAGTGTTTGTTTAATAATTCTTGTGCTTGCTTTTATCATCTAAAACTTGCCCGGTTAGTCTTTCAATGCTACTCTTGGTTATGTTTGGATGGAGAGATGACCTTGGGCAATCTTTGTGATTTTTGAAAAAACCTCTTTAGCCTTTCTAGCCAATCTTTGCACAAACATTATCACTAGTAACACATTTGAGCCTATGGACTTTTTCTTTGATTGCCTCATTACAAGCCTTTACCCATGTTGACAAGTTCCCTCTTTTGAACATTTCCCTCCTTGAATGTTAAAAGTGTGAAATTGAGGCTACAATCCTAAGTTGGGGGTGAGATGCTACTTTGGAGGTGGTGAAGAATTGCATTATGGTTTAGTGAGTAAATGCCTATTGAAAAAGTCAAAGAAAGGAAGAAAATTGGAAAAAAATAAAAATAAAATAGAATTGGAGCACTAGAAAAGAAAAACACAGAGATTGACATAATCGAGGGAAACTAGAATGCAAAGGAAGGAGCAATGTGTTGAAATGAAGAGGAGAAAAATGTTGTGTAGTGTTCAAGGAAGGTGTAGTCACTTGTATCCCAAATACTTATCCTACCCCTTCCTAAGCCTACATTACAAGCTAAAAAAGTCCTTATGTGATGAATGAAAATAAGGGCAAGTCTATGGGTGGTGATTTTACCACTTATTCTAATCTCTTTAGATTTTTGTATCCCTTATTGATAATATGAGGCTATATATGGTGCATATTGCTATTATTTCAGGTGCGTGGAGTTAATGAAGAGAATTGGGATCAAACCATGTGAAACGAGGCAAGAAAGACCTAATATGAAGAGCTGGAAATTGGCAGAAAAAAATACCCTTTGCTATTGGAGCAACGGTAAAGTTGTCTCTGTGTGACCTATAGGTCACGTGTTCCAGCCGTGGAAGCAGCCACTAATGCTTGCATTATGTTAGACTATTTACATCATACCCCTTGGACCCGAACACTGCTAACGCGGGATGCTTTGCGCACCGGGCTGCCTCTTATCGCGAAGTGGGACCATGTAATCGCGACAGTCAGCGGGGTCAACCACTCTACGCGATCGTGAGTCAACTGAACATCACCTTACACGATCGCGTAGAAGGATTTTGGTCAGACTTCTCGACAGTTCTAGAATTTCACGTTTGGCAGAATACAAGACTTTTGGGAGCTAAATTTCTCAAACTTCTACTAACTTCTTCAATTCCTTGCATTGTATTGCATATTTAAGTGTGTAGTATTTCTTTCTATGACTTGAATCTTGTTTATGAGAATATTCATGATTAAAGTTTGGATTAAAACTCTAGTTATACGTATGTATTGAATGATTTTATTCTTAATGAAGTGAGTTTATTGTTTCGGTAATTATTCTTGTTCTTTAATGTTTCTAGGGGGAATAGCTATTTCTAGGACGCGCTCATTTACTTCGATTTAAATTTCGGAAGAGGCAAACTCGGGGTTGGAAAAAATTAATTAACAAGAATTTGGGGTGTTAACCCTTATCTAATGGAATCGACCTATGAATAGGCGAATCTACTTGTAGCTATATTCGGATGTTCTTAATGCTCCTAATTTCTTTAGGAATAATTTATTAGGTAGTCTTGTTAGACTTCGGATTATCCGAGGCTAATTAACATAAGCTCGCCACTATTTGTAAATCGTGAAATACATTGGATCGTGACTTGAGAGTAATTTCCTTTGTATCCATGCTTGTGGCCATTGATCATTTTACTTGCTTTCTAGGTTAGTTTACACTTCCGCATTTAGACGTAATTTTCTCTCTCACCCACTCTTAAAGTGTTTGGCTTTAGTGTAGCTTGATCGCCTACATATTGTTCTCTGTGGGATTCGACCCCGACTCATAGTTGGGTTAATTATATTACATACAACCGTGAATACTAACCAGCCACCAAGCATCCCTTTAGTGGTCATTTTGCTTGTGAACAAGTTATATACAAGGACTATAATGTGGGTATTAAATATTGATGGAATTGCTTAGTGCACATACTTTTTGTTGGTAAATGTTTGGTTCATTGTTCTAAGAATGGGATATACAGGATATGACATATAACGTGCTTGGTTTCACTTGATAAACTTGGAGAAACTTGTTTATTTTTTAATTTTAACCTTGGCAAAAAAACTTTGGGAAAAGCTTTGGAGAAGGGTAGATGTGTTATTTTGTAGTGGTATAAAAAATCCCGGGATTGCTTATACTAGGCCTGGCCATTGGGCCGGGACGACCCGATCCCGGCCCGGTCCCGCCCCGACCCCGTTTTAAGAATAAAATAAAAAATTACGGTACCGGGACTCGAACCCGGGACAGGACATAGCCTCGTCCCGCTCGGTCCCGACCCGCCCCAACCCCGTCAGCCCGATCCCGCTCGAAACCCCCCATTTGCAAAAAATAACCGTTTCACCAACGGCCATTTTACATTTTGGCCGTTGTGCAACGGCCATTTTTTATCTCCCCCAACCCCCCTACCCCCTTAATATTTATTTTTAACCCTTAGGTTATTATATTTACACTTTAACCCAATTTTTCAACCATAAATACCTCACTTTCTCTTCATCTTTCTCACAAATCTTCCTACAATCTCTCTAATCTCTCAATCAATCTCTCTACAAGTCTACATTGTCTACTAAATATTCAATTTTATAATTTATTTATTCATTTGGGAGTGAAGTTGGCAACTAGCTTAAGGATCATCCATCGAGCAAAATTTCAATTTTCAACCTCTCGATTACACGTCGACGTTATGTCGTCGTTTGGTACATTCGTTCCTTCATTAAATTATTATTGTTTCTTTATTTTATTTAGCGCACTTAATTTCATTATCTTGAATTAATTATTAGCATAATTAAAATGGAATCAATAAGAGGTATGCTTAAGGGTAAGACTTCTTCTACTAGGGGTAACAAGGGTCGAGGTACTTCTTCTAGTTCTAGTCGTCCTATTCCTAGACAGGATCATATTCCTAGACTGGATGATTTTGTTGATACTAAAGATTTTCCTGAAATACCATATGATTTAGACGGGGAAATATTTTCTGAAACTCAACAAGACTTTAATTTAGAAGATGATCTAGATGACACACCCACTAGTGCGCCTTCAACTGAAATGCCTCATATTCCCCCTAGTATGACACGAGGTCCAGCAAAACGACCATTAAAATCAGATGCATGACAATATTTTATTAGGGACGTAGTGAATCAAGTAGCTATATGTAAAATTTGTAAACAATGTTTTAAATTTAAAACTGGAAAAGGTAGCGGTGGGACGGGGGGTTTAATGAAACACAGCACAATAACACCCAGCTAGGTATGCCCAATACTAGGCTCAAAAATCGGGTGTGCAAGCGCCCTCTCCATCGGGACAAGGTTCACATACTGTCCGGACCAAGTACATGGTCAAATTAACCCTGTAACGGGGGGAATTGTAGGCCTAAATATGATAAACATAGAGATTGTCAGCCCTCGTCCCACCCCGACCCCATTTGCAAAAATGACCGTTGCACGACGATCAATTTATATTTTGGTCGTTGTGCAACAACATTTTTGCCCCCGCCCCCTCCCCCAATTTATATTTTGGCCGTTGTGCAACAACTAATTTTGCCCCCTCTCATAAAACCCCCTACCCCCTTAATATTTATTTTTAACCCCCAAGTAACTATATTTACACTTTAACCCAATTTTCCAACTATAAATACCTCATTTTTTCACAAAACTTCATACAATCTCTCTAATCTCTCAATCTATCTCTCTACAAGTCTACATTGCCTACTAAATATTTTATTTTATTTGCTCAGTAGTATAATTGTATCAAAGTTCAAAAATTGGGACTGAATTTAGCAACTAGCTTGAGGATCATCCATCGAACAAAGTTTCAAATTTCAATCTCAATTACAAGTCGACGTTACGTCGGCGTTTGGTACCTTCGTTCCTTCTTTAAATTATTATTGTTACTTTATCTTAATTGTCGCACTTAATTTCATTATATTTAATTATTTATTTGCATAATTAAAATGGAAAGATTAAGAGGTATGTTTAAGGATAATGATGCTTCTTCTAGTAGGGGTAACAAGGGCAAGGGTACTTCTTCTAGTCATCATATCCTGATTTGATTGATTACACTCACATAGATGAAACTAATTTTTTAATGATATATCATCAGATGATGAGATATATTATGCACCTCAACTACTTGTTGCTTAGGATTATAGAAGACCTATAACTTTATTTTTTAGCGTCCATAATCATAATCCAACTGATATGCTTGTAGATAACGATTGGGAAAAAAATTCAGAACTTATTGTATTTTTAGAAAAAAAAAATTCAAGCAACTAAAGAATTTTCTGGTATATATTATCATACTATTTCAACTATGTTATTTTATATAGCTCTAATGTTTTTGTTACTTAGTGAATATATGGAAAACCATCTTATAAAGCACCTATTAAAAAATGTTTTTTTCCTATTTCCACTATTTATATTATTGGTGATCTATTAAATCCGACTATTAAAATAGACGGTTGTAAATCACTTATTGAAACTATTTATGATTGTATAGCCGTACTTCCACCTCCGACTCCAAAAAATCCAAATGAACGACCAATTTACGAACCAACTAAAGAAGAAATTTTGTCCACACTGAATGCAAAATAGTATATACGCATTACCAACAAAAAAGTGCTAGCAACCAACCGGCTTCTATACCATCTTCTTCTTCAGTACAACCTTATAAAAGACATGATGTTTCTGCGGCTAGTATTGAAAACCTTAAAAATAGAATGTTTAGTGGTACCACTACTAATCAAGTTAGCGAGTTTGATATTTTTGTTTTGCAGGGTGTTGTACCGTACCAAACAGTTTTCAATAAAGAAGGACGTGAAGACTTGCTTAAATACTGGAGGGAAAATGAGAAGACATTTCCAACACTAGCAAATATGGCCTGAGATGTGTTGAACATTCAAGCGTCATCAACAACGGAAAGCACTTTTTTTGCCGGAAGATTTCAAATAAGAGAGCACATACACTCCTTGGCGGGAGACATCTTGGAGATTGCAGTTTTAGTCAGAGATTAAATACGAGCAGAGCGTAGAAGGTGCGGTCAACCAGAAATCAACGAAGAAGATGATTTAAACACAACGAAATCTTGTCCAACGGAGGTGGAAGCGACGTCGACCAATTTGACCAACAAATTCCAATTTCAATCGAAGAACCACAAGGCATTGTGAAGAAATTAGAAAACAACATATCCAGTAAAATCACACAATGTGGGGTCTGGGGATGGTAGAGTGTACACAAACCTTACCTCTACCCTGGTAGGTAGAGCGACTTTTTTCGCGAGACCCCTCAGGATAAGCAAAACAGAAGCAAAAATAGAAAACAGAAAATTAAAAAAAGGTCAAACCCAGTCCAAAACTTAAAGATTTAAAGCAATAAGGCAGTAAGAAATGTTGATAGCAACTCGAATAGAGCATCCTGAAAAGGAAGCAATAATCATGCAGATAAATGATATAAATCAAGTACATTACAGAGCGTATAGCAGGAGAAATATGACTATAGAAGACTATAAAGCAAAACTACACCTATTTTGTTCAATTATTGAAGTGTTTATATATATATTTTTTTTAAATTAAGTGCCAAAAAAACTGATCCCGACTCGACCCTCCCCCGTCCCGCCAAGACCGGTCCCTTTTTCCAACGGGAACAGGACATCGGCGGATCCTGTCGGGGGACCGTTCCTACTCGGGCCAGTCGGGACCATACGAACGACCACGGCTGGCGCTACATGAAACTCAAAAAGTGGACAACTTTTGTATAGGCCGCGACATGGGATTCTATCGTAACAACTTTGATAATGAGAATACACATCAGTTGGTGTTTTGTATTTTCTTGTACACTACAAACTGACATCATACCTATGGCTTCCAAATATACGGGGGAAATTCAATCATGTCAAACATCACATACTACAATTAGGTAGTTGAATTCACATTCCAAGCCCATGATACCTATTGTCAGGTTTCACCTAATAGACATCACGGATTTGTGCCATGGGTTACGCCATCATCGAGATAAAAAACGTGTGCACCATGTAAAAACTTGAGTTATGTCTAATAAGGCACATCATTTTTCACTTCCTTTTCAATGTCGGATTTGCCGAAAGTGTTATTTGAAGTTTGTCAGCCTATAAGTCTGTAAAACCTTGTCCTTGACCACCCTCATCAGTCCATCCTCTGTCAAGGATGTCACATACACGCCCCCCTCCCTTTTTTTTTTAACTCAGCCTCCTCGCTGAGGTTCGCCCCACCATTGTACTGCAGGAGTCTGACCTTACATATTTTTCATAACCAAGTTCATGGCACGCATTACCCGCTTTGGCCCAACAGAACTCAAATATTTGTCCCTTGGGCTACGCTATCATCGAACTTAAAAGCGTGCATACCATGTAAAGTTATGTTATGTTATGGCACATCACTTTTCTCCCTCTCCTTTACGATGTGGAATTTGCCTACGGTGTGCACCCCTTCTTCAAACGTTTGCCCGCCTGAAGTTCGCTTAACCTTTACCTTGACCGACATCCGTCAGGGACGTCACACTGACCATGATCCTAATGCCCTATGGTTCAGGGTTTCGGGAAATGCTCACTTCCTACGGAAAATAAGCAATTGGCTTGCCACATGACAAAGCAATAATAGGTGATACACATTTCTACTAAACGTTTGCACATGACAACTAATTTATTTTATCTTCTCAAGTTTCAGCTATGCCCTCCTTGCTGCCAACCAACTGAAAATACATACCTCTCTAAGATTTGGGAAGCCAAACCGATAAACGCGGAACATTTTGACATCTCTTCTTAGTAACCTATAGAAGCACTTCACCAGAAACATTCTACTTCCTCCGTCTTTTGAAATTTCATTTTTTTGACATGGACTACTTCCTCTTTGTCTTATTTTCAAGTATCGTGATCCGATAAAGCCTCCAGGAATATAACCAATTTACATGACATTGTCCACATACAATTGGTGCAGGTCCCTACCAAACTGGCAAACTGGCAAACTTACAATCTTGTTCTTTCTCCTAATATGAACTTATCCTAAACCACCACTTGTCGAATAACAAAAAAAAAGCGTCCTCAGACCACTAACTTCCATTCATGAGAATCATCTCAGTTTCATCTTTAGACAAAACTTTTAACTACATAAGAGCATCTATAAACGCAGCAACCCTAACCTTCGATGTCACCTCCTTCTACGGGACGATATAGCCATAAAAATGCAAGTCTTATAAGGGAAAGATTCTGGCTTTGGTGCAACTCAAGAGAATAAAGAGTATAATTCATATCCAAAGAGTTTGGTAGCATTAAAATAGTTAGGGGGTATTCTCTTAAAAATACAGAAGCGAATAGAATAGAATTCACGTTCCTGTTACTGCCCTCAACAAGCTATATATGTAAACACATAAATTTTATTGGGTTAAATTCATATAAAATTTGGATTAAATCCATGTTCATTTGGGTTGTGAACAATTACATTAGTCCATTTTATTGCTTTCAAGCCCAAAAAGCTATTTCATCGGAAGGTCCAAAATTAATGTCATGTATTCAATGATGTGGCATCTCAATCAAATTCAAAACCAACAAGATGATGCCACGTGTTCAAATGATGTGGCAATTTCCTGTCAAAACAAGAACCAACCAAAAGTCACCAAGTGTCCAAAATGACATACCTTGGCCAATCACATAGCATTTGTGATAAGCTTGATGACTTCCATGAACCAATCAGAATCAGGCAAGAGGATTCATTTACACTTGGACTGCCTACTCCCTACAACTATAAATAGGGGGTTTACGTAACTTTCTGGAGACATTTAGCAAACATGAGAGAAAGAATCAACATCAACTACATAGTTCTTCGAATGAGTGGTCAACAGAGTTCTACCCGGAGATCAACCCGAAACAACAGAGTGTTTCCCTATATTTTTGGAGATCAAACACATCTCAAGGAGGTTTAAATCATCCTACATTAGAGAAACACAGTACTAACGACTCTAGAATCACGAAGAAAACTTAGGAGAGAAGAATCGAGAGAACAGACAGAATTGTACTCACAAAGAGATTCATCAATAAAATTGTTTTTCTTTTATATTTATGATTGCGGCTTCTTCTACATATTTTAAGAAAAAATGGTGTGAACAATTTTGGCACGTCAGTTGGGACCAAATCTGTCCTTCACCTCTCCTCTCTCAAATTAGATTTGCTAAATCTGGAGCTAATTGCTATGGTGGTTGGCCTCATGAAAGATAAACAATATTGCATGCAACAATATATATATGTTGACGATACATAAGAAAAGGAAACCAAGGAAATCTTCAACAATAGGAGCAAGCTTTGGAGGACATCTCTTGTCTCTATCCAAGTGATCCTTCACCGAAGCCACAAAACTACAAAGATGGAAGCTCCATCTTTATGGATACTTCAAATCTCATCTTTGTTTATTGAAAATTTGTTGCAAATAAATTGGCACGCCTGGTGGGACCATATCTTCCCTTCATCGCATCTCTCACAATTATATCTGCAAAATCTGGAGCCACAAAACCGCAAAGATGGAAGCTTCATTTTTATGGTACACAAGTCTTGTCTTTGAGTTTCGTCAAGCCTATAAACCAACAAGCCTTGAAGTATGAGGCATCAGTAACATCAAAATTTTATCGGATTAAAAATAGGACTCTACAAGACGTGTCCAATCCATCTTCAAACTCTAAGGTTCGTTAGAATTTCTTGGAGGCTACTCTATACTAAACCCTAGCTCATGCCTATATAAATGGGTGCATATTCCCTTCAAAGACATTCGAATATCCAATAAACTCCTAGATATACTAAGAGATCAAGGCATCAAATACTATCTTTCTCAAAGCCACTGCCCGTCGTTCCTAGCAATCAAATACATCGCAAGGAGGCCCAAATCATCCTACGTTCGAGAAATACGCTATTCACAGCTCTCGAATCACAGAGAAAATTCGGAGGGAAGAATCAAGGGATAAACAGATTTGTACTCACAAGTATTCATCAATAAAATTTCTTTTTATTTGTGGTTGCAGTTTATATTTCATACTTTGAAAATTTGTTTATTAGCAACAAATTTTTTGAAGTATGTAAAATAAGATGCAATCACAAAAATAAAAGAAAAGCAATTTTATTGATGAATCTTTGCGAGTACAATTCTGTTTGTTCTCTTGATTCTTCTCTTCTAAGAATTCTCCGTGATTCGAGGGTCATCCGTAGCGTGTTTATCGAATGTAGGATGATCTAGCCCTCCATGAGATGTGTTTGATCTCTAAAAAAATCGGGCAATACTTCATTGTTTCGGGTTGATCTCCGGGAAGAACTCGTTGACCACTCCTTCGAAGAACTATGTAGTCGATGATGATGTTTTCTCCAATATTTGTTGAATGTCTCCAAAAAAGTTATATGACCCCTATTTATAGTTGTAGAGAGTAGGTAGTCCAAGTGTAAATGAACTCTCTTGTCTGATTGGTTCATATATGTCATCAAGCTTATTTACAAATGTTATGTGATAAGGTTGCTTGTGAATCGGTCAAGACATGTCATCTTTGACACTTTGCGATTTTTTTCTGGATCTTGTTTTGACTGAGAATTGTCACGTCATTTAAACAAGTGACATCATCTTGTTGGTCTTGAATGACGTGGCATGAATTTTGGACCTACGGATGAAAACACTTTGGGCTTGAAAGTAATAATATGGGCTAATTTAGTTGTGGAATCCAAATTAATTGTTCAACCCAAATAAACATGGTTTCAATCCAAACTTTATATGAATCTAACCCAATAAAATTTATGTGTTTACACTATTACTCTAGCTTTGCTATTATATTCAGCAAACGCACTAATCTACCAAACCTACTCTCCATACGTGATCTAAGATACTTTTTCCTCTTTTGAAATTATTCAGTTGAACAGAAAGCACAATATTTGAGATCACTCCAGCAATGTCCATCATGAGAAAGTTAAGGCCATCGTCACTCCGTTAGGTGTATTTCTAATTCGAGTTGTCATCATCCTTCCTTTAGTGTTTTCCGTCATCATAACACAAACTGCTTATTATAATTATATCAATGTATACTAGAATTAAGTTTCTATGGAATCAAACCCTTATGAGTTTGTGTTGTCGAAGACTCACATGAGCCAAAAAATGCCTTTTGGGGGTAGGAGAGACGAAGAGGTATTTGATGCATTGAGGATTACAATTTCTGATAAAATATTATTTATTACCATTGACCATATATGTAGAAATTAGATTTATGGATACTTTTAAGTAAGATATTTACTACCTACTACATGACAGTAATAGGTTAGTACCATACCTATGTTCTGTACTTTAAATATCCCTAACAACAGAACGCATAAATGCTCTCCCCCCCCCCCCCCAACCCCCAAAAAAAGAAAAAAACTAAGCCCAGTTCTCCTTCCTCTCTCTCCCTATTTAGAAACTTCCCATCTGCCAGTATACTTTTTTGCTTTTCCCCAAAAATCATAATCCAAAAAAATTATGACCCCAAGTTATCTCCCTTCTTTTTTCAGCTCCTCTTAAAAAAGAAAAAAACTAAGCCCAGTTCTCCTTCCTCTCTCTCCCTATTTAGAAACTTCCCATCTGCCAGTATACTTTTTTGCTTTTCCCCAAAAATCATAATCCAAAAAAATTATGACCCCAAGTTATCTCCCTTCTTTTTTCAGCTCCACTTATCCATCTCTTCTCTTACCCATCTCTTCTCTCATCCATCTTCACCAATTCTATAGCAGGGCACCTGTATCAGCCACTATGCTGTCATTTCCCTCCTCACTTCTTTTATAAAGAATCTGTATCCATCGAACCGACAATTGAATCAACCAGGAATTTTCTTTTAATATGGAACCGAGACATGTTATAAACAAGCAGAAAAAGGGTGTTTGAGAAGCAGATTACAGCAAATAAAGAATGGTTTTGAAAGTTGGGCTTTAAATTTGACCTATGTCAGTCTTGGATCCGATTGATCAATATCCAATACCAGGGACACATGAGGGGAGAGAAGTTGGGAACGGCATTAAGTTGGAAGGGAACAAAAGCACTTGTTTCGCGGACAGGGAGAAAAGGGAAAATATTGAAAGAGATAGAGGTGAATAAGAGTTGGGTTTGGTTTTTCAGGACGAAACACATAAAAAGCATCATTCATTAATCTTTTGTTAGACTGTCATTCTTCTAGATGGCTGACTGTTACGGAATGAGACTTTTTAGTATGAGTTGATATGGATCATTAGACTTACTCAGCTCATATTAAAGAATCTCATATCATAACAGTCAACCATATCTCAACACTAGGTGATCAGATGATCATTTAAGGTCTCTATATCACTTTTTTCTAATTAGTGATCAATATGCGAAAAAATCTTATTGGAGCAGCAGGTGAACAAAGAATGTTGATGCGTAGAATGAATTTTGTCTACCAATTAAAGCGAGACAAGCATAGTAACTTTAGCTCCTTTTTTAAAAAAGTAGCATCTTTAGCTCCTTGAAGGATATAAAGTCCGTTCGTTGAGAAATATCTCAAGAGGAGCAAGATTCCTCAAACCACCATATCAACCATCACAATTTTCATTTTTCCAGGAAAAGAAAGAATAAAAAAAGGATATAAATTCCTGAGAGAGAGAAAGTAAAGGAGATTGGCACAATAGTATTTAAAGGAAAAGACAACACGAAATATAACTCCATGATTCAACACATATAACCAATCAAAAAACACATCATTATTTAACAAATATATAACTAGTGGAAAGCTCGAGATGTTTTACCGCACAAGTAGTAGAAGCTTAGTTCGCTATCAAACCCCCAAGTCAAACGCAACCAAGACTTATGGTGGGTGTCAATCAAGTAAACTAAATATGCCAGTGAGGTTATAACCTGCAACAAAAAGGGTAAGTACTCAATTGGATATGTTCTCTATATATAAGGTAAGGAAATAGTTCAGAAAATCAAAGAACAAAACTGTAAATTGGACCAACCACCTACAAGCTGAACCGCGAGAAAGATGAACAAAATGTCTCTGGTCACAAAGAATCGGAACTTTAAAGTTCGCCACTTTCTATCAGCAGGAACATGAACTCTTAGGTAATAAGGAGCTTTGCAAGTTGTGCAATGGGAAAACGCAAATCCTTCCTGTAAAAGACAATTATTTAGCTAATGGGAAAAAATCAGTTCTGGTGATTATTGCTTACTGTAAATTGCCTGGAAGTTATCAGCCAACTTATGCAGACATTGCTTTTATGAAAGGAAATCCTCAACAACTACTTGATAATTTTGAATTACTGTTGAAATGAAAAGCACATACAAAAGATGACTCTTGTAAATGTAAGTAAAGTGGATAGTCCAAGATATGCACGATATATGTACGGATAACACTGATCAAATCCTGATCCTACGCTTCAATGCACCAATAGTCAATACAAGTACAAATTAATTCCAAGTAAGGCAAGGAATAACAATAATCTTGACGAAGTGCTTTTCTAAAACAAAAGCGACAAGGCAACTTCGACAATAAAAGTTAAAACCGCCTAAGTAATACAAATTCAAAAGCCAAAAAACACATACTTTCACCGCACGCCAATGATCAAGGCATTCCCGATGAACAAACTTTGATGTACCCTTGCACCTGCAAGGTGCAATAAAATCCCTACCTGAAAGGAAAAAACAAAAACATTTATAAGTATCCCAATTCTGAAACAGCACAAATTCAGCATATAACCCAATAATGATATGCTATAGAATGAAATAAACAAACGACTTGGACAGAAAACAAGCATTCACCAAACGACCAAAAATCCACACCATTTCTTCATAAAATGCTTCTTCTTTCATTTCTTTGATAAATCAAATAGAAAACAAATGTCGGTAAGTAACAAATCCAAAATAGAATAGATGCAGTGTCCCATAGTATTCTCATTTGATGTGTAATCAGACAAAACCATTACACAAATGCATATCTAATTTGACTAGTACACTTGGTTGGGTTATAGTTTCCTTTAATGAGGAAATTTGGGGTTATGCTAAAAGGGAAATAACCCATATTATCAAGACAAATTCACCAAAAAAACTTCCCTTTCCAAACACAGGGTCTCAAGAATCACTTAAATCAGCCATTTTTACTGAACAACACAAGAATCCTAATTAATACACTCAAACAAAAAATCCACACCACCTCTTCATAAATGCTTCTTACTTCTTTCATTTCTTTGATAAATCAAATAGAAAACAAATGTTGATAAGTAACAAATCCAAATACAATAAATGCAGTGTCACATAGTATTCTCATTTGCTGTGTAATCAGACAAAACCAGTTCCACATGCTCAACTTTCTCAAACCAATGCAAAACTCAGCCTCACTAATGAATAGAAAAATCAAATTTGACTAGTACACTTGAGTTGTATAATTTGGGGTTATAGTTTTCTTTCATAAGGAAATTATCAAGACAAATTCAACAAAAAATCCTTTTCAGCCACAGGGCCTCAAGAATCACCTAAAGTATCTTCCTTTACAGTTACAAAAACAACACAAGAAATACTTGAACCAACTAATATTCCAAACGACAATAGACAAAAATTCACACTACCTCTTCATAAATGCTTATTACTTCTTTCATTTCTTTGACAAATCAAATAGAAAACAAATGTTGATAAGTAACAAATCCAAAAAGGGCGGCCCGGTGCACTAAGCACACGCTATGTGCGGGGTCCGGGAAGGGTCAGACCACAAGGGTCTATTGTACGCAGCCCTACCTCACATTTTTGCTAGAGGTTGTTTCCACGGCTTGAACTCATGACCTCCTGATCACATGACAGCAACTTTATCAGTTACTCCAAGGCTCCCTTCAATAGATGTGTAAACCGACAAAACCAGTACCACATCTTCAAAGTTCTCAACTCAATACAAACACAACCTCTCACTAATGCATAGTAAAATCTAATTTGACTAGTACACTTGAGTTGTATAATTTGGGGTTATTTTTTTCTTTCATGAGGAAATTTGGGGTTAAGGGGAAGGGGAAAGGCCCAATGCCCCATATTATCAAGACAAATTCACCAAAAAACTTTCCTTTCCACCACAGGACCTCAAGAATCAGCCAAAGCAGCTTCCTTTACAGTTACAAACAACACAAGAATCCTAATTAGTATCCCAGTAATGCCAAACTAAGCCTCTCACTAATGCATAGTAAATCTAAGTTGACTAGTACACTTTGAGTTGTATAATTTTGGGGTTATGTTTTTCTTTCATGACGAAATTTCGGGTTATGCTAAAAGCGACAAAACCGCATATTATCAAGACAATTTCACCCAAAAAAATTCCCTTTCCAGAGACAACCTCAAGAATCACCTAAAGCAGCTTCCTTTACAGTTACAAACAACACAAGAATTACTGAACCAACTAATATTCCAAACGATAATAGACAAAAATCCAACCACCTCTTCATAAATCCAACCATAACCCCAACTCAGTCTCTCACTAATACATAGCAAAATCTAATTTGATTAGTACACTTGAGTAGTATAAGTTGGGGTTATGGTTTTCTTTCATGATAATATGGTTTTCTTTCATGGGCGGCTAAAGAATCACATAAAGCAGCTATCTTTACAGTTACAAACAATACAAAAATCCCAATTAATATACTCAAACCAACTAATATTCCAAAAAGTAAATAGACAAACTACAAAACCAAGAAAAAGAATTAAAAGGGTCAAAAGAAAACTAACCATCAGTCTCAAGACAAATTCTACACTGAATTTGTTCAGAAGAACCAGCTTCAAGATCGATCTCACTTCTAGGGTCACTCACCACAGATGGTGGAACCAATGGTGAAGATTCAGACTGATCAACCATTTCCATTTTTGTACAAAATTTACAAATGATCAAGAAAATCAAGAACCCTAATGCCCTTTTTTCTATTGTACATGTATATGTACAAAAAATCAAGAACCCTAACACTTATGACATACATGGGTACTCTCTAGCTCGGAAGATTTAACTTGACAAAAAAGTCTCATAGAAAAATGTGACAACTTTGACTCAAAGCCGGGATCCGAAATGTAATTTTTAAAAATTATTAATCTTTTACAAAATATAAAAACACCCACATTATACCAAACCAACCATGACCCCACTTCTTTCATCTTTCAAAATAAAAAAGTCTCTTCAGTTCTCTTATCAAACAAAACGCTCAAACCCTCCCTCTTCTTCACATTTTTTTTCTCTTCAATAACGACAATTTGTTCTTCCGCTTCACCGGACCATTCACTGTAACAATATCGTTTCTCTCTCTCGTCGATGTTGTTGCTGCTTCTCTGCCATTTAAGGTAAAGTTTTCTCTTTCACTGGGTTCAAAAATTAAGATTTTGAAATCAAAGTGTGAAAATGATTATTTTGGTCAGAGAAAAAGAAGAACATGAGTTTGTGTTCAATGTTGTTTATTTTGTTGTTCCATGCTTGAGAAACCCTTATTTGCGGTATTTGTTTCACTTGTTGGTGTTTGTGTGTTTGTAAATAGTGTATGTGGTTGTGAAATTATGGGTTTTGGTGGTGTTTTTGTTCTTGTTCTCCTTAGAATTTCGAAAAAAGGCTTGAAATTTTGTTGATTTCTTCCAACAACTGGGTAAGCTGTTGCAGCAACTTAAGCACTTGTTTGATAGTTGTAAACATTTATTGAGGTTGCAACATATTCACCAGTAAAAAATTAAAATAGTTGTTAAGGTTGATGCTGAGGTGTTACAACTATTTTATGTTTTCCAATAGCTGAAGCATTTGTTGCAACAACTCACCAAGTTATTGCAACATATTCTTCAATTGTTGAAAAAATCGATTACTTGTTGTATTTTGTTTGATCAGCTGTTGCAGTTTTTTTTCTTGTTTACTTTGAATGATGCACAAATCAATTGACACTATTTTTGTTTATCTCTTGTGTGCAGATAAAATGACTTTAAGCAAAAGAAAATGAGATAAATCAGTTGAAGAATCTAAAGAGAGTAAACGACTCAAGGCTCACCGTTAGATGGGCTTGCTGAATAAGCTATTTCAGAATCAACAAATTTAGATGCAAGTAATAGTCGAAATAAAACACAATCTTCTAATAGAGAGGAGGGCTCAGAGTCCAAGAAAACCTCAAAGTAGAAGTGTCTGGAGATGGCAATGTTTATGAAAATGGCCAAGAATCAGATAAAACTGAAAAAAAGATAAGAAAGAGGTAAGGTCTACGTACATTATACCCTCCTCAGACCCCATGTTATGGGACTTTACTGGGTATGTTGTATGTTGTTGTTGTTGTTGTAGAATTGAAGTCAACTGTGAAGACGGTCAACCTATATGACTTCCCTTGGGCTTTCATGGTAAACTTCTTCAATATTTTTATCTTTTATCTTCTTTTTTAAAAAAATGTTTTTATTACATAGAGGATATGGGAAGGGGTAATAGAGAGGGAATTACAATGCCCTCACCAACAAGGTAAAAGTTCAGGTAGCCAACTAACTAAGCTATTAGATCCCTAATCTTTTATCTTCTTTTTTTTGCATTTTAATCGTTATTCTGATTTACCTGACATATTGTTTTCTAGACTTGGACATTTGAAGTCACTCCACACCTTCGGCATCAAGTGAAGGACTACTCAAAAGAAGTTTCTTATCCAAGGAGATGAAGAAAATGTTGAAGGAGATGAAGAAGAAGTAAGTGAAGAAGAAGATGAAGGGGATGAAGGAGCTGAAGGGGATGAAGGATGTGAAGAAGATGCAGAAACTGAAAATGGTAATGAAGAAGAAGAAGAAGAATCAACATATCAGACCTTGGTCGAGTTAAGAAGAAAAAGGAAACATAATGTGGATGTCAATCTTGTTGAGTCTTCTAGTATTGCCACAGATCCCAATAGACCTTCGATTGAGGAGGTCGTCAAGAGTTTCAACATTGAAAAGTACGGCGTGACGATGCCGCTGAATGGAAATAAGGACTTGTCCGGTGATTTTGTGGTTAGATCAACCATGGGCAAGTGTTTTGACACCTTCAGGGGCATTCCCCGACAACATGGGTTGGATAATTTCTTTAGGGCTAGCTGTTTTGGGCTCTATTTAGATTTGCCTGAAGATATCGGTGCCTGATTTCAAATGACAATGATTTTTGAGCTTTTCTAAGACATTATGTAATTTAAGTAATGTATTAAGTGTTCAGTACTTTTCTAAGATATTTTGTTAAGTATATATTAGGTGTTCATTATTTAAGTTGTGTTCAATACATTATGTTCAGTGGTTTAAGTAGTTTTAAACAAGTCACAAAATCTAACAGTTGTTGAAGAAGTTGCAACAACTGACTCATCTGTTGCAACAACTGACCCATTTGGTGATAAAAGGTTATTTATTTAACAATTACAACAACTTCATAATTTGTTGTAGAAGTTGCAACAACCACATTATATGTTGCAACAACTACAACAACTACTGTAAGTTGTTGGAAAATCAGTAGATTTATACCCAGGTGAAAAATTGAAATAAAACAACATTGTTGTACTTACCAAATGAGCGGAAAACACTTATGAAGTAATTGTCAGTGTTACACCAATAAAATCCAGTCAAAAAATTGCAAAATCGGGTGGTCACATTTTTTTCTTTCTTGAGCAACAATGGCGGACGAAGAAGAAGAAGAAGAAAGTAGAACAATGGAATGAGTTATGAAGTAATTCTCAGTGCTACACGAATGAAATTCAGTCAAAAAGTTGCAAAATCATGTGGTCTTGTTTTTTTCTTTCTTAAGCAAAATCCAGTCAAGACGAAAAAGAAGAAGAAGAAGAAACGAGCAGCAGAATAAGAAGAAGAAGCAAGAAGAAGAAGAAATGAAGCAAAACAGAAGAGCCAAAAATGGTGGAAACGGCGCAGGCAAACAGAAAATTTGGTGCATTTTTCTTTTGCTCTGTAGGGTTTATATGGGTTGGATCAAAGTGTTAAAAATAAAACTTGGGGGCAAAGTGTAAAAAATAAAGCTTGGATCAAAGTGTTAAAAATATAACTTTGGGGTGAGTCAAAACTCTCTAATCACTAATTCAAAGTTTAGCACACATACTCAATTAAAAAAACTAGAGTTACCCCAACTCAATTTTAAAATCTATTTGTCACCTATAATTAAAAGGCCCCTCTAACTCTTCCCTCAAATGATAGTTGGAAGATTTAAGTTATGGTGACAAAAAAGTCTCATAATTAGTAATGGTGACAACTTTGACCAGCCAAGGTCAAACTTGTCTTAAAAATGTGATTAACTAAAATTGGGACTGAATTATAATTTTTAAAACTTATATTTTGTTACAAAATATACAAAAGCCCATACACATAAACAAAAACCTCAACTTAACCCAATTTTTCAATTGCTGCTGCTCGTCCTACAAAAACTCCTTACAAAAACTTCTTTCACTCCGCCCGACGACCATCATTGTTGCTGCTCGTTCCTCTCTCTCCTTTGCTGCTGCTGGTGCTCATTTCTATCTCTCAATTATTGTTGCTTCTCTATTCATTCTTAGGTAAAAAAAAATTCACTTAGTTAAAAAGATAGGGTTTTGAAATCAGAGTGTGAAAATAACGATTTTGGTTAGACAAGATGAAGAAGAGCATGGGTTTTTCTTGAATGTTGTTTATTTTGTCGTAATTTTGTGTATTTGTTGCACTTGTTGAGTTTGTGAGTTTGTAAATAGTGGTTGTGGTTGTGAAATTATGGTTTTTGGTGCTGTTTTTGTTTTTCTTCTCCTTGTTGTTTCGAAAAAAAAGGCTTGCAATTTTATTGATATTTTCCAACAACTGAGGTTACCTATTGCAGCAAATTCAGCATTTGTTTGACAGTTGCAAACATCTGTTGAGGTTGTATGGTTTGGTGTATTTTGTTTAAGTTATGAGTGAAATTTGTGATGGTTATGTGTTTTAGTGAAATATAGATGTTTTGTAGTTAAATTTAGATATTTTTGCTGTTGTTGTTGTTGTTGTTGCAGCAAATTCATCACTTGTTTGATAGTTGCAAACATCTGCTGAGGTTGCATGGTTAAAAAAAACTTATTTCGTGTATTTTGTTTAAGTTGTGAGTGAGATTTGTGATGGTTGTGTGTTTGTAGTGAAATATAGATGTTTTGTAGTTAAATTTAGATGTTTTTGTTTTTGTTGTTGTTGTTGCTGTCATGCTATGATTTATGAAAAGTTTTGATTTTATCCAACAGCTGTTGGATAAAATCAAAACAATTGTTGAGGTTTTTGCAGCATCTGAAGCAGTTGTTATAGCGTATTAATAAGTTATTGTAAAAAATCAAAATGGTTGCTAAGATGTTGCTAAGCTACTGTTTTTCTATTTCCAACAGATTAAGATTCTGCTGCAACAAGTAATAAGTTGTTGCAACATCTTCGTATTTTGTTGCAACATATTATTAATCTGTTGCAACAACTGATTCTTTTTCCCTTTTTATTTTGAATGTTGTACTAACCAATTAAAACTGTTTTTCTATCTTCTATGTGTAGATAAAATGGTTCCAGTTAAAAGAAAATGAGAGAAACCAACTGAGGGAGAAAGTAGTAAAAGAGCTAAGGTGCAAACATCATTAGATAAACTTGTGACTGCTATTTGTCAATTAATAAATGAAAGAGTTAGCGAAATTGGGGCTTCAGAAAGAGAGGAAACGCACGAAACCTCTGTTGGGCATGAAGAAGAAAGTGATAAAAATGAACAAAGTGAAAAAACTAGAGAAGAAAGTGAAAAAAATGATGAAAAATCTGCTGAAGGAGATGAAGAAAATGAAGAAAATGTTGAAGGAGATGAAGAAGAAGGAGATGATGAAGAAGTAAGTGAAGAAGAATGAGATGAAGAAGAAGGATATGAAGGGGATGAAGGAACTGAAGAGGATGAAGGAGCTGAAGAAGATGCAGAAACTGAAAATGGTAATGAAGAAGAAGAAGAAGAATCAACAGATCAGACCTTGGCCGAGTTAAGAAGAAAAAATAAACATAATATGGATGCCAATAGACCTTCGATTGAGGAGGTCGTCAAGAGTTTCAGCATTAAAAAGTACGGCGTGATGATGCCGCTGAATGGAAATAAAGATTTATCCGGTGATTTTGTGGTTAGATCAACCATGAGAAAGGGCTTTGACACCTTCAGGGGCATTCTCCGGCAGCAGGGGTTGGAGAATTTCTTTAGGGCTAGCTGTTTTGGGCTCTATTTAGATTTGCCTGAAGATACCGGTGTCCGATTTCAAATGACAATGGTTTCTGAGCTTTTGAAGCGTAAGATTATTTGTGATAGAAAAGATGAGATTTAGATCAATTACTGTGGCATGTCGGTTTGCTTTGGCATGAAAGAGTTTGTCATAGTTACCGGATTGAGATGTTATCCTTGTGAGCCTCCTCCTACTATTGTATTAACCAAGCCAGCCCGGACGCCCAAGGCAGCCAAGAAAGCAAAGGGTTCCAAAGCTAAGAATGATGTCTCTTTGGTAAACTTAGTGGAAAGAGCTACATTCAAAAGAAATTGTTGCAAGACTTGAAGTCCAAAACTTTCTCAAAAAAGCACAAGGAGGCACTGTGCTTGCTTAGTTTGGTTTATGCACATTGTTCTTTGGGCAAGAGACGTAAACTACAACATACCGCTTTGATTGATTAAACTTGCTGAGGACTATGATGTCTTCAACAACTATGTCTGGGGTTTTCAAAACTTTAGCTTGACTGTTGAATATTTGATGAAGGATTTGAAGCCAACGGGGAAGACATAAAACCTATATGGCTTCCCTTGGGCTTTCATGGTAAATTTTCTTTAATGTTTTACCTTTTTTATTTTTTTATTTCAATTACTATTTTAATTTTTTATGGTATATTGTTTTCTAGGTTTGGGCATTTGAAGTCATTCCTCACCTCAGGCATCAAGTCAAGGAATACTCCGAAGAAGTTACCTATCCAAGAATTCTTAGATGGCTCACTTCCAGGAACAACACAAAATTGAGTGTTGACCTTTTCAACCCCCTAAGAAAGTTGTAAGCATTAGAACACAAAAGATGACTAGGTGTTGCAACAACTTTTATACTAATGTAATAACACATGCATCTGTTGCAACAAGTTATGCATCTGTTGGACAATGTCCAACATATAATTAACCTGTTGCAACAAGTTACCAACAGATGAATCTGTTATAACATGCAACTAGTTTTTTACAACAGATGAGTAACCTGCTGCAACAAGTTATCCATCTGTTAGAAAATGTCCAACAGATGATAAACCTGCTGCAACAAGTTGACAACTGTTGGACAATTTCCAATAAGTACCACAACTGTTGCAACATATCACTTTATTTGCTAATTTGATAACTTATGAATTTGTTACATTAAGTTTTTACAACAAGTACAATAATCTGTTGCAACAAATTACTAATATATTGTACAATATCCAACAGATGAGCAACCTGCTGCAACAAGTTACCCATCTGTTGGAAATTTTCCAACAGATGAGATACCTGCTGCAACAAGTTACCTATCTGTTGGACATTGCCCAACAGATGTGTAACCTTTTGCAATAATCTGATAACTTGTTTTAAATAGATTTTATTTTTTATGATTTAGCACCATTGTGATATATCTACTTTTTTGTTGTAGGTTGTGAATTCATGGCTTGTCCCAACAATAAGAGAGTTGGAGATGTCATACCTTGTCACCTTTGTGCCCATAGAATATGTGTCTGACAGATTGATTGATGGGTTCAAAGAGGAATTAGCTGGAGTGACAGCCATTACTAGGGTTGATGATGTTGTAGCTAGTGATGGTGGTCATGTTGCTGTTGGTGCTGGTGGTCATGTTGATGTTGGTGCTGGTGGTGATGTTGATGTTGATGTTATTGGTGGTGCTGATGCTATTGGTGGTGGTGTTCAGCCTGTTGATGTTGTTGTTGTTGTTGGTGGTGGTGGTGATAATGTCCTAGCAAGTTTTGCTGGGGAAAAATTAAGAGATGATGATGCTAATATTGGTGAATTTACTCCAGTTCCTGGATTAAGTGATTTTTCCGGATTTGGTGGTAATTTTAGTGGTGGTGGATTGAGTGGTAGAAGATTTGTTGATGTTGGTGCCGGTACTTCTAAGGTGCCCTCATGTGCTTGTGATTGCAACACTTGTAAGGATAAAATGGATAATTTAATTAAAAAGGTGGAGGAATTGGTGCAGGCCCAAGAAGCCACAAACACTTCTATGCAGAGGTTGATATCTAAGAGAGGTATCAAACCATCAAAGAAACTTTCTTCACCTTATACTCATGTTCATGCTCGGATGAGGGGCAAAACAATTGCCAAGACACTTGCATCAGTTAGATCAAGAAGATATGTTGCTACTCCTAGTAAGTCAATTGAGACTCCTCTTCTTGATGTTTGGCCAAAAGTGCTAAATAAGGTGGACATTTTCAAGCATGTACATGCCCAAAGAAAGAAAAAGGTTGAGACTGAAATCAAGTCCAAAAAGAGTGGGAGAACCATGTACTCAATGCATGAATTTGGAGCAGCAGCCTTCAAGGCTCTTACAAGCATGGAAATTTGGTGTGAGGATTAGGTAAGTTTCAACACTTGTATATATCTATCTAATTCAATATGTTGTTGCAATAAGTAGATAATATGTTGCAACAAATTAACTAGCTGTTGCAACAGTTCCTTTATTTTGTTGAATATGCTGCACCAAGTTAACTAACTGTTGCAATAAGTAGATAATCTGTCGAATCTGTTGCATCAAGTAACTAACTGTTTTACTACTTTTACTTTAGTATATAGATGAAGTCCTGCTTCTAATGCGTATGAGGCAAATCAATTTCCCTGAGTACTATGATTCCACTGACATAATCCTGGACCTCAACTTTTACAACAACATGTCCAAAAGGTACGCAGAATTGATAAAAGAGAGTACAATTCCAAATGTCATGCCTTTGAAGGTTAGACTTGCTGAATTCAAGTGGAATGATGATATGATCGATTATTGTAGGGTGTCAGACCCTACCCGAGAGGTTGCTCGTGGGTTGGTGCAAAGAGGGTTTTAACAGTGATGAATATCAATGTCATATATTTTGTCACTCTTGAGTTCATGATTGAAGAGGGAGTGGTAAATGTGTATGACTGCAACGTTCCTGTCTACAAAGAATCTGATTTCTTTTGTTTCATGGAGTCGGTAATGAAATTGTGGCCCAAGTTATTGCAACAGAGTGGAATGTTCGCACACTTGCCTGCAAAGTTACTCAATGAATCGTGGGAATTCAATAGGCTACAGAATCTCCCTCGCAATGTCACTAGTATGGTTCGTGGTCAATTGCTTTTATTGACGTTTTGCTTACCGACACAACTATGACAAAACCCGAAAGTCTAATCAGCGACAACTCTGTAGGGAGGATGCAATGGAGATGGGCATTAGATGTCATTGAAAATGTGTTGGAGCCCTAAGATGGGTTGATAAATAGTTCATTGATTTTGCATTTTTTGGAGCCAAAATGTGGCATGTTGAACAATTTAAGTATATATTCAGAGTTTTTTATGACATTATGTAATTTAAGTATATATTAGGTGTTCAGTACTTTTCTAAGACATTTTGTTAAGTATATATTAGGTGTTCATTATTTAAGTTGTGTTCAATACATTATGTTCAGTGATTTCAGTAGTTTTAAACAAGTCACAAAATCTAACAGCTGTTGAAGAAGTTGCAACAACTGACTCATCTATTGCAACAAGTTTTTAATATGTTGCAACATATGAGTAAGTTGTTGAAAAAAGTTTGTAATTTATTGCAACAGATGATTCAATTGTTGAAAAAAGTTTGTAATTTATTGCAACAGATGATACAGTTGTTGCAATATATGAGTCAGTTGTTGCTACAAATTTAAATGTTGTTGAAGAAGTTGCAATAACTGACTCATCTGTTGCAATAAGTTTTTAATATATACTCATCTGTTGCAATAAATTTGTAATTTGTTGCAACAAATGTTTCAGTTGTTGCAACATATGGGTCAATTGTTGCGACAAATCTAACAGATGTTAAAGAAATTGTAATGACTAACCCATCTGTTGTAACAGATGAGTCAGTTATTGCAACAAGATGTAAATTTGTTGCAACAGATGGTTCAGTTGTTGCAACATATGAGTTAGTTGTTGCGATAAATCTAACTGTTGTTTTAGAAGTTGCAACAAGTTGATAATCTATTGCAACAAGTTTGTGATCTGTTGCAACAAATGAGTCAGTTGTTGCAACAAATTTTTCAATTGTTAAAGAAATTGCAACAACTAACCCATCTGTTGCAACAAGTTTGTAATCTGTTGCAACAAATGAGTTAGTTGTTGCAACAAGTTAAATATCATTGGTTTTCGTTGTTTACACCTAAATATGAGTGAATCAAGTAGTTTCTCATCAAATTATACCAACGATCGCTCGATTTGAAAAATATACGCTTAGAATTTCTCATCAAATCAATAAAATTACCGTCTAATCCATTAAGGATGTTAGTAGATAAATATATTAATCACTAAATATCATTGAATCCTTTTGTTTAACATTACATATCATTGGTTCCCTCTGTTAATAACTAAACATATGTGACTTATATACTAGTTGTTGCAGTAATTTAATGATCTGTTGCAGTAATTACATAATCTGCTGCAATAATTGCATAATCTGTTGCAGCAGTTGCATAACCTGTTACAACAAGTACATAATCTGCTGCAGGAATTGCATAATCTATTGTAACAAGTACATAATCTGTTGCAGCAGATAACATAGTTGTTGAACAAGTCATATCACTTGTTGGATGAAACAACTAATTCCATTTGTTGGATGAAACAAGTTAAGGACTTTCTGCAACAACTCATTCCATTTGTTGTAAAAACACAAAATACTATAGGAACTTACTGTAACAAGTCATGTCACTTGTTAGAAAACCAAGTTAAGTTAGTTGTTGCAACAAGTTCGATTACTGGTTGGCAAAATTCCAACAAGTTACACAGCTGTTGCAACAAAATTTTTACTTGGTGAAAACTGTTCAGAAATTGCAAAACCACATAACATACATAAGTGATTTGAGCAAGATCAACATATCATTTAAACCAATTTTACTAACAGAAACAACATAAAAATGTCATAAAATCTAATTTCACAAACACAAACAATAGTAATTATTATTACAAGATATTGCAAATTTAATAACTAGGGAACAATTCGGGTTGGGCATGTAGTTTTTTTTATGGCCAGCTGTTTTGCATATGGAGTATTTGTTTTTTCTCGTTGCAAGTGATTCCCCGATTCCACGCCTCCTCTTTGTTCGTCTTCTTCCCAGTTTGCTCGGATCAACATGTGGATGAGGTACTTCTCTCTCTAAAATCTCCATAGGAGCTTCCCAAGATTCTTCAGAAGGCACGAGATTCATTTCCTTACATTATGCAATTATGTAATTCTCCATCCTGTAATATGGAGATGAGTTGTCATAAATCCGTCTTCCAAAGTCTTCATCATATTGGACTCGAAGCGCTGCCATAACATGTGGGCGAGGTATTTTGTCCCGGTAAAAAACTCTACAAGTACAAGATCTTCTTTGCAGATCAACTGTTGCAATTGAACCATGGTCGATGACGCTGCACTTGTAGTTGATAATTTGATGGGCCAATAACTTATTACCCAAGTTGACAAATTTTGATATTTTTTTCCATTAAGGGAACAAATATGGTTGGTGAGTCGATGAACTTCATACGCCTCTCGTGAAATTTCTCAGTAAACCTCCTGTTTATGGAATCAAATAGAGCAGTAATGGGAAATTCGCTTTCAACATTGAACATTGAGTTCACCGACTCAACAGCGTTTGTCGTCATAAAATCATACCTGACAAAACAAACATATTAGTGTTGGAACATGTGGCTGAGGCTCAGCTGTATCAAAAATCACAACAAGTACAATATTTGTCGCAACAAATTACCTATTAGTTGCAGCAGATACGTTACTTGTTGAAAACAGAAATGTGAAAATACCTATTTCCGGGGCAGAATGCCCTGCTCCATCCGTGGAATCCAACACATTCAAGATGTTCGGTGGCCCCAGGAACCAAATCTCTAATTTGATTGAAATGGTCATTGAAGACATCAATATTGTACGATTTTGCTGCTTTATAAAATTGAGATACGATCGCCCCATTGTGAAAGATGGTTCTCAAATTTCCCCCTAGGTGCCTCATGCAAAAACCATAATGACATGTAGGGAAGACAATTGAAACCGCATTTTTGATACTTGGATAACTATCAAAAATTATGCACAACTCAGGGGTATCCTCTATATAGCTTCTCATTTGTTCAAAAAAATATTTGTACGAACCATCACACTCCTTGTCCACTACACAAAATGTCACTGAAAAAATATGATTCTCCGCATCTTGTGCAACTGCTGATAACAACACTCCTTCGTATTTTCTCCTCAAGAATATCCCATCGACAGCTATGACTTTTTTCATTTGCGCAAAACCAAGCATCCAAGCCTTATAGGCTACAAAAAAAGTACTTGAACTTCCCATTTTCACCAACTTTCAATGCCGTCTTACTTCTTGGATTTACTGAACGAAGCATATAATGGTACGCATCAAGCACCGCATACCCGTGCTCATGTGTCCCCCTTATCAAAACCTTTACAATCTCCATGCCCTTCCATACCTTTCAATAACTTACCTTACAACCCAAATCTGTACGGATTGATTGACTCATATATTTTGTAGATTGACTCATAAAAGATTGATCATGAGAGTACATACCAATCTATAACAAAAAACAGCTGCATCAGTTGTTCCAACAGATTATTGACTTGTTGGAACAAGTGGACTACTTGTTACAACATGTAATAAATTTGTTACAACAAGTCACTAATCTGTTAGAGTCAGCTTCAGTTTTTTGGGATAATGTTTCAGACTGTTGAAGATGTCCAACAAATTATCGAGTTGTTGCAACAAGTGTATTACTTGTTGCAGCAAGTCAATAATCTGTTGGAAGCAACTTCAGTTTTTTGGGTTCTGTTTCAGACAAAAACTGAAGCTGACTCCAACAGATAGTTGAGTTGTTGCAACAAGTGGAACACCTGTTGCAACAACTATACAACTTGTTGCAGCAAGTCAATAATCTGTTGGAAGCAGCTTCAGTTTTTTGGGTTACGTTTCAGACAAAAATTGAAGCTGACTCCAACAGATAGTTGAGTTGTTGCAACAAGTGGAACACCTGTTGCAACAACTATACAACTTGTTGCAGCAAGTCAATAATCTGTTGGAAGCGGCTTCAGTTTTTTGGGTTCTGTTTCAGACAAAAACTGAATCTGACTCCAACAGATCGTTGAGTTGTTGCAACAAGTGGAATACCTATTGCAATAACTCACTCAGTTGTTGCAGGTTATTTATTTAACAATTACAATAACTTCATAATCTGTTGTAGAAGTTGCAACACTACAATAACTACTGTAAGTTGTTGGAAAATCAGTAAATTTATACCCAAGTGAAAAATTGAAATAAAACAACATTGTTGTACTTACTAAATGAGCGAAAAACATTTATGAAGTAATTGTCAGTGCTACACCAACAAAATTCAGTCAAAAAATTGCAAAATCGGGTGGTCACATTTTTTTCTTTCTTGAGCAACAATGGAGGACGAAGAAGAAGAAGAAGAAGAAAGTAGAACAATGGAATGAGTTATGAAGTAATTCTCAGTGCTACACGAATGAAATCCAGTCAAAAAGTTGCAAAATCTGGCGGTCTTGTTTTTTCTTTCTTGAGCAAAATCCAGTCAAGACGAAGAAGAAGAAGAAGAAACGAGCAGCAGAATAAGAAGAAGAAGCAAGCAAGAAGAAGAAACGAAGCACAAAGGAAGATCCAAAAATGGTGGAAACGGCGCAGGCAACCAGAAAATTTGGCGCGTTTTTTGGCTCTGTAGGGTTTATATGGGTTGGGTCAAAGTGTTAAAAATAAAACTTGGGGGCAAAATGTAAAAAATAAAGCTTGGGGTCAAAGTATTAAAAATATAACTTTGGGGTGAGTCAAAACTCTCTAATCACTAAACCAAAGTTTATCACCTCTACTCAATTAAAAAAACTAGAGTTACTCCAACTCAATTTTAAAACTTATTTGTCACCTGTAATTAAAAGGCCCATGATAGTTTGTTGTTGTTGGTGGTGTTTAGGGAAGAGGTGGTTTTATTATTCTCTTTTGTGTTGTCTGAGTTTAGATGACAACAAAGATGATGAAAAAAATGTAATAATAAAAAAGTGCCCCGTTGAGTTGAGGTCCACCATTATTATTAATATTACTACCCTGCCCAAAATAGTCTCGATTTGTTATAAAAAGGAGAGAGGAGGAATACACTTTCTTCTTATTTCAAGTATATGTTGGTTTTCAATCAAAAGTGAATAACATCTCAATTTATAGGATAAAATCACCCAATAGATGTTACAAATATTAAGTGTCCAAATTAATAGGTACATATAACATACAAAAGGTTAGTGAATGTGTATGGACATCAATACAAAAGATATGTATTTTATAACACTCTCAAACCCAGTGGGAAAAAATTCTAGTGAAGAAAAAAGAGTACACATTTTTTTTTATGACGGGAAACCCGCATCCGCTATTTTTTACAAGTGCGCATTGGGTAAATCTTCGGACTGACGCAATAGCCTGTAAACCACATCAGTTAGGTAAACCACACTTGGCAAGCCATGTGTGACAGACTCAACCAAGAAGGTGTTGGCAGGAGGAATCAAACTCGTGACCTTTCGCTTTCGCGCTCTCCTACTCCACCAACTTGGCTACCCTTGCGGGTTACACATTTCTAATAATACATATTTTGGTTGCCTCATTAAGAACCTTACAAGAAAACACAGTGGGACAAAACCTTATACAGAAAAAAGAGTACAACATGTATTAACTCCCCCTGATGAGAACTTCAGGCCAAATACTTGAGTATTCGCATTCTCATCTTGTGTACCATCTTCTCGAAAATTGCAGTTGACATAGACTTAGTGAACAAATCCGTCATATTATCACTTGAACGAATTTGTTGCACGTTGATACCACCATTCTTTTGGAGTTCTTGTTGCGAAGAACAACTTTGGTGAAATGTGTTTTGTACTTTCTCCTTTTATGAATCCTCCATCAATTGGATTTATCGGTATTTCTTAATTTTCTTGTGTTTGAGGCTCATTGATTTCTTCAAGAATATAAGGATTGGTCAAATCTTGCATCTCTTTATGCGATTCTTTCTTAATGTCATCTTGACCATTTATTTTCCTTTTCTAGGATTTCGATCCTTAGAAGTCAATGGTTTATCACACTTCAGTCGTGCTTTGGACTCATTTTTTATGACACTAGTAGATGGTCCTACATGGACAACACAACAACAATAACAACATACCCAGTAAAGTCCCACCACGTGGGGTCTGAGGAGGGTAGAGTGTACACAAACCTTACCTCTACCTTGGTAGGTAGAGCGGCTGTTTCCGGAAGATCCTCGGCTCAAGACCTGCGTAATCACAATCAAAGAAAATGTTGCATAGCAAGATAAACGACCATAGACAAGAAATTAAAGATTTATGAACATACTGGTAACAAAAACCGAATACGCCATGGTAGCGCATTCTGTCAAAAGAAAGCAATAACTAACGCAAATAAATAATATAAACAAAGTACACTAGAGAACACATAGCCGCAGAAATCAACTACAGGTAATATAAGCAATAATGCTTCTATAAGTGTGATGAGCTAATCGGGCCTACATTGCTCACACTACAACTATCTTTTTGGGGCGTGAGTGAGACTACGCTCGATTATCTACTACTCTTCAACCCTAATCTGTGCCCTCCACAAACCCCTATCTAAGGTCATGTCCTCAGTAAATCGCACATGCGTCATATCCCATCTAATCACCTCTTTCCAATACTTCTTCGGCCTACCTCTACCCTTACTGAACCCGTCCATAACCAACCTCTCACACCTCTGCACTGGGGCATTTGTGTCTCTCCTTTGCACATGCTCGGACCATCTCAATCTCGCTTCCCGCATCTTATCCTCCACCTAGGTCACTTTCACTCTGTCTCGGATATCATCATTTTTAATTCTATCCCTCTTGGTATGCCCACACATCCATCTCAGCATCCTCATCTCCGTAACTTTCATTTTTTGGATGTGCGAAGTCTTGACTGGCCAAGACTTCAATCTGAATTGCGACATTATCTGCAGGGATATGTGATTTGGCAATTCATTTCAAATTTGTAAATGTGTCTGGCATTTAATTTGTTATTTTCTGCAAGTGAATAATCTTTCTTGCTCACAAATAGAAGCACATGAATCAAGATGAGATAATGAATTATTTCACAAAATTTCTCTTATCATGCTCATAGTTATAGCAAGACAAATAAATGCATCAATTGAACAAATATACAGTACTTCAGGACCAATCTAATTTTCTCATTTCAACTTCTTTTAGCAGGTAGTTTACTGCTTTTCGAAAACTCTAAATCTTCAATAATATTCAAGTCAACAACTTACATAACATTATGAAAGATTTTGAATATCATAAATGGATAATGGTAAATAGAGTCATCTTTGTACCCGTCGTCAATAAATATTTATTAAGGTGATTTCAGTACATGAATTTGATGTGTTAGTGTAAGGTGAATAAGGGCCCGTTCTGTAGGGATTTGTTGGGTTCGTAAGTACAACAGAAGTTTAAAATTTTACTTACCCAACAACATTATTGGCATGGCTTATACGATAATCACCTTTTATGTTCAAAACATAATGACTAAAACTTGCAGGTTTTTGAACGCTGGATTCAAAACTAAGGTATCCACGCGAATTGAATCATCGACTGCAAGTTCTAACTCCAGTGTATCTCTTAATAAAGAAAGCTAGTAATTCTTGCTTGAAGAATTGAGAAACTGTTTTCTGTAAACTAATAATTATGAGGTATGTGTTGTATACATAGGACTGCATGACAAAACCTAAACAGGAAGACTTGGGCCCATATTTTGTTCAGTGGACCAGCCCACCTTACACGTCCAAGGTGGACGACCAAACTCAGGATTTGGGTTAGTAATTTCTGGCCCAATTTCTTTCATGTATTTGTTCGAGTACCCATATAATATATCCAACACATTTAATTAAATCAGAAATCTAATTTGACTTAATTAAATGATTTCTATCAAATAGAAATATTCCATAATTATTATAAATTAAATACTCCGATTCTTAATCGAATATTTAATATTTTCTCAATACACTCTTAGATCGAAAAAACAATCGCATATAGTGTGACCTTATAGGTCTTCACATATCGACATTAATCTAATTAAGGTCCATACGAAACTCCTTGATTGCGTCGTATAACGAACTCAATATGTGAAGTACGTTTACATGAATCCAGCAAACTTAACCTTTATGTGAAACTATAAATTCCTTTCATTCGCGACACACTTTATTAAGCTTAGGATTTGCCAAGTGTCAATTCAAATGACTTAATCACTTTATGTCATATTTATTAGTTGACAACTAGACCATATTCTAAATATGTCTTTTGCACTGGTCAGTGGCTTTAGTCAACCTAATAACACTGAGAAGTAGAGTGCTCTCTCGAATTTCTAATCGAGGAATGAATCATATTCTTGGCTCAACTACCACCTTAATTTACATCCCGATGCACTCAAAACAAGTCGTATCTTATTCAAAAGGAGCTTAAGTTTAGAACTTGGTCAAAGTACATCATTCTATAAACACGGTGCGTATTGACCTCAAGTCAAAAGACATTTATATTCCACACACCTATAACACTATAAACATGTATAACAAATAGTTAATCGGCATGATATACCAATACTTCTCCAAAGTATCAATGTATCTATCACGAGTAACCATTACTTGTAGTTGTGAGACATACTACATTTTCCAAGAATGTGATGCAGACCACGTGTCGACTTATATCATATCATCAATATCACATTATCAATGATCATTAGTCGAGACTATTTTGAGAGTTACGATCTATCATTAACATCTCACTCTATTAATGTCTATGTAAGCTCAAGAGATGCACATGTATGAATAATTGCAAATAATCAAAAAAATAATTCAATAATTGCATAAGCCATAAATATTAATCTCATTAATAATACGAATGTGTTCAAGCACATTTTGTCCCTAATAAAGATTGTCTCAAGCAATATTCACAGTCATCATAGGACTCCAAGTCAAATGGTTCTAGGTAGTCTAACTTTCTTAATCTTGCTATCATTGATTCATTGATATGATCAAGTCTATAGTGCCATAAGTAGGTGGAATTTCTTGGATTATTTATTTTAGCCCAATTGTTTTGCACATTGAGAATTTTATGATTACAATTGAGAATATATAAAACCATTCACATGCGGAGTATTTCCTCAAACAATACCATTAAAAGATAGTATGTAACTGCCATCAACAATATAAGAGGAAAACCCTGCAATGTCTAACATTAGAATGGAAATAATATTCCTCGTAATCGAGGGAACGAAATAACAATTATTAAGCTCTAATGTAAAACTCGAAGGTAATTCTAATCTATAAGTTCACACACGCTCAACATCAACTCGTGCTCCATTTCCAACGCGTATGTCCATATCTCATGGTCTAACATTTCTGTTGTTTATTAACCCCTACACATTAGTATAAATGTGTAAGCCACAAGATGTATCCAATACCCAGCAGTGAGAGTTACTTATAGACATATTAATCTCAATGACAAACATACCTTGTTTAACAGGTCCTGAAACACCTAGTGTTTTGTCTCTTCCTGGAGCGGTGCAATCTTTCTTCCAATACCTTATTCTGCTTGCAGTTGAGGCATACATCTCTAACCAACCTAGACTTCTTCTGAACACCTCCTTTGGGTTTCAAGACTGTGAGTTTGTCACCAGCCTTACCCTTATTCTTCTTGTTCTTACCTTTAGGTTTGAACTTAGTAGATGAGCCCACCATGAGCACATTATTTCCCTTTGAAGTAGATGATTCATAAGTCTTTAGCATGTTGTGAAGTTCTGAAATATTCTCCTTGATTTCATTCATGTTTAAGTTCACAATGAAATTGTTAAACGAACCAAGAAGTAAATTCAAAATCAGGTTAACAGACACATTATCGGGCAACTTCGTTCCAATAGAAGTCAATATTTCTATCAACCCAGTCATCTTTAGAACATAACCAGACACTTGGCCTCCATCATTCAGCTTATATTTGAATAGGTCTCTCAACTACTCCATAGTCTGAGACTGTGAATCATAAAGACTCCTCAAATGTTCTAGCATCTCATAGGGGCCCATGTTCTCATGCTGCCTCTATAACTCTATAGTCATGGAGGACAACATGACACATTATGCCGATGTAGCATCATCCAAATGCTTCTGATAAGCAACCTTGTCAAACAAAGCATACTCGTAGAATTTTCATCATGAACTATTGGAACAGCTGTGTCTAACACATACTCAATTTTATCTTGTCTCAGTACCAAACGCAAATTACGTAACCAGTCCGGATAATTAGCCCAGTCAACTTATTAGTCTCAACCAGGCATTTCAATGATAGATTCGACATTTTAAAGAATCTGAAGAAATAGATAGACTGAAACTAAACTCTAATATAATTTCTATGAACACATTTATTAACTAATTAACATGACCTTTAGTTTAATTAGCTCTCATTATTTTAACATATTCTACGACCCCATGGAAGAATATAGACTCATATTCAATATGATCATAATGGGCCAAGATCCAAGTTCATATTGTCTCCGCGTTTGTTAGGGATGATAACTTCAACAGTACAACCTGGTAGGTCTCCAAACCAATTACAAACAATTTGTAACTCTTGATTTGACCAATTGTTCTAAACAGTCGATATGCACCCTTAGATTATTATGACGCTAGGGCGTCAAGACATAACTAAGTAAGTCAACCCCGTTACGCGATTACAATCGTGCATCTAAGCAAATTTGGCCTTTTAGAGCAAACACTGGGCGTAAATACTCACAAAGGTTTCTCACTCACTATTGCAAACACATGTATCTATGAAGAATCTGAGTTCTCGTAGACTTAGAGCAAACACTGGGGTGTAAATACTCTTATAGCCGAAAATGATTTTGCACTCATTCAATTATAACGGACGATGCGTGGATTCCAAATTAGACATATTAAATTGGGGAACATTTTATCAAGGTTTTATAAAGATCCTTATTAGCGTGCTAGATCAAATAAAGCACATATTTGGGTGTCGCCTACCCAATCCTGATTAATGCGGTCCGAAAAATACTGAGTGTCACATACCCAGACATGCATAATGCGGACTGAACAATACTAGGCGTTGCCTACCCAGACATATATATGCGGACTCTATACTAATTATTTAAATGACAATCAATTAAACAATTAGGAGAAATAATTAATTTATGCGCACATTATCAAATATACCAAATAATAATAATCGTGGGTTAATTAATTTGTTTCAATTTAGAAAATATTTAAATTCCAAATTTAAACTCAATTTTCAATTTTCAGAATTTTCTACTCATCCAAACAGTCCCTTAATAATTCATAAAGTAAAATTTAATTTTCAGGAGTTGTTATGCAATTTTTAGAACCTTAAAATAATTACAGATTCGCTCAGGGACCAATATCCGCTTTTTTAGAAATTTACAGATCTGTCCCAGGGACCAAATCTGTTTTATTTGCCCAAGGACCAAATATGCTGATTTTAAAAACCTTTTAAATTTCCAAAAAATATTCAGGGACCAAATTTGTAATTTCTGAAACTTTAAATATTTTCAGATTTGCCCAGGGACCAATTTTCAATTTTAAAACCATAATTTTAATTGCAAATAGGTCCTTGAACTATTTCATTTTAAAAAAAAAATCCAACCCCAAATCAAATTTGGGATTCGGATTTCGAGGCAAAATTGATGAAATTAAACACCACTGGTCGATAGCCCACGTCGGGCCGAACTCACTCGGTGGTTTTCATCACCGGATTGGTGGCCCACGGTAGTCGGAATTCGAGCCGCCGTTGGTGGTTTCCAAAACCGTCGGCGGTGCTCCTTTTCCGGTCACTTTCGTTGTGTACACCACCACCGTTCGATTCCTTTCGTCGAGACGATCACGGTGGTGGTATTACTTCACAATTTTGACACCTGAGGCGACCGAAAACAGCCTCGCCATCGACGGCATTTCCGACGTCTATGTCGCGTTCCGTCACCTCTCAACACCTTTATCGACCATCTTAAAAAGTGGATTTCTCGATAATAGAGAAAACGATGTTAGAACAATGTCGAATCGCCAAAAAGGCCATCAGAAAACCACCGTCGCCGCCGCAATTTTTTTTTTAAATTATGAAAATCAGTTTTATAAATCGAAACAATTAATTATCCCACATAATTATTATTAAAGATTATCGTATAATCATTAAACGAGTCTGGTCTCTGATACCACTATATGATTTGTTGGGTTCGCAAGCACATCGAAAGTTTAAAATTTTACTTATCCAACAACATTATTGGCATGACTTATACGATAATCACCTTTTATGTTCAAAACATAATGACAGAAATTTACAGGCTTCGAACGTTGGATTCAAAACTAATGTATTCACGCGAATCGAATCCTCGACTTCAAGTTCTAACTCCGGTGTATCTCCTAATCAAGAAAGTTAGAAATTCTCGCTTTAGGAATTGAGAAACTGTTTTATGTAAACTAATAATTATGAGGTATGTGTTGTATATATAGGAGTTCAGAACAAAACCTAAACAGGAAGACTTGAGCTCATATTTTGTTCAATGGAACAGCCCAGCTGGTCCATCTTACATGTCCAAGGTGGACGACCAAGCTTAGGATTTGGGCCAGTAATTTTAATTTCTGACCCAATTTCTTCCATTTATTTTTCCGAGTACCCATATAATATATCCAACACATTTAATTAAATCTGAAATCTAATTTGACTTAATTAAATGATTTATATCAAATAGAAATATTCCATAATTATTATAAATTAAATATTTCGATTCTCAATCGAATATTTAATACTTTCTCAATACACTCTTAGATCGAAGAAACAATCGCATATAATGTGACCCTATAGACCTTCACATATCGACATTAATCTAATTAAGGTTCATACGAAACTCATATACTGAGTCGTATGACGAACTCAATATGTGAAGTACGTTTACATGAATCCAACAAACTTAACCTTTATGCGAAACTATAAATTCCTTTCATTCGCGACATACTCGATTAAGATTAAGATTTGTCAAGTGTCTATCCAAATGACTTAATCACTTTATCTCACATTTATTAGTTGACAACTAGACCATATTCTAAATACGTCTCTTACACTGGTCAGTGACTTTACTCAACCTAATAACACTGAGAAGTAGAGTGCTCTCTCGAATTTTCAATCGAGGAATGAATCATATTCTTGGCTCAACTACCACCTTGATTTTCATCCTGATGCACCCAACACAAGTCGTATCTTATACAGAAGGAGTTTAAGCTTAGAACTGTGCGTATTGACCTCAATTCAAAGGACCTTTATATTCCACATGTCGATAACACTATAGACATATATAACAAATAGTTTATCAACAAAGTATACCAATACTTCTCCAAAGTATCCATGTGTCCATCACGAGTAATCATTACTCGTAGCTGCGAGACATATTACATTCTCCAAGAATGTGACGCGGATCACATGTCGACTTATATCATATCATCGATATCTCATTCTCGATGATCATTAGTCGAGGCTATTTTGAGAGTTACGGTCTATCATTAACATCTCACTCTATTAATGACAGCGTAAGCTCAAGAGATGCACATATATGAATAATTGCAAACAATCAAAATAATAATTCAAAAATTGTGAATGCCATAAATATTAATCTCATTAATAATACGAATGTGTTCAAGTACATTTTGTCCATAATAAAGATTGTCTCTAGGACATACATATTTTCACGTACACCTTTTATATTGAAGAACTAGAAGATTCTTCGAGTATTTAAGACATCAAATTATGTACCGATGTAATCAACTTATCATGAGAACAAACAAATTAATTCTTGAAGAATCTTACAGTTCTTCAATATCTTTCGAATACAAACTTAGCACATCAAATTTAAATCAGGACAATCAAAATTATCACGTCAATTGATAAAATTATTTGTACTAGTAAACTTCAAGTTTACCATGTCATGTGCTATTTGTTTTATTAAACTTCTGGTTTACTATAATATGAATTCTATTTTATACAATAAACTTCTGATTTATCGTGACATGTGATGTCATCATACTTATATTTGTAATACAATTTAAAAAATATAGAGGGTAACCTTTCAAATATATATTTCTTACCCAATATGATTCCGTAGATATTTAGTCATCAAATCATTTATAGCTTCAATATGATATCCATTTACATAGTAAACTTCAGGGTTACTACAACTTGTGCTTCAATCATAACAATTTTTATAATCTAGAATGAATGACATAACAGTATATATGCTCTTCAGGAGCCTCTATTTCATTCTCCAAAATCACACATATAGTTTGGACACAATTTGCATGATCTTCTAGATAAATAATTAGCTCTTCCGGAGCACTTGATCATTAATTTTGTACAACCAAATATTGCTTAGATATTGATGGTATCATAAAAGAAATTATAGTTAGACACTACTGGTATCATGAAATAAATTTTGCTTAGATATTTCTGATACTATGAAATAAAACAGCAAACGAATGAACACCTGATGCTGTTCTTACTTTCATCATATTTTTAAAATATTTGCTCAAGACGGCAGAGTCTTGTGTTAATAACGTGTTATAAAATGATAATAATAGTAATATAAGACAAGAGATGTAGACAAAGAAGTAGAGAGGAAGAAGAAACTTTCTTCTTAAGTGTATGTTGGTCTTCCTTCAAAAGTGAATAACATTCCAATTTATAGGATGAAACCACCAATGGAGGTAACAAATATTAAGTGACCAAATTAATATGTACATGTAACATACAAAAGATTAGTGAATGTGTATGAACATCCATACAAAAGATATATATATATTTCATAACACGTTTTTACTTTTCCTTACTAATTGGCCAATTTTTACTCATCCATTTGACAGATTTTTACTTTTACTTATCTACTTTAAGATAATAAGATTTTTTTTATTGTATCTCAATTTATGTGATACTGTTTGGATTTTGAGAGTCAAATAAAAAAATCTTTATATGTTATTTATTCATATTTCATTTAAACATTTTAAAATTATTAATTGGTGTTACTTATAGTACTATTTGTATAGTTTCTAAATATGTAAATTATTTTTTAAATATGTCCTTATGCTGAGGGTATACTGAAAACAGTCTTTCTACCTCTTAAGGTATGAGTAAGGTTTGCGTACACTAGGGCTATGTATCAGGTGATTCAGTTCGGGTTTAAAAGTTATCAGTTAAACTTATCGATTATCGATTTGTGGACATGTTAACCGTTAAAGAACCGTAAAAAAATATTGGTTACTGGGTTATTGGTTATTGGTCGTCATAGTTTCATTATCGGTTTAACCGTTAAGAATTTATACGATTTTTTTTCTAGAATAAAGAAGTCATTTTCAAAACTAAAAGTAGCTTCGAATAAAATTATCCAATTGAAGTAGGAAGGACGTAAATAAATTTGGACAAAAATTATCAGTCACTGGCAAATGACTCATTGCAAACAACCAACACCAGATGCATTAAGAAAATAAGAAACACAAACAGAAAGAAACAACAACAAACAACAAAATTCTTCCAAATGTGTCAACTCATATATATCTAAATGGAAAAACAAAACAAAGAGACAACCAATTTGCCTGTGATTGAGATGTTCATCCAACTTACTCATATCTCAGGTTATAATTGTAATTAAATAAATAGTTGTTGGGTTATCGGTTCACCCGTTAACAAAAGTGGTCAAATAGATACCTGAACTGATACCCCAATAATCATAGGACACCACCCGATATCTGAATCAATAACACATTAACCAGAATCATTAATCAAATAACCTAATAATTAGTTCGGGCTATTGATTAATCATTAATTTGCACAACACTAACGTACACTGTAACATCCCTAAACCCACTTGACATATGCAAGATAAAGTGAATGAACAAGAGGTGAATGAATCAGGTCCAAGGACATGTTCCAACTCCAAGTTCTGCTGCTAGTAGGATTTGTGATTTATGGTAGGGACTTGACGGACAAGATACTTCAGACTTTGAAAAGGACACTGAAACCGCGTGAATGATGCAAGAAACCTAAATCAACTCAACCCCTATTTCTCATAATGGGTCTCGTCATGTAAGGTTTGTGTTTGGCTGACTTGATGTACACCAAAAGCTATAAATATTCAAGTCCTATCATGAAGAAGTTTGACGCACTCAACATAGAGAGAAAACAGAATTCGAGTGAATACAGTCAATGTCATATTGAGTGTTATGATTCATGAAGTGTGGCGTGATACAAAGAAAACGATTGAAGAACCTGTTTCGTAGAGTTATGCTTTATAGTCTTCAAGTCTAGATTCGTGTATTATGGTTGATTATTGAGTTGTACCTTTATCAACTTTCATAGAAGCAATTGACATAAGTATATACGTTTGTCAAATTCAACTTCAAGTTGAGGGCAACTAGAAGTGGGTTCATTAGCCTAAGGATATTAGTGAGATATGAGTTAAAGTTTAGTTCCTAAGTTACAGAGTTTGTAATTTGAATTTGCAAATGCTTAGTTGTAGTGGAATGTTAAAAAATTCCTGTAGAGAAGTAGGTCGTGGTATCTTCACCCTTTGTGAGCCGGGTGAGTTCCACATAAAATTACAGTGACCTTACTGACCTTACTTTCCTGTTCTTTATTATTCCACAAAGACTAAACAATTAAATACTTTTTTTGTTGGTTTGATTAAATATAAGAAACGTAATTTCTACCCTAGAAAAATAATTTTCATGGAAAGTATAATTTATGTTATACCAAACACATAAAAGAGTGGTTGAGGGAGTAATTATCATTCTGTAAACATCTTATGTATTACACCATCGTTTGTAATTATAATGATAAAGGATTTTCTTATTCTGATTGAACCGACTTGCTGAAGGAACGTAGAAAAATAATCAAATTTTAAAGGTAATAAAAAGAGTGTGTCTGAGCCCGGGTTCGAACCGGGGACCTCTAGTGTGTGAGACTAGCGTGATAACCGACTACACCACCCAGACATTGTTGTTAATTTGCTTCTTCGTTTTTAGCTATAACATATTATTTTGTATTAACTGAAACGTATTATTTTCTTTTGACTGAAAGGAAGAACTTTTTGATGCTTATGTAACAACTATTCAGTTTTATATTTTTCTTAGTTTATCAATTTTGCACCTTCATCATCATGATTTGCAGTAGTAGATAAATACTGTTCCCTCTTCTTACAAAAATAAATACAAAAAAATCTTTTTTCCTCTGAGCATCTCGATAATTCTTTAATTTTAATGTGTATTAAGTTTCACTATCAAATTGGTGATGGTTCGAATATCCCATTCTTGTTCTAATTAATATGGATACTTCGCAATTATATATATATATATATATATATATATATATATATATATATATATATATATATATTCAAAATTAGTAAAAAGAAGGAAGAGAAAATGTAGTCATGTAAATGAAGGAATGTGTTTCCTTGCCTTTCATTGATTATTATGTACAATATATATATTGTTACATAATTATGTACTCCTTTACAAACTAAGTAACTAATCTTCATAATTACAATTGGACCACCCTTCCTAGTTCTAATTGGACTATAATTTTACCTAATTTAGGAGATATACAAAGAATATTCTAGAAATATTCTATCATACCCACGCAGTCGAAGCGAGAGGTTCTTGTACGCTGAGACTGACTCACAAATCATCAAAGAGTATGCGCGGAAACCCTTTAGTAAATATGTCAGTAATCTGATATCGGGAAGGAACGTGAAGAACACGAATGTTAGGCGTATTTTGTATACGCTTTTTGAGTCATTTTTAGTTAGTATTTTCCACATTTCCGTTTAAATAAGTGTAGTGTTAGGGTCGTTTTCTTTTCTTTTGAGTCACAACGGTTCAAAAAGACAAAATGACGAAAAAAAGCGAAAAATTGGCATAAAAGGAGTGTCCTGAGGCAGCAAAAAGTTGAAAATTGGAGATTCAGACGAAGACAAAGCAGCACTACGACGCCCAGCAGCAGGACCGCGGTGACAGAAGATTAGAGAATCCGCAGGACTTTCGGTACCACTGTGCCATTCTGCAGAACCGCGGTGCCGATGCGGGAAATTCAGAATCCGAAGTAAATTTGGCCAAGGGCAGAAGGGTCCAGAGGGCACGAAATTTGCAACATACTTAAGCCCTAGGGATTATTCTATTGAAGGGGTCAGACATTCTATCATAGAACACAATTGAAGACAAATTGGAGGCTACCATTGGAGACCTAGTTCTAAGTACTTTTTCTTTCTTTAGTTTTCAATTCAGTTTATGTTGGTATTTGTATTAGTTCTTAGCATGACTATGGCTAGGAGCTAAACACTTTATTAGGGCTTTCCTATTGAATCGCTTGAACCATTATTTCATGAATTAATACATTAGTTTGATTTCTTCTTCACTTGATTAAGATTTATTCAATATTGGTATGAATGTTTGATAGTTAACTGGCCATTAATTATCATAATCTATATGATTTCGAATCAAGAACCGAGAGGAGAGATTTAGATATGCTGTAATTGAATAGACATAGGTTAAAATCGCGGACGAAAGTACCGCGATACTTGTGTAACATTATAGGTTATTGTTCTTAATCCTCACATGTGGTAAATCCTATCATAGAAATATAGAAGGATTCTACACTGGGGTTGAGCGATTAGATATCCTAATCGGAATATAAGACAGTCTAGTTAACCGTTATCTTAACGTAGAAGAAGTCATTCTAGTTGCATTAGGGATTGAAAGAAGTGGATAGTCGAGGATATTGGAAGCCCTAATTCCTTCATAACTGATTAAACCTCAATAATTTAGTTTACTTCTTGCAATTATTCTAATAGTTAGATAAAAACCCAAATCAATTATCGTTTGCCAAATAGATAACCTATAATAGATGTTCGGTAATTAGAAACCAATCTCTGTGGACGATAAACTCGGTCTTACAAGACTATATTACTTGTAACGATACGTATATTTGCGTGAGCATGTGGAAATCGCCTAACAAGTTTTTGGCGCCGTTGTCGGGGACTGACGTACTTCTAATATCGAACCATTTATTCTTATTTCTACTTTGGTTTTTACTTCTTCTTTTTTTAATTTTTAAAACCATGTTGCCTTGATTTGTTTGTTGATTTTGATCGATTTCAGGGACTTAGTTTATGCGAAGAAGAAGAGGAGCAGATACACTTGTTCCTTTTAATCCTGAAATTGAGAAAACTTGCAAGCAGAACAGGCGAAACAAGAAGATATCTGATTCAGTGACCATGGAAAACCAACCGAATCAGAATGGGGCGGACAATGAGGCTCATGAGAATGTAGGGGAGCCAATACATGTCCCAGCAGAGAGAAGTTTGGGAAACTATGTTACGCCGATTCTTGGTGCACGCATGCATCGTGGGCTCCCAATAAGGCAAACAACTTTGAGATCAATCCAACCATCCTGAGCATGGTCCAGAACACAATACAGTTGGGGGATTGCCGTCTGAAGACCCCCACATGCACATTGCCAATTTTCTGGAGCTGTGTGCCACCTTCAAGTACAATGGCGTTATTGACGACGCCATTAGATTGAGGCTCTTCCCGTTCTCACTTAGGGACAGAGCCAAGAGCTGGTTGAACTCACTGTCTGCCAACTCCGTCACCACCTGACAGGATTTAGCCCAAAAATTTCTTGAAAAGTTCTTCCCTCCTTCAAAGGCTTCAAAGTTAAGGGGAGAGTTGAACAATTACTATCAGGTAGATGGAGAGTCGATGTATGATGCATGGGAGCGATTCAAGGATTTGCAGATAAAATGCCCACATCATGGCATAGAAAAGTGGATGTTGGTCCACATTTTTTTTATAATGGATTGAGTGGTACTACTCGTACCATTATTGATATTGCAGCAGGGGGAGCCTTTATGAAGAAGAGTGCCAATGAGGCACATGAGCTACTAGAGGACATGGCTGTCAATAATCATCAAGGGGCAGATGACAGATCAGCGAGTAGCAGGAAGACTACGGGCATACATGAGATAGATGCTATCACTGCATTGAATGCGCAGGTGACCCTTTTGATAAACAGCTGCAGCAGAACATTATGTCTGTAAATGCAGTCCAGATGCCGGTGAATTGTGAGATTTGCGGGGGCCCACACTCTTTTGCCAGATGTACAGCGGTTGATCCTAATAATGTGTCCATGGAGCAGGTTCAAACAGTGGGGAACTTTCAGCGCCCTTATAACTCTAACACATAAAATCCGGGGTGGAGAAATTATCTTAACTTTTTGTGGAGGAATGACCAAGCCCAGCAGCCACCATATCAAGGTAATTACCAGAACCAGCAGACACATAATTAGCTATATCTTCCCAGTAGTTTAGACCCCCTACCCACAGAGAAACTCGATGAATCGAGAGCAAGATCGCTACACTCACTAATTCGCAGAATCAGTTCATGTCCGAAACAAGGTCCTCTCTCAGGAACTTGGAAACGCAGGTGGGGCAACTGGCGAAGATGGTAAATAACAGACCGCAGGGTACTCTCCCAAGCAACACAGAGGTTAATCCGAGAGAGTAGTGCCATACAATTTTATTGAGAAGTGGAAAGCAGTTGGAGCAGGTTGTTCCCCAACCAGCAGTGGTGAATGAGAAAGAGTGTGAGAAGACAGTTGAAGTTGGAAGGAGAGGGTCACTGAGGACCGACCTACAGTAGAGAAAGCTCCACCAGCACATTTGAGGGAATACACTGACAAAATCTCTTACCCTCAAAGGCTCCAAAAGAAGGCCCTAGACAAATAGTTCTCCAAGTTCTTGGAGGTATTTAAGAAACTCCACATCAATATCCCCATCATTGAGGCGTTTGAACAAATTTCCACATATTTCAAATTCATGAAGGAGATACTTGGGAAGAAGAGGAGGTTGGCGGATTACGAGACAGTAGTGCTGACAGAGGAGTGCAACACTATCTTACAAAGAAGCTGCCTCCTAAATTGAAAGATCCAGAAAATTTCACCCTGCCCTGCACTATTAGGTAACATGTAACAGGACACTTTGCGACTTAGGGGCTAGCATAAATCTTATGCCTCTATCAGTGTTCAAGAGATTGAGTTTGGGGGAAGCCAAGCCAACCACAATTAATCTGCAGCTTGCTGACCGATCCGTGGTGCACCCCCGAGGTATAGTGGAAGATGTGCTAGTCAAGGTGGGTAAGTTCTTCTTTCCAGCAGACTTCCTCATTCTTGACATGGAGGAAGATGAGGACATGCCCATTATTTTGGGAAGACAATTCCTAGCCACGGGCAGAGCCCTCATTGATGTGGAGAAGGGAGAGTTGAGACTCAGGGTTCAAGAAGAAGAAATGGTATTCAAAGTTTTCAAATCTACCATTGAATCTCAGGCCAGCAACAAATGTTTTGCAGTGAGCACAGCTAACACAACAACTCATCAAGCATAAACCAAAGGTAAGAGAATCATTGCGATAGCTGTGAACCCACAGGTTAGGTTGATTGCTGAAACAAAAGTGGATGAGATGAAAGCTGACAAAAAGGTAAACCTTACTGAACCCAATTCTGCTAAAAAGAAGGATATAGTAAGGAAGAGAAAAATATTTTTCAAATGGATGGATTGTGGGGGTAATTTACCCCAGTGATTGAATAAAAGACATGTGTCCAACAAAAAGACAACGCTACTTGAAAGGCAACCCAGTGTTTAAATTATGCAATTAGTTTAACTTGAGCAGTCTCACTTGATGGTACTTTTGGTTGTGTTGTGATGATAGGTGAAGGAATCAGAGACTAAGCACGAAAAAAGGGTGGAAAACACATAATCGGGTCGGCACCACGGTGCCATTCTGCAGGACCGTGGTGTCGAATATTCAGAGAGATCAAAGTACTTTCAGGACCGCAGTGCCGTTCTGCAGGACCACGGTGCCTGGGCACGATTTCAGAAATAAAAGCCCTAAATCCCTAAATATCTTCCCACATCAACTCAAACCATTCCTCTCTCTACAGTAACGAAAACACCTCATCCACCACCTAAAACTTCCCACAAATTCACCCAAATCCTTCTGATCCCCACAAACCATCCCCACTCAAAACTCCTAGCATCGCTCCACAACATCATTTTTTCACTTGGGTCAAGAAAGCGGTGAAGAACAACCACTCAAAAAGGTAACCTTCATCACTGTTCTTGAGATTTAAAGGTTAGTGGAAAGAATAGCTTGTAGACTTGGGTGTGGTACGAGTTGCGTGTTGTTGGTGCTATGAGAGTGATTGTTGCTTGGGTGTGTGATATGTTGTGGGATATTGATTCGTGGTGTATTGCTGCTATGGTCGGATTTTGCTTGATTATTGTTGCTGTGTGGAGTGATAGTTATTGGGAACCTTCAAAGAAACAAAGGAAACGCTGCTGAAAATTTTCCAACAACTCACGCAATGGCCTCTAGAAAATGAACCGCTAGAGCTTCCTCATCTCCATCAACTCTAGAATATGATGTTACCCAATTTACCAACAAATATGCGGAAGATCGATATAACAAAATAAGAACTAGAGCATTGATACCAGAGAGATGTATGGATTACCAGACCATGTCATTTGATGATGACGATGACTACGAGCCCATTAGGGCCATGATCGAGGCGAATGGTTGGAAAAGGTTCACCAATCCAGAAAGCATTCCACTTCAGAACACTAGCCTTGTGAGGGAATTCTATGCTAATTATCCCAAGCAAGAGGATGAGAAATGCTTTGTTAGATGGTGATATGTGCCCGTAAGTTCTGAAATAGTGAATGCGCTACCGAGGACCAATGATGTTGAGGACCAATGTTATAACACGCACCATTTCAGAAGTTGGTCGAGAGACGTCAATCACATCATGTGGGACACAATTGCAGCAGTTTTATGCTACCCAGGCGCCGAATTCAATATTTCTCGTAACGGGTCCATGATACTTGCCCGGTGCCAATCCAACGTTTAGTGCACTCTTTCCTTGACCCCACTCCAATACCAGCAGCAAGGAAAAGGGGCCCAGTAGCAGCAGACGCAGCAACCATGAATGAAGAAGAGCCTGAGGCAGTTGGACACGATAAAACAGGAGAAAGAAGCCACCAGCCTCCCCTGTCCTTGGAACCTCCAATGCCAATGATGGAGCAACTGCTCCTAAATCAACAAAGGATGCTGCAAAACCAAGAGAACATGATGCAGAATCAGCAGTAAATGATGCAAAACCATCAACACCTGACCCAGCGTGTTGATGGTTCAAGTTTCATGTTCACCCAATGGTCAATGCAACATCCGCCGCCATCGCCACCATCTTGAGCCGCTATTGTCTGTAAGTCGTTCCTTTTTAATTTTTGAGTCGTTACACATTTGGGACAATGTGTCGTTTAAGTTTGGGGGGGGGGGGTACTTATTTTATTTTTGTGTTTATGTTTTTGAGTCGTCGCTTTGATTGAGTTTTTGTGTCTTTTATTGTATCTATATGAGTCAATTTGTTTTATGATCATGCATGCTGTAGTTGCTGGAAGCGCCTAGTGAATTAAGTGGGATAATGTAATGGAATTAGAAGCTAAGAATCTGTGTGCTTAAGTTAGATATGCCAAAAATTCATAAAAATCTAATTATTTGGGATAGTTGTGCTTAGCCTATGTGTTGTCAGTTATAGAAAGAAATGTTGAAAATATCTATAAAATCTGTTTGTTTGTTATTTGAGGCGAAATAGTTAAGATGTACCTGTTTAGGGAGATGATTCAGGCATTTCTTTGATAGCCCTTCTGACCATTCATTACCTACCTTGACATAAATTGTATCCTTAGTCAGCCCCGTTGAGCCTAAAATAATATCTTTGTTTGACACCCTATGATTTCATGTTTGTGCCATAAGTGATAATTGAAGATTTTTGGAAAAAAAAAGTGTTGAAAAAGAGATAAAAAAAGAATGAAAATTTGATGTACCCCAATGAAAAATATGCAAAAATCTAAGTTTGGGAGTGCTTGTTATAATGTGTCTCATTCTCTCAAAAGAAATGAGGGAAGAGGATAGGTATGAGACTAAAAAGAAAGTCAAAAAGAAGGAGGAATGAGTTGAATGAAAATAGTTTATGGTACGTAATTTGAGCCTAAAATGCCTATTTTTACCAACCCATGCCTAAGTCTACATTACAACCCTTGAAAGTCCTGATGATATTTAATATGTATGTCTATGATTAGTGGAGAATAGCAAGTAAACAGGTCTATAACATTTTGGAAAAGATGGAATGAAATTGACATGCATATGTTAGGTGTTTGTACTTCCATTGATTATGTTTGAAATGAATTTGCGAAATATCTGACTTGAAATTCTACATTGCTAAATTATGCTATGTATGTTCCAACATACTATCCCAACTGACATTCATGCTTTTCTAAGTAACTTTGTGCATCTGCTTGATTAGAGTCTTTTGAGTCAGTTTTCTTTCTGTTTCTTTGATTTTGTTTTGATCTTTGCTAGAGGGCGAGCAAATGTTAAGTTTGGAGGTATTTGTTAGGCGTATTTTGTATACACTGTTTGAGTCATTTTTAGTTAGTATTTTCTCAATTTCCGTTTAAATAAGTATAGTGTTATGGTCGTTTTCCTTTCTTTTGAGTCACAGCGGTTCAAAAAGGCAAAATGACGAAAAAGAGCGAAAAGTGGGCATAAAAGGAGGGTGCCGAGGCAGCAAAAAGTTGAAAATTGGAGATTCAGACGAAGGCAAAACAGCATCGCGGCGCCCAGCAGCAGGACCGCAGTGCCAGAAGATCAGAGAACCCGCAGGACTTTCGGCACCACGGTGCCATTCTGCAGAACCGCGGTGCCGATACGGAAAATTCAGAATTCGAAGTAAATTTGGCCAAGGGCAGAAGGGTCCAGAGTGCACGAAATTTGCAATATACTTAAGCCCTAGAGATTATTCTATTGAAGGGGTCAGACATTCTATCACAAAACACAATTGAAGACAAATTGGAGGCTACCATTGGAGACCTAATTCTAAGTACTTTTTCTTTCTTTAGTTTTCAATTCAGTTTATGTTGGTATTTATATTAGTTCTTAGCGTGACTATGGCTAGGAGCTAAACACTTTATTAGGGCTTTCTTATTGAATCGCTTGAACCTCTATTTCATGAATTAATGCATTAGTTTAATTTTCTCTTCACTTGATTAAGATTTATTCAATATTGGTATGAATGTTTGATAGTTAACTGACCATTAATTATCATAATCTATATGATTTCGAATCAAGAACCGAGAGGTGAGATTTAGATATGCTGTAATTGAATAGACATAGATTAAAATCGCGGACGAAAGTACACCGATACTTGTGTAGCATTATAGGTTATTATTCTTAATCCTCATATATGGTAAATCTTATCATAGAAATATAGAAGGGTTCTACACTGGGGTTAAGCGATTATATATCCTAACCGGAATATAAGACAGTCTAGTTAACCGCTATCTTAACGTAGAAGAAGGAGTCATTCTAGTTGCATTAGGGATTGAAAGGAGTGGATAGTCGAGGATATTGAAAGCCCTAATTCCTTCATAACTGATTAAACCTCAATAATTTAGTTTACTTCTTGCAATTATTCTAATAGTTAGATAAAAACTCAAATCAATTATCGTTTGCCAAATAGATATCCTAGAATAGATGTTCGGTAATTAGAAACCAGTCTTTGTGGATGATAAACTCGGTCTTACAAGACTATATTACTTGTAACGATACGTACACTTGCGTGAGAATGTGGAAATTGCCTAACAACAAATTTATCCACGAGTAACTTTCTCACGTACAAAGTGAATATTGATTTCAATGTGTTTAGTGCGCTGATGTTGAACGACATTGTCGATAAGATATATCGCACTTAAATTTTCACAATAGACCAATGCAGCCTTATGGACGGGGCAGTGAAGTTTCAGGAGAAGGTTGCGTATCCAACAAGACTCAGAGACAACATTCGCTACACCTCGGTATTCGGCTTCGACACTCGATCGAGACATAGTACGTTGTCTTTTAGAAGACCAAGAAAGCAAGTTATCTCCGAGGAACACACAGTAACCCGACGTGGATCGATGAGTATCAGGACATCCACCATAATCAACATCATAATAAAAGGTGAGGTCGGAGAGTGAGGACTTGTACAAGTATAAGTCGAAATGAAGAGTACCCTGTACATATCGCAAAATTCATTTGAGGGCATTCATATATTCGTCAGTCAGAATGTGCATGTGTAAGCATATTTGATGCACCGAATATGATATATCTAGTCACGTGAAAGTGAGATACTGCAATGATCTTACTAAGTTGCGATAGTGAGTCAGGTCGGCGTACATAGAACCCAAAGAGGCACTAACTTTGGAATTAGTGTCCATCGGTGTGTGGATCGGTTTGCAGGGCATCATGCCTGCTCAGTCAAGAATCTCTTCGGCGTACTTCTTTTGATAAAGAAATAAGCCACTTGCATGTCTCGTAACAGTAGTGCCCAAAGAATAGCTTAGAGAGTCTAAATCCTTCATAGCAAACTCAGAGGCAAAGAGTGACATAATGGATCGGTGAAGTGCATCAAAAGATGTAGTTAAGATGATGTCATCAATATATAACAGAATGTATGTCATGTCGTTACCCTTGCTATAGATGAAAATGAGTGATCAGATTTGCTATGTTAAAAACCGATAGAGGATACAAAGTCAGCAAACCATCGGTACAACGCACGAGGAGCATGTTTCAGTCCATAGAGCGATTTCTTCAAATGACACATAATCAGGATGGACTGGATTCCTGAATCCCAAAGGCTGATGCATATACACAGTCTCATGAATATCTTCATGCAAGAAGACATTTTGACATTCAGCTGATGAATGAGTCATAATTTGGACAAAGTAATATTGAGAACGGTCTGAATAGTTATCAGTTTCACCACTGGTCTAAGGATTTCATCACAATTTACGCCCACATATTGAGACATGTCATCACCTATAAGACGGGTATTGTGTCTCTCAAAAGAATAGTTGAAATTCTTTTTATATCTAAATATCCACATAGAACGAATAACATTAGCATCAGGAGGATGGGACACTAGATTTCACATCTTATTTTCAATAAGAGCATTATATTCATCAATCATGACAGATTTCCAATTGGGATCGGACAAGGCATGCTTCAGTTTGCGAGGAAGAGGTGAAGGGACAAGCGAACTTGACAAATTAAATTTCCATTTGGGTTTGAAAATGTTATGCATAGCACGAGTTTCCATTGTCCGTATGGGTGTTGCAGGGGTGGACGATATCGGGAAGTTGCTAAGGCATATTGGTAGGCTGAGAAGGGGCTGAGGAATCGGGGAGAATGAGTGTCTTCACTGGTCGAGGAGAGGCATTAACCTCGGGTAGCCGAGAGTGGTTGTTTCAAGGAGCATGTGGCAGGGCCGACTGCCCCTCCCGAGATGGGATAGAGGGAGACAGGTCGGGCATCGGTGACGGTAGCGACTGATTTTGCAAGTGATGGATTAGAAAGGGATTAATGTCATCATTTAAGAAGTCATAGGAATTCGGAAGTGGTGAATTTAGTTTGACAAAGGGGAATTAAGACTAATCAATTATTATATGTCGAGAAATGATTATTTTTTAGCTGGAAAGGTCGTAACAATTGTAGCCACAATGATTAGGGGGGGGGGGGGGTAACCCAGAAATATACCTGGGTGGACCTAAGTTGCAACTTGTTGATTTGTATGGCGGGATGAAGGGGATATCATAGACATCTGAAAGTTCTTAAATACTTATAGGAAAGATCCTGAATATGGAGAACTTGAGTGAGAAACTTGTGTTTGAGAGACTTGTTTGGGATAATGTTTAAGAGATAGGTTGCCATGAATAGAGCGTAATGCCAAAATAAGGAGGGATAGAGACGTGAAGGCACGAAATACGTTGTTTATGATTGTAATTTTTCGTCTAGTTTTACCATTTTGTGGAGATGTGTAGGGATAGGAAAAATAAAAACAAGGTCGTGTTTGGCGAAAAAATATTTGAATTAATTATTATCGGATTCCCTCCCATTGTTACATTTAAAACATTTGATATTCTTTTTAAATTGTGTCTCAATGAAAGCGCTGAATGAAGAAAAATAGAATAGACTTAGATTATTACCAATGAGAAAAGCAATGGTAAGATCTTCTTTTCCCCAACATCATTTCTTTGCCAGCTGTGCCTTTCTGACGACCTTGACTTATTTTGTACTTGTAAGGTCTTCCTGTTTGATGGTCTTCCGTCGGGAAAGTAACCTCTAGGGAGAATTCCCTAGCTCACATTGCCCATGTAGTTTATGAGGCTATGAGTAATAGGAAGCGTGGACTTCCAGATGATGTCGATGTATCCTCATCTGAGGAGATCGACTCACACATGAGAACTCATAGTCGATTTAATGATTAATAGAGAGAGGTGATGTAAGAGGTGGTCAACATTTATGATGATGATGGTTGAGGGCCTACTGAGGCCGGGTACACAAGGGTCCATTCTACTAATGCCGTTGTGGGTTCGGGTGACCTTCTGATGCTTGCTTCTTTAAGAGGAAGTGAGGATCAGCTCGAGGGTGTGGGCGGTGGCAAGCCTTCTCTTAATAATGCAGCCGCCAACCATTCAGTTACAACACCACCTGCTAACAATCATTACCTTGGTCTGGATACTTCCCTATCCCATTTGGATGATATGTGTTATACCCCGTAGTCCTGACCCTACGTATGAGAGCGTACGAAAGCATGTAAGACTTAAAATTTTCAAAGGATAGGTTGACGGATTATTCCGGACGGGTTTTAGTCAACTTTGATGCGGGTTATGACTCGATACATTGAGAGTTCCTAAGTGTTTCAAAGGCCTAAGGCGTAGTTCGCGGAGTCTAGATTTCAACGCAACCAACCGTTCGTCGATAGGACGTCGGAGTAGGAAGTTATGAGAGTTACAAGTTCAGTGCGCAGTCGGACAGAAATGTGTTTCGGACAAAGCGGCAGGCAGGCGGCGCGGATGCACGAGCATGGCGCGGATCTGAGCAGCGCGCGGATGCGAGGCGGCGCTGAAAGAGGCCTGCGCGCGCAGCACCAGGGCAGCGGCGCGCGGCGCCAGGCAGTGGCGCGCGCCAGGCAGCGAGGCGCGGCAAAGTTCGAGAAGAGGCTGCGGAGGTTTAGCGCATGGCCGGAGCGGGCATGCGGAATTTTTGGGCGGAAAAACTTAGAAAAGTCAGATTTTTCTTTTAAAGACCTTGGGAGGGTGACAAGTGTCCCCATCGATTTCTTGCATGCTATATATTGACCAAGTCTTGAAGACTTGGTCATCTTCCAATTTCTCTCCCTCTCTCTAAAAATCAGCTCCTCCTTCTCTCTACATTTCCAAAGGAAATTCAAGCCTAAAGAAAAATCTGAAAAAGTAAAAGAAAGAAGGAAGCTTGTGGCTAGCTTGTTGGTGTTGTTGTGGTGGTGTTCTTGGCAAGGAAGCTAGCTAAATATTTGGAATAAGTTTGGCTAAAACTTTAAGGTAACATTTCTTCCTTTAGAAGTAGTTTTTAGTGTTGCATGTTAAGAAGGAAGAACTTGTGGTAGTAAATAATGCTCTTAGACTCATTGCATGTAAGAACTATGGTTTGAATGTGAAGGAATTGGTAAAGAAGATATTATGAGCATATTGTAGCCTAAAAACTACCTTAGAATTGCTAAGTGAATTGTTGTAACTTATGGGGCAGAATTTTACACACCCAAGTTTAGGTGTGTAATCCCCTTTGAATTGTTGGATTGATTGAGCCTTAAATGTGGCAACTGAATGATAAATTCGGCCTTGAGAAAGGTGGCAAAGTGAGTAGAAACAAAGGAAATGCTGCCCAATTTTCCATAGAATTTAGTGACTTTGAACTTGGATTGTTCTACATTAAGATTAGAGGTTAATAAACGTATCATGGTTATTTTAGGTTGACATATTACTTGCGGTAGTTTGGACTTAGCAAGTGGATTGACCAAAGAGGTATGTGAAGCTTTCCTATCTCTTGAGCATGAATAGATGTAACTATGTAGTACGGTAGACGTACAAGATTTGGTATTCTTACTTGTTTTAAGTATATAAAGACTTGTGTCGTTTTAAGAATGTATAAGTCCCTTAGTTAGGGAAAAGTGTAGTTTTACTAAAGTGAAGGGTTAATATAACAACTTTATGGGAAGTTGGTTTATTAGCTTTATAAAAGATTAATGAGAAGAGATTTACTCTAAGTAAGACAAGTAAGGACAAATGATTTGATTTATGAAAGACAAATTGATTTTAAGGCATCAATTGCCCAAGAGCTTTATGTATGAAAAAGAGTCACTTTTAAAAGAATTGAAGTATGTAGTACTTGGGTTAAATTCCCGGTTTTCTTTTATTAAAGATATGATTAAGTGCCTTAAGTAAACTAAAATGAGAGGGTATATGAACAAGACTAATAAGAAGTTATAAGTTTTCTTAACTTATTTATGATTATGATATGATGACAGTTTGAGCTAGGGTAAGAGTATATCTGAGGGGCAAGCCCCAGATCGTTATACCACCTTCTCGGGGTAAGAGTATGCGAGGGCTAGCCCCAGATCGCCATACCACCTTCTTGGTGTAAGAGTATATCCGAGGCAAGCCCAGATCGTTATACCACCGCTTGATGTAGAGTATATCTTAGGGAAAGTCCCAGATCGTTATACCATCTAACCGGGGTAAGAGTATATCGAGGGTAAGTCCCCAAGATCGTTATACCACTGTTAGTGGATTTGCTACCCATGATGCGAGGAATACCTCACGCGAGTCCTTATGGGCTTACGCGGGTGAAATAGTCCCGTGCGGGTACAACCTATGCGAGGAATACCTCATGCGGGTCCACGTGACTATCGGGTGAAATAGTCCCAGGAGTAGGGGTGCTTATTGATACTACGGGCGAGGTACCCTGTTTTGATCCTAAGGCCCCTATTTTATGCAGTATAATATTTATATACTTGTCACTCTCATTGTTAGTAAGGCACAGTAAAAGGTATTTTATTGTCTTCCATGACTCCAGCTTACTCTTAGACTTATGATATCATTATTACAGTATTTTCCAGCTTTACATACTTGGTACATATTGTGTCGACCCCCTTCGCCGCTGCGTTAAATCTGCGCGGTAAGGGTAGCGATTGAGGATCCTCGTTCTTAGGATCACTATTCCGGTGTCAGAAGCTCCATCCCTCCGGAAGCTTGTCTATTGGTACGGATATTCCCTGATGCTATAGGTATTTTTTACATTCAGGGGTATGGCGGGGCCCTGTCCCGCCACAGTTGTTATCTTTAGAGGTTTGTGGTCACCTATGTGTTTTGGCTATAAGAACCCGTTGTACTACTATACTTTTGTTTAAAGAATGTTTTATGGAAGGCAGCCTTATCGGCTGGCCAGTGATGTTTACCTTTTTATAAGTTATGTGTTATGTATGTTCCGCTGCTATTCTCTGACATATACGGCGGGTACCCAGAGGTACGATCGCGGCCGAGTCGTCGTGACAATATGTTCCTTCAGGTAGGCCGAATTCATTTTTCCTTGCTATAGTTGTTTCTTCGAGTGAGAGTGTGTACTTAGACTACTTATTTTATTTCCTTATTTCTTTGGGTCATGTTGTCGCTTCTTCTGCCATTGAGTTAGTTCGGAACATGCTTTCGTCTTTCTCTCGCGATGTGGAAAGGCTAACGGCTGAGAACCAGCACCTCCGTGACAACCTCGCCATGCTTTGGTCAGAGAACAGAGATCTTTAAGCCTTGAGGGCCACTCTAGGACTATAGCTGGAGGAGGCCAAGTAGGCTCTGGCAGTTAGGGAAAACACTACCCGGCACATGACCACGACTCACCAACTACTGTTGGAGAGGTTAGCTCATGTGTAATCAGATCGTGATATTGTCCGAGGATGAGTGCAAGCACTGAAGGCTTATCATGGCGGGATTAGGGATCACAACCATTGCCTAGGGTTTTGTCGGGGAGCTGACCAGCATAGAGCCATATTTCTCTAAGATTATGCCATCCTTCATACCCGCCATGAGGTTCTTCAAGGGGTGAATGAGGGACATATCAATGTTCATTCCGCTCTGATAGATGCAGAGGTAGATTTGGGCGCTGAGATAGATATGGATGACCTCCGTGTTGAGACTCTTCCCTTTTTCGATGCCTCAACTGATTCATCAAGTGGTGAAGATGATCCCCTACTTAGCTATGTTAATTTGTTGCGTGCCTGTGTGTCATTTCTGGATGTTTTGTTTTAGCTAGTGTGCCAATTTGTTTGTTAGATATTTTGGGTTTGTGTGCCCTTTTTGTTTTTCATATTTGAGCCTTCACGCTTTTTTTGTTGGATCTCCAGGGCTTGTATGCCATTCTAATATTTTTATTTGAGCCTTCGTGCTCTTCTTACTTCTAGTCGATTAATAATATTTGCCTGTTTGTTTTCAACCTTGATTTCTTATTTTTATGCTTTGACATGTACTTTATTTTTACAACAATTGTGATTATAAATAAGCTGTTGGATTTTTATTTAACACTTAACCGTCTGGGCATGACAAATATGCCCGTCTACCGGAACTATGTTCATATTCGAATGTTTGGTGTTTAAGTTGAGTTATGGTGACCGGTGCATGCTTGTTTTTTGGGGTTTTGTGTTTGAGGTCATCATTCTTAACCCAATTCGAGCATGTCACTTTTGGAAACACTTTTTACAATTTTGGGAAATATACATCAAATTCGCAATAAAAAGGGCTCTTTGATTTCAGTGTTGATGAGTAGGACATATCGACCTCATTTAATGGCACAAAGGTTCATGGAACCTGCACGCTAAGAGGCTCTAAGATAATGTCATATGTTAGAAGCAGTTTTACTGAGCCATATGACTTCTGAGTCTGGTTTTGTCCCGAACGTTTTTTGTTTGAAAAGATAAGAATACCTTGCTGGTAACAATCGAGGAATAAGTGACGATTATTATTTCATCTTTGAAATTATGAGGGACAAACACCTTTGGGCATACCTTGAACCTAGCCCGAAATTCTTTCTTGTCCTAATGTTAATACATTATCCCTTTTGGTATTTTTTACAACGTCTTCATAAGATGTTGACAAAGGAAAACCTGGCGAGTGCACTGATTGGCGGCAGTCCAGTCTGCATGAGTATGTCCTCAGCAAATTATGTGCTTTGAAAACTCCACTATTTTGTATGAACTCACTTTTCTCCCCCGACACTTAAATGTAAAGTCTCGATGAGACTAGTGCTTGAAGACAACCTTTCGACTGGCTCCCCCTAGGCTTCCGACATGATATTCGCGGGATATGCTTTTGGATTGTTGCTTTGTTAAAAATCTTGCCAGAAAAAACCATTTGGGACAAAACCTTGGTCAAGGAAAAGAGTGAAACATGTATCTTCGGTTTCCCCTGGTGATAATGAGATTGTTCTTTCCGGGGCAGTCCATGTCAGGGGGAGAAAACAAGTTAACCGGAGGTACATGATGCAAAAATATCATACCTATTACCCTTTAAAGGTAAAATCGCTTTAAGTGGCTGACATTCCAGTTATTCTGTAGCTCCTTTTCGTGTTTGTCCTTACATGCAATCCCCACTATATGATATTGACCTTCCTAGTTAGCTCTAAACTTTCCTGCACGAGCGGCTTGAGTCGTGAGTGTAACCTTCCAGAGGACGTAATCTCCGATCTTGAAATGCCTTAACTTTATTTTTCTATTAAAATACCTTTCGACCTTTTACTTTTGTGCCACTAGACATGTGAGGGCAATCTTTTTGCGTTCTTCCAACAACTCCAATCCCACTGCCATTACTTCATTGTTGGATTGTGGTCTTGGTGTATCGAAGGCTAGGTTCCTCGATCTATATGGACATTAGGGCTTCAACCCCGTATACCAGGGAAAATAGGTTTCTCCGATACTTGTCTTTTCTATATTCTTATAGGCCCACAAGACTCCCGACAATTCCTCCGACCATTTCCCCTTGGCGACCTCCAACTTTTTCTTGATGTTTTGGATTAGTGTTTTATTGGTCGATTCTGCTTGCCCATTTGCGCACGGATGATACGGTAATGAGATTATCCTCTTGATCTTCAACCCTTCCAGGAACGTAGTAACATTTCCCCCGATGAACTGCTGACCATTATCACAGGCTATCTCATTTGGCACTCCGAACCTGCATATGATGTGATCCCATATAAAATTATCATCTCCTTCTCTCGTATCTTCTTGTACGTTTTAGCCTCCACCTATTTTAAAAAATAGTATGTCAAGACCAGCAGGAACCTCACCTTTCCCATAGATCCCGATAGTGATCCCACAATATTCATTCCCTACTTTAAGAATGACCATGAGGCCACCACTGAGTGAAGTAGTTTGGTGGTTTGATGAATCATGGGGGAGTGTCGTTGACACTCGCCATACTTTTGAATGAAGGCCTTGGCATCTTTCTCCATCTAGGACCAATAGTATCTGACCCTTACTATCTTTCTAACCAACGAATCCTACCAGAATGGTTTCCGCAGCTACCTTCACATATTTCCCTTATCACGTACTCAACTTCCATTCGACCTAAACATTTAGCTAGGGCACCAAGGTAAGATCTTTGATACAACTCTCCCTCATGCATGTAGTGTCGCACAACTTTGATCTTTAATGCTCATGTGGCCTTCCTATCTTCGGGAAGAATCCCGTCTTTAAAATAATTCATGATGTCGTTTCGCCAGTCTTATGTCAAATTGGTGGAATTTACCTTTGCAAGCTTGGATCCAAGACGGAGTGCAATATGTGAACTATGGATTCCGATTATGCTTTCGTCGTTCTGGACGAAGATCCTAAATTAGCCTGAGCATTCGCTTCAATGTTCATCTCTTGGAAATTTGTGTGACCTTCCATTGTCTGAAGCGAACCAATAATGTCATGACTTTGTTTAAATACTCCTGCATCCAGCTATCTTTAGCCTTATATTTGCTGAGGATCTGATTAATAACTAGTTGCGAGTCATTTTTTAGTTCTACATTCTCGGCTTCGAGCACTTAAGCTAACTCCAAACATATAATTGCGGCCTCATACTCGACCTTATTATTAGTTAAAGACATATATTTAATATCTTGCATAATTGTTGTCCCTGACAAGGTAACTAGGACAATCCCCAACCCGGTTCCCTTCACGTTCGCGACCCCATCCGTATACAGGACCCATTCCTTGAATGCTATCTCAAATTTCTAGACCATTTTTTAGGCACAGGGAATTATGCTCGGACTATAGTCAGCCATGAAGTCTGCCAATGCTTGTCACTTGATGACAGTTCGCGGTCGATATAGTTTTCTGGCTTCGACTACTACATCCAGTGCCAATTTTTAAAGATGGGGGTAATGAATTTCAGCCTAGACAGAACCTTACTGATTTAATAAATAGGTGATTGCATACCTTTATCCTCTTGGACTATCACAACACTTACCACAATCTCGTAGACAACCAAATAAATCAACAGGGGCTCTCCTATTTCTAGACTTGCGAGCAACGGTGGATTTGATAAATATTTTTTCAAATCTCTCAGTGCCTGTTGAAATTTCGGGGTCTACTCAAAGTCTTTTTTCCTTTTCACCACACTGAAAAATTTTCGGCTTCGTTCGGATGATCGTGATATAAATCTCCTAGTGAGTTATTCTCTAGTTAATCGTTGTACCTCTCTAGCATTATTAAGTACGTTTGGTATTTTCTAATCGCTTGGATGTGATCCAGATTGGCCTCGATACCTCTGTTTGACACTATGAACCCAAAGAATTTTCCTGAGCCTACTTTGAAGATACATTTCTTCGGGTTCAGCTTAAGGTTGTATCTGCGGATAATCTCGAATGTTTCTCCAAATGTCTTATTTGTTATTCTATTTCCATGGACTTTACAATTATGTTATGTAAATAGACCTCCACACTTTGACCCAACTGATGGTTAAACATATGGTTAGTCAGTTGGTGGAAGGTGGTCCCTGCGTTCTTCAAGCCAAATGGCATGCCATTATAACAGTAAGTTACATGCTATGTGATGAATGAAGTCTTTCCTGGTTCACAAGGTCTAACCATACTTGGTAAAACCTTGAGAAAGCATTAAGAAAGTTAAGTAATTCATGCCCGGCCACTGCATCGACAATCTTGTCCAAATGAGGCATGGGGTATGAGTTCATCAGATAGGCCTTATTTAGGTCTTTCAAATATAAACACATTTGAAAAGTGTTACGTTTTTTAGGAAATACTACCACATTGTCCAGCCAATTAGGATACTTTACGTTTCAGACTGCTCTCAATTTGATGAGTCGAGCTACATCCCTTTTGACAAACTGGCTGCGTTCAACTGACACTGGACACATTTTTTGCTTAATGGGCTGACAATTTGGGTTCACGCTTAACTTATGAATGACTAACTATAGGGCAACACCTATAATATCAATCCCCGACCAACTAAAGATATTTATGTTATTTGTTAAAAATATAAGTAATATTTCCCGAAACTTAGGATCTAGGCCCGAGCCCTGGTATATTTCTCCTTAAGAAGGTCCAGGAAATAAATGGCCAGCTTAAGGTCTCTGTCATGGTTCTCTCTGTGTCAATTTCTTTTGGCGTGATGAATCCCCTGGGTATCCAGTCTAGCAATTCCTCTAGGGGTGGGATTTCTGTTATCTCTTATTTGTGTCAGTCGTTGGTTTGATAGAGTTGGGTATTTATAATTGCTAGTTGTCATTATCAGCCTGCTCGTCTTTTGTGGCCACCAAGGTCATGTTCTCTTGATATGGGTTTGAGTCTCCCCAAATTCCAGCGATCCCCCATGGTGTTGTAAATTTCATGACCTGATGGAAAGTGAAAGGGACCGCCTTCATGGCATGCAACCACATTCTTCCAATCACCAAATTATAGGGCATCTCTCCCTCGAGGACATCTAATAGGGCCTTAAAAGAGATCCCCTCCATATGGGTGGTCAACTTGATTTTGATCACTGGAGAGCTGAGTATGGTTCATACTAACCCCTCGATCTCTCTATCTGAATGGGAGAGCGTTTCTAGATTTATCTTGCTGCCCACCCCTGACCTCTATTTGGGTGTCAACTCCGAGGTCATCATCTATCATCATCATGATTGTGTACCTGTTGCTAACTTAATTTTAAGACTTGGTCTGGAACTCCATCAAGTTTTTCCTTAACATCTTCGAAGTATCTGAGCTATTGACATTCATACCATCTGCGAACGTTGCGGCGGCCCAATCCTCAGGAATGGTGGGAAGCATCATCCTCTCCCGATGGAATCGTTCTACATAGCTGTGGAATATCTCATCCTTTCTTTGCTTTATGGTAAATATGTCTTCTTTGTGCATTTCGACCCTTTGGGCTCCAGTATGGGCTTTCACGAATGTATATGCAAGTGTAGCAAAATAATCAATATAATTTTTAGGTAAGAGAATATACTAAGAAAGTGCTCCCTTTGTGAGCGTCTAACTGAATTTCTTCAGCATGATTGATTCGACTTCATGCTGCTTTAGCTCATGTCCGGTGATGGTTGCTTCAAATGTTATAATGTACTCTCCTAGATCCATGGTTCCGTCGTATTTGGGTATATCCGACATTTTGAACTTTTTCGGGATGGGCTCAGGAGCCGCACTCAATCAATAAGGTATTTCCATACTTTCTTACTCCCGCTCCCTTTAAGATAAGAGGCGCCCTTAGTAATTGTCTCATTCGCTCATGCAGCTCATTTTCTAGCACAACAAGCCTTACTAAGTCCGCATCTGGTATGATCGATTCCAATTCTGCCTTTTTCACAGTTACTACGAAAGTCCCAGGCACTTCGACAACCTCCAGATTGTTTGATGGGTGGCTACTGAGTGCTGCTCCGGATAGGGAGTTTATGAGGTTTTCCATGCGCTTTATCATCACGTTGTTCGATGCCAAGACTGCGACCAAACCCACTTTCAAAAGAGATCCTTCTTCTTTGTACATCCCCTCTACCCTAGAGTGAGGATGTCTTTTCCTTTTCTTGGAGTAATGCCCTTTGGGTCATAGTTCCTTACGTTCTGCCGAATGTTCTTGCTCGTTTTCCTCATTCGGGAGCTCGTTAGGTATCTCTAGTGAGGGTGTTTCTATTTATTTCCTTTTCTTGTGTACCTAACCCGGGTGGTTCTCCCTGTTAGAGCTCTGCAGATCTATCGGTCGCGACCCCTGTGGGTCTCTCGTTTCAAGTGGAATGCTGCTCCCTGGCGGGCTGTTAGTTTGTTTAGCCATGATAGGAAGTTATGCAATGGACTAGTTATGGGTAAGCGCAAGTTTGAGAGTCTCGGGTGACGAATCAGGACAACACCGCAATTGTCTATCCCTACAGACAACGCCAAACTGTTTTTCAGTGAAAATGGTTCTAACCAGAAAATCAATTAGAGATTTGTTTTATAAGGTTTGAAGACAAGTGAGTTGTAACCGATCCGAAAAACTCCTTAACGAGTCCGATTTAAGTGATAAAAACAAATGCGACAGATATGCGAGATAAGATAATAAACAAGCTATGGTTCAAGTGAAATAAACAAGTAAATGATGGATCTGTTCATATATTTGCTTTGAGAGAAATAATGTTAGGGTTACAAAATGAACAAGATGATGTTTCTTCCCTTCTAAGCTTTACATATATAAGCCAATGCTAGACCTTTTTAGTCCTAGAGTAAAGATGACGTGACCTGGGCGTCCTGGCGTGCATGCGCGTCGAGACTCGATTGAGGCCCGGCAGTGACTGAGCGGTGGGAGTGGAGAACAACTGTAGGGCTTCCCCGGATCCTCTGATCCTGCGGGTATGTTGGTTCCTCCGAGTGCGCTTTACACCCAATACAATACTGCCTACAGTTTCTGTGCCTAAGCAAGAAGTTTAGGTGCCCTCGTTGCCTTGTGCTTATCGAATATCACATGGGTATCCGTATTATCAAATATTTTTCCATTGCATGTCGGGGTACGTTTGTTCAACATGGGATTTTGTCCTGTAGTCTCATATTTCAATATGGAAACATGGATCGGATCTGTTCTTTTATTTTTTTTCCCGGATTGGCTTTTGCTTTAACTCTTTCCATATCTGTATTATTGTATATTTGCAATAGTAACGTGAATTCAGTCCTTACAAGTTACAAGAGCTGAAACGGTTCAATGCACAGTCGGACCTTAGCACACTTGAATAATGGGTTTTTAGGACCAATATGTAAATTTTTCGTCAGCAATATGTCAAGACAATTAGGACGACCAAAAGATATAAAATGAGCTGCTTATTGTGGTGCTTCTTTTCCCCAAATCCCAACTGAAGAAGAATAGAAGCCTAGGTCAACGATGATGGTTAAATAATTACAAGTCAATCTCCCAAGTGAGAATATTTGCTCTTTTTCATATATAGTTAAAGAAACAAAAATAAAAAAATAGGAAAAAGAGAATACAATCTCCTAACTCAGAAAAATCGCGATATAATCAGTGGAGGATCCAGAATTTTCATTCAGGGTGTTCGAAAAAAATAATAAAAGTTAAATAAAAAATAATGTTGTCCCTAAGAATCAAACTTAGGATGTTGGATACAATTTTGAATATCCTGGACCACTTGAGCTAACCTTTTATATTTATTTAGGATGTTCAAAAGTTAATATATATACATATACACATAAAATCTACCTTATATATACACTACATTTTTTTGCCGAGAGTGTTCTAGTAAACACCATCTGAAAGAATTAATCCCTTGATTATTCTTATTGATGAAAGACGTATATATACAAGCTACAATATGAGAATCATATTCCTACTTTACATCTAAATCCCTATTCTATAAGGAGACTAAATATACACTTATAGTAATATTACAATCCTAATTATGGTACAAGACTAATTCTAATATATACCAAATATATACAAATTACACTACTGTTCACGGAACAATGTCTGGACTGGGCCGCGGCGCTGGGCTTCATTTAACAAACCCCCGTAGTCATAGCGGGCGGTCTTCGTACGCTGAGACTGTCTCTAAAATCTTCAAAAAGGACTGAGGGAAGACCCTTTGTAAAGATGTCTGCAATTTGATATCTGAAAGGGACATGACAGACGCGTACTTGTCCTTTAGCTACCTTTTCTCGAACAAAGTGAATATCGATCTCTATATGTTTTGTGCGCTGGTGCTGAACATGATTACCAGAAAGGTAGATGACACATATATTATCACAATACACCAAGGTAGTCTTCTGAATAGGACAATGGAGCTCCAAAAGAAGATTGCGTAACCAACATGACTCAGAAACCACATTGGATACCCCTCGATACTAGGTCTGTGCACTTGAACGTGAAAGCGTGGATTGCCGCTTGACAGACCATGAGGACAAGTTATTACCCAAAAACATACAATAGCCAGACGTAGACCGTCTGGTGTCAGAACAACCACCCCAATCAACATCTGTATAGGAGACAAGTGTAGACATCAACGAAGGATACAGATGCAAGCCATAATCACGTGTTCCCTGAATGTACCTAAGAATGCGTTGGAGCGCATTCATATGTTCAATCATGGGATCATGCATAAACAAACACACCTGCTGTACGACATATGTAATATCAGGTCGCGTGAATGTAAGATACTGAAGGGCGTTTGCAAGACTACGATAACGGGTTGGATCCTCATAGGGAGAGTCAGCTGCAACACCCAACTTGGGTCTAGTATCAACTGGAGTAGAAGTTGACTTACATGATGACATCCTAGCCCTCTCAATGATCTTTGCTGCATACTTTCTCTGTGATAAGAACAATTCACCCGCATGACGAGTGACAACAATCCTATAAAAACAACTCAATGGGCCCAAGTCTTTCATGGCAAACTCAGAACTGAGCATTGTCATAATAGACTTTCGCAAAGCATCAGAAGAGACATTCAAGATAATATCATCCACATATAATAGTATATAAGTCATCGAAGAACCGCGATGAAATATGAATAATGAATTATCAGACCTGCTGTGAGAGAAACCCATAGTCGAAACATAGTCAGCAAACCTCTTATACCAAGCCCGTGGAGACTGCTTAAGCCCATACAAGGATTTCTTCAACAAACAAACATGATTAGGATATCTAGTATCCCTAAACCCCAAGGGCTGATGCATATACATTGTCTCTTTGAGATCACCATGTAGGAAAACATTCTTCACATCTAACTGATGAATGAGCTATAATTTAGAAAGAGTCAAGCTGAGCACAGTGCGAATGGTAGCCGGCTTGACCACCAGGCTAAATGTCTCACCACAATCCACACCAACCTGCTGAGTCTTACCATTACCTACAAGACGAGCCTTATGCCTTGCAAATGAACCGTCAGAATTTTCCTTATGAGCAAACAATCCACATAGACCGAATAATATTAACAGCAGATGGACGGGGTACCAACTCCCACATCTTATTATCAATAAGAACATTATATTCATCGGTCATGACAATTTTCCAATTAGGGTCATTTAAAGCAGACACAAGATTACGGGGTAAGGGTGACCTAAGAACATTAGAATTTAAATTAAAATGTCTTTTTGGTTTAAAAATACTCCTTTGACTGCGAGTGATTGGACTATGACTCTGGGATGGATTGGGTGAATTTTGGAAATTTTCGAGAGATGTTACGGACTGGCCAGCAGGTAGTGGGCCTGTTGGCTCATTTTCAGAAATGTTTGTCGGAGGCGCCGCGACGCTGACGACGAGGGAACAACCTCCTGGCTACTAGATGATTGGCGCCGCGACGCTGACGACGAGGGAACAACCTCCTGGCTACTAGATGACTGGCGCCGCGACGCCTCTCCTAAAGGCCGCGACGCTGAAGATGAATTTTAGGACAGATCTGAAAAATGACGGAGAATATAGGGGGAGATATCATCATCTAAAAAATCATACAAACTAGGCACATCAGTTCTACTTTAGAAAATAGAAATTGGGATTCATCAAAGATAACATGACGACTAAGAATGATTCATTTAGATGACAAATCAAAGCATTTGTAACCACAGTGATTTGACGGATAACCCAAAAACACACAAGGGGTAGAGCGTGCCTAAAGTTTGTTAATTGTGGTGGATGAAAATAGTGGATAACACAAGCACCCAAAGACTCTAAGATGTGTATACGAGAGAGTCTTATTATATAAACTTTCAAGAGGGGCGAATATGTCAAACCTTTGGAAGGAAGAATGTTAAGAATATCAGTAGCCATTTGTAGAGCATGATGCCAAAAATATGGGGGTACAGAAGTATGAACCAAGAAAGTTCGGATAATATTATTAATGGTACACATTTTGAGTTCGACTTTCCCATTTTGTGAAGATGTATGAGGACAAGAAAAACAAAAATTGATTTCATTATTAGCACAAAATTCCCGAAACTCCCCATTGTCATATTCTTTGCCATTATCACATTGAATATTCTTGATTTCTCGTACGAATTGAGTTTTAATGAAAGCTCTAAATTTCTGGAAGATGGAAAAAACATGAGATTTCTTCGCTATTGGAAACGTCCATAAGAATTTAGAATAATAATCTAAAAAAAAACATAATAACGGTGACCCAAAGAACTAAGAACAGGAGATGTTCATAAATCGCTATGAATAATATCAAATGACATTGAAGTAGTAGAAGTAAAGGCGACAAATGACAACTTAACAATTTTTCCTAAGGAACAAGATTGACAATTCAGAGTACTATGCGTACCCTTACACGAAATAAGTTTTTTTAATCTAAAACAGACAAAATAGACGGCCCTGGATGACCTAGACGAGCATGCCACAAGGAAGGAGCAAGAGTTGCAAAAGTGGAAATCATGACTAGACGCGAGGAACCGAGACTTGATGTGATTGAATAAAGATCCCCCCTACTGTCACACCTCATGAGAGGACTCCCCGTCTTAAAATCTTTCACAAAAAACTCAAACGGATCAAAATCAATAGAAACCCAATTATCAGTGGTGAATTTACGGACATACACCAAATTATTAATTAGTTTTGGGGCATGAAGAAGTTTTTTCAAGACAAGTGGTGGATGAGGAGAAGACAAAGTTTTATGACCATAACCCTTAATTGGAATTGAATTTCCATTACCCATAATTATACCACGATTACTGCTCAAATTGGAATAAGACGAGAGAGTACCTTGGTCATATGTCATGTGGGTGGTGGCGCCGGTGTCCATGTACCAATTCGGGTCTGGTTGAGTCATTCCAAACGTGTGAATTGCAGCTTCAATGTCGGTCTGCGTGGGTCCCATTGCGTGATGTGCACGGGGTGAGGCCCAGTATCTTTGGTGTTGGGTCGGCCCATAAAATGGTTTGAAACCCGAGCACTGAGCGAAATCGGGCCAGGCCGGGCGGGGCAGCGAGGCCAGTGGCGAATATTGAGGAGGCGCCGCGCTGACGCTGGGCTAGAAAGCTGCGAGGCCAGCCAAATCGCATAAGGGTCTATGTGGGCCCCATTCGTTGTTGTTGACCTCACCGAGGGTTACCACTGCCCCCGCCACCATTCCGATTGTCGCCGTATTGTTTTCCATTATTTTTCTGATGTTGACCTCTTTTTCCGCCACCGTTATTGTGTTGGTGGCTCAGTCGATGAAGCCCAGCGGAGGAAAGTTTGACTTCGGCCACCATGGCGGAATAATGAGCCGTGTAGCAACATTTTTAGCTAATCCTGCTTCTTCCAAAGTGAGCATGGAACGAGCCTGATAGAATTCCGGTAGGGGGTTACTTTGATAAATAATCGAAGCAATGTCGTTATAGGCCTCGGACAGGCCTGCAACCATCTGTAAAATGAGACGACTATTAGTAACAGGAGCACCCACGTTGCGAAGTTGATCCGCCAAATCCTTGAGTCATTTACAATAAGAAGAAACATGAGGAAATGTTACACCTCGTAGGTTTAAGACGATAGTTAAGAACGTCATTAAGGAAATAAGATTCGAAGGTGGATATAAAATATATTTACATATGTTAATAAGAAATAATTTGGTTACAACGAAGGTAACAATGGAAAATTCAAAATGATGGTTGTATTTTCGATTATGGATTAGTAACGGATTATGTAAATTGTGACATTGAGGTTACGAGGGTTTATGGATTTTTTTTAAAATCTAAAAGAAGTAGAGTTTAAGATTTGTTTTGATAAGTTGAGAGATTGATTTTAGAAGAAAATTTGGGGCCAAAGTGTACAATTTAATTGTCATTTTCAGATTTCATTTTTCCCTTAAAACACCTAAATCCCTTCATCTTCTAAACATTTCATTCAAACGCCCTCACCCTCTCTTCTCTTGATTCTTGGCCGAAATTAACCAAATTCCATAGCCAAATTGGGGAATTTTCATCATCCTCCTTAGACTAAGCTCCCTCCATAAATCAATAGCAATTTTTTTTTTTAAAAAAGGAGACAAAACAGTGGCCAAATGGGGCCACTGCCAACAACCCTTAGTCTCGGTTTTGGCTAGGTTGTTGAAATAATTTGTGAATGAAAATCGTGTAGGAATGATGGAGTAACATCATAGATTATTGCATGTTGATTTGGAATTAAAAGGGGGTGAAATTGGACAAGAAAAGAGCCAAAACACTGGGGAATCGCTGGGTGCTGGCCGCAGGTCAAGGTAAGATTTTTCGGATTTTTGGACAAGTTTTGAGAAGAAAAACACGTAAGGATGTTGATCTAACATTGTAGAATGTTTCCATGTTGGTTTGAAGTTGAAACGACGACCATTTAGCGAAGAAAAGCCAACGAAATCGCGGGTATCGCGGGCTGGGCAGTGAGCTCGGCTAGGGACTGTTTTGGTAATTTAATTGAGGTAAAAATTCTTCCCTTAAGTTACAATTGAAGTGCATGTTGTTGTAGTTGAAGTATTGGGTTATGGTCGATAATTGCATGTTGGGAATTGGAAGGAAAGCTTAATGTTAATGCACTTGTGATATGGAATTGTTGATAGAGAAAGTTGGATTAAGAAGTAAGAAAAAGAATTAGAGAATTGTAATATGTTAGGGCTAACCTTTATGAAATTGTTGAGCACGATTGTCCCGCCTAAAGGGTCGTTCTTGTTAGATTATAAAATAAGTTATGAAATTGTAAATACGTTGCGATAATCGTCAATACATATTTTAAAAGAGGTTAAAAGTATAAGTAAGGTAATATGTTGCAAACTAGAAGACTTGAACTCTGTTACTAATTGATAGACTTGGTGGATTGCCTTAATGGACTATTTATTTTATTATTATGAATTAAGAGTTGGTGGAATATGACAAATAAGTGGTTTAATCACCTAAATTGTTGTTGGGATTAAATTCCATAAAGGTGAGAAGAAAGGTTGTATAGATGGTATGTGCCAAGTATATGGGCTATTATGGTCATACTCCTAAGTAATGACTTATTGATTGGTTGGTTGGATTGTTGGTTTGAATTGGATTGTTAGTTGGAGTTGAATTGCTGGCTGATTTGGATTGTTGGAAAATTGTGGATACGCACATAAACAAAGGAAATGCTGCCCAAATTTTTATAGAAATAAGGGAGTCGTTATTCATATAACTTACATTAGAAAACAAAATTGACGAGCGTGTTATTCCTTATTATAGGTTGAAGTACTAGACGAGGCATACCTTAATATCGAGTTGATTAGTTCGCCTAAGAGGTATGTGAGACCTTTCCTTCTTTCTTTTGACATGATTTTTATGAAAATACGACAGACGTACTTAACTCCTACCAGTTCAATTTTAAAAATGATTATTTACTAGTGATTATGATTTCAGTAACAAAGTTTATGGTAATAATTTTATTGAGAGTCACATAATGATTTTAATTGCATATAGTTGCTCATGATATCTACTCGTGCTAAGTGTTACTATTTCACTCCACTGAGTCGGGCGAGTCATGTTATGTGCGACCATGCATCATTCATCGAGTCCTCACTGAGGCGAAACACGTTATATATATATATATATATATATATATATATATATATATATATATATATATATACAGATTACATCGATTTCCTCCATAGAGGGCCGAGACACGTTACGCACGCAAATACAAATTCCATCGAGTCCCTCCATAGAGGGCCGAGACATGTTATACAGTTTTAGATACAGACACGAGCATGATGATTTATGATTCAGTATACATGATATGATTTTCAGACATGATTCTCAGTTTTATGAAATTTGATGACTCTCTGTTTTACTTGGTACAGTTGTTATTCAGTTTTCAGTATTTTATGTTTTACATACTCAGTACATTATTTCGTACTGACCCCCTCTCCTGGGGGGCTGCGTTCATGCCCGCAGGTTCAGGTGTTCAGATAGGTGACCCTCTGATGCGCGAAAAGATGCACACACTTTAACGCAATTGCACGTTGTCGACTCAAGTAATATAGTCTTGGTAAGACCGAATATCGTCCACAAGGATTAGTGTTCAAGTACCAACTATCTATCTTTTGGTATCTATTTGGTAATTGATATTGATTTTTGTTGTTTATAACTACAATTATAAAAGCTAATTAACTATAGGATTACTTCAGTTGTGATGGGAACAGGGCTTCCATGTCTCCTCAACTATCCGTTTATGTTACTTATTAATGCAATGAAATATGGTTCTTATTCTCTCGGAGCTAGCAGGTTTACAAAATCGTTTTATATTTCCGTTAAGGATATATAAACACTCAACCCCAGTATTGCTCCTTTCTACCTTTCGGTGATAAGGATGACTCTATAGGAGGATTAAGAACAAAAACCTAGTTAAACGTCACGCACCATGCGTAAAATTAGGATTTTTAAGCCTCTCATTAACGCTACATAAATAATTGAGGTATTTTCATCCCCAATCCAAAATATGTCTACCCAACTTACAACATATTCACAACCTCCTCCTTTCGAAGTTTGATTAGAAATCATATAAATAATGATAATTAGTGATCAATTAATTACCAAGCATTCAAAGCAATTATTGGATAAATCTCAACAAGAAGAAGAATAACCATAACATGCATCAATTCATAACATAAGTTTCTAGTGAATTAACATGGAAAGCAAAAGAATTAGTTCCTAGTCATTGACATGACAAGAACTAATTCAAGGTTCATCATACAAAACTGAAATAAAGGAAAAGAAAAGAAAAGAAAAGTACTAAGTTTAGGTCTCCAATCTTCAATCCAAGAATCCTTGTGTTGTGCAAGAAAGGGAACCCTTAAAAACTGCATAGGGTTCTCCTTTTATAGGCTCAAAACCGCCTCAACCTTTTCCCCTTCAGGCCTGGCCCAGAATTCGTCATTAAACCTGATTTTCCCGCGTCGGCGCCGCGGCCCTGCTATCGGCGCCCGCAACTCTGCGATGCCGGGTGATTTGGCGCGCGGCCGATCTCTGGCATGCGAGGCGCTGGCGCGCAACTCTGTAGCCTCTCGATGATTAGCGCCGTGCCACTCTGTTGGCGTGGCGCGCGGCGCGCGACTGCGTTTACGCCTCGTTCGCCACTTTCTTTGCTTTTAAGCTCTAGAACCTCCACTTTTGCCCTCTTTTAGCTCCTTTTCCGCCATTTGGTCATTTTAACCACTTTGACTCAAAAGAAAGAAAATTTATCCTAATACGACACTTATTTGTACAAAAAGGGACAAAATACTAACTAAAAATGACTCTAAAAGTGTATATACCCCCAAACTTAACCTTTGCTCGCCCTCGAGCAAAGATAAAAAGAAAGTAATAAAGACTCAAGGAAACGAAAATAAAAGACTTACTGACATTGATCACTTTTGCTGCATTGATGTTATCTAGAAAAACATGAAGGTTAGCAGAATAATATGCAGGAACATATAGCATGAAATTTTTAGCATACTAAACACATTAAGCTAGATATTTCGCAAATTCATTTTTATCATGCTTAATGGAAGTCAACATACTGAATTATACTTGTAAAATTCAAAAATCCTATGACATGTTTACTTGCTATACTCCACTAATCCTGGATATGCATAAAAGAGATCTTCAGGACTTTAAGGGTTGTAATGTAGGCTTAGGTATAGGTAGGTAAAAATAGGCATTTAGGCTCATTTTTTGTGTACCATAAACTCTTTAGCTTTTCAGTGTTTCCCTTTTCTTTTGATTCTTTTCTTCACTTCAAATCAATCTTTCCCCTCTTTTGTTTTGGGAGAGTGAAGTGTATAGTAATGACAAGCACCCCCAAACTTAGGCTTTTGCCTATTTCTTATTACTTTTTTATTGGGGTGCATCAAAGTTGTTCACTCTTTTTGTCTCTTTTTTAACACAATTTATTCCACTATTTCACACTTTTACTTATGGCACAATTTGTGGGAATATAAGGTGTCAAAGAAGAAGTTTCAATTTTTAGGCTCAATGGGGCTGACTAGGAATACTTTTAAAGTCAGGGATAGAAAAGAGTGGTAAGAATTGGCTATCAAAGAAACGCCTGAGTCATATCCCTAACATGCATATCCTAACTATTTCGCCTCAAATAACAAACAATCATAACACATAGGTTTAAGTCATTTAGCATGCACAATTTAAGCAATAAACTCCAACTAGACAGATTTTGTGAGTTTTTGGCATATCTAACCTAGGTGTTCAGATAGTTGCTTCTAATTCCATTACATTATTCCACCTTACTTCACTAGGTGTTTCTAATAACTACAACATACATGATCTTTGCCAGACAATTATGACTCAAAAAAAAAATTGTGACTCAAAATATACACAAAAACAACAAAAAGACTTAAACATACTATAACAATAAAACACAAATAAAACACAAATAAAACACCCCTCCAAACTTAAATCACACATTGTCCCCAATGTGTGTAGACTCAAAGACAATAAAGGAAACAAGACACTTACAGACTTGGCTAAAATGGTGGTGGTGGCGGTGGCATGGGATAGTCGTGGACGGCTGGTTGAGCAGGAACTCATCTCATTAATTTCTTTGCGCGTTTCTTGCATCCTTGTATCATTGTATCAAACTTTGCATCATCCTCATCCGATTCAAGCAATTGCTCCATCATGGGCACCGAGGGTTACGAATCGAGGTTGGCAGTGGCTAGGCCCTGCCGCATATTGAGCCTCTATTTCAGACTCATCTTCGTTCATGGCGGCCTCTGCTGTTGCTGGTGGTGGTGGTTGTGCTCTTCTTCTTGCTGCTGGGGGGCTTGGGTCTGGAAAGGAGTGCACTATCCCATAAGACACAGACAATTGGTTTTTCTCTTGAGTGTCATTGGGTAGGGTTTGGACCCTATTGAAGGCGCATAGAGATGTAATGATTGAGCCATGTCCCAACCCACCCGTTGTTACCAACCGGCTGGTCTCTTCAATACTCTGCACTATCTCCCTTCCCACATCAATTGTCTTCCCCGTCATAATTCCATATATCAGTTTGATTCTGTCTTCTGGCACTCTGATAAAGTGCGTGGATGGAATCACGCGCATCGACAATCTGACCAACCGCCGCTTTGTTGGCGCACTGCTCGGTCTTAACGACCATTTCTTGCAATATCAAATGCAGCCCCAGAGTAGCTCATTGTGCTTGCGATGTTATTCCAGTCGATGTTGGAGGTGCTTCTAGACCATGTTCTAAAGTAGTTCCAATCACTATCTCCTCCTTCAACATCATCTGTTTCCAATTGCGCATTTACCGCTCCTGCCGTCACAGGCACATAAATTCCCCTCACAAAGCATTCATTTCCCACCTTTTCCGGAAGATTAGCATAAAATTCACGCACCATCACTGTGTTTATTGGTTGTGGTTGGGTTTGATTTGTGGAGGATTTGTGGGTAAATTGTGGATTTTCGTGGGTTTTGTGGAGAAGGGGGTTAGGTTTTGGTTTTGAAATTGGGGAAATCGATTCGGCGTCTTTTAATTTTTGGATTCCGCCGTGCCGCTTTTAGCGCGCGGCCTGATATCTCGCACTCATTCGGGAATTTCCGCGCCACGACATCATTACGAGCGCCACGGCGCTAGACTTGCAATTTTACGGTTTTTGGCGCGCGCCTGCTCTGAAGCCGCGGCTTAAACTTCAGCGCCCTGCTCTTTTTTGGCGCGCCTAACTGGCAGCCATGGCGCTACCGTTTTTCCGAAATCCCATTGTTCCTCGATTTTTCAATTTATTAACCTATACCTGTCAATCAAAACACAAACACTACCTCCGTGAGACCGTTCTTAAAAAAAACTATTATATTAAAGTAAAATAAATCAAAATACCTTGGTTGCCTCCCAAGTAGCCCATCTTTAACGTCTTTTAGCGGACGCAGTTCTTAATTCAATAAACGTGGGGTGGATCAACCCCACAACTAATCCATTTTCTCCACATTTTTCGTTTTCTTTTTCTTCTTCTCCTCTTAGCATTATCGTTAAGAGGAAGTTCAGGAACACATACCTGCGTTTGTGGAGGTTTGGCAAACCATACCTGCTTTCGTGGGCTCATCTCCCTTGGTTTGACTTGTATGGGCTCACAGGGAGGTTTGATGGTGCTGATTGCAAAGCATCTGCTCATGGTTGGTGGCTCAATGATGTGTTTAAATACTTTAAACACCATTTCTTCCTTCTCCACCCTTAATGTCAGCTCTCCTCTTTCTACATCGATCAAGGCTCTCCCTGTAGCTAGGAATGGTCTCCCCAATATGATAGGGATTTCTGCATCCTCTTTCATGTCAAGAATGAGGAAGTCCGCAGGAAAAAAGAATTTTCCTACTTTCACAATCACGTTCTCAATCTTCCCTCTTGGATGAACTCTCATCCTATCACCATTTGTAGGCTCACCGTGGTTGGTTTGGCCTCACCCAACTCTAACCGTTTAAATACCGATAAGGGCATCAGATTTATATTTGCCCCTAAATCGCACAGAGCCCTATTGCATGTCACTCTGCCAACTGTGCAAGGTAGTGTAAAGCTCCATGGGTCTTTTAGTTTAGGGGGCAATTTCTTACGTAGATAGCCTCGCACTCCTCCGTTAGTGCTACTATCTCATACTCACTTGATTCTTCTTCCCAAGATCTCCTTCATGAATTTGAAATAGGAGGGCATCTGCTCCAATGCTTCTATAAAAGGTATGTTGATATGCAGCTTTCTGAATGTCTCCAAAAATTTGGAGAATTGTTTATCAACCGCCTTCCGCTGTAATCTCTGGGGGAATGGGATCTTCTCTGTATACTCGCCTGCAGGTTTTTCTCTTCTTTGGCGAGATTCAACCACCTTCTGTTTCTATCTCGCCGCTTTGCTCAACTCTTTTGAGGTGATTGTTGCTCCAACTGTTTGCCGCTTCTCAATTATACTGCCTGGCATTGCTCCCTTGGATTTACCTCTGTGTTGCTTGGCAGTGTACCCTGCCTGCTGTTTGCTTGCTTTGCTAGCTGACCCACTTGTGTTTCCAAGTTCCTGAATGAGGATCTAAGCACATCTGACGAGTGCGGCGTTGGTGAGTGCCAACAAAGGCTCTCGGCTCGTCTGGTTTTCTTCTTTGAGCAGTGCATTGAGCTGACTAGGTGGGACTGAGTAAAGGGTTGCTGATTAGTTCTGCTTGGTTTTAGCATCGCCCCTATATTGATTCTGCGCCACGGTCTCTCTCCATGAGAAATTTGGGTGATTCCTCCACTGGATTATATGTGTTGGAGTATGGATTGTTTTGTGGCCTCGATAATTACCGGCACTACCGACACTGCTGCTCCATTGGTATATTATTAGGATCAGCTGAAGGACACTTATCGAATGTATGTGGGCCACCACATATCTCACAGCTTTTAGGCATCTGCACTGCATTCACTGATATTGTATGTTGCTGCAACTGTTTCGCCAAAAGGGCCACTTGGGCATTCAAGACAGCAATGACATCTATTTCGTGGACCCCCACTGTTCTCCTCCCACTCGTTGATCTCTCTTCTGTGACATGGTTATTGGTGGCCATATCTTCTAATAACTCGTGAGCGTCGTGGGATGTTTTCCTCATGAATGTCCCACCTGTTGCTGCATCTATAATGGTTCTGGTTGTTCCGCTGAGCCCGTTATAGAAGATGTGGACCAAGTTCCACGGGCCAGCTCTTGCCATGTAAAAATCGAATCGGCTGGCAGGGAATTTAACCATACTTTTGCTCTATCCCTGAGTGAGAAGGGAAAGAGCCTCAATCTGACGGCATCATCGATGCGCCGTTATATCGAAAAGTTGCACATAGCTCGAAATTAGCTATGTGCGTATGTGAATCCTCAGATGGCGATCCTCCAAATTGCACTGTGTCATGCCGTGCTCAGAATCGCCGGTTTTATCTCAAAGTTGTTTGCTCCTATGGCAGGGAGCCTAATACATGTCTGTGCTCCATTCACTCTCGGCAACACATAGTCTCCCAAGCTTCTTTCTGCCTGGACTTGAACTCTTTCCTCGACATCCATAGGTACTTGCCGAGGCATTCCTGGATTGGGTTGATTTCCACCTAACCCTTCTCTCATCATGTTGTTGTTTTGAACACCGTCCATCTCTATCAAGGTTGCAATCCGCTGATTCTTTCTGTTCTGTTTACAGGTTTTCTCAATCTCTGGATTGAAGGGAACAAGAGTGTCTGCCCCTCTTCTCCTTCGCATAAACTGATTTCCTGAAATAGAGCAAAAACAAACAACAAATCAAGGCACCCTGATTTCTTTCCGAAAATAAAAACGTAAAAATAAAATAAAAATTAAAAACCAAATTAGAAATTAAAAATAGATAAATTTGATATTGAACTATGCCTAATCACCGGCAACGGCGCCAAAAACTTGATGCGCGAAAAGATGCACACACTTTAACGCAAGTGCACGTTGTCGACTCAAGTAATATAGTCTTGGTAAGACCGAATATCGTCCACAAGGATTAGTGTTCAAGTACCAACTATCTATCTTTTGGTATCTATTTGGTAATTGATATTGATTTTTGTTGTTTATAACTACAATTATAAAAGCTAATTAACTATAGGATTACTTCAGTTGTGATGGGAATAGGGCTTCCATGTCTCCTAAACTATCCGTTTATGTTACTTATTAATGCAATGAAATATGGTTCTTCTTCTCTCAGAGCTAGCAGGTTTACGAAATCGTTTTATATTCCTGTTAAGGATATATAAACACTCAACCCCAGTATTGCTCCTTTCTACCTTTCGGTGATAAGGATGACTCTATAGGAGGATTAAGAACAAAAACCTAGTTAACCGTCACGCACCATGCGTAAAATTAGGGGTTTTAAGTCTCTCATTAACGCTACATAAATAATTGAGGTATTTTCATCCTCAATCCAAAATATGTCTACCCAACTTACAACATATTCACAATCTCCTCCTTTCGAAGTTTGATTAGAAATCATATAAATAATGATAATTAGTGATCAATTAATTACCAAGCATTCAAAGCAATTATTGGATAAATCTCAATAAGAAGAAGAATAACCATAACATGCATCAATTCATAACATAAGTTTCTAGTGAATTAACATGGAAAACCCTATAAAAGAATTAGTTCCTAGCCATTGACATGACAAGAACTAATTCAAGGTTCATCATACAAAACTGAAATAAAGGAAAAGAAAAGAAAAGTACTAAGTTTAGGTCTCCAATCTTCAATCCAAGAATCCCTGTGTTGTGCAAGAAAGGGAACCCTTAAAAACTGCCTAGGGTTCTCCTTTTATAGGCTCAAAACCGCCTCAAACTTTTCCCTTCGGCTGGCCTGACTCGTCATTAAACCTGATTTTCCCGCGTCGGCGCCACGGCCCTGCTATCGGCGCGCGCAACTCTGCGATGCCGGGTGATTTGGCGTCGCGGCCGATCTCTGTTCACGAGGCGGCCGCTGCACCTCTGTAGCCTCTCGATGATTAGCGCGCGGCCACGCTCTTGTTGGCATGGCGCGCGCGTGCCGCTGCGTTCGCCACTTTCTTTGCTTTTAAGCTCTGGAACCTCCACTTTTTCCCTCTTTTAGCTCCTTTTCCGCCATTTGGCCATTTTAACCACTTTGACTCAAAAGAAAGAAAATTTATCCTAATACGACACTTATTTGTACAAAAAAGGATAAAAGACTAACTAAAAATGACTCAAAAAGTGTATATAAAATACACCGATCAAATACCCCCAAACTTAACCTTTGCTCGCCCTCGAGCAAAGATAAAAAGAAAGAAATAAAGACTCAAGGAAACGAAAATAAAAGACTTACTGACATTGATCACTTTTGCTGCATTGATGTTATCTAGAAAAACATGAAGGTTAGCAGAATAATATGCAGGAACATATAGCATGAAATTTTTAGCATACTAAACACATTAAGCTAGATATTTCGCAAACTCATTTTTATCATGCTTAATGGAAGTCAACATACTGAATTATGCTTGTAAAATTCAAAAATCCTATGGCATGTTTACTTGCTATACTCCACTAATCCTGGATATGCATAAAAGAGATCTTCAGGACTTTAAGGGTTGTAATGTAGGCTTAGGTATAGGTAGGTAAAAATAGGCATTTAGGCTCATTTTTTGTGTACCATAAACTCTTTAGCTTTTCAGTGTTTCCCTTTTCTTTTGATTCTTTTCTTCACTTCAAATCAATCTTTCCCCTCTTTTGTTTTGGGAGAGTGAAGTGTATAATAATGACAAGCACCTTCAAACTTAGGCTTTTGCCTATTTCTTATTACTTTTTTATTGGGGTGCATCAAAGTTGTTCACTCTTTTTGTCTCTTTTTTAACACAATTTATTCCACTATTTCACACTTTTACTTATGACACAATTTGTGGGAATATAGGGTGTCAAAGAAGAAGTTTCAATTTTTAGGCTCAATGGGGCTGACTAGGGATACTTTTAAAGTTAGAGATAGAAAAGAGTGGTAAGAATTGGCTATCAAAGAAACGCCTGAGTCATCTCCCTAACATGCATATCCTAACTATTTCGCCTCAAATAGCAAGCAATCATAACACATAGGTTTAAGTCATTTAGCATGCACAATTTAAGCAAAAAACTCCAACTATACAGATTTTGTGAGTTTTTGGCATATCTAACCTAGGTGTTCAGATAGTTGCTTCTAATTCCATTACATTATTCCACTTTACTTCACTAGGTGTTTCTAGTAACTACAACATACATGATCTTTGCCAGACAATTATGACTCAAAAGAAAAAAAAATTGTGACTCAAAATATACACAAAAACAACAAAAAGACTTAAACATACTATAACAATAAGACACAAATAAAACACAAATAAAACACCCCCCCAAACTTAAATCACACATTGTCCCCAATGTGTGTAGACTCAAAGACAATAAAGGAAATAAGACACTTACATACTTGGCTAAAATGGTGGTGGTGGCGGTGGCATGGGATAGTGCATGGACCACTGGTTGAACAAGGAACTCATCTCATTAATTTGCTGCCGCGTTTCTTGCTGTCCTTGTATCACTGTATCCAAACTTTGCATCATCTGATTCTGAAGCAATTGCTCCATCATGGGCACTGAGGGTTCTGAATTTGTGGTTGGCTGGTGGCTAGGCCCTGCCGCATATTGAACCTCTATTTCAGACTCATCTTCGTTCATGGCGGCCTCTGCTGCTGGTGGTGGTGGTGGTTGTGCTCTTCTTCTTGCTGCTGGGGGGCTTGGGTCTGGAAAGGAGTGCACTATCCCATAAGACACAGACAATTGGTTTTTCTCTTGAGTGTCATTGGGTAGGGTTTGGACCCTATTGAAGGAGCATAGAGATGTAATGATTGAGCCATGTCTCAACCCACCCGTTGTTACCAACCGGCTGGTCTCTTCAATACTCTGCACTATCTCCCTTCCCACATCAATTGTCTTCCCCGTCATAATTCCATATATCAGTTTGATTCTGTCTTCTGGCACTCTGATAAAGTGCGTGGATGGAATCATGCGCATCGATTTAAATCTGACCAACCGCCCGTCGCTTTGTTGGCGGCACTGCTCAGTCCTCTTGACCCATTTCTTGCAATATCAAATGCAGCCCCAGGGTAGCTCACTGTGCTTGCGACGTTATTCCAGTCGATGTTGGAGGTGCTTCTAGACCATGTTCTAAAGTAGTTCCAATCACCATCTCTTCCTTCAACATCATCTGTTTCCAATTGCGCATTTACCGCTCCTGCCGTCACAGGAACATAAATTCCCCTCACAAAGCATCTATTTCCCAACTTTTCCAGAAGATTAGCATAAAATTCACGCACCATCACTGTGTTTATTGGTGCTATCTTTCCCGATTTTACAAAGCTTTTCCAACCCCTCATCTCAATCATCGCCCGAATGGGCTCATAGACATCTCCCTCTTCCAGCGAGTCTCTTTGATAGTCCATTCCCCTTTCAGGGATTAAGGGTCTTGTATTGAGTTTATGGTATCTATCTTGAGCACTTCGACTGACAAACCTAGTCTCATCATATTGCGGGGCTGATGTAGATGCGGAGGCTCTTCTTTTTCTGGCAGACATGGTAGATACATTTTGCAGCTTACAACTTAGTAGCACAAATGTTCACCAACACAATCAACAATTAGCAGCTAAAACACTAACACCCCCAAACTTCAACTCTACTACCCAATACACACCCTCCTTGTCCACTCCTTCTCTAAACTTCACAACCAATTTTTCAGCACCCCAACTACTTCAACAATGCAACACTTCTCCAAACTACTACTTTCTTTGACTATTGAAAGCTTTTAAGAAAAAAACTGGAGATTACTTTTTTATGGTGTTCTTCAAGGTGTTCTTTCTTCTAATGGTGATTTGATGCAATGGGATGGAGTTTTGTTGGTTGAGATAACTAAGAGTTTTAGGAATTTAAGAGTTTTGGTTGTGGTTGGGTTTGATTTGTGGATGATTTGTGGGTAAATTGTGGATTTTCGTGGGTTTTGTGGAGAAGGGGGTTAGGTTTTGGTTTTGAAATTGGGGAAAATCTGATTTCTGGGCGTCTTTTAATTTACGGATTCGCTTGCGCGGCCGCTTTTAGCGCGCGGCTGATGTTCTGACTCGTTCGGGAATTTCGCGCGCTTATTCTGGTAGCAAGGCCAAGACAGCAATTTTACGGGTTTTTGGCGCCGCGGCCCTGCTCCTGGGCGCCGCGACAATTAAACTTCAGCGCCTTTTCTGCTCTTTTGGCGCCGCGGCCCTGCTGCTGGGCGCCGCGACGCTTACCCGTTTTTCTGGAAATCCCCGTTGTTCCTCAGTTTTTCGCCCTTCAATTTATTAACCTATACCTGTCAATCAAAACACAAACACTACCTCCGTGAGACCGTTCTTAAAAAAAACTATTATATTAAAGTAAAATAAATCAAAATACCTTGGGTTGCCTCCCAGTAGCCTTATCTTTAACGTCTTTTAGCGGACGCAGTTCTTAATTCAATAAACGTGGGGTGGATCAACCCCACAACTAATTCATTTTCTCCACATTTTTCGTTTTCTTTTTCTTCTTCTCCTCTTAGCATTATCGTTAAGAGGAAGTTCAGGAACACATACCTGCGTTTGTGGAGGTTTGGCAAACCATACCTGCTTTCGTGGGCTCATCTCCCTTGGTTTGACTTGTATGGGCTCACAGGGAGGTTTGATGGTGCTGATTGCAAAGCACCTGCTCATGGTTGCTGGCTCAATGATGTGTTTAAATACTTTAAACACCATTTCTTCCTTCTCCACCCTTAATGTCAGCTCTCCTCTTTCTACATCGATCAAGGCTCTCCCTGTAGCTAGGAATGGTCTCCCCAATATGATAGGGATTTCTGCATCCTCTTCCATGTCAAGAATGAGGAAGTCCGCAGGAAAAAAGAATTTTCCTACTTTCACAATCACGTTCTCAATATTCCCTCTTGGATGAACTACTGTCCTATCAGCCAGCTGTAGGCTCACCGTGGTTGGTTTGGCCTCACCCAACTCCAACCGTTTAAATACCGATAAGGGCATCAGATTTATACTTGCCCCTAAATCGCACAGAGCCCTATTGCATGTCACCCTGCCAACTGTGCAAGGTAGTGTAAAGCTCCCTGAGTCTTTTAGTTTATGGGGCAATTTCTTCTGTAAGATAGCACTGCACTCCTCCGTTAGTGCTACTATCTCATACTCACTTGATTCTTCTTCCCAAGATCTCCTTCATGAATTTGAAATAGGAGGCATCACTCCAATGCTTCTATAAAAGGTATGTTGATATGCGACTTCTCAATGTCTCCAAAAATTTGGAGAATTGTTTATCAACCGCCTTATTTGTAATCTCTGGGGAATGGGATCTTCTCTGTATACTTTTTCGAGTTTTCTCTCTTCTTGGCGAGATTCAACCACCTTCTCTGTTTCTATCTCTGCCCTTTGCTCAACTACTGGCTGAGGTGATTGTTGCTCCAACTGTTTGCCGCTTCTCAATTATACTGCCTGGCATTGCTCCCTTGGATTTACCTCTGTGTTGCTTGGCAGTGTACCCTGCCTGCTGTTTGCTTGCTTTGCTAGTGACCACTTGTGTTTCCAAGTTCTGAATGAGGATCTAGCACATCACGGCGGGTCAGGCGTTGGTGAGTGCAACAAAAGGCTCTCGGCTCGTCGGCTTTTCTTCTTGAGCAGTGCATTGAGCGTTGACTAGGTGGGACTGAGTAAAGGGTTGCTGATTAGTTCTGCTGATTTTAGTCGGCCTATAGGTCTGCGCCCTGGTCTCCTCTCCGAGAAATTTGGGTGATTCCTCCACCTGGATTATATGTGTTGGAGTATGGATTGTTTTGTGGCCTCGATAATTACCCACTACCGACACTCTGCTGCTCCGTTGGTATATTATTAGGATCATTGAAGGACACCTATCGAATGTATGTGGGCCACATATCTCATGACTTTAGGCATCTGCATTGCATTCACGATATTGTATGTTCTTTGTTGTTTTCGCCAAAAGGGCCACTGGGCATTCAAGGCAAGAATGACATCTATTTCGTGGACCCCCACTGTTCTTCTCCCACTCGTTGATCTCTCTTCTGTGACATGGTTGTTGGTGGCCACATCTTCTAATAACTCGTGAGCGTCGTGGGATGTTTTCCTCATGAATGTCCCACATGTTGCTGCATCTATAATGGTTCTGGTTGTTCATTGAGCAGTTATAGAAGATGTGGACCAAGTTCCACAACTCAATGCAATGGTGTGGGCATTTTCTCTGCAAATCTTTGAACCTTTCCCAAGCTTCATATAAGGACTCTCCATCGCTTGGTAGAAGTTATTCAACTCCTCTCAATTTCTTGCTGCATGGGGGAAAGAATTTGGCTAGAAATTTCTGGGCCAGCTCTTGCCATGTAAAAATCGAATCGGCTGGCAGGGAATTTAACCATACTTTTGCTCTATCCCTGAGTGAGAAGGGAAAGAGCCTCAATCTGACGGCATCATCGATGCCAAGTTATATCTGAAAGTTGCACATAGCTCCAAGAAATTAGCTATGTGCGTATGTGATCCTCAGATGGCGATCCTCTAAATTGCACTGTGTGTTGTACCATGCTCAGAATCGCCGGTTTTATCTCAAAGTTGTTTGCTCCTATGGCAGGGAGCCTAATACATGTCTGTGCTCCATTCACTCTCGGCAGCACATAGTCTCCCAAGCTTCTTTCTGCCTGGACTTGAACTCTTTCCTCGACATCCATAGGTACTTGCCGAGGCATTCCTGGATTGGGCTGATTTTCACCTAACCCTTCTCTCATCATGTTGTTGTTTTGAACACCGTCCATCTCTATCAAGGTTGAAATCCGTTGATTCTTTCTGTTCTGTTTACAGGTTTTCTCAATCTCTGGATTGAAGGGAACAAGAGTGGCTGCCCCTCTTCTCCTTCGCATAAACTGATTTCCTGAAATAGAGCAAAAACAGACAACAAATCAAGGCACCCTGATTTCTTTCCGAAAATAAAAACGTAAAAATAAAATAAAAATTAAAAACCAAATTAAAAATTAAAAATAGACAAATTTGATATTGAACTATGCCTAATCCCCGGCAACGGCGCCAAAAACTTGATGCGCGAAAAGATGTACACACTTTAACGCAAGTGCACGTTGTCGACTCAAGTAATATAGTCTTGGTAAGACCGAATATCGTCCACAAGGATTAGTGTTCAAGTACCAACTATCTATCTTTTGGTATCTATTTGGTAATTGATATTGATTTTTGTTGTTTATAACTACAATTATAAAAGCTAATTAACTAAAGGATTACTTCAGTTGTGATGGGAATAGGGCTTCCATGTCTCCTCAACTATCCGTTTATGTTACTTATTAATGCAATGAAATATGGTTCTTCTTCTCTCGGAGCTAGCAGGTTTACGAAATCGTTTTATATTCCCGTTAAGGATATATAAACACTCAACCTCAGTATTGCTCCTTTCTACCTTTCGGTGATAAGGATGACTCTATAGGAGGATTAAGAACAAAAACCTAGTTAACCACGCACATGCGTAAAATTAGGGGTTTTAAGCCTCTCATTAACGCTACATAAATAATTGAGGTATTTTCATCCTCAATCCAAAATATGTCTACCCAACTTACAGCATATTCACAACCTCCTCCTTTCGAAGTTTGATTAGAAATCATATAAATAATGATAATTAGTGATCAATTAATTACCAAGCATTCAAAGCAATTATTGGATAAATCTCAACAAGAAGAAGAATAACCATAACATGCATCAATTCATAACATAAGTTTCTAGTGAATTAACATGGAAAGCAAAAGAATTAGTTCCTAGCCATTGACATGACAAGAACTAATTCAAGGTTCATCATACAAAACTGAAATAAAGGAAAAGAAAAGAAAAGTACTAAGTTTAGGTCTCCAATCTTCAATCCAAGAATCCTTGTGTTGTGCAAGAAAGGGAACCCTTAAAAACTGCATAGGGTTCTCCTTTTATAGGCTCAAAACCGCCTCAACCTTTTCCTTGGGCTGGCCCGAGTGCGTCATTAAACTCGATTTTCCGCGTCGGCGCCGCGGCCACGCTATCGGCGCGCGGCCGCAACTTTGCGATGCCGGGTGATTTGGCGTCGCGGCCCTGATCTCTGGCTGCTCGAGGCGCGCGGCCACTGCCTCCTGTAGCCTCTCGATGATTAGGCGTCGCGGCCTGCCATCGTTGGCATGGCGCGCGGCGCGACTGCGTTACGCCTCGTTCGCCACTTTCTTTGCTTTTAAGCTCTGGAACCTCCACTTTTGCCCTCTTTTAGCTCCTTTTCCGCGATTTGGTCATTTTAACCACTTTGACTCAAAAGAAAGAAAATCTATCCTAATACGACACTTATTTGTACAAAAAGGGACAAAAGACTAACTAAAAATGACTCAAAAAGTGTATATAAAATACACCGATCACCCTCCAGTCTAGGATTTCAGCATGATTGGAAGCTCCTTTGTTCGGAGCGGCTATTTTGGTACAGACCTTTATCTTCAGACTTATGCATATTTTGGGCACACGGCGGGTCTGTCGTCATATGTCGATATTGCACTCTTGAGGTGCATGAAGCGATTGTGGGTTGGATGTTCGTACCTTGTTTTGGGGTTTTTGATGTTGTTATCTAGTGGCAGCCTTGTCGGCTTACTTATTTTGATTATGCCTTTGTGCACGTGATGTTGGTGGGTGGCAGCCTAGTTGGCTAGCCTATTATGATTGTTGTTTTGTTGTTGTTTTGGCAGCCTTGTCGGCTCGCCCACTTTAGGGATATGTTGTAGAAACAGCGTTGTGCTGCCGAAATTTCTATAAATCTCTGTATTAGATAAATTAAGAGTGACAGGTCAGCAAGGACGTCCAATTAGGACGCTTAGTCGCGGCCCGTCGGGTCGGGTCGTGAAAGGAAAATTCTCCATAGCAACTTGAGAAAATTCCTGCTCAAGGATAACAATGACAGAATGACTGTTATCTTGGAAGATATCACGCATTCGATTCCAAGTCTCCATAGTTGTTGAGTTAGTGTTATACCCCGTATTTCCAGAGTATGTACGTGATGGCGTACGTATAAAAATTTAAGCCTTAAGGATTGGCAAGGTTCGAAAATTTGGGCACAAGTGCCGAAAAGAATCGTTTTTCGACGAAACGTTTTACAAGACTTGCGAAGGGAAAATTCCGGCTATGTCATTTTTAATTTTTACGGATTTTTCCGAGAGACGAAACATTTTGGACCAACGGGAGGGTGACATGTGTCACCCTCACATTGGTGGACTTGAGGCGTCCATTGGGACGAATTGGACCACTTTAGTTGGTAGGATATTTTGTGCAAGTTGGTGTGGTAGATGGATAAGGTACACATGGTTAAATCCTAGCCCTACACTTGCCTAACACTTGGATGGATCTTGGCCATTGGTTGGCCATTGCTTGACCTATAAATACCCCTCTAAGTTGATGAACTTCTTCATCCTAAAATCATTTCCAAGTCTTGAAATCCCTCCCCCACTTCTAAGTGTTCTCGTCCAAGAGCCTTCCCCCTCCCCCCCTTGAGAAGCCTTGGCCGAGAGGGTGCTCCCTCACAGTGGTCGTGAGAATACACCCCCCCCTTAGCCTAGTTGTTTCGTATAATACCCCCCTTTGTGGTATAGAAATACTCTCCAAGTATTGTTATAATGCCAAAATAATCTAGCCCAAAACCTTTGTAGTATTTCCAAGTACCCTCTTTACGAAAAGCCCGAAAAATACTATTATACTTCCTTTAGCCACTAAACAAAACCCTATGGAAAAATCTCCATAATTGGTTGGAGTACTAAGTAGAAGTTGTGTAGAACTTCTAAGGGTTTCTTGGAGCGGATTGGAGCACTCGGAGTAGGAGCTAAACGTTGCTCAGGATCGACTTTAAACTTGGATAATTTTGGGCTCATCGAGGTAAATACTACTGTCCTTCTATTGTAATTGGGAATTACATACTGTAGTAGTTTTGAAATGAATATAAGATTCATAGAAGAGAATTGAACTGTAATAGAAGGATATTACAGAAAAGACTTGAACTGAAATCACATCAGAAGAATATATAAGTAGAAGATTAAACTGTACTTACATAGAATTTGTATTCTGATGGTGATAACCTTTATTGGTTGAATGTTCTGCGAGTAGCATGAACTACTTGGAAGGTGGACAAGGCTAGCCGGGTTATAGTCGTGGAGCGTTTTGCTTATAGTCGATAATCGTCGCGAGGTATGTGATTCTTCCTATACTCTTGAGCATGAAGTATTTTAAAAGAATATATATATAGTATGGTAGACATACGTGTGGCAATGTCTTTTGACTTAAGCCTGAATAATAAAGAATATATAGTATGATAGACATACGTGTGACAATGTCTTTTGACTTAAGCCTGAATAATATATATATATATATATAGTATGGTAGACGTACGTGTGCTAACTGAATATAGTTGTACGACAATGTCTTTTGACTTAAGCCTGAATAATAAGAACCTTGAAATATTTTAAAGGATTATATATATAGTACGGTAGACGTACGTGTGTTAACTGAATGTAGTGTTACGGCAATGTCTTTTGACTTAAGCCTGAATAATAAAGAATCTTGAAGTATTTCAAAAGATTAAGAAACCTTTTTGAAAGAAGAGTAATACTTGGTTTTGAAAACATAAGAGTTATACTAGCTTTATGGGAAGATAGGTATAACGTCTTAAGAGAGAGATAAAGAGAATGGTTTACTGATTTTTAGAAGTTAAGAGACTTTATCTTAAAAGATAAGAGACTTGACTTAAAAGAATTAATATGAATTTTGTGTGAAACCTCATTCGTGAGTAATGAGTACTTTGTTTTTTTAAAGGAATAATGTTTTACTGATTTTGGAAATCAGAATGAGTATCGACAAACCCCTGCAGCGTTAATAAAGGGAAATGTAATGACTAATGAAGTATTATTAAAACCAGTAGAAACCTCCATCTGCATAGAAGCTAAGATGAGACAAAATGATATTACATTTTCTAGATCATGGCTGCTTTAATAAGATGGTTATAAACAAGAATAAGATTGCTCACACATATGGCATATGTTACTCAATTGTTTTAAAAGAGATTAAGACATTGAACTATGAAACTTTTCTAAAATAAAGAGACTTGAGTAATTGAAATTAGGCAAACTGGAACTTTAGGGAAAAGAAAGGCATTATTTTGTCTTAAATTGGTTTAAAACATAAAGTGTTATAACAGCTTTATGGGAAGTTAGTTATAACGACTTTATGAGAACAAAAGAAGGGTTTTATCATTGGTTTTAATGTGGTAACTTGACTTTAAAAGAGAAGTGTTTTGGTCCAAAAGAAGGCATGGTATTGCCTTAATTTGGTTTAAAAGGAAAGTATGGAAGTTGTTTTGGTTTACTTAAAAGATGTAAGTCACTCTATTTTTATACTAAGGGTATCGTGACTTTTATAAAGGAATGGATCTCTTAAAAGGAATTTAACGTCGTAGTACTTTAGGGTTAAAACCAGGACTTTGACATAAAATGAAAGTACCTTGAGTTATGTATAACTTGCCTATGCTTGTTGTTGTGAAACTTGCCTACGCTTGTTGTGATAGCCTTTGTTGTGCAAGAATTGTGTTTCTATACTACCGTCTCTCGATGGAGGGCGGTTGACTTGTTGAGAACTTACTTGGGCGTCTGCAGCGTGTGGAGAATTCCGCAGTGCGCTCGCATTGATAGTGTTATTCCGTGGACTAGCTCTCCGAGGTTTCTTCTGTTCGGCCTTGGTACACGGTGGTCGGCTTTCGTCTTGCCGTCCTCGTGGTGATTCGGCCTTGGTACACGGTAGTTAGCCCTCGTGACTTGCCGTTCGGTGTAGTGACGAAGTCTCGTGATCTGACCTTGGTACACAGTAGTTAGCCTCGTACTTGCCGGTCGACTCGTGGCCGACCTTGGTATCGGTAGTCGGCTTCGTACTTGCCGTGTCGACCGTGGTTTGGTTGTATTGTATTGTTAATACGGCTTTGGCATCAGTAGGACTTGGTGTTGGTGTACTTCTTGGTGTTATCATATCATAGACTGCCGGCAGTGAGGAAGGTATTCCACGGGCATGATTGATGTTGTGGGCGTGAGACCCAATATTTATATTTGAATAATGACTTGGAGGGCGTGAGTCCCTGCCTTGATATAACTGTTATATGTGTGTACTGTAGTTTGGTTATCATACATGTCTCCTGCTTTATATAGACTATTATGATTTCATTTACAATATTCTGATTTCACATACTTGGTACTGTTGTACTAACCTCCTTGGCTGCGTTCATCCGCAGTAAGTACATCATTGTCGATCCCCGCTTTTAGGATCACTTTTAGCGTATTGGGAAGCTCCGTTCCTTGGAGGCTTATCTTTTGGTATGTTACCACAGTGCAGCAGGTTCTTGTACATTCAGGGTATGGCGGGCCTGTCCGCCATAGTTGTTAATATAAATCTTAAGTGCATGCTTTGTTGTGGCGGGGTTGTAAGGATTAAACTGTTCAACTTTGGTAATTATATATATATGCCGTAAGGCGATTTTCTCTCAGGTAAAATGTGTCTCATTTCACATTTTGTTTCATGTATTGTTTTTATGTTCCGCTGATTACTCTGATGTATGACTACTTGGGTGCCCGGGTAAGGCACCAGTCACGGGCCCCGGAACGGGTCGTGACAGTTAGGTTCCATAATCGTCTGTAAAAGGTCCATGAATATTGTAGAATAAACCATTGGAGAACCTTTGCGTCAAACGTGACCCATAATTTAGGATAGTCTGCTTTGTTTGGTACGTCTACTGTAGTCTCCGTATCATCCTTCGTAGGAATAGGTGGAGGAATGATGTGGTGAAGAACTTGATGAGCCATAACATGAATCTTGAATAATTCTGCACACGTTCCATACGTTTTCTAAGTCAAGAACAATGTCTCGGTTTTTGGAAGAACTGAGGGGGGCAGGGTTTTCAAGAGGATATTGAGAAAGAAGTGAGTAGCGGAAGCAAAGAAAATAACCTCGACTCTTGATACCATGAAATAATTAATCCCTTGATTATTCTTATTGATGAAAGACATATATATACAAGTTACAATAGGAGAATCTTATTCCTACTTTACATCTAAATTCCTATTCTATAAGGAGACTAACTATACACTTATGGTAATATTAAAATCCTAATTATGGTACAAGACTAATTCTAATATATACCAAATATATACACATTACACTACTGTTCACGGAACAGTGTCTGGACTGGGCCGCGGCGCTATGAGGCTTGGGCCACGACGCTGGGCTTCATTTAACACCATCACATCCATGTAAATCCGCCCCTGGATATAATAATCACAATTTGAGCAGTGTCACAAGTTTGAAGCTCAATAATGTAGTAAAACCTTCCATAATTCTTTATTAGTTACACGGAAAAAAAGACTTGAATTAATGCAAGACGATCATATTTGAAGAAATAGCCTTTCTTGAGGCCACTATTTATAGTCTCTAAACGTTAGCACATGAATTTATCTACAAAAAGAAAATTTAGTATAATTTATACATGTCAACCGGTCCGGGTTAATCGGTAACCGGGCCGATCGACCCGATAAGGAATCCGATCCGGTAAACTTTAACGGATTGGGGGTTGGTTTGGCCCCAACCCCAACCCACACGGGTTATAGAAAAATCTGATAAGGACCGGACCGGTTTGAACCGTGCGAAACGATAACGTTAGGCTAATCGGTCAGAACATTACCGTTGAATTGGGGTAACGGTCATTTGACCATTTTTTGGCCCTTTTTTTTAATTTTTTGTTTGTTTTATTATTTCTTTATTAATTACATTTTTATCCTTTAAAAATCTATAAATACTCTATATTCTTCTCATTTTTATCACACAATTATTTCTACAATTCTCTCAATTCTTTCTCATACTCTCTTAATTCTCTCTATTATCAATTTTCAAGTTATTATTATTATTAATTTTCAAAGTAGCACGACGCAAGACTTCGAGCTTCGACTTTCAATCAATTGAATTCTGAATCCCGAAGTTTGTTACACTCGTTTCATTCTCTAATTATTTTATTAAAATTGTCATATTTATTTGTTGATTATTTAAATTAAAATTTTAAATTAAATATTTTATAATGAATTTGCTAAGGGGAATGCGTAAATCTAGTTCTAGTTCAAGGGGTAAAAAATCTAAAGGTTCATCATCTAATCAAAATATAGATTATGATCAAGTGCATGAAGATTTTGGAATAGAAGATAATGAATATGATAATGTTCATATAGATAATATTGTTGAAACTGAAACTCCTACACCTATTAGTGTACCTTATGTCAATGTTAGTACTACTAGTAGTAGACCTCCATTACCAGAAGTACCGATTAGGAGAAAAAGGAGTAAATTGTGGAAGTTTTATGATAGAATTGGAGACACTGCTAGAATAAGATGTAATATTTGTGGGAAAACTTATAAACATAAGAGAGGGGGTGGTGACGGGGGGACGGGCACTATAGGTAGGTATTTAACGAAAGATCATCCGATACAGTGGGGTTCTGTCCCTGATTTAGAACTCGATCAATAACAAATTAATCTATTAACGGGGGAGAGGGGGCTTGTTAACTACGATCCAAAGAAGGATCACATTGAATTAGCAAAATGGTTGTCGGAGGTTGTTTATCTTTTTCTTTTGCTTCTTCTTCATATTTAATTACATATATTCAAAGAGTATATAATCCTTTATTTAAATGTGTTCCTCGTACTACTTGTAGAACCGATATTTTTAGAATTTATACTGAGTATGTTATTTATTTACAACATGTGTTCGCTAACCTTCCATGCCTAGTTAGTTTTACTTCAGACATTGGACATGCTTTAAACGATAGAGATTATTAACAATTACTTGTCATTGGATTGATGAAAATTTTAGAATGAAAAAACGTATTATTTCTTTTCTGTATAACGAGGATCAAAGTCATACTGGAAAATATATAAGCGAAACTATTTGTGCTGTTGCAAAATATATTGAATCTTTTTCAAAAAGTACTTTCTATATCATTCGTTAATGCATCTAATAATAATGTTGTTGTAGATCTTTTAAAAGAGGAATTACAACCGCCACTTCCTGATATATTTCATGTTCGTTGTGCTTGTCATATTTATAATTTAATTGTTCAAAATGGTCTTGATTTATTTGCAACTGAAGTAGCTCTTGTCCGAAGAGCTGTTGGAGTTATTTATGGTAATAATAGAAAAAGTAGAATAATAGAATTTAAAGAAAATGTAAACAATTTAATTTGAGACCAAAATTCATGTCAGGTGAGATTGTTACACAGTGGAATTATACTTATTTATTTTTAAAAGAATGTTACAAGTATAAAGACTCCATAACACATGTTTCAAATGCTCATTGTAAGAACGTGATTCATATGTTAACCGACGAACATTGGAAATCAATTTTTGAACTTTTAAGTTTTTTACATAAATTTTACACTGCTACTGTTGAATTTTCAGGATCTTATTACCCAACAATTTGTATAGGTTTAGCTCATATAGCTAAAATTTCATATTTACTTTTTGGTTTAAAATCAAATATGAAATATAAAGATGTAGTTACAGTTATGTTTGAAAAGTTTAATTTTTTTTTCTTATTCCTGATATTTATTATATTGGTGCAGTCTTAAATCCTTCTATTAAAAAAGTAGGTTGTCATAATTTAATATTTAGTTTATATAATTATATGGAAGTAGGTGCAATAGAAACTCCATCTTCAATTGATTGCATAAGTAAACTTGATACTAATTTAACTAAATTATATGAATATTATGCTACATTACATGATAACAACAACTCTGCTACTAATCTTTCTTCTGTTTCTGCTTCTATGTCTACATCTACAGGATTCAATGAAGACGATGATGATAATGTATCTTTAGACATTTGGAGTACTTTTACAACAACACAGCCAACCACAAGTCGAAATTGTGATGAACTGTAATTTTATTTACAAAAGTCAACAGAGTCGAAGAAGAACTTTCAACCTTTACAATGGTGGAAGGATAACAGAAGACAATTACCGGTACTTGCAGCTATGACACGTGATGTTCTTAATGTGTCTATCTCAGCGATGACACGAAAGTACATTCGAGACACGAGATCAAATAGGAACCTGCGTTACTCGTTGGCGGAGAAACATTAGAAGTCTCAATCTGCTAAAGGGATTGGATCAGATCAGAGAGAAGTAATCAAAGATACGTACACGTTGACGATCTGGAAGATGAAGAAATCGGCAATATTTTGGAAAGCGGGAGCGCAAGTTGTGGCGGAAGCGGAACTGAAATGAATACTCCAGATTTAGCGGCTATGGATCCACAATAATTCAATGAACCTATAAATTACGAAGAACTTGTTAGAAAGATGCATAATATATAAATAAAATTATTACTTCATTATGTACTCTTTTTAACATTATAAATAATGAAAGTTCGAAAGTTTACATCTTATCATTAGTTTTTATTTTATTATTTCTTTAGTTGTTAACTTATGTCTACTAATTTAATAAATTAATAAAAGATTAAAAGTATAACTACAATATAAAGTTATAAACTATAAGTCTATAACACACAAAGTTAACTTTAAATTTTAAAATATAAAATATAAAACTATATTATGTTAAATATTTAATTTGAATTTAGTTTAAATTTTCGAAATAAAAAATTTTAAAAAAAATAAAATCCGGACCTGTCCGACCGGATTGACCCGGAACCGCACGGGCCGACCAGAAATCCGGCAAGGGACCGGTCCGGTAACCGGTTCAATCCGGTACCGGTCAACCGGTCCGGTCCGGATTGAACTGGTAGACACCCATAGTATAATTACTTTCAAAGGCGTAATTTAGCTTACTTATGCTAATATGTACATAGAATTTGTACCAGATATCGACTTTTTTATATGATATTTAAAATAGAACCAATTCTTTTAAAGTTTTAAATTCTAGCCTCAATAAGGCAAACGCTTCTGTTGATTAAAATATATTCAAAAACATGAGAACACTTGTTTGCCTTGCCTTCTGAGAGGAGCAATATTGTCTTTAGCTAAAATTTCTCACTACTATATTTTTTTCTTCCAAATAATTTGCATGCTATCACAGCAAGAGGAGCATTTTATGATTCTTTGTGTTTCCAGAAATAATCTTCTGTCTTGTAAACATTTGCCATTAGTTCAGACCACTGAGAATAGTTCGACGCGCAACAATAACGGTTCCAAACTCAAAATCCTTGAACGGAAGTTTTCAAGCTTCAACCCGAATGTCTGAAGTTGTGAACTTGTAAGTCTAACTTCATATCAAAGGTTTGAATTTGGAGCTATTATTCAAACTTCAATACCTCAGTCTTTGAAGTTAGACTTACAAGTTAGATGTCTGGGGACCTTATAGAACTGATACATTCAATGGGATGAGATATTTTTTGACCATTGTAGATGACTACTCTAGATGGATTTGGGTGTTTTTGATGAGACAGAAATCTGATGTATCTACTATTCTGAAAATTTTCTTTACTGAAATAACTGTTCAATTTGAATCTAAAGTCCAAAGAATTAGATCAGACAATGGTACTGAATTTTTTAACCAAAACTGTAAGACACTTTTCCAAACACTTGGAATTATACATGAGAGCTCTTGCCCATACACACCACAACAAAATGGGGTAGTTGAAAGAAAACATAGGCATCTACTTGAGATAGCAAGAGCCATTAAAATTCAGGGTTGGTTTCCAGACAGATTATGGGGAATGTGTATAGAAGTTGCAGCATACATCATAAATAGAATTCCTTCAACAGTTCTAAATAATGAGTCTCCTTTCCATAAATTGTACAACAAAACACCACAACTTAGTCATTTGAGAATTATAGGTTGTTTATGTTTTGCCACCATACTCCATACACATGATAAGTTTAGTCCAAGAGCAGTTAGATGTGCCCTACTTGGGTATGCACCTACACAAAAGGGATACAAACTCTATGACTTAGAAAACATGACTGTTTTTGTTAGTAGAGATGTGATATTCAGGGAAGATACTTTTCCTTTTAAAAATGGGCAGAGTGAAGGGTCACTGAACATAAAGGACCATGGACAATTCTGTTATGAGGAGTTAATGATTGGTAATCCTGTCACTATTGCTAATGGGAATCCTATCAATGAGACAAATTTTGCAGGACAAGAGTCAACATGTACAGGTCCTACTGCAGATTTAAACATCAATAGTGGTGATGCAGACAGAGACAATAACAGTGAAGATGAGACAGAACATCATGAGGACAATCAGGTGGAATTGCAGACAACAAGAAGATCAGGGAGACATGGCAGACCTCCTATATGGCACAAGGACTATATCACTACAAAGGATCCTATGGCCGCTTATATTCAATTTCTGACAACATCACTTATGCAGGTCTATCTGCTGCATATCAACACTTTGTTGCACAGGTATCTGTAGACACTGAGCCAACAGGATACTCAACAGCTGCAAAAGATCCCAGATGGGTTGCAGCCATGGAATCTGAAATCCAAGCACTAGAGAACAATGGAACATGGGAACTAGTCAAGCTGCCTGAAGGGAAGAAAGCAATAGGTTGTAGATGGGTCTACAAGATAAAGTACAAAGCGCATCGGGAGGTGGAAAGGTTTAAGGCGGACTTGTAGCGAGGATACAACGGAAGGAAGGAATAGATTACCAGAGACATTCTCTCACGTAGTTAAGATGACCACGATCGAGCGTGGTGTATACATAGCGGCGATGCAGATCGGAAGATACATCAGATGGATGTATACAATGCATTCCTTCAAGGGGATTTATTTGAAGAAGTATTCATGGCAGTTCCAGAGGGATTCAATGCTACACACAGGAGTACACATGTATGCAAGTTAAAGAAATCCTTATATGAGTTGAAGCAGGCCTCTAGGCAATGGAATATAAAATTAACTACAGCCTTACTGTCATCAGACTTCACACAAAGCCACAGGGACTACTCACTTTTCACAAGGAAAGAAGAAGAGAAGATTGTGGTGGTATTGATATATGTGGATGACCTCTTACTAACTGGGAATGATGCAGTTCTCATACAGTCCACAAAGGAGGCACTGCAATCAGCTTTTAAGATAAAAGACTTGGGGGAGTTGAAGTACTTTCTGGGAATTGAGTTTGCCAGGAATTCACAGGGCATCCTAATGCATCAAAGGAAGTATGCTCTTGAACTTATATCAGACATGGGATTGGCGAGCCAAACGGTGGCTTTCCTATGGAGACAAATCGAAACTTACTACGGTGGAGTTGGACAAAATTATTGAAGCGATTAGTCATCATGCTTGATAACATTTGTTAAGTGATCCTTGCATCTGAAAAGCGATTGGGAGGCTATTATATTTAACTACCACAAGACCGGACATCACGCTGCGATAAACTCACTCACCAATTCACGCAAGCACCAAAGAATTCTCACATGTTGGGCTTGATTAGTCGAATCGTTAAACAAATACCAGGAATGGGTATATTTATGTCCAGTTCTGCTACTTGTGTTCCTCAACTAAAAATGTTTTGTGATGCAGATTGGGGAAGCTGCGTCAACACCAGGAAATCAGTCACTAGTTACCTAGCAATGTATGGATCATCACCTGTCTCATGGAGATCGAAGAAGCAAGACACAATATCACGGAGTTCTGCAGAAGCGGAATACAGAGCCATGACTTCTGCGATTCTTTGAAGTTGTGCAGCTAACGTAATTTCACGAGTTGGGTGTTGACATATCTAGACCAGTGAGTATTCACGGGCAATGATGCGCCATACAAATAAGTAGAATCGATTTTCCGAGAGAACAAAACACATAGAGATAGATTGTCATTTTATTAGAGAAAAAATTCAAAGTGGATTGATCAATGCTCGTTTTATATCAACAAAGGAACAACCGACTGATATACTAACAAAGGCGTTGAATCGACAACAACATACTTCTTTGCTATCCAAGCTAGGCTTGAAGAACATTTTTATACATCCTAGCTTGAGGGGGGGTGTAAAGATATAATTGAATTATATAGTATATTGATTGAATTGTATAAGTATATTGGTATACTGGGCATTGGTAGACTGGGCCTTTGTATAGTGGGCCTCCTTTATTATTTGAAAAGGTTTAAGTATACCGGATTGCAGTGTAATGAATTCATTCCTTTACTTTCAATAATACAGAGTTACTTTCTCTCTTCTAGAACCTCCTCTCTCCTCTTCACCGACTTTCACCATCGTCGTCTTCAATCACTAGTTCGACTGGTTCGTCCCACTCTCTCTTCCACCGCAGATCCTTTGACTGCTCTCATGACAGTCTAAATCTCTACAAATATATGAATGTCTTTTATGTTATATTATCTATATAATCATTTCAATAGCACAACTTGATTAAATGGTTTGCTAGTATAAAGGAACAAATGCACATAAAAGAAGTTCAGATGAAAGAATATGTTCTTGCAATTACCTATTTTTAGGCCAATGTGGAAAATAATTATGACAAAATTAAAAAGAAGATAACTCTGTGTTTATTTGTAAAGCAGATATTTTTACTTCATAATCGAGAATAACTTTTCTACCTCACAAGGATAAGATATGCGTCTATCTTATCTTTTTTAGACCCCATCCGTGTAATGGTTTGTTGATCGAGAACACAACAAAGACCATGGAGAGGAGCCAGATGTCCAAGACAATGAATTGTCTCGCTCAATTTTGAAAGAGTAAGTGGCCATTCATGTAAAAGCATTGAACTTTGTGTATATACACACTAAAACCTTCCTTATCTAGCCACAAACCAAGTCACTAGGACAAGTTCCAAGTTGGGAATTATAAGTACCCCACCAATAATTTCAATGATCCAAATACGAGGGAAAGAATCTTACTTAATTTCTCCAAGAAATAATTCTTGTGGGATTGAATCTTTCACCACATGGTGACACCACACTAGTCACTCTTAGTGCCAAATCCACTTTAGAAAATTGCACTTGAGAGAAAAATAGTTAACAATACCCCACTTGTCAATCAATAAACTATATAATTGTATCTCATTTTTAGTTGGATGTACTGTATGAATCATATGAATTCAATTATTTGCTCAAATCTATGTTCAAGTATTTTAATTGTGATAGATAATATGCTATATGAGATCGTTTGCTCGCTGATTTGGAGGTGAGTTATAAAGGGCAATTTCGGTCACTAAGTTAAAGTGGAATGACCAGAATCACGAAGATACATTATGCAGCAATCTTACCTTGCATTTCTGCCTATTAAATTTTGTATAAGTAATATCATGGTAGCTAGTTAGGAGGTAAGTTATTTATGTATAAAATTAATGCGTTGTTTGATTTACAATTTAGCAACCCACATACCTAATACTTTGTAAGTTATGAGAGAATCTATGTATTATTTTATGCAGGAGAAAAGGTGGATAATCAATACATGAATAACTAAACCCTATCCTTACATAAAATAATATTAGAATTCCTCATAACTAATCTTTGTATTATTATAGATTAGTTATTATTAATACATGCATAACTCTAATCTGCTATCAAACGATTTTTTTTATACCACATATATTTAAAAGAAAATAATAATAAGTTATTTAAAAATGGATGATAGTGGCAAAGAGTGACGTAGCTTTAAAACAAAAACAGCAAAACAGAGAATCTGAAAAGGAAAATCACTAAGGAATCATCAGCCAACCATTGATAGGTAGGTACCACTATGATTATTGATGTTGAAAAAAGATAACATCAGCACCATGGCCTAATTATATTATTATTCTTAATTTTTTTTTACTGAACGAATCCGCGATCTTATTCTTTCGAAGTCTTGTGAGGTAAATCGGTGGACGCAATAGTCACGCAAACCACGTCGATGGGTCACACTTGGCAAGTCGTGTATGTATTTCAACCAAGAAGGTTTATCTGAGGATCGAACTCGTGACATTGCGATCCCGTATTTCTCTTCTTATCTGCATTACCATGCGGTTATTATTCTTAATCTTATCTCATGTCTAAGTGGATATATTATTGGACAACAATTTTATTCATTAATTTATTAATTAAAATGTTAACTTATGGTTAGTACTAAACGTCACTAAAGACTATTATTTTTATATGCTTTGCATGCGTACATGAGTACTGACGTCTGCATCGATAATTTCATGAAACTAATGCTAGAAATTGCAAGTGCTCATTAAAAAATGTCTAATGGTCAGTTAAAAATCTGAGTTTAAATTATATATAAAATATATCATTACTTTAAGAAATTTAAAATCTATCATATCATCTTTATCTATTGTATCATATAATTTATTTATTTTCAGGATTAAACTATTATATTTAGAAAAATTTACATATAAATATCCTTTGAATAAGATGATAATATAGAAAAATGATATGATAATGTATATTTTTTTAATACTGACTATGTATTTAACTTAATATTTTACTAGAGTAATCTCCATCATTTGTATATAAAAATATTATTATTGAAAGAGAACATACAAATCAAGAAAAGGAGAAATAGACCACGCAAATAACAGTTTAAAATATTATTTTTTCCTACTCCAGGATTTCTTGGGAGCAAAAGGCGAAATCCCTCGCCCACAAGGTCCCCATCCCTCCGATCCGACAGAGATTGGTGGAGGAAGGTAAATCACGGTACTCAAAGGCCCACTAGGTGGGAGGCACGATCTTTTGGTGGCGCGAGTCATCCTCACAAAGAAGAAATGAACTCCTACTGCACGCTGGGACTCGAGCCTGCTTGGAAACAATCTGTCCCTAAAACCAATCGAAATTTCACATGCGGGTTACTCCTGGATTTCTTTATGCAAGGGATATTGTTAGCCTAACTTGATCATGACAAACTCATCCTTAAGACACATGTAAGACATATATAGAACAATTATGAGAATAACCCTTAGTCCGCATGAAAAACTTCTTTTCTTTATGCTATAGCTATAGCAAAAACTACTTATCCGAGGATCACTACGCTATCTTTTGCTTTCGTTACTGAGCGATAGAGTTATAAATATATATACAGTGTAAATTCTGATATTATCTGACCCTTTTTATTTCTCGTTTAAAATTTGATGCACCTAGTAAATAAATACAATAACATTAATAAAAAGGATTGGTTAAATTACCCTTTTTGTAACATAAACTAAATTATTTTTATCTCTTTCTTAAACATTGATTAATTAATAATTGTGCGCCTTCTTGGAGGAGTAAGGATGGTATTGTAAGAGAAATTGATACCTTCTTGATTTTTAAAATGATAAATATTTTGGATCAGATTTTTTTGGCTAAAGTGATAGGCAAAAGGAGCGGAGGGAGAACCTTTCGAGATAAATTATGTAGAATTTTTGATAGAATTCATGAAAGTCTTTTATTCATAACACGAATTCTTACAAAACAATAACAAGATAATAGAATAATACTATTCTTGAGAGCTAAAAGTGCAAGTAAAATAAAAGCAAGTTAAGTCCTTTATATAGGGTCTATTACATGAGATACACATGTGTTTTTCCAATGTGGGACAAAAACAATGTGAGAAAGAGTTAATGCTAATATTCCCTCTCAAACTCGCGATGATGTACACAGAAGCATCGAGAGTTTGCCAAAAAAGAACCGATGACGCTTTAAGATATGCACCTTTGTGAAGAAATCTGCAAGTTGCATCGAAGATGAGACAAATGGCAAGGATAGAGTGCCCTGTTGAAGATGATATCAAATAATATGACAATCAATCTCAATATGCTTGGTACGTTCATGAAAGACTGTCTTGTGCGCAATCTGAATAGAACTCTTATTATCACAGTACATCGGTGTTGGTGAGGAAAGAGAGACACCCATATCAACCAATAACCGACGTAACCATACAATTTCACACGTAGTAGAAGCCATAGCACGATACTCTGCCTCCGTTGAGATGAATGAATCTACTAAAAATACACAATAACCAGTAGTTGATTTCCGATCAGTTAGGTCACCAGCCCAATATGCATCAGAAAATGCACGAAGCTCCAAGGATGAGGTCGATGGAAACAAGAGACTCTGTCGAAGATAGCGAAGAATGCGCATAACTGCAGTCCAATGTACAGATGTAGGATAGCAAACAAACTGACTGACAATGTGAACAACATATGCAATGTCAGGGCGAGTAATGGTGAGGTACACCAGACTTCCCACAACTGAACGATATAAAGTGGTATCAGGAAGAGGATCCCCGTCAGTATGTCTATATCGAACATTAACCTCAAGAGGAGAGTCAACTATACGAGTATATGTGAGATGGACCCGCTCAAGATTATCTACAATGTACTTAGACTGAGAGAGAATATATTCCTTCTCAGAATAAGCTACCTCAATGCCTAAAAAGTAACGTAGATGACCAAAATCTTTCATCTCAAAACGGCGAGACAAAGTAGATTTTAGGTTTGCAATACCATCAATATCATCACCTGTAATGATCATGTCATCAACATACGACAAAAGCAAAATACGACATGCAGGGGATGATTTAACAAATAATGTTGAATCATGAAAGCTGGAAATAAACCCAAGAGATGATACTACAGTGGAGAACTTGTCGAACCAAGCTCTTGGAGCTTGTTTGAGACCATACAAAACTTTCGTAAGCCTACACACCTGTCCTGGACTATGTGAAACACCAGGTGGAGGGACCATGTAGACTTCTTCTTGAAGATCCCCATTTAAAAAAGTATTTTTAACATCCATTTGTGAAATATGCCAATGACAAACAGAGGCCACTGCAATAAGAACCCGGACAAATGTCATCTTTGCAACAGGTGCAAAAGTCTCTTCATAATCCATATCATATTCTTGAGAAAAACCCTTTGCAATCAAACGAGCTTTATATCGCTCAATAGAACCATCAGACTTGGTATTAATCTTGTACACCCATCGAGAACTAATAGTTTTCTTACCAGTCGGTAGAGAAATCAAATCTCAAGTACCAGTTTTTTTCAAAGCAACCAGTTCCTCATTCATAGTCTCTTGCCAAAGAGGATCATGAGCTGACTCAGAGTATGAGGTAGGCTTACAGAGATAATTAATAGAAACTAGAAAGGAATCGAATGATGGACCATTGCAAGAATAATCAAAATTGAATACTTGAGTAGATCACAGAGTGCGTTTAGGATAGCGAGGTGGACCTGAATCTGCAACCACAAGAGGTTCTGAAATAGGCGTAGGAGGGGGCTGAATATCAATGTCATGGGACCTGCCAGAAGACTGAGAAGGAACAGATGATATAGATGTAGAATCAGATGGACAATCAACATCAAAGGGATCAATATCAATAAGGTCAGATTTTGTCATGCCATTTGAGGTGGGTGAGATGGAAAAGAAAGGAACATGCTCAATAAATGAAACATTATGAGATACATATAATTTTTCAGAGACTGGATCATGACAACGATAACCTTTCTGCCCAATCCCATATCCAAGAAAAACACAAATGACGACACGAGAAGATAACTTAGTACGTTCTACATATGGACGTAGAACAAAACATGTAGAACCAAAATCTCTCAAATGGGAATATAGTGGGGTGTGACCAAATAGTCTAGCATATGGAGAAATCTAAGATATGAGAGGTAGGGATCTATTAATAAGATAAACAGATGTAATGACAACTTCTCCCCAAAATTCACTAGGTACACTAGCGGACAAAAGCATAGATCTAGCGGTCTCTATAATATGCATATGCTTTCTCTCGGCTACCCCATTCTGTTGTGGTGTATCAGTACAAGAAGACTGATATATTGCACCATCAGCTTTGAAATACCAGAAAGATTCTCACTAGTATATTCACCTCCTAAATCAGCCTGAAAATATTTAATAATGGCAGAATGTTGAGTTTTCACATAGGCTTGAAACTCAACATATGTATGAACAAAATCAGAACATTTTTTCAACAAATAAACCCAATAACAACGAGTATAATCATCAATAAAGGAAACATAATATCTGAAGTCTCCCTTAGTAAAGATAGGTGTGTTACACCCCGTAGTTCGGATCATGCTAGGGGGAGCGTACGCAAGGAATTAAGTTTTAAATTTTTGAATGATGGGTTGACGAAATGTTTCGGACGGGTTATTGGTCAACTTTGAGGCGGGTTATGACCCGTTACATTGAGAGTTCCTAGATGTTTCAAAGGCCTAGTGCGTAGTTCGTTGAGTCTAGTTTCCAACGCAACCAACCGTTCGTCGATAGGACATCGGAGTAGAAAGTTATGAGAGTTACAAGTTCAGTGCGCAGTCGAGCCGAAAGGTGTATTCGGTCAGGAGCCCGCTGGCCAGGCGCGGATCTGAGGCGGCGCCGGATAGTCTGGAGGACGCTGAAGATGCAGCGCCGCGGCGCCGGAAAGTAGGGCCGCGGCGCCGGAAAGTAGGGCCGCGGCGCCGGAAGTTCTGTAGGGTTGCGGAAGTTTCGGCATGCGCCAGAAGCGGAGTTTTGGCGGAAAAGCGGGAAAATCAAATTTTTTCTTTTTAAAAGGCCATGAGAGGGTGACAAGTGTTCCCCCCATCTGATTTTTGCATGCACTATTTATTGACCAAGTCTTGAAGACTTGGTCATTCTTCAAGCTCTTCTCTCTCTCTAAAAATTAGAAGCTCTTTCTTCTCTCTAGAAAATCAAGAGGAAATCAAGGCTTGAGAAAAATCTGAAAAGTGTGGCAAGAAGGAAACTTGTTGGCAAGCTTGTGGGAGTTATTGTGGCGGTGTTTGTGGAAAGGAGGCTAGTGAAATTGTTGGATTAATTTGGCTAAAGCTCTAAGGTAACAATTCTTGCTCTTGTTGCTAGTTTTTGGTGTTGCATGTGAAGAAGAAAGAACTTGTAGTGGTAAATATTGCTCTTAGAGAAATTGCATGTAAGAAATATGATTTGGATTTGAAGGAATTGAATAAGGTTAGGATGTGAGCATGTTGTAGCCAAAATACTACCTTAAACTTGTTAAGTTAGTTGTTATGCATTGTGGGGCAGAATTTTACACATCCAAGGTTAGGTGTGTAATCCCATTTATATTGATTGGATTGTTGGGCCTTAAAAGTGGCGTTTGGATGTTGAATTCGGCCTTGAAAAAGGTGACAACGTATGTAGAAAAACAAAGGAAATACTGCCCAATTTTCCATAGAATTTAGTGACTTTGCACTTGGAAAATACTACGTTGAAACTAGAGGTTAATAAACGTATTGTGGTCATTATAGGTTGACATACTACGTGCGGTATATTGGACTTAGCAAGTGGATTGACCGAAGAGGTATGCGATTCATCCTATTCTCTTGAGCATGATTATTTGTGAAATATATAGTGCGGTAGACGCACGTATGTTAAAGGAGTTTTTTTTGTGCCCTTGACTTGATATGACGTGTAAAGGACTTGATTGTGTTGAAAAGTGGTAAAACCTTATTCGTTAGTAATGGGTACCTGATTGTTAAAGAATAAGCCCTCTCGGTCTCATAAATGCTTATAGTGGTATTTGGTTGGTTTTAAACATAAAGTGTTATAATAGCTTTATGGGAAGTTAGTTATAACGACTTTATGAAAACGAAAGAATGGTTTTATTATTGGCTTTAAAATGGTAACTTGGCATTTGTTTTAAAAAGATATGAGACTTGATTTTTCCCCGTTGTGGGATTTGGTTTAAAAGTAAGAGGCTTGAGAATTTGAAGTTTTGAAACTTATACTAGTTCGAGAATTGATTTGATATGGAAAAAGAAGACATGGTATTGTCTTGGTTTAGTTGAAAAGGAAGTATAGAAATTGTTTTTGGTTTACTTCAAATAATAGTTACTCTATTTTTGATACCATGGGTGCTAGTAGCATGTGACTTTTGTGAAAAGAAATGGACTTTTTAAAGAAATAAAGTAAGTAGTACCTTGGGGTTAAAACCCGGATTCTTGGCATAGAATGAAAATACCTTGAGTGTGAATAACTTGCCTATGTTTGCTTGTGATAGTCTTGGTGTACAAGTATGGTATCCTTATGCTACCGCGTCTCTCGATGGAGGGCCGGTCATGTTATTCTCGATCATGTTGGACATACTGACACGTTGGGTGGCCCACGGGTATGCTTCCACGGTAAGTGTTATCTTGTTATTTCCTTGGGGCATACTGACACGTTGGGTGGCCCACGGGTATGTTTTCACTAGGAGAGTTATCTTGTTATTTTGTTTGGACATACTGACACGTTGGGTGGCCCACGGGTATGCTTCCACGGTGAATGTTATCTTGTTATTTCCTTGGGACATACTGACACGCTGGGGGGCCCACGGGTATGCTTCCACGGTGAATGTATCTTGTTATTTCCTTGGGACATACTGACACACTGGGGGGCCCACGGGTATGCTTCCACTATGAGTGTTATCTTGTTATTTCCTTTGGACATACTGACACGATGGATGGTCCACGGGTATGCGTCCATTAGGATGGTTCCATGGCCATGCTTATACCGAGGTAAGATGTCGGGGCATGCGGCCATTGTGCGGGTTAAATTCCCGGGTTATATTTGAGTGATGACTTTACGGGCGTGAGACCCTGACTTGACATGGCTGCTAATATATATTGTGTACTGTAGTTTGGTTATCACACATGTCTCCTGTTTTATATAGACTGTTATGATTTCAATTACAATATTTTCAGTTTCACATACTTGGTACATGTTGTACTGACCTCCTTCGGGGGGGTGCGTTCATGCCGCAGGTTGAGGTATATAGCTTGTTGATCCGCACTCTTAGGATCACTGTTCAGTTCTCGGAAAGCTCCATTTCTCCGGAGGCTTTGCCTTTTTGGTACGGTTCCCTGAAGTTATAGACTTTTGTATATTCAGGGGTATGGCGGGGCCCTGTCTCGTCATAGTGGTTATGTGAACTCTTAGAGGTCTGTAGTCATGTCTTGTGAGTCGCTTTATAAAAGAAAAATTTGAGGTAACTGCTTTTGGATTTGTTTACTTCCAGGGAGGTAGCCATATCGGCTAACCTATTATTTATTAATTGTTAAGCTTATGTTATGTATGTTCATGCTATTCTCTCGATGTATACTGACGGTGCCTGAGGGCACCAGTGCGACCCGGGTCGGGTCGTGACAAAAGTGGTATCAGAGCAGTTAGTCCTCGGAAAGTGTCTACAGACCGTGTCTAGTAGAGTCTTGATTATCGGTGTGTTGTGAACCACACCTATAATCAGGAGGCTGCAAGATATTTAGGATTGGTTTCCATTCTTCTCACTCTGAGATCGTGCCTTAGAGCTGTGTTATAAGTTGGACTCCCTCTGACGTATTCTTTTTATACCAGTTATGCCTCGCAAAGCAACCAGAGCCCGAGAAGGCAAGCGGCGAGGAGCTACTAGTAGACGCGAGAGGTTACGAGGCCTGAGCCCGATCTTTACGAGTGATGTTTGGACGGCGAGTTCCACGACGCCACCAGCCCATCGAGTTCGAGCGGCCGGCAGCTCACGAGACATGGTACTGAGCCTCGATTACCTGACACTGGCGAGAGGATATGGGCTCTGAGAGATGACCCAGTTATTAGCCAGGATAGTGGCAAGGCAAGAGGACAGGCGGGAGATAGCGGTTCCGGTTGTACCCGTAGTTCACCCCAGATCTGATAGCTTGAGACTTCGGGACTTTTTGAGTTGTAGCCCACCAGAGTTCTATGGGTCAAGGACTGAGGATGATCCTCAGGAGTTTATCAAACGATTCTGTGGATCGAGAGTGATCAAGGCCTCGGAGAGCAGTCGGTAGGTTTGGGTTCACATCGGCTGCGTGATACTGCAGTCGACTGGTTTGATTCATGGGAGCTGTCCCGGGGGGAGCATGCACCTCCAGCTGGTTGGGACGAGTTCTCAGAGGCATTTCTTGCACACTTCTTGCCTTCGCAGGTGAGGAGGGCTCGGGCAGATAGATTTTTGATGTTGATGCAGAGTGGGCGGACGGTCCGGGAGTACAACGTAGAGTTTGACTCGTTGGCTCGGTATATACCCGCTTTAGTAGCGGACATGGAGGACAGAGTGCACCGCTATGTCACAGGGCTCGATGATTACTTAGCAGAGAGTTGCACGGGGGTAGCTCTTCAGCTGGGCATGGACATTTCCCGCATGCAGGCTTATGCACAGGTGTGAGGCGTGAGTCAGCGGAATAACCAAGATCAGCGAAGAAGGCCAAGACAGCGAGGCCGCTGGTAACTTTCGAGGCGGACCGCCTCGGCGGCGAGTTAGTTATGCGCCTCGGCAAGACGGAGTACTCCACGCGATCTTGGGGCGTTCGAGATTCAGGAGCGGTCGGGGCTCGAGTTTCAGGTTTTCGAGGAAAAAGGGATGTTAGTCAGATGGGGCCACCCCTACCTCGTTGTGGCCGATGTGGTAGGCTCCACGATGGGGAGTGTCGTGCTAGTAGGGGAGTTTGTTTTACATGCGGCCATCAAGGCCATTTTGCGAGGAACTGTCCGACCAGAGATAACACGGATGTAGAGATTCAACCTTCGGGATCAGTGGCTGGTTCATCGCCTTCTTTTGCTATGCGCCGTGCAGGGCAGGATCAGGATTAGAACGACAAGGGGAAAGTGAAGCAATAGTTACAGGTATATCCTTAACCCTCTAAAGATTAGTAGGTGTGATAAGATGGTTACATGTTAAGTGTTATGTGCGGGTAATTTTATGTAAATTGTGATTTTATAAAGCCTGGTTTGTAGAAGGGGTAAGTTTGGGGACATGGAAGTGTGAGCCTTAGAATTCTGATAACCGTGGGAACCTTAGATACAGGGCCATTCTGAGTGAAAGATTCTACAGGGGACCTTTGTCGAGGAACATAGTATACGTGGGGTATACTTGGGTGATAAGTCCATGAGTGGGGTGAAATAATAGTGGGTAGCTAAGCTAAGGAAACCACTATATTTTCGTGACTTGCATAGTGAGATTGTCTCGGACCGGGAACAAGAGTGTGGTACGTATGCTAGGAAGAGTCGAGTGTGCAAGGAGGATACGACAGGTGGAAGAAGAAGCGAACATGTGTTGAGAGGATGGAAGTGATCTTTTTGTGAGGAGAATACCCTTAGACCATGGATGAGAACTATTGAGTGGTTATACGTTTTAGAGGTAATTCCTCGTTGGCGGGGAGGTAAGATTTTGCGTGGATTAGTATATTATGGTCATAGGTGGTATAATTGGTTTTATAGGTATAGTAGTGAAGACTACACCGGCGCATGCGTTCTGGAGACATAGAAAGAATATTCGGGACGAATGTTTCTAAGGGGGGGAGAATGTTACACCCCGTAGTTCGGGTCATGCTAGGGGGAGCGTACGCAAGGAATTAAGTTTTAAATTTTTGAATGATGGGTTGACGAAATGTTTCGGACGGGTTGTTGGTTAACTTTGAGGCGGGTTATGCCCCGTTACATTGAGAGTTCCTAGGTGTTTCAAAGGCCTAGTGCGTAGTTCGTTGAGTCTAGTTTCCAACGCAACCAACCGTTCGTCGATAGGACATCGGAGTAGAAAGTTATGGGAGTTACAAGTTCAGTGCGCAGTCTAGCCGAAAGGTGTATTCGGTCAGGGGCCACAGCGCCGCGGCGCCGGATGCAGGGCCGTGGCACCGGAAAGCGGGGCCGCGACGCCGGAAGTTCTGTAGGGTTGCAGAAGTTTCAGCGCCGTGGCCAGGCCGCAGAACGCGGCAGCGAGTTTTGGCGGAAAACCGAGAAAATCGATTTTTCTTTTTAAAAGGCCATGGGAGGGTGACAAGTGTTCCCCCCCATCTGATTTTTGCATGCACTATTTATTGACCAAGTCTTGAAGACTTGGTCATTCTTCAAGCTCTTCTCTCTCTCTAAAAATTAGAAGCTCTTCTTTCTCTCTAGAAAATCAAGAGGAAATCAAGGCTTGAGAAAAATCTGAAAAGTGTGGCAAGAAGGAAACTTGTTGGCAAGCTTGTGGGAGTTATTGTGGTGGTGTTTGTGGAAAGGAGGCTAGTGAAATTATTGGATTAATTTGGCTAAAGCTCTAAGGTAACAATTCTTGCTCTTGTTGCTAGTTTTTGGTGTTGCATGTGAAGAAGAAAGAACTTGTAGTGGTAAATATTGCTCTTAGAGAAATTACATGTAAGAAATATGATTTGGATTTGAAGGAATTGAATAAGGTTAGGATGTGAGCATGTTGTAGCCATAATACTACCTTAAACTTGTTAAGTTAGTTGTTATGCATTGTGGGGCAGAATTTTACACATCCAAGGTTAGGTGTGTAATCCCCTTTATATTGATTGGATTGTTGGGCCTTAAAAGTGGCGTTTGGATGTTGAATTCGACCTTGAAAAAGGTGGCAAAGTATGTAGAAACAAAGGAAATACTGCCCAATTTTCCATAGAATTTAGTGACTTTGCACTTGGAAAATACTACGTTGAAACTAGAGGTTAATAAACGTATTATGGTCATTATAGGTTGACATACTACGTGCGGTATATTGGACTTAGCAAGTGGATTGACCGAAGAGGTATGCGATTCATCCTATTCTCTTGAGTATGATTATTTGTGAAATATATAGTGCGGTAGACGCACGTGTGTTAAAGGAGTTTTTTTTTGTGCCCTTGACTTGATATGACGTGTAAAGGACTTGATTGTGTTGAAAAGTGGTAAAACCTTATTCGTTAGTAATGGGTACCTGATTGTTAAAGAATAAGCCCTCTCGGTCTCATAAATGCTTATAGTGGTATTTGGTTGGTTTTAAACATAAAGTGTTATAATAGCTTTATGGAAAGTTAGTTATAACGACTTTATGAAAACGAAAGAATGGTTTTATTATTGGCTTTAAAATGGTAACTTGGCATTTGTTTTAAAAAGATATGAGACTTGATTTTTCCCCGTTGTGGGATTTGGTTTAAAAGTAAGAGGCTTGAGAATTTGAAGTTTTGAAACTTATACTAGTTCGAGAAGTGATTTCATATGGAAAAAGAAGACATGGTATTGTCTTGGTTTAGTTGAAAAAGAAGTATGAAAATTGTTTTTGGTTTACTTCAAATAATAGTTACTCTATTTTTGATACCATGGGTGCTAGTAGCATGTGACTTTTGTGAAAAGAAATGGACTTTTTAAAGAAATAAAGTAAGTAGAACCTTGGGGTTAAAACCCGGATTCTTGGCATAGAATGAAAATACCTTGAGTGTGAATAACTTGCCTATGTTTGCTTATGATAGTCTTGGTGTACAAGTATGGTATCCTTATGCTACCGCGTCTCTCGATGGAGGGCCGGTCATGTTATTCTCGATCATGTTGGACATACTGACACGTTTGGTGGCCCACAGGTATGCTTCCACGGTAAGTGTTATCTTGTTATTTCCTTGGGGCATACTGACACGTTGGGTGGCCCACGGGTATGTTTCCACTAGGAGAGTTATCTTGTTATTTTGTTTGGACATACTGACACGTTGGGTGGCCCACGGGTATGCTTCCACGGTGAATGTTATCTTGTTATTTCCTTGGGACATACTGACACGCTGGGGGGCCCACGGGTATGCTTCCACGGTGAATGTATCTTGTTATTTCCTTGGGACATACCGACATTTGGGGGCCCGGGTACGCTTCACCATGAGTGTTATCTTGTTATTTCATTCGACATACCGACACGATGGATGGTCCACGTGCATCGCCCATTAGGATGGTTCCACGGCCATGCTTATACCGAGGCACGCGCCATCATGCGTTAAATTCCCGGTTATATTTGAGTGATGACTTTACTGGCGTGAGACCCGACTTGATACGGCCGCTAATATATATCAGGTAATCGTAGTTTGGTTATCACACATGTCTCTGCTTTATATGATCGTTATGATTTCAATTACTGATTTTCGATTCACATACTTGGTACATGTTGCAGATCGACCCTTCGGGGCCGCGTTCACGCCGCAGTTGAGGTACATAGCTTGTCGATCCGCACTCTAGATCATCGCTCGATTCCTGAAAGCTCCATTTCTCGGAGGCTTTGCCTTTTGGTACAGGCTCGGGTTATAGACTTTTGTATATTCAGGGGTATGGCGGGGCCCTGTCCCGTCATAGTGGTTATGTGAACTCTTAGAGGTCTGTAGTCATGTCTTGTGAGTCTTTTTATAAAAGAAAAATTTGAGGTAACTGCTTTTGGATTTGTTTACTTCCAGGGAGGTAGCCATATCGGCTAACCTATTATTTATTAATTGTTAAGTTTATGTTATTTATGTTCCGCTGCTATTCTCGACGATACTGACGGTGCCCTTGAGGCGTCATTCGCCGGTCGTCGTGACAAGGTGCTGGTCCCCAAACATCTTAATGACAAATGGTGTAGAAAAAGTAGAAGTACTAAGATTAAAAGACAAATCACAAAAATTTCCAAATTTACATCCACTACAATCAGAAATATCATCGAATTGTAAATCACCAAGAACACCAGTACTATACATAAAACGCAGACGAGAGCCTGATACATCGAAGAGGAATGTGTTAAATGAAAAGAAGACAAATTAAGGCATAACTGCTACATGAGTAGGAAGATGCAACTCATCCAAAATATAGAGACCTCTCCCTTTTCTATGCCCGGTCCCAAAAACTCTCTTGGATTTTAGATCCTACACATAACAAGAATTAGGGAAAAGTCCAATAAAACATCCAGAGTCACATATTTGACCAGCAGAAACAAGATTCATATGTAATTTTGGATTTCAATAAACATCAGGTAATGATATAGTAGATGTATGAATGGTGCCAATGCCTGTCAATAAGCAGCTCATTTTATATCTTTTGGTCGTCCTAATTGTCTTGACATATTGCTGACGAAAAATTTACATATTGGTCCTAAAAACCCATTATTCAAGTGTGCTAAGGTCCGATTACAGATTGAACCGCTTTGAGCCAGAATTGTAAGGATCTGAATTCACGCATTATTGCAAATATACAATAATACAGATATGGAAAGAGTTAAAGCAAAAGCCAATCCGGAAAAAAATAAAAGAATGATCCGATCCATGTTTCCATATTGAAATATGAGACTACATGACAAAATCCCATGTTGAACAAACGCATTCGGCATACGCAATGGAAAAATATTTGATAATACGGATACCCATGTGATATTCGATAAGCACAAGGCAACGAGGGCACCTAAACTTCGCTAGTACGTAAACCGTAGTGATTGTATTGGGTGTAAAGCGCACTCGGAGGAACCAACATACCCGCAGGATCAGAGGATCCGGGGAAGCCCTACAGTTGTTCTCCACTCCCACTGCTCGTGTCACATCCGCTGGCCTCAATCGAGTCTCGCGACGCACGCACGCCAGACGTCGCAGGTTACGTCATCTTTACTCTAGGACTAAAAAGGTCTAGCATTGGCTTATATATGTAAAGCTTAGAAGGGAAGAAACATCATCTTGTTCATTTTGTAACCCTAACATTATTTCTCTCAATAATTTTAATACTTCAAAGAATAAACAAAAATAACATAACCTGGAATTTTAGAAATCCCCTTCGAGAAATCTCTCTCCACAGAAACAAATTTGATATTTTCAAAAAGAAGGAAAACGCAGGGTAAGAGGAGTAGAAGTGGAACAGATTGGTTTAGGAACTAGAGTTAATAGTTATAATAAATTTAATATAATACTGCTAATGTTAAAATTATTTAATATAAAAATGAGTCACGTTACTGTTGTGTCTATTGTTGATGGTAAAAGATATTGCATCATCTGTAACTCTGAAAACAAATCACCTGCATCAACATCAGAAGACTCACCATTTCTTAAAGTAGTTTCAAACTTCAGACAACAATTTTTCAATTCCTCATCACCCAATGAAGTTAACTTCTTTGAATTAAACAAGAACCCAAAAATACCATCATATGCTTGCATTTGTTCAAATCTACTCCTTAATGAAGAAAGAGTCATATCCACTACACAGATGAAATAATTGACTCTAAATGATTCTTCAACTGATTGTATTGTCTCATCATTGACATTCAAATTGTTTCTTTCTATGACATTGACGTTTTTTTTTAAAAATTCAGTGTCAATCCCCATATCACAAACAATACTTTTAGCTTCAATCATAACATATGCAAATCCATTTTCTCTCTTTTGTTCCACGGAATGCAATATTATTTTTAGCAAGACATTTGAAAAACAGAAATTATTCTTACCAAAACATGTTTCCAGTGTTCCTTCTCTCTCCTAATTTGTTCATGTATGCCTTTATCAATTGTTTCATTTTTTTTAATCTGTTATGTAATTCAATCCAATAACTCATGTTAGTTATGTGTTCAATGTTGTTTTCATGTTGTTTAAGCCTCTCAGTAAGATGTTTCCAATCTCTAAGTCCTTCATTTGCTAATTGGCTTCTACAACACATTGTATTAAACAACTTACAACAAAAACAAAATACCTTATCCAATTCCTTTTGAGTATAGTAGCCATTTTCTATTATGAGTCTCCCCATTTGGTAACTTTCTCAAGTAATAAGTTGTGAAAAAATGTCTAAAACTTTCATCCTTGGAAAATTTGATAATATTATCTCTTGCAGGACCTTTTTCCACAAGTAAAGCTCTCATTTTTCAATCTTGATTATCCCAAATTGAAGGATAAAAAATGTTTAAAGGAAAACTTGGTTCTACACCCTCGGGTTCAGTGTCTTCATTATTACAAAGATGATCAAAATCTTCATTCTCAACCACTGGCGGATACACAAGCAACATGGTGGTGCAGTTGCACCACCAGATTTTTAAAAAAAATTTGCCTTCTAGGCATAAAAAAAAAAAAAAATCTTCTAGGCATAAAAAATTTAAATTTTTTTTTTGCACCACCAAATTTTGTCTCCTGGATCCGCCACTGTTCTCAACATGTTCATCTTCATCTAATTCACCTATCTGTGCATTAAAATCATTCTCAGTTCCTACTAATTCTTCCACATGATTTTGTTGTTCAGATTCATTGACTAAGTCATTATCAATTCCTACAAATTCTTCAACATGATTTTGCTGCTCAGATTCATTGACTAAATCATCAGTTGAGTTATCAAGTGAACTATTTATTTTGTTTTGATTTTTTTTATCCAGAGCTCCCTTTTGAGATTGGGTTAATTCTTCTCTCTGTCTTTTTCTTTTTCTTTTTTGACTTCCAGATGAGTGTTTCTTAGAGAACATTGTTACTTGAAAACAGAAACAATATACAAGGAAAGTCAATGCAATTTTAATACTTCAAAGAATAAACAAAAAATAACATAACCTGGAATTTGAGAAATCCCCTTCGAGAAATCTCTCTCCACAGAAACAAATTTGATATTTTCAAAAAGAAGGAAAAACGCAGGGTAAGAGGAGTAGAAGTGGAACAGATTGGTTTAGGAACTTGAGTTAATAGTTATAATAAATTTAATATAATACTAACTAAAAAATAATAATTTGGGCCCCTCTAAATTTTGGGTCCAGGACAATTGCCTTTTTTTCCCTGGGCAGGGCTGGCTCTGGGTATACATTTAGAAAGGTTTTCTTAAAACGAGGAATAAACATAAACAGTAGCTTAAAAAGGGTTATAATGTGCCATTATCTGATTAAGAGTGTTAATTTAGCCCAAGAAAATATAATTAGTCCAACTCACTCATACTTAACGGGTTGAACGGATCAAATATTCATTTCCGGATCATTTTGGACACAATCCTAATTAGTTCATCTAAAAGCTTGAGTCAATTTGGACAATATATGCAGACCAAAAAATTGACCATCATTTTTTAAATCAAAATATAGAAAAAATTATTTTTTTCGATTTGTTTGATACAGTAATACGAAATACAAGGGAAAATCTTTCATTAGTTCAATTTGGTAATTAAAGGATAAACACACAAATGAAAAGTGATTATGAATTGGAAGGATTGAAATATAATTATTGTTTAGGTCAAATCAACCCGGCCATCTGGGTTATAACGCAACCTAATAATCAGGGCGGACCCAAGTGTGAGTAAGGAGGTTCATTCAATCCTTCAACGGAAAATTACACTAGATATATAAGGTTAAAATTATTTTATGTATATATTTAGTAGATATTGAATCATCTTGACTTCTTTGTGTGTTTGTTTTTTCATATTTGAACTCTCTTAATGAAAATTCTGGCTCTACCACTGCTAATAATGGATTCAAGTACTCGTTTAACCCGTCTAAGGCCTAATTTGTTTGCACTTAATGGAGGTCTGAATCTAAATGGTTCAGACCTTAAGTCATTAAGTGCATTTGTCTACATTAAGATATAAACACTTATTTGATCTGAATAAGTCTTAATCATTAAGATCTTGAATAATGTCTTAATATCATTAAGAGGTATTTTTTTCTGAATAATTTTTACCACCACTCTGTCCACAACCACCAGCTCCACCCCCACCCCGTCCAACTCACCCCCACCACCCACCCACCCCCTATCCACTCTCCACGCCCATTAACCACCTCTGTCATCACAACCACTCCCACCCTCCCAACCCCACCCACCGCCCACTCTCCGCCCACCACCCAACCTCACCCATCACCACCCACCTCCCACTCTACTACCACTAACCATCTCTGTCATCACAACCATCACCATCACTGTCAACTATCACCAACCACCATCATCTCTGCCATCACAATCACCACTGCTAACAATCACTATTATCAGTCACTACCACACTTACTACTTCCATCATTATGATTATACCAACATCAATCGTCGTCACCACTATCATCATTGCGGTCAATCCTTAACTAATCATTTCTACCATCATAACTAGCACCCCTGTCAGTATTAGCCACTAACACCAACCATCATCACCAGCAGTAGAGGTGACAAATGGATGAATTTAGTCAAATTTGGGCTAGTCAAAATGGGGCACGACAATAAGCGGGTCATAACTCAACCCACCCAAAATTAATTGGGTCAATATTAATTGAGCCAATACGTGTAAAATAACGGGTTATAACCCAATCCGCCCAATATAACCCAAGCATTCCCTCCTTATAGACAAAACTATAGGTAGCCAATTGACAATTCATTTTCGCTTTTGGCATCTGATGTGATCAGGTGATATCGTGAATATGTTTTAAGCTAAATACCAATTTTATGAAAAATAAAATTCAAGTACGTAGTCGCCACTAATTGATGCAGAAATTAAATTGTACATTATAAAATTGATTTTTGATTATTCAAATATATAAAATTAGATAAGTAATTTATAACTAACCAATTTACTAAAAAATGTGTTGGAGCACATTTAAAATTAAAACGTAGTAGCAAATAAAAATAATTTTGTTAATAATTTTTAGTCATATCTCGCATCAATGTTTTTTTAAAAAGGTAACATATAAAGGGCATTTGTAAAATTATTATTATAAAAAAGGGACTCCATGAATTGAGCTGAACAGAGTAATTTTCTGAGTCAAAAGATACCACAAAGAAATAAGAAACAATATTGTTTTTTTTTTCCAGTTATAGTGACATCTTTTTACTATAAGAAAAAAAACAAATATCCATATATTCAAAGAAGTTGCTCATCAATGATATAAGCAGATTATGTTGGAAATTTAGTAATGTGGAATTAAGTTTAACCCGTTATTTATGACTTAAATAATTGAGGCCTCGCACGTCGGAAACGTCATTTTCACACACGTGTACTCGTAATGTCAAGTATCGTAAATTTCATTAGTGAAAGAGATATTGGTACGTGAGTAAACGTTTGAGACATAAAATGATGGACGGTCGTTGGTTAAACGACGCGTGTTCCACGTTGGTAAATGAAGAAAGAAGTGTAAGATTGGAACGGGTCGGAAAAGGGTCGCGGCTCCACCTCGGGAGGCAGAGCGCCGCGGCGCTACACCCTTAAGGGTCGCGAAGCTAATTCGGTCCCGAGTCACTGGAGCCGAGACACCGCAGCGCCTCCGAGGCTGAGCTGTGGCGCTTCCAAGGCAGTAACTGCGACGGAATTCGTACCGTTGGGTTGATTTTAGAGACGTTGTGAGGCATTCAATTGACGATTTTTCCTTCATAAATCAGTCATTACTTGGCTGTATTACTTGGTGGATTGAATGACCATTATATGACATTTAAATGACCATTATTTGGGCTCTTGAAGAGACATTATTACACTACTATCAATTGAGGCCTTAGGCTCAATTGTTAAAACACTACACACTTGCAAAATTCAAATTTCTGAACTTCTTCCTCTTTAAGCACTCTTTCAAACACTCAAGGTTCTTATTTTAGTAAACACTTGAGTTTCCTTTGCTCATTTATTTGATGTTGTTTTATCTTGGGAGACAGTTACCCATTAATGTAAAAGGATTTATACGGGGAAATATTGTTTTAAGGACAGGGTGAATATCACTCGACTCATCACAGTTGTAACACTATCAGATTTAGTATCTCTTGATTTCAGGTTTTCAAGATTCAAAGAGCGTTCGGCGATTGACATAAAGATCTAAGACTGATTCAAGACAGAATATCAAGATCACTAGACTTGTTATTGCCACAACTCTTGTTAGGCTTCAAGTTTGATGTTTTTGTAATTCATTATTGTTTATCTTTTCGAAGCACTAGTAATAGTTAATTACTATTCTCGTACATCCACCATTGTACTCACAATCTAAGACAATATTTGTATTAGTGCTCGAAAGATGTTTGCCAACAGATATGATCTCAAATCTGGCTGTGGTTTTCTTGTTGAAATCAGTTCCGTTGACAGTTCTGTAAACAGTTCAAACACTGTCTCTGTCAACAAGTTTGGTCCTAGTTTTGAGTGTCTCTTTGATGATAGTTACAGATCTGTTTCATCAATGAGGGATCTCTGGGTCTGATGCTGAGCTTCAAGATACTGCTGATAGTTATGCTGGTGCGGCTAAGGATCAAGGAAGAGTTGTTGTCACCGATCCCGAGAGTTGTGGAAACAAGCGCCCACGAGAGGCGAATGAAGTCAACTGGGACAAGAGGAGAAGGCTCAAGATGATGTTCTACCTTGTAGCAGAAGACCTACATCTATCCCAAACAAAGGATCCGAAGAGTGTAAGAAGGAAATGGACACGTAGTCTAACGAAGTGACTGACGTGGGCCAGATCTCAAAAGGTATAAGTTAATTATTCTTCCTTATAAAAAATGAGATTAAAAAATGTCTGATTAAAATGAATAAAGTAAGGCTAGGAATATGAAAGGGGTTTTCCAAAAAAATTATATTCCTTACGCTTTAATATCAAAAGTTTAATCTCACTTTCCTTCCCGTGTATGATTGGACTATTGTGAACAATAACTTAAGAATTATGGACTTAGGTTGTAACAAAATTAAAATTATGGACAATCCTAAGTATGCGCCAGGAATTTCACTGGGCACCAATCACAAGGAAAAAGGACTACAGTACTAGAGACGAACCTGTCACCATTTCCGACAAAAGATCCTTCATTTGGTAGGATGGTATTGGACACAGTCATACAAAGTTCACGGGCGACTGTAGTGGGCCAAAGTTTTCAGATCTTAAATGATCTGAAGGCCAAAAGAAATGCAGAAAAGAAATTGGACACTCAGTCTGCCAAGGCAACTGGAGTGGGCTAGAGTATCTATATCACATATGATCCAGTTACACCCTAACCACGGACAAAAGGGTGTTCATGTGAAGCAACGCCACCTCTAAAGTAGAAGGGGTTAGAGAGACTATCCTCAAAAGGACTTAAGAGAATGTTATTACTCTAAAAAGAGATGATACATCTCCCAAACTTGGTTTCAGAGACGTTGTTGGTAACTAGATTGAGTCCAGTCCAACAGGTATGTAATAACTAAGAATGGTACAGTATGTCTGTAGCCAAATGAATGATGTATTTTTAATCTGTGCATCTATGCCATCATAGATTAAGACACGTTAAATAGAAAGTTATTCAAAAGCTAACTAAGTTGAGGTTGTTGCCTTCTGTCGACATAAACCTTCAAAATGAATGTGAGGTAGCCGAAAAGGCAAAATCACCTTTCCATTCCGTCAAAAGAATAGCAAAAGAAGTATCACTCCTCTATAACTTAGTCACACCTACGTGGGTGATTTGAAACTTGTACAAATAGAGGGGGAAACAAGTACATTGTGATATTCATTGACGATGGTACAATGTGTTGCATCCTTTGTTTGTTGAAAAGCAAAGATGAAGTTGTTGAAGCGGATAAACGCTATTAACTAAGCATACAGATTTAGGAATTCATAGTGATAGAGGGGGAGAATGCAAAGCATTGTTCAACAAACGACTGCTCCTTACTCACCCCAGTCTAACATTGTTATCCAAGCGCAAAGCCAAACACCCAAAAGTAAGTGGGGCAAGGCGATCCTTACCGCTAATGCGATTCTCAATAGAACTTTGCATAAGGATAAGGAGTTACCCTCCATGTGAAATATGGAACGAATCCCATTTACAAATATTGTGATATGGGGTAGTGTGGCAAGGGTTGAAATACCTCAGCCAAAGCAACTCAATATTAGACCTAAGACTATAGATTGTACATCCACTGGATCTGGAAATAGTAGTAGTGCTTATCGCATCTTAGTATCAAAGAATGCTGAATTCCTTTAAGATAACTTTCCTCGAGAAGGAAAAAGTAGTAATTGCTCAAGGTTAACAAGAACCCGCGAGTGTCGGATTGTACGAAACTAGACGTTCCAGATCTATAGGACTAGGAAGTTACTGACTATCCGGAACTTAATGTTCCAGATCTAGAGAACTCATGGATTCTAGATGTTGAACCAAACTGGAGCAAAAGAGGGGACAAAGACTTGGTCCAGGCCTTCTAGCTTATATGGTTGAAAATGAACAATGGACAAGTAACAAAGAATCGTCAACTCCAGAAGCACTGCTTTGGAAAGAAGCTACAGAGAGAAATAGATTCCGTCAGATAAAACCATACTTATATGATGGTTGATCTTCCTCCGAAAAATGAACCTTTGTGTTGTAAAAGTGGATACTCAAATTGAGTAAAAAGTAAATGGATCTACTGACGAGTATAAGGCCTCGACTACTTGGACATGTGCCCCTATGTGAATAAGTTAACATCTAGGGCCACCACAGTCTTAAATAATATGGATGTTGAGACAACCTTCCTAACCGGAGAGTTGGTTTAGTGGACTGTTGGGCTTCTTACTAAACTTTCTTTTTGGTCCCTGAGATGTTTACATTTTGGTCCTGAAAGTTTTAGATAAAATAGAAACACTGAATCTGACTACAGAAACATTGACTCTGAAGTTAGAAAGCCAACAGTTGGAAAACCAAAAGTCTGAAAGTGGAAGAAGAAAGTAATATGGAACAACCCGAGGGGTATGTGGTTCCAGGGAAGATAATAAAGTCTGTCTACTTGTCAAATCTCTTTGCGGACTAAAACAAGCCCGAAGAAATGGTACGAAAACTTTGATAGTACTCTACTATCAAAGAGTTTCTCCATTAATGAGTATGCCAAATGTGTCTACATGAAAGGTAATTTTGACTCGTTCGTTGTGATATGCCTTTATATAGACGACATGTTGATCACAGAGAATGGTCCTAGGTTGATCCTAGAGACTAAGATTATGTTTAAATAATGTTTCGACATGAAGGATATGGGCATCACATATGACATCTTAGGAATTGAAATTTCTAAGATATCTAACGGATTAGTCTAATCCGAACTCATTTGTGATGTGTTTTGATAGTCTCGTTGAAAGTCACCAATAGATATGAATCATAGAGTTGATTGGAATTATGATGCACCCATATACTAGGAGCGATATGTGCATGTCATATGTAATTCAATATATCTTACACACTACCCCTGACCCGATATCGGCTTACAAAGTAGATCAGTTGAACTAATGTTCACTCATGATTCTGCAAATGATCAATAGAAAAAAATGTTAAATCGGATATGAATATATCTAAAATATTCGCTTATCTATGGATTATGGTATTGTGGATGTCCAGTTGTTCTGGGAGAACATAGTGATGCAAACTGGACATCAGACTTGAAGAACACCAAAATCCACAAGTGGATATGTATGGTGTGTCTTTGAAAATCCTCTAAGCAAACTTGCATCAGTCGATTTGTGTTGGAATCAGAGTTTAACGCTTTGGACAAAGCATGAAGAGAAACTGAGTAACTTCACGACCTCTTAGAGGATATCCCTTATTAGGAGTAACTCGTGCCTTTGTCAGTTATACATTGTAAGGGCATGGATGACGGCGTCTGGACATGTCTATCGGAGACATAATACCGTATGATAGTTGAGAATCATGTGTGTCACTTCCTTGATTAATAATCAAAGGATATAACAGACCTTTAACTAAGGGACTATCCAAAGATCAAGATTTTTGTCTGTCTAGGGGAATTGCCGTAAAACCCAAACAATAAGAATTGATACAGTGGAAACCCAACCTTATTGACTAGAGATCTCATGAATTAGGTTCAATGGGAAAACTAAATCGTAAAGGTTCATTTGAACGTTTCGGTGGAAGCAAGAGCACTTCGGATGATGATTTATATAAAGAAACATAAATCCAAAGTCGTTCCCGCGATAGACATTAAAGTTCTACCTGCATGGGGGTAGAGGTTAAGTTTAAAAAACATTTAATGATCCTCACCAGTTAAGGTTAGGTTTGGGTAAACTTTTAATGGTGCCTAACATTTGTAAAGTGGGGTATATCAGAATACCTTGTAGGAGACCACCTATTTAAGTGTGAGGACCGGCCGCCTCAAATGAACGCACTTAATAATCCAAGTGTGTCTACGGCCACAACAGATAAACCATTAAGAAAAACAGAGTAAGGAAAGTTGTTGTGTGGTAGCGTTTTCTTGACTTACACTAAACACTGACGGTTAAAGACATCACATTCATCGCGCAGTAAGTATGTCCGATGGTATTCAAGTATGGAAGGTTTAAAGCTAAGGCTACCTATACAGATGCAACATCGGTCCACCAAAAGATTGCTAGAAATGCACCTTGTGAGTGTGCCAAAATCTCTTTCAAGAGGGGATTATTAGAAATTTACTAATGTGGAATTAAGTTTAACCCGTTATTTATGACTCAAACAATTAAGGCCACGCATGTCGGAAATATCATTTTGACATACGTGCACTCATATTGCCAATTATCGTAAATTTTATTAGTGAAAAAGATATTGGTACGTGAGTAAACGTTTGAGACATAAAATGATAGACGGTCGTTGGTTAAATGACGCGTGTTTCACGTTGGTAAATGAAGGAAGAAGTGTACGAAGTGTAAGATTGGAATGGGTCAGAAAAGGGTTGCGGCTCCACCTCAGGAGGTAGAGCACCGCGGCAATGCTAATTCTGTCCCGAGTCACTGGAGCCGAGACGCCTCCGAGGCTGAGCCGCTGCACTTCCAAAGCAGTAACTACGATGAAATTCGAAATGTTGGGTTGATTTTGGAGACGTTGTGAGGCATTCAATTGTCAGTTTTTCCTTCATAAATCAGTCATTACTTGGCTGCATTACTTGGTGGATTGAATGACCATTGCATGACATTTAAATGACCATTATTTGAGCTCTTGAAGAGACATTTTTACACTACTATAAATTGAAGCCTTAGGCTCAATTGTTAAAACACTACACACTTGCAAAATTCAAATTTCTGATTTTCTTCCTCTCTAAGCACTATTTCAAACTCAAGGTTCTTATTTTAGTAAACACTTGAGTTTTCTTTGCTTATTTGTTTGATGTTATTTTATCTTGGGAGACATTTACCCATTAATGTAAAAGGATTTATACGAGGCAATATTGTCTTAAGGACAGAGTGAATATCACTCGAGTCAGCACAGTTGTAACGCTACCAGATTTAGTGTCTCTTGATTTCAGGTTTTCAAGATTCAAAGAGCTTTCGACGATTGACATAAAGATCCAAGACTGATTCAAGACAAAAGATCAAGATCACTAAAGTTGTTGTTGCCACAACTCTTGTTAGGCTTCAAGTTTGATGTTTTTGTAATCCGTTATTGTTTATCCTTTCGAAACACTAGTAATCGTTAATTAATATTCCCGTACATCCACCATTGTACTCACAATCTTAAGACAATATTTGTATTAGTGCTCGAAAGATGTTTTCCAACAGATATGATCCCAAATCTGGCTGTGATTTTCTTGTTGAAACTAGTTCTATTGACAGTTCTGTAAACAGTTCAAACACTATCTCTATCAATAAATCTGGTCCTAGTTTTGAGTGTCTCTTTGACGATAGTTACAGATTTGTTTCCGTCAAAGGAGGGATCTCTGGATCTGATGTTGAGCTTCAAGATACTGCTGATAGTCATGCTGGTGCGGCTAAGGATCAAGAAAGAGTTGTTGTCATCGATCCCGAGAGTAGTGGAAATAAGCGCCCACGAGAGGCGAAGGACGTCAACTGGGACAAGCGGAGAAGGCTGAAGATGATGTTCTACCTTGTAGCAGAAGGCCTACATCTGTCCTAGACAAAGGATCTGAAGAGTGGTAAGGAGGAAATGGACACGTAGTCCAATGAAGTGACTGACGTGGAACAGATCCCAAAAGGTATAAGTTAATTATTCTTCCTTGTAAAAAATGAGATTAAAAGATGTCTGATTAAAATGAATAAAGTAAGGCTAGGAATATGAAAAGGTTTTTCCAGAAAAATTATATTCTTTACGCTTTAATATCAGAAGTTTAATCTCACTTTCCTTCCCGTGTATGATTGGACTATTGTGAACAACGGCTTAAGAGTTATGGACTTAGGTTGTAATAAAATTGGAATTATGGACAATCCTAAGTAGGCGCCAGGAATTTCCCTGGGCACCAATTAAAAGGAAAAGGACTAGAGTACTAGAGACAAACCTGTCACCGTTTCTGACAGAAAATCCTTCATTTGGCAGGATGGTATTGGCCACTCAATCATACAAAGCCTACGGGCAACTGGAGTGGGCCAGAGTTTCCAGATCTTAAATGATCTGAAGGCCAAAAGAAAGGCAGAAAAGAAATTGGACACTTAGTCTTCCAAGGCAATTGGAGTGGGTCAGAGTATCTAGATCACATATGATCCGGTTACACCCTAACCATGGGCAAGAGGGTGTTCATGTGAAGAACCGCCACCTCTAAAGTAGAAGGGGTGGAGAGGCTATCCTCAAAAGGACTTAAGGGAATGAGATCACTCTAAAAAAAGATAATACATGTCCCAAACTTGGTTTAAGAGACGCTGTTGGTCAAACTGGATTAAGTCTAGTTTAACAAGTCTGTAATAACTAAGAATAGTACAGTATGTCTGTAGACAAATGAATGATATATTTTTAATCCGTGCATCTATGCCATCATAGATTAAGACACATTAAATAGAATTTCATTCAAAAGCTAACTAAGTTGATATTATTGCCTTCTGCCGACTTAAACCCTCAAAATAAATGTGAGGTAGCCGAAGAGGCAAAATCACCTTTCCATTCCGTCAAAAGAATAGCGAAAGAAACACCACTCATCTATAACTTAGTCACACCTACGTGGGTGATTTGAAAATTATTCAAATAGATGGGGGAGATAAGTACGTTGTGATCTTCATTGACGATGGTACAAAGTGTTGCATCCTTTGTTTGTTGGAAAGCAAAGATGAAGTTGTTGAAGCGGATAAGCGCTATCAACTAAGCCTACGGATTCAGAAATTCATAGTGAGAGAGGGGGAGAATGCGAAGCATCATTCAACAAACGACTGCTCCTTACTCACCTCAGTCTAACGTTGGTATCCAAGCGCAAAGCCAAACGCCCAAAAGTAAGTGGGGCAAGGCGATCCTTATGTCACGCCCCGAACCCCGGGCCCGTGACTGGTGCCCTACCTGGGCACCCTTCTACCTAACTGACACAAGTAAACCGCGGAACTAAATAACACCTCGTTTTTTTTAAAACCAACGTACATGCAAGGGCAAAGCCGACAAGGCTGCCATATAATATACATAATAAAAAGGTACTACACTATACATGAGTCCAATCCCACATATGAATACAGACCTCTAAGAGTTTTACTGAACTATGACGGGACAAGGTCCCGCCGTACCCATAACTGTACAAAAGCCTGTAATGAATGATCTATTCCAAAATGATAAACTCCTGAACAGATGGAGCTATCCAAAAACACGGAGCAGGATCCTACACCTGCAGATCACCAACCTGCGTACCTAAACCTGCGGCATGAACGCAACCCCCCGAAGGAGGTCAGTACGAAGAATGTACCAAGTATGTGAAACTGAAAATACTGTAATGAAATCATAACAGTCTATACAAAACAGGAGTCATGTATGATAGCCAAACTACAGTACACAATACATAAGCAGTCATATCAAGTCAGGGACGCATGCCCTCAAAGTCACTACTCAAATATAACTATGGGTCTCACGCCCATAATATCAACCATGCCCGTGGAATCCTTCCTCACTGCCGGCAGTCTATGATATAATATAACACCAATAAGCATACATGAACACCAAGTCCGCGGTGTCCTAAAAGCATGCGGGCAGTAGGAAAACGAACCACGGATCCGGCCGCATCATAAAATCGCGAGGCAAAGCTAACTACGGATCCACTGCGTCGATAATCGGCGGGCAAGTCGAAAGCTAACTACGGACCACCTATCGTCACGAGATATGACGGGCAAGTGCGAAGCTATCCACCGGAGCCAACCGTACCAAACTGTGCAATAGAACTGACGGGGGCAAGTACGAAAGCTCTCTACCAGTCTATCCTACGACAGCCACTGACCGGGGCAAGTACGAAAACTCTCTACCAGACCATCCTGCGTCACTAAATCTCATGGAGGGCTAGTCCATGGAATAACAATATCCCACATAGTCGCATGCTCCGGAATCCCACATCGTATAAGCATGTCCATGGGGTAATACAAACAACCGAATCTAACCCGCCGTCACATGCCGGAATCCCACATCGTATAAGCATGTCCAAGGAGTAATAAAAACAATCCGGGAATCTAACCCGCATCCTGGTCGCATGCCCCGGAATCCCACATCGTATAAGCATGTCCAAGGATCAATCATAATGGAAGCATACCCGTGGAATCTCATATCACCGTCGGTACGTCCAAGTAAACTCACAGCAAGACAGCCGACCTTCCAACCGAGAGTCGCGGCAGCGTAAAAATATAATACTTGCACTCAAAGGCTATCACAAGCACATATAGGCAAGTTCATAAGATCTTTAGACTTTCATTATCATACTAAAATGAATTTCATTTTATAAACTCAAGGCACTTTCGTTTTATATAAAAAAAATCGGGATTTTAACCCTAAGTACTACGTACTTCCATTCTTTTCAAAAGACTCATTTTTATATAAAACCCCAAGATACTAGCACTCGTAGTATCAAGGCATGTCTATTTTTCAAATTAAGTTACTACACCTTTAGAAATTCATTTCAAGGTTTTGAACTAAGTAACTCTTAATTACACAACCTAGGAAACTCATACCTATCCATCAAAATAGAAAACTCTCTTAACCTTCCATAAAGCTGTTATAACCAACTTCCCATAAAGCCGTTATAACCCTTTATGGTTTTAGACAAATTCATTCTTTTTATAACCAAGAGACTTTTACTTTTAAAACCAAGTATCATATACTTTCAAATCAATTTTCTTAACTTTCAAAATACTTCAAGTCTCTTAACTTTAGAAATCAAGTTTCTTAACTTTAGAAATCAAGGTTCTTCTACTTTTAAATCTCAAGTAACTCACACCTTTAAAACAAGTTACTTCTCTTTAAATCATGTCATTTCTCCTCTTTTAAATCAACTAAGTAAATCACTCCTTTGACAACCCTAAAGTCATTATAACAACCTTTAGGTTTTGGAACTAAGGCACTAGCCAAAAGATTTGGAAACCACTTCCTTTTTCAAGACTCTATGTACTTCAAGTAAAATACTTTCACTTTTGAAAATCCAAACTTCATTAAGGGAATGGATTATAACAACTTCCAATTTAAACATCCAAAGTACAATCAAGGAAGTATATAGAACAACTTCTATATTAGGCAATCCAAGTACAATCAAGGAAGTATATAGAACAACTTCTATATTAGGCAATCCAAGTACAATCAAGGAGTGGATCATTTAAGGAGTAGGATTTACTTTCTTTATCATAAGGAATCGTGCTAGAAGAAGAGGAGATGGTTCACATACCTTTTCGGCTTAATCCACAAGCTAAGTCGAATACGCCGCACGTAGAATTGTCAACCTATAATGGCCACAACACGACTATCAACTTCTAGTTTCTAACGTAGAATGATACTAAGTATACGGTCTCTTATTCTACGGAAAATTGGGCAGCACCTCCTTTGTTTCTACATACTTTTCCACCTTTTTCAAGACCCGATAATCAATAACCAACATGCCACATTTAAGGCTCAATACAACAACTAATCAAAGGGGATTACACGCCTTACAATACGTGTAAAATTCTGCCCCACAATTCATACTAAGTAGTTCAATATCCAAAGCCACTCTCGGCTAACATAAACAACAACTCAAAGTCTTTTCCAATTATTTTTCAATCCAAGTTCTTAGGTCTAACATGTTATATAGTCATAAACAACTTTAACAACTACAATTCCTTCTTTATATAACATGCGACGACTATACTAATAACCAAATTGAATTTCAATCTCAAAGGCTAAACATGCTAGTTTCGGATTAGGGTTCCAATAGCCAATACACTTATAAAACTTCATACTATATACCTCATGTTTGCTAATATCCATATCTACAACAATAAGTAATTTTAATTACTAAAACGACAAGATTGTTACCTTGATAAACCCTTATAAAATTCCAAGATTCAAAGTCGCTCCTTAGCAATTCTTAGCTCCTTTCCTTTACGCTCCAATCCGCTATTTGAAGCCTTTAGAAGTTCACAACCAACTTCTCTTCCATTTCCAATCCAAGACTATGAAAACGACTTAGGTTTTCGCCTTGCGACTAACGTGAAAACATCATTTTTACGAGATATTTCTATTCAGATATCCTTACAATACCCTTAGGGACATTGGGTTAAAGTCTTGTGAATAATGAACCAAAATTACAAAAATTTTGTGTGGGAAATCTCATGAACCCGAGAGCTATCTCTTGCTAGCACAAGTTCTCTAATTTTTTCTAAGTATTGAAGACTAAGTCTTGAACTAGTGTAGTATATATAACACAATGGAGGGCTTAGATTACAACATTTGTGTGGCTAGGATGAAGATTACTTACTTATCTACACAAGTGGCAAGTTGACTTAAGTCAAATATCTCAAGCTAGCAAGACTTGTTCATCTACATAGGTCAATGACCATTATATCCTTGCCTCAATTCGTCCAAGACCATGTGGGTGGGTGCCACGTGTCTCCCTCCCATTCATCTATAAAATTCCGTAACCCTCGTGGGCCCCACAAAACGTAAAATTCCTCGGGTGGGCCCCACGTGACCAAATCTGTAAAATAACTTTCCACAATGATAATAAGTTTCATACTCTTCAAATAATGCATTTTGAGAATCCAATTCTCATCAACGAATATTTTTTCTTTCCGACGTTCGGAAGATTTTCCGTCGGAAAAACAATTCTTCCTTTCGTACCAATTTTCAAGTCTTGTGTTCTCGTGTCCATTCTCTTATACATGTACTGGACTTACGAGGTGTAACACCTTACCGCTAATGTGATTCTTAATAGAACTCCGCATAAGGATAATGATAACCCTTCAAGTGAAACATGGAACGGGCCCCATCTACAAATTTTGTGATATGGGGTAGTATGGCAAGGGTTGAAATACCTAAGCCAAAGCAGCTCAAGATTAGACCTAAGACTGTACATCCACTAGATTTGCAAAGAGTAGTAGTGCTTATCGCATCTTGGTATCAAAGAATGCTGAATTCTTTGAAGATAACTTTCCTCGAGAAAGAAAAAGTAGTAATTGCTCAAAGTTAACAAGAACCCGCGAGTGCCTGATTGAACAGAACTAGACGTTCCAGATCTATAGGACTCGGAAGTTACTGACTATTCAGAACTTAATGTTCCAGATCTACAAAACTCAGAGATTCTAGATGTTGAACCAAACCTTAGCAAAATAGGGAACAAAGACTTGGTTCAGGCCCTCTACCTTGTATGGTTGAAAATGAACCATGGACAAGTAACAACGAATTTTCAACTCCAGAAGCACTGCTTTGGAAAGAAGCTACAGAGAGAAATATATTCCGTCAGATAGAACCATACTTATATGATGGTTGATCTTCCTCCGGGAAAAAACCCTTTGAGTTCTAAAAGTGGATACTCAAATTGTGTAAAAAGTAAATGGATCTACTAATGAGTATAAGGCCTCGAATACTTAGACATGTGCCCCTATGTGAATAACTTAACATATAGGGCCACCGTAGTCTTGCGTGACATGGATGTTGAGACAGCCATCCTAACATGAGAGTTAGTTTGGTGGACTGTTGGGCTTCTTACTGAACCTTTTTTTGGTCCCTGAGATATTTACATTTTGGTCCTGAAAGTTTTAGATAAAACAGAAACATTGAATCTGACTACAAAAACATTGACTCTAAAGTTAGAAAGACAGCAATTGGAAAACCAAAAATCCGAAAGTGGAACAAGAAAGTAATATGGAACAACCCGAGGGGTATGTGGTTTCAGAGAAGAGAAGAAAGTCTGTCGACTTGTCAAATCTCTTTGCGGGCTAAAACAAGCCCAAACCAATGGTATAAAAACTTTGATAGTACTCTACTATCGAAGGGTTTCTCCATTAATGAGTATGACAAATGTGTCTACATGAAAGGTAATTTTGACTCGTTCGTCATGATATGCCTTTATGTAGATGACATATTGATCACAGGGAATGGTCCTAGGTTGATCCTAGAGACTAAGAGTATGTTGAAATAATGTTTCGACATGAAGGATATGGGCATCACATATGACATCTTAGGAATTGAAATTTCTAAGATATCTAACGGATTAGTCTAATCCGAACTCATTTGTGAGGTATTTTGACAGTCTCGTTGAAAGTCACCAATAGATATGAATCATAGAACTGATTGGAATCATGGTGCATCCATATACCAGGAGCGATATGCACATGTCATATGTAGTTCAATGTATCTTACACACTACATCTGACCCGATATCGACTTACACAGTAGATAAGTTGAATTAAGGTTCACTCATGATTCTGGAAATGATCAATAGAAAGCATTAAATCAGATATGAAGATGACCTCCAAGGCCTATAAATAGAAGCTTCTTGAAGTCTCTATTTGGCAAAGGGAGACGGAGAAAAGTTTATTAGAAGTATCCCAATGGTGTAACGTCGTCGACTTCTTGGGTTTTGTCGAGGTTCGAATATTCTAGTAAGCTTGATGAAAATATCTCTTATTAGAATACTTGAAAAAAGTTGTTGCTTACTTTGAATGTGCTAAACTTATCTGAAATATTCACTTATCTATAGATTATGGATTATGGTATTATGGATGTCCAGCGATTCTAGGAGAACACAGTGATGCAAACTGAATATCAGACTTGAAGAACATCAAAATCCACAAGTGAATATGTATGGTGTGTCTTTGAAAATCCTTTAAGCAAACTTGCATCAGCCGATTCATGATAGAATCGGAGTTTAATGCTTTGGACAAAGAATGAAGAGAAGTTGAGTAACTTCATGACCTCTTAGAGGATGTCCCTTAATGGGAGTAGCTTGTGCCTTCGTCAGTTATACATTGTAAAGGCATGGATGCCGACGTCTGGACATGTATGTCGGAGACATAAGATCGTATGGCAATTGAGAATCATGTGTGTCACTTCCTTGATTACTAATCAAAAGATATATCAGATCTTTAACTAAGAGACTACCGAATGATCAAGATTTTTGCATGTCTAGGGGAATTGTCGTAAAACCCAAACTATAAGAATAATACGATGGAAACCCAACCTTACTGACTAGAGATCCCAAGAATTAGGTTCAATGAGAAAACTAAATTGTAAAGGTTCACTTGAACGCTTCGGTGGAAGCAAGAGCACTTCGGATGATGGTTTATGTAAAAGAAATATGAATCTAAAGTCATTCCCGCGATAGACATTAAAGTTCTACCTGCATGAGGGGTAGAAGTTAAGTTTCCAAAACCTTTAATTTAAGGTTAGGTTTGGGAAAACTTTTAATGATGTCTAACATTTGTAAAGTGGGGTATAACAGAATACGTTGTATAAGACCACATATTTAAGTGTGAGGACCGACCGCCTAAAATGAACGCACTTAAGAATCCAAGTGTGTCTACGGCCACAACAGACAAAACATTAAGAAGAACAGAGTAAGGAAAGTTGTTGTGTTGATACCGTTGTCTTGGCTTACACTAAACACTGACGGTTCAAGATATCACGTTCACTGCGCAGTAAGTAAGTCTGATGGTATTCAACTATGGAAGGTTCAAAGTTAAGGCTACCTATCCAAATGCAACGTCGGTCTGCCGAAAGATTGCTAGAAATGCACCTTGTAAGTGTGCCAAAATCTATTTCAAGAGGGGATTGTTGGAAATTTACTAATGTGGAATTAAGTTTAACCCATTATTTATGACTCGAACAATTAAGGCCTCGCATGTCGGAAATGTCGTTTCCACATACGTGCACTCATAATGTCAAGTATCGTAAATTTCATTAGTGAAAGAGATATTAGTACGTGAGTAAATATTTGAGACATAAAATGATGGATGGTCGTTGGTTAAATGACGTGTGTTCCACGTTGGTAAATGAAGGAAGAAGTGTACGCATTGTAAGATTGGAACGGGTCGGAAAAGGGTCGCGGCTCCACCTCGGGAGGCAGAGCGTCGCAACGACGCTAATTTGGTCCCGAGTAATTGGAGCTGAGGTCCCTCTGAGGCTGAGCCGCTGCGCTTCCAAAGTAGTAACTGCGACGGAATTCAAACCATTGGACTAATTTTGGAGATGTTATAAGGCATTCAATTGTCAATTTTTCCTCCATAAATCAGCCTTTACTTGGTTGCATTACTTGGTGGATTGAATGTCCATTGCATGACATTTAAATGACCATTATTTGGGCTCTTGAAGAGGCATTCTTACACTACTATAAATTGAGGCCTTAGGCTCAATTGTTAAAACACTACACACTTGCAAAATTCAGATTTCTGAACTGCTTCCTCTTTAAGCACTCTTTCAAACACTCAAGGTTCTTATTTTAGTAAACACTTGAGTTTTCTTTGCTCATTTGTATGATGGTGTTTTATCTTGGGAGACAGTTGTCCATTAACGTAAAAGGATTTATACGAGGCAATATTATCTTAAGGACAGAGTGAATATCACTCGACTCAGCACAAAATTGGGTGTCAATAGTTGTAATGCTACCAGATTTAGTGTCTCTTGATTTCAGGTTTTTAAGATTCAAAGAGCGTTCGCCGATTGACACAAAGATCCAAGACTGATTCAAGACAGAAGATCAAGATCACTAAACTTGTTGTTGCCACAACTCTTGTTAGGCTTCAAATTTGATGTTTTTGTAATTCCTTATTGTTTATCCTTTCGAAGCACTAGTAATAGTTAATTACTATTCTCGTACATCCACCATTGGACTCACAGATTAAAAGCTGAAGCGAAGATATTTAGGCTTCATGGGTTAATAATTGACCCGTTGAGCAGCTCAAACGAATCAACCAAAAAAATGGGTTATTTCGGGTTCAATCCGTTGGGTCAATTCAATAAATGGTTTATGACCCAATGTGTAGAAACACTGAACGGGTTGGCGGATTGAGCGAGTTTGGTTGATTTTGCTACCCTAACCACCATCACTATAAAACATCTCCATCATCACTAGCGAACATAAATATTTTATTTTTTTATCAAATAATCTTTTTATTTTAGTAATTTATATTTATCTTCTAATATTTAGTTGTTAAAACCAAGACAGAAATGAGAGTTTAGAGAGACAAAATAATGGGAGAATTTATTCTACTTTTCATTCATCATAATTATTAGCATATATTACAAAATATATGGGGAATATATTTTATAATATATGCTTATATTTTGTAATATATGCTTATAATAATGACCTTCTTATATCGAGGTAATATCCTCATTTTTCTAGTCTAATACGGTAAAGGATAACCCTAATATGACTACAAATCCTATATTATCATAATTACTAAATCTTATATTACCATAAATAAATCTAACCTATTCTAATACCCCCTCAAGTTGGAGCATGAGGGTCTCGAATGCCCAACTTGTCAAGTACATATTCATGTTACGATTTGCTCAAAGTCTTTGTAAACACATCGGTCAACTACTCGCTGGTCGACGCATGATTGAGAAGTAATATGTCGGATTGGAGTGCGTCCCAAATATAGTGACAATCGACTTCAATATGTTTAGTCCGTCCATGAAGCACTGAATTTTGTGCAATGTACAATACTGCTTAACTATCACAATATATTTTCACCGGAGATTATGTTTAATACCCAAACTATGTAAAATTCTCTTTAACAATTTCAGCTCATAGTCTATCATTACCATTGATCGATATTCCGCTTCTACTTAGATAATGTGTTGCTTCTTGGTTTTTCATGATACGGGTAAATTCCCAGGGATATAAACCAACTAGTACGTGATTTTTGAGTCAACGGACATCCGGCCAATCCGAATTATACCATCCGTACAACTGAAGATCATAATCTTTTCTCATCACAATGTCTTATCGTGGCAAGTACCACACCACACATAGATCTGCATTCTAGTGTGCTTCCGTTTGTTGTTGTATGAATTGGGACAGAACATGCACGCAATAAGACAACTCAGGTCTCGTGAAACAGAGGTATATTAGTCTACAGACCAGACGCCAGTATGGTTTCCAATATCTTAAAGTAGCTCCTTTAGCCTAAGAAATACTTTTGTTGACAGAGAAATAATCCAGTTGATCCACGTGCAACTTTAACTCCTAGAAAGAACTTCAGAGGGCCAAATCATTCATGTGAAAATAGGAGCTGAGATAGTCGTCCAATGGCACTATGGTTATTTTTTAAGATAATCAAATAATCCACATAGACTAAGACGTTAAGTTACATACCTCATCGGTGCATTTGGAATAGAAAATAATTAGAGTATGACTGTTTGAACCCATATTTTCATCAAAACACTTGACAATTTCGCAAACCAACACCTTGGAGCTAGTTTCAAACCATACAAAGATTTTCGAAGTCGACATACTTGCCCCGAATTAGAACACAAAATTTTAGTGGTAATTTCATATAAACTTCCTCCGTAAGCTTGCACTGTAAGAAAGCATTATGCATATCCATCTAATGCAATTCCCAATTTCACACAGTCCCATCAGTCAAGAAAGTCCGAACAATTATTACCTTAGCAACCGGAGCAAAAGTTTCATTATAGTCAATTCATTCCTCTTGTTTATTTTTGAAGATGACCAAACGAGTTTTATATCGCTAGATTATGCCGTTGGAGTTGTACTTGATTTTGTATACTAATCTACGTTCGAGTCTTTTCTTATCTGGTGGCAAAGTTTCTAGTGTCCATGTTCCATTATCCTCCAATGCTTGGATCTCTTGCCGCATAACTACTTTTCAATGTTCCTTTTTCATTGCCTCCGAAAAGGTTTTTGGTTCAGTTCATATGGTAATTGCTACAAGGAACCTTTGGTGTTATTAGGAAAAATTATCACATGATATATAGTTAGCTAAAGGATAAGGTGCATCTGAAGGTTACTAAGGATCACGAGGACGCGTTGATGGACTTTGTTTCTAGAATATTTTTGTGACGTAGTCGCATAACCGAGTTAATTCATGCTTATGATGTTTAACCCGACCCAATTGTTCTTTCGGGGGTATTTTTTTAATCTAGTTACCTTCCATCTGTACTTCCTCCATGCTTTCTCTATCTAGACCGGTATTTGTGCGATCTAATATAGGTTGATCCGTAGGTTCGGTATCTGGTGGTCATACTTCGTCCATCTGAGTTTCGTTTGTACCTATATTGTCAGTCATGTCTTCTTCGAAGTTTTATTGATTTTTTTCTTCCTCAATTTCATCTGGGATCACTTCTATATTGTCGCTCAAGTTACCCGATCCTATAGCAAAGGAAAACTTAGTCTCGTAGAAGTCAACATTTCTTGAGACTAAATATTCATCGTTCTCTAACTCATACAATCTTTAACCTTTCTTTCCATAGAGGTATTCCAAGAAGACACACATACGCCTTCGACTCTCAAACTTGTCTTTCATTCTTCCATTTGTGTGTGCATAGCATAGTGATCCTATCACCCTTAAATGATCATACCAAGGCGTTTTTCCGTATAAAATTTCATAGGAGATTTTTCCATTCAAAATCGAAAATGGCATTCTATTAATCAAATACCCCGTAGTCAAAACACATTCTCCCCATAATTTGATCGGAAGATAACCTTAAAATCTCAATGATCACGCCACATTAAGAATATGACAGTGTTTTCTTTCGACTCTTCCATTCTGTTATGGTGTCTCTATGAAAGATGTTTGAAAAACAATTCCATGAATGAAGAAGTTAGTCTTTATACATGTGAACGTAGTTCCGTTATCACTTATAACCATTTTCACTTTCTTACCAAACTGTCTATCCACCAAGGCGAAGAAATTCTTTAAGTTTTGGAATACTTCTTTCTTATCAATTAAAAGAAAGATCCACAGAGCTCGTGAATGATTATCCACAATAGTAAAAAAAATATGTAGCACTACAAGAATAAGAGGTTCTATATGATCCCATAAATTGCAATGAATGATCTCAAAAGTATCTGAAGCAATATTATCACTTAAAGGAAAACCACATCTCGTTTGATTTGCCCATTGCATACATCACATTCTCTCTATCTGGTCTATCACCACTCTTCTTTAAGCCTAATATCGTAATAGACTTTGATACTTGTACTAAAGGATGACCCAATCGTTTGTGCCAACAAACGAACCAATCAACTGCCTCTACTTTCATAACCTATATCAGTGACATATTTAAAAATAGTAAAGTCCTCGACGCCCACCCTTTCCAATCATCCTTCTCGTGGTGGAGTCTAGTATATCACACATAATTCTATTAAATGTTATATCACAATCTAAATAATCAACCAGTTGTGATACAAAAATTAAATTGCATGTCAAATCCGAAACATAAAGGACATTTTTCAACCATATTTTGTCATTCAACCTGATTGTTTCTTCTTGTGTAGCAACCGAGCTACTTCCATCTGGAAGACTAACCTGACACGTAGGAATGTCTCACGTATTTCTCAGTTCTTCCGGATTACCTGTCACATGATTGGTAGATCCGGAGTCTACAATCTATGATGAATTTTCAGTCTTACTATCCATCTTCTCATTTGGGTTTATTCTCTGGGAAATCAACATGTGAATCATAGTCTTTTGGATATCATATCTCAAATTGTGAAGTCCTGTGTTGCATGTATTCATCGTTCTTTCTTTGTAAACTACGACATTAGCCGGTAGTTGTCTCTACCATGACCGCATCCTGGTCCACTCCTCCGTTGTTGTTGCTGTCGTCGTCCTCTAATTTTTTCTTCTTATTTTTTATTTCACGGCCCCCAGTACAGATAACCAATGAGTTAAAAATATCCATCTACAATAAGCCAGGATCTCTTGAAATTTATGCATAATGCACCATCATTTTTCTCTTTACCTCTATCATGATAATGGTTTCTCTTTTGTACGGCAAAAGTCATGGTTTCACTCAAGTTTTTTGTTTTCCGTGTGATTTCTCTCACACGCTCTTCTTGTACCAACTTTGATTAGACCTTTTTCAACTATATCAACGGTTCCTGAGGCAATATGTTTGATCTCACCATTCCATATGTTCCCTCATATAATCCCATGAGGAAAATATTGTCACGACCCGACCCGACGAGCCGCGACCCGGCGCCCTATTTGAACGTCATTACTGACCTGTCACACTTAAACCAACCAATACCATAATAATATAAAATCCGACAGCATAACGCTGCAATGACAACCCCTGTCCACGTTGGCAAACCGACAAGGCTGCTTTTACACGTGGATGAACCTGTCTCCTGAAGGAGTCACAACTAGCTAGCAAAATATGATAAGCAAGCCGACAACGCTGCCACCGAATAATATCACATAAATACGGGAACAACCCAATACAGAGTACAATGACATAGATAACCAAAACAGATTACAAGTCTTCATACATACAACCCACCATTGTCTACAGACCTCTATGAGAAGGACACCAACATATGACGGGACAGGGCCCCATCGTGCCCCTAAATATATACATAAATCTGAAAGAGGTTCTGTACTAAAATGATAAGCTCTGAATCAATGAGTTTTCCAACCAGCTGAGTAGGAGTCCTAAGCCTGAGGATCACCAAACTGTGAACCTGAATCTGCGGGCATGAACGCAGCCCCCCGAGGAAATGGGGTCAATACAAAATAATGTACTGTGTATGTAAAACAGATAATGCTGTAAGGAAGATCATAAGTGGCCAACAGATAACATGAGACAAGTATAATAATCAGAATCCAAATCAATTGTGCCATATACCAATGAGAGTCTTATATGTCCATATCATATACCGTACCCGACCCCCTAGTGAGGGTCTCGGTCGTACCCGTCCCCCTAGTGAGGGTCTCGGCGAAGTCATATAATGTGCACATACCGTACCCGACCCATTCTGAGACTCGGTGAATGAAGTCATCTCTATGTATGTATACCGTACCCGGCCCCCTAGTGAGGGTCTCGGTGAAATCCTCTTATATGTACATACCCGGCCCGTCATGGGACTCGATAACATAATCATCTCATATTAGGCACGAATAGAATATCATGAGTAACCATATATAACTTAAATTACCATTTGACTCTCAATGGAATAAGTAAAAGACAATATCATATCATATATCATTTAAATCATCTTTTAGAAAATCAAGGCGCTTATCGTATCACATATCATTTTAAAACATCTTTTGGAAAGTCAAGGCACTTAGCATATCATGAATCATTATTTTATTAAAACTAGACTTTGAAGGAATCACGTACGTCCGTCGTACTTCCACTAAAATCATGTCAAAAGAAAGAAGAAATATTTTCGCAAAATCATGCCAAAGAAAGAAAGGATAGTTTCACATACCTTATTAACGAGCTAACCAACTATATGAATATATCTTGTCTCAATTAGCGCTTCCACCTATATCAATAATAATTCGTTCGTTAACTTAATGATTTCTAGCGTACGTTATATCGAAGAACGACTTTCTTTTATATAGAAATTTGGGCAGCATTTCCCCTATTTATATGCATATCCACAATTTACCAACAAGCCAACAATACCAATAACCAACCACCATTCCAAGGTATAATCAAAACGATCTCAAATACTCTATTTACGCCATTAGTGCACATACGTTCTCTTTTATATTTATACAATTCAACAATTTAAATAACCAAGGCGATTACTACATCTATTTCTCATGTTAATCAATCCTTTAGTTACGTTAAAATAGTTCATGAAAGCAATCCAAACTTCTAGCAACATTGAGAGCTCAAGGATGTGAAATAATACTTTCTACACCTTAATTCCTTCAAGGCACGTATAGGTAACTACCTCAACATATATACATGTTATAACTTATATTTTGAGCACTAAGCAGCCCTTAAAACGCCACAATAATGTCTAAAAATTTCCATCAATTTTCGGCCAACGACATATATTTATTCCAAAACTCTTCTCTTAATTCTTAGAATCCAATTCCATATTCCAATACTTCCATATAAGTAATCTCAACTTAAATATCAAAATTTCTTTTCAATTCTCAACATGCAAATGGTGACAATAATAGCAACAACGACAATCAATCCAATGTATACGAAATAGCCTTATAATCGGCCACAACATCCAACACTCACATGCAATATCCAAATTTCCAAGTTTCTCTTAAGATAGGTTCATTCCTTAACTACAACAACATGCAACTACTTAATTCCAATTCTTCTTTAGCATGAGTTAATTCTTTAACTATAACATCAATTAATCTATCAATTAATTAATGAAAAGGATAAATTTTACCTTCAATTTCATCCCAAAAACAGCCATTAAACTCGTCCACTGCCCAGCCGAATTCTCCGTTGTTTTCGTCCAATTTCTTCACCAACTTTTCACTTCTTCAACTCTAATTCAACATGCATAAGTTCTACAATGTTAACCCATCATTTATACACGTTTTTTTCCCCAAAATCTTGTCCAAAAACTAGAGAAAAACTGTAGAATGTAATCTAGGAAGGAGGAAAAGAAATGGAAAATTTCAATTGGCTATGGTGTTGTAGAAATTATGTGGGAGAAGAGGAGAGCAGGAAGGAGAGAAAGAAAGTTTTGTTCTTTTTTTCCTTTGAAATTGTTAAATGAAGAAGATGAAGTGGGTTTTATCAAAACCAAACTTAAAAAATCTGAATTTCTCTAATTGCACTTTAGTCCCTTAAATATTATACTTTACTCCCTCATTGTCTACTTAAATTAAATCAATCCCCTAAGTAATAAATCTTAATCCCACTTCTTTTAATCTTAACTCCCGTTTCCTTTAATTTCCGGAAATTTCATAAGGTCTCGTATTCTCCATGTCGTAATTCTTATAATATCTTACTCACCCATGATGGGAATATACAACAATCATTTTCAATTCCCTTGTTACGCGTTGTAACAAAAAAAATTCGGAATCACATCCTTAAGTATATTAATTTCCTTAATGACGTTCTTAATTATCGCCTTAAACTTACGAGGTGTAACAAATATACATTTTTTCTTCTTCTGTTTTGGCTTCTACAACTATTCCTAGATTGCACGTGCACTTTCCGCACGTACAAGTTAGAATATATTCGTAATTCGTCAATTCCTCCCAAAGTTTAGTGAGTTTTCCATAGTAATCCACTATGGTACTTCAATTCTTCTAGCACTCCGCAAGTTTCGCCTTTAGTTGTTGCATCCGAAGGCCGTTAATAACTATGAATTGCTCTCGAATGCTCATCCAAATTCCTCCGCTTCCTCTTTATGTGAAATCGTTAAGCGAAGCGTTGGTTCTATGGTGTTGTGAATCCACGACACCAATATTGAGTTTATAGTCCACCAATCTTCCAAGTCCAACAACTCTTCATCCGACTTTTTATTGTACCATTGACGAAGTCGAACTTCTTTCTTGCTCTCAGGGATGTCCTCATGGATCTAGACCATTCTTCAGCACCATTCAATAGGACTTGTGTCACCACAATTCTAGGGTTGTCATTCGACATAATGTAATAGGGAGAGATTGATTTTCTTTGAGTTTTATTTTCTTCACCGGCGGCGCTTTATTCCTTTTCGTCACTTGCCATTGTTTAAGGGTTTTTGTGTTCACGTGGCTTTGATACCATGCTATAATCGAGATAGACACGAGAATTTAGAGAGACAAGAATAATGAGAGAATTCTTTCTACTTTTCATTCATCATAATGATATTTTTATATTGAGGTAAGATCCTCTTTTTCCTAGTCTAATAGAGTAAAGGATAACCCTATTCTAATAGGACTACAAATCATATATTACCATAATTACGAAATTTTATATTACCATAAATAAACCTAACCTATTTTAATATTAGTTACTTTTTAATTTGAATTTTATATTTATTATGTTTAATGAAATACATTATGCACATTCAGATGTTTAAAACAAACAGTCTTAATTATTACTCAGTGTTCAAATCTAAAGAAAATATCATAATTATTTAGTTGTGCGTTTAGTTTTAGACGTCTTAAGAAACAAATAAACCTAAATGTAATCTCCCCAATTGATACCCTACTTTGGGGTTGGGGGTGGGTGTTGGATGATATATCTAAAAGTGATACCCAACATAGCCACTTGCACAAAATGTTCATTACTTTGTTAGCTAGGAATGTATACGTAAAAACAGATTTGTGGACCAACGCTTCGAATAAACATGAATAGCAAAGAATAAAAAGAAGAAAAACTTCCACATGAATGGAAAGATACGCGTCACTATACATTTTGCTTAGATGACATAATCTTTTTTGTTTGTTTGTTAAAACTTAAAAGTGATGTTGGACTAAACAGCTTCACTCTGCACTTATGTTTCAATGGTTTCCTACTTGTAATCACAAAGTTCTAATTATTGTAATGTTCATTTTTAAGCCATTTAGTATTCATAATTCACTAATTCGACTAACTTATATTTGTGTCGGGTAAACATGGGCAGAGCTAGGGTATCACAAGGAGGTTCATCCAAACTCCCTCATAAAAAAAATTAAACTAATATATATAAGTTAAATTTTATTTTTTGTGTATATATAACGCAATGAATCCTCTTGACTTATTTATATATTTACTTTCTTAAATATTAAATTTTATTGGTAAATTTTTTAGCTCCGCGATTAGAATATGTTTAATGAAAAATACTTTTTGATAAGAATTTCTTCACTCTAGATTTGAACTCTAAACCTTTAATTAAGGGTAACTTTTAAGTCTCTTTTCCTTTTTGAGTTGTTCATGTTGGGACTAGTTAGTGGTGCAGGTGTTGTATTGGCGCACCATGTGACAATTGGATAAGTGTAAGGTCAATTATGGACGAAGATGATGATTTGTTAATATGTAAATGGGTTTGTTACTTATTATTTGAAAAGACCCCCACTATAATTCTAACATAGAACTAAAAGTACCTTCTGATTGTGTCGCCCGACTAATGGAAAAACGGTTAACACTAAAAAATAATTTAAGTGTTTAGTCGAATTTACTTCTAGTCCTCGACGATAAAAACTTTCATCGATTATTAAGGCATCTTAACCAAAGTCGTTGGCTTGAGGTACGATCGGGACTCACTCAGATGCAGACGTCTCAACGACCAAGTCAAAAGGGTTTCCAGACCCTAAAAAACGGGAACGACCAATAACAGCTAAATGAAAGGGCCATTATCCGAGCAAGAGGAGTAGAGGGCGAGAAAATCGACACCACCTCCCCCATGATCGGCCATTGGATTTAGTAGGTTAATTATGGCTGACATGGGGGAGGGACGTTTTGTACAATTTTATCTTTGTACTATAAATACTCATTCTTTGTACATAAAACAAACACAATCAATACTTTCCATGTTTTTTGATAGGGAAAGGAGAAAAAAACAAATAGAAATAGGACATTGGCCCTTAAGTCGTGGATATAAAAAAATATTGATAGTAAACTCTTTCTCCGAATGAATCACATGTGTTGCGAATTCAAATAAGTGAAAGTATGTATGTCCTAGAAACAATTATTTTAGGGACAAATGTACTTGAACACATTCATATTATTAATAAGATTAACATAATTTGGCATTTGCAATTATCGAATTATGATTTTGATTGCTTGTGATTATTCATTAACGTGCATCCCTTGAGCTTACGTTGTCATTTGCAAAGTGAGATATTAATGATAGAATGTAACTCTCAAAATAGACTTGACAGATGATCATTGAGAATGAGATATCAATGATATATTGTAAGTCAATATGTGGTCGGCATCACATTCTTAGAGACTGTAGTATGTCTCACTTACTACTAGTATGATTACTAGTGATGGACACATAGATACTCTTAGAGGGTATTGGTACACCCTACTGATAAACTATTTGTTATAAATGTCTAGAGTATTATCAACATATGAGATATATAGGTCATTTGACTTGAGGTCAATACGCACCTAATATACAGAGTAATGTATTTTGATTCTGTCCTAAGCTTAAATTCTTTATAGGATAAGACATGACTTGTATTGGGTACACTGCGATGCAAACTAAAGTGGTAGTTGAGCCAAGAATATGATTCATTCCTCGATTAGATATTCGAGAGGGAACACTCATCTTCTCAATGATGTTAGGTCGACCAAGTCATTTGCCAATGCAAAAGATATATTTAGGATATGATCTAGTTGTCGACTAATATAAATGAGATAAAGTGATCAAACCATTTGGATAGACACATGATAAATCATAAGCTTGATCGAGTGTATCGTGAATGAAAGGAATTTATCATCTCACATAAAGGTTATGTTTACAGGAGTCATGTAAACGTACTTCACATATTGAGTTTGTCATATGGCGCAGTCTAGGAGTTCCGTGTGAACCTTAATTTGATTAATTTCGATGTGTGAAGGTCTAAAGGGTCACACTAAGTCGATTATTTCTTCGGTCTAAGGGTATATATTGAGAGAATGTAAAATACTTGATTTAGAATCAAGATATTTAAACCAATAATAAATTATGGAATAATTTCTATTTGATGGAAATTATTTAATTAAGTCAAAATTAAATTTTGGATTTAATTAAATCAAAATGTGCTGAAATATTAAAACAAGGCGGGAGCGTCGCGGCGCCTGAGAGGCTGAGTCGCGGCGCCGGTACGACAGTGAGTTCAGTTCGACTGGCCCACTGCATCTCAAAATTTGGGTCAGGTTTTAAGCATAATTTGATTTGTAACCTATCCTCCCCTATATATTCAGCACTTAACCACATTATTTTGGTTACTGTTAGCGATATTTCAAATGTTCACGCAAGCGTACGCATCGTTGACAAGTTATATAGTCTGATAAGACTGAATATCGTCCTCAGAGGCTGGTTTCTAATTACCGTGCATCTATTTTATGTTATCTATTTGGCAATCGATATTTGAGTTGGGTTTTTGTTTAACTACTAGAATAATTGCAAGAACTACTGGACTATTTAAGTTGTAATCAGTTATGAATGAATTAGGGCTTCCAAAATCCTCGACTATCCACTCTATTCAATCCTTAATGCAACTAGAATGACTTCTTCTTCTACATTAAGATAGCGGTTAACTAAACTGTCTTATATTCCGGTTAGGACATATAATCACTCAACCCCAGTGCAGAACCCTTCTATATTTCTATGATAGGATTTACCACATAGGAGGATTAAGAACAGTAACCTATAATGCTACACAAGTATCGAATGCGTCCGCCGCGATTTTAACCTATGTCTAGTCAACAGCATATCCAAATCTCTCCTCTCGGTTCTTGATTCGAAATCATATATATTATGATAATTAGTGATCAATTAATTATCAAGTATTCATACCAATTATTGACTAAATCTTAATCAAGTGAAGAAGAAATCAAACTACTGCATTGATTCATGAATAGAAGTTTCAAGCGATTTATAAGGAAAACCCTAATAAAGTGTTTAACTCCTAGCCATAGTCACGCTAAGAACTAACACAAAATCTATACATAAACTGAATTAAAAACGAAAGAAAATAAATTACTGCGAACTAAGTCTCCAATTGTAACCTCCCTTGTTGTCTTGTGTTCTGCTATGTAGTAGAATGACCAACTTCCCTCCAAGAATAATCCCTAGGGATTTTGTATCTATCGAATTTCGTGTCATATGGACCAATTTGTTCTTTGCCAATTAAAACTCGAATCGATTTTCCGCATGCGGCGTTCATTGGCCTCAGCCGCGCGCCAATCTTCTGTGGGTATTATGCGATCGTGCCGCGGCCTCGCTGACTAGCCATGGCCACCGGCTTTTGTCCGGGTCTTCATTTTCTGTCCTTTCCTGCCTCGGATTCCTCCTGTTATGCCCCTTTTTCATTCATTTTCGCCATTTTGTCATTTTGGACCGCTGTGACTCAAAAGAAAGAAAAATAAGCCTAATACTATATTAAACACAACAAAAACGAGTAAAATACTAATTAAAAATTACTCAAAAAGGATATATAAAATATGCCTAACAAACCCCCAAACTTGAACTTTGCTCGCACTCGAGCAAAGAACAAAACAAAACAAAGAAACAAAAAATCAAAAGACTCAAAGACTCAGGTCAAGCAGCTGCACAATGTCACTTAGAAACACAGGAACGTTAGTTAGGATAATATACAGGAATATATGTAGCATGCATTTAACAATCTAGAATTTCAAGTTAGATATTTCACAGATTTATTTCAGTCACAATCACTGGAAGCATGAATACCTAACCTATGCATGTCAGTTTCATTTCATTTTTCTCAAAGTAATATAGCATGTTCACTTGTTATTCTCCACTAATCATATATATACATACTAGGGATCATCAGGACTTTCCAGGGTTGTAATGTAGGCTTAGGCAGGGGTAGGTAAGATTAGACATTTAGACTCGATTACGTACCATAAACGCTTTTCATTCAACTCTTTTCTCCTTCTTTGCGGTATTCTTTTTAGTTCATATCCATTAATCTCCTTTCTCTTTTTGTTGAGATCATAACACACATTCACATTGGTACCCCCAAACTTAAGCTTTTCCATATTTTAATTTGGGGTACATAATTTTCGCTCTCTTTTTGTATTTCTTTTTCACTCTTTTTCATCCCTATCATCAACTATTTCTTATGGCACATAAGGGAATCTGGGGTGTCAAATAAATGGCTTTTTATTTTAGGCTCAACGGAGCTGACTAGGGATACATTTAAGTGCAAGGTGGGAAATGACTGGTAAGAAGAGCTATCAAATAAATGCCTGAATCCTCCCCCTAACATGTACATCCTAATTATTTCGCATCAAATAACAAGCAAGCAGGACATTTTTCGCAATTGACATACACAGGTTAAGCACAAAATATTCCAACTAATCAGATTTTCATGAATCTTTGGCATATTTAACTTAAGCACACAAATTTTTGCATATCATGCCATTACATTATCCTACTTAATTCACTAGGCGTTTCAAACAACTACAACATGCATGATTATAAAAAAAATTGAATCACATAAAATACAAAAACAAACAAAAGACTCAAAATAGACACAAAAATAAAATAAATAAAATAAGAACTCCACCCACTCCCCCCCCCCCCAAAACTTAAACAACACATTGTCCCAAATGTGTAAGACTCAATAAATAAAAGGGACGACTTACAGACATTAGCGGTTCAAAATGGCGGTGGTGGCGGCGGATACTGCATTGACCATTGGTTGAAAATGGTGCTTAAATTATCAACGCCCTGGGTCAGGTCCTGATGCTCTTGCATCATCTGCTGCTGATTTTGCACCATCTGCTCCTGGTGTCGCATCATGCTCTCATGATTTCGCAGCATCTGTTGTTGATTTAGGTTCATCTGCTCCATGATTGGCACTGGAGGTTCCAAGGCTAAAGGAGGTTGGTGGCTGCTTTGCCCTTGCTCATAATGTGTGGCTGCCTCAGGCTCTGGCTCCTCTTGCTCCATTGCAGCTGCGCCTGCTCCACCCTCTTCTCGACCTCGTCTCCTATCCCCTGGGTTCACAGGGTCTGGGTATGCATAGACTAGACTGTATGCAATGGGCGACAGAGTCTTCTCAAGAATGTCTGTGTCGAATGTTGGGACTATATGCCTAGCACATAGTGTAGTGATGAAAGAATCATATCCCAACCCGCCAGTGGTAGTCAATCTACTGATGTCCCCAATACTCTGCGTTATCTCCATTCCAATGTCAATAGTCAGGCCCCTCATGATACCAAAGATGCTCTTGATTTTGTCTGTCGGTACGTTAGTGAAATGGGTCGATGGAATAAAGCGTACACTTACGAAATATAGCCAAGCCTTGACTACTCTATTGAACTGGCACTTGGCAAGTCCTCTGCCCCCGCTGGGGGAATAATGAAACTGTGCGCCTGGATAACATAGGGCCTCCGCAACTGTCTCCCAGTGTATGTGGTTTGCATTCCTAGACTAGGTTCTGAAATGGTCGGATAGTTGCCCTGGTCTCCAATATCAGTTTTCCCAAACATAGCATTCACTGCTTTAGCACTAACTGGGACATGACGCCATCTTACAAAGCATCTTCCATTGCTTTATTCTGGGTAGTTGGCGTAGAAATCTCTCACCAAGCTGACATTCTGTTGTGGAATAGCTTCATTATCGACAAACCTCTCCCACCCATAAACATCATCCTCATCGAGTGGTTCGGCTTGATAATCCATCCATCGCTCCTGTATCACTACCCTACTACTTATTCTGTTGTATCGATCCTCTGCATTCCGGTTGATGAATCGGGTAACATCATGATCTGGGACTGATGAAGATGTGGTAGTTCGGGCGGTACTTTTCCTTGAAGTCATTATTGAAAGTTGTTGGGAAATTTTCAGCAGTGTTTCCTTTGTTTCTTTGAGATTTCCCAATAATTTTTCACTCCATACCGCAACAATAACCAAGCAACACCAAACCACAACAGAAATACACCACAAACCACACACCACACAACCCACCAACACGCCGCAACCCACACTAAAGTTCACACCCAATTACCCACAAATCACAATCCCAAGTTGTTAGAAACAACCCAAGGGTAAGGTTCCAATTAGTTACCTTTTTGATGAATCTTGTCGAAATTTCCCTAGACCAAGTGAGTTGAATGATTGTGGAGAAGGATGGAAGGTTTTGGTGGTGATAGTGTGTTTGATTTGGAAGAATTTAATGGAGTTTGTGGAAGATTCTTGTGTGTGGGAGAGAGGATGTTCGGTATTTTTAGGTAGGGGAAGGTTTATGTTTGATTGTGGGAGAAGATTTGGGATTTAGGGATTTATATTTTGAAAACCCGTCCCGGCGCCGCGGCGCCCAAACTCATGCACTCCTTTGATAAATCGGCGTCACGACCCTGTATTTTGGTGACGCGGCGCTGCAACTACTGCACATGTCTGGAATTTCGCGCTACCTTCAGCCTGGCGCACAGACCGATTTTCATCCTTCCATATTTGTCTGTGCTTCGTGTCCCGTTCCTTCACCTGTCATCACAACACCACAAAAATACCACAAGGGAGACTGTTCAAACAAAACTAAATTGCATAAATTAAACCTTGGGTTGCCTCCCAAGTAGTGCTGTCTTTAACGTCTTGTAGCCGGACGCAAGTTCCTTATCAAAAATCATTAGGGTAATTTAACCCCACAACCTATCCATTTCAAAATTCTCCTCCTCTTTCGTACTCTATTTTTCCTTTTCACAAGAGGGGGCTCTATAAGACTTACCTGTTCGACGGCTTCCATGACATCAATTTTTGTTTCAGCATTCTTGCTGATCTGTGGGTTCACCGCTGTAGGAATGATCTCCCTAGCTTTGGCCTGTATTGGCTGAACTGTTGTGTCAGCTATGCTGCCTGCGAAACACTTATTGATGGCTTGAGATTCAATGGTGGATTTGAACACCTTGAATACCATCTCCTTTTCCTGGACCCTTAGTATCAGTTCTGCCTTTTCTACATCAATTAGGGCTCTCCCGGTTGCAAGAAATGGTCTCCCTAAAATGATAGGTATTTCATCATCTTCTTCCATGTCAAGGATGAGGAAGTCTGCTAGGAAGAAGAACTTTCTCACCTTGACAAGCACATCTTCCATTATGCCTCTGGGGTGCACAACGGTTCGGTCAGCTAGTTGTAGATTAACTGTGGTTGGTTTGGATTCCCCCAAACTCAATCTCTTGAACACAGACAGAGGCATGAGATTGATACTAGCCCCTAAGTCACAAAGTGCCCGATTGCATGTTACGTTTCCAATAGTGCAGGCAGATTGAAGCTTCCTGGATCTTTCAACTTAGGAGGCAGTTTCTTTTATAGGATTGCGCTGCACTCCTCTGTCAGCGCTACTGTCTCATAATCCGCCAACCTTCTTTTCTTACAGAGGATCTCCTTCATGAACTTCACATAACTCGGCATTTGTTCTAAGGCTTCAGCAAATGGAATGTTGATGTGCAGTTTTTTAAAGACCTCCAGAAACTTAGAAAACTACTTGTCAAGAGAACTTTTTCTAAGTTTCTGAGGGTACGTTATCTTCACCTGCGGTGTGTCAATAACTGTTGGTGGTATTCTTTGGTCCGCAGGAAGATCTTCTATGATTACTGCATCCCCGAGCTCATTACCTCACTGGGATCACCCTTTTTTTCTGGACATATTTGGGGTGAACCTGTTTCCATCTGTTTGCCACTTGTCACATCAACTGCATGTCACTCCTTTTGTGGGTCTATACCAGTATTGCTAGGGCGGTTCCCTTGCATACCTTTGCTCAGCTTGCTAGTTAGTTTTCCCAGCTGCATCTCTAGGTTCCTAATGGATAATCTGGTCTCCTCGATGAACTGACTTTGGGTGTTTGAGAGTGCCCAAAGAACTGCTCTCAAATCATCTAACCTGCCTGAATGAGCCTGATTCTGTGGTAGATGAGTTAGTCCTTGAGGATTCTGGCTTTCGGTGAGCCTGAATAAGGCCTCCTGCAGCTCATTTCACTCCTCTTGCGGAGCCTGTGGTCTAAATTGATGCGGTGGACAAAGGTCATAGTCCTGCATTCCCTGATAGTGATAGTCCATGTACCTATATTTGACTTTACCTGCAAGATTACACAAACAACAAAAAGTGATAAAAAGATGCTCTCAGAACAAGTCAGAAACTTGTTCTGGAAGCGACCAAATTAGAAATCACAAATAGACAGTTCGATATTAGAAGTACGTCAGTCCCCGGCAACGGCGCCAAAAACTTATTAGCGATATTTCGAATGCTCTCGCAAGCGTACGCATCATTGACAAGTAATATAGTCTGATAAGACCGAATATCATCCTCAGAGACTGGTTTCTAATTACCGTTCATCTATTTTATGTTATCTATTTGGAAATCGATATTTGAGTTGAGTTTTTGTTTAACTACTAGAATAATTGCAAGAATTACTGAACTATTTAAGTTGTAATCAATTATGAATGAATTAGGGCTTCCAAAATCCTCGACTATCCACTCTATTCAATCCTTAATGCAACTAGAATGACTTCTTCTTCTACGTTAAGATAGCGGTTAACTAAATCATCTTATATTAGGTTAGGACATATAATCACTCAACCCGATCGTAACCCTTCTATATTTCTATGATAGGATTTACCACATAGGAGGATTAAGAACGAGAATCTATAATGCTACACAAGTATCGAATGCGTCGTCCGCGATTTTAACCTATGTCTAGTCAATTACAACATATTCAAATCTCTCCTCTCGGTTCTTGATTCGAAATCATATATATTATGATAATTAGTGATCAATTAATTATCAAACATTCATACCAATTATTGACTAAATCTTAATCAAGTGAAGAAAAAATCAAACTATTACATTTATTCATGAATAGAAGTTTCAAGCGATTCATAAGGAAAGCCCTAATAAAGTGTTTAGCTCCTAGCCATAGTCACGCTAAGAACTAACACAAAATCCATACATAAACTGAATTACGAAAGAAAAGAAATTACTGCGAACTAAGTATCCAATTATAGTCTCCCTTGTTGTCTTGTGTTCTGCTATGTTGTAGAATGACCAACTTCCCTCCAAGAATAATCCCTAGTTATTTTGTATCTATCAAATTTCGTGTCCTATGGATCAATTTGTCCTTTGTCAATTAAAACTGAATCGATTTTTAAATGCAGGTGTCGCCTGATGGCGCCGCAACGCCAATCTTACGTGGGTTTTACGTAGTTAAGCATCGCGGCCTTGATCAGCCATGGCCTTATCCGGATTTTGTCCGGGTCTTCATTTTCTGTCTTTTCCTTCCTCAGATTCCTCCTTTTATGCCCCATTTTCATTCATTTTCGCCATTTTGCCATTTTGGACCGCTGTGACTCAAAAGAAAGAAAAAAAAGTCTAATACTATACTAAACACAATGTGTAAAATACTAATTAAAAATGACTCAAAAAGGGTATATAAAATATGCCTAACAGTTACTGAAATTGATAATTCAATTCTTACTTTCTGAACTCAGAGTTCAGAAAATAAAATTTTCTCAAACCTCTGCCAAGATAACCTAGCATTCCTGACAAAGGAATATACCACAACAAGGCTTGCGGTCGAAAAGATACTCGCGTGCGATCCCTTTAGTAAAGACTCCAAGAATATCAACTATAAGTTTATATCTCATGTCTTTACATGTTTCAATTGTAACGTAATCATTCCAGAGATAAAATTGTTGGGGTAAGTAAGTTAAACAAATTTTAAACTTCCGATATGCCTTACTTACGTGTTTTAGACCCAACAACACCCTACAGTGGTATCAGAGCTCAAATTGGTTCAATGATTACGTAACAATTGAAAGACATAATAATATGTGTTAAACATAAAAAATGATTTTAATCTGAATTAAAACAAGGTCACTTGAAATCCGACATACCATGACTGAACGATTGACCTTTGTAGTCACCCTAAATTATCAACTACGCTAAATCGAGGAAGTCATTCCGTTCTAGATCAAACTAAGCCTAGTGCAGAAACCGGTTCATTGCGAACATGGTGCACGAAGAAGAACGAGTAGGAATGGATGATGGTTGACATGTGTGTTATTGATATTGGTTGGTGATACGAAATGATACGTGATCTGATCCATAAAATTAGATTTAGGGTTTGGACGATTCTTGAAATCAACACAAAAACCGTTCTTACAGGACGTCAGTGTTGCGGCACTTGCTAGGATTTCAGGGAGGCGTTGCGGCCCCATGGTGGAGCGTCGTGGCTCCGATCAAGGTAACAGGCTAGAGTCGCGGATCGAGTCCGAAATCGTGATTAAAATCTCGTTTTAAAATTTGGAACTTAATGGACCTAAAGCGCCACGGCCCCATGGTGGAGAACCGCAGCTCTGACTTATGAAACAGAAACCAACAGTTTCTGCCCCGCAAGTGTCGCGGCTCCATGGTGGAGCGTCGCGAAGCCAGATGTCTAGAAAGCAAATTTTTTTTAGAAAGTTAACCCATAATTATTATTATACAGTATATTTAGTATACTATTTTATGTGCTAAATGATCATCATTTATTATACTAGAATAGCGTCCGCAAATAATGCTTGGGTAGGCGGCGCCCAATATTAGTTTAGTGTCCGTAAATTATGCTTGGGTAGGTGGCGCCCAAATATATGTTTAACTGCTTATATCATGGTTTAAGTAATGTTTGAAGCATGTTAAAGTTGATCTTGGTTAAAACCCTGAATTAAAATATTTCCCAAATATTAATAAAAGTCTCATTAAAATGAATATGTCGTCCGTTATAATTGATTGTAGTGCAAAATCCTTTTCGGCGAGATGAGTATTTATACCCCAGCATTTGCTCTATGTCTACGAGGACTCAGACTCTTTCATAGATGCATGTTAAATGTAGAAGTATGTGATAAACCTTCATGGGTATTTACGCCATAGAGTTTGCTCTATGAAGGCAAAACCCACTTAGATACATAATTGCAGTCGCTTAACGGGGTTGACTTGCTAGAATGTCTTGGCGCCTCAGTGTAGACAAGCTGAGGGACGCAGATCGTTATTGTTTAGAACATTCGATCAACCAAGAGTTGCAAATTGTTTGCAATTGGTTTAGAGACCTACCAAGTTATGTTGTTGAAGTTATCAGCCTCAGCAAATGCGGAGATAACATGAACCTGGATCTTGGCCCATTATGACTATATTTGATATAAGTCTGTATTCTTTCATGGGGTGGAAGAATATGTTAAAATAGTGAAAACTAATTAAACTAAAGGCCATATTAAATTAGTTAACGAATGTGATCAATAGAAATTATATTAGAATGCTAATTTCAAGTCTATCTTTTCTTCAGTTTATAATGTCGAATCTGTCACTTAAAATGTTGGTAGAAACAAACAAACTGACTGGAGCAAATTTCCCTTACTGGTTAAGAAATCTACGATTAGTGTTAAAACTAGAAAGAATTAAGTATGTGTTAGACATAGTATTCCCCACAGTCACTGCTGAAGATTCTGCTGAGTTTGCCCTGTTTGACAAGGCAGCCTATCAGAAATATCTAGATGATGCTACCCTAGCACAGTGTATAATGTTGTCAATGACTGTAGAGTTACAGAGGCGACATGAAAACATGGGTCCCAACGAGATGTTGAAACATTTGAAGAATATCTATGACTCACAGTCTCAGACAATGGAGTATGAATTGTTGAGAGATCTATTCAAGTGTAAGCTGAACGAAGAGGGTCCAGTGTCAACACATTTTCTGAAGATGAATGGGTTAATAGAGAGGTTGACTTCGATTGGAATGAAGTTGCCTATAAATGTCTCTGTCAACCTGATCCTGAATTCGCTTTCTGGTTCATTTGAGAATTTCATTATGAACTTCAACATGAATGGAACCAAGGTGAATCTTCCAGAACTTCACAACATGCTAAAAACTTATGAGGGACATTGCACAGATCCAAGAGAAGATAAGACACTAGGTACTTCTGGACCTGTTGGATAATGCATGTTTGTTATTGAGATAAATATGTCTATAAGTAAATCTCACTGCTGGGTATTAGATACCGCATGTGGCTCTCACATTTGTAATAATTGATCGGTGTATTTTATATACATTTTTCGAGTCAGTTTTAGTTAGTCTTTTGTCCCTTTTTGTACAAATAAGTGTCGTATTAGGATAGTTTTTCTTTCTTTTGAGTCAAAGTGGTTAAAATGGCAAAATGGCGGAAAAAGAGCTAAAAGAGAGCAAAAGAGGAGGTTCCAGAGCTAAAAACAGAGAAAGTGGCGAACGAGGCAAAAACCCAGACAAGCGCCGCTCCTGCGATCGAAGCGAGGCGCGGCGCCTAATATCCAGAGAGGCTGCAGAAGTCCCAGCGCCGCGGCGCCTTATGTCAACAGTGCGAGCGCGGCGCCTAATCATCGTGAGAGGCTGAAGTTGCAGCCGCGCGCCTCGCAGCCAGAGAATCGGTCGCGGCGCCAAATCACCCGGCGACCACGAGTTCCGCGCCGCGCTGTGGTGCAGCAGCCGACGCGAAAAATCAGGGTTTTGACGATTTTCTGGGCCAAGCCTGCAGGAAAAAGTTAAGGGCGGTTTTCAGCCTATAAAAGGAGAACCCTAGGCAGATTTTAAGGGTTCCCCTTCTTGCACAACTCAAGATTTCTTGCTTGGAGATTGGAGACCATAATTTAGTACTTTCTTTTCCTTTTTCTTTTCTTTATTTCAGTTTTTGTATGATGAACCTAGAATTAGTTCTTGTCATGTCTATGACTAGGAACTAATTCTTTTATAGGGCTTTCCATGTTAATTCTCTAGAACTTATGTTATGAATTAATGCATGTCTATGGTTATTATTCTTCTTGAGAAATTTATCCAATAATTGCTATGAATGCTTGGTAATTAATTGACAACTAATTATCACTATATGATTTCTAATTTACTTCGAAATGAGAGATTGTGAATATGCTGTAAGTTGGGTAGACATTCTTGGATTGGGGATGAAAATACCTCAATTATTTATGTAGCGTTAATGAGAGGCTTAAAAACCCTAATTTTGTGCATGGTGCGTGACGGTTAACTAGGTTTTTGTTCTTAATCCTCCTATAGAGTTATCCTTATCACCGAAAGGTAGGTAAGGTGCAATACTGGAGTTGAGTGTTTATATATCCTTAACGGGAATATAAAACGATTTCGTAAACCTGCTAGCTCCGAGAGAAGAAGACCACAATTCGTTGCATTAATAAATAACATAAGCGGATAGTTGAGGAGACATGGAAGTCATATTCCCATCACAACTGAAGTAAACCCATTAGTTAAATTAGTCTTTATAATTCTTAGTTATAAACAACAAAATCACATATCAATCACCAAATAGATACCAAAAGATAGATAGTTGGTACTTGAACCCTAATCCTTGTGGACGATATTCGGTCTTACCAGGACTATATTACTTGTCACGATAACGTGCACTTGCGTTTAAGTGTGTGCATCTTTTCGCGCATCAAGTTTTTGGCGCCGTTGCCGGGGATTAGGCATAGTTCAATATCAAATTTGTCTATTTTTAATTTCTAATTTGTTTTTAATTTTAATTTTAATTTTTAATTTTTACGTTTTTGTTATTTTTCGGAAAGAAATCAGGGTACCTTGATTTGTTGTTTGTTTTTGATCTATTTCAGGAAATCAGTTTATGCGAAGGAGAAGAGGAGCAGACACTCTTGTTCCCTTCAATCCAGAAATTGAGAAAACCTGTAAATGTAATGAAAGAATCGTGGATTGCAACTTTGATAGAGATGGGCGGTGTTCAAAACAACAACATGATGAGAAGGGTTAGGTGAAAATCAACCTAACCCAGAATGCCTCTAAGTGCCAATAGACGTAGAGGAGAGAGTCCAAATCCAAAAGAAGTTTGGGAGACTATGTCGCCAAGAGTGAATGGAGCACAGATGCATTAGGCTCCTGCACAGAGCCAACAACTTGAGATAAAACCGCGATTCTCGAGCACGGTACAAAGACACAGTGCAATTCGGAGGATCGCCATCGGAGGATTCATATGCACATAGCTAATTTCTTGGAGCTATGTGCAACTTTCAGATATAACGGTGCATCGATGATGTCATCAGATTGAGGCTCTTTCCTTCTCACTCGTGGGATAGAGCAAAAGTATGGTTGAATTCCTGCCGATTCAATTTTTACTTGGCAAGAAATGCGAAATTCCTAGCCAAGTTCTTTCCCATGCAAAGCAAAGAAAATTGAGAGGAGTTGAACAACTTCTACCAAGATGGAGAATCCTTATATGAAGCTTGGGAAAGGTTCAAGGATTTACAGAAAGTGCCCACACCATTGCATTGAGTTGTGGAACTTGGTCCACATCTTCTACAACGGGGCGAGCAAAGACAACCGTAACCATTATAGATGCAGCGGCGTGGGGCATTCATGAGGAAAACAGCCACGACGCCACGAGTTATTAGAAGATATGGCCACCAACAACCATGTCACGTAAGAGGTCGACAAGTGGGAGAAGAACGGTGGAGTCCACGAAATAGATGCTATCACGCTTGAATGCCCAGTGCCCTTCTAGCAAAACACTGGCAAAGAACATACGATGTCGGTGAATGCGCGCAGATGCCTAAAAGTGAGATATGTGGGCCCACATACATTCGATAGGTGTCCTTCACCGATCCCAATAATATACCAATGGAGCAGAAGAGTCAGCCGCTGGTAACTATCGAGGCCACAAAACAATCCATACTCCAACACTTATAATCGGTGGAGAATCACCCAAATTTCTCATGGAGAGAGACCGGGCGCAGAATCAATACAGGCGCATGTAATCCAAAGAACGAGTCAGCCTCTTCATTCAGCCCCACACCAATTCAATGCACCACCAAGAAGAGGCGACGAGCCGAGAGCACTTTGTTGGCACTTACAACGCCTGCACCCGCTCGGATGTGGCTAGATCCTCATTCAGAACTTGAAACACAAGTGGTCAGCAAAGCAGCAAACAAAGAGCACGAGGACATTGCCAAGCAACACAGAGGTAAATCCGGAGCAATGTCAGCAAGACAATTGAGAAGTGGCAACAATGAGCAGAATACCTCACCAAGAGTTGAGAAGAAGGCAGAGATAGAAAAAGAGAAGGTGATTGAGCCTAGCCCAGTAGTAGAGAAAACTCCGGAAAAGGCGGTTGATTACAGCGGAAGGCGGTTGATAAACAATTCTCCAAATTCTTGGAGACATTCAGGAAGCTGCATATCAACATACCTTTCATAGAAGCATTAGAGCAGATGCCCTCCTATTTCAAGTTCATGAAGGAGATCTTGGGGAAGAAGAAGAAGCTGGCAGAATACGAAATAGTAGCACTGACAGAAGAGTGTAGTGCTATCTTGCAGAAAAAGTTGCCACCAAAGCTAAAACACTCAGGGAGCTTTACACTACCTTGCACAGTGGGCAGGGTGACATGCAATAGAGCTCTGTGTGATTTGGGGGCAAGTATAAATCTGATGCCCTTATCAGTATTTAAAAGATTGGAGTTGGGTGAGGCCAAACCAACCACAGTAAGCTGCGGTGGCAGCCGGGATGATGGTTCATCCAAGAGGCAAGATTGAGGACGTGATTGTAAAAGTAGGAAAATTCTTCTTTCCTGCAGACTTCCTCATTCTTGATATGGAAGAAGATGCGGAAATCCCTATCATATTGGGGAGACCATTCCTAGCAACGGGGAGAGCTTTGATTGATGTTGAAAGAGGAGAGCTGACATTAAGGGTGGAGAATGAAGAAATGGTGTTTAAAGTTTTTAAACACGTCATTGAGCCACAAACCATGAGTGGGTGCTTTGCAATCAGCACCATCAAACCCCCCTGCGAGCCAATACAAGTCAACCAAAGGAGATGAGCCCAGCGAAGTGCATGGTTTGCCAAACCCCACGTGTTCGGTATGTATTCTGAACTCCCCTGCGATAATGCTAAGAGGAAAAGAAAAAGAAAACGTAAAATGTGGAGAAAATGGATTAGTTGCGGGCTTGACCCACCCCACATTTATTAAATTAAGGAACTTGCGTCCGGCTAAAAGACGTTAAAGACAGCGCTACTTGGGAGGCAACCCAACGTTTTCAATTATGTTATTTCAATTCCTGTCTTTAGTTTATTTTATTTTGTCTAGAAACGATCTCACGGTCTTGGGTTCTAGTGTACGTATTTGTGATTGACAGGTATAGGCAAATACATTGAAGGGCGAAAAACTGAAGAAAAACGAGGATTTCCAGAAAAGCGGGTAAGCACCGTGGCGCTAGGAAGCGGCGCGCTAAAAGAATCAGAAGTTTAAGCGCCGCAGGAAGCGAAGCGGCGCAAAAATCCAGAAAAAAATGCCAAGTTTAGCCGCGTATATTTCAGTATGGAATCAGAAGGAGGGCGAGGATATCAGGCGCGGCTAAAAGCAGGCCGCACTGGCGGAAATCCAGAAACGTAAAAACGCCCAGAAATCAGATTTTCCCCAAATTCAAAACCAAAACCTAACCCCTCTCCTCCAAAAACACACGAAAAATCCAAAAATTTGCCCACAAATCCTCCACAAATCCAACCCAACCACAACCAAAACTCTTAAATTCCTTAAAACACTTAGCTATCTCAAACAACAAAGCTCCATTCCATAGCCTCAAACCACCATTTGAAACAAGAACAGCTTGAATCTTCTCATAAAAAGGTAATTTTTTTCTGTTCTTAAGTTCTTTACTGAAGTCACAGGAGGTAGTAGTTGAGGGAGTATTGTAGTTGTGAAGTAGTTTGGGTGCTGAAAAATTGATTGTGAAGTTTGGAGAAAGAATAGACAAGAAGGGTGTGGGTACTGGGTAGTAGAGTTGAAGTTTGAGGGTGTTGTGTTTAACTGCTAGTTGTTGATTGTGTTGGGAAACATTTGTGCCACTAAGTTGTAAGCTGCAGAAATTGTTTTAACCATGGCCACCAGGAAGAGAAGAGCCTCCACATCCACCCCAGCCCCGCAATACGATGATACTAGGTTTGTGAGCTACCAAGCCTTCCAAAGATACAAAAAGCTTGATACCAGACCCTTAATACCGGAAAGTGAATGGACTACCAGAGGGAGTCATTTGGGAAGGAAGATGTTTATGAGCCCATTCGGGCAATGATTGAGTTAAGGGGGTGGAGGATATTTGTAAATCCTGAGAAAATAGCACCAATGAACACAACAATGGTGCGTGAATTCTATGCCAACTTTCCGGAGAAGGTGGAAAGGGGATGCTTTGTAAGGGGAACTTATGTGCCTGTGACAGCAGGGAATGTAAATGCACAATTGAAGATGGTTGATGTAGAAGAAAGAAGTAATTGGAATCACTTTAGAACATGGTCTAGGAGCACCAACAACATCAACTGGAATGCCGTCGCAGACACAGTAAGCTACCCTGGGGCTGCATTTGATATTGGAATAAATGGATCAAGAGCACTGAGAAGGTGCCAATTCAACAAAGCATCCAAGGGTTGGCTATATTTCATCAGTGCCCGCATGATTCCATCCACGCACTTCACCAGAGTGCCAGAAAATAGGATTAAGCTGATATATGGAATTATGAGGGGGATGACGATTGATGTGGGGAAAGAGATAGTGCAGAGCATTGAAGAAATCAGCAGGTTGGTGACAACAGGTGGATTGGGACATGGCTCACTTATCACTAATCTATGCGCCTTCCATGGGGTCCCAACCCTACCCACTGATACTCATGAGAGAAACCAACTGCCGGTGTCCTGTGGGATAGTGCACTCTTTTCCGCACCAAGCCCCGTGACGGGCGGAGTACAACCACCAGCAGCAGCAGCAGCAGCAGAGGCCGCAATGAACGAACATGAGCCTGAAATAGGGGCTCAATATGCGGCAGGACCTAGCCACCAGCCAACCACAGAAGCAGAACCTCCAGTTCCTATGATGGAGCAAGTGCTCCAGAACCAAAGAATGATGATGCAACATTTCGACACAATGATACAAGGACAAAATGAGTTGAGACAGGGACAACATGAGTTGCGACAAGGGAAACAAGAATTGAGGCAGGAGCAACAACAGTTGCACCAGCAATTTGACGAGATGAGTTCCCTGTTCAACCAATGGTCGATGCATTATCCACCGCCACCACCACCATTTTAGCCAAGTCTGTAAGTGTCTTATTTCTTTTATTGTCTTTGAGTCTACACACATTGGGGACAATGTGTGAGTTAAGTTTGGGGGGTGTTTTATTTGTGTCTTGTTATGTTTTCATTTAAGTTTATTTTTTATTTTTTATTATTGTTTTATGTTTATTTTGAGTCACCAAATTTTTTTTTTCTTTCTGAGTCATAATTGACTGTCAAAGATCATGTATGCTGTAGTTACTAGAAACACCTAGTGAAGTAAGGTGGAATAATGTAATGGAATAAAAGCAACTCTATAAACACTTAGGTTAAATATGCCAAAAACTCACAAAATCTGTCTATTTGGAGTTTCTTGCTTGAATTATGCATGCTAAATGATGAATACTTATGTGTTATGATTGCTTGCTATTTGAGGCGAAATAGTTAGGATATGCATGTTAGGGAGATGACTCAGGCATTTCTTTGATAGTCAATTCTTACCATTCTTTTCTATCCCGGACTTTAAAAAAAAGTATCCCTAGTCAGCCTCATTGAGCCTAAACATTGAAACTTCTTCTTTTACACCCTATATTCCCACAAATTGTGCCATAAGTAAAAATATGAAATAGTGGAATAAATTATGTTAAAAAAGAGACAAAAAGAGTGAATGAGCTTGTTGCACCCCAATAAAAAAGTAATAAGAAATAGGCAAAAGCCTAAGTTTGGGGGTGCTTGTCATTATTATATACTTCACTCTCCCAAAAGAAAAGAGGGAAAAGATAGAATCGAAGTGAAGGAAAGAACAAAAAGAAAAGGGAAATACTGAAAAGCTAAAGAGCTTATGGTACACAGAATGAGCCTAAAAAGCCTATTTTTACCTACCTATACCTAAGCCTACATTACAACCCTTAAAGTCCTGAAGATCTCTTTTATGCATATCCAGGATTAGTGGAGAATAGCAAGTAAGCATGCCATAAGATTTTTGAATTTACAAGCATGATTTAGTATATTGACTTTCATTAAGCATGATAAATATGAGTTTGCGAAATATCTAGCTTAATGTGTTTAGTGTGCTGAAATTTCATGTTATATGTTCCTGCATATTATTCTGCTAACCTTCATGTTTTTCTAGATAACACTAATGCAGCAAAAGTGATCAATGTCAGTGAGTCTTTTATTTTCGTTTCTTGAGTCTTTTCTTTCTTTCTTTCTATCTTTGCTCGAGGGCGAGCAAAGGTTAAGTTTGGGGGTATTTGATCGGTGTATTTTATATACACTTTTCGAGTCAGTTTTAGTTAGTCTTTTGTCCCTTTTTGTACAAATAAGTGTCGTATTAGGATAGTTTTTCTTTCTTTTGAGTCAAAGTGGTTAAAATGGCAAAATGACGGAAAAGGAGCTAAAAGAGAGCAAAAGAGGAGGTTCCAGAGCTAAAAACAGAGAAAGTGGCGAACGAGGCAAAAACCCAGACAAGCGCCGCGGCGCCTCCTGTGATCGAAGCGGGGCGGCGCAATATCCGAGAGGCTGAAGTCCTGCAGCGCGCTTTATGTCAACAGTGCAGGTCGCGACGCCTAATCATCGAGAGGCTACGAGTTGCGTAGCGCATGGCCTCGCAGCAGAGAATCGTGGTCGCGCCAAATCACCCGGCGACCACGGTTCGGCGGCGCCGAATGCAGCTGGCGCACGCGGAAAAATCGTGTTTTGACGATTTTACGGGCCAGCTGCAGGAAAATTTAAGGGCGGTTTTCAGCCTATAAAAGGAGAACCCTAGGCAGATTTTAAGGGTTCCCCTTCTTGCACAACTCAAGATTTCTTGCTTGGAGATTGGAGACCATAATTTAGTACTTTCTTTTCCTTTTTCTTTTCTTTATTTCAGTTTTTGTATGATGAACCTAGAATTAGTTCTTGTCATGTCTATGGCTAGGAACTAATTCTTTTATAGGGCTTTCCATGTTAATTCTCTAGAAACTTATGTTATGAATTAATGCATGTCTATGGTTATTATTCTTCTTGAGAGATTTATCCAATAATTGCTATGAATGCTTGATAATTAATTGACAACTAATTATCACTATATGATTTCTAATTTACTTCGAAAGGAGAGATTGTGAATATGCTGTAAGTTGGGTAGACATTCTTGGATTGGGGATGAAAATACCTCAATTATTTATGTAGCGTTAATGAGAGGCTTAAAAACCCTAATTTTGCGCATGGTGCGTGACGGTTAACTAGGTTTTTGTTCTTAATCCTCCTATAGAGTTATCCTTATCACCGAAAGGTAGGTAAGGTGCAATACTGGGGTTGAGTGTTTATATATCCTTAACGGGAATATAAAATGATTTCGTAAACCTGCTAGCTCCGAGAGAAGAAGACCATAATTTGTTGCATTAATAAATAACATAAGCGGATAGTTGAGGAGACATGGAAGCCCTATTCCCATCACAACTGAAGTAAACCCATTAGTTAAATTAGTCTTTATAATTCTTAGTTATAAACAACAAAATCACATATCAATCACCAAATAGATACCAAAAGATAGATAGTTGGTACTTGAACCCTAATCCTTGTGGACGATATTCGGTCTTACCAGGACTATATTACTTGTCACGATAACGTGCACTTGCGTTTAAGTGTGTGCATCTTTTCGCGCATCAATAATATGAAGTGTCTTACTAACAACAAAAAGGTCTGACTATGGGAGGTAGACCTACGCATTGGAAATAGAGCACAAGTGGATGCTGAACGCGTGAGAACTTATAGACTAAATTTACCTTCAGGATTTTGTTTAGAACTAAATAATTGTTATTTTGTTCCTTCATTGACGAGGAATATTATTTCTATCACAGTGTTAGACACTGAGGGGTTTTCCTCATTCATTACCAATGACAGTTATGTATTGTCTTTTAATGGTTTTGTTTGTGGAAATGATCCGCTTGTGGATGGATTGTATGTTCTAAACTATAGTCGTAAAATATTCAATGTACAAAATAAACGAGCTAAAATAAGTAATCCAAGAAACCCCGCCTACTTATGGCACTACAGACTTGGTCACATCAATGAATCAAGGATAACAAGATTAAGGAAGTTAGACTACCTAGAACCATTTCACTTAGAGTCCTATGGTAATTGTGAATCTTGCTTGAGAGGAAAGATGACCACCAGGCCACTTTATGGGAAAAGGGTGCGTGCCAAAGAGGTGCTTGAGTTAGTCCATACCGATGTATGTGGGTCATTTTTAACTCAAGCTAAGGGAGGCTTCCCTTACTTCATCACTTTTACAGATGATTTCACAAGGTTTGGGCATGTGTATCTTAAGAAACACAAGTACGAAGCTTTTGAGAAATTCAAGGAGTACAATTTAGAAGTAGAGAAGCAACTTGAAACAAGTATCAAGACCATTCGATCAGATCGAGGAGATGAGTACTTAAGTAAAGAATTTCTAGATTACTTGAAGCTTCATGGAGTCCAATCACAATGGACATCTCCCGGAACGCCACAAATGAATGGTGTTGCTGAAAGGAGAAATCGAACCCATTTAGATATGGTTAGATCCATGATGAGCTTCTCAGCTCTGTCAACATATATTTGGGGATATGGATTGCAAAGCTCAATATATATTCTGAATAGATTTCCTTCACAGTTAGTAGATAAAACACCATATGAGATATGGAATGGCAAGAAGTCAGCACTTAAAACACTTGCGACCCTGGGGGTGCCCTGCATATGTAAAGAAGTTTCTTACTGACAAGTTGGAATCCAAAAGTGAGAAGTGTTATTTTGTGGGGTATCCAAAAGAAACTAGGGGATACTATTTCTATCTTCCTGGAGAACATAAGGTCATTGTTTCTAGAAATGCAATTTTCCTTGATGAAGACTATGTCTAGAAGGAACAGAGTTGCAATAAGATAGAACATGAAGAAATTCAAGAAGCACAAGATAATACAGAGGTTGAACCCTTGTCAAATGACCTAGGCAAGGATTCAGTGGGAGTATTTGGTGAACATTGGGTACTTAGAGTACGCACTTTAGCCAATGAGAGTGTTGTGAGAGATAATGCAGAAATGCAAGACTCTCATACACAACCAATGAACGATGATACAATAGTTGTACATCATCCCATTCAGAAAAGACATGAAAATGACATTACTGAAAGCTCTCAAGGTGGTGGATTGTCCAACACACAAACACCTTCTCACAATCAGAATACAACAAACACAGAAACGCAAAATATTCAACTCCGTAGGACCACTAGAACTCATCATCCGCCTGAAAGACTTAATGTATTTGTTGAAACACACAATGAGATAAATGTTCCTGATGACGATGAACCTACAACCTACAACGAAGCTATGTTAGACATTGATTCGCAAAGATGGAAAGAAGCCATGAAATTCGAAATGGACTCAATGTACATCAATCAAGTGTGGAACTTGGTTGATTTGCCAACAGGGGTTAGACCCATAGGATGCAAATGGGTCTTCAAGAAGAAGATTGATGCATATGACAAGGTGATGCACGGTTTAATGCACACACTTTAACGCAAGTGCACGTTGTCGAGTCAAGTAATATAGTCTTGAAGACCGAGTTATCGTCCTCAGGGATTAGTGTTCAAGTACCAACTTCTATTCTTTGTTATCTATTTGGTGACCGATATTTGAGTTGTTGATTATAACTAACAATTATAAAGACTAATTAACTATGTGTTTACTTCAGTGATGATGGAAATAGGGCTTCCAAGTCTCCTCAACTATCCACTTATATTACTTATTAATGCAATTAACTATGGTTCTTCTTCTTTTGGAGATAGCGGGTTTACTAATTCGTTTTATACTCCCGTTAAGGCTATATAAACACTCAACCCCAGTAGCGCTCCTTTCTACCTTTCGGTGATAAGGATGACTCTATAGGAGGATTAAGAACAAAACCCCTATTAATGCTACACAAATAATTGAGGTATTTTCATCCCCAATTCGACCTATGTCTACCCAACTACAGCATAGTCACAACCTCCTCCTTTCGAAGTTTTATTAGAAATCATATAAATAATGATAATTAATGATCAAGTAATTACCAAGCAATAAATTCATCTATTGGATAAATCTCAACAATAAGAAGAACAACCATAAACATGCATTAATTCATAAAATAAGGTTCAAGTGAATTGACATGGAAATCCCTATATTAGAATTAGTTCCTAGCCATAGACATGACAAGAACTAATTCAATATCCAACATAAAACTGAAAATAAAGTAAAAGAAAGGAAAGAAAATACTTAAGAATGAGTCTCCAAGCCTTCTAGCATCTAAGGGTTGTGTTGTGGAATATTTACAAGATGGATTGGTGGATGGATGGATGTAGAATGGTGAATGGTGGAATGGAGAATGAATTCTTCAAATGATGTAGAGACTATTTATAGACCAAGAATCCTTTAGGTGAAGGGTTAAGGATTATGTAGGTAGGAAAAGTTATTAGAATCCTTTTAAGTAAGGGTTTTAAGGTAGGAAAAGTTATCCCTTTAGGTAGGAAAAGTTATCCCTTTAGGACTCTGAAAACATGTCAAATTCTCGAGAACTTCATAAATCCAGCGTCTGTATGCAGATCAGAAATGGCGCCTGAAAATCAGCAACTTTCGGAACATTGAACATTGGGCCGTGCGGCCTGCCACGCCGGCCATGCTTGGCCGGCGCGTTTCCGCGGATTCCGTTTCGTCGTCCTTTTTTCGTCCGGACTTCGTCTGATCTCCACTATAATTTCCGGAACTTCTTAGACTTCATTTCTTGGCCCTTTTAGTGTGCAATTCCATCTCATTTATGCTCATTTCATCTCCTTTTCGCCATTTCTCCATTTTTGACCGCTGTGACACAAAAGAAAGGAAAATGACCCTAATACTATACTAAACATAAATGAAATGAGTAAAATACTAACTAAAAATGACTCAAAAGGTGTATATAAAATACACTGATCACAAGGTACAAACTTATAAGGCAAGACTGGTGGATAAATGTTATAATCAACGGCCTGGGGTCGATTATGATGAAACATTTTCACCAGTTGCAAAGATCAAGTCCATTCGGATTTTGCTTGTAATAGCTGCATACTATGATTATGATATTTGGCAAATGGATGTTAAAACTGTATTCATCAATGGTAATCTAATTGAGGAGGTTTATATGATACAGCCAGAGGGTTTTTGTCACGCCCTTTTCCGACCGCGACATTTATTTTAAAACTCCTGCTTAATAAAAAGTTAGAAAATAAAATAAATGCCAAAAGTGCAAAAGAATGCTAAAGATGTTAAGGAGGTGCTAAAAGGTTAAAGTTTAAAAGTAAAAGGTGTTAAAATGCTAAAAGTGCTAAAAAGGTGCTAAATGCTAAAGGGTTCGCGGAGTCGCCACCTAATTAATTTGGGTGAATTAGGACACCTAAATGTTAACTAGTTTAAAGTAAACATTAACTCCATTATAATAGTCTGCAAAATTGTGAGATTCTGGGCAAGGGTTCTTTATTGTCCTAGAGGGAAGGGGTTAGGCACCCTAAAGGATCCGCTAACTTGCGGTTGTCCGTTCAAACCTAGGGTTAATTATTTATGCTAAGGATGCGCGTTTTGAAAATATAAAAGATGCTTCCAAATATTTTTATAAAAGGAGGCATGTTGATAAAAGTTTGTAACATTAATGCTATAGAAAAAAAAATATATATAAAGTTTTAAAGTGTGCATTTATATTGTTTATGATGTAGGCGGTGCAAAGTTGATTTATGGACTATAGATATGCATTTATCTGCGAAATCAGAGAAGTGGTGCGTTAATTTTAAATATGCAATTTTAATGATTTAGGCAAAGATTAGATATGAAATGACAAGCCTAAGATAAATAATTAGAAGTGCATTTAATTCTAAATCACCTTCCCACCTTTTATGTTCAAAGACTAATTGAGCTAGCTCTCCTATTAATTACAAAGTTAAATAATAAAATTGCAATAAACAAATAAAGGCATAAAATGAGGCAATTAGATTTAAAGAGTAAGAGGAGTTGAGACGGATGACAACGTCATCTTGTCCTATTTTTGTTTAGGAATTTACAGGCGGGAATGCGAATGCGGATGTGCATAGACGCGGGTTGCCATTTGAAGTAGCTCGTGATGAGTCTCGCCGTGAGACTCTTCATTTTGCTCCGATGCATTTCATGTAAAAATAAAGAAAGATAAGGATTAGTATATGCCCAAAAATATCGAATCAAAGTCTGAAGCATGTAACGCGACCTAGGCATAATCAACAGATAAGGTTATACAAAAAATAATGCAGTTATATGAAGATGTAATAGTCAGCAAGTAAACTGAATGGGCCTAACCCACACATGCGAAAACGAGACTTATAGACCCTGGACAGCCTATGTGCAACTTTTAAACGAGGCAGTGGGCTTTGACAAACCCCAATAACTGAGGCTAATTTAGTAGTACACACACAGATGGTGATCGCTGAGCGAAACAGTCAAGTATACACCCAAAATACATACAGTATACCTGCAGATCTGCTGCAGTAAGTGCTCAAATATGCTGTAAATACACTAGTCAGATGTAGGCAGTAGGCAGAGACAGAAATAAGCCCCAAAACGTAACATTTTCAGTTTCAAAGAAAGACCAATTAATCCTACATGTGATAGAGTTACAAACTGAATGCGAGATGCAAACGGGGGATATAATACGACATGACATAGATAATGCAATATGTTAATGCCAACATCATTTAGCGACTTAATGACGGGATTCAAAATAGCTGCCAGGACTTCCCAACATTGTGACATTTAAACACTTAGATATGCATATTTCTTTACTAACCAGTTTTAAGATAAACATGATGCGATTCTGATATACTGCAGACTGCTGCGATAAGTGCTCACATATGCTGTGAATACACTAGTCAGATGTAAGCAGTAGGCAGAGACAGAAATAAGAAGCAAAACAGGCCAAAGACATAAAATACGATATACATGTTAATATACTAAACATATGGGTAATCCAGTTATTATTCAGTTGTAGCAATCGAGAGTAAAGATGCAAATTCAGCTCATAACTTTCAAATTTTAGAGAAAAGATGGTAAGCCTACACATAATGCCCCGACAAACAAATCAGGAACATGATGGCCCAATACAGAACAGACTACTGAAGAGGGATTTCAAACACACCAACTGGCCATGGTCGAGTAAAAGGCGAAGCCTGACCCCCCTACATGTATGTCCAAACATATCCTTGCCCTTTTAAAATGCTTAGAACCTATCTGATGCACACTTGGATATACATTGCAATGAGTACTCACAGAATGTTCGTATTATATATGATGTATATAGGGAGGCTCTGTTTCAGATTAAGGAAATAGCCTTGCAGCAACTTAGCACTTCAACAAACAAGAGACAGTACCAACATTATTTAATTTTCTTCTAGGCTTAATCCATTACTGGGTGATATGACGAACAATACAGGACATTTAATTGACCGAATATAATCCTCAGATAAAATAAACATGCTTTTGAGCATTCAAACGAGTTCGGATAATTTACGACGAACATATAATTACTGCATATGACACATAATACATTGTGACACCGCTACAGATTTCGAACGACGACTAGATTAAGCTTAAACGTCATTTTCCAAGAAAAACACATACACATATACAGGACATGCAACATGAACAGAATGCTAAAAAGAATGATTTTACCTTCTCCGGGCAGCGAACCGAGGCAGCATATCAAGTCGTCGATCCGCTCGGGTTTTGGTTTTGCGATGCGAATAAAAGGGCAAAGTTTGTTTGTTGATTTCTTAGCTGAAATTGAAAGAAGGGGTTTCGAACTTCCTGTTCTTGTGATGCTAATGGCCTGGGTGCTGAGCCCCCTAACTCCCTATGTCTGTCGGTTCTCCCCCGCCTTATGCGAATATGCTGGGTTTCCCCCTTCTCTGTCTTGCATGTGCTTGACCGTGAAGAAGGGTCTGGATTGCTGCGTTATACTGTGCTTACTACTGGTTTTCTGATTGAGTCAGGGATGCCCCTTCTTGTGCAGATCGACCTCCTTTATATAGTAATAATTTAGGGTTTCAATTTTGGTAAGCTCTTAGGGCTGATTTAGTGCGATTTGTGTATTGATTCTGTCGGATTTCTTGGTGTAAAATCGATTGAGGGTTGGTTAAGGTAAGTTAATATTCTGGAGCGATTTTTGTATTGTTCTTATTATGGTAGGATCTGTTATTGATTCGGTAAGGGAACGATTTGGTTATGCCGGATTCTCAGGCGATAATCTCGGCGAGGAAGGTGCGGCGATGGAGTGCGTAGGAGGGGTGCGGCGACTGTTTGCTAGGGTATTAGGGTTTGTGGGTTTTTTAGGTATGTGGATTGTGGACGAGAAGGAACTAATAGAGGGAAGGTAAAGGGCTGCTGGGGGCGTGTGGGCTGAGTATAGGGAAATAAGGGCTGGGGTAATGGGCTGATGGGTGTTGGGTCGTGCGGGTGTGGGCTGGTAAAGTAATGGGGTTGTGGGCTGCGTTTTAAAGGTTTAATTTAAGTGGGTTATTAGTTTTAGGAATTAGTTTTAGGTATTAGGTATTTAATTAGTGGTAAGTTATTTAAATTGTGATTAAATTATTTAGGTACTTTATTAGTCTGAGTTTTAAAATTATTACAATAATAAATGCGAGTGTGCTATTTAATTAGTGCTTAATATTTATAATGCGATGCCGTTATTGAAGCTTATTTATTATGCGTATTCTGCGAAGCTAAATTAAAAATTGAATTATTTAAATGCTACATGCAGATATGACACTTAAGGATTGCTTAATGTTTTTACGTAAAAAAAATGTGGTGCTGTTATTTAAAGTCTTATTTATTTATTTATTTATTTATTTTAATTTATGCTTTAAATTATTACAATAATTATGAGATTGTTTTGCGTATTAATAAATGCGACTATGCTATTTGACACGACGTCATTGCTAAATTATTTATTGACGTGTTTTATTGTTAATTATCATTTAAGAATTATGACAGGGCTTAAAATTAATATATACGGGCGCGAGACTCTAAGTGCTTAATTTTCTACGTAAGACGCGGTGCCATTATTAAATTGCTTATTTACGCATGTATTAATGTATTATTGTTGCATTTATTATTTAAAAAAATATTTGAAAATTGGTGTAATTTTATAGTTAATGACTGGGCGGGAGGGTCAAAATTGGGTGTCAACAGTTTTACATCCAAGACTCAACCAAAAGCAGTATGCAAATTACAGAAGTCCATTTATGGACTTAAGCAAGCCTCAAGGAGTTGGAATATTTGTTTTGACAAAGCGGTCAAATCGTTTGACTTTGTTAGAAGCAAAGAAGATCCATGCGTCTATAGTAAACGCACGGATGAGAGTATTGTCTTCATTGTTATATATGTTGATGACATATTAATAATGGGAGACAACAAGACTCTCATTCTGTCAGTCAAGAAATAGTTATCCAACACCTTCATGATGAAAGACTTAGGTGAAGCCTGCTACATTCTTGGAATTAGGATCTACAGAGATAGACCTAATAGATTGTTGGAACAAAGTGCTAAAACATTTCACTATGGAAAATTCCAAGAAAGAAAGTCTTCCTATGTTCAAGGCATCAAGTTATCAAAGAAATATAGTCCTTCTACTGTTACAGAACTTGAACGCATGAAGATGATTCAATATGCTTCAGCTATTGGATCAATCATGTATGGCATGACCTGTACAAGGCCAAATGTGGCCTATGCACTTAGTATGACTTACAAATTCCAGCAAAATCCTGGAGATGAACACTGGAAAGCAGTCAAGAGTATTCTTAAATATCTTAGACGAACTAAAGAATAATTCTTAGTCTATGGTTGACAAGAAAAACTAGTAGTTACAGGGTACACTGATGCTAGCTTTCAGATAGATCTTGATGACTTCAAATCTCAATCTGGTTATGCCTTCATTTTAAATGGTGGAGTAGTGAGTTGGAAAAGTTCCAAGCAAGCTACAACTGCTGATTCGACAACTGAAGCCGAGTACATTGCTGGATCGGAAGCTGGTAAGGAAGATATTGTGATATATGCGTTCTTGAAAGAACTAGGGGTTGTTTCAAGTTCCACTTATCCAATAACGATTTATTGCGACAACACTGGTGCATTTGCCCAAGCTAAGGAGCCAAGATCAACGAACAAAAACAAGCATGTACCAAGGAAATACCACATACTCAGGGAGATGGTAGAGAGAGAAAAAATAAGATTAGATTACGTTTCCACATATGAAAATCTAGCTGACTCATTTACTAAACCATTAAGTTTAGTCAAGCATAATGGTCACTTTGAAAACATGGGCATTAGATACGTTGGTGATTGGCTCTAGGCCAAATGGGAGATTGAAAATATGTATGTCCTAGAAACAATCATTTTAGGAACAAATGTACTTGAACATATTTATATTATTAATAAGATTAATATAATTTGGCATTTGTAATTATTGAATTATGATTTTGATTGTTTGTAATTATTCATTAATGTGCATCTCTTGAGCTTACATTGTCATTTGTAAAGTGAGATATTAATGATAGAACATAACTCTCAAAATAGCCTTCACTAATGATCATTGATAATGGGTTATCAATGATATATTGTAAGTCAATATGTGGTCTGCATCACATTCTTAGAGAATGTAGTATGTCTCACTTACTACTAGTATGATTACTAGTGATGGACACATAGATACTCTTAGAGGGTATTGGTATACCCTGCTGATAAACTATTTGTTATAAATGTCTAGAGTATTATCAGCATGTGGGATATAAAGGTCCTTTGACTTGAGGTCAATACGCACCTAATTTGTAGAGTAATGTACTTTGATCATGTCCTAAGCTTAAATTCCTTATAGGATAAGACATGACTTGTATTTGGTACATTGCGATGCAAACTAAGGTGGTAGTTGAGCCAAGAATAAGATTCATTCCTCGATTAGATATTCGAGAGGAAACACTCAGCTTCTCAGTGATGTTAGGTCGACCAAGTCATTGACCAATGTAAAAGACATATTTAGGATATGGTCTAGTTGTCGACTAATATAAATGGGATAAAGTGATCAAGCCATTTGGATAGACACGTGGCAAATCTTAAGCTTGATCGAGTGTATCGTGAATGAAAGGAATTTATCATCTCACATAAAGGTTGTGTTTACAGGAGTCATGTAAACGTACTTCACATATTGAGTTCGTCATATGACGCAGTCTAGGAGTTTCGTGTAAACCTTAATTTGATTAATGTCGATGTGTGACGGCCTAAAGGGTCACACTAAGTCGATTGTCTTTTCGGTCTAAGGGTATATATTGAGAGAATGTAAAATACTTGATTTAGAATCAATATATTTAAACCAATAATAAATTGTGAAATAATAAATTATTTAATTAAGTCAAAATTGGATTTTGGATTTAATTAAATCAAAACGTGCTGAAATATTAAAGCAGGGCGGAAGCGTCGCGGCTCCGGTAAGGCAGTGGGCCCAGTTCGACTGGCCCATTGCATCTCAGAATTTGGATCAGGTTTTAAGCCTAATCCTAATCTGATTTATAACCTATCCTCCCCTATATATTTAGCACTTAACCCTATTATTTTGGTTACTGAAATTGATAACTCAATTCTTACTTTTTGAACTCAGAGTTCAGAAAATAAAATCCTATCAAACCTCTGTCAAGATTTCTTAGCTTTCCTGACACAGGAATATACCACAGCAAGGCTTGCGGACGAAAGGATACTCGCGTGCCCTCCCTTTAGTAAAGACTCCAAGAATATCAACTGTAAGTTTATATCTCATGTCTTTACGGGTTTCAATTGTAACGTAATCATCCCAGAGACGGAATTGTTGGGGTAAGTAAGTTAAACAAATTTTAAACTTCCACAGTGCCTTAATTACGTGTTTTAGACCCAACAAAACCCTACAATACGTACACCGATGAAAAAAAAGACATTGACCCTAGAGAAGTCCATTCTATTTACTTGTGTCTGAAAAATATTCACTAATTTCATTTTCTTAAAGCAGAATAAAATATATTTTTCTAAAATCTAAGTTTTTCATTTTTTTTTTGTAATATGAAAATTGAAAATTGCAGTATGTGCATTTTTAATTAATTGAGACAAGTGAAAGAAGATAGTCAATGACCTTCCGAACCGAATATCAATTTAATAAAGAGAGTTATTCTTTCTTAGAGTAAGACGAGACATTATTCTTTTATCCGACAAGTTAAATTAAAACTTTTGGTATGAAATAAATATTATTGCCCAACTATAAAATAACTATGAATATTTACTTGTACTTTGATCTTTCATTTCCCAATAATTTTATAGATTGGATTTTACCAAAACATTGGATTGGTCGGACCAAGTCAAACCAAATTATGTCACGTCCACTATTTTTTTTGTTGACGAAGGAACCCGCATCTGCTGCTCTTTGGAGGGCTTCGGATATGTCACGTCACTAGGGCTTCGGATATGTCACGTCCACTGTTGTTTTAATTTAAGTAAACTCAATTGCCGTCCCCATTTTAACAATTGGTTATAGTGCAGAAAAAACTTTATCTTTCCCCTTCCCCTCAAGATTACATTTAAAGCAAAATTAACATATACATATACGATTTTATTTTCCGTTACCTATCGCTGAAGCAAGACTGAATTAGGAACGTGCGTTCAAGGACCTATTACTGAGGGCAGCGCTTTCAATATTGATTTTTTTCATTACAAGAGTTCGAACCTGAAATCTCTAGTTATGGATGAAGGAATCCCGAACCATCCCACTGGTTAATATGAAAAACTAATGTTTTACTACATTTTAGTATATAATTATACGAGAACCTAAGTATTAATATACGAGATAAAATGTGAAATACGAATAAATATTGTATTAGCAAGATGTGGATTAGAGTACTTAAAAAATATAAATATGATCTTAATTTTAAAGAATTGACTGAATCAAACCACCCCAGGCAAATAGACATGTTCATCATCAACTGTTTCAATTCCCTCTAACTGCTCCGATTGTTCCACCTTTTGTTTTCCCTCTTGCTTCAACACCGTTGATTTTAATGTATGTTGTAAGGGAATCACTAATTGATAGAGTTTGCTATGAACTTTCTACTTTATTTGGATTCTATCAGAATTGTGTTTTACTTCAAAAAAGTTACTTGGTGGAAAATGATTCTTTCATATATATCATATTTCTTGGAGGAGAAGTTTTGGGTTTCTATAAATAGAGGATCATTTCTACTCATACATAACATAATAACATCCACAATATATTCGTTTAGAGAGTCTTATTTACGAGAGATTTTTATTTGTTTATCATATGCAGGTCAATTGACCAAGCTCATATTATATCATAAGTCAATTTTATAGTTTTTCTTTGTCGTCTGATTTATCGTCGTTCAACGTTTGTCATTGTTAGCTTTCGTATGTTGCTCTGATTTTTTCGATCCCAATACGAATCAATATGGTGAATTAAATCATTCTCTGAGATCTAGAAATAGTAGTCGATCTAATCATCAATATGATCTTACGCCCGACCAACTTAGTCAATCTCTAGGACCTTAACAAATGAGCCATTCACTTTTGTTTGATCAATCAATAGCTATTGAATTGACTTTCTTAGAAAGATGCATAATGCTAGATCTCTTCTGGATTTCATCTCACTCTCTTTTGGTCTGAAGCCTAAAGGAAGTGAAGTCGTTGAGGTAAGTTCCGATAGGGTTAGGTTTCAGGTATTTGATATTTCTACCATTTTTTATAGGTTACTCTTTGAACTCAACATTAAAGCACGGGAAGAGAATTACTATCCTCTTTGGGGATTTATGTTTATTGCTTATGTCTGATTTGATGAGGTTAGCTTGACTTTACTCACTTCAAACAGAGAAAAAGAATAAAAAAGGAGTGTAACACCAGAAAGAGAAAGAAATCTCCTCTTCTGCTTAAGACACCGAAGTCCCTGAGCTAATTCCATTGCTACGGTGAGCTAACTCCAAAATGTCTATCCACGTTTTGAATTTTAGACTGCAACTCACCTGCATGAAGCCTAAATCGTTGGTTAACTATATGGCAGTGAATACTTCCAGGGCATTGTACACATTGCCCCTCTCCTTTTCTAGTTGTCCAAATTGTATTCCGCTGGGAACAACTAAATTATTAGTCAAGAGTCTAGTGAAAACGGCTTAATCGTGGAAAACTTCTCTTTTTTGTCTCGTACCTCCGCTCATAAGAGCACTATCAATTCCTATCCCCCTACCGAATCTGAAGATGAAACTTGAGATTCATTCTTCTAATATAAGTACATAACAATTCATGCATTATCATCTATTACATAAGAATCATTATGTTATTATTCATCATATAAATATTTTAATATATTATTATCGTTGCATATATAATTTTTGCATTAAAAATTCCCAATAGCGAATTCGTAAACCAAACTACCCTTACCGTTTTAGGGTTAAAAGAAAACTTAACAAATATCAGGGATGATAATATTTTTGATAATTTAATTATTGATAAATTTTAATTTTAATTATTGTGATAAATGATTTAGCATAATTAACTTTCAAAATATTAAACACATGTTTTTCTGGTCACTTTAAGTAGGAAATTTGTTATATTTGACTATTTTAGAACTATATAACTTTCAAATATGAAATAATAATAAAAAATTAACATGATACATGTGCAATTAAATGATGAAATTGTTAATAGTTTGTATATTTGTGAAAATTCATAATCAGATCAAGTAATATTGAACACATCAATTAGTTGAAGGCTGAATCTAGAATTAAAATTCAATTTATTAATAATTGAACGTCCAATAGTGCTATTAACTTACAATACAATCGATACTTTGGACTTATATTCTCGTGCCTCATGATGGAATGCAAACAAAATTCAAATCAGAGACAATCATGCACAAGACGTCATTTGTGGCTATATTATGGTTATTTTCATGTGGCAATAGAGTATAATTAAAAGCATTTTATAACGTCAAATTTTTTATGTGAAAAAAATAAAAATATCTTATAAAAGTGTCACAATTTTTTTTTTAAATCTAAAAAGCCAATAAGCCAATTTTTAATATTTTTTGTATAGCATGCTAAGGAAAATACATGAACATAAAACAATAATGTAACCTTAAAAGGAGAAAACATGTACTCTCTCCGTCTGGAAAAAATGTTAATGTTATTATTTAGGAAGTAAAGTAGTTTTTTTATAACTACAATCATTTAAATTTTAAGGATAATTTAGCTATCAAATATTGTAATACACAATATTTTTATGTAATTTTAAAGCATGAATTTCATACTAAAATTAGATGTGTTGACTTTCGTACTCGTGTTTGATCATTTTCTTTGGGTCAAATGGAGTATATTTAAAGTCAAAACATACTATGTTACATATGTTTGTAATACAAATATATAGTTAGCTCTTTGTAGATGGTTATTTAGAAGTGTTTGATAAAATAAAGAGTGATTTAGCTATCAAATATTGTAATACGACGCATTTTTATGTAATTTTAAAACAATAAATCAACACTTGAATTATATATTGTAAATAAGTAAATTAGATGTGATGACTTTTGTACATCGTATTTGATCATTTTATTTAGGATGAATGGAGTCTATTTAAAGTGCAATTCATTGAGGATATGACCTTAGAAAAGAGGTTATGGATGACACGTATTATGATAGAAGGGTAGTAGATAGCTTAGCGTAGTCCTGCCTACGCTTACAAACGGATAGTTGTAATATATTATTGTAGGCTTGCTTAGCCTATCTTAGTAGTATTCACATTATTGTTTTATAGTCACTTGTCGTTTGATTTATTATGCTATGTGTATTTTGTTTGTCTTATTTACTTGCATTATTTTTTTTCTTTTTTTTCTCTTTCAGAATTCGCTATAATGACTTACTCACTTTGTTTGTCTTACTTTGCTTAGGATTGTGCTTTGTCTTGAGCCGAGTGTCTCTCAGAAACAGTCGCTCTATCTATCAAAGTCAGGTAAGGTCTGTGGACACTCCACCCTCCTCAGACCCCACATCGTGGAATTTCACTGGGTATGTTATTATTATTTTTGGAGTATATTTAAAGTGAAAACATACTATATATTACATATATTTGTTACTATATAAATAGTAAGCTCCTTGAAGATGGTTATTTAGAAATGTAATGAAGAAATAAAGTACTGCAAATTTGAACCCCTTCAAAGAAATATGCCAATCTAATTAAAAGATCTAGTTGTCCCAAAGTACTATTGTAGAGAAACAAGAATATATAAGACACAAAAATAAAGTAATAATAGAGCTTAAGTTGTCCCTATGTCTTTATAGAATTTGAAGGGGCGTTAGGTAGGGGAAAGTTGAGATTAGGGTGGACAAAAGGTCACCAAAGTACAAAAGATCAAATGTATAGTAGTATTAAATTTTCTAAGTACTGGGAAAAAACAGCTTTAATAGTACTTACCCAAAAAGGAAAATCTAAAATAAGATAGCATTAGTGGATATAATGTGCTCATCAATTGTAATACCATGTCTTTTCATGCTCTTGAAAGGACTAAATACCCTCTTGACTTGGCTCTAAAGGTAATCAATCTAGTCTTTGAACCCTCTTGGCGATTCCTAATGCATGGGAGTTTTGCTTTTCTTATAATATATGCACCCTATGAATGTGACAACTAATTCACTTAAATAATCTTCTAATTAGTTGCGAGCTTGATAAGAAAACTTCATTATATTGATTGAAATAACAATGGAAACAAATGTATACTAATAGTGGATTTTTTCCTTTTAGGGAGGATCAGCCTCATACTCTGTGACACATCTTTTTTGTGGTTATATTATGGCCATAAAGACTAAAGCCATGCACGTTATACTTCTTGTTTCCTTTAGGCCTTTCTTTTGGATATGAGAAACGATTACTTGTCTTTCAAGCCAAAATTGTTCTACCTTTTTATCTTTCCGACCTAAAATAAAAGTACAAAAGATTAAACATTCATGACAAGAAGTCCTTAATAACCTAAAAAAAACAAAGATAAAGTGGTGGTGCTTTAACTCATAATCTTGAACCTTTGTCATTTTCCATGTATTAATTCACTTTATGACTAGATCAATATCACGCTATGCATTTAGTATAAGTCAAAACTATGTTTCTATAATTGATTTCTTTTTTTCAAAGTTGATAACTTTGTAAGCATGAACTAAGTCACGATTTGAATTTTATGGATCTGAAATATTCTGAATTCATTGATCATTTTGAGTTACGAATTCGAAAATTATTATTTAAACATATTTTTTAGATTTTCAACATATATATAGTCTTAATCACAATTAGTGTGAGTTATACAATAGATGTACGAGAATAGTGTACAACTATTACTAGTATTTAGAAAGGATAAACAAAATAAATTACAATACAATAAAGTTTAAATAAAGTTTGGTTCTTGATCCGTCTTGAATCTGCGTTCTTGAGTAGTTCTTGAGTCCGTCTTCAGTGTTTGCTCCAATTGTAACAAGCTTCTTGACCTTGATAGCAACAACAAATTGTTTAGGAATCTGAAAATAGAACAAGGAAAATGGCTTGCTGAGTCGATTGATATTCAATCTTTCCTTAAGATAATATTGCCCCGTATAATCCTTTAACGGTGTGTTGGAAACTTATCTCCCAAGATAAAACAGCAATCAAACAAGTGAGCAAAGGAGACTCAAGTGTTCGCTAGAAAAGAAGGATCTTTGAGTATGTGAAAGATTGCAAGAGAGTAAGAGATTTTAGAAAATCTGAAATCATACAAGTATGGAGTATCTTTTGAATTGAGTCAAAGGCCTCAATTTATAGTTGTGTAAGATGACCTTTCAATTGCCCCACAATGACATTCAATTGCCATGTAATGGAAGACTTTTAATCCCCAAGTAATTCAGCAAAATAATGGTTCACGTAATGACCATTATTTGGTGGATTCAATGCCATTGAAACCCCCCAACAGCCAAACTTTTGGGATTTCATCGGATCAGACACTGCCTCATTAGCGCCGCGACGCCTCGAAGAGGAGCCGCGACGCCGAAGTTCCAGTGACCAAAGACGCCTCCGCGCGCCCTACCATCTGGCGCCGCGCGTTGTCGCCAGTGGTGGAGTCCGCGACGCCCGCCCGCGGTGACGCCTCGACCCTTTTTCTGACCTAGTTCGATCTAACATTTCATACACTTCTTCCTTCATTTACCAACATGGAACACGTGTCATTTGGCCAATAACCATCCATCATTCTATGTCTCAAACGTTTCACTTACGTAGCAATATCTTTTTCACTAATGAAATTTACGATACTTGGCACTATGTGTCACGTGTGTGAAAACGATCTTTCCGACGTGCGAGACCTCAATTGTTCGAATCATAAATAATGGATTAAACTTATTGCCACATTTAGTAAATTTTCAACAATTAGTTATTGGATTCGACTTGCCTCATAACTTAATTATATTGTACATCCGCATCTGGTTATACGAGTTTTTATCATGCACCATTTTGGTGATATAACACTCTATATGTCTTTAAACTTTAAAAATCTTACCAAACAATTAGTTGTTTATTCGTATTAACAACTTAAATCTATTGTACAAAAAGAAGAACATTCTCTTTATTTCACTTGGTTATGTAAAATAAAAAAGTTATAATAGTATCTCGCTCCCCATATGTCAAACACAAACCAAGTTCGATGTTTTTTTCTTCTGCTAATACGCCTAATAATTTAGAAAAGATATATGTAAATAATTTGAGTTAAGTTATGTACATCGTTAGTGTAATTTTTTTTTATATTATCAAATTATTAAATGATACCTATAAATTGTGAGTCTAAACTCTTTTTGATGTACGAAAAATAGTAAACTACTATTATAAATGCTAGGAAAGGATAATCAACAATGTGTTACAATAGACTTGATGTCAACAAGAGTTGAGGCAACAATTATGTTTGGTGATCTTGATCGTTATACTTGAATTCGTCTTGAATTTTCCGTCTTCGATCTTCGTTCCAGTTACAACAAGCTCCTTGAATCTTGTTAACCTGAAACCAATAGACACTAAATCTGGGTTGCTGAGTCGATGAATTTTCCATCTCTCCTTAAGACAATATTTCCCGTATACATGCTTTGTACGGATGAATTGCAACTTGTCTCCCAAGATAAAACAGCAAAAGTATCACTTGTGCAAAGCAAACACTCGTGATCCTGGCGAAGAAAACAAACATGAAACGATTGCTAAAGAATGAAAAATAAGAATGTTCATGAACTAGGACGAAATTTAGAATTATGTATTTTGTTTGTGTTCTTCCTCTATTTTCAGTTCTGTATTGTTGTCATATATTGTGTGTTCTCAAATCTGAAATAAGACGTGTTATATATAGTTTAAAGGATGAGGAGAGATGTTAATGGGTGTTAAGAGGGTTGTTAATGGACACCATAATGGTAAAAAATGTTGTGGCATAAGTGCCAAACGTTTCAGCAAGTAATGACCACATTATTACCGTTGCCTGGAAGCTTACTGGACAATTAGCGTTGTGGCGCTGGTCATGAGACTTCTAGAAATTTTAGGGACCAATCTGTAATTATAACAGAGTTTGGGGTCCAAAAAGATAATATTAGAAGCCTGCGACCCGGGCGGGTTGTGGCGCTGGTCATGAGACTTCTAGAAATTTTAGGGACCAATCTGTAATTATAACAGAGTTTGGGGTCCAAAAAGATAATATTAGAAGCCTGCGACCCGGGCGGGTGGTGGCGCGCGTGTGGGTTTAGTCTCGATCTCAAGCACACCTAGGTCATCCCTCCTTCAAACACATGGGTTATCCCTTGGGGTCCCAATCCCTTATTCAGTTTAGAGACTTATAACATGAACAATTCTTCTTTTTTCCACCAATGTGGGAGATTTGTCTCACACCACTCTTTCATATCTCAAACACCTTACTTTGCGGACCAATATCTCTTCCATTTCTCAATAGAATTTGACGATCTTTGACCCTATGGTCATCTACTCACTTAGTAGAGTATGCACTTGCCACTTGTGAAGAATCAGGGTCTCCAACATGTGGAACCATGATGTTTAAGTCATTGAGGATGGATGGACCCAACCTCCACCAAAGATAAATTTCCAACATAAATAACCGTTCTTAAAATGTGTAATTTATAATCTTGAAAAATAGATAAATTACATGTTATAATAAGTAATGTTCTTCCCGTGTAAAAATTGTATTTAAATAAAACCCCAAATAATTTTTTCTACTAAGTTATTTTTTAATTAAATTCGTCCTATAATTAAGTTTTCCTTCTCCAAAGTTCCAAGCACTTCATTCGCTTCAAAGACGTGAGATCTTCAATTTTCTTATTCAATAATTGAAGTTAGTGTACTCCATTAGGGGCTTCAATTATTTTTTTCTTTTAAATAAAGTGTCTTTATTTGAAATATTATTGTAAATCATAAGCATCAAAATTTAATTAAAGAAAGTTATTGAAGCGTAACGACAACTCCCCAACTACAGTTTGCTTCCGTCACTCCATTTCCCGCGAAGTGACAACAACCCTCTCAAATGGCCCCACGTTGACTCTCATCTTCACGCTCTTATGAACCTCGTGAAGTCCACGCGCAAGTTACGGTTCATTTTTATTTGTCACATTTTGACTTCACACGTCTATTAATGAGCTAAAAATAAAATGATAATTTTATTATATCACCCTTAATTATTGCTAAAAAAATCTAATAAATAAAATATGTTTTAAAATTTGTACAACCACTAAAATGTGTATGTCCAAGACTGCAGGTGGAATGAATCTCACAAATCTGAAGCTATGGAATCGCATAATCAAGATAAACCTGGATACATAGCTACTACATCAAAGGGCAAGATTTGGATTAAATGAAGATGTTAGGCCAAGCTAGCTGGATTGTGAGAAAGCTACTGGGGAACTAGAGAGTTGCTACCTCAAGTTCAATGGAATAGGAGCATAATCAAAGAGATTTATGTACAATTGCTGGAAACTTTACATAAGGTGGAATGGAGGCATATGCTATAGTATTCAGAAATGCTGCAAAACCAAAAGCAGTTTTTCACATCAAGTTGATGGATAGGCCAGTGTTTGCCCATAATAATGCTCAAGACTGAGTTAATAGTATCCGGTTTGACAACCGGGCTGAAGGTTTCACCACAATCAATACCCTCCTATTGATTTGTGTCATTAGCCACAAGTCGTGCCTTATATCTCTCAAGATCTCCATTATCTCTGAATTTGTGACGAAATAGCCACAGACAACGAATCACATTCACCCCCTCAAGTCTAAGTACTAGATCTCATGTGTGATGTTTAGTTACAGCATTGAATTCCTCAAACATAGTCGCATTCCAATTAGGGTCTTGTTTGGCCAATATAGGGTTATTAAGAATTGGAGAAATGGTATGGACAGACAAGTTAAATTGAACTTTGGGTTTGAAGATTCCATGCTTGGCACGAGTTGGTGAGTGGAGACAGTGGGAGATTGTGTCGGCTGAATGGAAAAAGCTAAGACTGAGGGATTGGTTGGATAGGGAGAAGGAGGAGGTGACGCCGTCGGAGGTGTCGGGGCGCCTTGATCAAGGGTCGCGGAGCTGGAGGAATTCTGCTCTCAGGAATTTTGGCGTCGTGGCGCCAAATCACAGGCTCGGCGTTGTCAACTGACAGTCCTCTCTGAAGTTTGGGCGCCGACCCTTGGGGCCATGGCGCTGACGCTGAAGAAGAACTACCGGGAAAAGAATGGTGATTTTGTGGCAGTGCTATGATCTAGTTGACTGAGAATGATGGGAGAGATGGCAGACTCGTCAAGAAAAGAGTAATCCGGTTTTTGAAACTTTTTAAGATTAAAAAATGGGAATGTGGTCTCGTCGAATGTGACGTGACGAGAGATGTGGATCTGATGAGTAGACAAGTCATAGCATAGATAGCCCCTATGGTTCGGTGGGAAGCCTAGGTAGACACATGGAGTTGACCGATGATCTAGTTTGTGAGGGGCAGTAGAGGCAAGGTTAGCATAGACAACCGAATATCCGAAGATGCTCATAAGATGAGACTCTATGATAGAGGATTTCGGTATGGGTCATATTGTGAACGGTGCTAGTTGGGAGAATATTGAGAATGTATTATGACATTTTAGCAGCATAGACCCAGAAGGACGGAGGTAGGGAGGCATGAATCAATAGAGTGCGAATCATATTGTTAATGATGCAGATAATTCTTTCAGCTTTACCATTTTGAGGAGAGGTGTGGGGGCAGGAGAAGCGAAAGACCATGCCATTATTAGTACAAAAACGGTGAAACATATAGTTATTGAATTCACGACCATTATCGCACTGAATAGATTTTATACCTTTTTCAAACTGTGTTTGAATGAAAGTTCGAAACTCAAGAAATTTGGCAAACACTTCCGATTTAAATTTGAGAGGATACAACCAAACAAAGTGAGAAAAATCATCTAGTAAGATAAGATAGTATTTATGACCGAGAGAACAAGCAACATGTGATGTCCATAAATCGGCATGTATAATATCAAAAGGTGCAAAAGTGACACTAGTAGATGATTTAAACGGAAGACGAGTATGTTTGCCTAAAGAACAAGAAACACAGTTTTGGGCAAGTTTCCCATTACAAGTAATGAAATTATTGCCTCTAAGAAATTAAAAACTGGGGCTCCTGGATGACCAAGCCTATTATGCCATATAGAAGAAGAAATGACCGCTAGAGAGACGGGAGAGCTAGATCTGACAGCGGAGGTGTGAGTGAATGGATATAGATCCCTCGTGCTATTGCATCTCGTAAGAGGTGTCCCCGTATGAAGATCCTTCACAGTGAAACCAAAAGGGTCAAAATCAACAGAGATAGAATTATTACGAGTAAATTTGCGGATAGAGATGAGATTCTTAATAACATGTTGGGCATATAGGGTATTTTTAAGGGGATGGATTAGGAGATGGTGTGTAGGATGTACCATAACCCTTTACTGGAATGTGGTGGCCACTACCAACTGTCACAAATTGAGGATGCCTTAAACTAAATAGTTTGGGAATATTACCTGCAGACCGGGTGAGGTGAGAAGTGGCTCCGGAGTCCATGTACCAGTTGTTGTCAGGCTGTTGCATATTGAGACTGCTGAAGGCCTGACCCAACTCAGTGGGTGTCATGTTGGGTGAGGGCTGCTGGAACTGGTCGTGCATGAAGTGGGCTTGCTGCGGGTACTGGACTTGCCGAGGGGCTGGAGCAGGACCCAACAACCCGTGGTGGGAGAACTGGTTGAAGGGTTCTTTGATCGAGGCTGCGGCCGCGTCGCGATCTTTATCTGAATCTTGTTGGGGCGCCGCGGCGAACGATTTGCGGGCCCTGTTGTTGCTGCTGATTCTGTTGTCCGCGACCCTTTCCACGACCTCCTCTGCCGCGGCCCTTGCCACCGCGTCCCTGCTGCGGCTGAGAGTTTTCTGGCGGCGTTGGATCTTTAGGGCACGTTTCGACAGCTAACGTCTTCTGATTGTGCTCATCCTTCTTAGCACGTCGAGTCTCTTCGAGCAACAACTGCGAGCGAGCTTTGTAAAACCTGGGAAGCGGATCCTATTGAATCATGGTGGCTAACGTATCATAGTCGCCTTTGGAAAGGCCTGCAATAAATTGCAACACCATTTTAGTATCCGAGACAGGCGTGTCGACGTTGGAGAGTTAATCCGCCAGGAGTTTCAACTGTCTGCAGTACTCAGTCATGTTGGAGAAGTTTTCAAGGCGTGTATTGTTAAATTATTCCTCCAAATAAACTGCACAAGTGTGCTTGTTATCTTGGAAGATTTCCTCCAAGCGGTTCCATAAATCAAGAGATGTGGCGCCATATTTCATGATAGTAAGAAGAAGATCCTGAGAAATACTACCATAAATCCAATGTTTGACGCCGGAGTCTAGACGACGCCAAGTAGACTCATCAACCTCCGGATGGCGCGAAATAATGTCATCGATATGATCAAGCATGTTATAGAGACATGCATGATTACGAAACAGTTCAAACCAAGGAGAATACTGACTGTTTTCTTGATCAAGAAGAATGAGAATAGAGGTCTTGATGTTTGTGCAGATAGAAATTTGGATGAAAGAGGATGACAACGTGGTGGTGGGATTTGTGGAGGTGGAAGCGTCAGAAGTATGAGAAGAATCCTGAGTATCCATTTAGAGAAGAGAGGAATATAGAGAAAAACCGAGAATTTAGGGAGGAGAAGGGCAGCACCGCGGCGAGATGCGGGAGGGGGGCGGAGCGACTGCTGAGAAAAAAATTCTAGGGTTTTTGTTTTAAGCTTTTGATATCATGTAAGATGATATTAATCTCTCTTAGGGAGTCTTTTCATTAATATCAAAGTATATAGAGTACAATATTCATCTCTTATACAATAGGAATCTTAAGCCTATACAGAAAAGGAATTCTAGTCTTACCATAATTATATTTACACAATATATGAAATATATTCTAATTATGGGTAGAAATACAATTGATACTATATACTACACGTTTACAACAACAGATATGGTACATGTTGTCGGAATGGCTCAAGATATAATAGCTCCAATACAAGATAATTGGCAAGAATCACATAAAAATCAATCCAAGCTAATGTTCTTAAAATGATAAATGTATTCAGAGTTTGAATTCACATCGTAGAATGAGAGAATATATCGATAATATTGAATTTCTTAAAGGTAATGTTAACATGTTATGTCTTAGTTTTCATTTCCATATGTCATGATTTATTATTCTTATAATTTTTTTCTGTCATTAACAATGAATAATTACTATTGAAGTTTAAATTATATTCTAATTTTTGAAGTTCTCTTAATTAGTATTGTTAAAAATCTCACGTCAGTAATGAAATGAAAACATGGATTCCTTATATGAACTTGGATAATTCTCACCATACAAGCTAGCTTTTGAGGTTGAGTTGAGTCCAAATTCATTCTTTACAAGTATCTCTAACACATATTATACTGCTCACTTGTCTAGTTCACGCTATATAATTCAAGTGAATATTTTTATAATAACAATGACATCTATTATCTTGATGCATACACGTAATACAAGTAAATTATTAGTAAACAAGAACATTAACTTTAAATTAAACACACATCTACATTTTTTTGATAGGATTTGAATCTAACTTGTTAACTTCTAGGGCAAAGTTACCTGATATAAAAACAAGTCATTTCCATGAATATTCTAGAATCCAATTATCAATTCATACTCTATTAATTTAATAATATTAAACTTTCAGAAGTTGTTTGATTGTTGATTGGAGTTATATAGACATTAGTAATGTATGTATTAGTTATTTTATATTTTATTATTGATAAGTTAATACATATATTTCCTCATAACGTGTACGAGTTATGCATGTCGTAATCTGATAATCAAACAATATACTTGATATAACAACTAAACTTCTATCGAGCATAATACTAATTATACTTATTTTAATATATGAATAATTCACTCCCTAATCCGCATTTAAAAACCCTTATTTGTTTTAGTTAGACCCTTTTAATTAATTAAGCACTATGACAACAGTATAATATAGTTTTTCCCTTATGTCACCACCAATGCCAGCTAACACAACAAATGTTATAAAAATAGCTAAATCCTAAATCTTACCGTCTCAAGCGCGTGCAGCCATTAATGGCCACACCTGCAACGGATATTCCCATGTATAATAAACAAACACATTTTACTATTTCAAAACTCTTAAATTCGCCACTAATTATATATATCTAATGGAAAAAATATTTATGCCACTTAACGCATATTTATATATAAATTATAAACATCATTTAAACACTTTGATACAAGATTATATAAATTATAAACATCATTTAAATACTTTGATATAAGATTGATACATTATGTATAATGTTTATTTCCAGAATTATATTATATTAAGCTACGTGGCTTATATTTTATTGGGCTGTATAATTTTTAAATGTTTTCCTAAAAAATAAAGTTTTTTTATATGTAAACACTTTTTACAATTTTATATAATGTTGACACATTACGTATAGTATTTCTTTCAGAATAATATTATATATTGTGTAATGTTAGTATATAATATTAGATATTAAGCTATATGACGTAATATTTTATGTTGGATGGTATAATTTCCCCAAAAAAAATAAAAGAATTTTTAAAAAATAGTGGAAAAATGACAAGTTCTCGTTCTCAAGATTCTAATCATGTTTCAACTGTAGCACATGATAGCAACAAACAATAACAATACACTATGCTATAATATTTATATATAATATATCTGTATATATGAATATAGATACCCATTAACCCCCCTCCCCTTTTCAAACATAGCCATGTAGAAAAAATTCTCTCTTTGTATACAAACCTCTCATATATTCATTCATATATGCAAAAAAAAGTGATATTTTTTGAAGTTGATGTTATAATTGAGTATATTTAGAGCTATAGTTAATTGGGTATTATTGCTTTCTTGATTTGATGTTATTGGAATCTTGATTAGACGTTTGTCGTTTATTTTCAAGATTCTATTCAAATTTTTTTCTTCAACAAAGAAAATAAAGCTATGGATATTTAGAGTTTTGTAGTTTTGATTTTGTTGTAATTGAAGTGGGAAAAAAGGTTTCTTGAAGACTTTGGTGTTGTTGGCTTTAAGGTTTGTTTTACCTTTCTCTTTCCTGCTGTTTTTGTTTGGTTTGGTTACTTGGAAAGACATAGGAAAAAAGGTTATGAAATAATAAAGGTTTTTAAGCATTTAATTCATCAAATTGGTTAGAAAGTTTAGTTTTTGATTTGTTGGTTGAAGTTTTAGCCTTACTATTAGGTAGTCCTTTTTAACCCCTTTTAGTTCAAAGTTTGAGTCTTTATTGCCAGAAAAATCATTAGTTCATTCTTTTCATTTATTGTCTGATTGGTTAGAAATTTTAGAAATGAAGGTTTGAATAAGTTGACTATATTTTTTTTGAGCCGAGGGTGTATCGGAAACAACCTCTTTACGTAGAGTTAAGGTCTGCATACATGCTACCCTCCCGGACTTGACTTTGTTTGAATGAAAAAAACATAAGACTTTTTTCATGTGCTGATGTAGTTTAAGTTTGTATGCAAGTGCATGATTTTTGGACAAGAAAGTTGAAAGTAAAGATGCTTTAAATTGCTTTCTGGGTGTAAACTCCTTTGATTGTTGCTTAGACTTTGGTGCTGTTCTTTGGTTTGGTGAGTTTGAATTCAAGGAAAGATCAAGTCTTTTTTATTGGATTTAGCTGCTGGATTTGCTCTTTGATGACTTTGAAACATGAATTTAGTGTTGATCGCGTTGGGTTATTGAACTCGTTTCGTTGTCTTTCTTTCCACTCCTTTTGGATGGTAAAATGTTAAGTAACAAACATACACCACAAAAAGGACAGGGAGTTGTTGAAATGGCATGTTATTGGAAGTTGGTAATTAAAAAGCTACTTAAATTTGATGTTTGTACATTCTTAATGAAATTATAGATGCTATCGGAGAATCTGCACTTTTACAGCATAACTTCCACAGGTTTTTTCATTACAGCTATCACTTTTAAAATCAAATATTTGTTTTCTCGGTCTTGTACACCTCCTCATTCCCTGTGTTGAAAGTAATTTCTGGTCAAATTCTGTTGATACCTTTGTGGAATTGTTTTTCTGTCAAATTCAGTTGAATAGATGTGATATTAAGTAAAAGCTCTAAAAAATTTAGGATCATAGGGGCCTTCTTCATCTTCAACAGAGAATGGAATACCATGGATATGATTTTCTGGAAATCATTGAGATGTGTGGATATGAGAATTATGTGGCAAAATAATCATTACTAGAATATGTGTTTTGAGTATATATGTTGCATATTTAGCTTTTGCAAGAAATACATCTAAACTAATGCCGATGTATGCCTACTGGATTAGATAATATTTTTGTCAGTGGTGTAAAAGAAATTCAGTACTCCAAGCGTAGGTTCCGTGGATTTTGTTCTCTATAATTTTCTGGTTCTTCTCATTTCTTGCCTCTTTCTTTATGTACCATAAAAAATAGCATATGCTACTTGTCTAATTTCTTGACAAGTAATAACTAGCTTGTTTCTTACTAATGGCAGTCCAAAGATAATGAATTTTTCAACACATACTCAATTTATTGCATCTAAAAGGATGGGTATATGTGACCCAATCCATCAAATTGGCATGTGGGGAGATTTCAAAGATAGCAGTTTCCCAGATAGGGCTGCGACCTTGATTTTTGATGTTGAGAATTGCCTAGAGAATGAAGTGCCTATTATGGAGAAAAGACTAGACAATGAGGTACTATTTTTTTCTTTCTTTTTCATTTTGACATTTATTATTCACATCTTTCTTTGTTTTAGTTATGCTAATTAACATAATTGATATGTCTAGACAGAGGAACCTTCACATGGGACAGTTGGAACGTCTAACAGATATGAACCAGAAACAAATAAACGTATTGAAAAGGTAAAGACATTTTCTTTAGCTTGTCTGCTTTTCTTTTTACCCAATTCTCAGTGGGTATTTGTTATCAGAGTATGCAGGAAGTATTGATGTAAATTGATGGTTGGATCACTGTCATGTATTAAAACCCTTTTTTGTTGAGAATCTCCATTCATGCATTCAAGGAACCATTCTCTTGAAAGTCTTCCTCTATTTTCTTTCGTGGTATCAAAGTCAACAAGAGAATTAGGGTGCTAAAAAAGAAGCCAAAACCTATTTAAAGAATCAAAATGTTCCTGTCTTCTTTTTCTTTTTTTATATGCCCTATACCCACCCAATTTCTTATGTACTTAGAGTATGCATGTTATGCGGCTTCCTTGCACCGATTCAGGAACTTCTCTTTGTAGTTTGCCTATATACTGGATATGTGTCATCTGCATGATTGCTTCAGCTTCCTGTTTCATTTTTCATTGTCCTTTTCATGGCAATGAAACCTCACATCTTTATAGCAATTGCTTAATGCCGTAACTTCATATATAGGTGCATAGACGCCTCGCACAAAACCGTGAGGCTGCTCGTAAAAGTCGTTTACGGAAGAAGGTATCACTTGAATTTTGTTCATTCATTACCCAGAATTCTTAGCCATTTCGTTATGTCTTTTCCAAAGAAGTCAAAATCTTATTCTGATTTAGACGTAAATATTCTAAATTCTCATTGTGTTACTCAGGCCTACGTTCAGCAGTTAGAAAGTAGTAAACTGAAGCTGCTTCAGTTGGAACAAGAACTAGAACGTGGTAGACAACATGTAAAGGAAAATTTGCTTCGGCGTCTGAGATATTGGATTTTTTTTTAACTATTATGTCAAGAAAATTTTACTTTCTGGGATGGAATAGAATATAACAAATCAACAAACATTTTGCAACAGGGTCTGTATGTAGGTGGTGGTTTAGATGCTAGTCAGATAGGTTGCTCCGGAACTGCAAATTCAGGTGTGTAGATTGATGCTGCCTTCTTGTTGATTGCTAAAAGAAGTTTTTGCTTGGAATGATATAATAGAGTTCGTGTGGACTCATTGCTCAATGTATCTTGAGTATCAATAATAGTAAGTAGATTGATATGTTTGAAGTGGATTTCCTAAATTTTGTAAATGGACTTGTTATTTGATTTTACAAAGTTTTGCTCAGTAAGGATTGTAGGTGAGAGCTCTATTTTGTTGTTATTGTTGAATACTATTTCAAATAAGCTTTTGTCTGTATATTTGCTGCTACACTCTCTTTCTTGACTAGTTAATCACTATTTATCATTTACTTGCATGAAGGTGATGTCTGAGATGGGTGATTATGAAGATGACATTAATTTGCTTCCCTGTTGGAATTTCCAGTTTTCCCCCCTTTTAACGACACTTCTCATTTGAAGAATATAAAGCTCTTTAGAATTTATCTGACCTTTCCTGTTGTAAAAAACATTCTGTGGAGCCATTCTGATCCTCATTTTGCACCTCGCATTTGACCAGTATTTCAATTACTAAATACTTCTCTTTTTCCTCCTTTTCATCCTTTTATGTCCCTCCTCCTTACCTTGATCACTTTCTTTTCCCTAGTGAAAATTCTTCTAAATGAAAAAGGCCAATAGTCAAGAGCATATCGGCTAGAAACAACTTATCGAAGAAAAGAAAATTTGCTATGAATCAATAATATGGTCAGAAATGATAGTTATACTTAAATGCATGGGATCGCATGCTCTTTTGATACTTTGATTTGATATAGTTGGCTTGATGCATTCTTATTATCATACCGTTTGACTTCAAATTTTCAACTTTATTCACTTTCTTTTCTTCTTCCTCTTCATTGTTTCATGTCCATTTTCTTGTTTGATCTTTTCCCTAACTTGTTGATTTTGCAGGAATAACTACGTTTGAAATGGAATATGGCCATTGGGTGGAAGAGCAAGATAGACAAACAGATGATTTAAGGAGTGCTCTGAATTCACAAATTGGTGAAGTTGAATTGCGCATTCTTGTCGAGGGTTGCTTGAATCACTATTTTGATCTCTTTCGCTTGAAAGCTACAGCTGCTAATACTGATGTCCTCTACCTTATGTCTGGCACATGGAAGACATCAGCTGAGCGCTTCTTCTTGTGGATTGGGGGGTTTCGCCCCTCCGAACTTCTAAAGGTCACGATCTAATATATCTTAACAGTGTCTAACGTCCTATTCATTGAAAAATCTGTCTGTTGATGATTCAGCATTTACACAAATTAATCTGGGATCACACATGGCCTCAAATCTTCCAATTTCACCTTATAATTTTGTTAAAACTTTTTCTATATTGTATGAATAAATATGAATAACTTATCTACTGGCTTACTTTATACATTTTTTCCTTTTTCTCTCGTCATGTTTGCTCAAGGATACCCTAAAACTAGCTTCCTTTTTTTTTTAGTTTTTGATAAGTCAAATTTTCATCAATAAACACAAGATGGTCTCAGAATTATGTACAAGTTGTTTATGTGACCCAACATGAGTCTACAAGCATCTAGCAAGTTTGCCAGTCATGTATGCAAAACACCATATTCTCTCTTTTCACATAAAATACAAGACAAATAAGAATATCTTACTATTTTAAAACAATCTTCTAGTCCTTTGAGCGTTGAAGCATTTGGTAAGAACCAGTACGGCGTACCTGATTGATGTTCGATACCAAGTCAATGTCTAATCCCTTTGAGCGTTGAAGTAAATCCATCAGCAGATCTCAATATTTGTCTTTACTTCAGCTGTTTTTCTTAGAGGCCAACTATGATTAGTGGTTTAATTCTGAGCTCTTTTATTAAGAGAAGTTCTTATACATGATCCTTTGGTACCTACAGGTTCTCACACCACATATGGAGCCATTGACAGAACAACAAGTCCGGGATGTTTGCAACCTCACCCAATCCTGTCAGCAGGCAGAAGATGCGTTGTCACAGGGAATGGTAAAACTCCACCAGATTCTTGCTGAGGCAGTTGCAGCTGGTACGCTAGGCAATGGATTTATGCTTCCACAGATGGCAGCTACCATTGAGAAGTTGGAAGATCTAGTTAGATTTGTAAATCAGGTATGTCAATTTTTGGTTTTGCTTCCTCTTTTCTACGGAATTCTAGACTTACAGAATGGTTTTTGCGATTTTGCCTGGGTTACAGTCCACGTATGTGTGCACACTATAACTGAGTAATGCAATTTGTACAGGAACATGATTAGATAGCTTGATTTGTGCAAAATCCACATAACCTTTTGGAATGACGTTTTTATGTTCAAGAATTAGAAGTCGATTTTATTATGCTTTTGGCTAGATAGAGGCAAATCAGTAAGGTTAAACATGAATGTGAGAACCTTTGAAGTGTGAGAGTGCAAGTTCAATTATTTGACATGCTTTTTCCTCATGGTCATACGCACAAACGAGCAGGTCGGATCGAATATGGGCGGGTTGAACGCCGATTAAATAAAAAGCGAATAGAATATCCAACCCGCCATAGTTAACATGGATAAATAATGGGTTAACATAGTCAGGTGAGAACAAGCTAAATGCCAAAATAAGCTTAGACTCCCAAGAAAGCAAGAAATCATGAAAATAAACAAGCAGATATCCAACTTTTAGTGGATAGAGTCCATTTATCCAATCCATGTCTAATGGGTCGGATTGGATGGTTGTTTTTTTAATAACTATTTTGCCAGCCCTAGTCATGCTTGTCTCATTCTGCCAACTTTGTTTCTGGTAACAGGCAGATCATCTACGCCAAGAAACCCTTCTACAGATGTCCTGCATACTGACTGCACACCAATCAGCTCACGGTCTCCTTGCATTGGGAGAGTACTTTAAACGTCTTCGTGCTCTAAGCTCACTTTGGGCCAGTCGTCCTTCTGAACCGTCTTAAAGAAGTAAGAAGGAATCGTTATATATGCTATCTGCGAGTTTCAACTTTGCCGATCAAAGCTGTGAGGGCTAAACTGCCTCTTGTTGCCAGTAAAACTATGAATATGGAACATAATATCAGCTGGCGCCCGTTCGGACACTGCTTCATCCCTGATTGAAATCTGTATATAAGTTTTGTTATGCGGTAATTGGATTTGAAATTGTATCTCTTCTTTTCACATTGGCTTTGATGATTGTAAATCAATATGGTCTCAAGAGGTTATCTAGGCTCTCTTGCGAGGTGAAAGTTATTCCAAGTTATGGTGCCTCTCTGTATTTAATTGTCTATGATGGAGTGTGATGTGCCAAGCAATTTTTGAGTGCTTTGCAGATGAACAACTGCTATAAATGAAAGGAAGAAATGATGGCATGAGCAATATTATGTTGTGAATTTGCACATACATGTTTTACTTCTGCAGATTTTTGTCCAAAAAATTGTTGGTCGCTCGGACCATGTTAATACCAAGATCAGCTTTGCATAAAAAAAGGGCAGCCCGGTGTACTAAGCTTGCGCTATGCGTGGGGTTCGGGGAAGGGCTGGACCACAAGGGTCTATTGTACGCAGTCTTACCTTGCATTTCTGCAAGATGTTGTTTTCATGGCTTAAACACACGCGGCAACAACTTTACCAGTTACTCCAAGTTCAGCTTTGCATATTCCATAATATAGTACATGTTTACCCGAGGCAACAGGCAAGTTCAGCTTTGCTTTTTGGCTTGTTACTGCTAGGTTATTGATGGTTCCCGGCTTCCTCTACTATTTGTTACCCAATCACTCATCATTCAGATTATTTCGTTCACCCATCTTTGTTTATAATGTTGCCAAGGAGAGATGAAAACTTCTAGACTCGAGTTTGATAAGTTCTTTTCTAGTTATCTCTGTTGTTTTTGTTGAATTGGGTTCTGTTGATCATGTTATTATAGCATGTTTTTCTCTACACTTCCTTCATACTGCAATCAGCTGTTTCTTTTGAAAAGAAGATATTTTGTTTGTTCTTTAATTGAAAAAAAAAACACATTGCAGCTAATTTTGTGCTCCAAGAGTATTTTTTCAAGGGAGCTTTGGAACAACGATAAAATTGTCTGTGTGAATTACAAGTTACAAGTTGTAAAATGAGATGCTTCATGCATGCATCTGCTCTTAAGAATCCGTGTCTTCATTTCTCTATAGCTATTTCAGCATTTCTTCACATTAATTTTGCGGTCAAGTTCAATACATTTCTCTACACTAGTTCTGTTTCTTACCCATTAAGGCAAAGATACATTGAAAGTACAATTTCTAGCTTGATGAAGAAGTCTTGGATTAACTAGTAAAGTTGTTGTCATGTGATCAGGGATCACGGGTTCAAGTCGTGGAAATAGTTTCTTATAGAAATACAGGATAAGATTGCATACAATAGACCCTTGTGATCCGGCCCTTTCCCAGACCTCGCGTATAGCGGGAGCTTAGTGCATCAGACTTTTTTTTTTTTTGAGATGGTAACATTTTTACAATTTCTTCCTAGATCATATTCTTTTAATAAATCTATTAATCGAATAATCTCTATTATAGATATAATTTGTTCACTCTTTCAGATGTAGGGGTGGCAGATGGGTCATTTGGGCTGAAGTTTGACGGGTCAAGATGGACTAAAGTTGTAGATGGGTCAATGTCCAATCCACCCAAAACTTACATGGGCTAATATGGGCGGGTCAAGATGGACTAAATGATGGGTCATAACCCAACTTGCTCAACTTGACCCATTATTTTTACAAATTTCAAACTTACCTTCTATGATGTTATTTTATTTTGTATAATATTTGATTTCTTCATATCTTTATTTTTAAAATAAGAATAATATTTTTAAGAAATTTTTCATTAGTAAAAAAATATGAATAGAAATTTGAGAATGTGGTGGGGTGGAAGGGGTAGGTGTTAAGAAAAAAAATCATATTTTAAAAAAATTATTTATAAAAGTAAAAATATATAAAATAAAAATTTGAGAATGGGGTGGGGTGAGGTGGGGTTAGGGCAGAGGGATAAGAAAAAAATTCATATTTTTATAATTTTTTTATAAAAGTAAAAAAATATAAAATAAAAATTTGAGATTGGGGTAGGGCGGGGTGTACAAAAAAATTTCATATTTTTATTAACTTTTTTTTATAAAAGTAACAAAAAATATGAAATAGAAATTTGAGAAAGGGGGGTGGGGGTAGGTGGGATTAGGACGGTAGGGGGTAAGAAAAAATCCATATTTTTTTATAAAAGTAACAAAAAATATGAAATAGAAATTTGAGGATGGGGTGAGGGTGTGAGTATGGGATAAAAAAAAATCATAGTTTTTATAAATTATTTATAAAAATCAAAATAAGAAATTTGAGAATGTGGTAGGGCGGGAGGTGGGGGTAGGGAATGGGGTGGAGGGGTAGGGAGGAGGTAAGAAAAAATTCATATTTTTAATCATTTTTTTATAAAAATAAAAAAATATGAAATAGAATACTTGGGTAAACAATAGAATAATAGATGAGTTACTTTGGATTAATGTAATGAGTTGATTTGGTTGTTCAGGATGAATGGGTTGCCCAAACTTGGTCCATTTATTAGTATATCAATGTCCAAATCCATTAAAATTTGGGCAGGCTGAGCGGATCAATTGGGCTTGAGTCCAATTTATCACCCCTATTCCGAGGGTACCTCCTGTCAAGCTTAATTTTACACGTGAATTCCACAAGTTGAATAAGCTCTTATACAGTTTCCCACTTTCTCATCATCTAGAAAATGGAACTTAGATCCCAAGGGTCTTTAAGTAGGCTTTTGGATATGAATTCGGTGGTATTCAGAAAAAACAAATGGTAGTTGGAAAAAAAAAAGTATGTCCGAATTGCCCTAAGGTTCGACACTATAACAAGATCTTATTAGACCAGAGCTCAGAAGTTAATATTAAAGGTTTTGCAACGTAAAGAAATGATTTTGGGTCTAACTTAACCTCAAAAGCTAGTTTATAAGGTGATGATTGTCCAAATTCATATAAGGAGTCCATGTTCCCATTTCATATCCGATGTAGGACTCTTAACATTCCCCGCACGTCCAGATCTCGTTAACTGGAGTGTGAACAATATAGTTGGGAGCCCAACATCAGTGAACAAAGAATTAGAATGAGTCTGACTCTGATACCATGTTAAAGAATGAATTTTGAATCTAACTCAACCTCAAAAGATAGCTTGTAAGATGAGGATTGTCAATATCCGATGTGGAACTTTTAACAATTTCATCCAAGATGGTCAATATCCTAGTAGTACTTATTAAGTTGAATAAACTTAAGGCCAACTTCCCAAGACCAACAAAAGGTGGTGTTGAGAATCAAATTTGTACATGTTCATATATAAACACTTTTAACTTATACATTTGTAGGTAATTAACCAAAGTATAAAGATTAAACGATATATATATACTTTCCCTCAAATGCAGAAAGATAATATCATGATTTCATCCTATTCTTATTTTTCAAGTATATATTTAACGGTCGAAACTAATTCAGAAATTATTGCATCCATGCAATTTTTAACACACCCCCGGGGGGATGCACACACATCTTTTCTGAGACAAGATAGGACAACACAGTGAGGAATAAAACAAGAGGAGATTAGCATCACTTGCTTTCTTTTACATTGTCATTACCTATAATACTGGAAAGTGGAAAATAAGCTGTCCTTTGGCTCAACTGAGAATCAAACAATCTTGAGAGATTGTCACAGCTTTGAAATAGAATAGTCCAATGCATCAACTAGGAAGTCTGCACAAAAAAAAAGAGGTTTAATTGCTCAAAATCAGACATGGTACATTTCTTACAAATGAAATATCTGAAACAAAAGAGACCTATTTCCTTCTCTTTTGTATGGCATATTAATTTGTTTGTATTTCATTATTAAAGCGGTTTATGATTATCTAAATAAATTATTGAAGCTAATCAATTTCGTTTAATAATAGTGTGCTACTAGTCCTGAAATTTGAATTTGTTGCATATTTGCGAATTAGGATTGTGTTAATATATCAAATCAGATGGAACAATCCAAAAAATAGGCGATATATTGAACCAGTAGGGGTAAAGAGGTTACCTGCATCATCCTTGCTGAAACACATGGGAGGCTTTATTCTGAAAACATTTCCATGTAAACCACCTTTCCCTACTAGAACACCAAGATCTACATCCAGAAGCAAGTGCATTGTTAATATATATATATAGACACATACACAACAGTTTCAACTACTTTTCTTTTATTCATCAGCTGATTATACAAACCTTTAAGCTTCTCAAAGAGAACTCCAGTTTCTGCCTTAGCGGGCGTCTTTTCTTTTCTGTCAGTTACCATTTCGATACCAACCATCAAACCCCTGCCTCTCACATCTCCAATTACTGGTAGTAACAATGTATGTTAGTGATAATATTAACCAGAAGATGAAAAACAATCCAATTTGGCAAATGCATGTCTGAGTTTTGAAAGATGAAAAAACTTACTGTCATGTCTTTTCTCTAGATCCCTCAGCCGCCCAATCAAATGCGAGCCAACCTTAGCACAATGCTTTTGGCGTTGTTCCTGATCAATAACTCTGAGTACTGCATGTCCACCAGCAGAGCAAACAGGGTTTCCCCCAAATGTATTAAATTGTATCTTTTGAGCCATAACACTTGCAATTTCTGGTGTTGTGACAACAGCTCCAAGTGGTAAACCATTTCCAATACCCTGAAAATAATAAGCTCAGGAGTAACAGACCATTTCACTAGATCAAAAGACATGATATGTAACCAACAAATACACTGCACTCTTGTGAAGACCAAAAGCTCTTGACTAGGGAGGTCCCCTCAACTTGCATCCTACTCGCGAGTAAAGCAAGCAGGACGGAAACCTCATTATCAAAGGCGAAAAGCGCCAAAAAGCACTAAGGTTCGCTGGGGCTTTAAGCACAAGTGCAAATAAAGCATGGACTTCATGATGAAAGGCGCGAATGGGAGGAAAAATACAAATATGTATGTGTAGTCCTGGACTAATAATTATAAGCATATGAATATTTGACAAAGAAAGTGGTTTTTTCTACGATAAAGTAAAATATCATTTGTTTAGAGTGTCGCTTCTTCCGGATTATGTTCAATGGCAAGGAAAAGTATGCCTTAGAGCCTTGATGATGACACTGAAGCGCCCACTAAGCGAAACAAAGCGCTCTGATTTGTGCCTCGCTTCAGGGCTTAAGTGTACTTTAAGCGCGCCTTTGACAACACTAGTCTTAAAATAAGATATAAGTGCACTTTAGTGCCTTGCCCGAAGAGAATATTGGGGACGAAAGTCTTGGAAGGAGGGAAGAAGATCTCCCATAACAGGGAGAGGGCTGAGCATTTGGAAATTGAAAATATGAAAAGAAGTAATTGCAATACCTTTGCCATTGTAACGATATCAGGAGTCACACCTTGTGTCTCAAAACCCCAGTAGTGGCTCCCCGTGCGACCAAAGCCGGTTTGCACTTCGTCAGCAATACAAACACCTCCCGCTTTGCGAACAATGTCATAAACCAACTTCAAGTATCCAGGGGCTAGTTCAACTGCTCCTCCAACCCCCTAATGCAAACAACCAGAATTTAGTCTCTGACTCGAAGCAGAATTTATCACATGAAAGAGAAATAACAAGTCCAAACCTGAATTGTTTCAGCTATAAAACCAGCAACCTTTCCGGAAGTACCATGATCAATGTGATCCTGTACATCTTCAGCATATCGTTTAGCATCCGATCCGAATGGCCCACGATATGGGTTAGGATTCAAAACGTGATGGATTTCACCCTGTAAATCATCAAAGAAATTAAAGAAAAGCATGGGGAGTTGCCAAAATCCAGCTGGCATGAAATATTTGACATCTCTCAGCAAAGTGTGCACCAGATAAACTTCTAAAATTTAAAAAAAAAAAAAGGAAGATACACTTTTAATCTATTCATGCTTTGACCCATGTGTATACCTGTGGAATAGGGTACTTCCATGTGTTAAGAGCAGTTAGCCCAATTGTGTTAGCACTTCCACCATGATATGCATTCCTCAAGGCAATCATATTTAAGTTACCACTGTACAGTCGTGCCATCAACATTGCTAATTCATTTGCTTCTGTCCCTGAATTTACGAAATATACTACCTGCAGTTTAAAACAAGTCAGACTGACAATATTAGAAAGTTCCACATAGGACACTGATTGAGCTCATAATTCAGAAGACAAACCTTACAAACACTAACCAATGCCAAATTTAGCGTGGTTGGCATGATAAGGTACTACTCTTATACTACAGCCAATGTTCTAAAAAACGCTAGGCGGGACCAGGGCGGGGAGTGGATGCCTAGCGCCTAGGCGGGCCTAGGTGGGACGGTCTGGGGGCGCCTAGCGCCTAGGCGGCCGCCCAGGCCGTTTTTAGAACACTGACTACAGCATTTGGGTTTTTAAGGGGCTTCAGATAATAATCCATTCCAGACAATTGGTCTTCACTGCCTTGAATTCTCCAATCTCCGAAGGGAGGGATTAGAATCTAATAACTCAATGGGTATTTGACACTACCTCCCTTTCCTTTTCTGTTTAATTTAGTGTTTATGTTGTACTAATATTTTCGGATTAGTTCATAATAGTAAACAAGGAGTACATGCCTATTTAGATATTGCATCTTTAAGCTACGAGAGAGAACAAATTAGTGGTTTCAAATGGTAAATAACTCACAAGATTCTAAAATCTTATATCCACACACCCCCAAAGTACAAACTTTCAAGGCGTAGATTGACAAGGATCAGAAATCATGGGGAAAACAGTTTGAATTAGCTATCATATAGAAGTTAGTTAAATACTCCATTTTGAATTATAAAGGAACACACCAAAAGAAAGTATCGATCAAGGGAAGGATGTCAATGAAGGCCAATATAAGATAAAAGGAAAACATATCATGCTAACCTAAACTATTGAGAGGATAAAAATATCAATTTTTCTGTCATGGTTGAAGAAAGAACTTTGTAAAAACTGGGAAAAGGAATTATATCAGGGACACCTTGCGTAAGTTGACTATCAGAACCCAACATATGGAACTTCCAAGTAGAGAAACTCAGCCTATACTCTTTATGCACATAACGTATTTAAAGAAAATGTGCACCAAATAGACTATTAGAGTAGTGGTAGTATTTCTAACCTTTAGGTTCCCTGGCATTTTAGATGCCAATGCTTCGGCAAAATCACCTATGGCATGATGTAGATATATGGTTGTAGCATGTTGAAGAAGCTTGCTTTGCTCCATGATGGAATCCAACACTTGAGGATGACAATGACCACATGATACAGTAACTATTCCAGCGAAAGCATCAAGATAACGTCTTCCATTCTCATCATACAAATATTGCATCTTCCCCTCAACAATATTTAGCTGTTTGAAATGTAAAAGACTTGTTAGAAAGAGCTTAAAAGAAAGCAAATATAGAGCTCTCTCATACCAACATGAACATTATTAGCCATGGTCATTTACTTATGCCAGTTTTTTTTCTTGTTAGCTCGGTTAGCCATTCAATACAAGTGGGCAAGTACAATTAAAAAGCAGGAATAGATCTCTCAATCTTATAAATTAAGAAAAAAACTAAAGAAATCAGAATCAGCCTAACAATTGAGTATCAGATGTCCATCAAAGCAATTACAGAGAGTTGAAGAAGAAAAAAAAGGGTTGTCGTTTCAAGGTCTCTTCTTGAAGTCAAGTTAGCAATTGAAGGCCTAATTGAAGTTCTCTATTAGGCATTATAATGTAATTACAAGACATTAAACCCTAAGTAGACTGTCAAATATACAACATGAATTCTGGAAATGTAGTTGGACTCTCATGTCAATCCGAATGAATCATCCTTCCCAAGTTTTTCATTTCATGAAGCAAAATATGTGGGTTTCTTATCTTTACAACTTTCGAGGTATTTTATTACATGTAAATGAAATGTGGAACCATAAATCGAAAAGCTATAAACACACATTTACATAAGCAGAATTCCCCAATATAACATTATTTCTCAGTTGTTAAGTGTGCCACATTCGACCATATGAGATCATCACAATCTTAAGGATACAATTCAAGACTAAAAGACAACAACATATCATATTTACCATACCAGCTCGTCACAAACCAATTTCTTTCAATTAATTAATACAAATGCAAGGGATAGAAAAAACTTGTCATTTGTAATTGACGAGACAAGACACTCTAAATTAGAAAATAAATCTTATGTTACTCATCCCTTGAAGAATCAGACCTTGAGTAAATGTCAAAATGGTGAATGATACTCGAGCTAATATATAACAACAACATACCAAGTGTATAGTAGAGTGTACACAGACCTTATCCCTTCCTCATGGAGATAGAGAGGTTGTTTCCGAAAGACCCGCAGATCAAGTAACACATAACAAGGCAGTTTGAAAAAGATAACAATACAGAAGCAAACAAGACATAGCAAATAAGAGATAAAGCGTAACATAGTATTCAGAGCAAAATAATGCGATAACAAAATAAACAACAAGTAGTAGCATAATCGAAGGACAAGAAACTATGCTAATACACATTCCAAAATATTCAAATGAAATCTTCATCACCAAACTTAAGCACAAAGAAACACAACCCTCTTCCATTTCTTTCTTTTTTTCCCTCTAAAGTAAATCATACAATCCAATTTATTGATTTATAGGCTTTAATATCCATTAATTGATTAAAACCAAGAAAATGTACTAGAAAACAAAAAATTACATCTTATACACAAAACTAATAGTATGTAAAATCCATAAGTGACATTTCAAGTTAATTGTCTCCTCCCCGCCAACCCAACCCCCACCCTTTACCATCCCACCGCCCGCCACCCCCGAACCCCCGACTACCCACCCCATTCCACCCCATAGTGTTTTGATAGATTATATATAAATATTTTTGGGATAATATTTTTTTGCTTACAAACCAAACACTAGAAAATAAGTAAGAAACCGCTTATTTTCCAAGAAAACATTTTCTTTCATACCAAACACACCCTAAAGTAAATCATACAATCCAATTAGTTGATTCACAGGCTTTAAAACCCACTAATGGATTCAAAACCAAGAAAATGTACACTATAAACAGAACATCACATACACAAAACTAGTACTATATGTAATCAAGAAAAATAAAGAAGAGATATTTACAGGTTTTTGGTAGTAGTAGAAGAGGGAAGGACCCAAATATTTCTTTCTTTTCTCCAACACCTCATCAGCCGAAGGCCCTTTATACGCCTTTGGCTGGTAGTCGAACGGTGGCAGTTCCGGCGGCGCCACCGCTTCACCGGAAAAATGCCTCAACCCCTCATAGCACAAACCCCTAAACTTGCCAATTCCAACACACCCATTTAGCAATTTCCTATGTAACGCCATAGTTCGTCACAAAATAACACTAAAAACGCTCACATTTATATATATACACACATTTATGTTAAAAATAGGTATTTGAACACCAACAAAATATTAGCTCCTATATAAAAATAGTTAATTTTACTAAATTACCTCTTATTAAATATGTATTAAGAGTTATCACTTAACACTTAATAAAAGTAAATATAAAAAATAAAATTAATTTTTTTTTATTTGATAGGCGAGACACTCTTTTTTATTCGGAGGGAGTATCTTATTTTCGTGATGCTCAATTGAGATGTTCGAGGCACGATTAATTACTTATTTCTCAAATTAATTTTAGTAGAGTTAGTATTTAATAGAGAAAAATTACAATTTAAATATAAATAAAAATAAATATAATCAAATATTCATCATAATTAATATTTTTCAAAGAACGTTAAAAATAAAAAAAATCAATACATAATTTGAGAAGGAAGGAGTAGTAGTAATTGAAACTTGAAAGCATGGTAAAGTAATGAATGTCCACTTAATTTTTTTAATTTGATTTAAAATAATATTTGTTTACATAATTTTAAAATTTTAATTATTCTCTTTTAAATCTACCCTTATTTAAATAAATAAGTTTTTATGTAACGCAGAAAAGAAAGAGTGAAAGACAATTATTAAAGGAGAGTTACGATAAATGGTGACATGGGAAATTTTGGATTGTAGTAGTAGTTGAAGCCTAAAAGATTCCACAGTTTTGTCTTTGATTTCATGGACACTTGGGGATTAGAAAGTTGTTTTGTTTTACTCTTTACGTCCCATTTTAAATTTTTTAATTTGATTTGATATGAAATTTAAAAAATAAAAAAAGAATTTTTAAATTTTATAATCCTAAATTAAAAATATGTGTTGTTCTTTAAATTTGGTGATCTTAAACTTATCATGTAAGATGTTGGAATCGGAAAACTTATTAAATATAGAAATAGATATATTTTTTAAAACAAATCAAAAGAAAAATAAGACATTTAAATTAGAACGGAGGAATTACTATTTTGTTTTAGTAGGCGTTTGACCACAATACCAAATATTTTTTATTTTAGTTAAAATTTATGTTTGACTTGTTGGTATAATAATTTGTATTTGGCTAAATAATGTTTCAACACAATCTGTTAATCACTTAGTGAAACAAATTACACGATATAAACATTACTTAACAGTAAATTGATCATGAAATAATAAACGAAAACAGAATTTGTTTTGGAAAATAATTTCAGAATGTAATCGAGCCCACTTAGTTCAAAGTGTGTCCTTAAGGAAATTATTCCCCTCACAGTACTCGAGGTTAACGGAATATCGCCTCCCAGGATAGAACGATTATCTTACCAGAATAGTAGTACTCCAAATTCCGGTAGCAGCGAACCGCTCAACGGCAGTATATCACACAGAAAGAAGACAAAATTTTCGAGTTGAATATTGAAATTCAGAGAAGAATTGAATGAATAAATTCTTTGAACAATCAAGAATTTATAGGTTTTGGAGGTACTGATTCTGAATGTTTGCAACCATTCAGAATAGTCACCAAATTTTGGAGGGAAATTCAAAAAGAAAGGGCTTAAACCGGACGGGTCGGTCGCGGATCTTGGGTCGATCCGTTTGGATTTATTTTTAATTAAATAATTAATTAATTAACTAAAGAAACGTTTGTCCAAAAAGATTATCAATCAATCGATCCAAAGCCGAAAGCGGCGGCGGCGACGCGGCTGGTCGCGCCTCTCAACTCTTTTAGCAACTAGAGAAGATGTAATGTAATATATACACCTCTCTTTCCTTCTCTTTTTTCGATGTGGGACAAAAGAGTCTTTTACTCCCTTTAATTTTCATCCCATCATTTCCCATTCACCAATATCAAAACCCAACAATCCCCCACATGAATGGGGAATGACTATAAGATAAAAGAATGTACGGACGAGTGTGATATCTGGCGAGAATTGTGATCTGGATAAGTAGGTTTCCCTTTGAACTTTTTGTAGTGAACTTATATCGGATATACTCGATCAATCGGTAGATTTGATATCTTTGAACCGTCGAACTTTGTTGTATACCTAGACAACATAAGACACACAATCAACCCTCTACCGTTTATGGTTCTCACGGTTGTGTTCGTTTCAGCCATGAACACCGCATGGTCTCATGAGTGCATAGAGAATGGGCTTTTACTGTCATTCCCCTTTAAAGCGGCTTACACTTAACACTCACATAGGTGATTTCTAAACATGTGGTCCTATAGCCACATTATCTAGTCATGCATTGCCAGATTTAGATAACCATTAAAACCCCTTAATGTTTTATTAACACATTAACAAGCCATAAAGTCTTATCCTTATTTCTGAACATTGTCTTCATCCGAGAATAGGTTGAGTTATTTGACAATGTTGAACCGTCAGTCACAAATTTGTTTGATCTCCTTGAACCTAGCTCTTGGGATCTCCAGTCTGCTAGGTAGAGTTACCGCCATGATGACTTGTCCTTGGCCTTAACCCCATTCCCATTGATGATCTACTAACTCCCTCTCTAGATAAGCCTTTTGTAAGCGGATCCGCCACGTTATCTCTTGACTTTACATAATCAATTGTGATAACGCCATCAGAAGAGAGTTGTCTAACGATTGTGTCTCCGTCGTATGTGACGAGATTTTCCGTTATACATTACGCTCGCCTCTACCTATTCGATTGGTATCACAATGTATACATATAGGAGCCAGAGGTTTGAGCCAGAATGGAATATCTTCTAAGAAATTCCGGAGTCATTCAGCTTCTTCACCGGCCTTGTCTAAAGTTATAAATTCTGATTCCATTGTAGAGCGGGCGATGCATGCCTGTTTTGATGATTTCCAAGACACTGCTCATCCGCCAACGGTGAAAACATATCCACTCGTGGATTTAACTTCAAACGATTCGGTGATCCAATTTGCATCACTATATCCCTCATGTACTGCGGGATATTTATTATAATGCAAAACATAGTTTTGGGTGTGTTGTAAATATCACAAGACTCGTTTCATTGTCATCTAATGAGTTTGATTGGGATTACTCGTGAATTGACTCATCTTGCTTATAGCACATGTTATATCTGGTCGTGTACAATTCATAATATACATCAAACTTTCCAAAACTCGTGCAAAGTCCAATTGTGAGTCACTTTCACCTTCATTCTTTTGAAGTGCAAAACTTACATCAATTGGAGTCTTTGCAACATTGAAATTTAAATACTTGAACTTATTAAGTACTTTTTCAATATAATGTGACTGTGATAATGCTAGACCTTGTGGAGTTTTATGGATCCTAATTCCTAAGATCAAATCAGCAACCCCTAAGTCTTTCATGTCAAATTTGCTAGCGAGCATACGCTTCGTAGTATTTACATCGACAATATCTTTACTCATTATCAACATGTCATCAACCTACAAACAAACAATGACTTCATGATTTGGAGTATTTTTAATGTAAACACATTTGTCACACTCATTAATCTTAAATCCATTTGTCAACATTGTTTGGTCAAATTTCGCATGTCATTGTTTGGGTGCTTGTTTAAGTCCGTAAAGTGACTTAACAAGTCTGCACACTTTCCTTTCTTTACCAGAAACCACAAAACCCTCAGGTTGTTCCATGTAAATTTCTTCCTCCAATTCTCCATTTAAGAAAGCTGTCTTGACATCCATTTGATGGATTTCAAGACCATATCTGACACTTGATGCCACTAACACCCAAATAGATGTTATTCTTGTTACCGACGAGTATGTGTCAAAGTAATAAAGGCCTTCTTTTTGTCTATAACCTTTGACCACAAGTCTTGCCTTATATTTGTCAATAGTGCCATCAACTTTCATTTTTCTTTTAAAAATTCATTTTGATCCTAAAGGTTTATTTCTAGGAGGAAGATCAACTAATTCTCATGTATGGTTGTTTAAAATTGATTCAATCTCACTATTGGCTGCTTCTTTCAAAAATGTTGAATCAGAAGATGACATTGCTGCTTTAAATGTTTGAGGCTCATTTTCAAGCAAGAATGTTACAAAATCTGGTCCAAAGGAAATAGATGTCTTTTGACGTTTGCTACGCCTTGGATCCTCTTTGCTTGGTATACTTTCCTTTGGTTCTTCCCGCGGTCGTTTAGATCTTTCACTTGACGACTCACATTCAGTTTTATACGGATAGATGTTTTCAAAGAATTCTGCATTATCTGATTCAATTACCGTATTAACATGAATTTCGGGATTGTCCGATTTGTGAACCAAAAACCGACAAGCTTTGTTGTTTGTAGCATAGCCAATAAAAACACAATCCGCAATTTTTGGTCCAATTTTTACCCTTTTGGACAAAGGAACTTGTACCTTCGCTAAATACCCCCACACTTTGAAATATTTCAAGTTGGATTTTCTTCCTTTCCATAGATCATATGGAATAAATTGCGTTTTGCTATGGGGTACTCTGTTGAGTATTCGATTAGCTGTAAGGATAGCTTCCCCCCACAAGCTCTGCGGTAAACCGTAACTAATTAGTAAGACATTCATCATTTCCTTTAATATTCGGTTTTTCATTTCCGCAATTCCATTTGATTGTGGTGTGTAAGGCGCAGTAGTTTGATGAATAATTCCATATTCCAAACATGTCTCTGCAAAAGGAGATTCGTACTCTTCACCCCTATCACTTCTAATCATTTTGATCTTTTTATTCAATTGATTTTCCACTTCGTTCTTGTATTGCTTAAATGCATTAATTGATTCATCCTTACTATTAAGCAAATACACATAACAGTATCGAGTGCAATCGTTAATGAAAGTTATAAAATACTTTTTCCCACCACGAGATGGTATTGACTTCATATCACATATATCTGTGTGAATTAAGTCTAAAGGATTTGAATTCCTATCAATAGACTTATATGGATGTTTAACAAACTTAGATTCAACACAAATTTTACATTTTGATTTGTTACACTCGAATTTAGGCAATACTTCTAAATTAATCAATTTTCGCAAGGTTTTGTAATTGACATGTGCTAAACGAACATGTCATAAATCATTTGACTCCAATAAGTAAGCCGAAGCTGAATTTTCATTAATATTGTCAACAATCATTACATTGAGTTTGAAAAGGCTCTCGGTGAGGTGGCCCTTTCCAATGAACGTATCATTCTTACTTATTACAATTTTCTCACTAATCAACACGCACTTAAACCCGTTTTGGCGGTGGTCGTGGAAACTAAATTCCTCCTTATTGTTGAACGTGCGAACATTGTTGAGTCGACCTTGCCTAAGTCATCTTGAAGTATCTTCCCATATCCTTCAACCTTGCAAAGATTTCCCATAAACATGACTCTTTTAGGTCCAGTGAGCATAGGTTGCAAATGCTTCTTTTGCAGCGCAAACATGTCGAGTGGCACCAAAATCAAGTCACCACCCCTTTGGGTTTTCAATTAAATTGCACTCCGACAGCATTGCACACAGATCATTCATATCAATTGCCATTATTTGTTTGTCACTGTCAAATCGACAAACTGTTTTACTTAATAAAACCAGAATAGCAATTAAATCACAGACTCAAACGATGAAGATTTTATTTCTTCAAATCGGAGTATAATTGTGAAACTTAAACGATGAAGATTTTATTTCTTCAAATCGTAATTTGAACGATGAAGATTTTATTTCTTCAAATCGCAGTATAATTATGAAACTTTAGTATTCCAACGAAGCTTTTATATCTTCGAGTCAGAATACTAATATTCATATGGAGTAGAAAACTACACAAATTTTAATCTCCTTAAACAGAACAATGAAATTTTTTATGTTCTTCAAATCGTTGTACAAGTATCACATGAGTAAGTCAAATTCATTCTTACTACCGAATCAGTTTTGATAGCAACAAATATAATACACAACGGTGAAGATTTTATTTCTTCAAACCGAATCAAAATTGCTTGAAATGAAGTGCAGTAGATTGTATGTTGTATACTTGATGAAGTTTTTATATCTTCAAATCAAGTACCCAAATTAGTAGAAAGTTATGAAAACTTTAATCTCAACCGGAGTAGAAAATCCGAAGATTTTAGTCTCCAAACAACATACAAGAAAACACTTTTTTTTCCTGGAAAACACTTCTTTTTCCTGGACTTTAATATTCCAACGAAGTTTTTATGTCTTCAAGTTAGAATATGAAATTTCATACGGAGTAGAAAACCACACAGATTTTAATCTCCAAACCAGAATACAAATTAAAATAAAATAAACCTAATTTTCTTAAGATTGTTGGTATAATAATCTGTATTTGGCTAAATAATATTTCAACACAATCTGTTAATCACTTAGTAAAATAGATTACACGATATAAACATTACTTAACAGTAAATTGATCATGAAACAATAAACGAAAACTGAATCTGTTTTGGAAAATAATTTCAGAATGTAATCGAGTCCACTTAGTTCAAAGTGTGTCCTTAAGGAAATTATTCCCCTTACAGTACTCGAGGTTAACGGAATATCGCCTCCCAAGATAGAATTGTCACGACACGCCTTGTTCGCGATCGTGCCACTATCTGGGCACCTGCCTGTAAACATCGAGAGAATAGCAATGAACATACACAACATAAACACATATGTAAACAATAACATCCCAGGCTAGCCGATAAGGCCGCCTTTCATAATATAAACATACTCAAAAGTACAACTATACAATCAGTTCTTACAGCCCAACCACAAAGGTGAATACATACCTCTAGGAATAATAACTGTGGCGGGACAGGGCCCCGCCATACCCCTGAATGTACATAAATCTACAACACCAGGGAAAAGACTGTACCAAAAGAGACAAGCCTCCGGATAAATGGAGCTTCTGAAGTCTGATAAGTGATCCTAGGAATGAGGATCCACCACCGCCACCCTTTCCGCGTTTAACGCAGCCCCAGGAAGGGGTCGACACAATATGTACCAAGTATGTAAAATCGAAAATCGTAATTACATCATAAGTCTAAATCAAAGCCGGAGACATGTATGATAGTCAAATTACAGTACACTGTGCCTTACTAACAATGAGAGTAAAATAGGGGTGTACTTACAACGAAAAATAGGATTGAAATCCTACTCCTGGGACTATTTCACCAGCATAGGTCCAGTGGACCCGCGTGAGGTATTCCTCGCATGGGACTATTTCACCCGCATAAGCCCTTACAGACTCGCATGAGGTATTCCTCATATAGGCTGGATCCGCCCGCATGGGACTATTTCACCCGCATAAGCCCTTACGGACTCGCATGAGGTATTCCTCGCATCGTGGGTAGCAAATCCACGAAAATATGCAATGCCACAATCCCGAGGAATGACCCCGCAATGAATAATACATCACTAGCACAAATCCGGCTATCACACATAACATAAGCACTACCGGCTTATCATACAATATATAAGCAAGTCAATAAATCCCTTAACTTCTTACTATTCTTGTTTATATACACTCTCATTTTAGTTCACCTAAGGCACTAACACGTCCTTTATAAAAATCCGGGAATTTAACCCAAGTACTACGTACTTCTACTCCTTAAAACAAATGACTCTTTTTAATAGAAAACTTCCAAGATACTATTAATCGTAGTATCAAGTCCAAATTACATTTCAAGGTAAGTCACAACACCCTTAGAAATAAAGTTAAGTTTCTAAATCAAGTGACTCCTTTTCTTATAAAACCTTAGCCAATTGATGCCTTAAAATCGAATTGCCTTCCATACATCAAGTCATTTATCTTTCCATAAAGTCAATATAACCAACTCCCCATAAAGTTGTTATATTCACTTTATACCTTAGTCAAATACAATTTCCTATCCAAGGGACTTATACGTTTAAAATGAAACAAGTATCACATACTTTAAAACTCTTCAAGTCCCTTAACTTTAATAAAACTTTAAGACATCCTTAATATTTTCAAAGAAGTGAGTTAATCTCCTAACTCACCCGACTTGGCCTTTCATAAAGCTAGTAAAGAATGTCAAAGTCTTGTATCTCTACCGTACTATATACGTGAAACTAGTCATGCTCAAAAGATAGGAAAAGTTCTACATACCTCGCCGGGTCAAACCACTTGCCAAGTACAAAGTCCCGCCCGTAGTATGTCAACCTATAATATTCACAATACGTCTATTAACGCCTTACTTCAAACGTAGAATATTATAAGTGTTAAGTTTCCAATTTCTACGGAAAATCGGACAGCACCTCCTTTGTTTTTACTAACTTTGCCACCTTTTTCAAGGCCGAATACAATATCCAAACACGCCACATTTAAGGCACAATCAAAGCAATAAATCAATAGGGGATTACACGCCTACTAGACGTGTAAAATTCCGCCCCACAAACGATAACAATCTAATACAACTACAAGTCCGAATTCGGCCACATTGAGTTCAACAATACCAATTCTTATTAAATTTCCATTTAAATCTAAATTGGTAGCATAATATGATATCAAGTCGCATTTGGTTATAACTACCATAATCTTCAAGTCAATAACATGCGATGATTCTAACAACGATTAAATTGTAATCCAACTTAGTCATGACTTACATTACATTTCGGATTTCCAAGGCTATAATCAATCCATAATCCTTATAAACTTCAATATAACAACTTCATGCTAGCAACATGTAAAGCTAACAACAACAATATAAATATATAATCTTGTAACACTTTAAAAGACAAGATTATACCTCAACGACTCTTAATCCAACTCGATCCAAGTCGCTCCTTAGTAGTTTAGAGCCTCTCCAAGACACTTCAATCCGCTTGTTGAGACCCTTAGAACAACACCAACAATTATCCTTCAAATCTCCAAACAAAACCTAGAAAGACAACTAGGTTTTCGTTTTGCGACTAACCCGCAAACTATCTTTTTCCAAGATTTTTCTATTGAGATATGTTTACAATACACTTAAGAACCTTGGTTTAAAGTGGGGAGCTAAAAGAACAAGGAACAAAGATTTTTTTTTTATCAAGGGAACCCGAGAGCTTTGCTCTATGTTCTTCAAATTTTTCAAGAATTTTTCTAAGTGTTAAGCTCACTCTAGCACTACTAGTATTATATAGTGCAATGGATGGTCAAGATATAAACAAATGTGAGGCTTGGATGTAGTCTTACAAAATATCAAGACTAATTGACCAATTGACTTAGTCAAACTTCTCATGCTCACAAGTTGCAGGACTTGTCTTGCAACAAAGGTCCAATGACCTTCTTGCCCTTGCACAATTCGACCAAGGCATCACAAAAAGGGGGTGACACGTGTCGCTCTCCCATTCGTCATAATAATACGTTTTCCGAAAATTTCATAATTCCGATAAATTTTGGCAAGTCTCAAATCTTAACACTTGTGAGTTCTTACGTACGTTCTTAAAACATGTCCTATAATTACGGGGTGTAACAAGAATGATTATCTTACCAGAATAGTAGTACTCCAAATTTCGGTAGCAGCGAACCGCTCAACGGTAGTATATCACACAGAAAGAAGACAAAATTTTCGAGTTGAATGTTGAAATTCAGAGAAGAATTGAATAAATAAATTCTTGGAACAATCAAGAATTTATAGGTTTTGGAGGTACTGATTCTGAATGTTTGCAACCATTCAGAATAATCACCAAATTTTGGAGGGAAATTCGAAAAGAAAAGGCTTAAATCGGACGGGTCGGTCGCGGGTCTTGGGTCAATCCGTTTGGATTTATTTTTAATTAAATAATTAATTAATTAATTAAAGAAACGTTTGTCCAAAAAGATTATCAATCAATCAATCCGAAGCCGAGCCGAGCGAGCGACGACGACGGTGCGAGGGGTCCTTGCCCTCTCAACCTTTTTAGCAACTAGAGAAGGTGTAATGTAATATATACACCTCTCTTTCCTTTTCTTTTTTCGATGTTTGACAAAAGAGTCTTTTACTCCTTTTAATTTTCATCTCATCATTTCTCATTCACCAATATCAAAACCCAACATGACTTACTTAAATCAATTTTAAAAGTAAAAAGTGAGTTGAAAAATAAATAATAAATTATTTTTCAAAGTTAAGATACAACTTCAAGCTTAATTTTAAAATATTTTATGATCAAACACTAATTTTTAAATAAAATAAAAATTATCCTGGAAAAAGGTGAATGATTTATATCCAAGCCTCTTTTGGATGAGTTTTGAAATAAATGATTATTATTGAGTTATTATGAACTCTCTTTTTTTATTGGCATTTGAAAGTATTGTGAATGGCATTGAATTATTATTGAGTTACCGAATTATTATGCGTAGGTTCAGAAAAGAACCGAATCACAAGAATTATGAAGTTTTATCTTTCATTTCTGTAAGAGATCGTGCTTTAGATGAGGAGAGGATACGGAGAAGAAATAATTTAGAAGGAACAATAGGGATCAATGTGGTGATTACATGATAAATATAATTTGTAACTGATGCTATTAAAGACAAATTAATAATAGCATTAAGGATTTTAATGTGCCACTAATTAGCCTTACCTTATTATCTCGGTAACTGATTTTTAAGTTACTAAAGCCTTATTTCTTTCCTCCAAATTAGTAAGCCTCAAAAAAATTAATAAAAGTGAATTTGAATTAGCCACAAATGTTATATGTTCATACCTTATTATACATGTCTAACAGATCGATCCGGACCGGTAGCCCGTTACCGGATTGAACCGGTTTCGGACCGGTTACCGGTCCGGTTCACTGGCTTATCGGGCCTACCGGTCCGGTTCATTATGATTCCGATCGGTCCGTATGGTCGGGTTGAGCAGAACTCTAGGTCCATTTTTTTGTAAATTTCGAAAATTTAACTAAATTCAAATTAAATATGTAATATAATAATATAATATAGTTTATACTTTATAACTTTATGCTTATAGTTTATATTGTAGTTATATAAACTATATTAATTTTTTTTAATTTTTTTATTTCAAAAATTTATTAATTTATTAAATTAGTAGAAATTAGTAGACATAAGTTAACAAATAACAATTAAAGAGATAGTAAAATAAAAACTAATGATAAGATGTAAACTTTCGAACTTTCATTATTCATAATGTTAATTGTTAATAAGAGTACATAATGAAGTAATAATAATTGTTATTTACATATTATGCATCCTTCTTGCAAATTCTTCGTAATTTATAGGTTGATTGAATTGGTTATGCTCCAGCCTCTAAATCTGGAGTATTAATTCCAGTCCCGCTTGCGCTTCCGGTTTCCAAAATATTGCCGATTTCTTCATCTTCCGGAGAGTCAACGTCTTCATATACTTGATTTCTTCTCTCTAATCTGATTCAATTCCTTAAGCATACTAACACTTCTAATGTGCTTCCGCCCAATGAGTGACATGTGTCTCCTATTTGATCTCGTGCTTGGCTGAATGCACTTTCAGAAGCCACTGTTGAGATAGACACATTAAGAACATCCCATGCTATAGCTGCTAGTACCAGAAACTGTCTTTTGTTAGCCTGCCACCATTGTAAAGGTTGAAAGTTCTTCTTCGGCTCCGTTGGCTTTTGCAAATAAAACTGCATCTCATCACAATTTCGAGTTGTGCTTGCTTGTGCTGTTGCAAAAATATTCCATATAGATAAAGATTCATTTTCATCGTCTTCATCGAATCCTGCAGATGTAGACACAAAAGCAGAAGCAGAACTAGAAGGAATATTAGTAGCAAAGTTGTTGTTGTCATGTAATGTAGCAAAATATTCATATAATTTAGCTAAATTAGTATCAAGTTTACATACGCAATCAAATGAAGATGGAGTTTCTGTTTCACCTACTTCCATATAAGTATATAAACTAAATATTAAATTTGACAATCTACTTTTTTAACAGAAGAATTTAAGACTGCACCAATACAATAAATATCAGGAATAGAAAAAAAAAATTAAACTTTTCAAACATAACTGTAACTGTAACTTTATATTTTATATTTGATTTTAAACCATAAAGTAAATATGAAATTTCAGCTATATGAGCTAAAACATTACAAACTGTTGGGTAATAAGATCCCAAAAATTCAACAGTAGCAGTGTAAAATTTACGTAATTTTTTTAAAAGTTCAGCAATTGATTTCCAAACATCATCGGTTAACATAATCGCGTTCTTACAATGAGCATTTGAAACATGTGTTATGAGGTCTTTATAGTTATAACATTCTTTTAAAAATAAATAAATATAATTCCACTGTGTAATAATCTCTTGTGGCATGAATTTAGGTCTCAAATCAAATTGTTTACATTTTTCTAAATTCTATAAGTCTATTTTTTCTATTATTACCTTGAATAACTCCAACAACTCTTTTGACAATTTGTATTTCAGTTGCAAATAACTCAAGACCACTTTTAACAATTAAATTATAAATATGACAAGCGCAACGAACATGAAATATATCAGGAAGTGGCGGTTCTAATTCCGCTTTTAAAAGATCTACAACAATAGTATTATTAGATGCATTATCGAATGATATACAAAATATTTTTTTATAAAGATTATAATTTTTGGCATAAGCACAAATAGTTTCGCTTATATATTTTTCAGTATGACTTTGATCCTCGTCATACACAAAAACAATAATACGTTTTTCCATTTTTAAAATTTTCATCAATCAAATGATAAGTAATTGTTAAATAATCATAACCGTTTAAAGCATGCCCAATGTCTGCAGTAAAACTAACTAGACATGAAAGATTAGTGAACAAATATTACAAAAAAAATAACATAATCATTATAAAGTCTAAAAACATCGGCTCTACAAGTACTACGAGGAACACCTGTAAAACAAGGATTATATACTCTTTGAATATATGTAATTAAATATGAAGAAGAAGCAAAAGAAAAAGGTAAACAACTTCCGCAATCATTTTTGCTAATTCAATGTGATCCTTCTTTGGATCGTACTTAGCCAACCCCCCGTTAATTGATTAAGTTGTTGTTGACCGGGTTCTAAATCAGTGGCAACACCCTATTGTATCAGATGATCTTTCAATAAATGCCTACCTATAGTGCCCTCCCCCCCCGTCACAACCCCATCTCTTATGTTTGTAAGTTTTCCCACAAATATTACATCTAACTCTATCAGTGTCCCCAACTCTATCATAAAAGAACCACACTTTACTCTTTTTTCTCCTTACTTCTGGTTCTGTAACTTCTGGTAAAGGAGGTCTACGACTACCACTAGCAGTACCAACATTGAAGAAGGAACACTAGTAGGTGTAGGAGGTTCAGTTTCTTCAAGTTCAACAATAATATCTAATTGAACGTTATCATATTCATTATCTTCTATTTCAAAATATTCTTGCATTTGATCATAATCTATATTTTGATTAGATGATGAAGAACCTATAGATTTTTTACCCCTTGAACTAGATTTAAGGCGCAGTCCCGACCCTATTCCCTTTAGCAAAGACATTATAAAATATTTAAATAATAAACAAATAAATATGACAATTTAATAAAATAATTAGAGAATGAAACGAGTGTACCAAACTTCGGGATTCATAATTCAATTGAAACTTGAACGCCGAAGCTAGAAGTTTTGCTACTTTGAAAATTAATAATAATAATAATTAACTTGAGAATTGATAATATAGAGAATTAAGAGAGTATGAGAATTGAGAAAATTGTAGAAATAATTGTGTATAAAAATGAGAAGAATGTAGAATATTTATAGATTTTTTAAAGGATAAAAATGTAATTAACAAAAAAACAAAAAACAAAAAAACAAAAAAATAAAAAAGCCCAAAAACGGTCTTAAGACCGTTGCCCCACCCCCAGCCCAGCCTAACGGTAATGTTACTGTTGGGCACCAACAATTTTTTTTTTTTTAAATTTTTTCCTTACCGATTTGGATCGGACCAGTTAACCACCACCTAAAACACACCCCCACCCCGCCCCACCACCCATCACGGGTAGTAATTCTTCCACCCGTCTCAGCCCCACTTACTCCGCGCGGGTACCCACTTACCCGACGGGTACCCATTAATCTCATTCTCTTTTTCAGATGGTCCCGAAAAAATGATTAACTAGTTTCCAGAATTTGCCTTGTCAAAAAGACGAACCCAACTATACACAGAGCTCTCCATGTTGACTTTTGAATCTCTCAGTTAACCATCTTACCACTGCAAGATCAAGGTTTTAACTTAGCATAATTGCTCGCTGAAAAGTTGGCAAACATTAAAACACAAATGATGGGCATTCCAAGGTTAGAGCTGTTTCATCCACACATGCAAGCCTAACCTAAGCATGCATCCTATTAAACTTACTATTTTCATATACCAGAGATGCAAATGGACAATAAAAATAGATTAGCCTACTAATATTATTTTCGGGATTTCGATAATTAGGAGCATGAAACTCAGTTGTGGACGAAGGGGAAACTAAACAACAAGTAAATGGAAGAGGTACTTTCATGATTAGTACAAAGCCATTTTATAAACAAAGGGACGAGGTACATTCAGGATCAGTACACTACTGTTTATGTAAAAAAATAAATAGAAAGATGTACTTTCATGATTTTCAGGACACGGTGCGGGTTGACTCAAGTCATATTTTAAATCAAAGGGCTAAATAAATTCATACATAACCTAATTAAACTAATAGACGATACGTATATGGACGAATGCGGTGCGGTGTGGAGTGCGGTCGCGGCAATGCATGTCTTATATGAAATTCACCCCGCCCCACTATCCATGGCGGATAACACTTTTAATACCCATACCCGCCCCACCACCCACCAAACCATCTACATACCCGCTCCAACTGGAACGGGTGCGGGGCGGTACTCGTATTTACCCGCCCCACTGACATTGTGAGATGGTTTTCATACTTAGCTAAAGGTTTTGAATTTAAATCTTGCAAAAATATGAATATAGTGAGGTGTCACATCGATCTAAATGAATTGCATATTACAAGATTATCAACATATAATGTACTATTAATTAAAGGTGTAAATGAGATACTTATCATGGTATAGAACGTGGGTCTCAAATTTTAATGTTAATATTATTATTTTTGCAGATTTTTTAGACATCAAGGGGAAAATGTCAAAATAATGAGAAAAAAATAAATAGAAATGGTGGCTACAGTGAGGTGTCACATAGGCTTTATATTAGATATTGATTGCCAAGTAGAATCCGTGTACTAGTGATGATGTCAAGATTCGATGCATCATATGATATGGATGCTGATTCATTTCCAGATTAGTTGCTCAATTAAATAAAAGATATTTAACGTATCACTATTGATATACTCCATTGATTCAAAAAGAGTGTCCACTTAGTTATTTAAATATTTTTTAATAAAATATTAATTTTTAAATAAAAATAGATGATTTGACTAAATTATTCTTAATTAAATAAATCTTGGGATTTGGTAACTAAACATTTAATAAAGGCAAATTTGATAACATAAAATTAATTCTTTCTTGATTCTGTAATTGAACACTCTTTTTTAATCAAAAAATAAAAACTTGGAAACTCTTTATTATATATATATACTTAGAAGGTTGTGGGTAGAAGATAGAGATTATTGAGTATTGATCTATCATATACTTTGCTATGTTTGGTTCCACTTCTGGGACCCAGAAGTGATTTTGGGTATCCACTTTCGTGACTCTGGTAAAATTGAGATGTTTGGTTCCGCGTTCCAGAATCAATTCTGTCAGAATCAATTTTGTTATTTATTTCAATTTAAATTTTACCTTTTCCCTTATTATCCTCTTTAATTTTCATCAACAACTATATCCACCTTCATTACACTTTTTTAAATATCAAGAAATAATTGCTAAAAAAGTTCAAATATACAACTTTCATTACCCTCCTTAAATATCTAGAAATAATTACTAAAAAAAAATTAAATATCCACCTTCATTGCAAGTTTTGTTATTAACTTATTTTTGAAGCTTGTGCAATTGTTGAAGAGATAAAATGAACGATTGAAATTTACATACTTTATATTCTAATATTTAAGTATTATATTACACTTTTATTTCTATTATCTGTTTGTAATTTTTATTTACATACTTTAAATTCTAATATTTAAATATTATATATTGCACTTTATTAAAAGAGTAAAATTAGAACGACATTTCGTTAAGGAGATTGTATAGTTTAAAAGAGTAAAATTAAGTATTAAGTAAAATTCTAATATTTAAGTATTATATATTGCACTTTATTAAAAGAGTAAAATTAGATATTCACAGTAATATTTAAGTAGAGCGCTCTTAAAATATTTATTAACTAGGAAAATTTAATATTAATGATGTGTCCGGTTATGATCTGCAGTTAACTTTAATTATGATCTTTAGTTAACTTTAATTGCTACGTGTTTGGTTACGCTCCTTGATTTTTACTAAAATGTACTTTGGTCACGTGTTCGGTTACGTTTCTTGGCTAATTATCAATCAATAATTACAATGAGTCTCATGTGAGATTACTCTCCTAACTCCACTTTTAACCCAAACGATTGTGATAAGAGCGAGACGAGATACAAATTTATTTCAAATTTCATTGTGAAATAAAAAAAGAATAGAGCGGAAAGAACATGGTGAGGGAGAAATGCAAGTTTAAGCTAATAATTTGGCAAACGTAGTTTAAAGGCAAGCACAAATCACAATTTTATTCAAGAACTAACTAAGTCAAATATTAGTCAATTAAGCGATCGTGCTAGAACTACGGGACTCGAGGGGTGCCTCACCCCTTCCCCTCGGTCAATAGAATTCCTGGCCCGAATTTCTAGTTCTCAGACCATACTTTTAGGAGTCAAAAAATTTCCTTTTGATTAAGATTCAAATAAAAGGTGATTTGGAACATCAAAACTCAACTACAAGTGACGACTCTATAACTAATAACTAATCTCTTTCTAAAACGTCACTTCAATTGAAAGCCATTTTAACCATAAAACTAACTAATTTTTAGCGGGAAAAAGGTGTGTGACAGATGGCGACTCGACTGGGGATAACCAAAATTTGAGCTTTGTATATTGGCTTATGTTTGGCTTTCTTCATTTCTTGGATATATAATATGTTTGTTGGACTAATGTGCTATATGCCTGCTTATTTACCGCTTTGATATTGTTGAACTTCGATATAATTTTCTTCTCTCGTGCACCCATTTTAAGTCTTCAATAATACATTTTAAGTATACCACGATTTGTTTGCATCACGTGCGTTTGATCTAGTGGAGCTCGGCACAGGGATCATATCCGTCTGAGATATGTATCCGTTTCGTTTGGACCAACATGTGCATCATATGTATTATTTGCAATATTATTCGTAAGGGCTTGTTCATTGTTGACCGGCTTTTAGGGTGATTAGTGAAGCAAATGAAATAGATTTATTATATACCACATTTTCAATAAACAACTAGAAAGAGTCCTTTTGTCTTATCACAAAGTTTTCCAAAATAATGAGTCTTTTAAATATTCTTTTTGTAGTAGTCTTTACCAACTATGCATACCTGATTCTCATTACCTTTATGAGATACGTAGACAACCCTCTTAGAGTACGATATTCCTTATAAAAAAAGAATTTGTTGTTTGCTTTACTACAAATCTTCACGAACTACACATACATGATCTTATTACCTTTATGAGATACATAGGCAACCCTCTTGAGGTACGATATTGTTTATAGAAAAAATTCAAAAAAAGAGTTTGTTGTTTGCTTTACTTCAAAACTCGTGAACTGTGTCTGACCTGATTATTGTTTCAGCAAGTTACGCAAACAATCATTCTTTTGGGTTCGATCCTACTTATCAATAAAAAGAGAAAAAAAGAAAAATATCTTGACTTGGTTGATACCAACATATTTAGGAGTATGCATAAAAAAAGAATACATGTTAAAAGAACAAGGCATAGTAGAGAGGACCAACTTTGTTGCAAGTCATAGATTCTTTTGGTACCTCTTGAATTTACTTAAATGATACTTGAGAAATTCTTTTGCTAAAAGTTTAGGGTTAAAATGAATCTGACCTCATTATTTCATGTGCGTTGTGTGATGAGCTTTAGATTGAAAATTTATCAAATTATGCCACATAAATTGAGACGGAGGAAGTACGTTAAAAGACGATATACGTGTGATTCATTGATGCTTGACTTACTAAACTAGATTCAGATACATACGCCTACAAGTATGAGGAAAATCCATTGCTCGGTGGGGGACTTATATAATTAGCACGGGAGTAGGGCTGGGCATAAATAACAGAAAATTCAATTACCGAACCGAATCGAAAATTTCGATAATTCGATATTCGGGGAGTAATTTTTATAATTTTGGTTTTCGGGATTGGTATTCGAAAAACATAAATTTATTGTTCGATAATTCGATAAATACCGAATACCGATATAATTTTTAATAAAGGCCCAATATCAATATTAGTCTATTACAATGCCCATCAGCCCAGACCTCATCACATATATTTTTATCCATAAAAGCTTGTTTGAATAATATTATACTAGTTTGCAAAAAGGGATTTGTTATATAACCATGGATGTAATACAGTAAACTCGACTTAATATCGTATTATCGAATATCGAATTAAATCGAAGTTTGATTTATCGATTACCGAATTGAAGTTTTAAAGTTCGATATCTACTTTCAATTATCGACAACGAACTCAAACTTTAAAAATACCTAACGCCAACTCCTACACGAGAGTCCCGTTCACTTTGAAGATGCCTATAATGAAAATGGAGATCGTATTCAAAGAACAAAACATGGAGCGGTAAAATCAATGATCTGTAATGTTGTTTTTGGGACTTTGACTGAGCCCAGTTCTTATTTATCAAGAAAGATTGTCCAAAGGCCCAAATGAGCACAAAGGCCTTATGCATTCAGATTTCCTTTTGCTAGCTATACCAAGATTCCTCCTAGAATACACAAATACAGATTTTGTCACATAGCTACTAGAAGAATAAATACACCTGTACATTCATATAGCCAATAGTTAGAGGACAACTGTAGGATTTTATTCTTGTTTTCTAGTCTACATACATGTATACACACACAGATACATCAATGAGAATAGGCACTTGAAAACTTGAGATTCTCTCTTCATTTCATTCAGTTCTTCTATATGATCATTTTCTTGAATAACATGATATGATCATTGTACTAAAAATTACTAGTAATAACTTCCGTTAAGACACAGGGGAACGTGAATCTAGTGTTTATATACGTCGTAATTAATGTAAAACAATTACTAAACTGACTTCATCCCGTTCCTTTTATTTCTCACACGGATCCTGGATAAATGTCTGACACTCGTGCACAATATATTTTGCGGTGCAATGCTGTTTCATTCTCGGCTGACACTAAATCATTGGCCTCCTCGTATGAAGAACACAACATTGATTGTCTTGATTCTTTCATCTAGAGTTAAAATTAATGAAATCTTTCACACCGTTCATTCAAATTCCAGTATACTTTTATGGTGTATGAAAAATGGAAAACAAGTTAGGGAGTGGTCCATCAACATGAATTAAAGAAAATGAACTCTGTATACAATACACAAGGCACCAATTGAAGAGAGTATACCAACAATATAATGTGCGTTACAAAACTAATTGATCTAAATATGCAAATTGAAAGAAAAAAAGAAAAAAGAAGAGGAAGCCTTCCTTGACGAGTCTTTCTCATTAATATAAATATATATAGTGTACAATATTCATCCCTTATACAATAGGAATCCTAGTCTTACCATAATTATATTTACACAATATATGGAATATATTCTAATTATGAGTAGGGATTTTATATTGGTACTATACATGTTTACACCCCCCCTCAGTCGGAGCGTGAGGAGGCCGGACGCTGAGACTGGATCTAAAGTCAAGAAATAACTGTTTGGGAAGTCATTTGGTAAATATATCTACATACTGATATGATGAGGAAACATGTAACACTCTGACATGGCCTAGCGCAACTTTCTCACGAACGTAATGTATGTCCATCTCAACGTACTTGGTTCGCTGGTGTTGAACCGAGTTGTGAGAAAGATAGATTGCAGAGATGTTATTGTCGCGCCCGTTTTTTACCGTAGGGTCTGAACGGAACTGCAACGTTGTTCTTCGGCGCGGTTCCCTGGATGGAGCAAAATGTTAATGTTGAGTAGTCGCCACCTAATTATTTATGTGAATAAGGACACTAAAATGATCTCCATATTATTGGTCTGCAAAATTATGAGATTCTGGATTAGGGTTCTTTATTATCCTAAAGGGAAGGGGTTAGACATTCTTTAAGATCCGTTAACTTGCGGTTATCCGGTCAAACCTAGGTGTACAGACGTGATGCAGATGTCGCCGATGTACATGCGAAATGTAGATGTCACCGGTGTATAGGCAAAATGTAGATGTCGCCGGTGTATAGGCGAAATGAAGTGACACTGATGTACAGACGTGATGCAGATGTCATCGTTGTATAGACGAATGAAGTGACGCCGGTGTACAGGCGTGATGCAGATGTCACCGGTGTACAAGTGAAATATAGATGTTGTCGTTGTATAGACGAAATGAAATGACGCCGATGTACAGGCGTGATGCAGATGTCGCCGGTGTACAGGCGAAATGAAGTGACGCCGGTGTACAGGCGAAATAAAGTGACGCCGGTGTACAGGCGTGATTTAGATGTCGTCGGTGTATAGGCGAAATGTAGATGTCGTTGTACATGCGTGATGCAGATGTCGTCGTTGTATAGAGAAAGTGAAGTGACGCCGGTGTACATGCGTGATGCAGATGTCGCTAGTGTACGGGCGAAATGTAGATGTTGTCGTTGTATAAACGAAATAAAATGACGTCGGTGTACAGACGCAATGCAGATATCGTCATTGTATAGACGAAATGAAATGACACCGGTGTACAGGCGTGGATCAGATAACGTCGGTGTACAGGAGCAATGCAGATGTCATCGTTGTATAGAAGAAATGAAATGACACCGGTGTACATGCGCAATGCAGATGTCATCGTTGTATAGACGAAATGAAATGACGCTGGTGTACATGCGCAATGTAGATGTTGTCGTTGTATAGATGAAATGAAATGACTCAAGTTTACAGGCGCAATGCAGATATCGTCGTTGTATAGACAAAATGAAATGACGTTGGTGTACATGCGCAATATAGATGTTGTCGTTGTATAGATGAAATGAAATGACGCCAGTGTACAGGCGCAATACAGATATCGTCGTTGTATAGACGAAATGAAATGAAGTCGGTGTACATGCGTGAAGCAGATGACGCCGGTGTACAGGCGCAATGCAGATGTCGTCATTTTTGGATGAAGATTACGCCGTTTTTGGACGTAATGTAGATGGTCGTTGTTTTTTGGATGAAAATAACGTCGTTTTATGGACGTATCGCTCTGTGACCTGCCTAGGTTGAAATGACGTCGTTATCTGGACGTATGCGTTTGTGACCCGTCTGGGTTGAAATGACGTTGTTGCCTGGACTTCTGCGTTTGTGATCCACATGGGCTTATTGTTGTCATCCCGACTTTTGCTGATATGAAGATCCACACTCAAAGAAAACTTGTGAGTTTTAGAAAACGGGCGGTTGATTTGCGTTGACTTTGTAGCTTTGGCTCTTGACGCTTGCATGCTCAGACTGGTTTGGACTGAAGTCTTTGTTGGCCGGAACTTTTCCATGTCCATTGGTGTCTACTTGTAGCGAATTCTTAAAAAATGCCCCAGTTTCTGGTACATGAGGATATTGAACTCTCCACTGGACAAAATCGAGTTCTGTGTAGGTAGCTTGCATGCTCTATCAAGGGGATCAGACGAGCTTATCTTGTTATGTGCAAAATAAGAGAGAAGTATTTCTAATGGTGTGACCGAAGTCGATGTGGCTGCCTACATATCCCGCCGAGGGAATCAGGTCATAACGTAGTTCGTTGTAAGCAAAAATAGGGATTTTAAGGTTTTCAATAATATTGGACCGAAGCCGATGTTGTCGTCATTATCTGTAGGAATCAGTCAAGCGTAGTTGTGTCAAAGAAAGAGATTATCTGATTTTCAAAAATGCGTAGAAGGCGATGTGGCCGCCTATGTATCCCGCCGAAGGAATCAGGTCAAGACGTAGTTCGTGATGCAAAAGGGGATGTAAAGTATATAAATATATTTTGTTGTTTTCCTGAAAAGAAAAATGAAAAGACAGAATCATGTTTTGACTTCAGTTGGTACCAACAATTAGTATTGTGCTTAAGGATTCTCGTTTATTGCTTTCAGTCTAACCGAGACTGACTCCGGTGTAATTCTTGTAGCTTCATATGGTACCTCAGACATACCCGAGTGTCAACACTTGCTTCAAGCAAAGATTTCAAACTATGCGCATCCTCATGTTTCAAATGCCCTCACTGAAAGAAAGTCCCATCCTCACATATATTCCAGTATTTTGAACTTTGGAACATATGGAGAAATACACTCACACTCAGAAAGATGTTCAATGCATGCAATTATGATACCATAGGCTTGACCGTCATGTGAGTATCCACTAATGTGAGAACATTCGGTATAGAATCATGTAGGGCTTTTATGGGTTTGTAATGTAGGCTTGGGGAAATGAAGGATATTATTTGGGTAAGGAGTGACTAATCCTTCCTTGAACGTTCGATTATTTCTGCGCTTGACATCTGTGTGTCTTGATGCTGATCTGCTTCTTTTTGTCCTTTTCTTTTGGACTGACTTCTTTTGAATCTTTCGTTCGGATCTTTTCCCCCTTTTCAAAATTATTTTCTCTTTTTTTTTGTTGACATTGTCGGGGATTTTGATTTCTTCTTGTGGGAAGTCGCCCGTCCTTTGCTCTTTTTTTCTTTTGGTGCTTTGCAACTTTATCCCTGGAAACTTCAACGCAAATCGTTGTTAGCAATTTGCACCTTTCCAATGCGCTCAAGGAAGTCAGGCCAAGAGAGGGATAGTGCGTGTATGCACTCAGAAATGGTATATGTGTAATATGCGGTTATCAAAAAAATAGGCTTTAGGTTCAAAGGGAGAGTACTACGGATAGTGATATTTGATAGGCTGGAAAGGTTCAAACGGATCAAAGAAGCCTACGATCATTTTCTATACCGAGTGTTACTCAGGGTTTCGCCTCAACAAATATTCGGGTCAAGTTCTAGATCACAATGCAATGCAATTGAACTTATTATAATAATCACCACACAATGCATATGAAATGATGAAGTTGGTTTCGTTCTTATCTTGGAAGCATGAAAAACAATGTCATTACAGATGTGAATGAGAGGTACCAAAATAATCTATGGTTTACCACGAAATCAGTCTTTTTCATCATACCGATTGTTACTCATTCTTTTCTATGCACACTCCTAACTGTGTTGGTATCAACCAAGTCACACAATAATACTAAAAATATATTTTTTTGTATTTTTTTTTGGAATAAAGGTTTTTTTTGGAATAAAATATTTTTATTTTTTTGAATAAAGGGTACCGAACCCGAGTAAGGCTGCCTACGTATCTCACTTTTATTGAGAATCAGGTGCGCGTAGTTCGTTCAATAGAATGAAAAAAAAATATTTTTGTGATTTTTTTTTAATAAGAGGGTATAGAATGTATGCTTGAAAATGATATTTATTCATGATAGGATAGCAGGAGTAAAAGCTGTGTAAACAAATGATTGTCCACTATGAGAAGAATGCAAAGTAAAATGAATGTAATGAAAAATGAAGGTCCGTGATAGGATGAATGTAATGTAAAAATGAATGTCCGTGATGAGATGAATGAAATGAAAAATGAATGTCCGTGATAGGATGAATGAAATGCATGAGTGAGCCAAATGTGCTCTTTTTTTGTGATGTCAAACCCGAAAAGGATTGCCTTCGTATCACACTGTATAGTGAAAATCAGATACGCGTAGTTCGCACATGTTAGAGTAAAAAGGTTTTTTTTGTGGTGTTGCACCCAAGATGGGTTACCTACATATCACACTGTATGGTGAGAATCAGACACACGTAGTTCAAGAGACTAGAGTAAAAGATTTTTTTTATGATGCCACACCCAATATAGGTTACCTACGTATCACACCGTGTAGTGAGAATGAGACACGCGTAGTTCGGAAAGTTAGAGTAAAAGGATTTTTTTTGTGGTATCGCACCCAAGATAGGTTACCTACATATCACACCGTATAGTGCGAATCAGACACGCATAATTCGAGAAGATTGATTATAGAATGTATGATATGAAGGTATTATGCAATTAAAACTAAGCATATCAATTGAATTTGCAAATATGTATAAAAATACAAAATATAGAAAAACTCAGAGCGATGCGAATCTGGTATTGGTTGACTTCTTTCAATCAACATAACTCCCGATCATTTCTTTTGATTGATTGTTTTTACGACCGTACTCGACTGTTTGCGAGGACGGTTTTCCTGTAAAAGAATATGACAAATGAGTGAGAGTAGGAAAGTCACAAAAATAATACAATGTAGGGTGTGACAATATAGTAAAAGACTCCATTGATTGGTTCGACTGAACTGGAGGTTGATGCTTCACAAGGTCCAAGTCATGATGTTTAAGAACGATTTATTCAGTAGCAGTCCTGACTACAATGTGACAACAAAAAAATGCAAAAAATACAAATGCTCGTGCCCGGAGTTGCAAGCACATGACATGATATGTACATATTTGAAAGGATAATTATTGCTTTAAATAATATGTACAAAGTTGCAAGCGACAAACAATGGTAAGCAAATTGCATGCAAATCAAGCGTGCACCCTAATATGCTTGAGACCTCTCTTATGACAGAGGTGAGCCTAAATGTCAAATATGCGAGATTGTGATAGATTGATCCAAGTTGCTAAACATTAATGTTTTTGTTGGAAATAAAGACAAGATGAATGTACATTTTCCAATTTTGGCATGTCATGATTAGACTTGAATCCGTCTATCATTATCACGCTGCACGCCGGGCTTGGACGTCGGGTTGTGAAACCCGTCGACAATTTGGTGGATTTTCTAATTGTGGAGACGATACCAAGGTCCGACCCACCTAAGATATATTCATGTATGACTTAAAATAAAGGGTGGTATAGCTCTATCCTACATTTGCTAAGATTTGGATTATTAAACGCAAGGTTCCCGAGCAGACTACTCGAGTGAGAAAGCTACGCGTCCACCGGTTGGACCGGACACTCCACGTATATGCCAACTCTCTTAAATTTGGGTTTTATGAAAGAAATTTACTGATGCACAAAGCGCACCTCGCGTGTATGTGTGTGAATTTCCGTAAGGGAAGAAATATGAACGGAATGACAGTTTAAGGAAAGCGGTAAAGAATGTAGCAAATAAAAGCAGTTACAAATAAAAGAAGTAATTAAAAACACAAAAATAAATACAAGTAAATAAAGCAAAAGTAATAAACTTAAGTTTGTTATGGTCAAGAACCTGATATTCCCAATAGAATCGTCGTGCTGTCGCGCCCATTTTTGACCGTAGGGTCTAAACGGAACTGCAACGTTGTTCTTCGGCGGGTTCCCTGGATGGAGCAAAATGCTAATGTTGAGGAGTCGTCACCTAATTATTTAAGTGAATTCGGAAACTAAAATGATCTCCATATGATTGGTCTGCAAAATTATGAGATTCTGGATCAAGATTCTTTATTATCCTAAAGGGAAGAGATTAGACATCCTTTAAGATCCGCTAACTTGCGGTTATCCGGTCAAACCTAGATTAATTATTTATCGGCTTTAGAAAATATGTGTTTGTAAAATATGTACTTTAAGGAAAAACAATGTTTGAAAGTATTGCGACGGACCTAAAAATAAATAAACTAGCGGTTTCCGATTTTAATCTATCATTTTTAATTATTAATTCTACATCTACCTATTCTAAGCATTTCAATAATTACAATTACAATAAAATGCAATACAGAATAAAAATAAAACTAAAATTAAATATAACAAAAAATAAAACTCCAAGAGAATGTTCTTGTCTTCTTTAGAACCTTGTTTAGGGGTACCTGTATAAACAGGTAGTAAAAGTGTTAGTAAAGAAATAAATAATTTTAAAAAAATGACAAGAATTAATAAGTAAACCAAAAGTAAAAACCGTCTTTTGTTAGGGGAGATCTTGAAAATCCGACGGAGGTTTCTTCATCGGTCAAGTATAGCATTTGTTCAAATCAGTAAAATAAAAGTGTATCATCTGTTCATCCAGAACAAAAATCTGTTCCAGTCCGTTTAATAAAAATAGAAGGGCAAAATCGCTCGGAACACAGCGAAAATCAGTCCGAAAATAGCCAAAAATCAGTAGCCAAACAGCCCAAAAATCAGTAGCAAAATAGCCCAAAAATCAGTCCAGCAAATAGCCGAAAATCATTAGCAACAATGGCAAAAAATCAGTCCAACAAAATAGCCAAAAATAAAGCGAACAGGTCGCCGGAGTTTTGAACTCCGGCCAGACGCTAAAGCCACAAAAATCAGCCCAACAAGAAACAAAGACAGATACCAAAGCACAAAAAATCAGAACTCCGACGTTCCCGAAAAATTTCAGATGGCTGCCGAAGTTTTTTAAAACACCGACCAAAACACTAAATATCAGTCTATACAGAAAACCAACAATAGTTCGAAAAATCAGTCCGACAAAAACCAAAGTATAGCAACAAAGCTAAAGAACAACAAAAGAACAGTGTTACACCCCGTATTTACAGGACATGTTTTAAGAACGTGCGTAAGAACTCACAAGTGTTAAGATTTGAGACTTGTAAAAAAATTATCGGAAATATTGGAATTGTCGGAAAACGTACTATTGTGACGAATGAGAGGGCGACACGTGTCACCCCTTGTTGTTACCTTGGACGAAAATGTCATGGACAAATTGGTCATTGACCATAGTCTTGGATGACTAAGTCTTGCAAGTAGCAAGCTTGAGATTCTTGACTAAGTCAAAAGACCCACAAGGCTTGATTTTTGTTAAGAGCTCATCCAACCCCCCATTTGGTTGCATCTTGACCCTCCATTGCCCTATATAATACTACTAGTAGCAAGACTAGTGCCAACACTTAGAAAATTTTCAAGAAAAATTGAAGAGCAAGAGCTATTGCTCTCGGGTTCACTCACTTTCAAAAGGAAAAAAAATTGTTTCTTGTTCTTTAAGCTCCACACTTTAAACCAAGGTTCTTGAGTGTATTGTAAGCATATCTCAATAGAAAAATCTCGGAAAAAGATAGTTTTCGGATTAGTCGCAAAGTGAAAACCTAGTTGCTTTCTAGGTTTTGGATTGGAAGTTTGAAGGGAAGTTGTTGGTATGGTTCTAAGGGTCTCAAGTAGCGGATTGAAGTGTCTTGGAGAGGCTCTAAGTTGCTAAGGAAGCGACTTCGGATTTGGAGTTGGATTGAGATTCGTTGAGGTATAATCTTGTCTCTTAATAGTGTCACACGATTATGTATTTATTGTTGTTGTTAGCTTTACATGTTGCTAGCATGAAGTTGATATGTGGAAGTTTATAAGTATTATGGATTGCTTGTAGCCTTAAATCCGAAATGTAATGTAAGCCATGTGAAGTTGGATTACAATTTGGCCGTTTACTAGAATCGTCGCATGTTACATACTTGGAGATTATAGTAGTTTAATCAATTGCGACTTGATATCATGTTATACTAACAACTTGGATTGAAATGGAAATTGGATAAGAATTGGTGTTATGGCACTCAATGTAGCCGAATTGGACATATAGTTTGATATCTATTGTGGGGCGGAATTTTACACGTCTAGTAGGCGTGTAATCCCCTATTGTTGATTGCATTGATTGGGCCTTAAATGTGGCGTGTTTGGTTATTGTATTCGGCCTTGAAAAAGGTGGCAAAGTAAGTAAAAACAAAGGAGGTGCTGTCCGATTTTTCGTAGAATTTAGCGACTTAGCACTTAGAATATTCTACGTTTGAAGTAAAGAGGTTAATGGACGTAGTGTGCCCATTATAGGTTGAAGTACTAAGTATAGCGTATCCTACTTGAAGGATGGGATAGCTATCAAGGTTGAAGTACTTTGGAGCATTTTGCTACTTGTCGATAATCGTCGCGAGGTATGTGAACCTCTTCCTTCCTTTGGCATGATTCTATGTATGGAATATACCTGTGGTATCATTTCATGTTTCCTTCTACTCTTAGAAGTTAAGAGGTAGTTGTGTGATTTACTCGATGTAGAACTTTTCCTATCTTTTGAGCATGACTAGTTGCACGTATGTAGTACGGTGAGCGTCTGACACCTTGATATCCTTTACTAGTTTTATGAATAGCCAAGTCGGGTGAGTGAGGAGATTAACTCACTTCTTTGAAAGAATAAAGGATGTCTTAAGTTTTATTAAGTTAAGGGACTTGAAGATTTTTTTTAAAGTATGTGATACTTGTTCCGTCTTAAACGTATAAGTCCCTTGGATAGGAAATTATATTTTTGGCTAAGGTATAAAGTGAATATAACGACTTTATGGGAAGTTGGTTATATTTGCTTTATGCAAAGATAAATGACTTTATTTTAGTGAAAAGGCAAGTTGAGTTTAAGGCATCAATTGCCTAAGGTTTTATAATAAAAGGAGTCACTTGAGTTCTAAAGGTTAAGAGACTAATTGTATTTTTTTGAAAGTTAAGAGAATTGACTTGAAAGTATATAATACTTGGTTTCAAAAAGTAAAAGTCTCTTGGTTATAAAAAGGAATGAGTTGGTCTAAAACCATAAAGGGTTATAACGGCTTTATGGGGAGTTGGTTATAACGGCTTTATGGAAGGTTAAGAGAATGGTATTCTCTAATAATGTAAGCAAAGAAATGATTTGAAATAAAGAAGGACAAATTGTTTTAAAGGTACCAATTGCTTAAGATTTTTAATAAAGAAGTCACTTGATTTAGAAGCCGGTAAATGTATTTCTAAAAAGGTATTGTGACTTGTCTTAAAAGGGTGGATAGGACTTGATACTATAGTTGTTAGTATCTGGGAAGTTTTATTTGAAAAAGAGTCTTTCTAAAGAAGTAGAGGTGCGTGGTACGTTGGGTTAAATTCCCGGATTTTATATGACATTATCGTCCCAGAAATGGGCCGGGCAGTATACCTTTACGGGCAGACTATATGACATTATCGTCCCAGAAATGGGCCGGGCAGTATACCTTTACGGGCAGACTATATGACATTATCGTCCCAGAAATGGGCCGGGCAGTATACCTTTACGGGCAGACTATATGACATTATCGTCCCAGAAATGGGCCGGGCAATATACCTTACGCGGACTATATGACATTATCGTCCCAGAAATGGGCCGGGCAGTATACCTGTATGGGCAGACTATGTGACCTTATCGCGTCCCAGATTGGGCCGGGCAGTATAGGCGTCCCTCCATAAAGGGTCGGAGTAGGTTATGTAAGGTAAGTAAGTTATATGGTAGTGAACTTGATGATTTTCCGAAGTAAGTACGTAAGAAAGTGACTATAACTTTTATTGAAATGGGAAAAGATAATAAGGTACGATTAAGTTCACGTGATGGTAATGACATGGTAGGTTCAGGTATTTACCCTTTTTATACTTACCCCTGTCATGCTTTTATACAGATATGTTTTGTTTAATGTACCTTATTTCCGTTCCATATTCGGTACCTGTTGTACTGACCCCCTTCGGGGGGCTGCGTTCATGCCCGCAGGTTTTAGGTACCCAGGTTGGTGATCCTTGCTCTTAGGATCTCGGTTCAGTTTTTGGGAAAAAGCTCCATTTGCTCCGGAGGCTTATCTCTTGGTACGGTTTTCCCTGAGGTTGTAGATTCATGTATATTCAGGGGTATGGCGGGGCCCTGTCCCGCCACAGTTGTTATGTTAAAACTCTTAGAGGTCTGTAGTCACAGATTGTGGTCAGTTTGTAAAGGAAAAGAGGCAACTGCTTCAGTTGTATATATAAATGTACAGGAAGGTAGCCCTATAGGCTAACCTGTTGTTTTATTTCTGTTGTTTTATTCATGTATGTTCATTGATTATCTCGATGTATACTCAAGAGTGCCTGAGTAGGGCACGGGCCGCGAGCCCGGGGTCGGGTCGTGACAAACAGCATCGTCGAAAATGTCGAACCATAGCCCAACAAGAATACCCAAAATGACAAGAGCAAACATGACCGAGACAGAGGTCGCCGGAGCTGAAACTCCGACAGAATCGAGCAAGACAACACAATATATCATAATACAAAATAAAAGGGGTGATTCCGGACTAACAACCTCTTCGCCAGTCGCCGATGGTCAGCTCCGTCGAGGCAAAGATGATGCGGCGTAAAAGGGGGGGGGGGGGGGAGGGTTCACCGTCGGGGTGTGATGGTCGGAAAATGAGAGGTGTTTATGTTGTTGGGGGTTGTGTCGACGGGACAGTGGTGTTGTGGTGGTGGGGTTTGTTCGCCGGAGTGGTGTGATAGTGGGATTCGGCGATGGGATTTAATAGGGGAGAAGGGAATAGTTTATCAGAATATAAAAAAAGGCTGGTGATTTGGGAGTTCACCGGAGCTCCGACCTCCGGCGAAGGGCGGCGGGGGACGAGAAAGGTGAGGGGTGCGGCTGAGAGTTGTTCTTAAAAATGAAAAAGGGGAGCAATTTATGAGGGTGTGCGACTGCAGATTGAGAGGATATGGTTTAGGTTTAATTTTCTTTTGGTTTTAGTTTTGGTGTTAAATTATGGGGATGATAATAAAATACGGGAGTTGGATTTTTAGGGAGGTCTAGGCCGATTGGGCCTCGGTTTTGGGGTATTGGGTTGACCGATTTGGGCCTTGTTTTGGGTTTGGGATTTGTGGGTTTGGGTAGAATGTTTTAGGAGGAATTTAAAAATAATAAAAAAGAGTTGTGAGTTAAGATACAAAAGAGGTTTATTATAAAAAAAATGATTTAAAGAGATGTAAAAATTATTAAAATAAAATGACGGTGTAAAAATAATAAAAACATAATATTAAAAATATTTAATGCTTAATAAAATAAAAAAAAATGTGATGCCACTTTGAAAAAATAGGATAACATGGAAAAATGAAAAAAGTTATGATAAAAATGCAAAAAATGATGATATAAAATGATTGTCCAAAATAATTAAAATTGCAACAAATAATCAAAAAGATTGGACAAAATTGGGTGTCAGCGATTATCACGATATCTGATAGATGTGCGCGAAAGAAGCGAAGTTCTATGAAGAAATTTCTGAGCCAACAAATCTCAGCTACCACATTTGCAACGCCTCTGTACTCAACCTCGGCACTGAAATGAGATAGGGTGGTGCCGCCAGCGTACCATGAAACAGATTATCCCCAAAAACACAAAAGCGGAGGTGGGCGTCGGCGTGTCGAACACCGCCTAATCTGCATCCGTATAAGAGAGCAACCTTTTGGTGCGGATGGGTATAAGTGCAAACCATAATCAAGTGTGCCGCCAATGTATCGGATGATACGCAAGGCGATAAATGAGACTTCGAGGCATGCATGAATAGACATACCTGCTGAACAGCATAAGCAATGTCTGACCTTGTAAATGTGAGATACTGAAGTTGATGCGCGATTTAATGCACACACTTTAACGCAAGTGCACGTTATCGTGATAAGTAATATAGTCTAGGTAAGACCGAATATCGTCCTCAAGGATTAGTGTTCAAGTACCAATTATCTATCTTTTGTTATCTATTTGGTAACCGATATTTGAGTTTGTTGATTATACTAACAATTATAAATACTAATTAACTATGTGTTTACTTGATAGTCTTTGAAATAGGGCTTCCAAGTCTCCTCAACTATCCGCTTATGTTACTTATTAATGCAATGAATTATGGTTCTTCTTCTTTTGGAGCTAGCAGGTTTACTAATTCGTTTTATACTCCCGTTAAGGCTATATAAACACTCAACCCCAGTAGCGCTCCTTTCTACCTTTCGGTGATAAGGATGACTCTATAGGAGGATTAAGACCAAAACCCTTGTTAATCGTCACGCGCCTTGCGTGAAATTAGGTATTTAAACCTCTATTAACGCTACACAAGTAATTGAGGTATTTTCATCCCCAATCCGACCTATGTCTACCCAACTTACAGCATAGTCACAACCTCCTCCTTTCAAAGTTTGATTAGAAATCATATAAATAATGATAATTAGTGATCAATTAATTACCAAGCATTCAGAGCAATTATTGGGTAAATCTCAACAATAAGAAGAACAACCATAAACATGCATCAATTCATAACATAAGGTTCAAGTGATTTGACATGGAAAACCCTATAATGAAATTAGTTCCTAGCCATTGACATGACAAGAACTAATTCAATATCCAACATAAAAACTGAAAGTAAAGTAAAGAAAAGAAAAGAAAATTACTAAGTAAAGGTCTCCATCTTGACTCGAAGTCTTGTGTTTGTGCAAGAAGGGAACCGCGAAAGCGCCTAGGGTTCTTTTTTTATAGCCTCCAAACCGCCCTTAAGGTTTTCCCTTCAGGCCTGACCCATAATTCGTCAAAAACCTGATTTTTCCCGCGTCGGCGTCGCGGCCCTGCATTTGGCGCCGCGACGCCGGAACTTCTGCGTTGTTCTAGTGATTAGGCGCCGCGGCCCTGCACTCTGCTGTCTAGAGACGCTGCAACTTCTGAGACCTTCTGGATATTGGGCGCCGGCGCTGGACTGTTGGCGAGGGCGCGCGTGGCGATGTCCGTGTGCAGTTCGCCACTTTCTCGTCTTTTAAGCTCTGGAACCTCCACTTTTGCCCTCTTTTAGCTCCTTTTCCGCCAAATAGCCATTTTAACCAATTTGACTCAAAAGAAAGAAAATATATCCTAAGACGACACGTTTGTACAAAAAGGAACAAAAGATTAACTAAAAACGACTCAAAAAGTGTATATAAAATACACCGATCAAATACCCCAAAACTTAACCTTTGCTCGCCCTCGAGCAAAGATAAAAAGAAAGAAATAAAAACTCAAGAAAAAGGAAAATAAAGGACTCAATGACATTGATCACTTTGATGCATTGGTGTTACTTTAGAAAAACATGAAGATTAGCAAAATAATATGCAGGAACATATAGCATGAAATTTTAGCACACTAAACACATTACTGCTAGATGTTTCGCAAACTCATTTTTATCATGCTTAATGGAAGTCACAATACTGAATCGTGCATGTTAATTTTCAAAAACCTATAGCATTTTTACTTGCTATTCTCCACTAATCATGGATATGCATCTAAGAGATCTTCAGGACTTTTAAGGGTTGTAATGTAGGCTTAGGCACGGGTAGGTAAAAATAGGCATTTAGGCTCATTTTTGTGTACCATAAGCTCTTTAGCTTTTCAGTGTTTTCCTTTTCTTCTGATTTCTTTTCTTCACTTCAAATCTATCTTTCCCCTCTTTTGTTTTGAGAGCGTGAAGTGTATCATAATAGCAAGCACCCCCAAACTTAGGCTTTTGCCTATTTCTTATTACTTTTTAATTGGGGTGCATCAATCTTGTTTGCTCTTTTTGTCTCTTTTTTAACACACTCTATTCCAACTATTTCATATTTTTAATTATGGCACAAGTGTGGGAATATAGGGTGTCAAAGAAAAAGTTTAATTTTTAGGCTCAATGGGGCTGACTAGGGATATTTTAAGTGTCAGAGATAGAAAAGAGTGGTAAGAATTGGCTAACAAAGAAATGCCTGAGTCATCTCCTAACATGCATATCCTAACTATTTCGCCTCAAATAGCCAGCAATCATAACACATAGGTTTTCATCATTTAGCATGTACAATTTAAGCAAGAAACCCCAAATAGACAGATTTCATGAGTTTTTGACATATTTAACCTAAGTGTTTAGACAGTTGCTTTTAATTTCATTACATTATTCCACCTTACTTCACTAGGTGTTTCTAGTAACTACAACATGCATGATCCTTGACAGACAATTATGACTCAAAAGAAAAAAAATTATGACTCAAACATACGCAAAAACAATCAAAAAGACTCAAACATACTATAACAATAAGACACAAATAAAACACCCCCCCAAACTTAAATCACACATTATCCCCAATGTGTGCAAGACTCAAAGACAATAAAAGAAAATGACACTTACAAACTTGGTTTAAAATGGTGGCGGCGGCGGTGGATAATGCATCAACCATTGGTTGAACAGGGAACTCATCTCGTCAAATTGCTGGTGCAACTGTTGTTGCCCCTGCCTCAATTCTTGTTGCCCTTGTCTTAACTCTTGTTGTCCTTGTATCACTGTGTCAAAATGTTGCATCATCCTTCTCTGGTTCTGGAGCAACTGCTCCATCATAAACCGGAGGTTACGATTACGTGGTTGGCTGGTGGCTGCTCCCTGCCACATTTTGAGCCTCTATTTCAGGCTCATCTTCGTTCATGGCGGCCTCTGCTGTTGCTGGTGGTGGTTCTGGTGCTCTTCTTCTTGCTGTTGGGGGGGTTTGGGTCTGGGAAGGAGTGCACTATCCCATATGACACAGGCAGTTGGTTTCTCTCATGAGTATCAGTGGGTAGGATTGGGACCCCATTCATGTGGCATAAACTAGTGATAAGTGAGCCATGTCCCAACCCACCTGTTGTTACCAACCTGCTGGTTTCTTCAATACTTTGCACTATCTCCTTCCCCACATCAATCGTCTTCCCCGTCATGATTCCATATATCAATTTGATCCTATCTTCTGGCACTCTGGTGAAGTGCGTTGATGGAATCAGACGGGCACTGACGAAATACAGCCAACCCTTGGCTGCTTTGTTGAACTGACACCTGCTCAGTCCTCTTGACCCATTTCTGGCAATATCAAATGCAGCCCCAGGGTAGCTCACTGTGTCTGCGACGACATTCCAGTCGATGTTGGTGGTGCTTCTAGACCATGTTCTAAAGTAACTCCAATCACCATCTCCTCCTTCAACATCTGCTGTTTTTAGAGACACATTTATCGCTTCTGCCGTCACAGGCATATATCTTCCCCTCACAAAGCATTTATTGTCCACCTTCTCCGGAAAGTTAGCATAGAATTCACGCACCATCGCTGTGTTCATTGGTGCTATCTTTTCCGGGTTTACAAATCTCTTCCACCCCATCATCTCAATCATTGCCCGAATGGGCTCATAGACATCCTCCTCCCCAAGCGAATCCCTTTGATAGTCCATTCCCCTTTCAGGGATTAAGGGCCTAGTACTAAGCTTTTTGTATCTTTCATAAGCTTGTTGACTAATGAACCTAGTATCGTCGTATTGAGGAGCTGAGGTGGATGTGAAGGCTCTTCTCTTTCTGGCAGACATGGTTAATTTACTTTTTTCAGCATTTTCTTAGTATCACAAATGTTCCCTAACACAACAACTAGCATCTACAACACTATCACCCCCAAAATCCAACTCCTACACTACACAATACCCACACCCTCCTTGTATACTCCTCCTCTAAATTTCAAAACCAATTTTTCAACACCCCAACGACTTCAACAATGCAACACTCCTCCAAACTACTACCTCATTTGACTACTGTAAAGCTTTCAAGAAAAGATGAAGATTACCTTTTTGACGGTGTTCTTCAAGGTTTTCTTGCTTCTAATGGTGATTTGAGGCACTGAGATGAAGTTTTGTTGGTTGAAATGGTTAAGGGTTTAGGGACTTTAAGAGTTTTTGGTTGTGTTTGGTTTGATTTATGGAAGATTTGTGGGTGAGGTTTGAATTTTCGTGGGTTTTATGGAGAAGAAAGGTTAGGTTTTGGTTTGAAATTGGGGAAAATCGGATTTCTGGGCGTCTTTTAATTTCTGGATTTCGGCCAGTACCCTGCATTTGGCGCGCGGCTGACTCTTGCACTACTTGGGAATTTCGTGCGGCCTATTCTGAGGCGCGGCGCCGCGACTACGGGCATGGCTACCGCTTTTTCTGAAATCCTGGCTACTCTTCAGTTTTTCGCCCTCCAAATTTTCGTTGACCTGCACCTGTCAATCACAACACAAACACTACCTCCGTGAGACTGTTCTTAATAAAAACTAACTATATTAAAGTAAAATAAATCAAATTACCTTGGGTTGCCTTCCAAGTAGCGCTGTCTTTAATGTCTTTTAGCCGGACGCAAGTTCCTTAACTCAAAAAGTGTGGGGTGGATTAACCCCACAATCAATCCATTTTCTCCACATTTTTCGTTTTTTTCTTCTCTTCTTAAAATTATCTTCAAGGGAAGGTTCAGGAACACATACCTGCTTTTGCGGAGGTTCGGCATCACATACCTGCTTTTGTGGGCTCATCTCCCTTGGTTTGGCTTGTACTGCCTCACAGGGGGTTTCGATGGTGCTGATTGCAAAGCACCTGCTCATGATTGGTGGCTCAATAATGTGTTTAAATACTTTAAACACCATTTCTTCCTTCTCCACCTCAACGTCAGCTCTCCTTTTTCTACATCGATCAGGGCTCTCCCTGTCGCCAGGAATGGTCTCCCCAATATGATAGGGATCTCTGCATCCTCTTCCATGTCCAGAATGAGGAAGTCCGCAGGAAAAAAAAAATTCCTACTTTAACAAGCACGTCCTCAATCTTCCCCCTTGGGTGAACCATTGTTCTATCGGCTAGTTGCAGGCCCACCGTGGTTGGTTTGGCTTCATCTAATTCCAACCGTTTAAACACCGATAAAGGCATCAAATTTATACTTGTCCCTAAATCGCAAAGAGCCCTGTTGCATGTCACCTTGACAACTGTGCAAGGCAATGTAAAGCTCCCTGGGTCTTTTAGTTTAGGGGGCAACTTCTTCTGCAGGATAACACTGCACTTCTCCGTTAGTGCTACCATCTCATACTCTGCCAGTTTCTTGTTCTTCCCCAAAATCTCCTTCATGAATTTGAAATAAGAGGGCATCTGCTCCAACGCCTCTATAAAGGGTATGTTGATATGCAGCTACAACGTCTCAAAAATTTGGAGAATTGTTTATCAACCGCCTTGCGCTGCAATCTCTGTGGGAATGAGATCTTCTCGATACTTCTTCTGCAGGTTTTCTACTACCGGGCGAGCTTGACCACCTTCTCTTTCTCTATCTCGCCTCTTTGTTCAACTACCAGGTGAGGTATCGCTTACTCATTGTTTACCACTTCTCAGTATCTTGCTGGCATTGTTCTCTCGGATTCATCTTCGTGTTGCTTGGCGTGTACCTTTCTTTGTTCGATTGCTTTGCTAGTTGACCAGCTTGTGTTTTCAAGTTCTGAACGAGGATCTAGTTTACATCCTGGCTCAGGTTTGGGCGTTGGTGAGTGCAACAAAGCTCTCGGCTCATCTTGCTTTTGGTGAACATGTGCATTGAATCGCTGAGAGGTGGGGCTGAGTAAAGGGTTCTTGATCGGTGATGCTGATTAGTCTTCTTTGGTTTTAGTCGCCTCTATATTGATTCTGCTGCCCCTGGTCTCCTCTCCATGAGAAATTTGGGTGATTCATCCACCTTGGATTGTATGTGTTGGAGTATGGGTTGTTTTGGGGCCTCTGATAGTTACCCACGGCTTGGCACTCTGCTTGCTCGATTGACATATTATTAGGATCAGTCGAAGGACATCTATCGAATGTATGTGGACCACCACATATTTCACAGCTCTTTGGCATCCGTGACCTGCATTTATCGATCTTGTATGTTCTTTGCGTTGTTTGCGTCAAAAGGGCAACTTGGGCATTCAGGGCAGTGATGACATCTATCTCGTGAACTCCCACTGTTCTCCTACCACTCATTGGTCTATCTTCTGTGACATGGTTGTTGGTGGCCATATCTTCTAATAATTCGTGAGCTTCGTGGGCTGTTTTCCTCATATATTTCCCACCTGCTGCTGCATCTATAATTGTTCTGGTTGTTCCGCTCAGCCCGTTATAGAAGATGTGGACCAAGTTCCACAACTCAATACAGTGGTGTGGGCACTTTCTCTGCAAATCCTTGAACCTCTCCCAAGCTTCGTATAATGACTCTCCATCTGCTTGGTAGAAATTATTCAGCTCCCCTCTCAATTTCGCTGCTTTGCACGGTGGGAAGAATTTTGCCAAAAATTTTTGTGCCAGCTCTTGCCATGTAAAAATCGAATCAGCTGGCAGGGAATTTAACCATACTTTTGCTCTGTCCCTGAGTGAGAAGGGAAACAGCCTCAATCTGACGGCATCATCAGTAACGCCGTTATATCTGAATGTTGCACATAGCTCCAAGAAATTAGCTATGTGCATATGTGGATCCTCTGATGGCAACCCTCCAAACTGCACTGTGTTCTGCACCATGCTTAGAATCGCCGGTTTGATCTCAAAGTTATTTGCTCCTATTGCTGGGAGCCTAATATATGTATGTGCTCCGTTCACCCTCGGCAGCACGTAGTCTCCCAAGCTTCTTTCTGCATGGACTTGAACTCTCTTCTCGACATCCATAGGTACTCGCCGAGACATTCTTTGGTTAGGTTGATTTTCACCTAACCCCTCTCTCAGCACATTGTTGTTTTGAACGCCGTCCATCTCTATCAAGGCTGAAATCCGCTGGTTCCTTCTATTCTGCTTACAGGTTTTTTCAATCTCTGGATTGAAGGGGACAAGAGTGTCTGCTCCTCTCCTTCTTCGCATAAACTGAGCGCCTGAAACAGATCAAAAACAAACAAACGGATCACAGCACCCTGATTTTTACCAAAATAAAAAAAATGTAATAATTTGAAATAAAATAAAGAAAATAAAAACCAAATTAGAAATTAAAAATAGATAAAATTGATATTGAACTATGCTTAATCCCCGGCAACGGCGCCAAAAACTTGATGTGCGATTTAATGCACACACTTTAACGCAAGTGCACGTTATCGTGACAAGTAATATAGTCTAGGTAAGACCGAATATCGTCCTCAAGAATTAGTGTTCAAGTACCAATTATCTATCTTTTGTTATCTATTTGGTAACCGATATTTGAGTTTGTTGATTATACTAACAATTATAAATACTAATTAACTATGTGTTTACTTCAGTAGTGCTGGAAATAGGGCTTTCAAGTCTCCTCAACTATCCGCTTATGTTACTTATTAATGCAATGAATTATGGTTCTTCTTCTTTTGGAGCTAGCAGGTTTACTAATTCGTTTTATACTCCCGTTAAGACTATATAAACACTCAACCCCAGTAGCGCTCCTTTCTACCTTTCGGTGATAAGGATGACTCTATAGGAGGATTAAGACCAAAAACCTTGTTAATCGTCACGCGCCTTGCGTGAAATTAGGTATTTAAACCTCTATTAACGCTACACAAGTAATTGAGGTATTTTCATCCCTAATCCGACCTATGTCTACCCAACTTACAGCATAGTCACAACCTCATCCTTTCGAAGTTTGATTAGAAATCATATAAATAATGATAATTAGTGATCAATTAATTACCAAGCATTCAGAGCAATTATTGGGTAAATCTCAACAATAAGAAGAACAACCATAAACATGCATCAATTCATAACATAAGGTTCAAGTGATTTGATATGGAAAGCCCTATAATGGAATTAGTTCCTAGCCATTGACATGACAAGAACTAATTCAATATCCAACATAAAAACTGAAAGTAAAGTAAAGAAAAAAAAAGAAAATTACTAAGTAAAGGTCTCCAATCTTCAACTCCAAGAAGTCTTGTGTTTGTGCAAGAAAGGGAACCCTTGAAAACTGTCTAGGGTTCTCTTTTTATAGCCTCCAAACCGCCCTTAAGGTTTTCCCTTCAGGCCTGGCCCATAATCGTCAAAACTCGATTTTTTCAGCGTTGGCGCGGCCCGCATTTAGCGCGCGGCCGGAACCTGCGTTGTTACGGTGATTAGCGCGCGGCCACGCTCTGTTTGTCTAGAGGCGCGCGCAACTTCGAGACCTTCGGATATTGCGCGGGCGCTGGACTGATGGCGAGAGGCGCCATGTGCTGGCGTGTCCGTGCACAGTTCGCCACTTTCTCGTCTTTTAAGCTCTGGAACCTCCACTTTTGCCCTCTTTTAGCTCCTTTTCCGCCAAATAGCCATTTTAACCAATTTGACTCAAAAGAAAGAAAATCTATCCTAAGACGACACGTATTTGTACAAAAAGGGACAAAAGACTAACTAAAAACGACTCAAAAAGTGTATATAAAATACACCGATCAGAAGTGCACCTGCAAGGCTCCTATAAAGAGTAGGATAGGAGACTGGAGCACCATCCATAGCACTGAGCTTAGATTTTGAATCAACTGGAGTAGAAATGACTTTGCAATTCTCCATCTTAGCCCTGTACATAATCTCCTCTGCATACTTACGCTGACTCAAGAATATGTGATTGGCAGACCTGGTCATTGATATCCCCATGAAGTAACTCAGCTTTTCCAAATCAGTCATAGCAAATTCAGTCGTAAGTAAACAATAATCTCATTTTTCAATCCATCGGAGGAGGCAGTAAGAACAATATCATCCACATACAGTAGTAAGTTAGCAATGCTACTACCTCGATGAAAAATGAAAAGAGAACTATCATTTCTGCTGCATACAAACCTAATCTGCATAATATACCTGGCAAAATGATCATACCACGCATGGGTGGCCTGTTTCAGGCCATATGGTGACTTACGGAGACGACACACATAGTGAGGGACAACATGATGGACAAAACAAACTGCTGATGCATGTAGACTGTTTCTTTCAGGTCCCCATGTAAAAATGTAATTTTCACATCAAGTTGATGGATTGGTTAGTGTTTGCCCATGGCTATGCTCCGAACAGTGCGAATGGTAGCCGGTTTGACAACTGGGCTGAAAGTCTCACCACAATCAATGCCCTCCTATTGATTTGTGCCATTAGCCACAAGTAGTGCCTTATATCTCTCAAGATCTCCACTGTCTCTGAATTTGTGACGAAATAGCCACATACAACAGATCACATTCACCCCCTCAGGTCTAGGTACTAGATCCCACGTGTGCTGTTTAGTCAAATCATTGAATTCCTCGGACATAACCACATTCCAATTAGGGTCTAGTTTGGCCAATTTGGGGTTTTTGGGAATTGGAGAGATGATTTAGGCAGACAAGTTAAATTGTACTTTGGGTTTGAAAATCCCGTGTTTTGCACGAGTCTCCATTTGGTGAGAAGGAAGAAAACAGATGCGCGTGAGCAAGAGCTGAACCTTGATGGGAAATCATAGATTTCTTAGTCTTTTTTCCACCATCCTCTGCCGTAGCAGAAGCATCAGCGGTCGAAAGGGGGATTAAAAGCAACCTTTGGCCCCTTCGTCGACAATCTCTCATTTGTTCGACTACTCGCGGGGCCTACTGTGTTTAGGTATAAAAAGCCCCACCCGGGAAAAGAGTGTAAAGCAGTACTCATTTCAGCTCCTCTCCTTTTTCGAATATAATAAAGTCGAGTGGATTCCACGTGGGTGGCTGGGGCAGCTGAGTGGTGGGGTCCGAGACGGATGGTATGGTCGGATATGGGGAGGGTGGAGGTGTTGTCGTCGAAGGCGCTACGGCGCTGTCGACAGTAAAAGATTATTTTGCTCACTGGAAGTTTGGAACCGCGACGCTAACGACGGTGAGAAATTAGTTTGGTCACTGGAGGGGTGGCGACGCGACGCCTGATCGATGGGACGCGACGCTGATGACGGTGGTGACTGGAGTTGACTGAGAATTATGGGAGAAATGGCAGGCTCGTCAAGAAAGGAATAATATGGGTTTTGGAATTTCTGAGGATTCGAAAATGAGAATGTGGTCTCGTTGAATGTGACGTGACGTGAAATGTGGATTTGACGAGTGGACAAGTCATAACAGAGATAAACCCTATGGTTCAGTGGAAAGTATAGGTAGACACATGGAGTGGTCCGGGGAGCTAGTTTGTGAAGGGCAGTAGAGGCAAAATTAGGATAACATAGACAATCGAATATCCGTAAATGATTGTAAGAAGGAACTCTGCGATAGAGGATTTCGGTAGGGGTCATATTGTGAAGGGTGCTAGTTGGGAGAATAATTAGAATGTATTCTGACATCTTAGCAGCATATATCCAGAAGGACGGAGGGAGGGAGACATGAATCAATAGAGTGTGAATCATATTGTTAAGGGTGCGAATGATTCGTTTAGCTTTACCATTTTGTGGGGGAAGTGTGAGGTCAGGAGAAATGAAAAACCATGCCATTGTTTGTACAAAATCAATGAAACATAGAGTTATTGAATTCACGACCATTATCGCACTGAAAGTTTTTATACCTTTTTCAAAATGTATTTGGATAAAAGTGTGAAACTCAAGAAATTTGACAAACACTTCCGATTTGAATTTAAGAGGATAGACCCAAATGTAGTGAGAAAAATTATCTAGCAACACAAGATAATATTTATGATCGAGGGAACTAGGGATAGGAGATGTCCATAAATCGGCATGTCAAAAGGTGCAAAGTAACACTAGTAGATGATTTAAACGGAAGACGAGTATGTTTGCCTAGAGAACAAGAAACACAATGTTGGGCTAGTTTTCCATTATTACATGGAATAAAATTATTGCCTCTAAGAAAATTAAAAATGGGCGCCTGGATGACCAAGCCTATTATGTCATGTGGATGAAGATATAGCCGTTAGAGAGACGGGAGAGCAAGATATGGCAGCGGAGGTTGATGAGAATGGATAGAGATTCCCCGTGCTATTGCATCTCGTAAGAGGTGTCCCCGTATGAAGATCCTTCACAATGAAATCAAAAGGGTCAAAGTCAACATCCGCTGCTTGTTGCGCAACGGCTTTCACGCTAGTGCGCTCATCCGCTGCTTGTTGCGCATCGGCTTTCGCGCTAGTGCGCTCATCCGCTGCTTGTTGGAAAATGAAAGGAAAAAGGTTCTGGGGTTTCCACGCTTGAAAAAAAAACCTGGGGCGTGTCGTCCAAATCATCGGTCCGGTACTTGCAGTGCTGCAATTAGCTGATCGGTCAACGGTCGAAGGAACCGTCTACCAGTTGGGAAGCTAGACATCAAGTAAGTGGTTTGATGAGGATAACTAAGCTGACACGCCGGAGTTGGCTGCTGGCACAACAGGGTGGTGCCTTACCGCACCGCAGGCGGACGCGCAGTCCCTATAAGTACTTCACTTAGCCTTTCTATAGTCTTTCTTCCCCTCTTCCCTCAAAGCGCGCAGAGACAGAGTTATTACGAGTAAATTTACGGACATAAATTAGGTTCTTAATGATGTGTGGGGCATATAGGACATTTTTTAGAGAGAAGGATGAATGAGGTGGTTGTGTAGGGTGTACCATAGCCCTATATTGAGATGCGGTGGTCATTGCCAACTGTAATATATTGAGGATGCTTTAAACTAAACATTTTGAAAATATTACCTGCAAATCGGGTGAGGTGAGATGTGGCTCCCGAGTCCATGTACCAAGTGTTGTCTGGTGGTTGCAAGTTTATGCTGCTGAAGGCCTGACCCAAATCAGTGAGAGCCATACTGGGTGCGGGATGCTGAAACTTGCATAAAGTGGGCATACTGCTGGTACTGGGTTGGCCGAGAGCCCAGCAACCCTGGTTGGGCATACGGGTTGAGCCACTGTTTCTGATATTGTTGAGGCACCGCGACGCTCTGCTGGTACTGTTGAGGCGTCTCGGCCCAACCATCTCGGGGCCCGGCGTGGCTGCTGGTTCTGGCCGCGACCGCCCGACCGCAACCACTCTGCGCGCGGCCGCGCGTTTGAGAATTTTCCGACGGTGTCGGGTCTTGGGGTTGCGTTTCTACAGCTAACGCCTTCTGATGATGCTCATTTTATTTAGCACGACGGGTTTCTTCGAGCAACAACTGCGAGCGGGCTTTGATAAAACTGGATAACAGATTCGCCTGTTGAATCATGGTGGCCAAAGTATCATATTCGCCTTTAGGAAGGCCTGCAATCAACTGTAACACCATTTTAGTTTCTGAGACAGGCGTGCCGACGTTGGAGAGTTGATCCGCCACAAATTTTTACTGTTTGTAGTACTCAGTCATGTTGGAAAAGTTTTTAAGACGTGTATTGTTAAACTGTTCCTCCAAATACACAGCACGAGTGTGCTTGTTATTGTTAAAAATTTCCTCCAAATGAGTCCACAATTCACGGGCTGGGCGCCAGATTTCATGATAGTAAGATGTAGATCCTGATAAATATTACCATATATCCACTGTTTGACGACGGCGTCGAGACGGAGCCATATAGAATCATCAACCTCCGGGGGGCGAGGAATAACATTATCGATATGATCAAGAACGTTATACACATGCATGAATGCGAAACAGTTCAACCCAAGGAGAATACTGACCATTTTCTTGATCAAGAAGAATGAGAAGACAATTCTTGATGTTGGTAAAGGTTAAGGCTGGGTTAAAAGATGGTTTCAGTGTTTCGGAAGTGATAACGGTGGAATATGAGGTTGTAGGAGGAGTCATGATAGTGAATATACTTTAGGAGAGAATGAAAGAACCCTAGAGGGGAGAGGTGGCGCCGCGACCGAGAAAGAGAAAGGGTGTGGGGGGGTTGGCGGCGCTTGATTTTTTTTAGAGAGAAAGTAGGGTTTTGACTCTTGATACCATGTAAGATGATATTAATCTCCCTTGAGGAGTCTTTTTCATTAATATCAATATATATAGTGTACAATATTCATCTCTTATACAATAGAAATCCTAGTCCTAATTACAAGAGGAATCCTAGTCTTAACATAATTATATTTACAAAATATATGAAATATATTCTAATTATGGGTAGAGATTTTATATTGGTACTATACACGTTTACAGAAACAATACACCACCATTTATGCTATATATAATATTAAGGACTCATTTGTTTGCACTTAATATATGTCTGAATCTGAATGGTTCATACTTTAGGCCATTAAGTGTATTTGTTTACATTAAGATCGAAACACTTATTTGGTGTGAACTAATCATTAAGATCGAAACATTTCTTTGGTCTGAATATGTCTTAATCATTAAGATTTTGAACAAAGTCTTAATATTATTAAGAGGATTGTATAGACAATTTTTACCATCACTCTGTCCACAACCACAAGCTCCACCCCCACTCCACCCTCCTAACCCACCCCACCCCACCAACCAACAATAGCTCCACCCCCACCCTCCCACCCCACCAACCAACCACCATCCCCTCTCCACTCCTTACCCCACCACCACTAACTACATCTGCCATCACAACCACCACTACCCCTCGCCTTCACGCCCATCATCACTAACCACCTCTACCATTACAACCTCCACCACTGTCAACCACCAAAACCCTCACATTTCCAACCCCTACCACACCCCACCACCAACCCTCATAAGCCACCTACCAACCTACCCATACCCATCCACTCTCCACCTTCAAAGTCCCCTACCACCTTCACTAACCACCTCTGTCATCATAGTCGCCACCACCATAATTGTCAATCATCACTACCATCACCAACCACTATTGTCAGTCGATACCACACCTACCATTTTCATCATTATAATTATATCAACAATCATCGTTGTCGTCGCCACCCCCACCTCCCAACACCACCCACCCCACCACCACCCATCCACCTTCTCCCCACCCCTCTTCACCCCTTACCTCACCACCATTAACCACATCCATTACAAAACATCTCCATTATCACTAGCGAACATAAATAATTTATTTTATTAGATTTATATTTATTTTCTAATATTTAGTTTTTTTATTTGAATTGTATATTTATTATGTTTAAATAAATACATTATACACATTCATATGTTGAAAAACAAATAGTCTTAGTGTGTGTTTGGTTATGCGGTGGACAAAATTGATTCTGAGGAGAATTGATTCTGTCAGAATTGATTTTGATAGAATTGATTTTGATAGAATTGATTTATGTTCGGATGCAACAATGTAAAAGTGATTGTTATCAATTTATGATGTTTGGATAATTTGGATCAAAATTGCTTTTGAATGTAGAATTACCAAAATGGACATAGTTAAATAGATAATAGAATTTAAAGTGCAATATATAATACTTAAATATTAGAATTTAAAGTATGTAAATAAAAATTACAAATAGATAATAGAATTTAAAGTGTAATATAGTACTTAAATATTAGTAGAATATTATTACAATACTAATTTAAAGTGCAAATATTACTTAAATATTATTACAATACTAATTTTGTATGTACTCTACAATTTGATTGCGGACTAAGTCTCCAGGCAATTCTTCAAAAATAACAAAACTTACTTTAAAATTTTCGATACTTCAACTTGGGTATATTTATTTCTTTTTTGTTCAATATATAATATATTATAGTAATAATATGCGGAGTATTTGAAAGAAGACAATAGAAAAAAGAGAAGGATAGTCTATACCTCGTATAATCAGACAACGTTAGGATGTCTGAGGAGTTTAAAATTCAATCTCCCTCTTAATCTGCAATTACACATGAACAAATGTCAACTTTCGTAGTATATTTTATTTTTTTAAAATTAAAGCAGAACATGAGTACTATTTTTGATTTTTTTAGTAATTATTTCTAGATATTTAAAGAGGGTAATGAAAGTTGTATATTTGAATTTTTTTAGTAATTATTTCTAGATATTTAAAGAGGGTAATGAAGGTGGATAGAGTTGTTGATGAAAATTAAAGAGGGTAATAAAGGAAAAAGTAAAATTCAAATTTAAATAAATGACAGAATTGATTCTTGCAGAAGCTACAATGGCAGAATTGATTCTGGAGAGGAGAATCAAACATCCCAATTTTGCCCATTTTCACGAAAGTAGCATTGTAGCTTCTGCCAGAATCAATTCTGAATAGGAGAATTGATTGTGGAGAGGAGAACCAAACATCCCAATTTTTCTCATTTTCACGAAAGTAGCAATCTAGATCACTTTTGGGTTGCTAGAAGTGGAACCAAACATGCACTTAATCAGTTCACATGTAGAAACAACATCTTAATTATCCAGATATGCATTTAGATTCAGACGTGTTAATCTTAATAAAAATAAATGAGGCATAAGGACTAGGAGTATTACATTTCTTGAATATATCTATTTTCAGCCCAACATAATATTCAAAAGTTGCTAGACATACATGTACTATGTTTCTCTAGTTATGACATAGTGCTGATACACTCAAATCAATTTATTTAGTAGACATACATGTACTACTAATTTACAACATATTATCGACCAATTAAACACTAGTATATCAGTTTATTCAAAGGGCACTAGCTAGTCCTCAATGTTTTTTTTTTGATAATCAAGGTCTCGGGGTGGCCTTAGTATCTCATATCGCTGCACAAGTATTGGTACTAGGCTCCTGGAGGCGATGAAACCGCCCTTAGCCGCCATCGCCGGGTAAATCGCGAGATGTACACCCCGCATTCAGTGCCTGATCGCCACCAACGGATCAATGCTACAAGGCTGACCCCCTCACAGGAGGAGGGGAGAATCATCCCACACTGCAACATGCCCACGCGGTTAAGCTACCAGACTTTAATACGAGGCATATACCCCGGAGAACGTATCCGGAGGGGATCGAACTTGCAACCTGAAGGCTGCAAACTCGATGCCAACAGGCCGATCCCTCTAGATAGCTAGTCCTCAATGTTGCTAAACAATCCCCTGCATAATGAGTTAAAAAGAGAATCACATTATTCTTTTACTATAAGACTAATAATTGGAATTGAAAGTTATAAGGCACCTTGCAATGTTGCTCAATTAGCAGCCTAAGTTGTTCATCAATTTGTTCTTCTACTTCTCTCATTTGCATCCTTATTCGGGCATTTCCAATTTCTTTTTCGAGTATATCCATCATTTCACTTCTATTTTTTTAAATTATCCTTATTCTAGTTCCTCTTTTTCTTGTTCTTCTTTAATTTTTTCTCCTCCAGTTCTTTGCACACCATTTCTTGAAGATTTTCTGGAGAAGGAGAGAAATAGTGAAGATCTGTATAACAAAATAGAATAATGGGAGCTGTAGAGCTTGTGGGTGCCTTTTCATAACTATATTTATACAAACTGCAGGGAAATTAGTCGGTTATACTGTATAGGCGCCTCTTTAACAAACTTTTTAGAGGGAAAATACAAGAACAACATATCTAATGTAATTCCACAAGTGCAGCCTGGGGAGGGTAGAGTGTACGCATATTTATCTCTATGTTAAGGAGGGTAGAAAGGCTGCAGGTTAAATAGTAATTACAACAAAACAATATATTTTTTAGAGGGAAAATGTGAGCTTTTTCAAATGACTATGTTTGCAAGCATTACTCTTGTTTTGAAAATTTATGGAGTAATTTAATCTATTAGTACTTTATATTCCCTTATATTATTGACTATCTATATTTTAGTATGTTAATCGGGACAGGTTGTAATTTGTAAATATGTGATATCACTTAATCTAAGTTTAGAAAATTATATAGGTCAATAGTATATGAACCACCATTGATCGTGGTGGAATGATAAGTATTCCTTTCCCCCTAGGTTAAGGTCTTGGGTTCAAAGCTATGGGAATATAATCATTTTTTGATAAGAAACACTTTACCTCTCAAAAATGAGAATTTCCGAGTGCAGATCCGGATTAGTCAGGCCAAAGCCAGATACCGAACACAGGAAACGCCCCCTTCCCCTTCCTCCAAAAAAGAAACTATCAATCATATTCCTAAAACTGTTATGGTTCTTATTGTCTGTATTATTGTGATACAAGCACATTTGTGCATACAAAATTGAGGTGTATATCTAGCCATAAATAAAAGGAAAAAGGGTTATATTTGTCCTCAACGTTTAGAAAAAAATTTGTATTTGCTCTTCGTTAATGTTTGGGGTCAAATATGTCCTCCGTTAGTCCAAATTTATTGTATTTGCCCTTATTTAACAGATTCGCCAAGTGTACGCCACGTCGGAGCCACGTGGAGGACATGTGGCAAAGTGGGACCCACACCTTCACCCCAAAACTTTACCACTGTTGCTCGATTTTTGTAAATTCCGGCGAACTGAGGTACATTCGACGTCAGTGAGTTACACCACTGTGACCGCCGTCTCAAGGCGGTCATTTCCATACCTACGCTGTCCATTGTCTCTTCCATCTCGATCCGGCGACCATTTAAAATTATAACTGCCGCCAACGCCTTTCCGGCGAACTGAGGTCTAATCGACGGTTGTGAAGGGTACCAACAGACTCGTCGTGCTCACGCCGACATTTTGCACCCAACCACGACCTTCAATTCCAAGCCAATCGTCCGGTCGACCAAATCAAAAATTCCGACGGGTTTTTGGCTTTTTCGAATCCGGCATCGGCGGCAGAGGTGAAATGCGATGTGTTCGCCTCATCATCCTCTTCAAGTTAACCCACTCCCGAAGCTCGACTGTTTCAGTTTCCATTTTCGATGATTTTTCTGTTCAGCTTGCGGCGGTTATGGCGTCTCCGGCGACTGGACAACCTCCGAACGAGGTGGTGCAGTCCTTTACCGACAATTTTCCACTGCTAATACACCCACAATGCAACAAACAATTTTCTTTGGATCAAAATATTAACTTCTAGCAACCAGTGGCGGCAACGCCAGCAGTGGTAAAGTTTTGGGGTGAAGGTGTGGGTCCCACTTTGCCACGTGTCCTCCACGTGGCTCCGACGTGGCGTACACGTGTAAATAAGGGCAAATACAATAAGTTTAGACTAACGGAGGACATATTTGACCCCAAACGATGGTAAATACAAACCTTTTCCTAAACGTTGAGGGCAAATATGACCCTTTTCCCTAAATAAAAACTTCGCGTAAAATACTACTCCGAATAAAAAAGAATGTCCACTTGACTTTTATTTTTTTTGTTAAAAAAGAGTGTCTACTTACCAAATCAAGAAAAATTAACCTTACTTTTTCAGATTTGCCCTTATTAAGTGTTATGTGATCAAATATCAATCATACCTATTTAATTAAGGGAATTTTAATCAAATTACCTACTTTTGTCTAGAAGTTAGTATTTTATTAGGGGGAGTGCAAATGACTAAGTGAACACCTTTTTTTATTCGGAGGGAGTAATAGGTACTCTACATGAAGAAAAAAAAAGATACATTTGAACAAAGCTCAACTTAAATTAGAGGGGAGTCTGTCAATAAGAACGTACGTAGTAAAACCAATTAAACCAATTAGTATGTGCAAACTACACGGGAAATGGTCAATAGGACTAGTCTTTATTCGGTCCGGTCGGTCCGGTATCACTTCGACCGGACCGGTAAGGTTTCGGTCTGGGGCGAGATCGATCGGACGAAACCTTATCGGTCGGTTCTCGGTCCGGCGTAAGAATTTCCGGTCGGGCCATTTTTTTAATTGAATTTCCAATCGAAATTGACATTCTCGAGCGGTGCCACGCAATTTTTACGTTGAAATCAATTGTACATCGCGAGATATTTAGATTTGAAAATGGGAAAACGTAACGATTTGGGAAAAGAGAAATTGAGGGGCAATATGGACGGTTTTGGAGAAATCCGGTGAAGCAAACGGACTTTAGTCCGTTTGGGATTATTCGTCTCGAAAAAATACGCGAAATCAAAAAAAAATTAGGTAAAACGGACGTCCGAGCGCAAAGTTATGACCATATAAAGTTTGATCAATTTACAACTAATTAGAGCTGACAGGAGGGGGCTGGGGGGCTTGCTGGCTGGGCTGGCTGGGGCTGGCTGGGGGTGGCTGGAGGGGACTGGGGGTGGGGCTGGCTGGAGGGGGACTGGGGGGACCGGTTACCGGGTATTTTACCGGGTTACCGGTCCGGTTCCTTTAACGGTCCGGGTATTTTTTAGATACTCGTATCCGGACCGTTAAGGTTTCGGTCCGGATTTACCGGTCCGGTTTCGGTCCGGTTCTCGAGTATATCCGAACCACTAACAGCCCTAAATAGGACAGCTAAACTATTTCAGCTATATATGATAAATTTCTTGAATTCATGAATGGTATATCAATTATCAGCTCAACAAAATATTAAAATAACGCTAAGATTGTACTGTTTCTCTGGTTATGATAGTACTGATACACTAGTGCTTTGCCCCCCAATGTGGGACTACCCGACACAAATCCGTATTAGTCAGGCCCCAATACGGGTACCGGACACCGGATGGGAGACCAAAAAAAAAAGTACTGATAACTATCAAGTACTAATAAAGACATCTGAAGAATGCAGAAGAAAGCTATCTCTGCATATCAGCACTGCTGTTGTCATACACTAGTTCTCTCCATTTTATTACACAATCAGTTCTACCCCTGCATAACAAAAAAGGGAAGAACAAACATGTCAGGTACCAATTACAAAATTCCAAGAAATATCTACTAAAATGAGTTAAATTAAAAATGTAAACATAGAGGCACCAACCCAGGTCTTTTCTATTCCCAGGGCCCCAAATTTTGTATCTCTCTCTAACCATGGCCTTCAATTCTCTTCTCCTTTTCTCCTATGTTGCTCGGATTTTTCAAAAATGTCACTGGATGACCCAAAAATAGTGCATCTTACACATTGGGAACCATTGGAATCCTGCCATAAAAAGTTAGAGTAATCATCCAACAAAAGAAGATAATATCTATGGCCCGAAGAGCTCGAAGCGGGAGATGTCCAAATATCACTATGGATAATATCAAAAGGCATAACAATGCAAGAATTAGAAGCAACAATGGCGATTTAACATGTTTCCCAATCACCACAACCACACATCAAGCCACACCATCCACTTTTGTTGTGTTAGCTCCTTTATGGCATGAACGTTTGGGTCATCCGGGAGCACATGTTTTGTCTCCCTTAAACAAAACAAATTTATTTCATGTACTAGATCTCGTAATTCTCATGTTTGTCGTTCATGTCCACTTGAGAAACATGTTAAATTGTCATTTGTTGCTTCTAATTCCTGCAATGTTATGCCTTTTGATATTATCCATAGTGATATTTGAACATCTCCCGTTTCGAGCTCCTCGGGCCATAGATATTATCTTCTTTTGTAGGATGATTACTTTAACTTTTTTATGGTAGTACTCCAATGGTTCCCAATGTGCATCTTATGAAAGATGATGGTGATCCTTTTGATGATCCAGAGAGATATCGAAGGTTGATTGAGAAGTTAAACTACCTCACTGTGACTCGTCCGGATATGGCTTTTGACGTAAGTGTTGTTAGTCAGTTCATGTCCGCACCTACAGACAAATATTGGGAAGCTTTGGAACAGATTCTATGTTATTTGAAAGGAGCTCCTGGACTTGGCATATTGTATAGCAATAACGGCCATACTCCTATTGAATGTTTTGCAGATTATGTTGGATCCAAAATTGATAGAAGATCTACTAAAGGCTATTGTGTCTTTTTTGGAGGAACCTAGTATCATGGAGGAGTAAGAAACAAAGTGTTGTATCTCGATCTAGTGCAGAATCTGAGTACAGAGCTATGTCACAGTCTACTTGTGAGATTATGTGGATACATCATCTTTTAAAGTACTGCTCAAGATACAGTCTTTGTTTAGATACTATAACTGGATAGCTACTTTACCTGAAATGTGTTTCAGTAAAAACCATCAAGCCATCAAGGTAGATCTTCGACTCATTACTTTGACCATCAGCAGGCCCTTTGACCACTAGAGGTCAGACCTCATGATTCATTCAACAGCATCGCACAAAGCCCACTCTGAGGAGCTACTTACAGGATGACAAAGCTATACAACAACACCATCAGTGAAGGCGTACTTCATAGTAATTTTTACCTTTATGTATGGATTTCTTAAACTCAGATTCCTTATGTTTTTTCAGTAGCATCCAGCATCCTAGATTTTTTTCTTTTACTTTTCTCCAGCAGCTCTGATGTGGAATTTTAGATAAAATTTGGTTCACGACCTACCAATAGTCACGACAAGAGCATAAACCTTCTTTGAAATGGTGAAAACGAGTGGCATCCCTCACAATAATTTCTCTCCCTGCAAGCTTGGAGATAAATTTGATTGCCGTGTGACAGTCATTACAAACTCTAAGGTTCTTCATGATCCTTAAAGTAGTGTTTTCTGGGGTATTTATTAACCCAAATGCAATTGCAAGCTTCTCACTATGATGTCTAAGAATCTGCTCTTTCACCTCATAATCCAGATCATGCAGTACTGACTCGGTGTCTGGAATGAATCCCATCTTTTTGATATCTTCCCAGATTTTTTCCATTGTCTTGTAAATAACATCTCTCTGCGGATGAAGCCCATCTTCTACCCCAAAGACATGGGTTACATTTTTTATTTGAATCCAGCTAAATCCTTGTTCTTTCTTGACCTGTCTATCCTTCATTGATTTTCTGATCTTAGCAGCTTCGTCCCATTTTCCACAAGCAGAATACACATTAGCAAGTGCTGAGTAGGCCCCACTGTTTTCAGGGTCAATTGAAAGCAATCTGTCAGCTGCTACTTTTGCTAGCTCCACCTTTTTGTGAACTCTACAAGATGCTAAAAGTGAACCCCATGCTATCACATCTGGTTCGATTGGCATATTTTCTATGAAGTCTTGTGCTTCTTCTAGCAATCCAGCACGACCAAAGAGGTCAATCATGCAAGCACAGTGGCTTGAGGTGGGTTCAATTCCATGCATCTCTTTCATCATTTTGTAATAATTACGACCTTGAGCAACCAATCCTACATGTGTGCAAGCAGTAAGAACACCAACATATGTTATATGATCAGGCTTCATTCCAAGTGCAAGCATATTCTCAAACAATTGTATGGCTTCAGCTCCAAGTCCATGCTGAGCTAAAGCCAAGATCATGGAAGTGCAAGAAACCGTGTCTCTGTTCAGGTGTATCAAATCAAATACTCTCCTTGCACAGCTGATATTTCCAGCCTTGGCATACATAGTTATCAGGGCATTGCTAACTGAAACTGATAATGCTTCCCCTGCCTTAATGGCTGCTGAGTGGATTTGTTTACCATGATTTAAGGATGCCACACTTGAACAAACACTTAACATCGCCGCTAGAGTATAATTATTGGGGTCTGGACCTTCTTTAACCATTAACCTAAAGATTTCCATCGCATCATCATTAAGCCCATTTTGAACATAACCAACAATCATGGCTGTCCAGACAACTACATCACGGTCCTTCAATGAGTCAAAAATCTTCCTTGCTGGACTTATATCATCAAGCTTTATGTACCCATCCAGTAGTGCTGTAAATGCAATTACATTTAGACTGGACTCTCTAGTTTCCTCTAAAATCTTTCGAGCAATGTCTACGCCACCGCATCGGGAATACATGCAAATCAATGAATTCCCTACAGCTCCTGACGTGTCAAATTCAGTTCTGATAAGATGAGCATGGATTTGTTTTCCTACATTTAATTCCCCAAGATTAGCACAAGCTGATAAAGCACTAGCTAAAGTATATCTATCAGGTTCAAGTGAAGATTCTTTAAGCATTTTAGAAAACATATTAAGAGCTAGAACGTCAAAGCCGTGCTGATTATAGCCTGTAACCATCGAGTTCCACGAAACTATGTCATGCTCATTCATTTGCTCAAATTGCGCCAACGCTAAATCCACCTGCCCGGTCTGCATATACAACGAGATCAATGAATTCCAGCTTGATGTGTTCTTCACTGCTATCCGGTCAAAAACGATTTGAGCTGCATTAGCATCCCCTGACTTGGCGTACATATTCAACAGAGAATTCGCCACAGAAACATAACTACTCAACCCAAATTTAACAACAAACGAGTGAACTTTCCGGCCCTCGTGTAACACTCTAATTGCAGCACAAGAGGCAAGAACACTCGTAAACGTGTACTGTGTCGGCAAAACATCAGATGCTACCATCTCAACAAACATCTGAATTGCAACCTGAAAACGGCCAACGAAATTGTACCCAACAATCATAGTGGTCCAAGAAACAGAATCCCGATAAGGCATTTCCTTAAATATCGAACGTGCTTCGTTAATCGTACCTTTTCTTGAATACCCAGCTAAAAGTGTATTCCAAGAAGAAATATCTCTCACAGGCATTTCATCAAACACTTTATGAGCATAGGATAAAAACCCAGTTTTCGCATACCCATTAATGAGATTATTCATCAGGAAAACGCCTAGATAGACGCCGGATTTGATTAAACGGCCATGGATTAACTTTACGGCAAATGGATCTTTTGATTTTAGGCTTTCTTGGAGAAATGATACATAGAAATGTGACTGAGAGCCAAAGGATTGTGGGTATTGGTGATTCATTTGAAGATTATTATGGAATAATTATGCAATTGTATTCGATTAGATTTTAAAAGACTTTTTTGGAATAAAAAGTTATCGTGTGTTATTCAATTAAGATTTTTAAACAATCTAAAAGTCTCGTGGTATTTAATCAAGACTAGAATTTTTTAAATATTTCAAATTTAGTGGTATTCAATTAGAATTTTAAAATATGAATTTTAGAGGACTTTTTATTGGAAGGTATAATTAACAAATCCTATAAACAATCTCAGTCTAACTCTAACCTACCAGACTTTTTCTCATTCTCAAATTTCTATTTCATATATTATTATTTTTTAATAAAAATATGAATTTTTTTCTTACATCCCCTACAGTCCTAACCCCACCTACCCCCGACCCCCCCACTCCATCCTCAAATTTCTATTTCATATTTTTGTTATTTTTATAAAAAAATATTAAAAATATGAAATTTTATCTTACATCCCCCTACCCCTACCCCGTCCTACCCCCTCCCCCAGCCCTACCTCAATCTCAATTTTTTATTTTTTTTACTTTTATAAATAATTTATAAAAATATAAATTTTTTCTTACCCCATACCCACACCTACCCCTACCCTCCACCCCACCCCATCCTCAAATTTCTATTTCATATTTGTTTTACTTTTATAAAAATACGGATTTTTCTTACTTCCCTATTGCCCTAACCTCGCCTACCCCCACCCCCCTCCCATCCTCAAATTTGTATTTCATATTTTTGTTACTTTTATAAAAAAAAATTATTAAAAATATGAAATTTTATTTTATCTCCCCCTACCCCGCCTTACCCCAATCTCAAATTTTTATTTTATATTTTTTTTATTTTTATAAATAATTTATAAAAATATGAATTTTTCTCTTACCCCCATACCCACACCTACCCCTACCCCCTCCACCCTACCCACACTTACCCCCTCCATCCTCACCCTCATCATTTAGCCCATTTTGATCCGCCCATCTTAGTCCATGTAAGTTTTGGGTGGGTTGGACATTGACTCATCTACAACTTCAACACATCTTGACCCGCCCAACTTACTCCCAAACAGCCCATCTGTCACCCCTAGTTGTGGCCCTCAAGCCATGTGAACAATTCAACTGTATTAGGAGAAAGTAGGAGATCCTTACATTTTTTTGTTCTATTTTATTTTACTTTGGTTGAATTATTTGGTACTTTGATTGAACTATTTGGATTATAATTTTGTTGAACTATTGTTATTGTAATTTGGTTAAACTTTTTATTGTTATTTATAGAATTAAGTAATATTTTAGACAATTAATGAGAAAGAATAGTTAATGAAACTTGAAATACTATACATTGTTATTTTAGAAGTACAATAACGACTTTTGATATATTTTACATTGAAAACTAGTGATGGAAAATTTTAAAAAAATGGTGATGATGAGAGCAAAAGGATTGGAGAAAAAATCTATTGATCCTTTCAAATCTTTATAAATCTTTTAAAATCCAAATATAAGAAATCTTGATTGTCAAAATAGTCTTTTAAAATCATAACAATCTTAAATAGTCTTTTAAAATCCATAAGACTTATTTATCCCAAAAAGTCTTTTAAAATTCTAATTAAATACACCCCCTTAGATTTTGTTTTTCATTAGTTTCAACAATTTTTGGATTTTTCAATCACCTATATATACTAATTTCTTTTCTTCCATACTAGCTGAATGAAACTATTCAAATCCTTTATATTAATTTCCCTCCATGCAGTTATATTTTATTTACTTTATCTTATTTAGTTGGATTAATTATTGCTTCCTCTTATTAGAATGTGCCGTCATGATTTATTTGATTTTATTATCAGCATATTCATAATGTTTTAATTTTTTATCTGAGTCTGACCATTTCTTTTGTTTTGCTTTGGTGACTTGTGATTATGCTTTGTCTTGAACCGAGGTCTCCCGAAAACAACCGTTCTACTTATCAATGTGGAGGTAAGGTCAACCTCTCTACTTATCAATGTGGAGGTAAAGTCTGCATATACTTTACTCTTTCCAGACACCACATTGTAGGATTTTAGTGAGTATGTTGTTGTTGTATTTCGTTCTTTTTATAATTATCTCTAAAATTTATAACATAGATTAATTTGTTGGATATGCTATGTAGTACGATCTTAATCAACTTCTCTTAACTTTTATAACACCTTAAGTTTCAGAATAGTGATAGTGTGATACTATATTTAGAGGGATCAAAAACTTAAGATGCGCTTAGCGCTTACGATCTTAATTAAATAGAATTCCACTTAATTTTAAAAAGGCAAAGTCTTGAAATTTCTCAATAGTACTATATTTAGAAGAAAAACAACTTGGGATGTGCTCTGATTTTGTTGCACCAATTTTTAAGTGATGAAGGTGCTACCTTCCACGTAAGAAATGATATCATATTATAAATCGACAACTCAAATCATATTAATAAAACTCATTCCAAATACATTATTACAATTCTCGTCGACGAGATTTCATATTTTGAAAGGTATCCATAATATTTCATGTCATAGCTCCTACGAGGAATCAAAACAGTAAAGAAACAATAAAACATAGGTAAATTTAAATATCAATATAATGAACCCTAAATAATTTCATTGTAGAAAGTACAAAGAAATGAAATATTGCAAGCACTAAATAAAATATTATAGTGAGAAAGTGCCAACGGAACGAGAAAAACTTATGTTCTAATTTGAAAAGTGGGAAGCCAACAATTATATTCTAATTGATAAAAGAACTTTTAAGGCTATGACTTATGAGTCAGATAAACCATGTCTTATCTATCTCTTCAAATAAATGAATGATTGATTCAGGTGCCACAAATCACATGGCATGTAATTTTAATATTTTTCCTAACTTTCGGTCAGACAAAGTACCCTCTCCAGTTACTGTAGCTAATGGATCAACTTGTACCAGTGTCAACACTGGAAATGTGAAACCAACCTCCTCTATTACCCTGTCATCTATATTAAGTCCACCAAAATTGACCTTTAATTTGATTTCTGTTGGCAAAGTTATCAGAGACCTTAATTGTTATATTTCGTTCTTTCATGATTATTGTTTGTTTCGTGATCTTAAGACGAATCAAGTTATTGATAAAAGACATGTATCTGACGGTCTCTACATACTTGATGAATGAGAGTCTCGATTTGTTGCTTGCTCTAGTGTCTTGACATTTGAAACACATTATCGACTGGGACATCATTTTCTACCTTTGTTAAAGAAATTATGTCCTCAATTCCAGAATATTCCTTCATTGGAATGTGAGTCATGTCGATTTGCAAAACATCATCGTAAGTCATTAAATCCAAGGGTTAACAAGCGGGCTGAGTCATCTTTTGAGTTAGTTCATTATGATGTTTGAGGACCATGTCATGTCGTTTTCAAAACCGGGCATAAATATTTTGTCATTGTGTGAATGATTTCTCTCAAACGACTTGAATTTATTTTATGAAGAGTCGTTCGAAAGTGTTTATTCACTTTTGTGCCTTCTGTGCTGAAGTTAGGATCCAATTTAATGCTTCAGTACGTATTCTAAGGAGTGACAGTGCTAAAGAATATATGTCAAATTATTTCAATCATATATGAGACAACACTGTATTTTTCATCAGTCTTCATGCACCATCTCAAAATTGAGTTGCTGAGAGGAAGAACATACATCTACTCGAGACAGCTCGAGCACTTTTGTTCCAAATTAAGGTTCCTAAACAGTTTTGGGCAGATGCGGTCTCTACGACTTGTTTTCTGATTAATCACATGTCGTCTATTGTGTTTAGTGGTAATATGACTTACAATGTTATTTTTTCAAACAAGTCACTATTTTCGGTGGAACTAAGGTGTTTGGAAATATATGTTATGTTCGAGATGTTAGACCATCTGTTACCAACCTGGATCCCAAGGCATTGAGGTGCGTTTTTCTGGGCTATTCTCACATTCAGAAGGGGTATCAGTGTTATTCCACTGAATCTGACAAATATTTGTGTCAACTGATGTGATATTTTTATAGACTACACCGTTCTTCTATGCACCTCCCACTTCTACAAGTCAGGGGGGGAATATTAATGATTAGTCTATCAGATCACCCGTGTTCTCACAGAAGAATCAGATGTTATCCCTCCATCTCCCCCTTTTTCTATTACAGATCAACTGACTATTGTACCATCTGCACCTACTCCATCTGCGGTAAAAGACTGTTACTTGTTCAAGTTTACTCGAGGAGGCGAGAGACCAATGATACATGTGCACCAGTCTATTTATCATCAGATCGTCCTCCGTCTGATCCTCTAGATGATCTTGACATCCCTATCGCTTTTCGTAGAGGTACACGTAGTTGCAAATCTACATATTCCATTGCTAATTTATTTCCTATAATCGTTTATCCTCTACATCTAGATCTTTGATTGCTTCTCTAGACTCTATCTCTGTACCTAAAATAACGAAGGAGGCTTTGAATCATCATGGATGGTCTGATGCAATGCTAGAGGAAAATTATATGTGAGATTTGGTGAATTTACCAAAGGGAAAAAATCAGTAGGATATAAGTGGCTCTTCACAATTAAAGTTAATCTAGATGGGTCTGTAGTAAGACTTCAGACCAGACTTATGGCTAAAGGGTATGCTCAAACATATGGGGTAGATTATTCAGACACATTACCCCGGTTACCAAACTCACTTATGTCTGCTTGTTCATTTCTCTAGTTGCTTCTGAGAATTAGCCTTTACATCAGTTGGATATCATTAATGTGTTTCTTCATGTGACCTTCAAGAGGAAGTATATATGGAGCAACCACCCGATTTCATTGCTTAGAGAGAGTATGGGAAAGTTTGTCATTTGAAGAAGTCCATGTATGGCTTGAAACGGAGTCCACGGGCTTGGTTTGGCAAGTTCAGTGAGGTAGTTCAGAATTTTGGGCTGAAAATGAGTAAATGTGATCACTCAGTTTTCTACCGGCAATCAACATCTGGCATTATCTTCCTTGTTGTATATGTTGAATGTGAGTTACATAATGGATGTACGGGAATAATATACAACTACTACTAGTGCTTTGAAAGGATAAACTGAAATTGTTACAATACAACAGGTTTGAAGCCTAACAATAGTTGTGACAACCACAATAAGTTTGACGATCTTGATAGCCTTCGTTCTTGAATGTGTATTTGAGTCTTGGATCTTGAGATCTTCGTTGGAACCGCAGCAAGCCCTTTGATCTTTATAACCTGAAACCAAAAGACACTAAATCTGGTAATGTTACAAGGGCGCTGCTGAGTCGAGTGATATTCACTGTCCTTAAGACATTATTGCCCTGTATATATCCTTTTACGGTATGAGCAACTGTCTCCCAAGATAAAACATCAACTAAACAAATGAGCAAAAGAAACTCAAGTGTTTCTCAAGAAGAACCTTTGAGTGTGTGAAAGATATGCTACAGAGAAAGAAGTTCAGAAAATCTGAATTATACAAGTATGAAATGTGTTCTACAATTGAGCCAAGGGCCTCAATTTATAGTGTGTGAAAGATGACCTCTCATCTAGCCAACTAATGACAATCAATGGTCATGTTATGACACTTATTGAGAGGTGTTATTCAACCAAACAATGTCTGAATTCATGTGCCAATTTGTGGGCAATCAATGCCCCAAACAAGCCCAAAAGTCAGAAACTTTTCAGCTCCCGTCGAAGCTTTCATCCATCAAAGCTCTGCGGCGCCTGCACTCACTGCCTCTAAGGCACCGCGACTCTGACGATGGTGCGATGCGGCCCTTCACGGCCCCGCGGAGATTTCCGACTTGTTTCATCTTTTACACGTCGTACACTTCTTCTTTCATTTACCAACGTTAAACACTCATTATTTTGCCAATAACCGTCTATCATTTCATGTCTCAAATATTTCGTATACGTACCAATATCTCTTTCACTAAGAAAATTTACGATTGTTGCGATATTTTTCTATGCTTACGCAAGTGTACGTATCGTTCAAGTAATAAAGATCTGTAAGACCGAATTATCGTCCTCAGAGACTGGTTTGTCAAGTACCGAATATCTAATCTATGATATCTATTTGGTAACCGTAATTTTGTTTGAGATTTTAGACTAAAAATTAAAACTAAGTAAAGTACAAAAAATAAACTAAGAATGATAATACTTCGGGTTTAAAACAGTTATGAAGGGAATTAGGGTTTCCAATCTCCTCAACTATCCACTCTTTCACTTGTTAATGTAATACTAATGATTCTTATTCTTATTAAGATATCAGATTAACTAATCTGTTCTATATTCTGGTTAGGACATATAGAAACTCAACCTTATGCAGAAACCTTCTATATTTCTATGATAGATTTTACCACACAGGAAGATTAAGAACAATAACCTTAAACACTACACAAATATCGGAGTACTTTCGTCCGCAATTTTAACCTATGTCTAGACAACTACAACATATTCAAATCTCATCTTTCAGACTTTTGATTAGAAATCATATAAGTGATGACAATTAATGGTCAGTTAATTATCAAGCAATCAATACAATATTGAATAGATCTTAATAAAGTTGAAGAAGAAGTCAATAACTATGCATTAACTGTATGAAAGAGTTTCAAGCGATTCGATGGAAAACCCTAATAAAGAGATTAGCTCATAGACATTGTCATGCTAAGAACTAATACAAAATCCAACATAAACGGAAATAAAAATAAAGGAAAGAAAAAGAACTTGAACAAGAGTCTCCAATTGTGTCTTGCCTCATTTCTTTTCCTCCAAAGTATGATATCAAGTATGACAGGGTTTCAGGGTTTTATATCTGAGAAAAACTGCGTTTGCACTTTTACCCTTCAAATTCGCCCGAATGGAAACCTGCGTCGTGTCGGGCGTGTCGCCATGACGCTAAAAAATCAGAGGCTCTCTGGACTTCTGGCACCGCGGCCCTGCATTTTGGCGCCGCGACGCTTTATGCATGTAGACCCCGTGTGGTTGACTGCTATATTTTTTTGTCCGGATTTCCTCTGATTTCTTCTATTCTTCCCGGGACTTCTTTGGCTTCATTTCTTGGGCTTTTCTAGTGCAATTCCATCATCAAAAGTAGTATTTCCCTTTTATGACCGCTGTGACTCAAAAAAAAAACATACCTAATACTATACTAAACACAAACGAAAAGAGAAAAATACTTAACTAAGGACTCAAAAGTGTGTATAAAATACACTCAACAAACACTCCCAAACTTACAATTTACTCGCCCTCGAGTAAAACACTAAACAAAAACAACAATAAAAACAAAGAAAAGACTCTATGAAATGGATCAAGTAGCTATAACAGTGTTGCCTCAAAATCATGGATAAAAACTGAGATAATATGTTAGAACATACATAACATGAATATTTAGCAATCTAGAATTTCAAGTTAGATATTTCGCAAATTCAATTAGATCATAATCTCTGGAAATACAAACACCTAACCTATGCATGTCAATTTCATTCCATCTTTTCCAAAATTCTATAGACCTTTTTACTTGATATTCTCCACTAATCATAGACATACACAGTAGGGATCATCAAGACTTTAAAGAGTTGTAATGTAGGCTTAGGCAGAGGTAGATAAAAGTCGGCATTTAGGCTCAATTTCGTACCATAAACATTTTTCATTCAACTCATTTTTCCTTCTTTTTGACTTTCTTTTTATTCTCATACCTATTTTCTCTCCTCTTTTTTTTTTTTTGCGAGAGTGAGACACGTTATCAATAACAAGTACCCCAAAACTTAGGCTTTTGCATATTTTTCAGTGGGGTGCATCAAAATTTTCACTCTCTTTTTATTATTTTTTCAACACTTTTCATCTCAATAACTTTCAATTATCACTTATGACACAACAAGAGAATCATAGAGTGTCAAACAAAGATATTATTTAGGCTCAAAGGGGTTGACTAAGGATACAATTTATGTCAGGGTAGGTAATGAACGGTCAGAAGAGATATCAAAGAATGCCTGGATCATTTCCCCAAACTTGTATCTCTTAACTATTTCGCTTCAAATAACAAGAAAACATGTTTTCTACACATTTTCAACCTTTCTTTCCATAACTGACACACATAGGCTAAGCAAAAATATCCCAAATAATTAGATGTCATGAATATTTGGCATATCTAACTTAAACACACAAATTTTTACTTTTAATTTCATTACATTATCCACTTTATCCACTCAATATCTTCAGCAACTATAACATACATGATCCATATAAAAAAAATTGACTCACAAAACACATAAAACAAACTAAAAACACAACAAAAAGACTCAAAAACAAAATAACAAAACAAAGTAAGAACCCCCCCCCCCCACACTTAATTGACACATTATCCCAATGTGTAAAGACTAAAAATAAAGGGACAACTTACAGACACAAAACATCGGTCATAACGGAGGGCTGGAAGGAAATTCTTGAAATTGCACAGGCATCGATACTCTCTGAAGTTCTGGCGTTGCGGCCCTGCAGGTTGGCGCCGCGACGCTGTGCCAAATTTTCCATTTTTCAGCATTTTTATCCCTTTTTTCACTCGGGGTCAGTCTCTACTTTTATCTGTCATCCAAAACCATCAAACATACCAGATCGCGAGACTGTTCAAGACAAAATAAAATAAAAATTGAAATAACATAATAATAACATTGGGTTGCCTTCCAACTAGCGCTATTTTTAACGTCTTTTAGCCGGACACAGTTAATCTTCGCTAGTACCCCGTGAATACTTCACTAACCAGTCTGCAATCCGAACCGTTATTATTGCCGGTCTCACTTCACCTACACCGTTTCTATAAAGCACAGAAAAAGGCAGTACTTTTATGCTTGCCCCCAAATCGCCCAATACTTGCTTGCATTCAAAATTCCCTATAGTGCAGGGAATAGTGAAGCTCTCTCTAAACTCCTGGGGGTACCTTTGAGGGTATGGACTTTCTGTTTGAGGATCAACATTGATAGCTGACGGTGCCTTTTCTGCAATGGGTACAGGAAAAAGAAATTCCAAGGAATCCAAAAAAGTGAAAATTTGGATCTCAGCAACCTCTTCTTTCTCTACCCCAACTATCTCTCTCAATTCCTCATTATTCTCAACAGCTTGTTGTGGTTCAGGTTCCTCAATCTGCTCACCATTATTCACAACTATGTTGCTAGGCAGATTTTCTTGAGGTGCATTGATTACCCTATCTAGCAGCTGCCCTATTTGTGTTTCCAAATTTTTGAGGGACAACCTTGTTTCAGCCATAAACTGAGTCTGGCACTTGGTGAACATGAGTATCGCTGCCTGAAACTCATCTAGATCTTTCTGTTTTGCTGTTGATAATTCTGCTTCCACTGATAGTAGTAGTAGTCCATGTCTTTTTTTTAAACTAATTTTACATACAAAATAAGAAAAATAACAAAAAGTGATAAAAAATGCTCGCTGAACAAATTAGAAACTTGTTCATGGAGCAACCAAATTAGAAATAAAATCAGATAAACAGATATTGACAATAAATTAATCCCCGGCAATGACGCCAAAAACTTGTTTGCGATAATTTTATATGCTTACGCAAGTGTACGTATCGCTAAAGTAATAAAAATCTATAAGACCGATTTATCGTCCTCAGGGATTAACTTAATTACCTATAGTCTGATTTTTAGTCTCTATTTGGTTATCGATGGTTTAATGAAATTATTAATCTAAAAATGCAGTAAAGATATGGACAGTAATCACAAACTAGAATAATGTATGGGTAAGATTAGGGATTCTCACCTTCATCAACTATCCACCCTATTATTCAATTAATACCTAATCATCTTCTTCTTCCTATTGAGATAGCAGGTTAACTAATCTGTTCTATATTCTGGTTAGGACATATAGAAACTCAACCTTATGCAGAAACATTCTATATTTCTATGATAGATTTTACCACACAGGAGGATTAAGAACAATAACCTTAAACACTACACAAATATCGGAGTACTTTCGTCCGCAATTTTAACCTATGTCTAGACAACTACAACATATTCAAATCTCATCTTTCAGACTTTTGATTCGAAATCATATAAGTGATGACAATTAATGGCCAGTTAATTATCAAGCAATCAATACAATATTGAATAGATCTTAATAAAGTTGAAGAAGAAGTCAATAACTATGCATTAACTGTATGAAAGAGTTTCAAGCGATTCGATGGAAAACCCTAATAAAGAGATTAGCTCATAGACATTGTCATGCTAAGAACTAATACAAAATCCAACATAAACGGAAATAAAAATAAAGGAAAGAAAAAGAACTTGAACAAGAGTCTCCAATTGTGTCTTGCCTCATTTCTTTTCCTCCAAAGTATGATATCAAGTATGACAGGGTTTCAGGGTTTTATATCTGAGAAACACTGCGTTTCAGACCCTTTTACCCTTCCAAATTCGCCCAGATGGAAATCCGCGTCGCCGCGACCACGCATTTTAGCGCCGCGCATGTCTGTAGACCCCGTGTGGTTGACTGCTATATTTTTTTGTCCGGATTTCGTCTGATTTCTTCTATTCTTCCCGGGACTTCTTTGGCTTCATTTCTTGAGCTTTTCTTATGCAATTCCATCATCAAAAGTAGTATTTCCCCTTTATGACCGTTGTGACTCAAAAGAAAGAAAAACACACCTAATACTATACTAAACACAAACAAAAAGAGGAAAATACTTAACTAAAGATGACTAAAAAATGTGTATAAATACACTCAACAACGATCCTTGGTACAACGTGTGCACGTGTGTGAAAATGATATTTCCGGCGTGCGGGCCCCCAATTATTCGAGTCATAAATAATAGGATTAACTTTATTCACATTAGTAAATTTCCAATAATCCCCTCTTGAAAGAGATTTTGGCGCACCCACATGGTGCCTTTCCAGCAATCTTTCGGCGGATCGATGTTGCATCTGGATAGGTAGTCGTGGCTTTGAACCTTCCATAGTAGAATACCATCGGATTTACTTGCTGCGTGGTAAACGTGGTGTCTTAAACCGTCAGTGTTTAGTGTAAGTCAAGACAATGGTACCAACACAACAACTTTCCTTACTATGTTCTTCTTAATGTTTTGTCATTTGTGGTCGTGGGGACACACTTGGATTCTTAAGTACGTTCATTTGAGGCGGTCAATCCTCACACTTAAATAGGTGGTCTCCTACAAGGTATCCTGCTATACCCCACTCCACGAGTGTTAGGAACCATTAAAAACTTCCCCAAACCTAACCTCAACCGTTGAGGATCATTAAAGGTTTTAGAAACTTAGCCTTTACACATGCTCTAGAGAGCACTTGATGTCTATCACGGGAAAGACCTTGAATTCATGTTTCTATGAAGAAATCATTATTCGAAGTGCTCAACTGAACCTTTACGACTTAGTTTTCCCATTGAACCAAATTCTTGGGATCTTTAGCCAACTAATGGAAATCAATGGCCATGTAATGACACTTATTGAGAGGTGTTATTCAGCCAAATAATGGCTGAATTCATTTGCCAATTCGTGGGGAATCAATGCCCCAAACTAGCCCAAAAGTCAGAAACTTTTCAGCTCCCGTCGAAGCTTTCTACCATCGAAGCGCCGCGGCGCTTAACTTCCAGAGACTTCCTGCACTCACTGCCTCCAAGGCGCCGCGACCCTTCACGACCCCACGAAGATTTCTGACTTGTTTCATCTTTTACACATCGTACACTTCTTTCTTTATTTACCAATGTGAAACACTCATTATTTGGCCAATAACCGTCTATCATTTCATGTCTCAAACATTTGATATACGTACCAATATCTCTTTCACTAAGGAAATTTACGATCTTTGGTACAACGTGTGCACGTGTGTGAAAACGATGTTTCCGACGTGCGGTGCCCCAATTATTCGAGTCATAAATAATAGAATTAACTTTATTCACATTAGTAAATTTCCAATATTGATGACATTGTTATCACTGAAAGTGATTATGCGGGGTATCTTTTCTCAAATCTTTCCGACATACTAGGTTTCCTACAAAGGACTTGAATAAGTTGAAATACTTTTTGGGATTAGAAGTAAACAGAAACAAGAATGGAAGATAGTGCCTTTTCTGAGTCACCATGATAGGAATTAGTATGTAGTACGATCTTAATCAACTTCTCTTAACTTTTACAACACCTTAAGTTTCAGAATAGTGATAGTGTGTTACTATATTTAGAGGGATCAAAAACTTAAAGACGTGCTTAGCGCTTACGATCTTAATTAAACAGAATTCTACTTAATTTTAAAAAGGCAAAGTCTTGAAATTTCTCAATAGTACTATATTTAGAAGAAAAACAACTTGGGATGTGCTCTGATTTTGGTGCACCAATTTTCAAGTGATGAAGGTGCTACCTTCGACGTAAGAAATGAGAAAAGAGGGAGAAAAAGGTATGATAAGGAATTAATATTTTCATTATAAATACTCCAGAGTGTAATTACGAGGGTGTATATATAAAGCACAATATATTAAGCTACTAGTAATCATCAAGGCTAATTTAGTCAGTAGTGTACACAAGATTTTTCATAAGCAATATCATCATGTAAAAGAGTAAACAATTGAATAAATTACTACAATGATATCATATTATAAAATGACAACTCAAATCATATTAATAAAACTCATTTCAAGTACATTATTACAGTTCTCCTCGACGAGATTTCATCTTTTGAAAGATATCCATAATATTCCATGTCATAACACTTACGAGGAATAAAAACAGTAAATAAATAATAAAACATAGGTAAATTTAAATATCAATATAATGAATCCTAAATAATTCATTGTAGAAAGTAGAAAGAAATGAAATATTGTTATGAACAAATTGCAAACACTTAATAAAATATTATAGTGAGAAAGTGCTAACGGAACGAGAAAAATTTATATTTTAATTTGAAAAGTGGGCAACCAATAATTATATTTTAATTGATAAAAGAACTGGTTGATTTTAGGATTTAAATTAAAGTGTAAGATAAAAAAGTGAGGAGGGAGCTCTAATTCCCAACCTCTCCCACAAAATTGGAGCTCCTAACCAAAAGACCAATGCGACGCTCTGTGTAGAAGCGATGTCACTTTATTAATTTTACCATCTAACTTGGGAGGAAAAGGCGAAATCCCTCTTCTATTTATTTCTTATATATTTACAACAACAACAATAACATATTCGGTGAACTTCCACAATACAAGATCCGAGAGGATAGAGTGTACGCAGACCTTACCTCTACCTTAGAAGGTAGAGAGCAATGAAGGATCTTGCCCAAAATATTAAGGGGGGCGGTAACTACTAACAAAAATATTATAATTAAAATTTATAAGAACAAAATTTAATTTTATCAAAGATTCAAAATAACAGCAATACAACAAAAATATAATATATAATATATTCGCCTTCCCTGTTTTTTCCAAAGTTTCACACAATTCAGACATAGTTGACAAGTTATTCAATTTTGGATGACTAACAACCTCAAGAATAAAGTGTTGAAGTTGAAATCTCAAATTTATTTTCTCTTGCTCACTAAAATCCACTGGATATAATTTTTCTACAAGAGCACATATATCATCCATATTAAATGCTTCGTAATTATCTTTAGGAATCAAACTATTGCTTAGGCTCAAAAACTCCATTGTTTGAACATTAAATTTGTGATTCATGTTGACACCCAATTTTGACCCTCCCGTCCAGTCATTAACTATAAAATTAGACTAATTTTGTAAAATAATTTTTATGATTTTTATAATAAAATGCAGCGATAAAACATAAATACAGGCATAAATAAGTAATTTAATAATGGCACCGCGTCTTACGTAGAGTATTAAGCACTTAGAGTCTCGCGCCCACATTCATTAATTGCTGTCGTAATTCTTAAATTAGTAATAAATACATAAAATAATTAATTTGGCAATGACGTCGTGTCAAGTAGCATAGTCGCATTTATTAATACATAAAGCATTTTAATAATTTATTTTTAATAATAATAATAATGCACAATAATAAGATTCTAAAATAATAGCGCCGCATTCTAAAATATTAAGCATTAACTAAATAGCACACCCGCATTTATTATTATAATAATTTAAATTTAAACTTAGGCTAATAGAACACCTAAATAATTTAATCACAATTTACTAATTTAATTCACCACTAAACTAATTAATTAGCACCTAAAACTAACACTAATTAAATAACTAACCTAACACTTAATACTAACCTAACTACCCAGCCCAACCCGCGAGGCCCAGTCCGCCCTACCCTTATTTCCCCTTATCACCCGTCCAGCCCACGCCCATCACTTTATTTTCCCTTTACTACCCAAAGCCCGAAGCCGGCTTCCTCACTTTCCTCATCTCGCTCTCCCGCAAACGCAGCCTTCAAAGAACCCTAAAACATTAAGAACCAGTCACCTCCACGCCCGGATTTCTCGCCGGGGAATCCGGGCTTCCCCTTTACCCACGCACACCCATCCGATTTCTTACCATAACCAACACCCGAATCTTGCTTCAAAATCAGCAACAAAATCGCACAAGATACCTTTCAAAATCTTAACCAAATCGCACGAAATCAGTCCCAAATCTTAGGAAATCAATCTCAAATCTCTCACAAGTCATTCCCCAAAATCCCTGGAATCATGCGGAATCGTTTACCTTATTTTCTGCCTAATTAGAATCGCACGAATCTCTTACGAAATCTCAGCACCAATATTAGCCCAATCTCAGCCCTAAAAGCTTACCATTATTGGAACTCAATGGGGGCTATATAAGAACATGCAAAGGCATCGATAGAGGACACAGGCGTGATTAAGAAACACAGACGATCGAACATAGAGGCGAAACAGAAGCAGTAGAGCGAGAAAAAAAGGAGGACCCATAGCGAGGATTGAGCTCGGTCGAGGAGTCCAATAGCGATGGTCGGCGTGCGTAGGAGGTTAGGAGGTCCAGAATCGACAATCCGGACCATTAGCATCGCACAAATAAGCACGAAATCTTTCTTTTCAATATCAGCAAGAAATCAGCAAAACAAACCTTGCCTTTTCAATCGCATCGCAATAACCCGTCGAGTGAACCGACGACTTGATACGCTGCCGGTTATTTGCGGAGAAGGTAAACCAAACTCTTTTCAGTTCATTTGGTATTTCTGTGCATTCTCCGTATTAAACATGTAGTAGTTTAGTTTTATTCGCATAATCTGAGATTAATATAATACAGTAATGTATTACGTATTGTGTTGAGTAATATTGTGCTGTTGTGAGTTGTTTGAGATTGTTTTGAATGTTAACAGCGTGCGATTGCTAGTTTAGGTGTGTGTGCATCTCTTGAGCATGATATAGTTTGGGATCTGAACTTAACCCAATCCTAAATGGCTTCAAGACTTGTTAACCTAAATATTGGTGTTTGTTGCTAATTTGCTACTCGTATCGATATTTTTGATTTAATTTTCTTAATCCATACGTGTCTGCCTTAAACCATAATATGACAACATGTTAGCAAATGTGTGAATTGGTCATGTCTATTTTGGAATCTTTATAGATGTTCTAGATCGAATGATGTTTGCATATTGAGTTAAATGTAGGTTTATTCTTAGAGTCCAGCAGACAGTATGCTTAATACACAATTTGTAGATGTTTGTGTGTCTGCCCCAATTTATAAAGTCCTACATGTTATCAGTGATAGGGTTGTAATGGTCGTGTATGAGCCTGACTTGTTTACTCCTTGTTTTTGGCTTAAGACCAATAACGAAGCATGTATATTTTCTCTGGATAAAAATAGTCGTATATTTGTAGATGTAATCTAAATCTTGGTCATATCTGAGTCTGTTTGGTTCTGCTCTTTCCTATATATATGAGTCCTGGGTTAAGGATCCTTAGGAGTTAAGACTGCCCGGAAATGGTTCATCTTGCCTAAAAAATCATGTCATATGCTCACTTTTTCTTTGAATTACCTGGAAGGGTATTTCCTGAACTAGTCTAAAATCAGTTTCTTTTAACACTTGGTTGTCTGCCCAGGTCATGTGAAGATATCTCCATAGCAGCTTTTCTTATATTTTTCCATTCTAGTCTCAATATGTCTTGCAAATTAGATGTCATGAAACACTGGTTTAGTGGTCTATTTATGAGATTCAAACTTATATGTTAGCCCAAGTTATATGTACATACATCATCCAGGAGCTTCCCATCATACTAAACAGAGGCCTGAAGCTGAACCTCTCTACATACATTCTAAAAGATCCAGTTTAATGTGTATTGGCTCAATTAATTTGATCTTGCTTATCTGTTTATTTGGTGTACTGGAAAGTATGTTGATGACTTGCATTGATCCTGTGCACGCTTTTAAAACCCAGTTAGCATGAAAACTGCTTGATTGTATTAGGGGCCCATCTCGTTTATTCAAAAAGAAAAGAAAATCTGGAATGTTTCATGTCCTTTCCGTGCTTGATCTCACCATCGCTTACTAGTATTTCTGACATTTGAGGACCTGCTGCAGCAGGTCTGCAGGAAAGGTGTACTTATTTTGGATATATTTCTGACTGTTTCGGCTTAGCAATTACCATCTGATATTGCCTATGTTTGGTCTTTATGTATGTGTTTGTTTAAATACAAACTATGTGTCAAGTGCTTGCTTTGGTTAAATAAATCTGGGCATATACTAATCCTTATCTTTCTTTATTTTTACATGGCACGCATCGGAGCAAAATAAAGAGTCTCACGGCGAGGCTCATCGCAGCCATTTCAAATGGCGACCGCGTCCGCATTCGCATTCCTCTTGGCAATTCCTAGAAAAACAAATAGGGCGGGTCATCCGCTTCAATCCCTCACTCTCTCATCTCATCCTTATCTTACTTTATTTGTTATTGTAATTTATAACTTTGTAATTAATAGGATATCTAGAATAATTAGCCTTTAAACATATAATCGGGGAAGGTAATTTAAAGTTCATCGCTTAACTTACTTGCCTTTTAAGATTGTCATGCATGTCTAATTTTGCCAAAATAATCTAACTTGCATCACAAAACCAACAGTTTGTTAATTCCCTAAACAATAACAGATTTCTCCTAAACTCTCAAAAAATCATCTTAAAGCATCTCTTATATAATATTGTACGCAGGTTAGACAAGATTAATTTAGCTAGCAATATACATAATTAGTCCATAAATAACCTTTGCATGAACACACAATTAGTTTATAAAGCACCTTAGCATTCTGTAGCATTCCTAGCCCTTCTTAGCACTTTTAAGCACCCCTTAGCATTTAGCACTTTCTAGCATCTTAACATTTTTGCATTACTTAGCACCCTTTAACCCCTTTTAATATTTAACACTTTAGCATTTTTTGCACTTTTAGCAACATTTTAGCACCTCCTAGCCTTCTTTTGTACTTTAGCATATAGCACCTTTTGCCCCTTTTAATACTTTAAGCACCTTTTAAACATTTTAACATGCTAGCATTTATTTCCTAACATTTTATTAATTATTCGGCACTTTAGCATTTAGCACTTTTAAGCACCTCTTAGCACCTTTAGCACCCTTCTATCATTTAAAACCTTTTAGCAACCTTTAGTATTTTAAGCACTTTTTAAACATTCGGCATTTGACTCTTTTATTTATTTATAACACCTTTCGCCCTTTTTTATACTTTAAGCACCTTTTAAACATTTTAACATTTTAGCATTTTTATTAAGCAGGAGGAGCTTTTATTTTGCATTTTTAAACATAATAATTACCCTAGGTTTGGCAGGACAACCGCAAGTTAGCGGATCTTAGAGGGTGCCTAACCCCTTCCCTCTAGATTAATAAAGAACCCTTACCCAGAATCTCACTAAGTTTAACAGACCATTAAAATGGAGTTAATGTTCACTTTAAACTAGTTAACATTTAGGTGTCCTAATTCACCCGAATTAATTAGGTGGCGACTCCGCGAACCCTAGCACTGCCTTTAGCATTTAAGCCTTTTAGCCTTTCTAGCACCCTTTAGCATTCCAGCATTTTTTTTAAAGCATTCCTTTAACATTTAACACTTTTTAAACATTTAGCACTTTTATTTTTTTTCTAACATTTTTTATTAAGCAGGGCTCGCTAGAATAAAGTCGCGGTCGAAAATGGGCGCGACAGAAATGACGACTTCACTAGGGATTCTAAGGCTCTTAACCACAACAGATCTAGGGTTATTATTTGGCATTGATTTTGCATTTTTGATTTTTGCGTGCTGTATTCCGTTTGTTTTAATTGCTATTTGCTTTACTGCTTTCCTTAAACTGGCATTCCGCTCATATTTCTTCCATTCTGGAAAATTCACACAATCACACACTCACGCGCTGGTGTGCTTCGCGCACCCGCAAATTTCTTTAAATACCCAAATTTTAAGAGAGTTGGCGCCTGCGCAGAGTTAGATCGGTTCGTCTGATCAGCCGCGTAGCCTTCTCACTCGAGTTGTCCGCTCGGGAACCTTGCGTCTAGAAAAGCCAAATCTTAGAAACTTAAGATAGAGCTATACCACCCTTATTCTAGGGCATGCATGCATTTACCTTAGGTGGGTCGGTCCCTGGCATCGACACCACAATTAGGAAGACACCAAACTTGTCGACGGGTTTCTCAACCCAACGACCAACCAGCATATTATGTGTAGCGTGGCAATGACAGACAAATCCAAGCCTAATCATGACATGCCGAAATTGGGAAAAGTGCACCGTCATTTGGTCGTCATTTCCAACAAAGCATTACAGTTGGACGGCTTGGACAAAATCCATCATGACTTCGCATATGTGACGTTTAGGCCTACCTCTGGCATAAAGGGGTCCCCATGCACGTTAGGACTCGCTTGCAATGTGACAATTTGTGTGCAACATGTACTTGCTAAATGTTTTTACACTTCTGCAAAATCACGTGCTTTACATTAACGCAGTTTGCTACATGTTGTCTAAAGGATTTATCATCTCCCCCAAAGGTCGATTTGTACTTGACTAAGCAATGACAGAGCATCAATATTTCACAAGATCGCGGCACGGTCCAATGATACGACCGATTCAAGGCATCTGGCGGAGCAGTGAACTGTCTTGGTTCCTATAGGCAAAGCAGGGGTCTCAGAAGAGAAAGGCAGCATAGATCCAGTCGAGCAGCTCGCACAATTACCCCAGCAAATGGCAACCCTGCAGGCCGAAATCAAAAGGCTCAAGAATCTCACCAGAGCACTCGTCACTGCAAATAACCAAAACAGTCAAAAACCTCCAAATTATTACCAGTACCCGCTTACTACATATCCTATCCAGCCAATATACAAGGCACCCATATATCCCACACAAAACCGAATGCCTAACGTACTCCAGCTAAACACAAACCAAAGGCCACCACAAACCTATTTTCGCAATACATATGACAATCCCTTGCGATACCCACACGTGTATACGCCACAGTCAAAAGCCCGTCCACCAAACATCTTCGCACCCGCTAAATACCACGAAGGCGGCCAAAATATACACCCATTTAGCCGAGCCTTTGTCGCGATTGTACGAGAGGTTGAGGTTTGCGAGATACTCCACCAATTCAAAGAATGTGCCCAATCCCAAGTCCAAAGCTCGTGATGGGAACAAAAGGCATGCATACCATTACGGAGCCATCGGACACGACATGGGAAGGTGTTATACACTCGGAGACAAAGTAAGGGAGCCGAAGGAAGGAGTCATTCAGGTGGAGGATGCTTACCCCAATGAGTACAATGAACCCCAAAGGAAGAGAGGTGTTCCCTGGCCAGAGCCCGCTCCGCCTGAATCAGTCATTTATCCAAGCAGGCACCACGCAGAAGCCAAAAGAATGAGATACTGACAGCAGAGCACGAAGACCCAACCAGCCATGATGCAGAGCAAGAAGGCGTATTGGTTGGATTTGCACCCTCGTTCTGGTCCGCCTAGGACCCAGATAAGAAAGAGCTATTTAGTTTAGCAGAATAATTTAAAAACTCATATTTAAGCTTTAATAATGTTTTCTTTTGTTTTGCTTGTAATGAACTACGTTCGACACGATTCCTCAGCGGATCGTGGCGACCACCGGCCTCGGTCCCACATTTAGAAATTTTAATTTCACCCCAAAATTTGCTTGTAATGAACTACGTCATGACCTGATTCCCTCATGGGGATACGTAGGCGGCCTAAATCGGCTTCGGTCACACCATTAGGAAACTATCCCTTTGTTTTGAAAATGACAAGAATACACATAGCATACAAGCAACCCCATTGAGGCCCATTTTAGGCGGACACCCTTTTAAAGCGGGACCGTAGAAACTGCAGACGGGGTTGCAAGTCCAAACAGCGTGCACGCGGATATCGAGACAAGCGGCGAAGTCGAATCTGAATCGACCCCAAAACTCACAAATTTTTCTTTGAGCGCATGTCTTTTCATATTAATGAAGCGAAGGCAATAGCAAAGCGAAAAATACGGCGAAAGGTTTCTTCAGATAGCGTAGCGACAAAAAGCGGCAAAGCGGATGACAACAATCCAAAGTCCGCAGCAAAAGCAGCAGCAGCAGAAAGGGGCATCAACAATCAGCAGTCAAAGTTCAAAGTTCCGCAACAAAACCTAGCGCATCAACTCGGGCATAAAGTCAAATTGGCAACCAACAAAGGCATCATGGCAATTCGTCAGTTGCAGCATTTAGCACGTCCGTGCAAGGACAACACCTCGCACTATCTCGCATATCAGGGACGATATCTCTACCCATAAAATTGCACTTCTCATATGTATTTATCATTTTGTTTAAGCAGGTATACACTAACGTTTTCTCAAGCTTGCGGGAGCATTTATTCTACGAGAGCGGCAAGACACATCCGGACAACGGCGTGATCGGCAAGTCCACGCAACGACGCCAAGAAGAATCGTCCGAGCAATGGCGTTATCGGCAAAGAAGTCTACGCAGCGACGCCAAGAAAGACGCCCGCATAACGACGTGATCGAAGTCCACGCAACGGCCGGCCAAGAATACGTCCGCATAACGGCGTTATCGGCCAAAGAAGTCCACGCAACGAGCGCCAACAACACGTCCAGTAACGGCGTTATCGCGACGGCAAGTCCACGGCAGCGCCCGGCAACACGTCCGCATAACGGCGTGATCGAAGTCCACACAACGACGCCCGGAAGAACACGTCCGCATAACGGCGTGTCGGCAAGTCCACGCCAAGAACGCGCGTCGACCACGTCCACGCGGCGACGCGGCGCAGCGATACGTCCAGACAATGACGTTATCAGCACAACAAGTCCACGCAACGACGCCAACAACAATACGTCCAGACAAAGACGTTATCAGCACAACAAGTCCACGCAACGACGCCCGGACAAACACGTCCGCATAACGGCGTGATCGGAAGTCCACGCAACGACGCCCGAAGAATACGTCCGGCAATAGCGTTATCGGCCAAGCAAGTCCAGCGACGCCCGGCCGAATCACGCCCGCATAACGGCGTGATCAACATTATGTCCACGCAACGACGCCAAGGAAGAATACGCCCGCATAACGGCGTTATCGGCGACAACAAGTCCACGGCAGCGCGGAAGAGAATACTTCCGCATAACGGCGTGATCGGCAAGTCCACGCAGCGACGCCAAAGGCAGAATACGTCCAGCAATAGCGTTATCGGCCGCAGCAAGTCCACGCAACGACGCCAGCAGCAATACGTCCAGGCAATGACGTTATCAGCACAACAAGTCTACGCAACGACGCCAGCAGCAACACGTCCAAGCAGCGACGCTATCAGCACAACAAGCCCAAAAACGACGCCATCATCAGCATATCACATCCACGCAGGGACGATTTCTATACTCCCGAAATTGCATTTCTTACGCATGCTTTATTATTCTGTCTTAGCAGTTATGCACTAACTCTTTCTTGAGCTTTAGTCTGAGGGCGATTCTGGCAAAGACAACATATCCGCGTTCACAATCGCAACACGCTGCGTGCGGGCGAAAATCACAAAGATTCACAACATCGCATCAACACGTGACATCACATTTTTGCGGGATAACCTTTCCTACTCACGATTACATTGTTTTAAAATTACGCATCATCATTTTGTCTTATGATTATGCACTAACCGTTTGTTTAAGTCTTAGCATGCGGGAGCGAGAGCCTGGCGTGGATTTTCTCTACTGACCGGGCAATTTGTTGGGGCGGCCAACGATGAATGGCGAAGCGACCTCAGCGTCGGTCCACTCGCTCACATCACCATAGAACCCAAAGACCACAAGCCATAGCAGACACGAGGTTCAAGCCCGTTTATTTTATTTTATTCTTACACGGCCCATGTCGTCGCCATAACTCGACATCGGGCGGCTGAGTCGCGTTAGCCCGCCAGTGTTTTGACGGGGTAGTCGGTGTCGCCATAACTCGACATCTGGGGCGGTTTAGTCCGCATTAGCCCGCGGTGTTTTGACCATGGTAACCCGGTGTCGCCATAACTCGACCGGGACAGATTTTGATTTTGCGTCGGCGCTTGTCTCGCCCAACTTTTTGCAATGCGAAGATCGAGACAAAATTGGCTATGAGTCAACGTCTTTGTCCGAAGATTCTTCCATCATCTCCATACAAAGAGGGACAGCTGTTGACACCCAATTTTGACCCTCCCGTCCAGTCATTAACTATAAAATTAGACTAATTTTGTAAAATTAGTCTTTATGATTTTTCATAATAAAATGCAGCGATAAAACATAAATACAGACATAAATAAATAATTTAATAATAACTTCGCATTTTTTCGCGTAGGGTATTAAGCACTTAGAGTCTCGCGCCCGCATTTATTAATTTTAAGCCCTGTCATGATTCTTAATTAATAATAAATATATAAAATAAATAATTTAGCATTGACGTCGTGTCAAGTAGCATAGTTGCATTTATTAATACGCAAGAGAATTTCATAATCATTTGTATTTTAAAATCAATTTAATCTAATACATGCATTTAATAGCGTCGCATTTATAAAAAAGCTTTAAACGATTCTTAAATATCATACTTGCATTTAGCATTTAAATAATTTAATCTAAACTCAATTCATTTTTAATTTAACTTCCCAATAATGCAATCATAAGATTTTAAATAATAGCGCCGCATTCTAAAGTATTAAGCATTAATTAAGTAGCGCGTTCGTCTTTATTTTTATCTCAAACATAGATTAATGAAGCACCTAAATAATTTATTAAATTAATTTATCACTAATTAATTAATTAACTCCTAAAATTAAACTACCTAATACACTTAATACCCCTATTTTTAATAGAACCCATTACTATCTACCACCCGACCAAGCAAGCCCAACCCGCCCTCTACCTTATCAGCCCCGATCAGCCCAGCAACCCTTTATCTCCCTTATCAGCCCCCAAGCCCTTTTATCCTTTCCCCTCGTCGACAGAACTTAAAAGGGAAACCAGCGACTTCTTTCGCCTCTCCCTCACGCGAAACCCTAAACCCGTCGCCGCCATGCCCGGATTTCTCGCCGGAGAATCCGGGCTTTCCTTTATCCACGCACCCCAGACAGCTCATTCCTTACCATATCCTTCCTAAAAGCTACTGAAATCACTTACGAATCTACCCAAATCTCGTCCCTCAAATCGTCCAAAATCGTCCAAACGGTACCCAAAGATAAGATCATTGCTTACCAAACTTAGAACCTAGAGTTAGGCTATATAACGCACATGCAATAGGCATTAAGAGGGGGGGACCCATAGCATCGATTCAGAGACAGGGGGCATCGGTCGAGCACAGACAAAGAGCACAGTAGAGGACAATAGGAGGAGAGGCAGAGCAGAGCACAGAGGGGCAGATACGAGAGAGCAGAGTAGGAAGAGCATTCCAATAGCAATAATCGACGAGGGAGGAGTCGAACACAGAGCTCAGTCGGGGAGAATCGACAGGCATCGGGAACTAGGGGACTCAGTACCTAGGCCACTAGCATCTCAAGAATAGGTAATCCGAATCCCTTCTCTCAATCTTAGCCAAAAAATCCGCAGACAGCTTTACCTCTTTCATTCGCATCGCAAACCTAAAACCCGTCGAGTGGACCGACGACTTGATACGCTGCCCCGGGTCGCTGCCCGGAGAAGGTAAACTCATCGCCCTTCGATATTTCTGTTTGATTTATACTTTGTAATCTGCTGATGATGACGTGTTTGTTAAATGTGCGTAGTTTAATTTAACTGCCATTCATACCCGTTAAATCGCTTTAAAGCATTTTTTGCAAATGTCATTTGCTGTTGGAACCTGTTAGATTAACATGATTAAGTTAGTTTATGGCCGGCAAAGATAAGTGTTAAACATGTCCAAGATGTTTTAATGCCACTTAATTCGTCGCTGCTGAATGATCGGAAGTGCATTTGTCTGGTTCGAATTTTAGTATATTTGTAACTGCGACTGTTGAGGTATTTAGGCCTATCTTGGCATTTCTTGTGTATTCAGACATAATAGTTGTTGTTTGGATTCATGGGATGGAGCGAGTCGTGTTATTTATATCCATCTAGTCTATGGTCATTATAAGTACTATAATTGTGCTCATCATGTTAAAATAGCCCAAAAAATAGGAATAAATCCTTGAAGTTAAAGCTAGTCTAATGTTTAGTTGAGATATGAATAATCGCACTAAATCTGTTGTTGGAACAACCTCAGTTTGAGTATCTATGCCCATCAAGCTGTTCGCGCATATATCCTTCCCGTTTAAATGTTTAGATAACTTCACACTATCTTGTAAAGTATTTGGATATCACCTGCATTAAGCATGCCGCAAGACTTGAACCAGTCTAGGTTATATTAATCCATAATTACATTCTACACTCGACTTACAATCATGTTTCATATAGTCGATAATGCAAGTGTAATCTAATGTTGAAATTGTTTAATTAAATGAAGTGTCTTGATTCTTATCTAGTTGTATACATGTCTAAACTGTTTGTTAGGAATATGTGTTATCCTATTTTGCTTAATGTACTTCTCCCCTGATTTTCCTTATTTTTTTTAGATATGTCACAAACAGTAGGGAAGATTCGATATGTATCAAATGTATATCATATGTGTCCTCAAAGTATGCTAGGAATCCTTGAACTATTTATGTATATTCCCTGTTAGTGTCTCTGTTTACTTGCTGAAGTACCGTTCTGTTCCATGTAGCCGTATATGCATACTATAGGTTGAGATCTTGTATGTTTCTAAAATTGAATAAAGGAAATGCTTGTCTATTTGCATGATATTGTAATATCACCAAAAGTGCGAGTTGATCTTTGAAATAATATGTTTGCATGGTCATACGGTCTGAAATGGCGTAGAGTTTTTGCATTATGGTCTGTTTTGGTATGCATTGGCAGTTGTCTCTTCTAGTCAGGTGGAATTGATATTCTTTATCTGAATATCAGTAACATGCTTATCTCTGATCTGTGGTAACTGGTAGTCGAAAATCTGATGTATTTGCTCACATATCTGCATTCCCTGATGGGTATCTGAATCACTTCTTTGTATTTAAAACCGTGACAACTGCATTTATTGGCCTTCCAGTTCCATGAATAAAATGGACTGGCTTGTGTATGATATTAGAAGCTGATTTTGTCGTCCATATACATGCCCATCCTCATTTACTTTTACCACTTGTCGGCTGCATATTTCCACTACATACCATCACCTGCTGATCATTAGCATATACATGCTGAGTGGTCCTTCTTTCAAAGATCTAAAATTTAAATCTGGGGCCCTGCCATTTCGTTACTGTTCTGTAAGCAAATCTGGAAAAAAAAAAAAAAAGAAAAGTCATTGTCTTGGACCTGTTTCATATTCTGTGTGCAGGTCGCATCTAAGGCCCAATATGCGGTTATATAACATTGAAATGTTTTTCCGCTTGTGCTTTTTTATATACATATATATATATATATATCAGATCATATATGTAGGAATTTGTCTACTTGTATTATTTGGGTTCATTCTAATCCTTATCCTTCTTTGTTTTACATGAAATACATCGGAGCAAAAATGAGGAGTCTCATAACGAGACCCATTGTGCCTTCCATCAATTGAAGATCTGCATTCACCCGCATTTGTGTGTATCTTGCTATCCGCATCAGAAATTTCAAACCACAGGCGGAATCACATCGCCACTCCTTCGAGTCGCCTTTTATTGGTTTTCTATCCCGCCCTCATTCATTTGTTGTAATTAATTGTCTAACGCTACATTAATTATTAGAACACTTAGAATAATTAAATCTTGAATCAATAAATTAGCAAGTAGTTGGATACTAGAAATTTGCTTCCCTTTAAGTTAATTATTTTAGGTTTGCCATACATGATTAAACTTTGCCAAATGATAATCGTCTTTTGCACTATGCCACATATAAAAAATCAAATTTTCAAGTAAATGCATACATTTAGTCTATAAATCAACTTTGCATCATTTATTTTATAAATAAAAATAAATGAATACTTTAAACTTTTACAGGTATTTTAGAGCACAAGTCTTATAAATCTTTATCAAAATGCATCCCTTTTATAAACACTGACATCATCTTTCTCTTCAAATATTTTCAAAGCATGCATGGCATCTCAGCATAATAATTACCCTAGGTTTGGTAGGACAACCGCAAGTTAGCGGATCTTAGAGGGTGCCTAACCCCTTCCCTCTAGATTAATAAAGAACCCTTACCCAAAATTTCACTAAGTTTAGCAGACCATTAAAATGGAGTTAGTGTTGACTTTAACCTAGTTGACATTTAGGTGTCCTAATTCACCCAAACTAATTAGGTGGCGACTCCGCGAACCCTTAGCACCTTTTAGCATTTCTAGCCCCTTTTAATATTTAAGCACCCTTTAGCAATTTCTAGCACCCTTTTGCACTTTTAGCACCTTTAGCGTTTTTAGCACTTTTTGCACCTTTTGACATTTGTTTTATTTTTATTTTCTAACCTTTTATTTGAACAGGAGCGAGTTTTATCGCTAAAAATGTCGCGGCCGGAAAAGGGCGTGACAATTCAATTCCTGCAATTGTTGATCAACAGTAACACAAAAGAGATTCACTCTAAAATGTTGACCCACTGTGATGTTATCCTTCTGATGACGAGCACGCCCTTGACGCTTTATATAAACATCATTACAAAAAGGAGAATCAATATCATGTTGTTCACAAAATAATGTCACATTTTTCAATAATTGATCCCATCCTTCATCTCTCAACTTTTGAGTTTATGTTTTTGTAGTGCTGACTTAAGTATATCTTGGAATTTCTGTTGTAAAGCTTGACAAAGACAATTTGTAATTCTCATAATCTCTTTCATCATGTGCAAAATCAATATGAACTCAAATGAATTCATAATCTTATAAACAACATTAGCATCCTCTCGTTGAGAGTAAGTTGATCCATTTTTTCTTATATTTTGAAGAACCACACAAGTTGCAATCATGCATATTTATCATACTACAAACAGAAGAAAAATGTGAGCTCCAACGAGTATCTCCAGCTCGTTTCAAAGTGCCTATCTGATTTTGTCCTTTACCACTATCAAGTTCACCAATCTCCAACAAAAGTGATATCTCCTCTAATTTGACAGCTTGTAGCTCGTCATGACCCTTACTAGAGGAACATACAATATTGACAACAAAAGTCAAGTTTGAAAAGAAATCATGAATAAAGGAAAACTTCTCTGGAAGCAGCAACCAAACAAGTTGTAATCTATGTGCAAAGCAATGTATGTAATAAGCATAAGGACAATCTTTGAGAAATAATACTTTCAATTCATTCCACTCTCCTCTCATATTACTAGCACCATCATACCATTGTCCACGGGTATTTGAAACATCAAGACGATACCGAGAAAGAACATCACAAATCGATTTTTAAGAGTGATAGTCATAGTGTCCTTAACATGCACAAGATCAAAAAATCATTCTTGTATACAACCATTTTTATCAACAAACCTTAAAATAATAGCCATTTGCTCCCTTAGAGATTCATCAATAATTATGCAAAATTTAAAATCTACATTCTCTTCTCGGATATAGCTTTTCACTTTACTAGAAATGATATGCAAGATTTCCTTTTGAATTTGATGAGAAGTATACTTTGAATTATATGGAGCATTCTCTAGAACTACTTTTGCAAGTTCATCATTATATGATGCTAAGAGTTTGATCATTTCAAGAAAGTTACCTCTATTTTTTTATCCCAGTGATTCGTCATGGCCTCTAGAATCACAAGCCTGAAACGTGAGCCAACAAATTGAATCAATAGAACTCTTGAGATGAAGTCTATTTTTGCTTATTTGATCGGAACTCTGCATGTTAAGGACATTTCTGATGTGTATAGAATGATTAACAAGTCTTGAGAAGATTTCAATGCATTATTGTGAGACGAACACGAACTCTCACCAATATGATTAAGCAAAGCACAAATCTTCCCATCATTGACCTTTTTCCATACTTTAAATCCTTTCTAGTAAAGACATCAACTCCAGGATGCTGACTTGGCTTTTTACTAAACAAGTAACAGAGCAAACAATAAGCAGCATCATTAGTCGGTGAGTACTCTAGCCATGAAGGAATTTTTTTGAACCAAGATGCTTGAAATCGCCTTGGATGCTTATCTCTATTGAGGGGATACTTTTCAACTTGACATTGATAGGTACCTCAATTGAGATAAGCTCTTCGAACTTCATCTCTTCGAACTTCATCTCTTCGAACTTCATCTCTTCGATTCACTGGATATTCCCATATTTGGGGACGTTTTCCGGGGTCACGTTCTAAACAATTGACATCAAATTCATCCATGATGACTTTTTGAATCTTGCAAAGTTTTTCATTCAGTTGAACCGTTTGATCATCGGAATGGTGTTTTTCAAGTGTCGATGTTGAAGCTATACAATTTTCATCTTTGTTGGAAGCTTTCCTCTTGAAAAATGAATCAATTTTCTTAAGTTGTACCACCGTACCAACTAGCACTCCTAAAAGATCATAAATCAATTATCAAAGAAACAAACATAAAAGAATAAAAGAATAGTTGAACTTCTTTATAATAGTCATATTGCAAGTAATGTATCAACTTACATTGATTTAAAGAAGATTTAATTTATTAGAGGGATATTTTGTATTTTGAGTTATATATAAAAAAAAAATTGAGGGGGGGATGGAGGCTAGGTTTCTGAATTGTGATTGGGGGATATTTTGAGTTATATTTAAAAAAAATTAGGGGGGCCACAACCCCCACCCCCCCTCCCCAGGCCCTCTAAGATCCGCCACTGGTAAAGAGGTTGTTTGCTAAAGACCCTCGACATTTCTTACATATTTATATCTAGTAAAAACATTCGACGAAGCAGTGTCACGTGACACCCTTCGGGTCAACGTAAACCGCCCCTGAATCTACTAGTCTTAGCTAATTAATATTGGTCGTTTGGTAAGAGGGATAGCATGAAATTGAATTATTAGTCTCATCGGATTGAAATTAATCACATATTTGCTTGGTGGGATAACTCCTCTGGTATCCCACTCAATCCCATCTACATGGGATAAGTTATCCCACATAGAGGGTGTGATAAGTTATCCATCTTATCCCTCCCAAATCCTATTTACATGAGATAACTTATCTCTCATACCAAAAAATATATATTTGGTGTGGTATATTAAAAAATAATCATGGTATAAAATTTTGTATTTAGTTACCCAGTGTTTGGAATTTCTTTTATATTTTTGCATAAACCTTATATAAGTTATGCATCAATTCATATATTATTTTTTACGAAAACTAATGTAGCATAAATAATACCATAATATAATTATATAGAAAAAGCATTCAAATGGAAAAACTACGCTTGAATGTCTTCTCAAACTCTTTTCCTGTCTTTTATACTATTTTAAACCAAACACAAGTACTTTATACTACAATGATCAAATGTCCCATAAAACATAATTAATGTATTTCAATCCTTACATTATTAATTCTTTTGATTTTTCATCCGGTAATTGGTATCCGCGGCCCCGATTAATTAAATTTGAATTTACGTCGAGAAGTTGCCGTGGCCGCTACAAAGATCACTCCATACACAGGGTTCGAACCTCATACTTCTGATTTGGAGGGCAAGAAACAGAAGGGAGCTTTGGATCGAATGCTTGTCCCGCGGTGATCTTTCTTAATCCACTTAAGGGAGCTTTCAACAGTTGGCATCGCTCTTCTAATGCCCAACCAATCTTTTATGTGCTTCCAAATCATGTGTGTGTAGGGGCAAGTAAAGAAGAGGTGTTCCCTTGTTTCATTAGCTTGCTTGCAGAACCCGCAAGACTTATCCTCCAAGTTGAGATATGAAAGAGTATCCTTTGTAGCTAGCCGCTTTCTGCAATTTAGCCACACAGTGAAAGAGAATTTGAGAGGAATAAGGGATGCTTTCCTGACTAGCACTTTCTAGAGATGTCTTTTCTTTTCTGTTCACATTGGACCATTTGGAGTTGTTGGCTATGTGAAACTCAAGGCATAGAAGGGGAAGTCATAATTTTTATACTGTAAAATCGATTTTCGACGGAATGTAAAAGACAATATATATATGTATAATAAAATCCTACAATGTTATAAGTTCTATACCGTAAATCGATTTTCCACAAAATGTAAAAGACATATATAATGGAATCCTACTTGTAGCTCCGAAACTTGATTATGCTTAACGAGATTCCCAGGAACAAGTGTTGAAGAAATTAGAAATCACAAGGAAAGTTTCAGGATAGCGCTCCATGTGACACGTCGTGCCTGGCAACGTGATGACATATGGGGGCCCACTTGGACTATGTGGCAGCGGCAAATAGGTTAAAAAATAGATCAGAGTCGGAAGCTTCAGTACGAGAAGGCAGAGTATAATGTGATTTGATTATGTTCATTGGTTCTTTCTCTTTGAAATATGAAACCAAAAGCTTCTGCTCAAATTTTGAACATGTAATGTACCAATTAGGCAATTACTGCCCAGGGCAACTACAACTGTTTCATTTTAATTTTTCCATGAAAAGTGTACCAAGTGACATGTCTTGCTCTCACCTTCATGAAAAACTCAACTAGATATGTATCATCCAAACCATCTATATCTCTCATTCTTCATAAAGAGTACATCTAAGAACATATCTTCCAAATTTTCAGCACTCTCTACATGGATGAGATCTGAAATAGAAGTCCGAAATCGAACTTACAATTGTTAAAGCACTATAGACATAAGTCAAAAGTCTCCATGTTTTAGGCTATGGTACCTCCTGCTGGAGCAATCAGCAGAGCAAGAATTGCAATAATTTCCCAGTTGCAAACTCCATATAATATCTTTAACTGACACGTTTGGTACGCTGTATTAATTTGGGTATCTTGGACAAAAATAATAATACGTTTGGTGGCGTTTCAGTAAGACTTTGGGTACTATTATTAAAAATAGTAGATCCATTCGCCATTTTTTAGACCCATCTAGCAGTGGGTCTCACTGCTTATCTTAAAAATAAAAATAAAAAAAATACAATCCATTATAATTAATACTCTAATACCGTCCATTATATATTAATAGAGTCCAGTCCAATGAAATTAGTACAGTCCAGTGCGACGTACCAAACGAGACTAGTTGTCCTCATGGACTAATTTGCACAAAAAAAAACGACATTTCCAAAGTGTGAATACTTGGGATCGATGCAATTTGTACAATTGATAACAACAACATATCCAGGGTATTCCCGGGATTTGGGGAGGGTAGGATGTACGCAGACCTTACCTCTACCTTTGTGGGGTAGAGAGACTGTTTCCGATAGGCCCTCGGCTCAAAAGAAACAATTTGTACAATTAATGAAAAAAAATAGTGAAAATGTTGGATAGGTCATCTCCCTTCTCTTATTGTTTGCAATAGACTAACATTGCTGCAACAAAAATAAAGAGTTAGAGAATCTAATGATGCAAACAAGAAAACTTCACAAGGAAAATATATTAGTTTTGGACTATTTGAATGAACCACCATCTAGGTACAGCATCAAGCACCACTTTCTCCGAAGAAGTAGGTGATGAGGTTCGTGTGCGAATCACAACTTAAATGTTTCATGTTTTATCTTGAACCTGTGACATGAAATGAAAAGGATTAAGTATCACAAAATAAGCGCTCTGACATCATTAGTTTCTTAGATACAGATATCTGTGAACAACAAGCTAACTACTATACCATTTACAGCAATAAACTTTTTGCTGCTTCAAACAATAGATCAAGACGAAAGGAAAAAGGGCTATTGGGGTGGAGAGCGAAATAATTAGGCGCATCCTGTCAAATTTATCTCATCTTTTGCCGTAAAACAAAAAAAATTAATCAAGGCCAACTATCAAAAATAAATGGACGGTCACGATATAAAATTTTGAACTCACAGGCAAATGTTTTTTAAAGTCTTCACTTCAACAAGTAAAGACAGCTGGTCTGGAAGGAATTAAGTATACTACTTCGAGATGGGCTAATAATATCTGGAACTTCTTTGAGTTCATGAATAGCATTGCAAATGTCTGTGATATAGTGAGGAATACTTTAAGCAACAGGCTTAAAATTCTAACTTGACAACCAGACAGTTCAGAAATGAAAACTCACAAGCACCTCGGTTCTTAACAATTCCTCGACTGCTTCTCACGATGAACAAATTATTTAGCTGCTAGTGGAGTGAACTCAATGTATAGATTCCTTTGAAAGTCAAAAATCCTAAATTTTCGAAATTGTTCTTAAAGTACAAGTATAAGCAGCTCCGATCAGGATTTCAGAGAACCTATGTGGACTATTATTAATAAAACCTCAAAAAGAAAAGTACAATGAGCGTCAAATAGGGATGGCAGGTGGGTACAATTTTGCGGATTCCGCACCCGCCCCAGTTGGGGCGGGTATGGGTATAACTTTGGCGGGTAGTAGGCGGATATGAATGCTGAAAATGTACCCGCCACCTATAAAATTTTCTGGCAGGTACGGGTGCGGGGGGACCCGCCCCCGCCCTGCCCAATTGCCATCCATATTACAAATATTTATCTAAAGCCAAAATAATTTGGCGCACATAATTTTAGCAGCCGATAAGCCCAATAATAATGAATTTTGAGGATATCCACTTGGGTGGTGGAACGGGTGTGAATTTAGGAATATACCCGCTTAGGCGGGTATGGATGTTGAAAATGTCCCCGCCAAAGGTGGAGGGTATAAAATTTCTGGCGGGTACGGGTGCGGGGGAGGGGGTACCCGCTCCGCCTAATTGTCATCCCTTGTCAAACCTTACTTTACTAAAGTCAAAATCCTAATGAGGGAGTTTCCTATCTTTTTTTGTTGACTTTCTTAAGAGAACAGAGCAAGCAAGCTTAACGGCACTAGTCAAAAAGAGACTCTTGATATTCTCCATTTTTTGTTTTAATAACTGAGAAATCCCCGAGGGCCGTTGGCATGCAGTTAGAAATTCGGTAATAATGTGCCCGCCCACTACCCTTCTTCACTTCCAGGATTTTGTTTGCACTAAGGTTTGAACCTGTGACGTGAGCCTAACCCACACGTCACATATTGCGCTTTTACCACTAGAGCAAAGCCCTCATGGCAAATGCATATTCACCTTTCTCTTACAAAGTAATCCATATATACTACTAAAATATTTGAGAACCACATGAAAGAAATAATGAAGATATGTGAAAGACATAACATCTAAAGCACAAGAAGTAGAAAGAAAGATACCTGGGGGACCAAAATTGTCCTTGCGGTTTGATATATAATTACTGAGCCATTCAAAGAAACCTCATCTTGAATCTCATTATCGCCTGATAGACGAGTGCATGACCAGCTTTTTAACTACAAGCCGCTCTTCCTTTTTTCGCTTACGACAGGACCCCTCGTCTTGCTCAATCCTTTATCATGAACTGCCTTTTGATTTGTTGGTGCGGACCCAAAGGCCCCCAAAGCTTCAAGAAAGAACTTTTTGTTGGGGATGATCCCATCTTTGTCCATACAGGTCAGCAAATTTTGTACAAGCTCCTTCATATCGGCTTTAGTGTAGGCTTTATATAAGAGTTTATAGGTTGAGGAGTCTATCGGGAAAGTTTTGTCTGAATGAATACTCTCAAAAAGCACATGTGCTTCCATGGGTAAACCATTCATACAATATGTATCAAGCATTGAATTCAATGTTGAAACCTTCTTGATCTCTTTCTCAGATTCTAGCACCTTATCAAATAGTTCTCTTGCTTTCACAACACAGTCGCAATGCCCATACATCACAATGAGGCACTCATATGTGATGTAACTTGGCTTATAACCTAAGTCAATCATCTTCTCAAGAACTAACTCAGACTTTTCTCTGAGCCGTGCTTTTCCATAGTTTGTTATCATCGAGTTAAACGTGGGAATGGTAGGTTTTTCCTTTGATTGAAGCAAACATTTAAAAACTTGTTCCATCTTCTGAAATTCCTGCTTCCTCCCATATGAATCAATCAATATATTGAAAGTAATAATATCTGGTTTCAGCTGATTAGTCTTCATTCGAGACAGAACATGCTCCATTTCCTTGATCATCCCGTTTTTCCCATAGGCATCCATCAAACCATTAAATGTGAATATATCAGGAGTGACAATGCTCTCGTCAAGATCTTTCAACAAAGCATCTACCTGTTCAACATTTTTTGCCTGAGCAAAAGCTCTCAAAAGAATGTTGTATGTAACAATACTTGGACTACAACGTTCCATTCCCTTCATCTTCTCAAAGTAACTCATAGCCTTTTCCAAGGCCTTGGATTTGTCTCGAGAGTGGAGATGGGCCGAAATTACTGAATTGTACACTGAGGTATCTGGACGGCACCCACTATTCCGCATTTCGGAGAACAGCCACATTGCCATTCTAATCTGCCCTTTCTTCCCCATCACCGATATCAACTTTGAATAAACCCCATTATCCGCTATATACCACCGTTGTTTTTGCATCCATCTGAAAACCTATATATATTAGATTTATAAGTGAAACAACTACCTCTGTAAACCTATTCTACTTCACAAAAGTCAGTCAAAAAAGGTATTTCCTTTAACTAAGATAAAAGACATTTTAAAGACAAAATTCTTTAAAAAATAATAATTCTTCTAGCAGATTACTGGAGAGAACTCCAACATAAAAGTTGAATACAAACCCATACATGAAAATTTGAACCTGAACCTCTAGAAATTGGTTTTAATGGCATGAAACTTCTCAATTTACATTTGACATTTTCATTTTCTAGTCCATTACCATTTCCATAACACATAGACCTTTTGCACTAAATTCAGAGATCATATGCAACAAAGCAACTTATCTGTGCACATTGCCAATAAGTGGTGGAACCAGAAATTATATAAGGGGATTCAAAAATATTCGAAAATGTCACAATATGACTTAAAGCAATTTTTTAACCCTTTTACCACTATATTTGAACTTTTATTTGTGTCAAGGGACTGAACAACTCACATATAACCAAAAAATATTATTTTTACTCTATTAACGCAATGTTATTTTCCGACTAAGGGGGTTCAACAACTCACATATAACCAAAAAATATCTTTTCACTCTATTTACGCAGTGTAACTCACATATAACCAAAAAAGATCATTTTACTCTATTCACGCAGCGTAATTTTCCGGCGAATGGGGTTCAACAACTCACATATAACCGAACAATATCATTTTTACTCTATTTACGCAGTGTAATTTTCCGGTGAAGGGGGTTCAACAACTCACATATAACCAAAAAAAGATCATTTTTACTCTATTTACACATTGTAATTTTCCGGCGAAGGGGTTCGGCTGACAATACTTAGTTCTACCACTGTTGCCAATAGTAGAGAAATGTAATAGCTTGATCAAGACATTCATTAGTCAAATCCACAATGCCAATCAATCAACTATCTCTCAACCCAAAACTAATTCAGATAGGTTACACAAATTCTCTGAATCAATTCCGTTCTATTCAGCATATCTCATCCCAATATTGAATAAGACAAATACAGTATTCTCTCAATTTCACACTTATCCCTGTATATACATATAGTCAAATCCCTTTTTTTTCATATTATGTTGTATTATGGGTGTGTTCGGTACGAAGGAAAATATTTTTCAATTTTCCCCTGTTCTTTTGGTCAATTTTTTTGAAAAATATTTTCTCTAACAAATCAAGTTATCCTCTCACCCTCCAACACGCCTCATCTTCATCCCACCTCACCCCATCCCCACCATCCCACACCCCTACCCCCAGCTCTCGTATCATTTGGCTAGATTATATATAAATATTTTTAAGATAATATTTTTTACTTACATACCGAACACAAGAAAATAAGTAAGAAACCCACTTATTTTTCTACAAAACATTTTCCTTGGTACTGAACACATCCTATATGTTCTCCTTAATAACATCTCGTTATAGCAGCCAAAATATAACCAGATTGACAGATTGTTATAAAAAGATTTACCTGTAGGAACTTCCAGTAGGAAAATGAAAATGCAAAATATTTAGGGTAAATGAAGGATCAAACCTCAAGGCATTGAAGCCAATTATCAGTCTTGCCAAGTTCTTCAAAGAGCAAGAAACAATGCTCAGTCCTTACAAACTTAACATACTTGTCTAAAGTGCTCACTAATGGCTTCTTATCACTGAAATTCCTCATAACCAAACTCACCAGCTCCTGTGCCTCGGCTGACCCGTTACGGGTCATGTGACCCCATTTTTTCCCGGGTCGGGTCGATACACATCGTATCACACAGAACCCGGGTCTCTTGAGATTTAGGCATGGGTTGTGGGTCAATTTGGCTTGTGGAAAGGAAAGTTGAACCGACCCGGAAAAATAAGATGGTAAAGTCATAGTTGTTAATGAAGTGGAAGAAGATTGTGCATTAGTTCAGAAACTTCAGATTCAGAGAGAAGGGATGATATTGATGAAATGACGAATTTGTCCTTTAAGGCTAAAAAAGGAAACAAAAAGAGAGGATGGATCGGGAGATTGAACCCGACGTGAATCGAACACGCAACCTTCTGATCTGGAGTCAGACGCGCTACCATTGCGCCACGGATCCTCTTGTTCTTATTTGCGCACTTTGTCATACTTAGTATAACCTTTAGATCCATGAGCACAATTAATTTGTTCATACGGGAGACTTTTCAATCTTGTAATTCTAAATTAAAGATGTATGTAATGAACTATAATATGATCCTTTGAATTTTATGATTTTATATTTATCATGTATGGTGTTTAAATTGTCAACTTAATAGATATACAAAAAGACATTCTTTTTTAGACCGTCCAAAAAGAAAAGTAACATGTTAAATAAAGAAATGGTGTACTAGGTTATATATGTGTATTCAATAAAGTATCATTGTTTTTAAAAATATCTCAGCAATGATATATGTATCATTTGCATAATACAAGATAATTTACCCTATTCTAATACGGTGTGCGATATCATCGTCAATATCATCATTCCTTTGTACTATGAACCCAATGTCAAATTATTCCTAAAAAAGAGGACATTCACAGGCTATTCTTTATGCGTGGATGTGAATATCTTGACTTCTGATTCAATTGTTCGAGGAGCAGGGGGTTTAGGTTTTGTTTTGGTGAAAAGGTCTTAGGCTTTTAGGCATCTTTCGATGTGAAGGAAATAGTCTATGTCGAGAATCGACTTAGGTACTTGAAGCTTCCTCTTTTAGGTATAACTTGTGCCTCGATCTTCACTTCCACATCTGTCTCGTGCCTCACATCACAGAACTTGTACTCCGTCTTAGTCTTGCTTAACCTGAAATCTTTAGATTCTAGGGTCGTTCTCCAAACTTTCAGCCTATCGTTAACTCCACCACACGTCTCATCAATCAAAACTATATCATCTGCAAATAACATACACCATGACACCTCATTTTGAATATGTCGCGTCAATTCGTCCATCACTAAGGCAAATAGAGACGGACTAAGGGCTGATCCCTAGTACAACCCCATCACGATCGGAAAGTGCTTTGAGTCACCTCCCACTGTCCTAACTCTGGTCTTGGCACTCTCGTACATGTCCTTAATTACCCTGATATAAGACATATGCACACCCCTAGACTCCAAGCATCTCCAAAGTATCTCCTTAGGGACTCTATCATATGCCTTCTCCAGGTCAATGAACAACATATGTAAATATATCTTTTTGTCCTTATACTGCTCCATCAATCGCCTGACAAGATGAATAACTTCAGTAGTCGATCACCCCGACATGAATTCGAACTGGTTCTCTGATATTGATACACCATTCCTCATCCTCATCTCAACCACTCTCGCCCAGACTTTCATAGTGTGGCTTAACAACTTAAAAGCCCTATAATTGTTGTAGTTTTGAATATCGCCATTGTTTTTGTACAACAGGACTATTGTACTCCACCTCCAATCCTCTGGCATCTTAGTCGTCCTAAACATTATGGAAAAATCTATGTATTATTTTATAAATGTATTAGTTAGGCAAAGTTTAGTTATTCATGTATTAGCTATCCACCTTTTGCCCTGCATAAACTAATACATAAATTTTCTCATAATTTTTATACATGTATTAGTTATGTGGGTTTCTAAATTACAAATCAAACATCATACTAATTTTATGCATGAATAACTTACCTCATAACTAGCTACTAAACACACTATTACTTATGCAAGATTTTAATAGATGAAAAATTTATTTCTAACCAGCAACCAAACTAGCCCTAACATACTAATTTTAGAAAAGTCCATCCCCTAACATACTAGTTTTAGAAAAATCCATCTGACCTACTAATGATGAGAAGATGGAATTGCAATCCCAATGAGAACTTGTTGTACCAAGATGGTCAAACTTGTACATCAATGCCTAAATTTCGTCCTTAAAAGAAGTTCAATGACTTATTTTTATTTTCTTGCAGACAATTTTTACCCACCGAGCTAACAACAACAACAACATACCCAGTAAAAATCTCACAATATGGGGTCTGGGGGGTAAAATGTACACAAACCTCACCTCCACCTTGATAGATAGACCGACTGTTTCCGAGAAATCTTCGGCTCAAGAAAAAATTACACAGATACAACTTTTTAAAATGACAATAAAAAGTTACAACTATTTTCTAAAATTATATAAATTCTATTTATTAAAAAAAATTAAATTATTAAATACATTATTTACAACTTTTTATATTCGTAAAATATTTCGTTTAATTAAATATACAAGAAATAAAGAAATATTCTCTCACCTACGATTATTACCTATAATTTTCCCAAAAGTTCAAGCATCTTAACTTCTTTAACAGTATCTCTCTCATATTCTCCATTTCTCATTAAAAAAACTAATCCCTTAATTATTCTCATTAATAAATGGGGTATATATACAAATTACATATAGAAAAATTCTTTTCCTATTATACATCTAAAACCCTATTCTATTTGGAGACTAACTATACAATTATGGTAATAGTATAATTCTAATTATGCTACAATATATATTCCTGATATACACAATATCTATAGTTAGTATATTTAACACAACCCCGCAGTCATAGCGGGCGGTCTTCGTGCGCTGAGACTGTCTCTGAAATCTTCAAAAAGGACAGAGGGAAGACCCTTTGTAAAGATGTCTGCAATTTGATATCTGGAAGGGACATGTCAGATGCGTACTTGTCCACGAGCTACCTTCTTTCGAACAAAATGAATGTCCATCTCAATATGTTTAGTGCGATGGTGCTGAACCGGATTCCCAAAAAGTTAGATGGCACTAACATTATCACAATAAACCAAGGTAGCTTTCTCAATAGGACAATGAAGTTCTAATAGAAGATTATGTAACCAACATGACTTGGATACCACATTGGCTATCCCTCGATACTCGGCCTCGATACTCGGCCTCTATACTAGAACGGGACAATGTTGACTGACGTTTTGCAGACCATGAGACCAAGTTATTACCAAGAAACATATAATAGCCAGACGTAGACCGTCTAGTGTTAAGACAACCACCCCAATCAACATTTGTATATGCGACAAGTGTAGATGTCGGCGAACGATATAAATGTAAGCCATAATTAAGTGTCCCCTGAATGTATCTAATAATGCGTTTGAGCGCATTCATGTGCTCAATCCTGGGATCATGCATAAACAAACACACCTGTTGTACTGCATATATAATATCTAGTCGCGTGAACGTAAGATACTGAAGGGCCCCTGCAAGACTGCGATAGCGGGTCGGATCCTCATATGTGGCGCCAGTCACAACACCCAACTTGGGTTTAGTATCAACTGGAGTGGAAGTGGACTTACATGATGACATCTCAACACTCTCAATAATCTCAGCTGCATACTTCCTCTGTGATAAGAACAATCCACCTGCATGACGAGTGACAACAATCCCCAAAAATAACCCAAGGGTCCTAAGTCTTTCATAGCAAACTCAGAACTGAGCATTGTCATGATAGACTGACGTAATGCATCCGATGAAGCAGTCAAGATAATATCATCCACATACAAGAGTATATAATCCATTGGTGAACCACAACGATATATGAATTACGAATTATCAGACTTGTTGTGAGAGAACCCAATAGTTGACACATAGTCTGCAAACCGCTTATACCACGGCCGTGAAGACTGCTTAAGCCCATACAAAGACTTTTTCAACAAACAGACATGATGAGGATATTTGGGATCCCTGAACCCCAATGGTTGATTCATATAGGTTGTCTCCTTGAGATCACCATGTAAGAAAACATTCTTTACATCTAGCTGATGGATGAGTCATGTTTTCGAGAGAGCCAAGCTGAGCACCGTACAAATGGTAGCCGACTTGACCACTGGACTAAACGTCTCCCCACAATCCACACCAACCTGTCGAGTCTTACCATCACCTATAAGACGAGCCTTATGCCATACAAATGAACCATCAGAATTATCTTTATGAGCAAAAATCTACATAGACCGAATAATATTAACACCAGATGGACGGAGAACCAACTCCCACGTCTTATTATCAATAAGAGCATTATATTCATCAATCATATTAATTTTCCAATTCGGGTCATTTAAAGCAGACACATGATTACGGGGTAGTGGGGATTTAAGAGCATTATAATTAAAACTAAAATGTCTTTTTAGTTTAAAAATATCATGCTGACCTCTGGTGACTGGTCCATGACTCGGGGCAGGATTGAGTGAATTTTTGAAAATTTCGGGACACGAGACGGGCTGGTCAGTTAGCAGGCAGTGGGCCTGCTGGCCCAGAATGAGAAATAAACGACTCGGGTAACACCGAAAGCGCCCGATAATGTTGCGAGGCGATGGTGTAACGAGTTTGTGGAATCAAGATGATGGGCCATTGGAGAATTTAGCGTGCGAGATCTGTCAAAAAAATAGTGAATAAGGTATGGGGATATATGATCATCCAAAAAATTATACGAACTAGGCACAAGACTATCTACCTTAGCAAAAGGAAATTGGTACTCATCAAATATTACATGACGACTAATAATGATCTTTTTAGACAATAAATCAAAATATTTATAACCACGATGATTTGACGGATAACCCAAAAACACACAAGAGGTAGAACATGCCTTAAGTTTGTTAATTGTGGTGGATGAAAAAAGTGGGTAACACAAGCACCCAAAGTCCCTAAGATGTGAATACGAAGGTCTAAATTTTTGGAATATGAAAAACCGACAAAGCTCTAAATTTTTGGAATATGAAAAAAACTTGAGATGTTTTCGCTATCGAAAATATCCATAAAAATTTAGAATAATCATAAAAAAATAGAGCATAATAACGATGACTCAATGAACTAAGAACAAAAGATGTCCATAAATCGCTATGAATAATATCAAATGACATTAAAGTAGGAGAATTAAAGTCCACAAATGACAACTTAACAATTTTCTCTAGAGAACAAGATTGACAATTCAGAGTACTACGCGTACCCTTACATGAAATAAATTTATTTTTAGCTAAAGAAGATAAAATAGCCGACCCCGAATGACCTAGACGAGCATTCCATAAGAAAGGAGCAAGAGCTGCAAAGTTGAAGGCATGACTTGACTCAAGAAATCGAATCGTGATGTGATAGGATAAAGATCTCCTCTACTATCACATCACATGAGAGGGCTCCCCATTTTGAAATCCTTCACAGAAAACCCAAAAGGATCAAAATCAACAGAAATCCAATTATCAGTAGTGAATTTACGGACAAACACCAAATTTTTAATCAATTTTGGGGCATGAAGAGTATTTTTCAAGAAAAGTGGTGCATTGGGGGGAGAGACAAAGTTTTATGACCATAACCACAAATTGGAATTGAATTACCATTACCAATAATTATACCACGATTACTGCTCAAATTGGAATAAGACGAGAGAGCACCTTGGTCGGATGTCATGTGGGTAGTGACACCGGTGTCCATGTACCAATTCGGGTCCGGGGGATTCAATCCAAGTGTGTGCATTACAACCTCGATGTCGGTAGGAGTGAGTCCCGCTGTAAAATGGGCCTGTGGGGGCCGAAGCCCAAGTACCCCTGCTTGCTGCCTCGACCCAGTTGAATTATTAAAATTGGACTGCCCACTGTTGGGCCACTAGTTAGTGTTGGGTCGATAATTGTTCTGGCCAGCCCACTGGCTGGGGACTGGACAAGGCGGGAATTGGGTCTAGTGGATGTCGGGCCACTGCCCACGACTAGTTGGCCCAAGGATGGGACCAGTTGGGTCGTGGCTCACTACTACTGAAATTGGCCATGTTGCCGCCGGAACCACCACGTTTGCCGCCACGATTTTTTCCGTTATTTTTACGATTATTTTTGCCGCCACCATGAGCACGATTTTGGCCTGAATTATCAATAAAACTTTGAGAAGTTGCGGAGGACGTCATCATGACTACAGGGCTAATACCAGTAGCCACTTTTTTAGCCAAATCTGCTTCTTCCAATATGAGCATGGAGCGGACTTGATAGAATCTGGAAGAGGGTTACTTTGACGAAGGATCGAAGCAACACCGTTATAGGCCTCAGACAGACCTACAACCATCTGTAGAACGAGACGACTATTACTAACAGGAGCACCCACGTTACGAAATTGATCCGCCGAGTCTTTGAGTCGTTTGCAATAAGATGAAACGTTTGGAAAATTCTCCATAGCGACCTGAGAAAATTCATGTTCAAGGATGACAATGCGGGAATGACTGTTATCTTGGAATATATCACGCAATCTATTCCTCACTTGGAGTTGGTTCTTGACATTGCTACAAAGGTCTTTAGACCTCAAACAAGGTGAAGGTATCACATTCATATCAGACATATAGAAGGTAATTTTAAGTTATTTTTTAATTATAATTTAGTTAATTTTTAATTATAACTTTAATCTTTAATTATTTTTAACTCATATGCAAGCCTTGATTGAGGCACTGTTGAATATTCTGCCAGAAGCACACCACATATATTGTGTGAGGCACATAGAGGCTAACTGGTGCAAGATATGAGGTGTTGGGGAGTTGAAGAAGTACCTTTGGTGGTGTTCATGGTGCACTTATCAAGAAGAGTTCCTAGACCATTTGAATATGATGGGAGAGGGAAATAAAGAAGCTGGTGAGAACTTGTTGAATAAGTACCCACCTGAGGCATGGTGCAGGGAATACTTGGACATAGTGTGCAAGAATTGGCAAATGGAGAACAATCTTGTTGAGTCATTCAATTCATGGGTGTTGGATTCTAGGCAAAAGTCCATCATAAAGATGCTTGAGAACATAATAGTTCAAGTGATAACTATGTTAGGAGAATATAAAACTGAAGTGATGAACTGTGTAGGAGATTTTAGTCCTCAAACCATGCTCTCGTATAACTGTTAGACGTATTTTGTATACGCCTTTTGAGTCATTTTTAGTCGTTATTTTACTCGTTTTTGTTGTGTTTAATATAGTAGTAGGTTTGTTTTTCTTTCTTTTGAGTCACAGCGGTGCAAATGGCAAAAAGGAACGAGAAATGGGCAGAAAAGGTGCTCCCGAGGCGAAAATGACGAAAGTTGGCAACTTAGAGCGAAAGAGAAGCGACATGCGCGGTCTGCTATCAGAACAGCGGTGCCATATTCTGATGAGTCACGATACTTTCAGCACCGCGGTGCCATCGTGAGCGATCTGCGGTGCCATTTGTCTTGAAGGCTGCGGGAGTTTGGCCGCATGATGCTGGCAAATTTCGATTCGAAGGCAAATTGGCTAAGGGAAGATTGGTCCATAGGACACGAAAATTAGAGGATATTTAAGCCCTAGGGATTAATGATATGGAGGAGGTTGGTCATTCGACAACACAACACAACACAAGACGGATTTGGAGCTACAACTGGAGACTTTGTTCTACGTAATTTTCTTTCTTTCGTTTTTAATTCAGTTTATGTATGGATATTGTGTTAGTTCTTAGCGTGACTATGACTAGGAGCTAAACACTCTATTAGGGCTTTCCTTATGAATCGCTTGAAACTTTTATTCATTAATTAATGCAGTAGTTTGATTTCTTCTTCACTCGATTAAGATTTAGTCAATATTTGGTATGAATGTTTGATAATTAATTGATCACTAATTATCATAACCTATATGATTTCGAATCAAAAGCCGAAAGGAGATATTTGGATATGCTGTAATTGACTAGACATAGGTTAAAAGCGCGGACGAAAGTACCCCGATACTTGTGTAGCATTATAGGTTATTGTTCTTAATCATTCTATGTGGTAAATCCTATCATAGAAATATAGAAGGGTTCTACACTGGGGTTGAGTGATTATATGTCCTAACTAGAATATAAGACAGTCTAGTTAACCGCTATCTTAACGAAGAAGAAGAATCATTCTAGTCGCATTAAGGATTGAATAAAGTGGATAGTCGAAGATTTTGAAAGCCCTAATTCATTCATAACTGATTACAACTTTATTGATTTAAATCTTGCAATTATTCTAGTAGTTAAATAAAAACCTCAATCAAATATCGATTGCCAAATAGATAACATAAAATAGATGAACGGTACTTAGAAATCAGTCTCTGTGGACGATATTCGGTCTTACAGACTATATTACTTGTGAACAATGCGTACGCTTGCGTGAGCATTCGAAATATCGCTAACAATAACCAATTTCTGAAGATTGCACAAAAGTGTATTGTTTACTTTAATGGTGATGATGGATATGAGGTGGCTCATGGTATTGATAGGCATAGGGTTAATATACAACTGAAAATATGCACTTGCAGGACATGAGACCTCACTGGGATCCCATGTCCTTATGCTATCATTGCCCTAATGTACATGAAGATCAATTCTTTGACTCAGATTAACTGTTGATACTCTAAAGAAGCTTCTCTTCTAACTTATTCACATAAGTTACCACGAGTAAGACGAGAAAAATTCTGGAAGATAGAACTAGCACATGCAATGGAGCCCTATCCCTTATTAAGTTGGCTGGAAGGCAAAAAGAAATAGGGTTAGAGAAAAAATGAGTGTGTGAATAGACAAGGAGTGTGGTCTGAATCTACAAAAGATAGGGTAATGACATGTTCTACATGTGGAGAGCCTGACCATAATGCAAGGGGGTATCAAAAGGTAGAATATTTAACTTAATTCTGCCACTTTATCAATTATTTAACTTAATTCTGCTACTTTATCACCTAATGAATTGTTAAACTACCTTGTAATTTCATTAATCTGACAGGTAACGAAAGAAAAGCAAACAAAAATTGAAAGGAAGACAAATAAGAGGACCATATCATTGATTGATGAAGATGATGAAGGTGTACCCAGAAGTCCACCTACTGTAGGACTCACAATTGAAGAAAAGCTTAAAGTGACAGCACCACAGCCTACTCAAACAAGTCAAGCTAGCACTAGTACAATACCACTGCCCAGTCAGGCCAGCAGCAGTGCAAGTCAGTATAGATTTATACCAACACCATCAGTGCCAAGGCAGCAACCTATCAACATTGCATTTAATGTTGAATCAGTTTGAATTTCCATCAAATAACGAATCAAAACCAGCTATAATTCTAATGAGTATTCAGTTGCTCAGAATATGATACCACAAGGGGGACTTCCAAGCAATACTTACCCTAACCCGAAGCCATTTAATATAGTTACATGTAGAAATGTGAGAGAATTGGAAGAACTGATTCCAAAGGTTACTCGCCCAGAACTTGAGAGAGGCCATTGATGACGATGTTATTGAGGTAGAGATGGTAGTGAAAATGTAGTTGGTGAAGAAACCATAACAAATAGTTGTCAATCCACCGATTTAATTCCCTCTACATTTAGCAAAGCAGAAGGAAGAAGCCACATATTAGAAGTTTCTTGATTTGTTAAAGCAAGCACATGTAAATGGTCTCCTGGTATATATGCTGCAAGGAATTCCAAAATATTCGATGTATATCAAGAATATCGTAGCCAACAAGAACAAATTCATAGAGTATGCCACAATTACACTTACTAAAGAGTGCACGTCTTGCATTCAAAATAAATTGCCAACGAAGTTGAAAGACCCTGAAAGTTTCACTATCGAGATCACTATTGGGAAGTAGGTCATAGCATGAGCACTGTTATCGTATGGCTCCAGCGAAGCTGAGAGAGTTGAAGGAGTAGCTTCAGGATCTTTTAAGTATTTCATTCGACCTAGTGTGTCCCTTGGGGTGCTCCTGTGTTGTTCGTGAAAAATAAAGATGGCACCATGCGTATGTGTATCGATTATAGGCAGTTGAACAAGGTCACCATCAGAAACAAGCATCCAGTTCCTCGTATTGATGATCTATTCGATCAGCTCAGGGTGCTTCGCTATTTTTTAGATCTGTTAAAAGTCTGAGTATCATCAGTTAAAGATTTGGGCTGAGGATGTTGCCAAGAAGGCCTTCCTGACTCGTTATGGTCATTACGAGTTGTCACGACTCAAAATCTCATTTTTGTCGTGAGGTAGCTACCCTAACTCGTAGGCGAACCACCAACAACCCAACATGATAATATGAATATACATGTTGAAAAGTAAAGAACAACAAGAGTATTGTAAAGCCTCAGAACCTAATACATAATCCTTGAAAAGAATACCCCAAAATTCGGTTGTCACGAGTACAAAACTACTACTAGAATACAAGATTGAGCTTTAAAATACCAAATATTATCTGAAAGTAGATGACGTGAATATAAATGATAAGGAGGGAGTTCCAGTGCTAGGATAGAATCTACGGCTCACCATGTACTCTAACAAAGCACATCAATGTCGCATCTAAGCTGCCTCACTACCGTCTGACTCTATACCTACACATAGAGTGCAGTAAGTGTAGAGTGAGTACGAGAAGCACGTGTATCCAACAACATCGTTGACCGATCCTAATTATAGCGATGGCGATGGCGAGGGTTTGTACTACCAATACTTCTCTTCTTGATTGGTTAGTCAATTTATACAATTTCTAAGGAATTCAACAATATAAATAAAGATTCTACAACCACCCCAAGTCATAAAGTCCATTTCTCTTCAAAGAACATCATAAAGTTTCTAATTTTACCTCAATTAGGATAGATATAGTAATAAAATTCTAGTAATTGCCAAATCGGTATCTAAGTCCTCAAAGATTACCTCTTTCATTAATTAACTAAGTTTTGCTCATAAAGGTCCAACCCTTTCACGAATTAAGGCACGGTTACTATCAAGTTTCAATCTTATATCCAAACACACAAGTTTACCATTTTAGGTTCAATCTTTTAGTTCTTATACTAAGGAACACGTACAGATCCCATCTCTATATTATTTCTAGCAATCAAAGTCATAAAGATCACATCTTTGTTAGCATTTATAGTAATCAAGGTCATAAAGATCCTATTTATATATCATCACCATAATGTCTCATATTTCTGCCTTTCATCAAGTATAATTTACAAGGTGCCAGTATTTATTTCCTTAAAAGTGAGATAATCATAAAGTCTAAGCTTTACATCACCGAGCACACATAACAATAATTACACGTCAAGAAGTATGAATGAAATGAAATGCAGATGATATGTATGCAATCCAATGGCCGTATGTCCAAGTATACACATGTTATTGCAGTAGATGTCACGTGACCTATGGGGAACTCATGACGTCCATATATCTATCCTATCCCATCAGACCCTAGCTTTGTGATTGTGCTGTCATTTATCAATCATCACTCTCGTATCATGTACCATATCTAATAACCGGCTTCCCAAGCCTATTTTCTTAATATCTAAACAGTTCAAATGTCAATGTAATATGTATGAATGATATGGATATGAATACACAACACAATCAACATAAGCAATACAATCAGTATTATTAATTCCTTTTCAAGTATTTAGACGAGATAAAGAGTGATGAATGCATGACAAGTTAGATCAATAATATGATATCAAACATGGCTACGAGCCTAGATAATTGGAAATCATACCAATCCTAAGTGTATTTATACACCGCGCTCACGACCCAAAGGATAAACACATAATTTTGTCATGCATATCTTAATAAATAATGACTCAAGTTAAGTTCATTGACACCCGCACAAGTGCTCGTCACCTCACTAGTACTGGACCCACAATACCCTATAACTCCCATTAATTATTAAACAACATACTAATAAATAACACTATACTGTAGTCTAGTAAGTCTCAACTTGCCTTATTATGAAGTCCCAAAGCTCACAAATGGGAAGAAAGTTCATAAATAGAGTTGCTCCTGCAGTTCTAGGAAGATCTTGTGTGGTTCAATAACTTAGCCCGTGTATTCCTACCCTAACCATCTAAATCTTAAATTAAAGTAGGCTATTACATAAGCCGAAGCTTGTGGGCTTGGTAGAAGCAAACGAGTTGGCTATGACAGATTGAGCATGTAGTCGCTTACGACTTGGGATGGTATGGGACATTCCCTCATGATGTATTGGCTACCTTGTTTGTGTTGTCTACTCAGCCGATGAGCACATTGAACTATCCATGTGGCTGAGAGCCCTCACAGCCCAGGCAAAATGATGCAATTATCAGGGGCGCGCTCTACTACTGAGCTAATAGCCTGTCGTGTGAGCCTCCCACTGGGGGCCCGCTATGCCAAAAGAGAGAGAAACCCCATCCCTCTTTCCTTTTTTCGCCCCCGTGTGACTCGATCCGCTCGAAGTTTAAGCCTCTCGGGAGCTCCATCATGTCCAAACTCACTGAATGAGTTCAATCTAGTTAAATTAGCATTCTACGGAGTTAGACGAGTCCAACGATACTCATATTACTATACTTTATTTCAGAACCCAACATTCACTCAAAAATAGGATTCTGAGTCTCAAAGGGAAAAAAAGGGAAATTTAGTTTACCCAACCTCTAGGGAGTCTATATACCAAGAATCACCCAAATATAATATCAATTTTATGATTTTATTAGAGAAAACTCCTTTTTCAAAATTAGGCTTCATAACCCATAATAACCTTACCCCAAATTCTACCATGAAATTCTTTACAAATCAATGTAATAATCGAGAAAGGAAGATTGGAAGCTTACCCAACAAATGAACCTTGCAGCACCCCCAAAAATATCTTAAAATCGAGCTCCCATGCTCTAAATATGTGAATAAGAAAACACTTGAATCAACTTCACTGGCGCAGATTCGCATCGGTGGAAACAAGCCACTGAGGTGAGGTCACTTAAAATTCCAGATATCTGCAGGGGCGGAAATAAATCCCCAGAGGCGCACTCGCCCCTGCGAGAAAAGTCTCTGTGAAAGCGGACACTCGACACCTGAACAACAGTCATATATACGAGACAATCCTTTGTAGAAGCGAAGATGTAGAAGTGGAAAAAGGCTCGGTGGTGCGGACACCAGACACAACCAACAACCTAAACATAGAAAATTCTCCGTCAAACACCCAAAACACTTTCGGGAACCCCCAGATATAAATCAAGCTTGCATTTCTATCACAAAATACATTTCGGACCTGCTCGTGCACTAGAAATATCCATAAAAGGTCTCCAAACCTCGCGTGTGACTAAAGTCAACCCTTAAGTTATAGTTTCTCTACTTTACAACCAATCACCAAAATGCATCCGGTTGCCTCAAGAACCAAACCGAAAGCTCGACTAAGTCATAAATATCATTTCAGATCTAATGGAACTGATAAAACTATGAAAAGAACACGTTTACTCAAAAGTCGACTATGGGTCAAACCTCCATATTCTCTTAACTTGGGGATTTCCAAACTTCCCAAAAGGAATCTGAAACCCACTCGATTACCTCAGGAACCATGACACCCATCTCTACTTATAATAAATACCGAGATAAAGCTACGAGAATGGTATTCTTAGGAAAATAAGTCCAGAAGTCCAAAATGACCAAACGGGTTGTTACATGAGTTCTTGGTGATGCTATTTTGGCGTATCAATGGCCCCACAATATTTATGAATTTGATGAATGGAATATTCAAGTATTATTTGGATTTATTTGTGACTGTCTTCATTGATGACATTTTGATCTACTTAAAGAGTCAAGAGGACCATGAGGGTGGTTCTTGGGATATTGAAAGAGAAGAAGTTATATGCTAAATTCTTGAAGTGTGAGTTCAGGCTCAGTTCAATGATATTCTTGGGACATATGGTGTCCAAGGAGGATATTATGGTTGATCCAAAAGGATAGATGCAGTTAGATACTGGCCTAGACCTACTTTAGTGACAGAGATTTAGAGTTTTATAGGTCTCGCGAGTTACTATCATCGGTTCGTCAAGGGATTATCTTTTATTGCTTCTCATTTGACACATTTGACTCAAAATGAGGTACTTTTTAAGTTGTTCAATGAGTGTGAGGAGATCTTGCAAAAGCTCAAGTCACTTTTGACCATAGCCCCGATTGTATCCCATTTGGTAGAGGGGAGGGACTTTACCGTATATTGTGATGCTTTTTAGAATTGGGTTTGGCTGTGTGTTGATAAATAAGGGTAAGGTGATTGCTTATGCATCGATGTAGTTGAAGGTGCGCGAGAATAATTACCCTGTTCATGACTTAGAGTTCGAAGCTATTGTGTTTGCTTTGAATATTTGGAAGCATTGCCTTTATGGAGTTCATTGTGAGGTGTATAACGATCACCACAGTCTTCGACATGTGTTTAATCAGAGGGATTTGGATTCTAGGTAGCGCCGTTGGATGAAATTGCTCAAGGATTATGATATAACTATTCTGTACCATCCATGCAAGGCTAATGTGGTGGCGGATTCCTTGATTTGAAAGGTAGTGAGTATAGGAAGTTTGGCACGTTTGTTAGTTAGTGAGCGCCCAATGGCATTGGAGGCTTAGACCTTAGCCAACAGTTTCATGAGGCTTGCTATTTCGAATCCGAGTAGGATTTTGGCTTGTGTTGAAGTGAGGTCGTCTCTTTTGGAGCAGATCAAGACCTACCAGTATGATGACATGAAATTATCCAAGATTAGGGATAGGGTAATGAGTGGTGAAACCAACGAGGCTATGATTAATAGTGAGGGGGTCTTGAGGATCAAGGGGAGAGTGTGTGTTCCTCGTGTTGAAGATTTGACGAGATTAATAATGGAGGAGGTTCAAAGCTCTAGGTGTTCGATTCATTCTGGTGCTACAAATATATATTGTGACTTGAAACAACACTATTGGTGGGGTAGGATGAAGAGAGACATTGTTGATTTTGTGTCTCGGTGTTCGAATTGTCAGCAGATCAAGTATGAGCACAAGTGATCCAATGGTTTATCTTAGAGGATACCTATTCCTGAGTGGAAGTGGGAGAGATTTCTATGGATTTCGTTGTTAGGTTTCCCAAGACTTTGGGCAAGTTTGATGCTATTTGGGTCGTTGTTGATAGGTTGACCAAGTCCGCGCATTTCATTTTGGTTCAAATGTCTTACAATTCAGAGAAGTTGTCAAAGATTTATATTTATGAGATTATTCATCTGCATGTGGTACCTATTTCTATCATTTTAGACCAAGGTACTCAGTTTACTTCTAATTTTTAAAGGACTTTGCAAAATGAGTTGAGTACTAGCTTAGATATCAGTACAACATTTCACCCTCAGATGGACGGTCAGTCTGAGCAGACCATTCATGTTTTTGAGGATATGTTACGAGCCTACATGATTGATTTTGGTGTTCATTAGGACCAATTCTTACATTTGGGAGAGTTTGCGTACAACAAAAGTAATCACTCCAGTATTGATAAAGCTCATTTTGAGGCTTTATATGGTAGGAGGTATTGTTCTCCGATTAGATGATTTGATACATTTGATGTGATGCCTTGGGGTACCGATCTGTTGAGGGATTTCTTAGAGAAGGTGAAAGTGATCTAGGACAAGCTCGTGGTAGCTTAGAGTAGACATATGGAGTATGTGAATCGGAAGGTTTGAGATATGAAGATTATGGTTGGTGACAGTGTTCTATTGAAGGTGTCACCCATGAAAGGTGTGATGAGATTCGACAAGAAAGGAAAGTTAAGTCTGAGGTATATCATACCTTTTGAGATTCTTCAGAGGGTTGGTGATGTGGATTATGAGTTGGCTATGTCACCAAGTCTTTCAGGTGTCTATCCAGTTTTCTAATTTCTATGATGAATAAGTACCAAGCTAATGGTTCATATATTATTCAGTGGGACTCCATATTGCTTTATCATAATTTGGAATTCGAGAAGGAGCATGTGGCTATTTTCAACATGTAGTTGAGAAAGTTGAGGTCCAAAGAGATTGCTTTTGCGAAGATGTAGCGGAAGCATCATACTGTTGAGGAGACGACTTGGGAGATATAGTCTAATATGCGGAGCCTATACCCTCACTTGTCTACTACTTCAAGTACGTTTCCCCTTTTCATTACTCTTCGTTCGAGGATAACTGTTTGTTTAATTGGTATCTAACTTAACGACCCATCATGTCATTTTTAGCTAAAGACCCTTATTTAACTAAATTTTCCTTCACATAGACTCTATGTAGGGTTTGTGATGCGCCGAGATAGGTGGCATGGATCGCGAGGTTCATTTATGTGAGTTTTGGAAGAAAACCCCAAAATAAGAATCTTAGAGTTAATTAGTTTGACTCAAAGTTGACTTTTGCATATATGGGTTCATTTTTTGGTTTCGTCACTTATGGTAGTTCTGGAGGGCATTTATGACTTACTCGAGTCATAGGTTCGCTTTTGTTATACCCCGTATTTCCAGAGTATGTACGTGAGGACGTACGTAGAAAATTTGAACTTGTAATTAGGCTTGGCCGATTTGTGTTTGTGCACAACACCCGATTAGAGTCGTTTTTCGACGAAACGTTTTCCACGACTTTCGTAGGGAATTTCGGCTATGTCATTTTTAATTTTTGCGGATTTTTAGAGGCAGAAACATTTTGGACCAACGAGGCGCCATTTGGCACCTCCCGTTAGCGGGCGTGAGGCGGACATTGGGCGAATTGGAGAGTGTAGTTGGTAGGATATTTTGTGTGTTGATTGATAAAGTGGGACCCACACACTTGTCCCAATCTTGGCCCTACACTTGCTATGCACTTGGCATAATCTTGGCCATTGGTTGGCCTTGGCGACCTATAAATACCCTCTCCCTTTGATGAATTCTTCATCCTTTCCACAAATCTTCTAAGTGTTAAAAATCCTCCCGAGAGGCCTTAGCGAGAGTCCCTCCTCCCCGGCGAGCCCCCACCAGTGGGAGTAGGCGAGGTATACACCCCCTCCAGGGTGCTAGCGTGGGGTACCACTAGCCTAGTTGTCTTCGTATAATACCCCCTCTTGTTAGAAATACTCTCAAAAGTATTGTTGTAATGCCCAAATTACCTTAGTAGTATACCTTGTAGTATTCTAAGGTTATACTTATCTGAAAAGCCCGAAATACTATTTTACTTCCTTAGTCACAAAACCGAAACCACAGGAAAAATCTCCATAGTTAGTTGGAGTATTAAGTAGAAGTTGGTTAGAACTTCTAAGGGTTGTTTGGAGCGGGTCGGAGCGCAGTGTAGGAGCTAAACCTTGCTCGGGATCGACATTTAAACTCGGATAATTATGGGCTTATCGAGGTAAATATCTTGTCCTATTGTAATTGGAAATTACATGATTGTTAGACTATATAGTTGAAGTATACTATATATATAGAATGAACGTTGTTGTCGGCAATGTCTTTTGACTTAAGCTGAATAATAAGAAACCTTTTGAAAGAAGAGTCTTTGTATTTACATGGGTGTATTCTGATAGACTTGTGTAGCTTTTCAGTGGAGTAGAATTGTACCCGTTCGGGTTAGATGTATGAACCCCCGGTTGGCTTGATGGCCGTACGATAGAGGAGGAGATTTCTGTTGTTGCGGGGAGGTCTTGCGAATTTTACGTAGAATGTTCTCTGAAGGGATCTATATGTTAATGGCGCCTTGTGGCCTTATAGGTTGAAGTACTACGTGTGGCGCGATCTACTTGGCTTAAAGGAGTAGCCGACAGTTGGAAGTACTTGGAGCGTTTTGCTATTAGTCGATACTCGTCGCGAGGTATGTGAACCTCTTCCTATCTCTTCTAGCATGATATGTGTGAACTATGTAGTACGGTAGCCGTACATGTGCTAAATGTATTTGATTGGTTTAAAACATAAAGTGTTATAACGGCTTTATGGGAAGTTGGTTATAATGACTTTATGTTGGTAAGAAAATACTTGTGGTTTTTAAAAGGTAACTGATTTGAACTATAACTGGCTTGTTATGTGTTAATAAAGAACTTGAAGTATTTCAAAAGGTTTTTGAATCATTTTGAAAGAAGAAGTAATACTTGATTTGTTTTGAAAACTTAAGAGTTATACTAGCTTTATGGAAAGTTAGGTATAACGTCTTAAGAATGTTTTACTGATTTTGGAAATCAGAATGTGTATCGACAAACCACTGCAGCGTTAATAAAAGGAAATGTTTTTAATAATTAAGTATTATTAAAACCCGGTAGAAACTTCCATCTGCATGAAGCTAAGATGAGACAAAATGATATTTCTAGATCATGGTCTTTGTAATAAGATTGTTATAAACAAGAATATCCTACTCACATATAAGGCTTATGTTTCTCAGTTGTTTAAAGGAGAATTATATTCTTAAATGAATAAGACTATGAACTACGAAACCTTTCTAAAAGGCAAACTTGAACATGGAAATTAGGCAAACTTGAACATTGGAAAGAATGTTGCTAATTGATTTTACAAAGAGAAGTAATTGATTTACTTTAAAAGATAATCACTCTATATACTACGGGTATTGCGTGGTTTTGTGAAGTAACGTATCTTTTAAAGATTTAATGTATGAAGTACTTTGGGGATAGATACGAACTTGTTAGCATAAAGTACCTTGTGTGAATAGCTTGATTGTGTTGGTTTGAGATAGCCTTGTAAATACTTTCTTGTTGATGTGATGAGTAAACATGTTAGGATGCTACGTGTGTTAGTATCTTGTGTGATCGTGATGTAAGGGGTCATTCTTGTTGTGCTTACGTTGTTAAGCGTTAAGCCCGTTATCTTGTTATTGTATCACATACCCTTGACTTATTATACCGAGGGCTTGCCACCCTTGATGCGGTCTATACGGCTATGCGATCCTTGTGACTACGCGAGTCGCGGTAGCTCGGGATTGATCATTCGGGTGTTTAGCACGATGCGGGGATTCCTATGCGGTATGTTGAGACTATGCGGTCTTTTGAGACTATGCGAGTGCGGGAGCCTAGGCGGATACCGAGGGTTAGCCGCCGACGCGGTATACCTCGGTGATGCAGGACCATGATTCGAGAATACCTCATGCGGGTCCGTGTGTGTGACCTATGCGAGGCTGCGAGAGTTCGAGGATAGGCAGCGCATTGATATTGCGGGCGGTGGCGCCGATCGTGGTGCGGTGCAGAAAGACCTCGGGATACAATTTGTGGTATTTTGCATGCGTGGGTCTTAGTAGTCGGCTATGCCTTCGTACTAGCCCCGTACGGTTGTATTGTGATAACTTTGAGGGCGTGAGTCCCTGACTTGACATGACTGATTATTTATTGTGAACTGTAGTTTGGTTATCATACATGTCTCCTGCTTTATATAGACTACTATGATTTCATTTCTGATATCTATTTTGATTTCACATACTTGGTACTGTCTTGACCTCGCCCGAAGTGCGTTCATGCCGCGAGTAAAGGTACACGATCGTTGATCCTCGCTCTTAGGGTCTGATTCAGCGTTTGGGAAAGCTCCGTTTCTCGGAGGCTTATCTTGGTATAGTCCTGTCGTTGTAGGTATTTACATTCGAGGGTATGGCGGCCCCGCCCGCCATTGTTGTCGCATCATTTCTTAAGTGCATGTAATCTTGTTGTGGCGGGGTTTGTAAGAAGGATTAAAGCTATTCATTTGAAAGAGTTGTTATTTATATATCTTAGAAAGACAAGTTTTCCTCAGTTCTTGTTTTGTACTTCATTTGTTTCATGTATGTGTTTTATGTTCGCTGATTACTCACGATGTTGTATCACTAGGGTGCGGGGTAAGGCACGATCCAGCCCGAGTTCGGTCGTGACAAAAGTGGTATCGAGCGATTAATCCTCGGAAAGTGTCTGAGCAGTATCGATGAAGTCTTGATTATCGGTGTGTTGTGCACACCAATGTCGAGGAGGCTATAGGGTATTTAGGATTGGTTTCTATTCTTCTCACTCTGAGATCGTGCCTTAGAAACGTGTTGTAAGTTGGACCTCCGGCGAAATTATTTCCACTTATCGTTATGCCTCGCGTAGGGCAACCGGGCCGGGAGGACAAAGCGGTGAGGAGGCTGCGAGTAGAGTTCGAGAGGGTTGCGTGGGCACAGGCCCAATCATCACTGAGGTGGTGCTTCGCCGGGGAGTTTTGCGACGTCACTAGCCCCTGAGTTTAGCACGGCGCTGTTCCTCTGCGGCCATGATATTTGAACCTTCGATTCCACGGCCAGGAGCAGAGAATATAGATTTCTGGAGGCGACCTGTTACTAACTATGGATTTGACTACGAGAGTACCGATGTCTGCGAGTCTTGATGAATATCAGCGAGAAGGTTGTGCGAAGTAAGTTCTTGATTAAGCTTGAGCATGGCGATTATGCGGGCTTATGCGCGGCAGCGAAAGCGTAGAGATCGGCGGGTTAACGAAGGGCGATGCGAAGAGGGCGAGCGGCAAGGTCCTTTGGTAACTTTCGAGGCGAGTCACCTCGCTTGGATTTGATTATGCACATCCACAGTGCAGTGGTCCTCGCGGGGTTCGGGGCGTTCGGGTGCGAGGAGTTGGTGAGAACTCCAAGGCTTGGTTCCGCGATGTGACGAGCGTCATCGGGAATGTCGTCTTTTAGTTAGTGCTGGTTGTACTATGACCGTCAGTGCGATGTCGAAAGAGTGTCTGGTAGGAGGACTCGGCTTCGAGATCGGTGGGTAGTTTGTCATCTTCCTTAGCTATGCGCCTACGGGGCATGTTTGATTAGACGACTAAGGGAGTGAAGCGATGATCGGTATATCTTTAACCTCAGAGCTTTGTATAAGTGATAAGGTGAGTATACCTTAAGTGTTATATTCGATAGCATTGTGTAAATGGTGATTAGAAATCTTGGTTAGTTAACCAAGTAAGATTTGGGGGATAGAGAAAGTGTGAGCCTTAGAGTGTTATACGTAGAGACCTTAGAGGCAAGGCCATCTCGAGTAAAAGATGTATTGTTTATGTTTGACCACTTATAGGAGTGCATAGTGCGTGAGTTATGTTTGTGGGATTAGTCCTGAGTAGTGTGGAATGAAAGAGGGTAGTTGAGCTAAGAAGACCGCTAGGTTTTAAATAGCGTGATTAGTGAGAGTTTTCCTTCGGGAGCTAGCGTTTAGCGGCGTTCTTGGTCGGGTTGAGGCCGCGTTGCGGGTCAACCCGCGACATGTTTGGTGGTGGGGTCGGTTGTGGTGGTCCCGCTTGTGGTAGGTCCGCGAGGTGTTAGGCGAGTTTAGTTAACCAACGTGCGATTTCATGGACGTTCGACCGATGGTTGGGCGAGGAGGTCCGTGTTGTCTTCAGCAAAGACCGTTTACTCGGCGAGAGGTTATGCGAGATGATATATCGAAAGGTTGTAAGGTGCGCGAGGTGCCTACGCCACCTTATGTCGCATGAGTGGAGCCAGTTGCGGTATTTCTTTTACGGAGGTTTTACCGTGCAAGGTTAGGAACTCAAGTAAGTCTCGAGAATCACATTCGCCCTCGGGCCAGTGTTTGGATTTCAGGGATAGTTGCGAGAATTGTTGTCTCCTGTTGAAGGAGTGTTTAAGCTACCATTTCAGTGTTCGGATGTCGCCTTATGAAGCCTTGTAGGGGCGGATGTGTGAGTCGCCGTCGATTGGTTCGATGTTGGCGGGATTGAGATAGTTGGTTGAGCTTGTTCCGGTGTGGATAGAGTAAAGCTTGTCTAGAAGAGGTTACGGCGGCTCAGAGAAATCGTGCGGATAATCGGCGACGCTTAGAGTTCAGGTTGACGGTCGGTCTTCTTGAAAGTACCACCCCGGATTGGGTGTGACGAGCTTTGGAAAAACAGAGGAAACTTAGCCCGAGTTGTTTTAGGCCTTTTTAAGTTCATGTGAAGAATAGGCCAGGTTGCCTATATGTTAGCTTTTGCCGTCCGACTTAGGAGGGATTATCTTTTATTGCTTCTCATTTGACACATTTGACTCAAAATGAGGTACTTTTTAAGTTGTTCAATGAGTGTGAGGAGATCTTGCAAAAGCTCAAGTCACTTTTGACCATAACCCCGATTGTATCCCATTTGGTAGAGGGGAGGGACTTTACCGTATATTGTGATGCTTTTTAGAATTGGGTTTGGCTGTGTGTTGATAAATAAGGGTAAGGTGATTGCTTATGCATCGATGTAGTTGAAGGTGCGCGAGAATAATTACCCTGTTCATGACTTAGAGTTCGAAACTATTGTGTTTGCTTTGAATATTTGGAAGCATTGCCTTTATGGAGTTCATTGTGAGGTGTATAACGATCACCACAGTCTTCGACATGTGTTTAATCAGAGGGATTTGGATTCTAGGTAGCGCCGTTGGATGAAATTGCTCAAGGATTATGATATAACTATTCTGTACCATCCATGCAAGGCTAATGTGGTGGCGGATTCCTTGATTTGAAAGGTAGTGAGTATAGGAAGTTTGGCACGTTTGTTAGTTAGTGAGCGCCCAATGGCATTGGAGGCTTAGACCTTAGCCAACAGTTTCATGAGGCTTGCTATTTCGAATCCGAGTAGGATTTTGGCTTGTGTTGAAGTGAGGTCGTCTCTTTTGGAGCAGATCAAGACCTACCAGTATGATGACATGAAATTATCCAAGATTAGGGATAGGGTAATGAGTGGTGAAACCAACGAGGCTATGATTAATAGTGAGGGGGTCTTGAGGATCAAGGGGAGAGTGTGTGTTCCTCGTGTTGAAGATTTGACGAGATTAATAATGGAGGAGGTTCAAAGCTCTAGGTGTTCGATTCATTCTGGTGCTACAAATATATATTGTGACTTGAAACAACACTATTGGTGGGGTAGGATGAAGAGAGACATTGTTGATTTTGTGTCTCGGTGTTCGAATTGTCAACAGATCAAGTATGAGCACAAGTGATCCAATGGTTTATCTTAGAGGATACCTATTCCTGAGTGGAAGTGGGAGAGATTTCTATGGATTTCGTTGTTAGGTTTCCCAAGACTTTGGGCAAGTTTGATGCTATTTGGGTCGTTGTTGATAGGTTGACCAAGTCCGCGCATTTCATTTTGGTTCAAATGTCTTACAATTCAGAGAAGTTGTCAAAGATTTATATTTATGAGATTATTCATCTGCATGTGGTACCTATTTCTATCATTTTAGACCAAGGTACTCAGTTTACTTCTAATTTTTAAAGGACTTTGCAAAATGAGTTGAGTACTAGCTTAGATATCAGTACAACATTTCACCCTCAGATGGACGGTCAGTCTGAGCAGACCATTCATGTTTTTGAGGATATGTTACGAGCCTACATGATTGATTTTGGTGTTCATTAGGACCAATTCTTACATTTGGGAGAGTTTGCGTACAACAAAAGTAATCACTCCAGTATTGATAAAGCTCATTTTGAGGCTTTATATGGTAGGAGGTATTGTTCTCCGATTAGATGATTTGATACATTTGATGTGATGCCTTGGGGTACCGATCTGTTGAGGGATTTCTTAGAGAAGGTGAAAGTGATCTAGGACAAGCTCCTGGTAGCTTAGAGTAGACATATGGAGTATGTGAATCGGAAGGTTTGAGATATGAAGATTATGGTTGGTGACAGTGTTCTATTGAAGGTGTCACCCATGAAAGGTGTGATGAGATTCGACAAGAAAGGAAAGTTAAGTCTGAGGTATATCATACCTTTTGAGATTCTTCAGAGGGTTGGTGATGTGGATTATGAGTTGGCTATGTCACCAAGTCTTTCAGGTGTCTATCCAGTTTTCTAATTTCTATGATGAATAAGTACCAAGCTAATGGTTCATATATTATTCAGTGGGACTCCATATTGCTTTATCATAATTTGGAATTCGAGAAGGAGCATGTGGCTATTTTCAACATGTAGTTGAGAAAGTTGAGGTCCAAAGAGATTGCTTTTGCGAAGATGTAGCGGAAGCATCATACTGTTGAGGAGACGACTTGGGAGATATAGTCTAATATGCGGAGCCTATACCCTCACTTGTCTACTACTTCAAGTACGTTTCCCCTTTTCATTACTCTTCGTTCGAGGATAACTGTTTGTTTAATTGGTATCTAACTTAACGACCCATCATGTCATTTTTAGCTAAAGACCCTTATTTAACTAAATTTTCCTTCACATAGACTCTATGTAGGGTTTGTGATGCGCCGAGATAGGTGGCATGGATCGCGAGGTTCATTTATGTGAGTTTTGGAAGAAAACCCCAAAATAAGAATCTTCGAGTTAATTAGTTTGACTCAAAGTTGACTTTTGCATATATGGGTTCATTTTTGGTTTAACTACTTATGGTAGTTCTGGAGGGCATTTATGACTTACTCGAGTCATAGGTTCGCTTTTGTTATACCCCGTATTTCCAGAGTATGTACGTGAGGACGTACGTAGAAAATTTGAACTTGTAATTAGGCTTGGCCGATTTGTGTTTGTGCACAACACCCGATTAGAGTCGTTTTTCGACGAAACGGTTTCCTGACTTTCGTAGGGAATTTCCGCTATGTCATTTTTAATTTTTGCGATTTTTCCGAGAGGCGAAACATTTTGGACCAACGAGAGGCGCCATTTGGCACCTCCCGTTAGCGTGACGCGGGCGGACATTGGACGAATTGGAGAGTGTAGTTGGTAGGATATTTTGTGTGTTGATTGATAAAGTGGGACCCACACACACTTGTCCCAATCTTGGCCCTACACTTGCTATGCACTTGGCATAATCTTGGCCATTGGTTGGCCTTGGCTTGACCTATAAATACCCTCTCCTTTGATGAATTCTTCATCCTTTCCACAAATCTTCTAAGTGTTAAAAATCCTCCCTCGAGAGGCCTTAGCGAGAGTCCTCCCTCCCCTCGTCGAGCCCCCTGGTGGCAGCCGAGGGTATACACCCCCCCCTCCTTGGGGTGCTAGCCGTGGGGTACCCCCCCTAGCCTAGTTGTCTTCGTATAATACCCCCCCTCTTGTTAGAAATACTCTCAAAAGTATTGTTGTAATGCCCAAATTACCTTAGCCGTATACCTTGTAGTATTCTAAGGTTATACTTATACGAAAAGCCCAGAAATACTATTATACTTCCCTTCCGTCACAAAACCGAAACCCTAAGGAAAAATCTCCATAGTTAGTTGGAGTATTAAGTAGAAGTTGGTTAGAACTTCTAAGGGTTGTTTGGAGCGGGTCGGAGCGCATGCAGTAGAGCTAAACCTTGCTCAGGATCGACATTTAAACTCGGATAATTATGGGCTTATCGAGGTAAATATCTTGTCCCCCTATTGTAATTGGAAATTACATGATTGTTAGACTATATAGTTGAAGTATACTATATATATAGAACTGAACGTTGTTGTCGGCAATGTCTTTTGACTTAAGCCTGAATAATAAGAAACCTTTTCGAAAGAAGAGTATCGAATCAGTATTTACATAGATCAGACATGCAGAGACTTGTGTAGCTTTTCGTGAGTAGAATTGTACCCGTCGGGTTAGATGTATGAACCCTCGGTTGGCTTGATAGCCGCCGATAGAGAGGAGATTTACGCTGCATGTGGGAGAGTGCCGAATTTTCTGTAGAATGTTCTACGAAGGGATCTATATGTTAATGAGCGCCTTGTGGCCTTATAGGTTGAAGTACTACGTGTGGCGCGATCTACTTGGCTTAAAGGAGTAGCCGACAGTTGGAAGTACTTGGAGCGTTTTGCTATTAGTCGATACTCGTCGCGAGGTATGTGAACCTCTTCCTATCTCTTCTAGCATGATATGTGTGAACTATGTAGTACAGAGTCGCATACGTGCTAAATGTATTTGATTGGTTTAAAACATAAAGTGTTATAACGGCTTTATGGGAAGTTGGTTATAACAGCTTTATGTTAGTAAGAAAATACTTGTGGTTTTTAAAAGGTAACTGATTTGAACTATAACTGGCTTGTTATGTGTTAATAAAGAACTTGAAGTATTTCAAAAGGTTTTTGAATCATTTTGAAAGAAGAAGTAATACTTGATTTGTTTTGAAAACTTAAGAGTTATACTAGCTTTATGGAAAGTTAGGTATAACGTCTTAAGAATGTTTCTTGATTTTGGAAATCGAATGTGTATCGACAAACCAACTGCGGCGTTAATAAAGGAAATGTTTTTAATAATTAAGTATTATTAAAACCAAGAGAAACTTCCATCCGCATGTAGAAGCTAAGATGAGACAAAATGATATTTCCTAGATCATGGCTGCTGTAATAAGATTGTTATAAACAAGAATATCCTACTCACATATAAGGCTTATGTTTCTCAGATTGTTTAAAGGAGAATTATATTCTTAAATGAATAAGACTATGAACTACGAAACCTTTCTAAAAAGGCAAACTTGAACATGGAAATTAGGCAAACTTGAACATTGGAAAAGAATGTTGCTAATTGATTTTACAAAGAGAAGTAATTGATTTACTTTAAAAAGATAATCACTCTATATACTACGGGTATTGCGTGGTTTTTGTGAAGTAACGTATCTTTTAAAGATTTAATGTATGAAGTACTTTGGGGATAGATACCCGAACTTGTTAGCATAAAGTACCTTGTGTGAATAGCTTGATTGTGTTGGTTTGAGATAGCCTTGTAAATACTTTCTTGTTGATGTGATGAGTAAACATGTTAGGATGCTACGTGTGTTAGTATCTTGTGTGATCGTGATGTAAGGGGGTCATTCTTGTTGTGCTTACGTTGTTAAACGTTAAGCCCGTTATCGTTATTGTATCACATACCCTCGACTTATTATACCGAGGGCTTGCCACCCTTGATGCGGTCTATACGGCCTACGCATCCTTGTGACTACGCGAGCGCGGTAGCTCCGGATTGATCATTCGGTGTTTAGCTTGACGCGGGGATTCTATGCGGTCTGTTGAGACTATGCGGTCTTTTGAGACTACGCGGCCGCGGAGCCTAGCGGATACCGAGGGTTAGCCGCCGACGCGGGTATACCTCGTGCGATGCAGGACCATGATTCGAGGAATACCTCACGCGGTCCGTGTGTGACCTATGCGGAGTGCGAGAGTTCGAGGATAGACGCGCGACATTGATATTGCGCGCAGTGGCGGCTTCGATTATGTGCGCGTCTAGAAAGACCTCGGATACGATTTGTGGTATTTTGCATCGTGGGTCTTAGTAGTCGGCTATGCCTTCGTACTAGCCCCGCATTGTATTGTGATAACTTTGAGGCGTGAGTCCACGACTTGACATATCGCTTATTTATTGTGAATCGTAGTTTGTTATCATACATGTCTCCCGCTTTATATAGACTACTATGATTTCATTTACGATCTATTTTGATTCACATACTTGGTACTGTTATCTCGACCTCCTTCGGCCGCGTCATGCCGCAGGTAAAGGTACACCGCCGTTGATCCTCGCTCTTAGGGTCACACGTTTGGGAAAGCTCCGCTTTCTCGGAGGCTTATCTTAGTATAGTCCGTCGTTGTAGGTATTTACATTCGTGGTATGGCGGGACCGTCCCGCCATTGTTATCGCATCATTTCTTAGAAGTGCTGTAATCTTTGTTGTGGCGGGTTTGTAAGAAGGATTAAACTATTCATTTTGAAAGAGTTGTTATTTATATACTAGAAAGGCAAGTTTTCCTCGACATCGCTTTTGTACTTCATTTGTTTCATGTATGTGTTTTATGTTCCGCTGATTACTCTGATGTTGTATCACTAGGGTGCCCGGGGTAAGACACCAGTCACGGGCCCAGGTTCGGGTCGTGACAGCTTTCCGAGACAATCAGATGTACTTTATAGCTTTATTTGTGAAATTATTATATTTAGATATTTTGGGCGATTCTTTAGAAAAGTGTGTCTTAGCTAGGTTATATGGGAAATACGAGGGCGCAAGAGAGTTTGTATCACTATTTACCTTGGGTAGTATATTTGGTTTTTGTTCGGGGGGTCCTGGGAGTATTTCGGGTATTTGGTACAAGATTGAATAATTTTCCAAGTAACTGGTTTTGACGCCTCTGTTGTGATTCTATCACACCAGCGCCCATGCAGAAGTTTAGTATTTCCGCCTCAACTGACTTTCTCCGGTACAACGAGGCCTCTACTGTGGGATCGATTCTGCCGGTGCGGGGTCGCTGTTTCAGTTAGTGTGTTAAAATCTATATACTGATTTCACTTTCCCAAAATATAATATCTCTGTTCTAGTGTTTCCTAAGGGGGATTCTCGAAGGTTTTGGTTGAGTTCTTCATTAGAGGTAAAATTCTTCACCCTTTGTGATTATATTTCATATTTTAAGGTCTCTAATCTTGGTATAGATTATAATTTGGGAAAAATGAGTTCTAAGTTTCATACTAGAATAAAAAGGGATGAAGCTTTGATTTGAGGGTGTAATATGATTTAGATTGTCTTGATATTGTAAATAAGTATTGTTTAATGGTAGTTGATCATGTTGTACAATTTAATTTATTAATGGAAATCCTTTTCAATTTAGGGGAAATTCTACGGTTTATAATTAGGGGTTTTACTTAATGATGCAATTGAAGGTCCAATTGGGGTTAGTTTTCCAATTAACTTAAGGATATGAGTACTTAGTTGAGTAATAAAATTCGGATTTTGGCACCGTGGGCCCGAGGTTGGTTTTAGTGTCTTTTGGTATGTTTGAAGGACTAAGTCATTTTATGTGTATTAGCTTAATTATTAACGTAGAATCTATGTATGTTACACTAAGATTACTACGAGGCACTCCGAAAGGGCATGAAATGCGTAGAAATTTGACCATTCGTGGCTCCTGCTCGGTTTTAAGGTAGACTACATTTTCTCCTTTGTAGACTTCAATAGAAGTATGTATTAGTTATAAATATTGAGGGGTATTGAGCGTGTTTGGGGGTCCCACCTTAGCGGTTATGATGTATGCTTGGGTGGGTAACAATGTTGAACTATAATGATGAGTGATTTCGAGAATCAGCCTTAAGTTGATTCTGACTGCTGTTGTTTGGGCGTGACGCCATTATGTGGCCTTGTCTCCATACTTAACATTGTGTGTTTATTTATCATATATATTTCGATATAATATCTTGAATTACATGAAGTATGTGTTAATGACTTATGAAAGCATATGATATTCATCTCTATATTTGGTTGCATCTCATACATTCTGATTACTTGCCTTGAATTACATTTGCATTAATGCACTCATTGTTCTGTTGATATTAAAATGCTAGTGGTATGGAAATGATGTGGGTTCAATGAGACTGAAAATGCAAGTTGTTCTATGAGATGGTTGGAAACACAGAGATGATGATGATACACAGAGGATCGGGTTGCATGCATGCAACAAATGATACAACAAAGACCTAGGATCCGTGAGAAATTTTAGATGAGTATATGGACTTCGCGGGTCCCTCATGGGTGTGCAATTCATAGAATTTGAACGCCTGTATATTGAAGATAAAAGATACCTGGCATATGCATTGCATTCATATCATGAATATACTATTCATTGATTACCTGTTGATTGTAAATTGGTTGGAAAGGTTTATGAGACTTGGATGATTCGTTGATAGAAAATAATGTTATTTGATTACCTGATACTTGGATTACTGGTTATTGAACTTTTCTAAAAATGTGGTGACTTACATGATTCATGAACCCTTATATGAATGAAGTATCCTAATTGATTCAGTGAACCACTATGTGAACTAGGTGACTTATATGCCCATGGAACTGTTTAATATATAATTTCTTACAGGTTAACTAGATATTTATCTCTATTACGTATCTTCCGTAATTTTTGGCCTATGATGCCTACGGGTACTATGTGTAATATTACATTTGATGCATTTTCTTGGATGCAAATATAGCGTCTTACACCAATTCAAGACTACGTGGCTGAGTCTGAGCTGACGGTCTCTAGTGTTTCAGGGTGAGAGTGCTACCTTCCGGCATACCCTTGGATGCTCTTATCTCATTCGTGTCTTTTATTTATCAGAGAGACATGTTCAGACATTTAGATTATGCTACTTTCCTTTTGGCTTTGTATTCATATTAGAGCTCTTGTATTGTTGACCAGATTCTTGTGGTTGTACCTATGATTCTCAGACTTATCTTTCCACATTTTATATTATGATCAGACATATTTATTAAGTATTTGTGTATTACGCATTTCTTATTTATCTTGTGTTGGTTATTTGGGGAGTGGTACGCCTACCAGTGAGAAAAGTGTAGGTGCCACCACGATTCCTGAAAAGGGTCGTGGCATAAACTCGGAGGAAAAGCCAACTCATAGGCTTCCTCTTCGATACGCTGCATAATCTCAAATGGACCAATGTACCTGGGGCTCAACTTGCCTCTCTACCTAAACCTTATCACACCCTTCGTGGGTGAGACCTTCAACAGAATTTGCTCACCAACCATGAACTCTAGGAGAGACTTCCTACCATACAATGCGTGATTCCTTGGACAAGGTTAAGTTGATCCAGATACATCTTCGTAGCCCCAAGATGAATGGAGTACCTGAAACTATGAGCCTCCTCCAATATCAACTTGATCAAATCCTTATCCCTAGGAACACATATGCGACCCTTGATACATATGGCTCATTGGCCTTCTCTTTCAATACCTTATCCCAAATTTCGCATAACTTTGTATCATCAAACTATCGAGCCCTAATCTCCAATAAAGAAGACCACGCCTCAACACAAGCGAGAATCTTTCCAGGCTCATAAATATCGAGTCTAACCAACCTATTTGCCAAAGTCTGCACCTCCATAGCCAATGGTCACTCCTAAATAGGCTGTCCATACTCACCACCTTTTGACTCAAGGCATCAACAACTATATTGGCCTTGCCTGGATGATAAATAATTAAAATATTATAATCCTTAAGCATCTCTAACCACCTCCACTGCCTAAAATTAAGATCCTTCTGATTGAAAGTGTGTTGAAGACTCTTATGTTACGTACACATCTCACAATAGACACCATAAAAGGCAGTGTCTCTAAATCTTCAAGGCAAAAACCACTGCTACTAACTCCAAATCATGTATGGGGTGATTCTTCTTATGGACCTTCAACTGCCTAGAAGCATAAGCTATAACTTTCCCCTTCTACATCAACAAACAACCAAAAAAATTATGCGAAGCATCACAATACAAAGTAAAGCCACCGCCCTCTACGGGAAGAGTCAAGATTGGAGTTGTAGTCAATAAAGTCTTGAGCTTTTGAAAGCTCGCCTCAGACTCATCCAACCACTGGAAGGGTACACTCTTATGAGTTAGTCTAGTCAAAGTAGACGCAATGTTGCCTATGAATGCCACAAAACTAAGCCAAAAATCATACTTTAAAAACTTTGCATAAAGCTTCCTTTCTTTCAGAATTCAAAGCACGATCCACAAATGTTGATCATGCTCTGCCTCACCCCGGGAGTAGATCAAATATCATCGATAAATACAATCACAAAGAGATCCAAATACAGCCTAAAGACACCGTTCATCAAATTCATGAAAGTTGTTGGGGTATTAGACAACCCAAAAGATATAACCAAGAACTCATAATGTCCGTAGCGGGTCTTGAAAGATGTGTTGGGAATTTCCTCTGCCTGAATCTTTAACTGGTGATAATGAAACCTCAAATCGATCTTAGACAAGACCTTAGCACATAAAATAAATCATCAATGCAGGGAAATGGATACTTTTTCTTGATGGTGACTTTGTTCAATTGCCGATAGTCAATACATATCCGCATAGACCCATTATTCTTTTTCACAAACAACACCGGAGCACCCAAGGTGAAACACCCAGCCTAATGAACTCTTTGCTCAAAATATCTTGTAATTTCTCCTTCCACTCCTTCAACTCTGTCGACGCCATTCGATAGGGATGGATAAAAACGGGCTTGGTTCCCAGCTCCAATTAAATATAGAAATCAATACCATGGTCCAAAGGGACACTCGAAAAGTGTCGGAAATATCTCGAGCAAATCCATAACCACTTCTACTGACTCAAGAGGAGGTGTATCCACACTAGTATCACAAACATACGCCAAGTAATTCAAATAACCCTTATCAACCATCCTCCTAGCCTTCAAATAAGAGATTACTTTCTTCGGTGTGGAACTAACATCACTCTTCAACTCCAACATAGGCATCCATGTCATGACTAAAGAAACCGTCTTGGCATGATAGTCCAAGATCACATGGTAAGGAGATAACCAACTTATACCTAAAATGACGTCAAAATCTACCATATCTAGAATCATCAAATCTTCCCAAGTGTCATATCCCACCAAAGTCACAACACATGTTCGGTACACCTGATCCACTACTACGGAATCCCTAATAGGAGTAGAAATGCTAATAAGAAAATCAAGTGCCTCACATACTATACAAATACGCAAAGCAAAATATGTAGACACATAAGAGTATGTAGAGCCTGGATCAAATAATGCAGTAACTGGCCGACAACAGACTAAAATAGTACCTGTGATGACATCGTTAGAATCCTCAGCCTCTGGCCTTTCCCGAAAATGCATAACACTGAGAATGAACACTCTCGGCATGAAAACCTCCATGACCACCACCTTAGCGTAAATGAGAACCACCCCTACTTGACTGTGAACCGTCTCTACCAATCTGTCCACCATTTCTAGACAGTTGAGCTGATACTCTAGATTCTGAACCTTGAGAAATAGAGTGATGACCACCCCGTCTGAGCCTAGGACAGTTCCTTGCAAAGTAACCCAACTCTCTGCACATATAACATGTAAAAGAAGACATCGATGGTTGAGGTGAACTAGAATAACCAAAATGACCACCTCGACCTCCAGTTCGGGATTGAGAACACCAGGAACTCTGACCTGAGTTGTGACCACTAGGACTAGAAGAACCACCAGCCAAAGTCTGAATCGCTATATGAACTGTCCTGCTGGACTGGGGCGATAACCCCTACCATAATAACCTCTACCTCCAGATGAGGTACCCTCATCACTGCTTAAGTTGTAGGGATTCTTGCCCGATCTGTCTCCAAAGTCTTGACGCCTGATAGTCTCAACACTCCTAGTAGCCTCTACCATTGGCTGAAAAGAACATCCTGATGCTACTACATGCATCACTACAACCTTAAGATGATAGTATCCTCTATGTATCATCCAACAAGATAGATAAAACATGGATATATAATGAGTATAACCTCAACTCGTACTCTGTCGCGGACATACTATCTTACTCCAGCCGGTCAAACTGCTCTCGCCTCTCTTACCTCAAGCTACGAGGAACCCACTTCTCTAGAAACACCTGTGAAAACTCAGCCCAAGTAAGTGGAGGAGAGCCAGCTGGTCTAGTCTCAATAAACACCCTCCACCACTGCTTGGTAGGGCCATTCATCTGTATCGCTACAAAATCAACTATGTTGGACTTAACCAACCCCAAATTATGTAACCTATCATGGCAACTAACTAGAAACTCATAAGCATTATCATCAGGATGCCCATCATATTATAGTGGCTTCATCTTATCAAACTTATCCCACCTCTCATGCTCCTCAAATGTCATAGTAGGCTAAAAAACACGATGAATAGCAATACCATGCAACTGTCTGATCGGGAGTCTGTCCCCCAACATTAGTATGTGAACCACTTAGAGAGAACAACATAGCTCCTAATTGTGTCCAACCCTCAAAGACGTTCAGAAAGCATATCAGGGTAGCCTAAAGTAAAAAAATATCAATGAATCCATCAGGTGCCTAGACGGGTCCAAACTCCCCCACTGGCACTTGATCCTCAGCCGAAACCTTTTCGGGCCCTAGACTCAACTCTCGAATACGGGCTTGAGCAGTAGCTGGTGCTTGGCCTCTTATTGGAACAGCAACACATGCTCTATACTTACAACAACTTCTACCTCGTTCACCGCCTCTCCATCAAGCACAATACCGACAACGGGTATGGGCATAGGTGTGGGCTCCTGATCCCCTACCATGGCTGAACGTGTCCTCACCATCTATGAGAGAGTGAAACAAGAAACACTTTAGAATCCATTAGAAATAAGGACACACAATAAGGAATGAAAAATTAGAATTTTCCTAGATGTCTCATAGCCTCTCGAAGATAAGTACAAACGTCTTCGTACCAATCCGCAAAACTATACTAGATATTGTTCTTATACTTGTGAGACCGATGAACCTAAAGCTATGATGCCAATTTATCATGACCTAAATTTGAGGGTCATAATGGCACCAACTCTCACGAGTCAGTAAGTCATCCTTTACCCAAACAACCCAAAACCATTAAAGAAATAAGTGCGGAAAATAATAAGAATTTTTTTATGTCCTTTAAATAAATCCATAGAATACTTACAGTAGCGAAATAAGAATCTCCCCCATAACCGATTGTCATAATACAAGAATTACTAAAGATAAATACAAGTCCTGGGATTACATATGTCCCAAAATACGTAAAAGTTGTCCGAAATGAAAAACAGAATGTAAAGATATAAGGAAGAGATTCCGGGGCTAAGGGTCAATTGGTAGTTGACCTCTTAGATCCTCCAAAGCAGCTCCTCAAAAGGTTGGGTAGTCACGACTCCTACTAGTGCTGGGAGCTGAACCTACACAAAAAAGGGTGCATCAAGTGTAGAGTGAGTACAAATACATGAGAATCAACAACATCATCGATCAACCGATCCTAAATGGAGAAGAGGGTTGGTCTACCGAGTGCTACTAATGCACCAACTGTCATAACAATCCAATATAATAGTCACGTAGCACATGTATTCATTCACGGATTTCAAGACTATGTTGTAGCATCTAATCCTCAATCATGTCAGGTATATACGTAACTGAGTCACAAACATATAATCAATAGTTAAACATCAACAAGTGTAAAGTGGAATATCATGAGTACAATGAAAGATATGCAAAATGTTTTCTCTCCTCTACAGGTACAAACACGTTCGAACAAAAAATGAAGCGTGACCCATAGGGGACTCGTGAGGTCCATATACCACCCGGTCGTCGCTATGCTGCGTCTGGCCCGTCCTCTAAGCACCTTTGGAAGGCAGGGAGTGTGACAACGTACACGCCTCCCTTTACTCCATAGGGCCTTCTCATCAGTTGCAGGGTTTGGTGGCCCGAAATTGACTTGGCTTCGCCAAAAGGCCTCATCTCTAAAAGCCCGGCTCGCGAGGCGTCCCTCTCGCAGTAGGGTTCCAACCCTCGCCTCGATCTTGTGACACTCAGGAGCACACACAATACCTAAGTTCAATTCATATAACAGGCTCACACAATACATGTTCTATTCACACAGCTCCTATACTGGTGTATAGTCACACAAGTTCATACACTATGAGGCATAAATAGGATATGCATAGCAAAAAAGAAGAAATTGTAACCAAACAAGTTATAACTGATTATAAAGGGAAGGATGAGGACACACACATATACTAATAACACAAAAAATACGGGCTTCATTCCCCAATCACGGATCCAAATGATCGTACTATACTATTAGTTAGTGTCCAAAACATGTCATTCTTCTAAGTAATTTAAAAACACAAATACCTGATACATTTCATCGGAGTGCTCGTCACCTCATGAGTATCGCGACCCTCGTATCATCCCAATTACTCCCCATCTTTAATTAATTTATTTAAACCAACCAAGACGCCTAAGATAGAGTTCATAGTCTCAACATGTCTGGAAGTATGAGTCTGAAGTGAAAAAGTTTCCTTGCCCTTTCGAATAGTCTCTTCACAGTCCTAATCTGCTCAAACATAGATTAAGCATTAAAATATGAGACAAACTATGCCCACATTACATATAAAAGATTTGGGTCTAGAAAGTCAACCAAAAACCCTATTCAATACCCTAAAGGTTAAACCGTAATTATACTAGAAATCGGGGTTAAGATGGTCAAATTATTACTCTACAAGTTCATACGAACCCAACTGTACACATATTGTCATACTTTAAAACCAAACCCAAAATGTCTTTCAAAAAGTGATTTTCGAGCCAAAAGGGAAAAATAGGAATTTTATTCTCAAATTGGTTTACCCATAGATCAGGAAACCTAGATATGCAATATCATCAATTTATAACCTCAAAATCACGCTTAATTGAAGAAATCATAGATTTTTAATCCTAGTGTTTATTTCCATAAATTTCGAATCGTAAATATAGATTCTAAGATAAAAGTCTCTACTAATTAATGATATAATCATAAAAAGGAAGTTGGAATCTTAGCCTCTTGAAGAACGTTGATAATTCCCTCAAACTTTCCCTCAATCCAAATTATAGAGCTCAAAATATGGGAATAATAGGTCAAATCATGAATTTAGAGTTTTACGTTTCTACCCAGCAAATCATTACTCATCACGATTACGGCAGGAGCCATGCGATCGAGATGGCAAAAAAATCAAAGGCTCGCGAATGCGATGCCTTCTTCGCGATCGCAAAGAAGGACATCAGAGACATCTTAAACCAGAAATATCTAGTTTCCACAAAAGCACCCCGAAATCTCGAAACTCATCCGGAACCTCTCGGATGACCAAATATGCATCTTAACATGAAAACATGCTACAAACTCACTCACGCCATCAAAATTGTCATACGAGGTCAAATTAACAAAAAGTTCGATCAAACCCCCTAAAAACTTCATAAAGCTTTAAAATCCCAACGCAATGCCCAAAATGCTCCCAAGTGCCTCAGAAACCGAACTGATGAATCGACTAGACCGTATTTGAAATTTCAGACTAGATGGAATCAAAGAAACTTCAAAGAAGACCGACCCAACCGCCCTCAATATTGACTTTAGACAACTAAAGCTTATTCTGAAACTTAAAACTTTTCAATTTCCACAAACTAACCCGAAACCCTCTCAAAACACCCGGGACTCAATACAACGGTCCACCTAAGTCATAAATAATATTTCGGAGCTTATACAACCATCCAAATTCAATTCCGGATGCATTTACTCAAAGTCAATTCCTTAGTCAAACTTTTCAAACATAAAACTTCTAAAACTCAAAACTTGGATTTTCTTCAGCTATTCTCATCCAATTACTTCGAAAATCGCGTCACTAATCCCCACACATCATTATCACCACAACAATTCTAGGGGAAGATTATTTACAGAAAAATAAGTAAAAATAATAAAATGATCTAACGGGTCGTTACACGAGATAATGCAGATACTAGACTTGTCAAGCATTTATGAGAGAAAGGGAGAGTTCGAGCCCCTTGAAAGACCTCTAGGACCACCACCAAAATTTTCAATAAAGGATGCTCCTTGTCAATTCTAAACATATGCACCCTAATGCTTGAATGTTCATCAACGTTCAAACACATTAAAAACATGACAAAATATTTTTTCTCGGTTCTATTTTACAATTAATCATCGAGAGGGAAAAAACACAAACAGAGGAAGGAGAGCAAATAAAGATCACTTTCCATTAAAATCTTATATAATTTTTCAATTATGCAGATTTAATACATTAGCTACAGGTGGCTATCCCTCGCGACAACAACAACGACCTAATTCACAGTTTCCAAATGAGAACCCTCGACCTTTGCACTCGAAGACACAATCTTCATGTGTAAAGTCAGGTGTGTATGCTTTCCAGCAAAATTTTGATCATCATTGTTCTTTGCAAATTATATAATAATTAATCTGTTATCTTCCTAACATTTAGGGAACACTTTGTTCGCTCTATCTCCTTTTTTTCCTTGATGAGAGTAGAAGCTGGGAAATGAGTTGTTCGATAAGTTGTCTTCTCAATTAATTTAATTAGGCTATTTTAACCATTTTCAATGACAGTCATGACGTGACAACTCCATCATCTCATTTTCAATGACAGTCATGCATGTCCTCCTGTCACAAGTTCTAAAACTGACTCATTAACTCATCCATCATGCAACTTAGGGAACCCCATCCCACACCATGTGCTCCACGACGCGAAGAACCACTTGTCGATTTCTGAATTGGTGCCTGAACCGGCCTGGTAAACTGAGGACAATAACCTTTTTCATAATGGCTCTGATGTTAGATGTATTTATATGTCTAACCGTCGTATTTTACCCATGTTTCTATTTTGTTTAGAGCACTAATGTACTATATATACATAACTAATGTTGAATATTGCATTAGGAGCTAATATGTACGTTATTGTTACATTTAGATAATGTACGTGGCAAATACGTCGATTTCGGTTTTAAATGAGGTGGGACCATGCTAAGCAAATGTCATGACCCAAAATCACAGAGTCGTGATGACACTAACCCCAAGGATGAGTAAGCCAACTATCACCACTTAACTTAAATTAAAGAGAGAAATAAAGTGCGGAGGTTTCCAAGTAAATCAATTCAATTCTTAAAAAGTCTCATAATATAAATAATACAAAAATACTACAAACTCCCAAAACTGGTATCACTTGTACAAGAAATAACTAAGAAATACAGGTTGAGAATACATCCCTAAATAGATAGTTGTCTAGAAATAAGAATACAAAATTAAGGAATAAGGAAGAAGAATCCAGTGCCACAGATCCGCCATGTAGCTCACCCCGAATCCTTCGAAATAGCTCCACAATGGCTGGATAGTTGCAAAATCCACTACAACTAGGAATAGATCTGATGTAAGAAAGCTTGTGGACTTAAACTTTCATTATGAGCCTAGAGGAGACTTGTTAAAGGTGCCAAGGGCTGACCGCTGATCTACACTTATTTGTCTAAAAATGCATTGAAAATGAAGTCGAATTGGACTTGTCACATGAAGATTCAATAACATGTTTTATTCGGCTTTATATGTAGGTCTTGGATGAGACCATGCATTTATTTTAGCTTGTTGTTTTCTTTTATTACTTAACATAACTTTTAGCTCTTAGCTTAGGACATATTAGGCCATGGAATAACTACCTTAGGACATAATTAATACGTCATGTAAGGGGTGGCAAAGCCGAGAGTCCTTCCGACATATTAGGCCATGGAATAACTAATAGGCTCTCTTACTTGATGCACAAAGGATAGAGGAAAATCCAAGAAGGGGAGTCTTATAGACTCATTAGTAGGTAAGAAGGGCCTTGTGAGAGACATGGAGGAAAATTCCAACAAGGAACTTCCGAGGAACCTTGTATCCGGAACACTACTAAGGAAAGATAGTGAACTTGCTCTTGATTTATTTTAAAAAAGTTCATTATCCATTCACCAAGTTTATGGATGTCAAGAACCAAAATTGTTAGGCCATGAACATGACTGAAAGTGCCTTATTTCCCACACAACACCCGCCTTGCTTGATGCACCAAAGATAGAGAAAGATTCAAAGAAGGGGAGCATTATAGTGACCGACTCAAAGGAGCCCTTGGAAGTGGTATGTGCGGAAGTTGTTGCAACCGGGCCATCACCGATATAAGGTAGTGAGCATTCTCTTGGTTTATTTCCAAGAAGTTCATTACCCTACCCTCAAACATATGCGCACAATCCGGCCAAAAAGGCGATCTTAATGGAGGCAAGGAAAAATGAAACTTGGCACCCGTATGTTGAAAGACGAGAGGTCAAAAACTTCATCATAGGGAAGAAACTCCATGTGCCGATGTTGAAATACCTTTTTAATGAAATGGGTGGAGCCAAATTGTTCATTAAGATGGAATTGAGAAATGGCCACCATTAAGTAGAAATCCGAGGAGGACGTGAATGAAATACGATCTTAAGAATCAACTCGGGTTTCAGGCCATTCGGGTTGTACCACTTTCCAAATCCCCTCGTAAGTTCCATATGCAAGGTGCTAAAATTATCTATGGATCGCACCACATCATCCAAGGGCATGTGTGATAATTCCACCACGGTGGAACCTCTCCAAAAATGGTCTGTGTCTCCAAGGGCCATTGCGGTAATTGGTGCATTTGATTCAGTTTCTTCTTCTCAACATGTCATGTGAAATTGTTTTTCCCTTGCTTCCCCTATCCAGTGTTCCAAGGAGACACAATAATATTTGAAACCTTGAGAAGGAATAATTGTGAAGCCTCGGTCCTTACTATTCCAAGTCGTGAAAGGCCATTGGATGTCCAACGTGAAACTAGAGTAAGTGAATTCTTTTGCTCTAGAACAAATTTGAATGACGCACCGGACCAATGTTTTACCTATGGCCAAGCATTATAATTTAAGGGATTCTTGGCACTATGCAGACATAATGTTAAGTCAAAACCATTTGTCGTATATTTGGATCCTTATATGACAAATTTTGTTGAAGGCGCCTACAAGATAAGACTTTCGGCCCTATCTAATGGTGAAAATATTGGATCAAGACTTGTTGTTGAGAAAACATTTTCACATCTAGATGGCACGAATTTGAAGGAAAATTCTTTCAAAGAAGGGGAGATGATGAAAGAAAGCCTGTGGACTTAAACTTTCATCATGAGCCTAGAGGAGACTTGTTAAGACGACCGAGATCATGCATTTTTTTTAGCTTGTTGTTTTCTTTTATTACATAGCATAGCTTTTAGCTCTTAGCTTAGGACATATTAGGCCATGAAATAACTACCTTAGGACATAATTAATAGGTCATGTAAGGGATGGCGAAGCCGAGAGTCATTGTCAGAAGATGACTAAGGCAAAAGGTCTTCCAAGAAGATGACTAGGCCGTGAGTTGGAGGACAAGTTGGCAATGTCAAGGATGTTCTAGAAGATGAGGCTTCCAAGATAACAATTCATGAATTTAAGGACAACAAAGTCGTACAAATGGGAGATGAGGAGTTAGCCGAAATGGTTCATCAAACAAGTGCAAGGAATGAAAGCTTCTTAACACATTCCAAGAAGATGATATTATTGGAAGAATCAAGTCTTCCACTTGGACTCCACAAAGGGATGTGAAAGTGATTGATTTTACCCTTTTATTCAAGAAAAGACTATTCACATTGCCTTGGTTTGGCCAAGAAGTTCCTTGGGCACCAAGTACACCCGAACTCGTTCACATGGCCTAAAAGTGTGCTAGTAGTTTGCGTCCTTTAGTTTTCTTTCTAGAATAGTCTTCTAGTTACAATAAATAGGGGCCTTTGGCCATTGTAAATTAGACAAGAGTTGATATAGAAAAAGTGAGTTTTACTCAAATCCTAATTGTATTCACTTGTGTGTGTTTACTTTTAGTTGGGTTTGTTTGGGCCAAACCCTTAGTGTAAGTGGAAGTTAGGACTGTGTGACCTAGCCAAATCCAAGCTAAGGTCTCTTCGGTGCAAGTGTTGATTAGGGCTGTGTGGCCTAGTCAATACCCAAGTTGAGGAACCCTCTTGGTGGTAAGTGAAGTTTGGAACTGTGTGGACCAACTTAGCCTAAGCCTAGGGTCACTAAAAGAGAATCGATCACCCTCACTTGGCTGGTTCATGGGCATTGCACTTAACAAACCCGATCTTAACCTTGTGGAATTAGTAATCATCTCCTTGGTGTCAGTATGGGCAGTAAAACTCCTGTATCTCTATCCTTGGCCCTATCCATTAGATTTTATAAAAATCCCAACCATCAACGCTTAGCCACAATCATCAAACACTTAACCAAATTAAGCCTACAATACTTGGTGTGCGTCCGGGCTTGCATCTCGCATTCCCAGTGCATACCTCCACCAAACTACCTCAACCATTCCACAAAAACACTCCAGAATACTCCCTTAACACTCACTATAAATGCCATTAACCGAAACCTCACACAAATAACCATCCAAGCCCGACAATACACAAAGAGTCCACTACAATCACCAACCGAGACCTCACTGCCTCAGTTCAGTTTCACAACCTTTCCACCACCAAACCACCAAGTACCAAGAATATTCCTGACACTCAACATACGTAGAACACCTATACAAAATGGCTTGAGTCGAGTCAATTCACAACTATCCACCCAACCCCGACAACACCAAACTGTCCGTATAACACTCCCGGCAGAGAACCTCACTTGTTCAGTTCTGTTACACTGACCTGCCACCACTTAACCACCAAACCCCTACCATCACACTCACCTTCAACGTGTCTACAACCACTCCACAAAACACCTTGACCCGATTCCCTCGACACTCTCCCGAAAGCACCATCCAATACCCCACTGTCCCGGTAATTTGAGAACCAATAACACCCATATTTGTGCCTCAATTTCGGGTCAACCCAATTATAACCAACACCCGACCCAATTATACAAAATCACCCCTCCTTACTCACATCAAGATCCTTCACACAAAAAGCTTCAACAAGTGTAGCGTGAGTACTCAACATCATCATCGACTATCCTGAAACGAGACGCATTGGAGCCTTCTACAACACTACTAACTACACAACCAACCATAACAAATATATAAATATCATATATAACGTAGTATTCATTCACTGATTTCTAGCGTAAGCAGTATTTAACCCCTCAATCAAGTCATACACACATACATATATCACATAATATGTAATATAAAAGTTATGCAAGATGTTTTCTCTCTTCTAACAAAAACAAAAAAAAAAAAAAAAAAGTGTGAGACATGACGACTCATCTATACTATATATAATACCACACCACAACACACACAATATAATAGTTTATATCATATAACACACAACACACATTTTTTTTTTTCACACACTTTATACTTATACTCTAGTCACATAAGTTCATACACTATAAGGCATAAATAGGATATATATAAATAAGAAGAATTTGTAGCAAACAAAGTTATAACGCACTATTCATTCAATAAAGACTCGATCTTTAGCTTATTTTTAAACTAAATGAGTATAAAGGGAAGGATGAGGACACACAATCACATAGCACACATACACATAATAATAACACATAAAATAAGGGGTTCATGCCCCAATCACGGATCCAAATGATCGTACTATAGTATCAGCGAGTGCCTAAAGCGAGGACACAAAAGTACTATTCATTGTGATCGTAGAAGGAGCCATGTGATCGCAATGAACAATAAATTAAAGGGTCGCAAACGCGATACCTTCTTCGTGATCGCGAAGAAGGACATCAGAGAGAGCTTAAACTAGAAAAATCTAGTTTCCACAAAATCACCCCGAAATCCCGAAACTTATCCGGAACTTCTCGGATGCAAACCAAGTATGCATCTTAACATAAAAATACGCTACAAACTCATTCGCGCCATCAGAATCGTCATACAAGTTCAAATTAACAAAAAGCTTGATCAAAACCCCTAAAAATTTATAAAGCTTTAAAATCACAACTAAACTTCTGAAATGCTTCCAAGTACCTCGGGAGCCTAATCGAGGACTCGACTAGACCATATTTGACATTCCGGACTTAATAGAATAAATGAAACTTCAAAGAAGGCCCAACCTCCCTCAATATTGACTTTAACCAACTAAAGCTTATTCTTAAACTTAAAACCTTTCAATTTCCACAAACTAACCTGAAACCCTCTTAAAATACCCGGGACCCGATTCAACGATCCACCTAAGTCATAGATCATAGTACAGAGCTTATGGAACCATCCAAATTCAATTTCGGACACATTTACTCAAAGTCAACTCAGTGAAACTTTTCAAATATTAAACGTCTAAAACTCAAAACTTGAATTTTCTTCCGCTATTCTCATCTAATTGCCTCAGAAATTGAGTTACCCATCCCCGAAAATAATTATCACCACAACAAGAGTAAATGTGGTGGAGCCGCTAAAATTTGTTTTTGAAAAATTAATATTAAAAAATTGATTTACTTCTATTTATTAAAAATATAAGGTCAGGTCCATTTTGAGAATTGTACTACCTACATAATGATATTAAACTATTGTTTTGTCAGTTATTCATTAGAACAAAACTAAATAATGAGGACGACAACATAAAATAGTATTGGAATATTGATTTATCATTTTTTCAATCATTTATTGTGTATAGGGATTCTCAAATAGGCCAGATGTTTTGTTACTTTCATAAGCAAACTAGTTAACTTATATGTGCTTCGCGCAGTTAGACATTTATCATTTTGTAAATTTTATATATATATATATACATATTAAACTTATAGAAGAGTTAATTATAATACTAAGTAACATAAGCCCTCTAGCCTTCCTTAACTATTTAATTGTAGTACAATAATAATACAACAATTGTTTGTCTGTAGGTGTTTACGTCGGGTTCGTACACGCAGTGGAATTTGAAATTTTATGTTTAAAACCCGACGACGATCGAACTGCAGTATGATATGTAATGTAAAATATAAACACAAAGTAAATGTAAAACTTCGAACGAAGACTTACATATCACTGTAAAGTAAAGTAAACATAAATATGATATGCACATTAATTAGAACAAATTGTAGCAAAACATGTCGATCTTCAGCTTCATTTTAAATTAAATGAGTATATAGGGAAGGATAAGGATACACAATCACATAGCATACATATAGATATTAATAACGCAGAAAATACGAGCTTCATGCCCCAATCACAGATCCAAAGGATCATACTATACTATCAGCTAGTGACAAAAGCATGGCAATCTTCTAAGTAATTTAAAAACACAAATACCTAATACATATCACTGGAGTGCTCGTCATCTCACGAGTATTGGGACATATTTATTATGCCCATTACTCCCCATCTTTAATTAATTTATTTAAGACAATCAAGACACTTAAGATAGGGTTCAGAGTCTTAACATGTTTGGAAGTAGGAGTCCGAAGTCACAGAGTCGCCTTTTCATTTTGAATAGTCTATGTACGGTCCTAATATGCTCAAACACAGATTAAACGTTAAAATATGAGACAAACTATTCTCATAGTACTTATAAAAGATTTGGGTCTAGAAAGTAAACTCAAAACCCCATTCAATACCCCAAAGGTTAAACCATAATTATATTAGAAAATCGGAGTCAACATGGTTAAATTATTACTCTACAAGTTCATACGAACCCAACTGTACCCATATTGGCATACTTTAAAACTAAACCCAAAATGTCATTCAAAAAGTGATTTCCCAGCCTAAAGAGAAAAATAGATTTTTTTTCTCAAATTGGTTTACCCATAGTCTAGGAAACCTAGATATGCAATATCATCAACTTCTAACCTCAAAATCATGCTTAATTGAAGAAATCATAGACTTTCAAGCCTAGGATTCCTTAAATTTCGAATCCTAAACATGGATTCTAAGATAAAAGTCTCTACTAATTAATGACATAATCGTAACACGAAAGTTGGAATCTTAGCCTATTGAAGAACATTAATAATCTCCTCAAAATTTCCCTCAATTCGAAGTCTAGAGCTCAAATTATGGGAATGATATGTCAAATCACGAATTTATATTTTTAAGTTTATGCCCAGCAAATCATTATTCGCGATCGCGGGACCAAGCCACGCGATTGCGAGGACACAAAAGTACTATACATCGTGATTGCGGCAGGAGCCATGCGATCACGATGGCCAAAAAATCAAAGGCTCGCGAACGTGATGCCTTCTTCACGATTGTAGTGCCTTCTTCGCGATCACGAATTATCAGAGACAACTTAAACCAGAAAAAGTTAGTTTCCACAAAATCACCCCGAAATCCCGAAACTCATCCGGAACCTCTTGGATGCAAACCAAATATGCATCTTAACATAAAAATATGCTACGAACTCACTCGCGCCCTCAGAATCATCATATGAGGTCAAATTAACAAAACGTTTGATCAAACTCCCAAGTGCCTCGAAAACCGAACAAAGAATTTGACTAGACTATATTTGACATTCCAGACTTGATGGAATCAACAAAACTTCAAAGACGTCCCAACCTCCATCAATATTGACTTTAGCCAACTAAAGCTTTTTCTAAACTTAAAACTTTTCAGTTCCTACAAACTAACATGAAACCCTCTCAAACTATCCAGGACCCGATCCAATGGTCCACCTAAGTCATAGATCATATTCCGGAGCTTATGGAACTATCAAAATTCAATTCCGGACACATTTACTCAAAGTCAACTCAGTGAAACTTTTCAAATATAAAACTTCTAAAACTCAAAACTTGGATTTTCTTTCGCTATTCTCATCTAATTGCCTCAGAAATTGAGTCACCCATCCCCAAAAGTAATTATCACCACAACAAGGCTAGGGGAAATATTATTTGCAGAAAAATAAGAAAAAACAATAATCTGACCTAACGGGTAATTACACGAGATGATGTACATACTAGACTTGGTAGCATTTATGAGAGAAAGGGAGAGTTTGAGCCCCTTGAAAGACCTACAAGACGGACACCAATTTTTTTTGTAGAGGATTCTCTAAAGTTGAGTAAAAACCATTACACAAACACCTCAAATATGCATTCATGGGTGAGGGTGAAACGCTACCGGTCATTCTAGCTGCTAAGCTTACATGTGAAGAGGTAGAGAAATCGTTGAGGGAGCTGCGAAACCACAAAAGAGCTGTTGGGTGGAAGATATGTTAAGGGGATCAACCCGACATTTTTATGCACAAGATATTCTTGGAAGAAGATCATACGTTGAGTATTGAGCATCAACAAAGATTGAAGAAATTTATATAATTAATTTAATTTCATATACTGTGTGTCTTCGTGTTATATGTGAAATCTTAAGCAAAATTATGCACCGCCCCATTCCAAATTGGACACTAAACCTTGAGTTTAAAGTAAATTATAGCATTCTCTATAAGCTATCCTATCAATTACTTGAATTAGGATATTTTAACCATTATTATTATTTAATTCATTTCGACCCGCCCATATTCGATCTAATCCACCCATTTGCTATTACTAGTCATGATATTGGTCGGTTAATAATCACATCATGGATTGGAAGAAATAAAGGACGACGTCTATTCTAAACATATGCACTCTAATGCTTGAATGTTCATCAACGTTTAAACACATTAAAAACATGACAAAGTATTTTTTTCTCTGTTCTATTTTACAATTAATCATCGAGAGGGAGAAAAAAAAAGCATAGGAAGGAGAGCAAATAAAGATCACTTTCCAATTAAAGACAACCATAGAAAGAAAATACTCCATTAAAAACTATTTTATTATATTTTATCAATTATGCAGATTTAATACATTAATTATCTAGAGGTGGCTCTCCCTTGCGACAACAACAACGGCCTAATTCACAGTTTCCAGATGAGAACCCTCGACCTTTGCACTCAAAGACACAATCTTCTTGTATAAAGTCAGGTGTGCATGCTTTCCAGCAAAATGGCCTAACTTGATCATCATTTGAGGCACCTATCACACAAAAAATACTGATATAATTAACAAAAAATAAAAATTAACATGCAAAAGTAAAAATATAAGCATGCCAAGGGATATGATGTGATTTACCAAGAGGATTTGATGCAGTTGAAAATGGAACAACTAAGAGAAGGAAAACAATTATAAATTTGGGGAACTCCATCTGAGGCTTATTCTTCCTTGATATATGCTTAGAGTATAGTATATAACTTAATTAGTACCAAAATAGAGAAATAAACATGGCTATTTATAAGGGGTAAAATATGTAGATATACATAATCTTTTTTATACAAAAGGATTTTGAGATTGAAGCAATATAGTGAAAAAGGTGAGTAATTTGTTGGGGGATTGCTAGAATCTTTTTCATTTACAAGAGGAAGGATATTAGTTAAGCATTTTGAAATTAGTACCATATTGAAAAATAAAATAGCAATTTATTAGGAGGATAGCCGCTAAAATTTGTTTTTGAAAAATTAATATTAAAAAATTGATTTACTTCTATTTATTAAAAATATAAGATCAGGTCCATTTTGAGAATTGTACTACCTACATAATGATATTAAACTATTGTTTTGTCAGTTATTCATTAGAACAAAACTAAATAATGAGGACGACAACATAAAATAGTATTGGAATATTGATTTATCATTTTTTCAATCATTTATTGTGTGTAGGGATTCTCAAATAAGCCAGATGTTTTGTTACTTTCCTAAGCAAACTAGTTAACTTATATGTGCTTCGCGCAGTTAGACATGTATCATTTTGTAAATTTTATATATATATATACATATTAAACTTAGAAGTTCAGAGAACTGTGATGTAATTTGCTAAGTCAGGAATGCTAGGGATTCTGACAGAGCTTTAGAAGAGATTGACCTCTCTTAGGTTTTGGTGTATTGAAATGAGAAGAGGAGCCTCCTATTTATAGGATAAAATAAGAGCTCAAGGGTTTCAGTAGGGTCAGGCCCAACAGAAACGAACTGGGTAGAATTCAGACTGACAGGCCACGTCCTGGCACCGCGGTGCTGACACGTGTTCCTGGCACCGCGATCCTGAATCAAGGCACCGCGGTTCCGTCCTATTTTCTGCCACTTTCCCATTTTAATGTCTCGGTCATCAACCGAACATTTAGGTATCTCCTTCTAATTACATCCTTCAATCGATGAAATATTTGACTTAGTGTTACCCTTCAGGCCTTTACATATCGTCACTAATTACATTAGGATCTTCACGGAACTCCTCGACTGCGTCGGAAGACGAACCCAATATGTAAAGTTTATCTACACAAAATATGTGAACTGAACCTATATGTGAGAAGATAAAATCCCTTCATTCATGACACACTCAATCAAGTTTAGGATTTGTTAAGTGTCGATCCAAATGGCTTGATTATTATAACTCATCTATATTAGTTGACAACAGGATCATGTCACAGACATGTCCATTGCATTGGCCAATGACTTAGTCAACCTAATATCATATGAGTACCTGAGTGTTCACTCGAATATAAATTCAAGGAATGAATCCTTTCTTGGCTCACATACCACCTTTAATCTACTTCGTAACGCACCCAAAACAAGCCACATCTCAACCTATAAGACATTTTAGCTTAGGAAATGATCAAAGTACATTACTCCGTAAATAAGATGATATTAACCTCGAGTCTAAGGACTTTTATCTCCCACACGCCGATGACATTATAGACATATAACAAAACAGTACATCAGCAGGGCGTACCAATACTTCAACAAGTATTCATGTGTCCATCACGAGTTGCCATAACTCATAGCAAGTGAGACATACTACATCCCTTAAGGATATGATGCAGACCACATGTCGACGTATCGCATATCATCAATATCTTAATTTCGATGATCATTAGTCGGGGTAATTTAAGAGTTACGTTATAACATTAATTCTCACATTATTAATAAACACGTAACCTCTAGGGTTGCATTTATAGAATATTATAAATAATCAACTAATAATTCAACAAATGCAAATTGCCATAATATTAATCATCATTAATATAAATACGAATGTGTATAAAGTACATTGTGTCCTAATACAGATTGTTTCTAGGACATACATATACTTTCAATCTCCCACTTGGCCTAGAGACCCATGTTCTCAAAATGACCATTATGCTTCACCAAGCTTAATGGTTTAGTAAACGGGTCTGCTAGATTATTGTCTGTGGGAATATATTCTATCTTGATATCTTCAGCTTCCACCATCTCTCTCAGGATGTGGTACTTCCTTGGTACATGCTTATTTCTGTTTGTTGATCTTGGTTCCTTTGCTTGTGAAATCGCACCAGTGTTGTCACAATAAATAGTTATTGGACAACTAGCACTCGGAACAACCCCTAGTTCCTTCAGGAACTCAGAAATCACGACATCTTCCTTAGCAGCTTTCGATCCAGCAATTTACTCTGCTTCAGTAATCGAGTCTACAGTAGTAGCCTGTTTGGAACTTTTCCAGCTCACTGCTCCTTCGTTGAAAATGAACGTGTAACCAGACAGAGATTTGAAATCATCAACATCTGTCTGGAAACTAGCATCGGTATACCCAGTGGCAACCATCTCATCAACTCCACCATAGACTAAGAAGTAATCTTTTGTACGCCTGAGGTACTTGAGAATACTCTTGACTTCTTTCCAGTATTCCTCGCCAGGATTCTGCTGGAACTTGCAAGTCATACTAAGTGCAAATGCCACATCTGGCCTAGTACAAGTCATGACATACATGATTGATCCTATAGCCGAAGCATATGGAATCCTCTTCATGCGCTCAAGTTCAATAACATTAGAAGTACAACCCTTATTCGATAACTTGATGCCTTGACCCATCGAAAGACCACATTTCTTGGAATTCTCCATTGAAAAACGTCTAAGCACTTTTCTATGTAGACTGACAGTGACATCCCCAACAATTTATTAGGTCTATCTCTGTAGATCCTAATTTACAGAATGTAGCAGACTTCACCTAAATCCTTCATCATGAAGGTCTTGGAAAACCAATCCTTGACTGACTGCATGAGGGTCTTATTATCTCCCACTATTAATATGTCATCAACATATACAATAATGAAGACAATACCCTCATCCTTGTGTTTGGAATAAACACAAGGATCCTCTTTGCTTCTGACGAAATCAAAAGATTTGATAGCATTGTCAAAGCAAATGTTCCAACTCCTAAAGGCTTGCTTAAGCCCATAAATGGACTTCTGTAGCCTGCACACAACATTTGGTCTGGACTCACACAAAAAACCCTCGAGTTGTTTCATATACATTTCCTTAATTAGATTACCATTGAGGAATGCAGTTTTGACGTCCATCTGTCAAATGTCATAATCATAATGTGCAGCTATTGCAAGCAAAATCCAAATAGACTTTATCTTAGGCACCGGTGAAAAGGTTTCATCATAATCCACACCAGGACGCTGAGTAAAACCTTTAGCCACTAGTCTAGCTTTATAAGTTTGAACCTTGCCAGATGCATCAATCTTCTTCTTGAAGACTCATTTGCATCCTATTGGTTTAACCCCATTTGGCAAATCAACCAAGTTCCACACCTGATTGATATACATAGATTCCATTTCGAATTTCATGTCTTCTTGCCATCTCTTCGAATCAATGTCTATCATTGTTTCGCTGTAGGTTCTAGGCTCGTCATCATCTAGAATATCTAGCTCATTCTGTGTTTCCACAAATAGATTTAGTCTTTTCGGAGGACGATGAGACCTAGTAGACCTACAGAGTTGATTATCTTGTGGTTCAGTTACATGTATGTTCTGACTGTGAGTAGGTTCTTTTGCGTTGGTCGAACCACCAACATTAGAGCTTTCAGGAATATCATTTTCATGTCTTTGTTGAATGAGAGGAAATGCAACTGGTGCACTTGCTCCCAAGGTCTGTGCCGGAAGATCTTGCATTTCAGCATTACTCATCGTAGCACTCCCACTGGCCGAAGGGGGTACCCTAAATACCCAATCTTCGCCAGAAGCTCCCACTGAATTCTTGCCTTCATCATCGGGCAAGGATTCAACCTCTTTGTTACCTTGTTCTTGAATTTTTTCAAGTTTTATCTCTGTGCAACTCTCATCCTTGTAGACATATTCATCTTCAAGGAAAGTTGCGTTCCTAGAAACAAATATCTTATGTTCTCCAGGAAGATAGAAATAATATCCCTTAGTTTCCTTCGGATACCCAACAAAATAACATTTCTCACTTTTAGATTCCAACTTATCAGTGATCAACTTCTTGACATATGTAGGACACCCACAGGGCCTCATATGTCTAAGTGATGACTTCTTGCCACAACGTACCTCATATGGTGTATTTTCGACTGATTTAGATGGAACTCTGTTTAGAACATATGTTGAGGTCAAAATAGCGTATCCCCAAAGGTATGTTGGAAGAGCTGAAAATCTCATCATGGAACGAACCATATCAAGTAAGGTTTGGTTTATCCTCTCGGCAACACCATTTATCTGTGGTGTTCCAGGAGGTGTACATTCAGAATGAACTCCATGAAACTTTAAGTAGTCAAGAAATTATTTGCTTAAGTATTCACCCCCATGATCAGATTGGAGAGTCTTGATACTCTTCGAGAGTTGTTTCTCAACATCACACTTAAAATCCTTAAACTTCTCAAAAGCCTCGGATTTGTGTCTCATAAGATACACATATTCAAACCTTAATAAGTCGTCTGTGAAAGTGATGAAGTAAGGGAAACCCTCTCTAGCTTGAGTCGAAAATGGTCAACATACGTCCGTATGTACCAACTCAAGCACCTCCTTGGCACGGATCCCTTTTCCAGAAAGGGGTTTAATGGTCATCTTACCCTTCAAACGGAATTCACAGTTACCATAAGATTGTAAGTCAAATGGTTCGAGGTAATTTAATTTCCTCAACCGTTCTATCATTGTTTGATTGATATGACCAAGTCTGCAATGCCATAAGCAGGTAGAATTTCTTTCATTTAACTTAGCCCTTTTATTTTGTACATTGAAAATTTTCCTGTGGCAGTTTAATGTATACAATCCATTCACAAGAGGCGCAATTTCATACACAACATTATCTAAAGTCAAAACCATATTTCCATTAGACGTGTTTGAGGAAAAACCCTATGTATCAAGTACAGGAATGGAAATAATATTTCTTGTCAAAGAAGGAACATAAAAACAATTGTTCAACATTAAAACTTTTCCAAAAGGTAAATCTATCCTATAAGTTACCACGCGCTCAGCAGCAACTCGTGCTCCATTTCCGACGCGCAGGTCCACCTCGCGAGGCCCGACCTTCCTGCTATCAGTTAGCCCCTGCATATTTGTACAAATGTGTGAGCCACAAACGGTATCAAGTACCCAGGAATGAGAATCATTTATAGATAGATTAATTTCAATTACAAACATACCTTTCACATTAGCACCTGGTGTCATTCCTCCGCCTGGAGCAGTGCAATCCTTTCTACAATGCCCCTTCCTGTTGCAATTCATGCAAACATCCGATGATAGCAGTTTCTTCTTCTTCTTCTTCTTCTTTTTCTTCTTCTTCTTCGCCCTTCCCTTGGGCTTCATTGCTCAGCCGGAGCAACAACTTTGCCCTTCCCCTTCTGTTGTCCCTTACCTTTCGGTTTGGGGAGACTAGATGAGCCAACCATTAGAATAGGCTTGGTCTTAGAGGTCGAAGATTCAAAAGTTTTCAACATATTATGTAACTCCGAAAATCTCACTTTAGTCCCATTCATATTATAATTAACAATGAAACTCTCAAACGACTTAGGAAGTGAGTCCATGATGAAGGTGGTGGCGAATCTGTCATGAAACCTTATGTCTATAGAAGCTAACCTCTCAATGAACTCAATCTTCCTCTATTCTCATCTAATTGCCTCAGAAATTGAGACACCCATCCCCAAAAATAAGTATCACCACAACAAGAGTAAATGTGGTGGAGCCGCTAAAATTTGTTTTTGAAAAATTAATATTAAAAAATTGATTTACTTCTATTTATTAAAAATATAAGGTCAGGTCCATTTTGAGAATTGTACTACCTACATAATGATATTAAACTATTGTTTTGTCAGTTATTCATTAGAACAAAACTAAATAATGAGGACGACAACATAAAATAGTATTGGAATATTGATTTATCATTTTTTCAATCATTTATTATGTATAGGGATTCTCAAATAGGCGAAATGTTTTGTTACTTTCATAAGCAAACTACAGTAAAACTTCTATAAATTAATAATCTTGGGACCATGAAATTTTATTAATTTAGAGAGATATTAATATATCGATAAATTAATATTTTATTAATTAAAAGAGAGACTTTTTAAATTCAGCAAATTTAGTACATATGTATTGAAAATAAATGAATTCATATATGTTTCATTGATTATATTCATGCATCAACCAATTCTTTGTAACTAATTAAATATATTTATGTATAATATCAATTCATTGTATACAATTAACTATTATATTCATGGGCGCATGTATCAATTCATTGGAATTACTTAAATAATGTATACATGTTTACATTAATTCGTTGCACTTAAATAACTATTATAGTCAATTAAATATATTCATGCATGATGAATGAAACATATACTATATAAATCTCAATATGGAAATAAAATAATTCATAACACCCAACCATGTCTTCTCATCTAAAAGACATCGCAAAATCATCCATGAATGATCAAATGCGTAAAGCATTATGTGAGTATAAGAGAGATCATCCCACATGCACTCAAAAAGATTTACAAGAGTGGGTTGATGAAAAATATCATTTGAAAGTTAGTCAAGGTACAATATCAAACACTCTCAAGAGATCATCGGAGTACCTTTCAGCCAACTTTGAGAAGGGTGGGGATATTAAGCGACACAAATCGGCGAAATATCCAGATATGGAGAAGGTTCTTTATGAATGGTTTCTTCAGTACCAAGATCGAGTCAACATGACCGGAGAGCTTATTTTGGATGCCATCAATTTTGCAGTCTTCGCTTGGACAACCAATGTTTCTCAAGGGTCAATAGCAAATTGCTTTCGGCACTGCATAATCCGTTCAAATGAAGAAATCTCAAGTGAGACAAACTTTGAAGAAAGTCTACATGAGCTTGAGAATATGGTCAAGGATGTTGGTTATCACAATGAAATGGATGTCAACAAATTGGTGGACTATCCGGGTGAAAATGATGAATGTTCAATGGTTCAAAGTATAGAGGAAATTGTTGCTGATATTATTGAAGATCCTACTAATGATGAAGCTGAAGATGATTCAATATCGTTGGAACCAGTCACGAGAAATGAGGCTTTGAGCGCGACAACAACTCTTCAAATTTTTTTGTTGCAGTTAGAGAACTCGACACCGGAACTCTTGGCTGCAATTAAAAAAGTTAGAGATGAAATCCAATTAGATTTAAATTTTAAGAAAAATTAAGTAACAATAGATTCATATTTTAGCAAATTACCATAATATTTATAATTGTAATATTTATGAATTATTAATTTAGAGTTTTAATGAGACCTAATATTTATAAAGGGATTTTCCGAAAAATTATTATCTTATTATCTTATCGAATTTGATGATTTTTTACAAAGGCCCAAGTCGGGACCGAAAGATTTTATTATTTTAGAGAGTTTATTAATTTATAGAGTATTAATTTATAGAAGTTTTACTGTAGTTAACTTATATGTGCTTCGCGCAGTTAGACATTTATCATTTTGTAAATTATATATATATATATATATATACATATTAAACTTATAGAAGAGTTAATTATAATACTAAGTAACATAAGCCCTCTAGCCTTCCTTAACTATTTAATTGTAGTACATTAATAATACAACAATTGTTTGTCCGACACCAAAACTAATGGTTGTGCAGACATCTAAAGAGCATCTACCCAATAGGCATACCAAACAGGCTACGGTGACAGTTCACGTGTGACAGAAATGCAAGTGTCACATATTTTTACTAAATTTATTCTTTTTTGTGACATTCATGTGACAGTTTTTTTAAGTGTCATAAAATTATGACATTTGTGTGGCGATTTTTTTAAGTGTCATAAAATTATGACATTTGTGTGACGGGTTTTTTAAGTGTCATTTGTTTATGACGTTTGTGTGACGGGTTTGTGAAATGTCACATAAATAAGTGACTTATGTTTTAAATTGAGCAAAAAATGACGCATTTGACTGATTAAAACGATACCATTTTTATTATTTATTTAACACTTTTTTAATTCAAATTAAGACCTACACGATGTTTATTCTCTTTTTGGTTTCAAATTAGTTTGGACTGAATATATATCTATTTAGGTCTTTTTTATTCCAATATATTGTTTAATATATTCATTCAGTACTCATAGTAAATATCGATCAGAGTATATTTGACCCTTCCAGTACTCTTCGTATAGAAAATCTCACTCCAGAACTCTTAGCTTTCACTCTTCTTCACTTCCAGAACCCTTTCACTTCCAGAACCAACTCTATCACTATATTCACACTATTTCACTTTTTCACTCTTCCAGAACCAATCTCATTCTCGTGCTTTCCCTTTACATCTCGTCCTTTTCGGTGGAATTCTCTGATTAGGTTTGTCACTTTTTCAAATTTTGGTCATTGTATTTAGGGATTTGATATATAATAGGCATAAACACTTGGTTTTAGGGATTTGATATATAAAAACATAAATTCTCTCCTCATTCTACAACCCTAACACTAGAGAAAAACGATTTTGGGATTTTTTTTCTTTATTTTTGTTTATGACTGCATGCATGAATCAATAAGCATAAATACTTGGTTTTTTCTTTGTTTTTGTTTTCTCTGTATCAATAAAGTTTTGTTTATTGGCTTCTGTTAAAGATAGCAAGGAATTTGGTAGGGAATACACACAAACACAAACAGTCTCAGGTATTTTTTTTCTCATTTTACAAGTTCTTAATGTGGTTATTAAACTGATTGAGCAAGGAATTGTGACTATTTTTTTTATTTGTTGTTGTCATGTGTTGTTAAATGCTTGCTGTGTTTTGATTTTGTTTATTTCAGGTCCTTTAATTATTAATGGATAAGTTTTGGATGGAATGTTCTCGAGTGTCACTCGAATATGATAAAGGTGTTAAGCAACTTTTAAAATTTGTTGTTAAAAATGCCGAAGACCGTAGTTCGATTAGATGTCCTTGTATGAAATGTTGGAACATGTCATATCACTCACCAATGATTGTGTCTGAACATTTTTTTTTATGGGATAAATGGTGATTATAAAATATGGATTTGGCATGGTGAAGGTTCTAAAGAGTCTCGTCTTGAAACTGATGATCAGTTTGGTTCCCAATTTACGGGTTGTGATGTTGGTCGTACCGTTGACATGGTAACTGATGCGTATAAGAGTTGTGGAAATAATAATTCTTTTAGAGAGTTATTGAAAAAGCTGAGAAACCATTATACCCTGGATGCACAAATTTCACTAAATTAAGTGTTGTAGTTAAACTATTCAACATCAAGGGTAGGTTTGGGTGGTCGGACAATAGCTTTTCAGAGTTATTAGGTCTTTTATCCAAGTTGCTGCCAAATGAAAATGAAATGTCAGTTTCTTTATATGATGCCAAGAAGACCATGTCAGTTTTAGGATTAGAATATGTGAAGTTCCATGCTTGCTCAAATGATTGCATATTATACATAAATGAGTATACAGGGCTTTCTAAATGTCCTACTTGTGGTGTTTCTAAATGGAAGAAAAAAAATGGTAGTGATGAAGATAGAGTGGGGGTTCTTGGAAAGGGTTTGTGGTACTTTCCTATCATCTCTAGATTTAGGCGAATGTTTCAATCTTTGCAAACAACCAAAGACTTGACATGGCACGAAAATGGGGGAGTCCGCGATGGAATGCTCCGACATCCAGCTGATTCAAAAGCTTGGAAGTTAATTGACGACAAATGGCCTACTTTTACTTCTGACCCTAGAAACCTTCGCCTTTCTTTATCAGAAGATAGGATCAATCCACATAGCTCTCTTAGCACTAATTATAGTTGTTGGTCCATTATTTTTATGACCTATAACTTTCCCCCCGACTTTGTATGAATTTTTTTTTCTAATGTTATCCCTTTTAATTTCTGGTCCACAACAACCGGGCAATGATATAGATGTTTACTTAGCACCTTTGATTGAATATTTACAACTGTTATGGAAAAAAGGGGTTGAGTGTTTTGATTCCTATAAACAAGAGTCATTTAATTTACGGGTTGTTTTAATGTGGACCATAAATGATTTTCTGGCTTATGGGAATCTAGCGGGTTATATTGTTAAGGGTTACAATGCATGTCCATACTGTGGTGTAGATACTCCTAATTTTTGGCTTAAAAATAGTAAGAAAATTGTTTATGTTGGCCATCGACGATGGCTTCCTAAGGATCATGAATTAAGAAATAAAAAAAAGTTGTTTTAATAAGAAAATTAAAAAGGAGGGCAACCCCTAGACTATTGAACGGTGAGGAAATATTAGGGTTAGTTAAAGATATTGATAACAAATTGGGGAAGCAGAAGGTAAAGAAGTATAAACGTGGGGATGGTAAAGACAAAGTGTGGTGGAAAAAGAAGTCAATATTCTATAATTTAGAGTATTGGAAGCATTTGCTAGTGAGGCATCAACTAGATGTAATGCACATTGAAAAAAATGTGTGTGAAAGCATATACGACACTTTGCTAAACAACCCGGGTAAGTCCAACGATGGCTTAAAGGCAAGGGAGGATCTTGTGGAGATGAAAATTAGGGATAAATTAGCACCACAAAAAAGAAACGGTCGGACTTGGAACGGGGCAGGGCAGGGGCGGGGAAAGGTACCCCATACCCTTACCCGCCACCTAAAACCCACCCTCACACCCGCCCCACCACTCATCACGGGTAGCACTTTTGATATCCATACCCGCCTCACCACCACCAAACCATCCCCATACCCGACCCAACCGGAGTGTGTGTGGGGAGGTACCCGCATTTACCCGTTTCACTGACATCCCTATACATGTACGGTGTATGTGAGAAACTGAGATTTTTATTTACTTTTTTCACTTTTGAACCATATTTGGACTTTGGGCTAAGGAAACAAGTCATAGGCCAATTATTTAGGCGGTGCGGGTATGGGCGGTGTGATGCGAGTCTTATATGAAATTCACCTCCGCCCCACTATCCATGGCGGGTAGCACTTTTGATACACATACCCGCCCCACCACCCACCAAACCATCCCCATACCCAACCCAACTGGAGCAGGTGCGGGGCGGTACCTGCATTTACCCGCCCCATTGACATCCCTAGGTGTCACTTGTACAAGAACTAACTGAGGAATACAAGTTGGGAATACATCCCTAAGTACATAGTTGTTTAGAAATGAGAAGACAAAATTAAAAAATAAGGAAGAAGAATCAGGTGCCACAGATCTACCATGTAGCTCACCTCGAATTCTTCGAAATAGCTCCACAAGTGCTGGATGGTTGAGAAATACACTAAAACTAGGAATAGCACCTGCACACAAAAAGGTTCAACAAGTGTAGTATGAGTATAAAAACAACGGGTACTCAGCAGTATTGTTGACTGACCCTATCTTAAACGGAGATGAGGGATGGCCTACCGATTACTACTTCCACACTAACTGCCATCAGTTCGCCACATTAATACAATCTCTGAATCCACTCAAACCATTAGTCCAAGCCTAGGGTATATTATCTAGTTCCTCAACTCTGATAAGGTATTCACAAGCCATGTCAATGGAGTCTAATAAATCAAAGATTTTAGCCCAAGTGTAAGAACCTCTAACTGTTCAAGAACATCTCAAATAATCAAGTAGCATGATAATATGGGAAATTACACAGTTTAGGCAAAAACAAGAAATGAGGAATGAATGATTGAAGATATGAGATGTAGATGATATTCAATACAAAGCATTTGTTTCTCATCACCGGTATACACACGTTCGTACATGAATGAATAGTGACTCATGAGGGACCTGCAAGGTCCATATACCACTCAAGCCCGCACATTACATGAGTATAACCATACAACAGGTTCACATAATACATGTTTCTAACCACACAACTCTTATACTTATCTATTGACACATAGGTTCAAATAGTGTGAGGCATGTATATGACATGCACAACAACAAGAAGCAAGTGTATGCAAAAAGGTTCTAACTTTAGTCAATTGTACAATAAAAACTTGATCTTTTGCCTTATTTTCCACTTTTTAAAAGAGTATAAAGGGATAATGGGGACACATTCACATATCACATAGACATATAATAATATCGCAAAAATTACGGATTTCATACCCCAATCACGGATCCAACAGATCATACTATACTTTCAGCTACTGCCCAAAGCATGACATTCATTGTTTAATTTAAAGCACAAACACCCATAACATTTAATAGGTACCCGATACAAGTGCTTGTTAGCTCATAAGTTCAGAAACCCCTTATTATCCCCATTTTAGTTCATTAGACCAACTATAACACTTAAGATAAGGTACAAGAACTAAACTTTCCTAAAATAGAAGTGTGATAGTCAGAACAAAGCTTTTCCATTTCGTAATACATCCGAATGGTCCAAATCTATTCAAATATGGAAAATACATTAACAAACGATTATATAGATACCCATATTGCTATATATAAGTTTCGGACCTAAAAAGGTCACCTAAAGTAGGTTTTCGAGCTTCAAAGGGTAAAATTATACTTCTGTTGCAAAATCGGGTCCAATATAGTCAAAGCAGTACTCTATGAGTTTAAATGAGTCCAATGGACCCATATAGTTGTACTTTACTTCAGAGTCTTAAAATAAAGCCAAAAAGTTAACATCGTGCCCTCAAGGGCAAAACTGGAAATTTATTTCAAAATTAGTTTACCCATAGCTTAATTAGTCTAAATCTAGAAAACACGTTCAAAAAGTCATCATCTTGATCTTGAAATGCATCATTACCGATTTCAACTTTTGGGTTCAAAACCCCAACTTTGCCCAACCAAACACAAATAAAAATGACAACTAACAAAAATAATCATTGGGTAACGACAAAATAATGGTTAGATACTTACCCCCCCCCCCCCTCATTGATACAAGAACACCGATGTGAAAATCATTTCAAACGGACTGTAGAACTCAAGATATGATGAAAATACCAAATATTTCGGATTTGTCCAATTTAAACATTGTCCAGTCATTTTTTCCTTTATCGCCTTTGCAGGGCACCTTCGCGTTCGCGAAAAGAGTTTTTTCATGTTGACAACTCAACCCAAAAATCTTTCCTCACGTTCGCATGACGCATCTCAAGTTCACAAAGAACGAATCCTCGCACCAGAAACCAACAATTTTTTCCGATACTAAAATGGGCATAACTCCCTCATACAATGTCAAAATTCGACAATTCAAGTTGCCACGACTCAAACATTTCGATACACATCTAATGGTTTAGTATAAACAAAAAGCAAAGGTTGTTTTCCCAATATGGTACCCTTTAAGACCAAATAAACGATGTCGAAACTTAAAACAGACACACAAAACAACCCAAATCCATCTAAAACTCATCCGAATCTCACCAAAACTAGTGGAAAAGTCCAAGATAATCATACAAAATTATTGGAATGTTCAAAACATCGACTTGGGATCGTCTTGACCTGATGTTAACCGTGGTCAACTCTAATTCCTTAACTTAACCAGTTTCCCAACCAATGACCCAAATCACACTCGAACCCTTCGGGGATCGAATCAACGACTGTACTAAGTCATAAACCACATTGCAAACCTAATGAAATTGATGAAACTTTTAAAAAAAAACTTATTTACCCCGGTGTTGACTTTGGTCAAACTTCATTATTTGTAACTTAAGGATTTTACAAAATATCAATTACTTACCCAAAACAAGAGTAAATGTGGTGGAGCCGCTAAAATTTGTTTTTGAAAAATTAATATTAAAAAATTGATTTACTTCTATTTATTAAAAATATAAGGTCAGGTCCATTTTGAGAGTTGTACTACCTACATAATGATATTAAACTATTGTTTTGTCAGTTATTCATTAGAAAAAAATTAAATAATGGGGACGACAACATAAAATAGTATTGGAATATTCATTTATCATTTTTTCAATCATTTATTGTGTATAGAGATTCTCAAATAGGCCAGATGTTTTGTTACGTTCATAAGCAAACTAGTTAACTTATATGTGCTTCGCACAGTTAGACATGTATCATTTTCTAAATTATATATATATATATATATATATATATATATATTAAACTTATAGAAGAGTTAATTATAATACTAAGTAACATAAGCCCTCTAGCCTTAACTATTTAATTGTAGTACATTAATAATACAACAATTGTTTGTCTGTAGGTGTTTACGTCGGGTTCGTACACGCAACGGAATTTAAAATTTTATGTTTCAAACCCGACGACGGTCGAACTGCAGTATGATATGTAATGTAAAATAAAAACACAAAGTAAATGTAAAACATCGAACAAAGACTTACATTTTGGAAGCAGTCAGCCAAGCAGTTGAATCTTCAATCTTTGTGTAGTCCGAGGGTTCACACGCAAACGTCCCTCGATTTGTAAGTTCAGAGAACTGTGATTTAATTTGCTAAGTCAGGAATGCTAGGGATTCTGACAGAGCTTTAGAAGAGATTGACCTCTCTTAGGTTTTGGTGTATTGAAATGAGAAGAGGAGCCTCCTATTTATAGAATAAAATAAGAGCTCAAAGAGCTAAAATAAGTCCTATTTTCTGCCCACTTTCCCATTTTAATGTCCCGGTCATCAACCGAATATTTAGGTATCTCATTCTCATTACATCCTTCAATCGATGAAATATTTGACTTAGTGTTACCCTTCAGGCCTTTACAAATCGTCACTAATTACATTAGGATCTTCACGGAACTCCTAGACTGGATCGGAAGACAAACCCAATATGTAAAGTTTATCTACACAAAATATGTGAACTGGACCTATATGTGAGAAGATAAAATCCCTTCATTCATAACACACTCAATCAAGCTTAGGATTTGTCAAGTGTCTATCCAAATGTCTTGATTATTATAACTCATCTATATTAGTTGACAACAGGACCATGTCACAGACATGTCCATTGCCTTGGCCAATGACTTAGTCAACCTAATACCATATGAGTACCTGAGTGTTCACTCGAATATAAATTCAAGGAATGAATCCTTTCTTGTCTCACATACCACCTTTAATCTACTTCGTAATGCACCCAAAACAAGCCGCATCTCAACCTATAAGGCATTTTAGCTTAGGAAATGATCAAAGTACATTACTCCGTAAACAAGATAATATTGACCTCAAGTCTAAGGACTTTTATCTCCCACACGCCGATGACATTATAGACATATAACAAAACAATACATCAGCAGAGCGTACCAATACTTCAACAAGTATCCATGTGTCCATCACGAGTTTCCATAACTCGTAGCAAGTGAAACATACTACATCCCTTAAGGATATGATGCAGACCACATATCGACGTATCACATATCATCAATATCCTAATTTTGATGATCATTAGTCGAGGTAATTTAAGAGTTACATTATAACATTAATTATCACATCATTAATAAACACGTAACCTCTAGGGATGCATTTATAGAATATTATAAACAATCAACTAATAATTCAACAAATGCAAATTTTCATAATATTAATCATCATTAATATAAATAAGAATGTGTATAAAGTACATTGTGTCATAATACAGATTGTTTCTAGGACATACATATACTTTCAATCTCCCACTTGGCTTAGAGCCAATCGCCAATATATCTATACCCATGTTCTCAAAATGACCATTATGTTTCACCAAGCTTAATGGTTTAGTAAACGGGTCTGCTAGATTATTGTCTGTGGGAATATAGTCTATCTTGATATCTTCAGCTTCCACCATCTCTCTCAGGATGTGGTACTTCCTTGGTGCATGCTTGTTTCTGTTTGTTGATCTTGGTTCCTTTGCTTGTGCAATCGCACCAGTGTTGTCACAATAAATAGTTATTGGACAACTAGCACTCGGAACAACCCCTAGTTCCTTCAGGAACTCAGAAATCGCGACAACTTCCTTAGCAGCTTCCGATCCAGCAATATACTCCGCTTCAGGAGTCGAGTCTGCAGTAGTAGCCTGTTTGGAACTTTTCCAGCTCACTACTCCTTCGTTGAAAATGAACGTGTAACCAGACAGAGATTTGAAATCATCAACATCTGTCTGAAAACTAGCATCGGTATACCCAGTGGCAACCATCTCATCAACTCCATCATAGACTAAGAAGTAATCTTTAATACGCCTGAGGTACTTGAGAATACTCTTGACTGCTTTCCAGTGTTCCTCGCCAGGATTCTGCTGGAACTTGCAAGTCATACTAAGTACAAAGGCCACATCTGGCCTAGTACATGTCATGACATACATGATTGATCCTATAGCCGATCATATGGAATCCTCTTCATGCACTCAAGTTCAATAGCATTAGAAGGGCAGCCCTTCTTCGATAACTTGATTCCTTGACCCATCTGAAGACCATTTTGGAATTCTCCATTGAAAAGCGTCTAAGCACTTTTCTATGTTGACTGACTGTGACAGCCCCAACAATCTATTAGGTCTATCTCTGTAGATCCTAATTCACATAATGTAGCAGGCTTCACCTAAATCCTTCATCATGAAGGTCTTGGACAACCAATCCTTGACTGACTGCATGAGGGTCTTATTATCTCCCACTATCAATATGTCATCAACATATACAATAATGAAGACAATACCCTCATCTTTGCGTTTGGAATAAACACAAGGATCCTCTTTGCTTCTGACGAAATCAAAAGATTTGATAGCATTGTCAAAGCAAATGTTCCAACTCCTAGAGGCTTGCTTAAGCCCATAAATGGACTTCTATAGCCTGCACACAACATTTATTCTGGACTCACATGAAAAACCCTCGAGTTATTTCATATACACTTCCTCAATTAGATTACCATTGAGGAATGTAGTTTTGACGTCCATCTGCCAAATGTCATAATCATAATGTGCAGCTATTGCAAGCAAAATCCAAATAGACTTTATCTTAGCCACCGGTGAAAATGTTTCATCATAATACACACCAGGACGCTGAGTAAAACCTTTAGCCACTAGTCTAGCTTTATAAGTCGGAACCTTGCCAGATGCATCAATCTTCTTCTTGAAGACCCATTTGCATCCTATGGGTTTAACCCCATTTAGCAAATCAACCAAGTTCCACACCTGATTGATATACATAGATTTCATTTCGGATTTCATGGCTTCTTGCCATCTCTTCGAATCCATGTCTAGCATTGCTTCGCTGTAGGTTCTAGGATCGTCATCATCTGGAATATCTAGCTCATTCTGTGTTTCCACAAGTAGATTTAGTCTTTCCGGAGGATGATGAGATCTAGTAGACCTACAGAGTTGATTATCTTGTGGTTCAGTTACAGGTATGTTCTGACTGTGAGTAGGTTCTTGTGCGTTGATCGAACCACCAACATTAGAGGGAGGAAATGCAACTGGTACACTTGTTCCCAAGGTCTGTGCCGGAAGATCTTGCATTTCTGCATTACTCATCGTAGCACTCCTACTGGCCAAAGATGGTACCCTAAATACCCAATCTTCTCCAGAAGCTCCCACTGAATTCTTGTCTTCATCATCGAGAAAGGATTCAACCTCTTTGTTACCTTGTTCTTGAATTTCTTCAAGTTCTATCTCTGTGCAACTCTCATCCTTGTAGACATATTCATCTTCAAGGAAAGTTGCGTTCCTAGAAACAAATATCTTATGTTCTACAGGAAGATAGAAATAGTATCCCTTAGTTTCCTTCGAATACCCAACAAAGTAACATTTCTCACTTTTAGATTTCAACTTATCAGTGATCAACTTCTTGACATATACAGGACACCCCCAGGGCCTCATATGTCTAAGTGATGACTTCTTGCCACACCATACCTCATATGGTGTCTTTTCGACTGATTAAGATGGAACTCTGTTTAGAACATATGTTGAGGTCAAAATAGCATATTCCCAAAGGTATGTTGGAAGAGCTGAAAAGCTCATCATGGAACGAACCATATCAAGTAAGGTTCGGTTTCTCCTATCGGCAACACCATTTATCTGTGGTGTTCTAGGAGGTGTACATTCAGAATGAACTCCATGAAGCTTTAAGTAGTCAAGAAATTCTTTGCTTAAGTATTCACCCCCACGATCAGATCGGAGAGTCTTGATACTCTTTGAGAGCTGTTTCTCAACTTCACACTTAAAATTCTTAAACTTCTCAAAAGCCTCGGATTTGTGTATCATAAGATACTCATATCCAAACCTTGATAAGTCGTCTGTGAAAGTGATGAAGTAAGAGAGACCCTCTCTAGCTTGAGTCGAAAATGGTCAACATACGTCCGTATGTACCAACTCAAGCACCTCCTTGGCACGGATCCCTTTTCCAGAAAGGGGTTTAATGGTCATCTTACCCTTCAAACGGAATTCACAGTTACCATAAGATTGTAAGTCAAATGGTTCGAGGTAATTTAATTTCCTCAACCGTTCTATCCTTTTTTGATTGATATGACCAAGTATTCAATTCCATAAGTAGGTAGAATTTCTTTCATTTAACTTAGCCCTTTTAATTTGTACATTGAAAATTTTCCTGTGGCAGTTTAATGTATACAATCCATTCACAAGAGGCGCAATTCCATACACAACATTATCTAAAGTCAAAACCATATTTCCATTAGACGTGTTTGAGGAAAAACCCTCTGAATCAAGTACATGAATGGAAATAATATTCCTTGTCAAAGAAGGAATATAAAAACAATTGTTCAACATTAAAACTTTCCCAAAAGGTAAATCTATCCTATAAGTTCCCACGCGTTCAGCAGCAACTCATGCTCCATTTCCGACGCGCAGGTCCACCTCGCGAGGCCCGACCTTCCTGCTATCAGTTAGCCCCTGCACATTTGTACAAATGTGTGAGCCACAAGCGGTATCAAATACCCAGGAATGAGAATCATTTATAGATAGATTAATTTCAATTACAAACATACCTTTCACATTAGCATATGGTGCCATTCCTCCGCCTGGAGCAGTGCAATCCTTTCTCCAATGCCCCTTCATGTTGCAATTCATGCAAACATCCGATGTTAGCAGTCTCTTCTTCTTCGCCCCTCCCTTCGGCTTCATTGATGCTGTCGGAGCAACAACTTTGCCCTTCCCCTTCTGTTGTCCCTTACCTTTCGGTTTGGGGCGACTAGAGGAGCCAACCATTAGAATAGGCTTGGTCTTAGAGGTCGAAGATTCAAAAGTTTTCAACATATTATGTAACTCCGGAAATCTCGCTTTAGTCCCATTCATATTATAATTAACAATGAAACTCTCAAACAACTTAGGAAGTGAGTGCATGATGAGGGTGGTGGCGACTCTGTCATGAAACCTTATGTCTATAGAAGCTAACCTCTCAATCAACTCAATCATCCTCAACACATGAGGTGAAACTTGGCCCCCTTCATTTAGCCTACACTTGAAAAGTTCTATGAGCAGGTCATACTCCATTGTCTGACTCTGTGAATCATAGAGACTCTTCAAATGGGCTAACATTTCGTTGGGCTCCATAATTTCATGTTGTCTTTGCAATGTAGGAGTCATAGAAGACATCATCAAGCATTGAGCAGAGGTGACATCCTTATAATGTTTCTTGTAAGCAACCTAGTCAAAAGATGCATACTCTGGAGAGTCCTCTGCTGGAGCGGTTGGGAATACCTTGTCTAATGTATACTCAATTTCTTCCTGTCTTTGAACAATTATAACATTTCTTAGCCAGTCAATGAAGTTGGGTCCGGTGAGTCTGTTTGACTCCTTGAGCATTTTCAACGAAAAGTTTGACATTTCTGAAGATTTGAAGAGAATAGACAAAACAGGAAAATGCAATAAAAATACACTCTCATAAATTATACACATTCATAATAAACTAATTTAACATGGCCTTTTGTTTAATTAGCTCCCACTATTTTGCATACTTCTATGACCCCAAGGTAGAATACAGACCTAAATCAACATAAGGTCATAGTGGGCCAAGATCCAAACATATGTTACATCCGCGTTTGCTTTGGCTGATAACTTCAATAGCATACTTTGGTAGGACCTCAACTAATTGTAAAACAACTCTACAACTCTTGGTTTGATTAAATATCTTTCATTTTAAACTTACGTCTTTAGACTAGTCTGACACTTAGGCTCCAAAATTCATCTAAACAAGTCAACCCCATTACACGACTTCGTTTAAATGCCTAAGTAAATTTAGCCTTTGCAAGCAAACACTTTGGTGTAAATACTTACAAAAATTTATTATCTACTTTCATTTTAAAACATCTATGAAAAAGTCCAGGTCCTCTTAGACATAGAGCAAATGCTTTGGCATAAATACCTTTATCGCCGAAAAGGACTTAGCACCCTAACAATTTTAATGGACGACGCGTTATAATTAGACTTGAATTTAATGTTTGGGGAATATTTTTTAGTTTTCGGGGATTCATTCAAGATCAACAATCAAGTTATACATCATATGACATCCTATCATGCAATTTCTAAACACAATTAGATGGAAACCCATCAAACCCAATAGACATGCTAAAAGATGGTTTTAATCACATACTGGGCGCCGTCTACCCAGACAGTTATAGCGGTCATTTGTAACAATTACTGGGCGCTGCCTACCCAGACAATAATTGCGGACGCTATGCTAATAAGTTAAATGCATCACATTCAATCACTTAGCACGTTTGTATATTATACAATAATATACTATTAAAGACAACTATGAGTCTATTTGTCTAAACTCTACAATCTATGTAAATGCCAAACAGTCTCCAAACATTTCTGATTTTGAAATTCTAATTATCAGGATTTCTGCGAACTTTTAAAATTTACAGTTTAGTCCTTTAAGAATTTAAAAGTTTAATTCTGAACGCCTATAAATTCAGAAAATACAATTTCAAAACTCGGAAAACATTTTCAAGTTTCTGGGATCTGTTTGCAATTTCCAGAACCTAAAATCAACTTTCAGAAAACTTTTTTTAATTTTAGATTTGCCTGAAAGGACCAAATCCGTTCGATTTAAACTTTATTTTCAGAAACTGAAACTTCTAAACTTCAGATTCAGAATCTGAAACTTTTAACTCTCTGTTTCTGATTTTGGTTTTTTTTAATTAAAATTAGTCGTCGATGGCACCGCGGTTCCAACTGGTGGCACCGTAGTGCCTTCGAGGCAGTAAGTCACTGGTTCTGCAAAACCAATTTGCATCGCGGTTCCTAATATAAGGTACCGCGGTTCCGTAATTACCGTCACAGGCACCGCAGTTCTAACAGGTGGAACCGCGGTGCCTCGAAGGCAGTGAGTTCGAAAAATTAATTTTAAGCCTCTGGATGAACAACACCGCGACTCCCATAAACAGGACCACGGTTCCTCTGGCTTCATCTGGGCACCACCACGGTGTTCCAATTGTGGAATCCCGGGGCCGCCACAAAACCTTAGCAGGCACCGCGGTGCATCTCCTCCAGAATCACAAAATCCAAAATTTCCGAACCCCTAAAACTGGTTTAGGGCCAGATCTTTCAGATATATCACTTGTATTACCATCACCATTAAAACAACATGTTCTTCGACCATCAAATCCAATTTTCTTCTCTTTCTCCATTTCAATGCACCATGCTTTAAGCCGAATACCGCATTTCAACTTAGAATAGTTATATATTAGATTGATTTGTTCGAATACATAATTGCATTAACAGATCTGGTCACAAGGACTCTGTGTTCTAAAGGTTTAGGGTTTAAATCTTTTAACAACATAAAATATAGATCTAAATAAATCCTAACCCATATTATCATTAATATCATTACAATCACACGAAATAGCGCAGGCTCTGATACCACTGTAGGTGTTTACGTCGGGTTCGTACGCGCAGCGGAATTTGAAATTTTATATTTCAAATCCGACGACGGTCGAAATGCAGTATGATATGTAATGTAAAATATAAACACAAAGTAAATGTAAAACTTCGAACGAAGACTTACATTTTGGAAGCAGTCAGCCAAGCAGATGAATCTTCAATCTTTGTATAGTCTGAGGGTGCACATGCAAACGTCCCTCGATTTGATAGTTCAGATAACTGTGATGTAATTTGCTAAGTCAAGAATGCTAGAGATTCTGACAGAGCTTTAGAAGAGATTGACCTCTCTTAGGTTTTGGTGTATTGAAATGAGAAGAGGAGCCTCATATTTATAGGATAAAATAGAGCTCAAGGGTTTCAGTAGGGCCAGGCCCAGCAGAACTGGGTAGAATTTGGACTGCCAGGCCACATCCTGGCACCGTGGTCCTCAGTAAGAGGCACCGCGGTGCTGGCACGTGTTCCTGGCGCCGCGGTGCTGAATCAAGGCACCGCGGTTCCGTCCTATTTTTTGCGCACTTTCCCATTTTAATGTCCCGTCCATCAACCGAACATTTAGGTATCTCCTTCTAATTACATCCTTCAATCGATGGAATATTTGACTTAGTGTTACCCTTCAAGTCTTTACATAAAGTCACTAATTACATTAGGATCTTCACGGAACTCCTAGACTGCGGCGGAAGACGAACCCAATATGTAAAGTTTATCTACACAAAATATGTGAACTGAACATATATCTGAGAAGATAAAATCCCTTCATTCATGACACACTCAATCAAGCTTATGATTTTTCAAGTGTCTATCCAAATGACTTGATTATTTTAACTCATCTATATTAGTTGACAACAGGACCATGTCACATACATGTCCATTGCATTGGTCAATGACTTAGTCAACCTAATACCATATGAGTACCTGAATGTTCACTCGAATATAAATTCAAGGAATGAATCCTTTCTTAGCTCACATACCACCTTTAATCTACTTCGTAATGCATCCAAAACAAGCCGCGTCTCAACCTATAAGGCATTTGAGCTTAGGACAGGATCAAAGTACATTACTCCGTAAACAATATGATATTGACCTCAAGTCTAATGACTTTTATCTTCCACACGCCGATGACATTATAGACATATAACAAAACAATACATCAGTAGGGAGTACCAATACTTCAACAAGTATCCATGTATCCATCACGAGTTGCCATAACTCGTAGCAAGTGAGACATACTACATCCCTTAAGGATATGATGCAGACCACATGTCGACGTATCGCATATCATCGATATCTCAATTTCGATGATCATTAGTCGAGGTAATTAAAGAGTTACGTTATAACATTAATTCTCACATCATTAATAAACACGTAACCTCTAGGGATGCATTTATAGAATATTATAATCAATCAACTAATAATTCAACATGAAAATTGTCATAATATTAATCATCATTAATATAAATACGAATGTGTATAAAGTACATTGTGTCCTAATACAGATTGTCTCTAGGACATACATATACTTTCACCAACACCCAAACTAATGGCCGTGCAGACATCTAAAGAGCATCTACCCAATAGGAATACCAAATTTAACAACTCAAGAAAGAAAACATAAGTTCAAATCATTTGTAACATAGACAAGAAATATCACTATCAAGAAAAAATCTAGAAAATAACATAGTCTGAATAAACTCAGAGCCTTCTAGCCTTCCTTAACTATTTAATTGTAGTACTAGGATTTGTGCAAAAGAGAAAAAAAATAAAGGTGAGTCTAAGCCCGAAAAGATCACTGACTCGCCCCCTCTTCATACGCAGAGCAAATTTCTGCAAATATCATGGCATGATAACTCCATGAAACTCATCTCATTTTCAATGACAGCCATGCATGTCCTTCTGGCGCAAGTGTTAAAACTGATCTTAACTCATCCCTCATTTGTGCTTGGACGAAGAACCTAGGGAACCCCGTCCCACACCATGTGCGTTAAGACTAAAAGAACCACCTATTAGCGTCTGAATCGCTTCCTGAACCGGTCTACTAGACTAAGGACAATACCCTCTTCCATAATGGCTATGATATTAGGTGTATTTATACGCCTAACCGCCATATTTTACCCATGTTTATACCTTGTTTATAGGACTAATGTACTAAATATACATAGCTAATGTGAATATTACATTAGTTGCTAATATGTACGTTATTGTTGCATGTAGGTAATGTCCGTGGAAAATGCGTCAATTCTGATTTTAAATGAGGTGGGACCATGCTGAGAGAATGTCATGACCCAAAATCACAGAGTCGTGATGGCACTAACCCCAAGGAAAGGTAAGCCAACCACAACCATTTAACTTAAATTAAAGAGAGAAATAAAGTGCGGAAGTTCTAAGTAAATCAATTCAAGTCTTAAAAAGTCTCATAATATAAATAATATAAAAATACTACAAACTCCCAAGACTAGTGTCACTTATACAAGAACTAACTAAGGAATATAGGTTGGGAATACATTCCCTAAATAGATAGTTGTCTGGAAATAAGAAGACAACATTAAGGAATAAGGAAGAAGAATCTGGTGCCAGAAATCTTCCATGTAGCTCACCCCGAATCCTTTGAAATAGATCCACAATGGCCGTATAGTCACAAAATCCACTAGAACAAGGAATAGATCATGCACACAAAAAGCTTCAACAAGTGTAGCGTGAGTAAAAAAAATAATGGGAACTCAACATCATTGTTGACTGACCCTATCTTAAACGGAGATTAGGGTTGGCCCACTGATTACTACTTTCACACTAACTGCCATTAGTTCGCCAAAATAATACAATCTCCAAATCCACTCAAACCATGAGCCCAAGCCTAGGTTATAACATCTAGTTCTTCAAATATGATAAGGTATTCACAAGTCATATCAATAGAGTCTAATCAATCCAAGATTTTAGCCTAAGTGTAAGATCCTCTAACAGTTCATGAACATCTCAAATAGTCAAGTAGCATGATAAAATGGGCAATTACAAAATTTAGGCAAAAAATAAGCAAGGAGGAATAATTGAATGAATGATATGAGATGTATATGCTATGCAATGCAAGAACTTAGTTTCTCATCACTGGTATAGACATGTTCAAACATGAACGAATTGTGACCCATGAGGGACTCACGAGGTCCATATACCACTCAGGCTCGCATAGTACCTGATTATAACCATAATATAGGCTCACACAGTATACATTTCTAACCACAAATATCTTGTAGTCTTATATTTCCACACAAGTTCATAGAGTATGACACATGAATATGGCATGCACAAAAATAAGAAGTAAGTATATGCAAAACAGTTATAACTTTAGTCAATTGTACAATAAATACTTGACATTTTAGCTTCTTTTCCACTTTTAGAATGAGTATAAAGGGATAACGGGGACACACAGTCACATATCATATATATATATATAATAATATTGCGGAAAGAACGAGCTTCATACCCCACTAACAACTAGTACCCAAAACATGATATTCACTATTTAATTTAAAGCACAAGTACACATAACATGTCAAAGGTACCGATACAAGTTCTCGTCACCTCAAAAGTATCAGGATCCCCTTATTATCCTCGTTATCCCTTCTTAATTAGTTCATTAGGCCAACAATGACACTTAAGATAAGGTACAAGATCTAAACTTGTCTGGAATAGAAGTCTGATAGTCACAATGAAGCCTTTTTCGCTGTAACACCTCCGAATGGTCCAAATATATTCAAATATGTAAAGTATGTTAACAAACGATTCTATAGACTCCCATATTGCTATATGACAGTTTAATACCCAACAAGTCATCCAATGTAGAATTTAAAGCCTCAAAGGGTAAATTGTAATTTTGTTGCAAAATTCGGTAAGATATTGTCAAAGCAGTACTGTAAGAATATAAACGAGTATGATGATACCCATATTGCTATACTGTAGTTCGAAATCCAAAAATGAACCCAAAAAGGTAACACCGTGCCCTCAAGGTAAAACTGGAATTTTATTTCAAAATTGGTTTTACCCATAGCTTAATTAGTCTAAATAAAAAAAAATCATTTAAAAATCAAGTGAGTGCTACTACTACACCAACTTCCATAACAATCCAATATAATAGTCATATACCACATGTATTCATTCACGGATTTGAAGCCTAAGTTATAACATTTAATCCCTCAATCAAGTCAGGTGTATACGTAACCGAGTCACAAGCATATAATCAATAGTTAAACATCAACAAGTGTAAAGTGGAATAGCATGAGTACAATAAAATATATGCAAGATGTTTTCTCTCTCCTACCGGTACAAACACGTTCGAAAAAAATAAAGCGTGACCCATGGCGGACTCATGAGGTCTATATACCACTCAGGAGAACACACAGTACCTAAGTTCAATTCATATAGCAGCACAATACCTGTTCTATTCACACAACTTCTATACTCGTCTATAGTCACATATGTTCATACACTATGAGGCATAAATATGATATGCACATTAATTAGAACAAATTGTAGCAAAACATGTTATAACTTAGTCATTCGTTCAATAAAGACTCGATCTTCAGCTTCATTTTAAATTAAATGAGTATATAGGGAAGGATAAGGATACACAATCACATAACATACATATAGATACTAATAACGCAGAAAATACGGGCTTCATGCCCCAATCACAGATCCAAAGGATCATACTATACTATCAGCTAGTGCCCAAACATGGCAATCTTCTAAGTAATTTAAAAATACAAATACCTAATACATATCACTGGAGTGCTCGTCATCTCACGAGTATTGGGACATCCTTATTATGCCCATTACTCCCCATCTTTAATTTATTTATTTAAGCCAATCAAGACACTTAAGATAAGGTTCAGAGTCTCAACAGGCCTGGAAGTAGGAGTCCGAAGTCACAAAGTCGCCTTTCCCTTTTGAATAGTCTATGTACGGTCCTAATATGCTCAATCACAGATTAAGAGTTAAAATATGAGACAAACTACTCCCATAGTACTTATAAAAGATTTGGGTCTAGAAAGTAAACCCAAAACCCCATTCAATACCCCCAAAGGTTAAACCGTAAATATACTAGGAAATCGGAGTCAACATAGTTAAATTATTACTCTACAAGTTCATACGAACCCAACTGTACCCATATTGGCATACTTTAACACTACACCCAAAATGTCATTCAAAAAGTGATTTCCAAGCCTAAAGAGAAAAATAGATTTTTTTTCTCAAATTGGTTTACCCATGGTCTAGGAAACCTAGATATGCAATATCATCAACTTCTAACCTCAAAATCATGCTTAATTGAAGAAATCATAGATTTTCAAGCCTAGGATTCCTTAAATTTCGAATCCTAAACATGGATTCTAAGATAAAAGTCTCTACTAATTAATGACATAATCGTAACACGAAAGTTGGAATCTTAGCCTATTGAAGAACATTAATAATCTCCTCAAAATTCCCCTCAATCCGAAGTCTAGAGCTCAAAATATGGGAATGATAGGTCAAATCACGAATTTAGGTTTTTAAGTTTATGACCAGCAAATCATTATTCGTGATCGCGGGACCAAGCCACGCGATTGCGAGGACACAAAAGTACTATACATCGTGATTGCGGCGGGAGCCATGCTATCACGATGGCCAACAAATCAAAGGCTCACGAACGCGATGCCTCCTTTACGATTGCAGTGCCTTCTTCGCGACCGCGAATTATCAGAGACAGCTTAAACCAGAAAAAGTTAGTTTCCACAAAATCACCCCAAAATCCCGAAACTCATCCGAAGCCTCTTGGATGCAAACAAAATATGCATCTTAACATAAAAATATGCTACGAACTCATTCGCGCCCTCAGAATCATCATATGAGGTCAAGTTAACAAAAAGTTTGATCAAAATCCTAAGTGCCTCGAAAATCGAACAATGGATTTGACTAGACTATATTTGACATTCCAGACTTGATGGAATCAACGAAACTTCAAAGGCTTCCCAAACTCCCTCAATATTGACTTTAGCCAACTAAAGCTTTTTCTAAACTTAAAACTTTTCAGTTCCCACAAACTAACCCGAAACCCTCTCAAACTACCCAGGACCCAATCCAATGGTCCACCTAAGTCATAGATCATATTCCGGAGCTTATGGAACCATCCAAATTCAATTCCGGACACATTTACTCAAAGTCAACTCAGTGAAACTTTTCAAATATAAAACTTCTAAAACTCAAAACTTGGATTTTCTTTCGCTATTCTCATCTAATTGCCTCAGAAATTGAGTCACCCATCCCCAAAAGTAATTATCACCACAACAAGGCTAGGGGAAAGATTATTTGCAGAAAATAAGAAAAACAATAAAATGACCTAACGGGTCATTACACGAGATGATGCTGATACTAGACTTGGCAAGCATTTATGAGAGAAAGGGAGAGTTCGAGCCCCTTCAAAGACCTATAGGACGACCACCAAATTTTTCTGTAGAGGATTCTCTAAAGTTGAGTAAAAACCATTACACACACACCTCAAATATGCATTCATGGGTGAGGGTGAAACACTGCCGGTCATTCTAGCTGCTAAGCTTACATGTGAAAAGGTTGAGAAATCACTGAGGGACCTGAGAGACCACAAAAGAGCTCTTGTGTCGCAGATACGTTAAGGGGATCAGCCCGACATTTTTATGCACAAGATATTCTTGGAAGAAGATCATACTTTGAGTATTAAGCATCAACAAAGATTGAAGAAATTTATATAATTAATTTAATTTCATTATATATTTTGGTCTATATATCTAAATTATACATAATTCATGTTATTCTCTTAAAATTTAAATCCCATACTTTTTTCATTCATATATTGTCCACTATTAGTCCGATCATTAAATTACTGGTAGGATGCTCCAATAAACTCCTCGAAGAATGAAATAGATCTTTCATGATCTACATGAATCAACAATATTTCATCACACAAGTGATTAATCATTGTTTTTGCAAATTATATAATAATTAATCTGTTATCTTCCTAATATTTAGGGAACACTTTGTTCGCTCTATCTCATTTTCTTTTTCCTTGATGAGAGTAGAAGCTGAGAAAGGAGTTGTTCGATAAGTTGTCCTCTCAATTAATTTAATTAGGCTATTTTAACCATTTTCAATGACAGTCATGACGTGACAACTCCATCATCTCATTTTCAATGACAGTCATGACGGGACCATGCTAAACAAATGTCATGACCTAAAATCACAGAGTCGTGATGACACTAACCCCAAGGATGAGTAAGCCAACTATAACCACTTAACTTAAATAAAAGAGATAAATAAAGTGCAGAAGTTTCCAAGTAAATCAATTCAATTCTTAAAAAGTCTCATAATATAAATAATACAAAAATACTACAAACTCCCAAGACTGGTGTCACTTGTACAAGAAATAACTAAGGAATATAGGTTGGGAATACATCCCTAAATAGATAGTTGTCTAGAAATAAGAAGACAGAATTAAGGAATAAGGAAGAAGATTCCAGTGCTACAGATCTGCCATGTAGCTCACCCCAAATCCTTCGAAATAGCTCCACAATGGATGGATAGTTGCAAAATCCACTAGAACTAGGAATAGATTTGATGAAAGAAAGCCAGTGGAGACTTGTCATCATGAGCCTAGAGGAGACTTGTTAAAGTTGCCAAGGGCTGACCGCCGATCTACACTTATGTGCTTTAAAATGCATTGAAAATAGAGTGAAATTGGACTTGTCACATGAATATTCAATTACATGTTTTATTCGACTTTGTATGTAGGTCTTGGCCGAGACCATGCATTCAATTTAGCTTGTTTTTTTCATTACTATAGCTTTTAGCTCATAGCTTAGGACATATTAGGCCATGGAATAACTACCTCAGGACATAATTAATAGGTCATGTAAGGGGTGGAGAAGCCGAGAGTCCTTCCGACATATTAGGCCATGAAATAACTACCTTAGGCTCTTTTACTTGATGCACAAAGGATAAAGCAAAAATCCAAGAAGGGGAGTCTTATAGACTCATTGGTAGGTAAAGAGGGCCTCGTGAGAGACTTCCACCAAAACACTCTAGAATACTCCCTTAATACTCATTATAAACGCAATTAACTGAAACATCACACAAATAACCATCCAAGCCCGACAATACACAAAGAGTCCACTACAATCACCAAACGAGACCTCACTGCCTCAGTTCAGTTTTGCAACCTTGCCACCACCAAACCACCAAGTACCAAGAATATTCCTGACCCTCAACATACCCAGAACACCTCTACAAAATGGCTTGAGTCGAGTCAAATTACAACTATCCACCCAACCCCGACAACACCAAACTGTCTGTATAACACTCCTGGCAGAGAACCTCACTTGTTCAGTTATGTTCCACTGACCTTCCACCACTCAACCACCAAAACCCTACCATCACACTCACCATCAACATGTCTACAACCACTCCACAAAATGCCTTGACCCGATTCCCTCGACACTCTCCCAAAATCACCATCTAATACCTCATTGTCCTGGTAATCCGAGAACCAATAACACCCCTACTTGTGCCTCAATTTTGGGTCAACCCGATTGTAACAAACACCCAATACACTTACACAAAATCACCCCTCCTTACTCACATCAAAATCCTGCACACAAAAAGCTTTAACAGTGTAGCGTGAGTACTCAACATCATCATCGACTGACCGATCCTAAACAGAGACGAGCATTGGTCTACTGAGTGCTACTACTACACCAACTACCATAACAATCTAATATAATAGTCACATAGCACATGTATTCATTCACGGATTTGAAGACTAAGTGGTAGAATCTAACCCCTCAATCAAGTCAGCTATACATATAACAGAGTCACAAACATAGAACATGAAAGTTATGCAAGATGTTTCCTCTCCTCTACATGTACAAACACGTTCGAACAAAAATGAAGTGTGACCCATGACGGACTCGCGAGGTCCATATACCACGCAGGCGCACAAACAATACCTATGTTCAATTCATATAGCAGGCTCACACAGTACATGTTCTATTCACACAACTCTTATACTCATGTATAGTCACATAAGTTCATATAGTATGAGGCATAAATAGGATATCCACAGTAATAAGAAGAAATTGTAGCAAAACAAGTTATAACACAGTCATTCATTCAATAAAGACTCAATCTTTAGCTTATTTTTAAACTAAACGAGTATAAAGGGAAGAATGAAGACACACAATCACATAGCAAACAGAATACGTGGTTCATGCCCAATCACAGATCCAAATGATCATACTATAGTATCAGCGAGTGCCTAAAGCGAGGACACAAATGTACTATTCATTGTGATCGCAGAAGAAGCCATGTGATCCCAATGACCAACAAATCAAAGGGTCGCAAATGCGATACCTTCTTCGTGATCGCGAAGAAGGACATCAGAGACACTTAAACCAGAAAAATCTAGTTTCCACAAAATCACCCAGAAATCCCGAAGCCTATCCGGAACCTCTCGGATGCAAACCAAATATGCATCTTAACATAAAAATACGCTACAGACTCATTCTCTCCATCAGAATCGTTATACAAGTTCAAATTAACAAAAAGTTTGATCAAATCCCCTAAAAACTTTATAAACCTTTAAAATCACAACTCAACTTCTGAAATGCTCCAAGTACCTCGACAACCTAATAGAGGACTCGACTAGACCATATTTGACATTCAGGACTTGATAGAATAAATGAAACTTCAAAGAAGGTTCAACCTCCCTCAATATTGACTTTAGCCAACTAAAGCTTATTCTTAAACTTAAAACTTTTCAATTTCCACAAACTAACCCGAAATCCTCTCAAAATTACCTGGGACCCGATCCAACGGTCTACCTAAGTCATATATCATATTCCGGATCTTATGGAACTATCCAAATTCAATTCCGGACACATTTACTCAAAGTCAATTCAGTGGAACTTTTCAAATATAAAACTTCTAAAACTCAAAACTTGAATTTTCTTCCGCTATTCTCATTTAATTGCCTCAGAAATTGAGTCACCCATCCCCAAAAATAATTATCACCACACCAAGGGTAAGGGAAAGATTATTTGCAAAAAAAATAAGAAAAAACAATAAAATGACCTAACAGGTCATTACACGAGATGATGCAGATACTAGACTTGGCAAGCATTTATGAGAGAAAGGGAGATTTCGAGCCCCTTGAAAGACCTCTAGAACCGCCACCAAATTTGTCTATAGAAGATGCTCCAAAGTTTGAGTAAAACCGTTACACACACACCTCAAATATGCATTCTTGAGTGAGAGTGAAACACTGTCGGTCATTCTAGCTGCTAAGCTTACATGTGAAGAGGTAGAGAAATCGTTGAGGGAGCTGAGAGACCACAAGAGAGATCTTGGGTGGCAGATACGTTAAGGGGATCAGCCCGACATTTTTATGCACAAGATATTCTTGGAAGAAGATCATACGTTGAGTATTGAGCATCAACAAAGATTGAAGAAATTTATATAATTAATTTAATTTCATTATATATTTTGGTCTATATATCTAAATTATACATAATTCATGTTATTCTCTTAAATTTTAAATCCCATACTTTTTTTCATTCATATATTGTCCACTATTAGTTCGATCATTAAATTACTGGTAGGCTGCTCCTAGAAACTCATGGAAGAATGAAATAGATCTTTCATGATCTACATGAATCAACAATATTTCCTCACACAAGTGATTAATCATTGTCTTTGCAAATTATATAATAATTAATCTGTTATCTCCCTAACATTTCGGGAACACTTTGTTCGCTCTATCTCCTTTTGTTTTCCTTGATAAGAGTAGAAGATGTGAAAAGGGTTGTTCTATAATATACTTCTATATATATATATTGTGTGTCTTCGTGTTATATGTGAAATCTTAAGCTAGATTATGCACCTCCCCATTCCAAATTGGACACTAAACCTTGAGTTTAAAGTAAATTATAGCATTCTCTATAAGTTGTCCTATCAATTAATTGAATTAGGATATTTTAACCATTATTATTATTTAATTCATTTCGACCCGCCCATATTCGATCTAATCCACCCATTTGCTATTACTAGTCATAATAAGGTAGGACCAAGCTAAGCAAATGTCATGACCCAAAATCACAGAGTCGTGATGACACTAACCCCAAGTATGAGTTAGCCAACTATCACCACTTAACTTAAATTAAAGAGAGAAATAAAGTGCGGAAGTTTCCAAGTAAATCAATTCAATTCTTAGAAAGTCTCATAATATAAATAATACAAAAATACTACAAACTCCCAAAACTGGTGTCACTTGTACAAGAAATAACTAAGGAATACAGGTTTGGAATACATCCCTAAATAGATAGTTGTCTAGAAATAAGAATACAAAATTAAGGAATAAGGAAGAAGAATCCAGTGCCACAAATCCGCCATGTAGCTCACCCCGAATCCTTCGAAATAGCTCCACAATGGCTGGATAGTTGCAAAATCCACTACAACTAGGAATAGATCTGATGAAAGAAAGCTTGTGGACTTAAACTTTCATTATGAGCCTAGAGGAGACTTGTTAAAGGTGCCAAGGGCTGACCGCTGATCTACACTTATTTGCCTAAAAATGCATTGAAAATGAAGTGGAATTGGACTTGTCACATGAAGATTCAATAACATGTTTTATTCGGCTTTATATGTAGGTCTTGGATGAGATCATGCATTTATTTTAGCTTGTTGTTTTCTTTTATTACTTAGCATAGCTTTTATCTCTTAGCTTAGGACATATTAGGCCATGGAATAACTACCTTAGGATATAAATAATACGTCATGTAAGGGGTGGAGAAGCCGAGAGTCCTTCCGACATATTAGGCCATGGAATAACTAATAGGCTTTCTTACTTGATGCACAAAGGATAAAGGAAAACCCAAGAAGGTGAGTCTTATAGACTCATTAGTAGGTAAGGAGGGCCTTGTGAGAGACATGGAGGAAAATTCCAACAAGGAACTTCCGAGGAACCTTGTATCCGGAACACTACTAAGGAAAGATAGTGAACTTGCTCTTGATTTATTTTTAAAAAGTTCATTATCCACTCACCAAGTTTATGGATGTCAAGAACCAAAATTGTTAGGCCATGAACATGACTGAAAGTGCCTTATTCTCCACACAACACTCGCCTTGCTTGATGTACCAAAGATAGAGAAAGATTCAAAGAAGGGGAGCATTATAGTGACCGACTCAAAGGAGCCCTTGGAAGTGGTATGTGCGGAAGTTCTTGCAACCGGGCCATCACCGATATAAGGTAGTGAGCATTCTCTTGGTTTATTTCCAAGAAGTTCATTACCCTACCCTCAAGCATATGCGCACAATCCGGCCAAGAAGGTGATCTTAATGGAGGCAAGGAAAAATGAAACTTGGCACCCTTATGTTGAAAGCCGAGAGGTCAACAACTTCATCATAGGGAACAAACTCCGTGTGCCGATGTTGAAATACCTTTTTAATGAAATGGGTGGAGCCAAATTGTTCATTAAGATGGAATTGAGAAATGGCCACCATTAAGTAGAAATCCGAGGAAGAGGTGAATGAAATACGATCTTAAGAATCAACTCGGGTTTCAGGCCATTCGGGTTGTACCACTTTCCAAATCCCCTCGTAAGTTCCATATGCAAGGTGCTAAAATTATCTATGGATCGCACCACATCATCCAAGGGCATGTGTGATAATTCCACCACGGTGGAACCTCTCCAAAAATGGTCTGTGTCTCCAAGGGCCATCATGTAATTGGTGCATTTGATTCAGTTTCTTCTTCTCAACATGTCATGTGAAATTGTTTTTCCCTTGCTTCCCCTATCCAGTGTTCCAAGGAGACACAATAATATTTGAAACCTTGAGAAGGAATAATTGTGAAGCCTCGGTCCTTACTATTCCAAGTTGTGAAAGGCCATTGGACGTCCAACGTGAAACTAGAGTAAGTGAATTCTTTTGCTTTAGAACAAATTTGAATGGCGCACCGGACCAATGTTTTACCTATGGCCAAGCATTATACTTTATGGGATTCTTGGCACTATGCATACATAATGTTAAGTCAAAACCATTTGTCGTATATTCGGATCCTTATATGACAAATTTTGTTGAAGGCGCCTACAAGATAAGACTTTCGGCCCTATCTAATGGTGAAAATATTGGATCAAGACTTGTTGTTGAGAAAACATTTTCACATCTAGACGGCACGAATTTGAAGGAAAATTCTTTCAAAGAAGGGGAGAAGATGAAAGAAAGCCTGTGGACTTAAACTTTCATCATGAGCCTAGAGGAGACTTGTTAAGACGACCGAGATCATGCATTTCTTTTTGCTTGTTGTTTTCTTTTATTACATAGCATAGATTTTAGCACTTAGCTTAGGACATATTAGGCCATGAAATAACTACCTTAGGACATAATTAATAGGTCATGTAAGGGATGGCGAAGCCGAGAGTCATTGTCAGAAGATGACTAGGCCGTGAGTTGGAGGACAAGTTGGCAATGTCAAGGATGTTATAGAAGATGAGGCTTCCAAGATAACAATTCATGAATTTAAGGACAACAAAGTCGTACAAATAGGAGATGAAGAGTTAGCCGAAATGGTTCATCAAACAAGTGCAAGGAATGGAAGCTTCTTAACACATTCCAAGAAGATGATATTATTGGAAGAATCAAGTCTTCCACTTGGACTCCACAAAGGGATGTGAAAGTGATTGAGTTTACCCTTGTATCCAAGAAAAGACTATTCACATTGCCTTGGTTTGGCCGAGAAGTTCCCTGGGCACCAAGTACACCCTAACTCGTTCACATGGCCTAAAAGTGTGCTAGTAGTTTGCGTCCTTTAGTTTTCTTTCTAGAATAGTCTTCTAGTTACTATAAATAGGGGCCTTTGGCCATTGTAAATTAGACAAGAGTTGATATAGAAAAAGTGAGTTTTACTCAAATCCTCATTGTATTCACTTGTGTGTGTTTACTTTTAGTTGGTTTTGTTTGGGCCAAACCCTTAGTATAAGTGGAAGCTAGGACTGTGTGACCTAGCCAAATCCAAGCTAAGGTCCCTTCGGTGTAAGTGTTGATTAGGACTGTGTGGCCTAGTCAATACCCAAGCTTGAGGAACCCTCTTGGTGGTAAGTGAAGGTTGGAACTGTGTGGACCAACTTAGCCTAAGCCTAGGGTCACTAAAAGAGAATCGATCACCCTCACTTGGCTGGTTCATGGGCATTGCACTTAGCAAACCCCGGTCTTGACCTTGTGGAATTAGTAATCATCTCCTTAGTGTCATTATGGGCAGTAAAACTCATGTATCTCTATCCTTGGCCCTATCCATCAGATTTTATAAAAATCCCAATCATCAACTCTTAGCCACAATCATCAAACACTTAACCAAATTAAGCCTACAATACTTGGTGTGCGTCCGGGCTTGCATCTCGCATTCCCAGTGCATACCTCCACCAAACTACCTCAACCATTCCACCAAAACACTCCAGAATACTCCCTTAACACTCACTATAAACGCCATTAACTGAAACCTCACTCAAATAACCATCCAACCCCGACAATACACAAAGAGTCCACTACAATCACCAACCGAGACCTCACTGCCTCAGTTCAGTTTCGCAACCTTTCCACCACCAAACCACCAAGTACCAAGAATATTCCTGACCCTCAACATACTCAGAACACCTACACAAAATGGCTTGAGTCGAGTCAATTCACAACTATCCACCCAATCCCGACAACACCAAACTGTCCGTATAACACTCCCGGCAGAGAACCTCACTTGTTCAGTTCTGTTCCACTGACCTGCCACCACTTAACCACCAAACCCCTACCATCACACTTACCATCAACGTGTCTACAACCACTCCACAAAACACCTTGACCCGATTCCCTCGACACTCTCCCGAAATCACCATCCAATACCCCAATGTCCCGGTAATTTGAGAACCAATAACACCCCTACTTGTGCCTCAATTTCGGGTCAACCCAATTATAACCAACACCCGACCCAATTACACAAAATTCCATGTCACCGGTCTGCCTGCCTCGGGTTCTCTCTGCTCGGTTCACCCCTCCTTACTCACATCAAGATCCTGCACACAAAAAGCTTCAACAAGTGTAGCGTGAGTACTCAACGTCATCATCGACCGACCTATCCTAAACGGAGACGAGCATTGGTCTATTGAGTGCAACTACTACACCAACTGCCATAACAATCCAATATAATAGTCACATATAACGTGTATTCATTCACGGATTTGAAGACTAAGTGGTAGCATTTAACCCCTCAATCAAGTCAGGTATACACATAACATAGTCACAAACATAGAATATAAAAGTTATGCAAGATGTTTCCTCTCTTCTACCGGTACAAACACGTTCGAACAAAAATGAAGTGTGACCCATGACGGACTCGCGAGGTCTATATACCACTCAGGCGCACACACAATACCTAAGTTTAATTCATATAACAGGCTCACACAGTACATGTTTTATTCACACAGCTCTTATACTCTTGTATAGTCACATAAGTTCATACACTATAAGGCATAAATAGGATATACACAGTAATAAGAAGAATTTGTAGCAAAACAAGTTATAACGCAGTCATTCATTCAATAAAGACTCGATCTTTAGCTTATTTTTAAACTAAATGAGTATAAAGGGAAGGATGAGGACACACAATAACATAGCACACATACACATAATAATAACACATAAAATAAGGGGTTCATGCCCCAATCACTGATCCAAATGATCGTACTATAGTATCAGCGAGTGCCTAAAGCGAGGACACAAAAGTACTATCCATTGTGATCGTAGAAGGAGCCATGTGATCTCAATGACCAACAAATAAAAGGGTCGCAATCGCACATCAGAGAGAGCTTAAACTAGAAAAATCTAGTTTCCACAAAATCACCCCGAAATCCTGAAACTTATCTAGAACCTCTCGGATGCAAACCAAATATGCAGCTTAACATAAAAATACGCTACAAACTCATACGCGCCATCAGAATCGTCATACAAGTTCAAATTAACAAAAAGCTTGATCAAACCCCCTAAAACTTATAAAGCTTTAAAATCACAACTAAACTTCTGAAATGCTCCCAAGTACCTCGGGAACCTAATCGAGGACTCGACTAGACCATATTTGACATTCCGTACTTAATAGAATAAATGAAACTTCAAAGAAGGCCCAACCTCCCTCAATATTGACTTTAGCCAACTAAAGCTTATTCTTAAACTTAAAACTTTTCAATTTCCACAAACTAACCCGAAACCCTCTCAAAATACCCAGGACCCGATCCAACGGTCCACCTAAGTCATAGATCATAGTCCGGAGCTTATGGAACCATCCAAATTCAATTTCGGACACATTTACTCAAAGTCAACTCAGTGAAACTTTTCAAATATTAAACGTCTAAAACTCAAAACTTGGATTTTCTTCCGCTACACTCATCTAATTGCCTCAGAAATTGAGTCACCCATCCCCAAAAATAATTATCACCACAACAAGAGTAAATGTGGTGGAGCCGCTAAAATTTGTTTTTGAAAAATTAATATTAAAAAATTGATTTACTTCTATTTATTAAAGATATAAGGTCATGTCCATTTTGAGAATTGTACTACCTACATAATGATATTAAACTATTGTTTTGTCAGTTATTCATTAGAACAAAAATAAATAATGAGGACGACAACATAAAATAGTATTGGAATATTGATTTATCATTTTTTCAATCATTTATTGTGTATAGGGATTCTCAAATAGGCCAGATGTTTTGTTACTTTTATAAGCAAACTAGTTAACTTATATGTGCTTCGCGCAGTTAGACATTTATCATTTTGTAAATTTTATATATATATTTATACATATTAAACTTATAGAAGAGTTAATTATAATACTAAGTAACATAAGCCCTCTAGCCTTCCTTAACTATTTAATTGTAGTACATTAATAATACAATAATTGTTTGTATGTAGGTGTTTACGTCGGATTCGTACACGCAACGGAATTTGAAATTGTATGCTTAAAACCCGACGATGATCGAACTGCAGTATGATATGTAATGTAAAATATAAACACAAAGTAAATGTAAAACTTCGAACGAAGACTTACATATCACTGTAAAGTAACTGTAAAGTAAAGTAAACATAAATATGATATGCACATTAATTAGAACAAATTGTAGAAAAATATGTTATAACTTAGGCATTCGTTCAATAAAGACTTGATCTTCAGCTTCATTTTAAATTAAATGAGTATATAGGGAAGGATAAGGATACACAATCACATAGCATACATATAGATACTAATAACGCAGAAAATACAAGCTTCATGCCCCAATCACAGATCCAAAGGATTATACTATACTATCAGCTAATGTCAAAAGCATGACAATCTTCTAAGTAATTTAAAAACACAAATACCTAATACATATCACTGGAGTGCTCGTCATCTCACGAGTATTGGGACATCCTTATTATGCCCATTACTCCCCATCTTTAATTAATTTATTTAAGACAATCAAGACACTTAAGATAGGGTTCAGATCTGAAGTTACAAAGTCGCCTTTTCATTTTGAATAGTCTATGTACGGTCCTAATATGCTCAAACATAGATTAAGCGTTAAAATATGAGACAAACTATTCCCATAGTACTTATAAAAGATTTGGGTCTATAAAGTAAACCCAAAACCCCATTCAATACCCCAAAGGTTAAACCGTAATTATACTAGGAAATCGGAGTCAACATGGTTAAATTATCTCTACAAGTTCATACGAACCCAACTGTACCCATATTGGCATACTTTAAAACTAAACCCAAAATGTCATTCAAAAAGTGATTTCCCAGCCTAAAGAGAAAAATAGATTTTTTTTCTCAAATTGGTTTACCCATAGTCTAGGAAACCTAGATATGCAATATCATCAACTTCTAACCTCAAAATCATGCTTAATTGAAGAAATCATAGACTTTCAAGCCTAGGATTCCTTAAATTTCGAATCCTAAACATGGATTCTAAGATAAAAGTCTCTACTAATTAATGACATAATCGTAACACGAAAGTTGGAATCTTAGCCTATTGAAGAACATTAATAATCTCCTCAAAATTTCCCTCAATTCGAAGTCTAGAGCTCAAATTATGGGAATGATATGTCAAATCACGAATTTATATTTTTAAGTTTATGCCCAGCAAATCATTATTCGCGATCGCGGGACCAAGCCACGCGATTGCGAGGACACAAAAGTACTATACATCGTGATTGCGGCAGGAGCCATGCGATCACGATGGCCAAAAAATCAAAGGCTCGCGAACGTGATGCCTTCTTCACGATTGTAGTGCCTTCTTCGCGATCACGAATTATCAGAGACAACTTAAACCAGAAAAAGTTAGTTTCCACAAAATCACCCCGAAATCCCGAAACTCATCCGGAACCTCTTGGATGCAAACCAAATATGCATCTTAACATAAAAATATGCTACGAACTCACTCGCGCCCTCAGAATCATCATATGAGGTCAAATTAACAAAACGTTTGATCAAACTCCCAAGTGCCTCGAAAACCGAACAAAGAATTTGACTAGACTATATTTGACATTCCAGACTTGATGGAATCAACAAAACTTCAAAGACGTCCCAACCTCCATCAATATTGACTTTAGCCAACTAAAGCTTTTTCTAAACTTAAAACTTTTCAGTTCCTACAAACTAACATGAAACCCTCTCAAACTATCCAGGACCCGATCCAATGGTCCACCTAAGTCATAGATCATATTCCGGAGCTTATGGAACTATCAAAATTCAATTCCGGACACATTTACTCAAAGTCAACTCAGTGAAACTTTTCAAATATAAAACTTCTAAAACTCAAAACTTGGATTTTCTTTCGCTATTCTCATCTAATTGCCTCAGAAATTGAGTCACCCATCCCCAAAAGTAATTATCACCACAACAAGGCTAGGGGAAAGATTATTTGCAGAAAAATAAGAAAAAACAATAATCTGACCTAACGGGTAATTACACGAGATGATGTACATACTAGACTTGGTATCATTTATGAGAGAAAGGGAGAGTTTGAGCCCCTTGAAAGACCTATAGGACGACCACCAAATTTTTTTGTAGAGGATTCTCTAAAGTTGAGTAAAAAACATTACACAAACACCTCAAATATGCATTCATGGGTGAGGGTGAAACGCTACCGGTCATTCTAGCTGCTAAGCTTACATGTGAAGAGGTAGATAAATCGTTGAGGGAGCTGCGAAACCACAAGAGAGCTGTTTGGTGGAAGATATGTTAAGGAGAGCAAATAAAGATCACTTTCCAATTAAAGACAACCATGGAAAGAAAATACTCCATTAAAAACTATTTTATTATATTTTATCAATTATGCAGATTTAATACATTAATTATCTAGAGGTGGCTCTCCCTTGCGACAACAACAACGGCCTAATTCACAGTTTCCAGATGAGAACCCTCGACCTTTGCACTCAAAGACACAATCTTCTTGTATAAAGTCAGGTGTGCATGCTTTCCAGCAAAATGGCCTAACTTGATCATCATTTGAGGCACCTATCACACAAAAAATACTGATATAATTAACAAAAAATAAAAATTAACATGCAAAAGTAAAAATATAAGCATGCCAAGGGATATGATGTGATTTACCAAGAGGATTTGATGCAGTTGAAAATGGAACAACTAAGAGAAGGAAAACAATTAAAAATTTGGGGAACTCCATCTGAGGCTTATTCTTCCTTGATATATGCTTAGAGTATAGTATATAACTTAATTAGTACCAAAATAGAGAAATAAACATGGCTATTTATAAGGGGTAAAATATGTAGATATACATAATCTTTTTTATACAAAAGGATTTTGAGATTGAAGCAGTATAGTGAAAAAGGTGAGTAATTTGTTGGGGGATTGCTAGAATCTTTTTCATTTACAAGAGGAAGGATATTAGTTAAGCATTTTGAAATTAGTACCATATTGAAAAATAAAATAGCAATTCACATAAATAAGTGACTTATGTTTTAAATTGAGCAAAAAATGACGCCTTTGACTGATTAAAATGATACCATTTTTATTATTTATTTAACACTTTTTTAATTCAAATTAAGACCTACACGATGTTTATTCTCTTTTTGGTTTCAAATTAGTTTGGACTGAATATATATATATATATATATATATCATCTTATTCCTTATTCTATAGTATCTATTTAGGTCTTTATTATTCCAATATATTGTTTAATATATACATTCAGTACTCATAGAAAATATCGATCAGAGTATATTTGACCCTTCCAATACTCTTCGTATAGAAAATCTCACTCCAGTACTCCAGAACTCTTAGCTTTCACTCTTCTTCACTTTCAGAACCCTTTCACTTCCAGAACCAACTCTTTCACTTTTTCACTATATTCACACTCTTTCACTTTTTCATTCTTCCAGAACCAGTCTCATTCTCGTGCTTTCCCTTTACATCTCGTCATTTTCGGTGGAATTCTCTGATTAGGTTTGTCACTTTTTCAATTTTTGGTCATTGTATTTAGGGATTTGATATATAATAAGCATAAACACTTGATTTTAGGGATTTGATATATAAAAAGCATAAATTCTCTCCTCATTCTACAACCCTAACCCTAGAGAAAAATGATTTTGGGATTTTTTTTCTTTATTTTTGTTTATGACTGCATTCATGAATCAATAAGCATAAATACTTGGTTTTTCCTTTGTTTTTGTTTTCTCTGTATCAATAAAGTTTTGTTTATTGGCTTCTGTTAAAGATAGCAAGGAATTTTGGTAGGGCATACACACAAACACAAACAGTCTCAGGTACTTTTTCTCATTTTACAAGTTCTTAATGTGGTTATTAAACTGATTGAGCAAGGAATTGTGACTGTTTTTTTTATTTATTGTTGTCATGTGTTGTTAAATGCTTGTTGTGTCTTGATTTTGTTTATTTCAGGTCCTTTAATTATTAATGGATAAGTCTTGGATGGAATGTTCTCGAGTGTCACTCGAATATGATGAAGGTGTTAAGAAACTTTTAAAATTTGTTGTTAAAAATGCCGAAGACCGTAGTTCGATTAGATGTCCTTGTATGAAATGTTGGAACATGTCATATCACTCACCAAAGATTGTGTCTGAACATCTTTTTTTATGGGATAAATGGTGATTATAAAATATGGATTTGACATGGTGAAGGTTCTAAAGAGTCTCGTCTTGAAAATGATGATCAGTTTGGCCCCCAATTAACGGGTTGTGATGTTGGTCGTACCGTTGACATGGTAACTGATGCGTATAAGAGTTATGGAAATAATAATTCTTTTAGAGAGTTATTGAAAAAGCTGAGAAACCATTATACCCTGGATGCACAAATTTCACTAAATTAAGTGTTGTAGTTAAACTATTCAACATCAAGGGTAGGTTTGGGTGGTCGGACAATAGCTTTTCAGAGTTATTGGGTCTTTTATCCAAGTTGCTGCCAAATGAAAATGAAATGCCAGTTTCTTTATATGATGCCAAGAAGACCATGTCAGTTTTAGGATTAGAATATGTGAAGTTCCATGCTTGCCCAAATGATTGCATATTATACAGAAATGAGTATGCAGGGCTTTCTAAATGTCCTACCTGTGGTGTTTATAAATGGAAGAAAAAAAATGATAGTGATGAAGATAGAGTGGGGTTCCTGGAAAGGTTTTGTGGTACTTTCCTATCATCTCTAGATTTAGGCGAATGTTTCAATCTTTGCAAACAGCCAAAGACTTGACATGGCATGAAAATGGAAGAGTCCGCGATGGAATGCTCCGACATCCAGCTGATTCAAAAGCTTGGAAGTTAATTGACGACAAATGGCCTACTTTTGCTTCTGACCCTAGAAACATTCGCCTTGCTTTATCAGAAGATAGGATCAATCCACATAGCTCTCTTAGCACTAATTATAGTTGTTGGTCAATTATTCTTATGACCTATAACCTTCCCCTCGACTTTGTATGAAAAGAAAATTTCTAATGTTATCCCTTTTAATTTTGGGTCCACAACAACCGGGCAATGATATAGATGTTTACTTAGCATCTTTGATTGAATATTTACAACTGTTATGGGAAAAAGGGGTTGAGTGTTTTGATTCCTATAAACAAGAGTCATTTAATTTACGGGTTGTTTTAATGTGGACCATAAATGATTTTCCAAATGGAATCTAATGGTCAGGTTGTATGGTTACAATGCATGCCCATACTGTGGTGTAGATACTCCTAATTTTTTGCTTAAAATAGTAAGAAAATTGTTTATGTTGGCCATCGACGATGGCTTCCAAAGGATCATGAATTCAGAAATCAAAAAAGTTATTTTAATAAGAAAATTAAAAAGGAGGGCAGCCCCTAGACTATTGAACGGTGAGGAAATATTAGGGTTAGTTACAGATATTGATAACAAATTGGGGAAGCAGAAGGTAAAGAAGTATAAATGTGTGGATGGTAAAGACAAAGTGTGGTGGAAAAAGAAGTCAATATTCTATAATTTAGAGTATTGGAAACATTTGCTAGTGAGGCATCAATTAGATGTAATGCACATTGAAAAAAATATGTGTGAAAGCATATACGACACTTTTCTAAACATCTCGGGTAAGTCCAAAGATGGCTTAAAGGCAAGGGAGGATCTTGTGGAGATGAAAATTAGGGATAAATTAACACCACAAAAAAAAAAACGGTCAGACTTGGAACGGGGCGAGGCAGGGGCGGGGAAAGGTACCCCATACCCTTACCCGCCACCTAAAACCCACCCTCACACTCGCCCCACCACCCATCACGGGTAGCACTTTTGATATCCATACCCGCACCACCACCACCAAACCATCCCCATACCCGACCCAACTGGAGTGTGTTTGGGGAGGTACCCTCATTTACCCGTCCCACTGATATCCCTATACGTGTACGGTGTATGTGAGAAACTGAGAATTCTTTTTACTTTTTTTTCACTTTTGAACCATATTTGGACTTTGGGCTAAGGAAACAAGTCATAAGCCAATTATTTAGGCGGTGCGGGTATGGACGGTGCGGGTATGGGCGGTGTGATGCGAGTCTTATATGAAATTCACCTCCGCCCCACTACCCATGGCGGGTAGCACTTTTGATACACATACCCGCCCCACCACCCACCAAACCATCCCCATACCCAACCCAACTGGAGCGGGTGCGGGGCGGTACCCGCATTTAGCCGCCCCATTGACATCCCTAGGTGTCACTTGTACAAGAACTAACTGAGGAATACAAGTTGGGAATACATCCCTAAGTACATAGTTGTTTAGAAATGAGATGACAAAATTAAAAAATAAGGAAGAAGAATCAGGTGCCACAGATCTACCATGTAGCTCACCCCGAATTCTTCGAAATAGCTCTACAAGTGCTGGATGGTTGAGAAATACACTAAAACTAGGAATAGCACCTGCACACAAAAAGGTGCAGCAAGTGTAGTATGAGTATAAAAACAACGGGTACTCAGCAGTATTGTTGACTGACCCTATCTTAAACGGAGATGAGGGATGGCCTACCGATTACTACTTCCACACTAACTGCCATCAGTTTGCCACATTAATACAATCTCTAAATCCACTCAAACCATTAGTCCAAGCCTAGGGTATATCATCTAGGTCCTCAACTCTGATAAGGTATTCACAAGCGATGTCAATGGAGTCTAATGAATCAAAGATTTTAGCCCAAGTGTAAGAACCTCTAACTGTTCAAGAACATCTCAAATAATCAAGTAGCATGATAATATGGGAAATTACACAGTTTACGCAAAAACAAGAATTAAGGAATGAATGATTGAAGATATGAGATGTAGATGATATTCAATACAATGCATTTGTTTCTCATCACCGGTATACACACATTCGTACATGAATGAATAGTGACTCATGAGGGACCTGCAAGGTCCATATACCACTCAATCCCGCACATTACATGAGTATAACCATACAACAGGTTCACATAATACATGTTTCTAACCACATAACTCTTATACTTATCTATTGACACATAGGTTCAGATAGTGTGAGGCATGTATATGACATGCACAACAACAAGAAGCAAGTGTATGCAAAAAGGTTCTAACTTTAGTCAATTATACAATAAAAACTTGATTTTTTGCCTTCTTTTCCACTTTTTAAAAGAGTATAAAGGGATAATGGGGACACAGTCACATATCACATAATCATATAATAATATCGCAAAAATTACGGATTTCATACCCCAATCACGGATCCAACAGATCATACTATACTTTCAGTTACTGCCCAAAACATGACATTCACTGTTTAATTTAAAGCACAAACACCCATAATATTTAATAGGTACCCGATACAAGTGCTTGTTAGCTCATAAGTATCATAAACCCCTTATTATCCCCATTTTAGTTCATTAGACCAACTATAACACTTAAAATAAGGTACAAGATCTAAACTTTCTTAAAATAGAAGTGTGATAGTCACAACAAAGCTTTTCCATTTCGTAATACATCTGAATGGTCCAAATGTATTCAAATATGAAAAATATGTTAACAAATGATTATATAGATACCCATATTGCTATATATAAGTTTCGGACCTAAAAAGGTCACCTAAAGTAGGTTTTCGAGCTTCAAATGGTAAAATTATACTTCTGTTGCAAAATTGGGTCCAATATAGTCAAAGTAGTACTCTATGAGTTTAAAATTTTAAATGAGTCCAATGGACCCATATTGTTGTACTTTACTTCAGAGTCTAAAAATAAAGCCAAAAAGTTAACATCGTGCCCTCAAGGGCAAAATTGGAAATTTATTTCAAAATTAGTTTACTCATAGCTTAATTAGTCTAAATCTAGAAAACACGTTCAAAAAGTCATCATCTTGATCTTGAAATGCATCATTACCGATTTTCAACTTTTGGGTTCAAAACCCCAACTTTCCCCAACCAAACACAAATAAAAATGATAACTAACAGAAATAATCATTGGGTAACGACAAAATAATGGTTAGATACTTACCCCCCCCCCCCCCCCTCATTGATACAAGAACACCGATGTGAAAATCATTTCAAACGGACTCTAGAACTCAAGATATGATGAAAATACCAAATATTTCAGATTTGTCCAATTTAAACATTGTCCAGTCATTTTTTTCTTTATCGCCTTTGCAGGGCACCTTCGCGAAAAGAATTTTTTCATGTTGACCACTCAACCCAAAAATCTTTCCTCACGTTCGCATGACGCATCTCAAGTTCACAAAGAACGAATCCTCGCACCAGAAACCAACAATTTTTTCCGATACTAAAATGGGCATAATCCCTCATACAATGTCAAAATTCGACAATTCAAGTTGCCACGGCTCAAACATTTCGATACGCATCTAATGGTTTAGTATAAACAAAAAAGCAAAGATTGGTTTCCCAATATGGTACCCTTTAATACCAAATAAACGATGTCGAAACTTAAAACAACGCACGAAACAACCCAAATCCATCTAAAACTCATCCGAATCTCACCAAAACTAGTGGAAAAGTCCAAGATAATCATACAAAATTATTGGAATGTTCAAAACATCGACTTGGGATCGTCTTGACCTGATGTTAACCGTGGTCAACTCTAATTCCTTAACTTAACCAGTTTCCCAACTAATGACCCAAATCACACTCGAACCCTTCGGGGATCGAATCAACGATTGTACTAAGTCATAAACCACATTGCAAACCTAATGAAATTGATGAAACTTTTAAAAAAAACTTATTTACCCCGGTGTTGACTTTGGTCAAACTTCTTTATTTGTAACTTAAGGATTTACAAAATATCAATTACTTACCCAAATCTCATATGAATGCCTCGGTAATCATGTCACCATTCCCCTCAAGTCATAAACATCAATGCAAAGTTAATAGAACCAACAAATTTACAATTCGGATCTTATCTCTTCACGTGACCATCTTTTCACCACCGATAGGCATATTAAATGCTAAAACTGACTTAATTGTAAAAACAAAACCAAACGAACTCCAAAATTAGCTCTGTCACTTTCTAAAGGTCATAAATAATATTTCAAATCAAATGAAATCTTCAGAGCACCAATCAGAGCATGTTTTCTTGAAACAAACAATTTATCTAAATAATTGAATGCCGAAATTTCCAAAGTGAAACTTTCTCCCAAAGTGAATCAATGACATCCGTTTAACTTCAAATTTTGCAAGCAAGTTAAAATAATTATTATAGAGCTTTTGGAATAGATGACACACAAAACAACGCATCAGTTCCCAAAATGACCGACTGGGTCGTTTCATCGAATATCAAAGGACGACCTCACCTCGCTATAATGCACGCTTAGCGAGCCAAGGAGAAAACAAGGAAACAAATAAATAAATTCTATGTATGGATTGAATTAGTGGCCTCACTGAGCGAATCTCATAGCAAGCCACTGTTCACTGTAGCTCTCGCTCAACGAGAGGGATAGTTCAAAATGGAGAATCATGAAATTTCACCAAGTATAAAATGCAAGGAAACCCTTGCTAAGTGAAGGATAAATAAAAGTGTTTGTTCGCTATACCCTTCAACCTGCGAGCTATGTATTTCAAATGGGAGAACTGAGAATTTCACTAAGCAAAAAATGCAACAACAACCTTACTGAGAGAAGGATATAGAGAAGTAGTTGCTCGTTGTGTCAAGTAACTCGGAGGAAAAATATTTTAAGTCCTAGTTCATTTTTGACAAGCTTTTGAGGGTTATTTACAACACGATAAATAGAACCCTAGGTCATTATTGGAGGGGTTCAGACATTTTATTTCGTACAGAGCAAGGAGTATGGTTTTTCATCATAGGGTTATCTCTTTTGCCTTTATTATTTCATGTTTTCTTATATTAAACATGAATTTCAATGATTATAATCTGAATATGAGCGGCTAAAATCCTTTTTTCTAGAGTTATGACCGAAGTATGATTGTTGACATATGAACTTGGTTTGACATTTGCCAAAGTTATCATATGATTAATCTTATGCACAACTATTTTACAGCTTGCGATCAATAGGATAAATCTTTAATTCTTAGTTTGAATTCGAGAGAGGAATACTAAGATAGAACGAAGATTAAGTAGAGTAGGATCTCAAACCCAGGGAATAGGGGAAGAGATTTAAAGATATACCTAAATCGCTCTACTTTGTTAAAATACAGAAAATATAAATGCATTTGTGTTAAAGTTCTTGACCATAAATATATAGGCGTGAAAGTAATACAAATATGCGACTAGGTGAATCGAGATACTCGTAGTCGTATAATTAACCTTGTTAGTCAATAACTCAATAATAAAGCAAGTCAATGAAATTAACAGTGCAACATGATTACGAAATGTTCCATGAACCTGGAATGTTCTTCTCTCTGTGTGAAATTCAAATCTTAAACAAATGTTCTCGATAATTGTTGGCATATTTAATTAGTTATTTACATTATTCATTAGAATACAAAACAACCAATATTTTACATTCATACTTGCGTAATTAGTGGTAATAGTGCATTCTAGTTAACTATTGATCATAAGTATATGTGTGTATGATATCCGACTAATCAAGTCACTATATTACTTGGTGACCACATACGCTTGTGTGTGCATTTGGGAGCAATAACTTTTTGGCGCTGTTGCCGAGACATAGAAACTAGTGGTTTTAGTAGAAAAATCTATTACTGCTTTTGTTATTTAAATATTAACATCTTGATCTTATCTATTATTCACACATATACTATACTTGAATGTGAATGTCTTCTAGTCAAATCAAACTTGTGGAATTTAATCTTGAGCCTGAACGGTTATTCCACCAACGCAGGAGAAAAGTCAAGTCTCTTGAAAACCAACAGGTTATTGTTGATGTACCTAAGATTATGGCAGCTAACGCCCCACCAGTGATAATGTGAGAAGTGGCAGTACCTCTCGTGGGTAATGTCGACTCAAGCACTGTCAAACTCACCATCGATGGAAATTTTGAGCTGAAACATCCTATGATTCAGCCACTTCACTTCAGTGGGCATTTCACAAATTTGTCGGACGAGGATCCTAGCGACACATCAAAACCTTCTTGGAGATTGCTGAAACTTTTGTGACCAATAGGGTCTCTTTAGATTATGTGAGGCTTACGCTATTCCTATTCTCTCTACTTAGGGAATAAAGAGTTGGTTGTTGGCAGAACCATCAAACTCCAATCTTGGGACAATTTAGCACAAAAATTCATGAGAAAGTTCTTTCCATCTAGGAAGACAGCTAGACTCAGGAGGGAAATCATGTCATTCAGGTAGTGACCTAGAGAGATGTATAAGCATGGGAGAGGTTCAAGGTGTTTCTCAGAGATTTCCCTCACCATCATCGGTCGAATGATGTTTTGGCACACACATTTATTGAGAGTCTAGATCCTCGTGAAAATGTATTATTGGATTCTGCAAAGGGTGGGGGAAAGCTCTAGACCTCAGTTACAATGAATGTTTTTACTCTTGAACATGAGAGAAAGTGCAACTAAGAAGGCAGCGGGAGTTCTGGAAGTGGATAAGCATATAGGCAGTGGGAGTTCTAGAATTGGATAATGATACGACACTATCATCACAAATTGATGTTTTATAGAGTATATTCAAAATGTATATTATAGGATAGACTCAACCACAAGTGCAAGTTGTGCATTAAGCTCAGATGTTTTGTGAGATGTGCGGGGAAGGGCAAACCAGTGACATATGTCCAGCAAATCCAGAGTCAGTTTTTGTCAGGACCCCTTTTAGGAATCGTGTTGACACCAACACTTCTTCCACCGGTAGGCGAACCACTCTCAATTTAAATAATACAAATATAAATAAAAAATGCCGAATTAACAAAATACTTAATAAACTTGTCTATCATAATATAAAAGCAGAAATAAATATAATAGTCATAATACGACACCTATAGATATGGTCAATAATACAATAACATTTAATTGTCAATACATGAGCTAAAGAAAAGGGAACATAATCTAATATAGTATTAGCATGTCTCTGGAAACCAAATAAAAGATAGGGAAAGATAAGAGACTCCAAGGGTATGCTGGAACGAAGCATCCTAACCCTGAAGTCTCAAAATCCATCGGCTCAGACTCAGGCACGTGGTCCTGAACTAGAGAAAGGCGATATATTTACATCCAAAAAGAATGCAACTAATGTAGCTTGAGTACAAAACATATCCCCGTAGGCATAACGATGGAAGATACACAATTAGAGATTAATATCAAGTTGACACTAAAAAATCCTATACTAAATAGTTCAATAATACAAATAAGTCAAATTGTCCACATAATAGTTCGCTGAATCAACAAGTCACTTTGTTCAAATTAGGATTCATGATAATGAAAGTTACCCCAATTTTAGAAGAGTTCAATGACAATATCTCAAGTTTTAAATGATCAATTAACAACCCTTCTTTATCCAAGAATTCAACAAAGTCATCAATAACCAGTCCAACACTTAATCCATCAATAGATATTCAATGAAGTGATGCATGTATAATATGAATGCAGTGTATATGCCATGCATCTTCCATCTCCACTATACAAGAGTTTAAATTCTATGAACTACAAACCTATGGGGGACCCGTGAAGTATATATAATCCTTCAAAACTTCTCAACGGAGCCCAGCTCTTGGATAAATAAAAACTATTGCAGGCATGCAACCCGTTCCCCCGCATATCATCATCATCTCAATGTTGCCAATAATCTTATAAGTGTTCTTACATTTCTGGTCTATTGGACCCACAACATTTTCATACCACTCTCATATCAATATCAACGGAACCATGAGTGTATGGATGTAAATGACAATACAAGATAAGAAAGCAGGATGTAATGAGATGCAACCAAGTATAAGAGATGAATATCACATGCTTTCAATAATTTAATAACACATAATCCAAGTACAATCAAGATATCATATCGAAAGCATATGTGATGAATAAATATAATAATATCAAATATGGAGACGAGCCAACATAATGGTGACAAACCCAATCACACCAGTCAGAATCATCTTAAGGTAGTTGTTATTATAGGTGAACTCAATAAGTGGGAAATGGTCCTCCCAACTTCCCTTGAAGTCTAAAACACAAGCTCGTAACATATCTTCTAGCGTCTAAATAGAGCGTTCAGCCCGTCCATCTATCTGCAGATGGAAAGCTATGTTAGGGTTATTCTGAGTACCCAAGCCTTTTTTAAAAGACTCCAGAAGTTGGCTATAAACTTGTCACCTCTATCAGATATAATAGATACCCAAACTCCATGAAGTCGAACTATCTCTTTGATATATAATCTAGCATAATCCTCAGCTGAATAAGTAGTTTCGACGAGTAAGAAATGAGCTGACTTTGTAACTCTATCCATAATAACCCATATGGAATCAACCTTTTAACGAGAATTTAGTAATTTTGTAATTAAATCCATATTGATTGTCTTCTATTTCTTGGTTGGAATCTCCATGTTTTGAAGTAATCCTCTAGGTTTCTGGTGCTCAACCTTGACTTGTTGGTAATTTATACATTGAGCGATGAATTCTGTAATATTCTTCTTCATATTTTTCCATTAGTACATATGGCATAGATCATGACACATCTTGGTGTATCCAGGATGAACTAAAAATTCGGACTGATGAATTTCTGCCATAATTTTCTCTTGAAATCCTCCAATATTAGGTACACACAATTGACCCTTATACTTAAGGACCCCATCATCTGATAACTCGAATAATTATTTCTTCTGCAAGGGGATTCCATATCTGATTTTGACTAATTCTGGGTCATCAAATTATTGTTCTTTCACTTCTGCCACTAGAGAGGATTCAACAGCATTTTGAACTATAATACCTTTGTTACCTGTGTCAAGCAATCACATACTTAAAATGGTAATTGATATAGATCGCTGGCCATCTCTAGCTTGTCACCTTATGCATGTCTTTAGTTACCCATAGACATACGAATCAACGCATCAGTTATAACATTTGCTTTGCCTAGATGGTACAAGATATCGATGTCATAATCCTTCAGCAACTCAAACCATCTTCGCTGCCTAGATTCAATTCATTTTGTCTAAAGATACATTGCAAACTCTTGTGATATGTATACAAGTCAATGTGAACTAAATATAAATAGTGGAGTTATCTTCATAGCAAATATAACCGCCGTTAACAAAAGATCACGAGTCAGATAATTCTGCTCGTGCTTTCTCAGTTGTCTCAAAGCATACATAATGACTTTGACGTGTTGCATCAAAATGCATCCCAAACCGACTCTAGAAGCATCACAATATACAACATAACCTGTTGTTCCTTCAAGAAGTGCCAAAACTGATACTAATGCTAATATACTCTTCAATACATGAAAACACTGTTCACCACTATCGGAGCACTAAAACTTTGTCGCATTATGCGTTAATTTTGTTAATAGAGCGGCAATAGAAGAGGAATTCTATACAAATCTCTTATAATAACCTGTAAAGCCCAAGAAACTACATACTTTAGTAGGGGTTGTGGGCCTCGACCAATTCTTTATTGCCTCGATCTTCTGATTATCAACCTTGATACCTTCGTCTGATACTATATGTCCAGAAAATGCCACTGAATTCAATCAAATCTCATACTTAGAGAACTTAGCATATAACTTACGATCCTGAAGCGTCTATAATACCACTCACAAATGATCTATGTGCTCAACTTCAGATCGAGAATATACCAGAATATCATCAATAAATGCAATTACAAAGATCTCCAAAAATGGCTTGAATAATCGATTCATGAGATCCATAAAAGTTGTTGCGCATTAGTAAGACCAAAGGATATAACGAAGAACTTATAATGACCATATCTGATTTTGGAGGTAGTCTTGGGAATATCTTTCTCCTTAACCCAAAGATGATAATATCCAGACCTGAGATCAATCTTCGAGAAATAATTAGCGCCTTGCAATTGATCAAATAAGTCATTGATTGTAGGGAGCAGATATTTGTTCCTAATAGCTTCTTTGTTCAACCGATGATAATCGATAAACATTCTCAACGAACTATCTCTCTTGATAGATATATCCTATCGAAATCATCTTTTGAACCTTAAGGTAGGAAATAAACCTCTCTTTAGGTGCTGCAATATTTCCCTTCCATTCAATGACCGGATCTCTAGGAAAATTAAAGCGAACAACTTTCGTCCAACAATCCACATTAGTGTAATAAGAAGCCAACCAGTCCATACCCATGATAACATCAAACCTTACCATTTCTAGTTCATTTAAATCAGATAAAGTGTGATGATCGTAAATCATCACATCATAGCCCTGATATACTCGCCTAACAATTATTATCTCACCCACAAGCATAGACACTTCAAACGATTTGTGCAATAACTCAAGTTCTCTACCATAATTGTTTGCAAAAAAGGAGTGATATATGACAATATAGAGCCTAGATCTATCAAAGCATATACATCAAGAGAATAGATGGATAAGATACCTTTAACCATATTTGGGGATGACTCTAGGTCCTGTCGACTAGACAATGGATAAATGTGTTCTGATGACCGCCTGAGCTAGATGCTCCACTTCTGCCCCTACATCTAATAGCTGATGTATGTGTACCTTGTCAAGGAGGGCATATCGATGAAGAAGAAGCTGCTACCAATCCTATCGATTGAACCATACCATCTCTACTTCTCATTTGATAGACCCACATAATGTGACCAGCAAGAGGAACGTATATTTGAGCCCTGACAACATTTACCAAAATGAGTCCTACCACATCGACCAAAATACGACATCAGAGGTCCCACCTCACTGGAACCTCCTCTATTTTGCAAGCTTGATCTAGGCGAACTCTGGTCCTGACCATAATAAGTGGTCTAATCACGATGCTGGTCCTGAATATACAGTGGTGCACTAGCTGCTGGATAAGATGGGCACATAGAAAATTTTGGCCTAAAACCACCTCTAAAGTCCCTTGTATTACTCACAGATCAGGCCATCTTATGATGGCCCCTATCTCGCTCTCGATCAACCCACTATTGCCTTTTATGATCCTCTAAATTATGTGTGTAGGCCTAAATGCGAGCAATATCTATATTCAGATGTAAAGAGGTTGTAGTACATTCATTAACCAAGTACGACCCTAAGACATTGACAAACGGATGCACCTGATTACTCATCTTAGCTACGATTGTAAGGTCATATATGTAAAATGAATTAAACTGCAAGCTATACTTTTGTACACTCATTTTACCCTACTCCAGACGTAGAAATCTATCCTTTCTAACTTGTCAAAGCTCAACATGCAAATACTGCTACAAGTATACCTCAGAAAAATCCCTTCATCCTACTGGTGGGGCTCGGGGTCCCAAGACTTCTCCCAGGTCTTATACCAAGTTAGAGAAACATCATGTAATCTAAAAGAGGAAAGCTCTACTTACTCAGTATTGGTGGAATGCATAACTCGCAAAGTCCACTGCATCTTTGTTATACCCCGTAGTTCTGACCCTACGTATGGAAACGTACGAAAGTATGTAAGACTTAAAATTTCCGAAGGACAGGTTGACGGGTCGTTCCGGACGGTTTTTAGTCAACTTTGAGGCGGGTTATGACCCGGTACATTAAGAGTTCCTAAGTGTTTTAAAGGCCTAGGGCGTAGTTCGTTGAGTCTGGATTCCAACGCAACCAACCATTCGTCGATAGGACGTCGGAGTAGAAAGTTATGAGAGTTACAAGTTCAGTGCGCAGTCGGACAGAAATGCGTTTCGGACTAAGCGCGGCGCGCGGCGACGCAGGGCGCGCTAAAGCATCGAGGGGTCGCTGAAGTTGCAGCGCCGCGTTCGGGATGCGGGCCGCGCGCCAAAGTTCGCAGAGGCGCGAGGTTTACACACGCGGCTGGCGGGCGCCGAGGCGAAATTTGGGCGAAAAACTTAGAAAATCTGATTTTTGTTTTAAAAGAGACCATGGGAGGGTGACAAGTGTCCCCATCTGATTTTCTGTTGCATGCAATATATTGACCAAGACTTGGACATTTTCTATCTTTCATCTTCTCTCTCTCTCTCAAATCGCTTCCCCTTCTCTCTAAAAACCCTTAGAAAAATCAAAGTTAAGAACAAGAAAAGGAAGCTTGTAGCTAGCTTGTTGGCATTGTTGTGGTAGTGTTCTTGGCAAGGAAGCTAGCAATATTTGGAATAAGTTTTGGCTAAAACTTTAAGGTAACATTTCTTCCTTTAAACTTAGTTCTAGTGTTGCACGCTTAGAAAGCAAGATCTTGTGGTAGTAAAATAATGCACTTAGAGTCATTGCATGCAAGTAAATGTGGTTTGGATATGAAGAATGGGTTAAGAAGAAATTATGAGCATGTTGTAGCCTAAAACCACCTTAGAATTGTTAAGTGAATTGTTGTAAACCTATGGGCAATTTTGGGTGTGAAATCCCTTTGAATTGTTGGATTGAGTGAGCCTTAAAGGTGGTGTTTTGATGATAAATTCGGCCTTGAGAAAGGTGGCAAAGTGAGTAGAAACAAAGGAAATGCTGCCAATTTTCCTTAGAATTTAGTGACTTTGAACTTGGATTGTTCTACATTAAGATTAGAGGTTAATAAACGTATCATGACTATTATAGGTTGAAATATTACTCATGTAGTTTGGACTTGGCAAGTGGATTGACCAAAGAGGTATGTGAAGTTTTCCTATCTCGAGCATGAATAGATAAAACTATGTAGTACGGCAGACGCATACGATTTAGTATTCTTACTGCTTTGAGTATAAAATGACTTGTTTCGCTTTAAGAATGTATAAGTCCTCGTTAAGTGGAAAAGTATGATTTTACTAAAGTATAGAGTTAATATAACAACTTTATGGGAAGTTGGTTTATTAGCTTCATAAAAGGTTAATGAGAAGGATTTACTCTAAGTAAGATAATTATATGAAGAGGCAATTTGATTGAAAGGCATCAATTGCCCAAAGGCTTTTATGTCTACAGAAGAGTCACTTTTGAAAGAGATGAGGTATGTAGTACTGGGTTAAATTCCCGATTTTCTTTTATTTAAAGATATGATGAAGTGCCTTAAATAAACTAAAATGAGAGAGTATATAAACAAGACTAAAAGAAGTTATAAGTTTGCTTAACTTATTTATGATATGATGACAATTTGAGATAGGGTAAGAGTATGTCTGAGGGGCAAGCCCCAAGATCGTCATACCACCTCCTTCAGCAAAGAGTATGTCCGGCGGGCCACCCCAAGATCGTCATACCATCCGCGGTGCAAGAGTATATCCGGCGGGGCGATCCAAGATCGTTATACCATCCGCACCAAGATAAGAGTATATCCGGCGGCAAGCCCCAAGATCGTTATACCATCCGCTCCAGTGTAAGAGTATATCCGAGGTACACCCCAAGATCGTTATACCATCCGCCTCGTGGTAAGAGTATATCCGGCGGAAAGTCCCCAAGATCGTTATACCAATTGCCAGTGGATTTGCTACCCATGACGCGAGGAATACCTCACGCGAGTCCTTATGGGCTTACGCGGTGAAATAGTCTCACGCCGCAGTACAAATGACGAGAGTACCTCACGCGGTCCACAGACCCACGCGGTGAAATAGTCCCGTGAGTAGGATGGTTTTTTTGATACTACAAGCAGGTACTGCTTTGATCACGAGCCTCCTATTTTATGCAAGATTATATATATATATACTTGTCACTCTCATTGTTAGTAAGGCACAAGAAAAGGTATTTTATTGTCTTCCATGACTCCACTTGCTTTTAGACTTTGATATCATATTACGATTTTCCCACTTTACATACTTGGTACATATCAGGTAATCGACCCTTCCTGGCCGCGCTCATGCCGCAGGCAGGTAAGCGATTGAGGATCCTCGTTCAGGATCACTATTCCTGTCGAAGCTCCATTCTCCTGAAGCTTATTTATCGTATGGATATTTCACGATGCTATAGGTACTTTGTATATTCGTGGGGTATGGCGGGGCCTTGTCCCGCCACGCTTGTTATCTTTAAGTCCGTGGCCACCTATGTGTTTTGGGCTATGAGAACCGGTTGTACTATTATACTTTTGTTAAGTATGTTTTATGGAAGGCACTTTACCTACCGCCGTGATGTTACTTTTTATGCGTATGTGTTGTGTATGTTCCGTTGCTATTCTCTGACATATACCTGACAGGGTACCCCGGTAGGGTACCAGTCGCGGCCCCGGGGTTGGGTCGTGACAATCTTATCAACAAAGCTTTGTGGATCCGCATTTAGATCTGCTCTTATAGATACTGGAGGGTCCAGGTTGATAAAATATTGAACTCTCACACTGAGTGCTCTATCAGAAGTACCAGGGATCTAATGATAGGCTTGAGAGGCCACTAGTCAAGTCAATTGTTGTATAGAACTTCACATGTCTAAATCCTGATCAAGAACAACTGATGGAGGATTGGAGGTACCTTTACTCCCCAATGCCCCTCAGGAGGTGGTGGGGTGCTGCTTCGGAAGCCGAACCTAACCGGTGCCTTCTCCTGCTCATCATCTAATCTCTGTATAGACGCAGGTCGTCTAGTAGTAGTAAGCATCACTGAGAATATAGAAAAATGGAGGTTAGAAATGAACACTTACAACTTAGATGTATCGCACGATCTAGATCAGAAATAAAGGTAACCATCATAAATGTCATGTAGCCTCCTTCTTTAAGTGTGGTGCACAACACACCCATAAACAAGACTCTACTAGAAACCGGTTGCAGACTCCCTAGGACTGACTGTCTTTGATACAAAGTTTGGCACACCCCAATCTTGGGGGGTGTGGCCGGCACCCGACACTAGAAGGTCTAAGAAAACCACTTTGGTACCTAGATCTTTGACATGAAACTTAAACCAATAAGGACTCCAAATAACTATAACCTGATAATAATGTACAACCTACAAGTAGAAGAGGCCCAACGATATATATTTATATATAATTGAGGTCGACAAGGTCATAACAAGAGTATTGCCAACTAACAAGAAGCCGACAAAGTCAAACAAAACGAGTATATACTAATACTGGTTTGCATACCTCTAAAAGTACTATGATACAGTAACTGGTCAGGACAGGGACCCGCCGTACCTGAAATGCCAAAATATATGTACAAGTACCTATAGACTCCAAAATGCAACTCTGGATGAGTGGAATGCGACTATCAACAGTTGAGAATAAGCACGCTATGAGGAGGTGTGTCACCATGTCTATCTGCCCCTGCGGGCATGAACACAACGTCCAAGAAAAGAGCATCAGTACAAAAGATGTAATGAATATGTAAGACATATAACATATGTAAAATGAAAATGTAGTAGAAGAGATGATGGTACAGAAATCAACCAGGAACTCAGGAGGGGAGGCATCTGACCAATACAATCATGAATATATTCATGTAAGTAAAACTGGGCAGCATGACCGAAGAATAAGATAAAAAAATGAGTTCCCGCCTATGGATACACTATATAGGGCAAATCATATCATAACTTATCTTATTGTAATGTACCCAGACTCGAAAGGACTCGGTTGTACCCGACCTAAATAATAGTCAATAATGTCACGACAAACTGTTGTGGTGCACACATATTAGTGTCATACCAGGCCGATTATAACATGGCTCAGTAGGAATATATATATATATATATATATGTGTGTGTGTGTGTGTGTGTGTGTGTGTGTGTGTGTGTGTGTGTGTGCAATGCAAGACCAACTCAAGAAGCACTACAATGAGAGCCGGAGTGACCTATTGTCGTTATCCACCGACCATTATTATTGTTGCTACATTCTTCAATTATAACTAATCATCAAGAGTCATAATGAGTATGGAAAATATGATCAACCAAGAGTACCCGAGGAGTATGTGTAGCTTGAAGAAAGAGAAGCATATAAACTTAGGACTTTTTTGTAGAAAACTATTTCGAGGAACACACTTATGTTATATTATTCCAAAGAATGAAATTAGCCTTACATACCTTATTCATGAAGCTACAACCATCCCACAAGTCTTCGCACCTTCTATGGATGATTATCTATATCACATAAAAGATTGATATCAATATCGACTTTATATTCTATAGGGAAGTTCATTTAGTCATTTTACCGAACAACTTATGTGCATAACTTCATAGGGTCATTTATAGTTCAAATTCAATATCTATTAGCACAAAAATCGTCATCTTCTCTTCCCCTCATCCCCACAATTCTACCCATACCTTTACAATTCCATTTGGTTTCTTAAATCATGCATAAACATCCCACACAATATAGCTCAACTTCATGTGCCAAGAATCCCCTGTTCCTTAGCTTACTTCGACACCAAGATACTTCCTTAAGTCATTACAACGAGCAATAAGAGAAGTTAGTGGTAGCCATGATATTCTCTATGACGAACTTGTGTGGTTTAACTTGGGATTTGGCTTCAAATTGATGGAGAGCCTTGTAGAGGATCTTAGGGGTGAGTTAGGGCCTGGGTGCCGATGAAATGAGGACCCAAGGTCGAGATCATAATTTATATCCAAGAAAAAAAATTGCACCCCTTTTTATACGGTACAATTATACGATCCATACAAAATTTTACGGTTCTTATAATTAACCATGTAATCAGAACTAAAACATGAATTTTGTAGGAAATATTACGGTGAGGATCCCAATTTGTACGATTTGTACATTTGGGCCATAAATTATGGAATTTTGCTAATTTCGTCGCAATGTATTCCTTCAATTTATTTAACTTATATACATCCCAGTACTTTTATAAACAATCTATGAACCTTTATTACCTTTCTATTAGGTCACACATCTTCCTGGGACATCGGTATCCATCGACGACACAACTAAACGTGAAACTATGAGGCGTAACTTATTCAATTATTACAAGGCCCTTAAGCTACCCGCTATTTATGAGGAGTTCTCATCTATTACCTTCCCGTGGTCCCTTTTGGGTGTATATGACTTGCAAGGATGTGTGGAACAATTCTTAAGGTGAATTAGATAGGTTTCGTGAAGAAAAATCTATGTTAGAAGTTTTGAAATGGATTGAGTTAACTCAAAGTTGACTTCTAGATAAACATGTTCTTTTTAAGTTTCATTACTTTTAGTAGGTCCGGAGCGTCATTTATGACTTATTCGAGTCTTTAGTTTGCTTCCCAAGGCATTCAGATGTGTTTTTCCTCCTTACTTGTTAATTGTGAAATTTGGGAAGTTTTAGGGGTATTTGGTAGAAAAATGAGTCTTAGCATTGCCGGATGGGTATTCCGAGTGAACGAGCAAGTTTGTAACATCATTTACACTCATGTAGCATATTTTATTTGTATCTGGGAGGTCTATGGTGAGTTTTGAGTATTGGATGGAGAGCTTGATGTTTATGTGACTTCTGCTACTGCTGGTGTAATTGTACCAGTGATGTTTCACTTGCATCTATGGAGCAACTTCTGCGATGATTTGGGTTCAGGTGCGAAGCCGCTTTTGTGAGGAAATTCCGCTGAAGTGTGTTGACACCCAATTTTGTCCCTCCCTTTCAATTATATATCATAAAATTAAACTTTTTCTTTTAACACCGCAAAATAATTGTAACAATAATAACACATACATATATAAATATGCATAATAAATAAGAAATTTAAATAATGGTGTTGCATGTATAAAACATTAAGCATTTCTTAAATATCGTATCCGCATTTGTTAATTTAATAATACTCAAAATGATTTTATAAATGTTATTTACAATTCAAATCCCATTTTTTCTTTTATTAAATAAAATACACCATTAATTTCTAGCCAAATAAAATCCCACCCAATATATCAGCCCAAACAAAATTAAACTCCTTAAAATCTGAAGCCCAAAAAAAAAAATATACCCTCCCTTTTGTTAATCCCACAGCCCAACTAAATCTTCAAGCCTTTTGTCCACCTCCCAAAGTCCAATCCTATTCCCATCTTCTTTAATCCCACAACCCTAAAATAAAACAATAAAAAAAGAGCATACAACCAGCGTCCAAACCCGTCGCCGCCGGCTTCACCACATCCACCGCGAATCTCGCCAAGAAATCTGGTATCCCATCGTTCTCGCTCTCTACCAGTACCATAAATCATCTCCTTTTGGTAAGAACTATCAAGAAACTCACCAAAATCTTCTGAAATCCCCCGAATCAAACTTGCCATATCAAACCTTACCAAAATCGAAGTCTCAAATTATGGTAAGATATCATACCGAAGACCTCTCCAAAATCAGTACCAAAAGCATAGCGAATATACCCAAAATCGCACTAAAATTCGTCTCAAACTTACCAAAAACCAGACCCTCGAAATCAGCCCTAAAAGTTGTCCTAAACTTATCATAAATCGAATCCTAACTAGGAACTATAAATACCAACGTTTGGACATGCAATATGGGGCATCAATCATCGAGAAAAACACCCACATCACCAGGGGTAGAGACAAGAAACCCTCTCCTTCTATTCAAATTTGCTTCCTCTCTTTTATTTCTCACAAATCAGTTACTAGAACTCTTTTAGATGATTCGAAGGTACGCTTGCCATCACCTCAGATTCGCCACACACAAAAGGTAAACTTCGTTTCCCACTTCGATTTTTTTGTTTGATTTACATTATATGGTACGTATGATGATTGTGCTTTGTTGAACGTGTTTGGTATGACGTAGTTTGTTACTAAATTAATTTGAAACATGTTCGATGAGCATTGTTTGGGCGCTTAAATGAGTTGGATTTTCCCTCGGTCCTTCATTTTTCTTGAAATTACTAGATATTGGTCTGACTTAAATTAAGTAGATTTCCTATGGCCATATTTCACTTGTGATTATTGAAATGGGTTTTAGTCCTGTTTGATATGTTGTTAAGATGTTAGACATATTAAATAGCATTAACCTACAGTAATATAGTTTATAATACGCTTAATATGTATTGTCATTTTCCATCTAGATTAAGTATGCGTGTCTGTGTATGAGTCAAATGCATTCTATTTGTGTTACACCCCGTATTTTCAAGGCAATGAGATGAGAACGTGCGTGAGAATTTGAGATTTGAATTTTGGAAAGAAAGAAAATTACTTTTTCTCAAGGAAAAATTCCGGAAAATTTGTGAAGGAAAAGGTTTATTAATGGGAATTTGATTCTCAAATTTTATATGTGAGACTTTTGGAATATATTGGATTTATGGATTTTTAAGTTCCGGATTTGGTCATGTGGGGCCCACGAAAAAAAATTACGGTTTTGTGGGGCCCACAATATTTTGAGATATTTTGGCCAATTATGGATTTTTGGGAGATGAAATAATTTTGGATCAATCGGAGGGTGACACGTGTCACCCCCACTTGTCTTGGAAGACTTGACCTGGACTTGATATTTTGGAGACAAGTGGAGGTGGGTCCCACTCCACTTGTCTTGCTACACATAGGCCATACACTTGTCTTGATCTCACACTTAGAGACATATAATATACACCTTGAGGGCTTGCAAGACTCAACACTTAGAATTATTTCAAAAGGCAAAATGTTTTCCCTTCTTGTTGGTGCTCTCGGCCAAAGGGCCACTTTGAGGACCAAAATTGTTCAATATTTGATGATAAATCCTCAAACTCAAGACTAAGCTCCCTAATGAAGTTCTAAGCCGAGATAAACCCTTAAACCCCAAGAACCATGATGGGTCGAGAATAGAGAGGGTGAAACCCTAAGTTTTATCAACTTTTTGGAAGTGAAATACAAAGTGAAGTTGTGTATAAGTTCATAGGGGTCACATATATGTGATTAGAACTTGAAGAAGTGGAGCGAAATGAAAACTGCGGACCATATACCCCCGGACTGTTATGGACGTTTTTGAGGTTTAAAATGAGGTAATGATTCTTATTCCTTCGCAGTAATTAGATATTACTTATTGTTATGTTTAAAGAATGAATTTATGTTAAGGAAGAAATAGAAAATAAGATGTGTATGTGATAGATATGGTGTTGAGGCCGAGACTTGCCATTTTGGCGTCTTAGAAGTGTTGGTCAGTTTTGTTGTTATTATCACGTATTGCATGTTATATAATGAAGGAAATATTGTTGTTGATAGATTGTATAACTTATATAAAATGTTGGAATGATAATTTGGATTAAAAGGAATTAAGGAAAAGGGCTCGGGAATGTTGTTGTTGTTGAGGGCCGAAAAACTGCCCAAGAATTGTTAGACGTGTTGTGTCATTTTGCGATTTGTTTTGATCGCTTTATATAGATTGTGGGGCAGAATTTTACACGTCCAGTTAGGCGTGTAATCCCCTTTGGTTAACTGCTGGTCGTGCCTTAAAAGTGGCGTGTTGGTTGAAGAATTCGGGCCTTGGAAAAGGTGGAAAAGTACATAGAAACAAAGGAAGTGCTGCCCAAATTTCCGTAGAATTAGAGGGCATTATTTGGTATAAGTCTTACACTAGTAAACTTGGAATTGATAGAAGTATTATTATAATTTTAGGTTGAGGTACTACGTGTAGCATAGTCTACTTGGCTTAAGGAATAGTCGATGAGGTTGAAGTACTTTGGAGCGTTTTGCTACTTGTCGTATTGGTTAGTCGTCACGAGGTATGTGAACTTCTTCCTTCTATCGACATGACTATCGTTGAAGTATACTTGCCTTGTTATTGGAGTATACAAGACTTGTTTCTTGAAGTATACTTGCCTTGTTATTTGGAGTATAGTTGACTTGTTTTCTTGAAGTATACTTGCCTTGATTTTGGAGTATACATGACTTATTCTTGAAGTATACTTGCCTTGTTATTTGGAGTATACACGACTTGTTTCTTGAAGTATACTTGCCTTGTTATAGGAAGTATTCATGTTATTGATTTTATGCTAAAGGCATGTCTAGAATATTCCTAAGTTTTTACCAAGTCTTATGGGGGATGTTGGTAAGAGTCGTTAGGAAGTATTGGAGTCGAGTTGACCTTGCTAATTTACTACACTAATGAGAATAGGTGTCAATCAAGCCATTGCAGTGTTAATGAAAATGTATCGATTAATCAATTATATTGAAATGAGTAGAATCTTCCATCTGCGTAGAAACTAAGATGAGACAAAATTGTATTATATTTTCTAGATCATGGCTCAATGGACAAGATCGTTATAAACAAGTATAACTTATTCACAGCTCATAAAAGTATTAATTTTGAAAGTACTTGAGACTTGGTTTCAAAAGTATAAATGACTTGAATTTTGAAAATGTGTAGTAACTTTATTTGAAAAGTATTTGTTACTTGATTTAAAGAGAATGAGTAACTTGATTTGAAAAATATTTGTTACTTGATTTAAAGAGAATAAGTGACTTGATTTAAAGACATAAGTTACTTGGTTTTAAAAGTGTAAGTTACTTGAGTTAAAAGAGTAAGTAACTTGGTTTTAATGGTGAAATAATTTTGGGTCCAACGCCCTGATACTTCATGAAATGATTCTTTTATAAAGAATAGATGTACATAGTACTTTGGGTTCGAATTCCCTAAAATTACATGACACGATAATGCCTTGACTTCATAAAAGGAAAGACATGATGATTAAAAAGGAATGATGTGATAGTACCTTAGTTTCATGAAAGTTGTTATACCAGCTTTATGGGAAGTGGTTATAATGGTTTTTTTATGGAAAGTCAAAAGATGGTTTAAAATGTCTTATGGTACACGAGATATTGATACCTAGGTTTGTCTAACTAATAGTTCATTCTATTTGTGCTAATGAGAGTCATAGATGGTTAAATTGTACATAGTTGCTTGTGATAGCTATAAGTGTACAGTTCTTGATATTTGGACCGTGTCCCTCACTGGAGGGCCGGCAACGTTATTGTATTGTTTACATGGACATGTCGACGGTGATGTTGTATTCCACGGGCATGCTTCTACTATTGTTCCATGGACATGCTTACACGATGAAGGATTTCGTGGGCGTGCGGCCATGATGCGGGTTCAATCACCGGATGATACTATTATTCCATGTACTAGCTCTCCATGAAGACATGTACCCGAGATGCAAGATTCCACGGGCATGTTATATATATTATACTTTGTACATGCTACAGTGATGAAGGATTCCACGGGCATGCTTCCACTATATTGTTCCATGGACATGCTTACACGATGAAGGATTACGTGGCGTGCGGCCGTGATGCGTTCAATCCGGATGATACTATTATTCCATGTACTAGCTTCCACGAAGACATGTACGAGACGCAAGATTCCACTGCATGTTATATATATTATACTTTGTGCACGCCGGTGATGAAAGGATTCCACGCACGCTTCGATACATGTTATATATACTACATTTTTGCATGCAAGCGGTGATGAAGGATTCCACGAGCACGCTTTGATATCATGCTTCGCACTCCATGATTAGAATTGCATAATGATTCTGAGGGCATGTGTCCCTGACTTTGACATGACTGGTTATATATTATACTTGTTACATGCTGACAGTGATGGTGTGTTCCACGAGCATGCTTCTGTGATATTATATTATGAGGGGAGGTGTCCCTGATTTTGACGTGACTTTCATATTAGAAAGAAGTACAGTGATACCAGGAACGGTTGGCTCTTGTTTTAGATGACACGGTAGGATCTGGTATTTGATTTTCATACTTGCCCCTATCATTATTTTGTATAGTTATGATCTTGTTTACTGTACTTTATTTCCGTTTCATACTTAGTACTTGTTATACCGACTTCTTCTGGGCCGTTCATGCCGTAGTTCAGGTACTCGATTGTGGATCCGCGAGCTTAGGATCCTTGTTCAGCATTTTGAGATGACTCTAATGTTTCGGAGTTCGTCATTATGGCTAGGTATATTCAGGGGTACGGCGGGGTCTTGTCCCGTCATAGTAATTGTCCAAACTCTTAGAGGTCTGTATTCATATGGGGGCTGGACTGGTGAGAGTTTTATTTACCTTGTTGTACGGTTGTAGGCCCATTCGGGCGTTATATATTATGGCAGGCTTATCGGCTTTGCCTTTGTTTAAAGAAAAAAAATGAGTGTTATTTATCTTCCGCAGTTTACTGGTGTTGTATGAATAGAAGGGTGTCCAGGTAGGGCACCAGTCGCGGGCCCGGAGTTCGGGGCGTGACAATTTGTTGGTATTTGTTCTGCCCCCTACATGACTCGCATTTACCCCTAATCTACCTTGTCCTACCGGGGAATCTGTCAGAACTGTCGTATATTGAGATGTGTTTCAAGGTATGTAAGGTACAGAGGCTATCAAGGCAGTATACTCTTGTATAACTCCGAATATATGTCATATATTATATCAGCCTTGTGTATTAATTGGATGTTTGAAAATGGGTATGTTTCATCCATGTGCTTTCGTTAATATGCAACCCTTTTGATTAAGTCTTATCCTTATTATACTGTTTGGACTTCTCTCGATTCTGGATCCCGTCCTTTCCTTCTAATTAATAGATTGATAATCTCACTTTTTTTACATTATATATATTTGGACATTTACTAATCCTTATCTTCTCTTCTCTTATTTTTACAAGAAATGCATCGGAGCAAAATGAAGAGACTCATCATTACGTTCATCGAGTGAAGACCACATCCACGTTCATCGTACTACGGTCTCAGAATTTCCAAACGGAATGGGGGTGAGATGACGTCGTCATCCATCCTAAACACTACATCAACTCCAATCCCATTCTTTCTTTGTCTATTTATCTATTTATTTATTTATCTGTTTATTTATTGTTGTTGTAGTTTTATTTGCTTTATTTTGTGATTAATAGGATACTAACTCTATTAGTTTTTGAATAGATTGGGAGGGTGGTCTTAAAATATGAATCCATCTTTATTTACTTATTTTAGGTTCATCACATAGGTCTAAATTTAGAGACAATTTAACCATTCTTTATCTATATTTTATATTATGTAACTAAGACATTATTTCTACTTAATTCATAACAAAATAAATTAATTTTCTCATAAACTCTTTTACTAATATTATGTCATTTTATTATTTAAACATTTTACACGTCCTGCCATACACATCAGCCAAAAAATCAAATTTTGTAAATACATATATACCTCTCTAATAAATCAAGTTTATATTTTTACAAAAAACAAAACATGTCACGCTACTTTATATTATAGGTGTTTAGCCGAATTTGAGCAGTCGGACAGGTAGCCTAGGGTTTTAGGTTGACCGATTCTGATCCGGTTCACTGGACCGTGGCCAACCTGTCCGGTTCGTTCACCGGATTCCGTGTCGGCCTGCGTATTCTCGTCTCACCTGGCCCACTGGCTTATATATATATATTTTTTTATTTCTAGTATTTATTTTCTATAATATAAACTAAATTCAATTTAAATATGTAATATAATAATATAATATATAATTTAGTTGTATATATTAAAATTGAAACTTTAAAGTTAACTTTTTATTTTATAGTTTATAACTTTATACTTTATAGTTTATAACTTTATATTGTAAATTTGTAATTATACTTTTATTAATTTATTAGATTAGTAGATATAAGTTAACCAATAAGTAATAACAGATTAACAACTAAATAGATAGTAAAATTAAAATTAATGATAAGATGTAAACTTTTGAACTTTCATAACGTTAATAAGAGTACATAATGAAGTAATAATAATTATGCATCCTTCTTGCAAGTTCTTCGTAATCTATAGGTTGATTGAATTGGTTATGCTCCATAGCCTCTAACCGAGTATTAATTCGATCCCGCCTCCGCCTCGTCTTCCAAAATATTGCCTATTTCTTCATCTTCCGAGAATTAACGTCTCCACATCCTTGATTTCTTCTCTCGATCCGATCCAATCCCTGCCGCACTAACACTTCTAATGTGCTTCCACCCAATGAGGGACGTGTGTCTCCTATTTGATCTCGTGCTTGGCTAAATGCACTTTCAGAAGCCACTGTTAAGATCGACACATTAAGAACATCCCGGGTCATCGCTGCAAGTACCGGGAATTGCCTTTTGTTATCCTGCCACCATTGTAAAGGGTCAAAACTTTTCTTGACTCATTGCTTTTGCAAATAAAATTGCATCTCATCGCAAGATCGGCTTGTGGTTGCTTGTGTTGTAAAAGTGTTCCATATGTCTAAAGATTCTTCTTCATCGTCATCAGCATTGAATCCTGCAGGTGTAGACACAGAAGCAGAACTAAAAGGAATATTAGTAGCAGAGTTGGTGTTATCATATAATGTAGCATAATATTCATATAATGTAGTTAAATTAGTATCAAGTTTACTTATGCAATCAAATGAAGATGGAGTTTCTGTTTCACCTATTTCCATATAAGTATATAAACTAAATATTAAATTATGACAATCTACTTTTTTAATAGAAGGATTTAAGATCGCATCAATACAATAAACATCGTGAATAGGAAAAAATATTTTTAAATTTTTCAAACATAATCAGAACTACATCTTTATATTTCACATTTGATTTTAAACCATAAAGTAAATATGAAATTTCCGCTATATGAGCTAAAGCATTACAAACTGTTGGGTAATAAGATCCTGAAAATTCAACAGTTGCAGTGTAAATTTTACGTAAATTTTTTAAAAGTTCACCAATTGATTTCCAATGTTCGCCGGTTAACATATACATCACGTTCTTACAATGCGCATTTGCAACATGTGTTATGGGGTCTTTATACTTATAACATTCTTTTAAAAATAAATAAGTATAATTCCACCGTGTAATAATCTCTTCTGGCATGAATTTAGGTCTCAAATTAAATTGTTTACATTTTTCTTTAAATTCTATAATTCTATTTTTCCTATTATTACCTGAATAACTCCAATGACTCTTTTGACAAGTTTTATTTGGTGAAAATAAATCAAGACCACTTTTAACAATTAAATTATAAATATGACAAACACAACGAACATGAAATATATCGGAAGTGGTGGTTGTACTTCCGCTTAAAAGATCTACATCAAGTATTATTAGATGCATTATCGAATGATACACAAAGTATTTTATTATAAAGATTATATTTTTGGGCATAAAAACAAATAGTTTCGCTTATATATTTTCCAAGATGACTTTGATCATCGCCATACGCAAAAAGCAATAATACATTTTTCCATTCTAAAATTTTCATCAATCCAATGACAAGTAATTGTTAAATAATCATAACTGCTCAACGATGTCCAATGTCCAAGTAAAACTAACGTGGCATGGAAGGTTAGCAAACAAATATTGCAAGAAAATAACATAATCATTATGAAGTCTAAAAATATCGGCTCTAGTAGTACTACGAGGAACACCTTTAAAAAAGGATTATATACTCTTTGAATATATGTAATTAAATATGAAGAAGCAAAGAAAAAGGTAAACAACCTCCGACAATCATTTTTGCTAATTCAACGCGATCTTTTTGGATCGCATTTAGCCACCCCGCTTAATGGATTAAGTTGTTGTTGATCGGGTTCTAAATCGAGACAAAGATCCCATCATGCCGTATGATCGTGTTTTATATGTCTACCTATAGTGCGTTCCGCCACCACCCCCGCCTTATGTTTATAAGTTCTCCCACAAATATTACATTTAACTCTATCAGCACCCACAACTTTATCATAAAAGAGCCACACTTTACTCCTTTTTTTTCTTGCTACTGGTCCTAGTAAAGGAGGTCTACGACTACGACTACGACTACCACTAGCAGCACTAACATCGATGTAGGAACACTAGTAGGTGTAGGAGGTTCTTGTTCTTGTTCTTCAAGTTCATCAATATCATCTAATTGAGCGTTATCATATTCATTATCTTCATTCCAAAATCTTCTTGCATTTGATCATAATCTATATTTTGATTAGATGATGAAGAACCTACATATTTTTACCCTTGAACTAGATTTACAGTACGATCCGACACAATTCCCCTTAGTAAAGACATTATAAAATATTTAAATAATCAACAAATAAATATGACAATTTAATAAAATAATTAGAGAATGAAACGAGTGTACCAAACTTCGGGATTCAGAATTCAATTGAAACTCGAAGCTCGAAGTCTTGCGTCTTGCTACTTTGAATTTGAAAACTAATAATAATAATAACTTGAAAATTGATAATAAAGATGATTAAGAGAGTATGAGAAATTGAGAAATTGAGAATAAGAGAATTGAGAGAAATGTTGTGTGATAAAAATGAAGAAAATGTAGAGAATTTATAGATTTTTAAAGGGTAAAAATGTAATTAAAAAAAATAAATAAACAAACAAAAAAAAAAGATAAAAGCACAACTGGCCGAAATGACCGCTGCAAGCCCCCGCCTCCCAAGTCCAACGGTAATACCGTTTGGGCAAAACATTTTAATTTTTTTTTGTTACCGGCCCTCGGCTAACCCATAATGGAACCGTTTTTTCACGCCTAACTGGCCCGCCTTACTGGTTTTTTCATAACGTGCGGGTTGGGTTGAGGCCAATCCAACCCCAACCCAGATGCCACTTACCGTCCGGCCGGCCCGGTTACACGGTCAACTGGTCGGTCGGTCAACCCGAATTTGAGACAGTATACTTTATATTATTCAAATGTGTCTCTTCTTTCATACTATGCTAATGATATATATTTTTATATATTTTAAATAATGTCTACTTCTACCTTATATGCATTCTTATAGGATAAGTCTTATAAGTCCTTTATATTTTTTATATACTTACCACATCTTTTACTTAAATATTTTCAAACACGCATTTTTAGCGTAATAATTAAACCTAAGTTTGACCGGACAATCGCAATTTAGTGGATCCTAAAGGATGCATAATTTCTTCCCTTTAGGATAATAAAGAACCCTTAATCAGAATTTCATTAAAGTTTCGCGGACCATTAAATGGGGTTAATGTTGACTTAATTAGTTAGCATTTAGGTGTCCTAATTCACCCAAATAATTAGGTGGCGACTCCCTTAACAATTTACATTTTATTTTGGGGGGATAACCATTTCATCGCGCATTCAAGCCCGAGAGTTCAAAATCGGGTGCGACAGCATGACGACTCCACTGAGGATGTTAGGTTTTTAACCATAACAAACTTAGGTTAATTATTGTTTTATTTTTTTATTATTATTTGCTTAACTGCTTCTTTTGCATTGGTTATAATTACTTGTTTTATTATCTTTGCCTAGATTGTTTTCCTTTACATATGAATATTTTATTGTTGTAACTGCTAATTCTTTCCCGATACTGGCATTTCGTTCATATTTCTTCCACTCTAGAAAATTCACACTATCACACGCTCACGCGCACCCGCAAATTTCTTTCAAAATACCCAAATTTTAGGAGAGTTGGCGCTTGCGCGGAGTTAGATCGGTTCGTCTGATCAGCCGCGTAGCCTTCTCACTCGAGTTGTCCGCTCGGGAACATTGCGTCTAGTAAATCCAAATCTTAGAAACTTAGGATAGAGCTATACCACCCTTTATTTTAAGGCATGCATGCATTTACCTTAGGTGGGTCAATCATTGGCATTGACACCACAATTAGAAAGACACCAAATTGGTCAAAGGGTTTTCATGACCCCGCGGCCCAACAACATATTATGTGTTGCATAATCATGATAAATGAAACCAAGCCTAAATTCGAAATGCCGAAGTTGGAAAATGCATATTCATTTTTTATATTATTTATTTTTAGATGGAACCTGTCCCTCAGATCAGAATGGTGAGTGGGATTCCGAGTAAATTGAGGATGTGGTGGTCAAAATTCGACTTGGGTAGTTAGATGGAAATCAGAAGGAGGTTGGGGTGCCTCATCTCATTATTCGACATCTCTCCCGATCAGTATTTTGTCAGAGCATTGACCCAATTTTAGGACCCAGACCGAGTCGTATTCAAATTCAGGGATTTTGAGATGACCCCCACCTTAGAAGAAGTCAGCTATTTGGCATATCATGACAGAAAACTAGTTATTCCGCACGGCCAGTCTGGAAAAAAGCTCTTCCGTTACTTGGGTTTGAAGAATACCAGAGAGTTGCGGTGTTTCGAAAATAATTAGGTTTCTCTAGACTACCTTTATGAGAGATATGGTTGCCGAGACGGGTACAAATTATTTAAGAAAGAGTTTTGTTGCACTGCGGACCATTGGAGAGTTAGGCGTCCTATGGCATTTGTTATGGCTTTCCTAGGGACTCTTTTATTTCCACTTGAGCATGGAAGGATTAGTACGTGCATATATTTAGTAGTTAGAGCAGTGTTTGACGGAGTCGGTGACAAATGACTTACTTTGACGCCCATGATCTTGGCAGAACTATTTAGAGCCTTGAACAGATGCAAAAGGGGTGAGTCAAGCTTCTTTGAAGGTTGTAATCTTATCTTACAGATGTGGCGATGAGAGCATTCTATCGCTCAAATATGATCGATGTATGCCACATACAGACAATAAGATCTCCACCTTCTACGAAAGAACAAAGCGTTATGTGTCACCATCAAGACATAGGATCGTACAGTACTTAGCATCTCGCATGAGCAAATGATTCAATGGAAGTATCTGTTTCTTCATATCGTCAAGAAAGTATACTTGAGACATAAGGGACTTTATTACATCAGACTTATAGGTCTAAAGGGACTCCAACCATATGCTTTGTTACGTGTGCTCCGACAGTTTGGCCATACGCAAGTAATTCTTCTCAGAGCTGACATGAGAGCCTCTGAAATCCAGTGCGGACCGGACTTCATCATTCCCGAAGCCAAGCAGATTCTTTATGAATGAGACCATATTGATCAAGTATAAGTTGGTAAGGACCAAGCAAGGGTCGCCCCTGAGTATCAAGCATGGTTTCTAGGAGATCACGACAGCACATAATTTAGTTCAGAGGGGGAGCAAGGCATTGAAGACATTAGCGCAAAGAATAGGATAAAGGATCGTCAACTCAAAGATAAGGTCATCACTCCGGACATGTGGGTTCTGATGCAGGATGCAGTGCAGTACTTGGAACATGCAGGGGCTCTACCTAGAAATACCTAAGCTTCACCATCACATCGGCAACATAGTTATAGGCATTTAGTTTGAGATTTTCATTGTTTTTCTTATAAGTATTATTGCAATAAATTTTAGCTTTATTTCCAATAAAGGCATTTCAATACAATGACTTGGGCACATCTAACATGACTTTGCATATATGACGCTTAGGCCTACCTCTGGCATAATAGAGGCCCCTTGCATATTAGGACGCTCGTTAATGTGTATCTACTCTATTTTGAAGCTTCATTGTATGCCCTTATATGTTCTTATATTTATGTAGATCCTAACATATATTTCATAAAAGGATTTTGCTTTATTACTCCCCTACTCGACTGGTTTGTGTTGGCAAGCACTGGCTGAACACCCATATTTCACAAGATCCAAAGCACGAGCAACAAAAATGAATGATTCAGGGATAAACAAACAGGATGGTTTGGGACTCATTGCCATTCAACGAGAGGAACTAGAAACGTCAGAAAGGGGGAATGCCACATCTTCTGATGAATACCTCACTCAAGTACTGCAACAAATGGCAGGCATGCAAGCCGAAATGGATCAACTCCGAGACATCACTAAGCTATCCATAAGCATCAATGCACAACTACCCACACTTCCACATTCGCCGTCTTTTCGACGCCCTCCCCAACACCTCGTAAATAACCCGCATCACACCAATCCACAACACGACAACACACCTCCTCCCAACCCACAAACCCCAAATGACCCAAACCCATACATGCCTCAACCCCAGATTATACAAACCGCCCCGACCACCCTAAACAACCAACCTGCACAAATGACATACCACAACAAACAATATGGATCACCTATATATGTGACCCAAGCCCCACATATCAACACACACATACCAATACCTTCCCCGGAGTTTGTTCAATATGAAGAGATGGAGAAAAGAACAAGAGCCAGGACAGATGAAAACATGGCCAGAGAAATCCACGATTTGAAGGAAGCCTTTAAGAGCCTTCAAGTGAACAAGGGTCATGAAGGATTAGAGTACGAGGACTTGTGCATGCATCCCGACGTCGAGCTGCCCGTCGGATATAAAGTACCAAAGTTTGACGTGTTTGATGGCAATGGTAATCCTCGTGCACATTTGAGGTCCTACTGCGACAAGTTAGTAGGTGTGGTAAAGGGATCAGTCGATCATCATGAAGTTGTTTATTAGGAGCTTGACTGGAGAAGACTTGGACTGGTACACTAGCCAGGATCCAATAAAATGGCGTAGTTGAGGTGCGATGGCACAAGACTTTATGGACAGATTCAGATTTAATACTGACAACGTCCTGGATAGGTTCTACCTCATGAAATTGGAGAAAAAGTCGACAGAGACTTTTAGTGAATATGCGATGAGGTAGAGGTCTGAAGCAGCGAAGGTTCAGCCGCCAATAACGGAAAGTGAAATGACAACACTATTTGTACAATCCGTGAAGGACGCCACGTACTATGAGAGGTTGATCAGCGTCATTGGACGTAATTTTTCTGAAGTAGTAAATATGGGAGATTTTATGGAAGAAGGTATTAAAACAGGTAGAATCACGAACCTGTCCGTTTTGCAAGCGACAAGCAAAGCAATACAATCAGAATCAGTCGGAGGAATGAATAAGAAGAAAAAGGAGGGGGCGGCCCCTATCATGATGGTACTACAACACAAAACGAATCAAACCCCAACATACCAACCCCAAACATACCAAGCACCTACGTACCAAAGTCCGACGTTCCAAACCCCTTACTATGATCACTTTAGCCAAAATCCTCCCTCATACTATCATCATTCACCCGTCTCATACCTTGTCCACACCACCTAACCAATATACAATCCACCACGGGCATTCACCCACGCAAATCCCTCATAATACCGACCAACATACCCGCCCCCACAACAATATCACCCACAAAATACACCTAGACCCCGAGCCAACACCGAGAAGAAGCCCAAAAAACCATACACCCCATTGGCCGAACCATACTCCCAACTATATGAGAGACTGAGAGCCGCTGATTTTATACAGCCGATCCCAGGGCGATCTCCCAATCCTCTCCCACCATGGCATGACGAGAATAAGCGTTGTGCATACCATTTTGGAGCCTCCAGACATGACACAAACAACTGTTATACTTTGAAAAACAGAATTGAGGAACTAATCAAAGACGGAGCAATTCAGTTGAAAGAGCTTTCCCCTAATGTCAACAACAATCCCTTGCCAATTCACGGTGATGCTGGTGTACACATGATTGCCCTCGATGATGAGTATGATATGAAGGGTACTATTGCGCCAGTTAAAGGGAAGGAGACAGTGAGATCTTCAGCCCACATCGCTCCTGTGATTACATCCCAGGTTAGAGCGCCGGTGGAAGTAGAGGTGAGCCGTCAAGGACCCCTAATGCCAGTTTTAGTACCAGGTTGGAGTCATTTGATCAAGCAATAGAGCAAAGGTAAACAGAAACAAGTGGTAGAAGTTGCTGCGGCAGGGGCGACGAGGTCCGGACGACGTTGCATGCCTGTAGAAGTATCTCAGAAGGCGCCCCAGAAAAGGACCGTGACCGAGTCAGAAGTAGAGGAATTTTGGAGAAGAATGCCTATGAAGGACTATTCCATTGTAGAACAGTTGAGTAAAACACCAGCACAGATTTCTCTATTGTCATTATTGATGAATTTTGTGAACCATCGGATCTCTTTATGGAAGTTCTAAAAGAGGCTCATGTGCCGGCCGAGAATGCTGATGAAAACTTCTCAATATTAGTTGGGCAGATTAAAGAGGTGCAGAAGATAACTTTTCATGACGGTGAGTTACCTCTTGAGGGTTGGGGACACAATAAGGCGTTAAACATAACAGTCAGATGTGCGAATAAGTTTATCTCTCGAGTCATGATTGACGGAGGTTCAGTTGTTAATGAATGCCAGTTGGGAACTCTTCGGACTTTAGGAGTCGACGTTGGGGAACTCCGTGAAAGTTACATGAGGGTGAAAGATTTCGATGGGACCCTGAGGGGCGTCACAGGAGAGACTGACTTGACACTACAGATTGGACCCGCGGAATTCGTGATAGAGTTTCAGGTATTGGACATATCCACATGCTACAACTTACTACTTGGAAGGCCTTGGATCCACATGGTCGGAGCCATCCCTTCCACCTTGCATCAAGTCTTAAAATTCATCTGAACCATCATGAAATCGTGGTTGAGGGCGACAAGGACAACACTACTATCGCCAAAGGGGCGATTCCAGTCATCGAGAGTATGAAAAGGTTAGATAGGTCTGTTTACCATATGAACAAGATCGTGGATGTTAGCAAGGCTGAACGAATGCGACTACCCCGCACTCCTAAAATGGTGGCCCAAGAGATGCTGAGAAATGGTTTCGAACCTGGTCGAGGACTTGGACCAAAATTAGAAGGGATCACAGAGCCAGTTCACCTGCCAGAGAAGAAGGACATCTTTGGCCTCGGATATCAGCCCACTGCCAAGGAGATATTGTTATCCAATCGCAGAAGGCAGGATGAGTTTCCTTTACTAAGACATGTTCCGCCCCTAAATTTATCATTTGTCAAAGCATACACTACTCATCTACCAGAAGAGGAGGATGCAGATGATCTCGCGGAGGGACTTCAGGGCCTTTTCATTATTGAAGAGGAAGCAGAGTGTTATGCGACTTTGGAAGACTGCACAGATTACCAGACCATCTGGAGTGCAGAGTCAGGACATGTCTTGAACAACTGGACATGTACCCCAACCTTGTTTTTTCAAAAATCTTGGTAGAATTAATATTAGTTGTTTTTGAATAATCTAATTCAGATTTTAATCTGAATTGTAGAAACACATTTTCATGAGCATTATTTCCATTTTTGAAGTTTTAATAACGAGTTATGTTTTAATCAACGTTCCTTGTTTCTTTTCTTTCAGCATAGAAAATAATATACTTGTCGATAATGAAAATGTGACATGTCATGAAACAAGCAAACAAAATCAAAACCACGAAAGTAATCTAATAAAACCCGAAGGAAGTTTTCCATTAATAGAGTTGACCGAAGAGTTAGAACAGTTCGAAGATAAACCAAAACCAAATCTGGACGAAACGGAAACAATGAATTTAGGAGATGATGAAGTTGTTAAAGAGACGAGGATCAGCGTCCACTTGAATGCCGTACAGAAAAAAGATTTGTTGGTCCTATTGAAGTAGTATGTTGACATATTCGCTTGGTCTTACGATGATATACCAGGTGTAAGCAAGGACATTGTTTCTCATAAGTTGCCCATTGAACCATCCTGCCATCCAGTGAAGTAGAAATCGAGGAAAATCAAGTCGGATCATAGTTTGAAAGTTAAGGATGAGATCTCTAAACAATTAGACGCAAAGGTTATTCGGGTAGCAAGGTACCCTACTTGGTTAGCCAATATTGTGCCAGTAACAAAGAAGGATTGAAAGATTTGAGTTTGTGTCGACTACAGAGATCTCAACAAGGCAAGCCCTAAATATGATTTTCCTCTTCCGAACATCCACATACTCATCAACAATTGTGTGAAGCATGAGTTGCAGTCATTTGTCGATTGTTTCACCGGTTACCATCAGATCTTAATGAACGAAGAAGATGCAGAGAAGACCGCATTCACCACTCCGTGGGAGGTATATTATTATCGAGTCATGCCGTTTGGACTTAAAAATGCAGGTGCCACTTACATGAGAGCCATGACTACCATTTTTCATGATATGATCCATAAGGAGATCGAAGTCTATGAAATGCGCATTCGGCGTTCCAGCGGGAAAATTATTGGGTTTCATCTTGAGCTGAAGGGGCATAGAGCTGGATCCTTCGAAGATAAAGACCATTCAGGGATTACCTCCTCCGAAAAGTCGCAAAGAGGTGATGAGTTTTCTCGGTTGCTTGAATTATATCAGCAGGTTCATAGCACAATCAACAGTGATATGCGAACCAATAATCAAGTTACTAAAGAAAGACGCTGCTACTAAGTGGACGACGGAATGCCAACAAGCTTTTGACAGAATCAAAGAGTATCTGTCAAATCCACCGGTCTTTGTGCCTCCAGAATCCGGGAGGCATTTGCTGTTGTACATATCCGTGATGGAAGATGCATTTGGATGCGTGTTGGGACAACATGATGAGACAAGAAAGAAAGAACAAGTTATATACTACTTGAAGAAGTTCACGCCTTATGAAGCTCGTTACACATTGCTGGAACGCACCTGCTGCGCCTTGACTTGGGTTGCACAGAAATTCAGGAACTATTTATCCGCACACACCACCTACCTTATTTTTAGGATGGACCCGCTCAAGTACATCTTCCAAAAGTCCATGCCTACTGGAAACTCGCAAAATGGCAGATTCTTTTAAGTGAGTTCGATATCATATACGTCACCCAAAAGGTCGTCAAGGGGCAGGCGTTAGCAGATCATCTTGCGGAAAATCCCATAGACAAGGAATATACACCTCTATGGACCTACTTTCCAGACGAAGAAGCAATATTTGTAGGAGAAGACATCTCAGAAGAGTACCCAGGGTGGAGAATGTTCTTCGATGGGGCCGCGAATTTCAGGGGAGTAAGTATCAGAGTAGTTTTGGTATCAGAAACAGGACAACACTATCCGATATCAGCAAAACTCAGATTCCCGTGCACCAATAATATGGCAGAATATGAGGCTTGCATACTAGGACTCCGAATGGCTATCGATATGAACATACAGGAATTGCTGGTCATTGGAGATTCAGACTTGTTGATTCACCAAGTGCAAGGTGAATGGGCCACCAAGAATATGAAGATACTTCCTTACCTACACTGCGTGAGAGAATTGTGCAAAAGGTTTGTGGAGATAGAGTTCATGCATACTCCAAGAGCTCAAAATGAGTTTGCAGATGCTTTAGCCACTTTGTCCTCCATGATTCAGCATCCAGATAAGAATTATATTGATCCGATCAAAGTGAATGTGCTAGAGCAGCCAGCCTATTATTCTCAGATAGATGAAGAATCGGGTAGCAAACCTTGGTATCACGACATTAAGATGTATCTCAAGACAGGTGAGTACCTGGAAGGCACAACCAACATACAAAAGAAGACACTTCGGAGGTTAGCAAACCATTTCTTCCTGAACGACGAGGTCCTTTATCGGAGAACTCCAGATTTGGGTTTGTTAAGATGTGTTGACACCCAAGAAGTAAACAAATTTGTAGAAGAGATACACGGGGGTATGTGCGGGCCCCATATGAATGGCTTCACGCTAGCAAAGAAAATACTACGAGGAGGTTACTTCTGGATGACGATGGAAACAGATTGCATCCATTTTGTGCGAAAGTGTCATCAATGCCAGATCCATGGCGATTTGATCAATGTGCCTCCGAATGAGCTCAATGTCACGAGTTCTCCATGGCCATTTGCAACTTGGGGTATGGATGCCATCGGTCCTATTGAACCAGCAACGTCAAACGGACACAGGTTTATCCTAGTGGAAATTGATTACTTTACAAAGTTGGTAGAAGCATCATCGTATAAATCTGTGACCAAGAAGGTAGTAGTGGATTTTGTTCGCAACAACATCATCTGTCGATTTGGAATTCCAGAGTCAATCATAACCGATAACGGATCCAACCTCAATAGCGTTCTGATAAAGGAAACATGTGAGAAGTTCAGGATTACCCATCGCAATTCTACTCCATGTCGACCACAAATGAATGGAGCAGTCGAAGTGGCCAACAATAACATCAAGAGGATACTGAGGAAAATGATCGATAACTACAAGCATTGGCATGAAAATTTACCTTTCGCCCTCTTAGGTTACCGTACCACAATTCGGACCTCCACAGGAGCAACACCATATCTCTTGGTTTATGGAACAGAAGTTGTGTTGCCAGCTGAAGTAGAAATACCATCCTTAAGAATCATCCAGGAAGCCGAACTAGACGAAGCAAAATGGGTACATAATCGGTATGAACAACTGATGCTTATTGATAAGAAACGAATGAATGCAGTCTGTCATGGACAACTTTACCAGAACAGAATGGCCAGATCTTTCAATAAGAAGGTACGATCAAGAGTATTTCAACCAGGACAGCTGGTGCTGAACGTGTATTTCCAAATCAAAGCGAAGCGAAAGGAAATTTCGCACCCAATTGGCAAGGGCCTTACACGGTTCACCGAGTACTTACATGAGGGGCCTTGATCTTAGCTGAAATGGATGGCGAAGTGTGGCCGAGAGCTATCAACGCAGATACAGTAAAGAGATACTACATTTAGAATGTTCTATTTTTCATGTAATTTCTCTTTATTTGTAATCGGAACTACGTGTGACCTGATTCCCTTGGTGGATACGTAGGTGGCCATATCGGCATCAGTCCCACCTTTAGAAATTTTTAACTTTACTCATTCTTATTTGTAACGAACTACGTTCGACCTGATTCCCTTGGCAGATACGTAGGCGGCCTACATCGGCCTTGGTCACACCATTATGAAATCTTCTTTTTCTCATTTTGCTTTTTTAGTGAGTTGTACTCAGTCTTGTCATACAGAAGAGACAAATGGAAGACATATATCAGACTCAGTTTCATCAGTCAGAAATCGGGACAATTTTTAGAGGCTTCTCCACGGAAAGACACCGACAAATATGATTCCATATGCTTGAAAGATCGGCATAAACTGGGACAATTTTAAGGGTTTTACTACAAAAGGACATCAATGGACATGGTTAATTTATGCAAAGGGTTCCATGTCCCGAAACTGGGACAAATTTTAAAGAGTTTCACTGCAAATGAGCACCGAGAATATGGGAGAATATACCGCCAATTTTGGATAAGGATGTTCGCTTTGTTTCACAACATGTCACTATTCAAAGATCGACATAATTTCCTACTAGTATATATGAGTATATTCTCCCAAAATAGAATATTTTCAACAAATGTTTTGACTGAGACTTAAAATCAGATAGGGGTTACATGTCCAGACAAGACAACGCGTGCAAGTATCAAGAGCCAACACAAATAGGCCGACCCCTCCCCGAACTCACAATTTTTCTTTGAGTGAATTTTGCAGGACATCAGGAACAAGGATAACAACAACATTCCAATACAACAGATTCACTTACAAAGTCAAGCTGCAACAAGTCTACATCAAATACATCTCGCAAAAAACCACATCCTCTTTACTCAGGCTACATCATTTACACTTTAATTATTTCATCTAGTTTTGATTATGCATGAATTACAACACAACTCCACATATAGAGATGGGAATAATTTTATCTACACCTTAGGAGACATCATTTGCATTCCGTCCATACAAGACGATAACTCCCACACAAGACGATAACTCCCATTCCGTCCATACAAGACGATAACGTCCACACAAGGCATCATTTGCATTCCGTCCATACAAGACGATAACGCCCACAGTAGGCGTCATTTGCATTCCGTCCATACAAGGCGGTAACGTCTACACAAGGCATCATTTGCATTCCGTCCATACAAGACGGTAACGCCCACTCAAAGAGTTATTTGCATTTTATCCATACAAAATGGTAACGCCCACACAAGGCGTCATTTGCATTCCGTCCATACAAGATGATAACATCCACACAAGGCGTCATTTGCATTTTGTCCATATAAGATGATAACGCCCACACAAGGCAGCATTTGCATTCCGTCTATACAAGGCGGTAACGTCCATACAAGGCGTCATTTGCATTCCGTTCATACGAGATGTCATTTGCATAACATCCATACAAGACGTCATTTTGCATTCCGTCCATACAAGACGTCATTTGCATAACGTCCATACAAGACGTTATTTGCATAACGTCCATACAAGACGTCATTTGCATAACGTTCATACAAGACCGTAACGTCCATACAAGGCGTCATTTTGCATTCCGTCCATACAAGACGGTAACACTCACACAAGACGTCATTTGCATTCCGTCCATACAAGGCGGTAACACCCACACAAGACGTCATTTGCATTTCATCTATACAAGACGATAACGCCTACATAAGGCGACATTTGTATTCCGTCCATACAAGACGGCAACGTCCATACAAGACGTCATTTACATTCCATCCATACAAGGCGGTAACGTCCATACAAGACATCATTTGCATAACGTCCATACAAGACGTCATTTGCATCCATCCATACAAGGCGGTAACGTCCATACAAGACGGCATTTGCATAACGTCTATACAAGGCGGTAACGCCCACACAAGACATCATTCGTATTTCATCCATACAAGACGATAACGCCCACACAAGGCGTCATTTGTATTTCGTTCATACAAGGCGGTAACGCCCACACAAGGCGTCATTTGCATTCCATCTATATAAGACGGTAACTGATGCGCGATTTATGCACACACTAACGCAAGTGCACGTGTCGTGTCAAGTAATATAGTCTTAGAAGATCGAGTTATCGTCCTCAGGGATTAGTGTTCAATTCTCAAATTCTATTCTATGGTATTTATTTGGTGACCGATGATTAATAGGTTGTTTATAACTATAATTAAGAATGCTAACTAGACTAATTGGGTTTAATTCAATTATGGTGGAAATAGGGCTTCCAAATCTCCTCAACTATCCGCTTATCTTACTTGTTAATGCAATTAATTATGATTCTTCTTCTATTTTGAGATAGCAGGTTAACTAAGTCGTTTTATACTCCTGTTAAGGTAATATAAACACTCAACCCCAATATAGAACCCTTCTACCTTTCGGTGATAAGATTGACTATAAAGGAGGATTAAGAGCAATAACCTATTAATACTACACAAGTATCGGGGTACTTTCGTCCACGATTTAACCTATGTTTATTCAACTACAGCATATTCACAATTTCCCCTTTCGGCTTTCGATTAAAAATCATAAGAATTATGATAATTAGTGATCAAGTAATTACCAAGTATTCAGGACAAATATTGAATAAATCTCAATAACAAGAAGAAGAACCAAAAACATGCATTAATTCATAAGAATAAGGTTCAAGTGAATTGACATGGAAATCCCTAGATTAAGTTAGTTCCTAGCCATAGACATGACAAGAACTAAATTAAAATCCAACATAAACTACAAAGAAAATAAAACAAGAACAAGAAATTACTAAGAAGAGGTCTCCAATCTTGATCTCCAAAGTTGTGCAAATTGGCAAGGATGGGAACCTTTAATTCTGACCTAAAGGCTGCCTTTTATAGCCTCAAAACGTTTTTCCAGGTTTTCCTTTAGGCCTTGGCACATTCCCATTCGAATATTTGAAATTCCCGGCTTGGCCGCGATGCATCAGCCATGGCGCGAAACTCTGCGACTCAGTAAATTGGGCGCGCGGCACTCGACTCTGGCTGGAGGCGCGCGCCTCGCTATTCGTGCGGTTCGCCAACTTTCTCGCTTTTGAGCTCGGAACCTTTGTTTACGCCTCTTTTGCTCCTTTTCCGCCAATGAGCCACTTTAAACCAATATGACTCAAAAGAAAGAAAATGTATCCTAAGACGACACGTATTTGTACAAAAATGGGCAAAAGACTAACTAAAAATGACTCAAAAGGTGTATATAAAATACACCGATCAAACACCCCCAAACTTAACATTTGCTCGCCCTCGAGCAAATATCAAAAGAAAGAATTAAAGACAAGAGAAGGAAGAAAAATAGACTGACTCAAAGACACTGATCACTTTGCTGCATCATTGTTACTTAGAAAAGCATGAAGGTTAGCAGAATAATATGCAGGAACATATAGCATGAATTTTTAGCATTCTAAACACATTAAGTTAGATATTTCGTAAATTCACATTTAATCATGCTTAATGAAAGTAAAAATACCTAACTATGCATGTCAATTTCAAAATCCTATGGCATGTTTACTTGCTATTCTCCACTAATCATAGATACACATGTAAGAGATCTTCAGGGTTTTTCAGGGTTGTAATGTAGGTTTAGAAATGGGTAGGAAAAAGTAGGCATTTAGGCTCATTTTATGTACCATAAGCTCTTTTGCGTTCAATTCTTCCCTTTTCTTTTGATTTCTTCTTTCTTCACTTCATACCTATCTCTCATCTCTTTTATTTTGAGAGAATGAAGTGTATTATGAATAACAAGCACCCCTAAACTTAGGCTTTTGCCTATTTATTATTACTTTTTCACTGGGGTGCATCAAAATTGTTCACTCTTTTTTAACACTTTCTATTTCAATCACTAAGAAATTTCACTTATGGCACAAGTGTGGAAATATAGGGTGTCAAAGAAAAAGTCTACTTTTTAGGCTCAAAGGGGCTAACTAGGGATATTTTTGAATGTCAGGGATAGGCAAAAGTGGTAAGAAAGGGCTAACAAAGAATTGCATGAGTCATCTCCCTAACATGCATATCCTAACTATTTCGCCTCAAATAGCAAGCAAGCGTACACATAGTTTTAATCATAGACAATGCACAAGTCAAGCAAGATACCCCAAATAATCTGATTTCATGAATTTTTGGCATATCTAACCTAAGTGTCTAGATGGTTGCTTCTAATTCCATTACATTATTCAACTTTACTTCACTATGCGTTTCTAGTAACTACATCATGCATGATCTTTAAAAAAAAATTATGACTCAAAAATACTTAAAACAAATCAAAAAGACTCAAAATTACTAAGACAATAAGACACCCCCCAAACTTAAATCACACATTGTCCCCAATGTGTGCAAGACTCAAAAAGATAACAAAAATAAAAGAAAACAGGACAACTTACAAACTTGGTTTAAAGTGGTGGTGGTGGCGGCGGATAATTCATGGACCACTGGTTGAACAAGGAACTCATATCATCAAATCTCTGGTGCAACTGCTCCATTATGGGCACTGGAGGTTCAAATTCTGGGGGTTGATGTTGGCTGCTTCCTACCTCATGTTGAGCCTCTGTCTCAGGCTCATATTCATTCATGATCGCTTCTGCTGCTGCTGGTGGTGGTGCTGGTCTCCTTCTTTGTCTTCTTCTTTGGAGGAGTGGATGCAGGAAGGAATGCACTAGCCCATATGACACAGGAGGTTGGACTTTCTCATATGTATCAGTGGGTAGGGTTGGGACCCCATGTCTGGAGCATAAGCTGCTAATAAGTGAGTCATGTCCCAACCCACCTGTCGTTACCAACCTGCTGGTTTCTCCAATGTTTTGCAATATTTCCTTCCCAACGTCAATCGTCCTCCCTGACATGATTCCATATATCATTTTTATTCTATCTGTTGGCACTCTGGTGAAGTGCATCGATGGAATTAAGCGGGCACTGACGAAATATAACCAACCCTTGGCTGTTTTGTTGAACTGACATCTGCTCAGTCCTCTTGATCCATTTCTTGTAATTTCATACTCAGCCCCAGGGTAGCTTACTGTGCTTGCGACGACATCACAGTCAATGTTGTTGGTGTCTCTAGACCAAGTTCTGAAATAGCTCTGATCGTCGCCTCTTTCTTTAACATCGGTTGTATTTAATAGCACATTTACCACTTCTGTCGTCACAGGCACATACCGTCCCCTCACAAAGCATCTATCATCCACCCTCTCCGGAAAGTTAGCATAAAATTCTCTCACAATTACTGTGTTCATCGGTGCTATTCTTTCCGGGTTAACAAATCTCTTCCACCCCATGACCTCTATCATTGCCCGAATAGGCTCATAGGTATCTCCCTCCTCAAATGACTCCCTTTGGTACTCCATTCCTCTTTCAGGGATCAAGGGTCTAGTACTAAGTTTTTGGTATCTATCCTCAGCTTTTTGGCTGACAAACCTAGTAGAGTCATATTGAGGGACAGAAGTGGATGTGGAAGCTCTTCTCTTCTTGGAAGACATTTTTAGATAACTTGGCAGCGTTTCCTTTGTTCAACGATATTACTCAACACTATCAATCAACAATCAGCAGCTACAACACTTATCAACCCCCACACTTCACTCAAAAAGCTCCTGCACAACACCCCACACTCACTTCGTATAATCTTCCGCTAAATTTCACACCCAACTTCAACACACCACACACCTTCCTCCAATAAAGCACCTTCTCACCTATTACCTCCCCTGTTTGTATTGAAGATTTCAAGAAAATTGATAAAGGTTACCTTGGACGGTGTTCCTCAAGATTCTCTTGTTCCTAATGATGTTTTGAGGCAATGGAATGAGGGTTGTTATTTAGTATGGTTAAGGGTTTAAGGAATTTAAGAACTTTGGTTGTGATTGGGTTTAGTTTGTGGAAGATTTTTAGGTAAAGGGTAAATTTCGTGGGTTTTGGAGAGATGGAAGGTTTGGGTTTTGATTTGGAGTGAGGAATATCAGATTTAGGGCTCCCTTAAATTTTAGAATTTTCATCGCGGCGCCCAAACTTCTGCAATCCTCTGAACTTCCAGTATACGGCGTGACCTTCGTAACTTTTACGGACTTTTGGCATCGCGGCCTGCTATCAGCCGCAGTCACTGAATCTTCGCGCTTCACGATCTTTCTAGCGCGCCACTGCTCTGGCGCCCTGTACTGAGCCGATTTTCTTTTGGTTTCTTTTTAGTTTTCGTCCTCCAAACTCTTGGCTCTGCACCTGTCATTACAACATATAAACAATACCCTCTGTGAGACTGTTCTAAGTAAAAAAACTAAAAAAAACTAAATTGCATTAATTTGAATAAAATAACCTTGGGTTGCCTCCCAAGTAGCGCTGTCTTTAACGTCTTTTAGCCGGACGCAGGTTCCTTACTCACGAGGCATGGGGTAAATTAACCCCACAACCTATCCACTTCATCAACATTTTCCGCTTTCTCCTTCTGTTTTTCTTTTTTTCTTTTTTTTCAAGAGGAGGTTCAGTATCACTTACCTGTTTTGGCGGGCTTATCTCCCTTGTTGTGGCTTGCGCTGGCTCAAACGAAGTTCTGACAGTGCTAATTGCAAAGCACTTGCTCATGACTGGGGGTTCAATAATGTGTTTGAACACTTTGAACACCATCTCTTCACTTTCCACTCTAAGTGTCAGCTCACCCTTCTCTACGTCAATTAGGGCTCTCCCTGTTGCCAAGAACGGTCTTCCCAATATGATGGGGATCTCCTCATCTTCCTCCATATCAAGGATGAGGAAGTCCGCAGGAAAGAAGAATTTTCCCACCTTAACTAGGACATCTTCAATCTTTCCCCTGGGATGCACCACCGTCCTATTTGCTAACTGCAAGCTCACAGTGGTTGGTTTGGCTTCACCTAACTCCAACCTTTTAAAAACAGACAAAGGCATAAGATTTATGCTAGCCCCCAAGTCACAAAGGGCCCTATTACATGTTACCGCCTTGGTATGCGATGCAGTGTGAAGCTCCCTGGATCCTTGAGTTTAGGGGGCAATTTCTTCTGCAAGATGGCACTGCATTCCTCTGTCAGTGCCACCAGCTCATACTCTGCCAACTTTTTCTTCTTTACAAGAATTTCCTTCATGAATTTAAATTAAGTAGGCATTTGCTCCAATGCCTCAATGAACGGAATATTGATGTGTAACTTTCTGAATATCTCCAAGAACTTGGACAATTGCTTATCAACCACTTTCTTTTGCAATCTTTGCGGGAAAGGAAACCTCTCAGTGTACTCCTTCACTGGGACTGTTGGAGCTTTCTCTAATATCGGGCGATCTTCAGCAACCCTCTCCCTCTCTGCATCTACTTCTTGTTCCACCACAGGCTGGGGTGTAAGCTGTTCTAACTATTTTCCACTCCTCAGCTGCACCGCTTGGCACTGTTTTCTGGGGTTTATCTCTGTATTGCTAGGCAAAGTGCCCTGTGGCCTGTTGTTTGACATCTTCGCTAGTTTTCCCACCTGTGTCTCCAAATTCCTGATAGAGGATCTAGTCTCTGCCATGAACTGGGTCTGTGAGTTGGTGAGTGTCAACAGGGCTGCTCTCAACTCATCTGACTTCTCTTGTTGAGCAGGAGTACTGAATTGTTGTGAAGATGAGGCCTGAGTGAATGGTTGTTGATTTTGGTACTGGCCTCGAAATTGGTTTTGTTGTCCTGGATCCCCTCTCCATGAAAAGTTAGGGTGATTCCTCCACCCTGGATTATAGGTATTCGAATAGGGGTTGTTCTGGGGCCTTTGATAATTCCCTACTGCTTGGCACTCTGGTTGCTCGATCGAGATGTTGTTAGGATCAGCTGATGGGCACCTATCAAAGGTATGTGGACGTCCACACATTTCACAACTCAATGGCATTTGTACTGCATTTACAGACACTGTATTTTGTTGCAGTTGCTTGGTCAGGAGAGCAACTTGTGCATTTAATGCTGTGATGGCATCAATCTTATGGACTCCTATTGCTCTTCTGACACTCACCCCTCTGTCCTCTGTTACATGATTATTGGTGGCCATGTCTTCCAATAAATCATGAGCTTCGTGTGCTGTTTTTCTCATGAAAGTTCCACCTGCGGCTGCGTCAATAATCGTTCTGGGGGTCTGATGCGCGATTTAATGCACACACTTAAACGCAAGTGCACGTTGTCGAGTCAAGTAATATAGTTTTCGAAGACCAAGTTATCGTCCTCAGGGATTAGTGCTCAATTACCAACTTCTATTATTTGTTATCTATTTGGTGACCGAATATTGATTTGTTGTTTATGACTAATAATTATAAAACTAATTAACTATGTTGTTTACTTCAGTGATGATGGAAATAGGGGTTCCAAATCTCCTCAACTATCCGCTTATATTACTTATTAATGCAATTAATTATGATTCTTCTTCTATTGGAGATAGCAGGTTTACTAATCCGTTTTATACTCCCGTTAAGGCTATATAAACACTCAATCCCAGTACAGCACCTTTCTACCTTTCGGTGATAAGGTTGACTCTAGAGGAGGATTAAGAACAAAAACCCTATTAATGCTACACAAGTAATTGAGGTATTTTCATCCCCAATTCGACCTATGTCTACCCAACTACAGCATAGTCACAACCTCCCCTTTCGGATTTCGGTTAGAAATCATATAAGTAATGATAATTAATGATCAAGTAATTACCAAGCAATCAAATCATCTATTGGATAAATCTCAACAATAAGAAGAACAACCATAAACATGCATTAATTCATAAAATAAGGTTCAAGTGAATTGACATGGAAAGCCCTATATTATAATTAGTTCCTAGCCATAGACATGACAAGAACTAATTCAATATCCAACATAAAACTGAAAATAAAGTAAAAGAAAGAAAAGAAATTACTAAATAATGGTCTCCAATCTTGAACTCCAAGATGTGTTGTGAATTGGCAAGAAAGGTAACCCTTAATTCTGACCTAGGGTTCTCTTTTTATAGCCTCCAAACCGACATTAAAGTTTTCCTTCAGGCCTGGCCCATAATTCGTTCAAAACCCTGATATTTCCCGCGTCGACGTCGCGCTCAGAATCAGCCAGCGCGGGAAGTTCTGCAACTCTCGATGATTAGCGCATGGCACTGCGGCTCTTGTCTAGGCGCGCGTACTGGAACTCTGCAAGCCGACTATTAGGCGCCGGGCTGACCGACTGCTGTTTGGGCGCGCTGCGCTGGCGTGTCGTGCTGGTTCGCCATTTTCTCGCATTTCGAGCTATGGAACCTCCGTTTTTGCCCTATTTTCGCTCCTTTTCCGCCAAAGAGCCACTTTAACCAATTTGACTCAAAAGAAAGAAAATATATCCTAAGACGACACATATTTGTACAAAAAGGGACAAAAGACTCACTAAAAATGACTCAAAAAGTGTATATAAAATACACTGATCAAATACCCCCAAACTTAACCTTTGCTCGCCCTCGAGCAAAGATTAAAAGAAAGAAATAAAGACACAAAGAAAAAGAAAATAGAAAGACTCAACGACATTGATCACTTTGCTGTATTGATGTTATTTAGAAAAACATGAAGGTTACCAGAATAATATGCAGGAACATATAGCATGCAATTTTAGCATTTTAAACACATTAAGCTAGATATTTTGCAAACTCATTCTAATCATGCTTAATGGAAATAAGAATACTGAATTATGCATGTCAATTTCAAAATTCCTATGGCATGTTTACTTTATATTCTCCACTAATCATGTCTATGCATCTAAGAGATCTTCAGGACTTTTCAGGGTTGTAATGTAGGCTTAGGCATGGGTAGGTAAAAATAGGCATTTAGGCTCATTTTGTGTACCATAAGCTCTTTAGCTTTTCAATTTTTCCCTTTTCTTTTGATTTCCTTTCTTCACTTCATATCTATCTTTCCCCTCTTTTGTTTTGAGAGAGTGAAGTGTATTATAAATCACAGGCACCCCCAAACTTAGGCTTTTGCCTATTTCTTATTACTTTTTTATTGGGGTGCATCAAACTTGTTCACTCTTTTTGTCTTTTTTTTTAACACTTTCTATTCCAACCATTTCACATTTTTACTTATGGCACAAATGTGGGAATATAGGGTGTCAAAGAAAAAGTTTCATGTTTAGGCTCAACGGGGCTGACTAGGGATATTTTTAATGTCCGGGATAGAAAAGAGTGGTAAGAATTGGCTAACAAAGAAATGTCTGAGTCATCTCCCTAACATGCATATCCTAACTATTTCGCCTCAAATAGCAAACAATCATACACATAGGTTTTAATCATTTAACAATGCACAATTCAAGCAAGAAATCCCAAATAGACAGATTTCATAAGTTTTTGGCATATCTAACCTAAGTGTTCAGATAGTTGCTTCTAATTCCATCACATTATTCCACCTTACTTCACTAGGTGTTTATAGTAACTACAACATGCATGATCTTTGACAAAAAAGTATGACTCAAAAAGAAAAAAAATTATGACTCAAAAATATACAAAACAATTCAAAAGACTCAAACATACTACAACAATAAGACACAAATAAGACACCCCCCCAAACTTAAATCACACATTGTCCCCAATGTGTGTAAGACTCAAAGACAATAAAAGAAACAGGACACTTACAGACTTGGTTTAAAGTGGTGGCGGTGTCGGTGGATAATGCATTGAATCCCGTGAGAGGGGAGGGGCTCAGGATTTTTGATTTGGAGAAAGGGTCGTCGGATTAGGGCGTCGTCCAAATATTCAGATTTTCCGTCGCGGCGCCGCGGCCCTGCAACTGGCGCCGCGGCACCCAAAGTACTGCGCTCTTCTGGACTTTCTGCGCCGCGGCGCTCAAACTTCTGAACTCTTCTGATCTTTTGGCGCGCGCTGCCTGGCGCCAGGCTACTGCGATTTTTCCAAAATCTGGCTTATCTTCAGTTTCCGCCCTCCAAGTTCTTGGCCTTGCACCTGTCATCACAACACATAACACTACCTCTGTGAGACTGTTCTAAGTAAAGACTAATTGCATTAAAGTAAATAAATTGAAATACCTTGGGTTGCCTCCCAATTAGCGTTGTCTTTAACGTCTTTTAGTCGAACGCAAGTTCCTTATCATTTTAGGGTGAGAGAGGTTACTAAGTTCATATATTCCATTTCATTGATCAAATAGGGTTTTAACCTCTGTCCGTTTACCTTGAATGAGGCTCCCTCTCTCCCTTTTATTTCAACTGCACCATATGGGAATACTCTTACCACCGTGTATGGTCCTTTCCAACGCGATTTTAACTTGCCTGGAAACAATTTTAACCTTGAGTTGAATAAAAGCACTTGTTGTCCTTCTTGGAAGTCTTTTGGTATCAACCTCTTGTCGTGCCATACTTTCGTTCGTTCCTTGTAGATCTTTGCATTCTCATAGGCGTTGTGCCTGAATTCATCCAACTCGCTCAGCTATAGTAGCCTCTTCTGCCCTGCTGCTTTGGCATCCATGTTTAGCTTCCTCATTGCCCAATACGCTCTATGTTCCAACTCTACTGGCAAATGACATGCCTTACCAAAAACTAACTTATATGGTGACATTCCTATTGGTGTTTTGAATGTCGTTCTGTATGCCCACAAGGCCGTCGTCGGTTTGATAGACCAATCCTTCCTTGAGCCATTCACCGTCTTTTCCAATATGCTCTTCACTTCCCTATTTGACACTTCTGCTTGCCCATTCACTTGAGGGTGGTAGGCAGTTGTGGTGCGGTGGTAGACTCCATATCGGGAAAGCAATTAATTCAGCTGCTTGTTGCAAAAGTGACTTCCTTCGTCACTGATGATGGCCCTCGGAGTGCTGAACCTTGTGAAAATATTCTTTTGAAGGAATCTTTGAACAGTCTTACTGTCGTTTTCTTTTGTGGCTACTGCTTCTACCCATTTGGACACATAGTCCACTGCCAGAAGGATATATTGATTTCCAAAGGACGGCGGGAATGGACCCATAAAATCGACTCCCCACACATCAAATAGTTCCACTTCCAATATTCCTTGCGAAGGCATTTCATTTCGTCTTGAAATGTTCCCTGTTCTCTGACAACTATCACATCTCTTCACAAATGCATGGGCATCCTTAAAAAGTGTTGGCCAATAAAACCCGCTTTGCAGTACCTTTGCCGCTGTTCTTGATGCCCCAAAGTGTCCACCACATGGTAGGGTATGACAATGAGTGAGAATCTGATGCATCTCCTCCTCTGGTATACATCGCCTGATGATTTGATCGGCACAGTGTTTGTATAACATTGGCTCCTCCCAATAGTAGTGTTTTACTTCGGAGTAAAACCTCTTCACTTGATGTCTTGTCAATCCTGGGGGTATTACCCTAGCTGCAAGAAAATTAACAAAATCAACGTACCAAGGTAAATTAAAATCCGCACTTACCTGAAATAGTTGCTCATCTGGGAAGTGGTCATTTATCTGCACATCCTTGGTGTTTCTGCTCTCTGTGTTCTCAAGCCTTGACAAGTGGTCTGCTATTGAATTCTCTGTCCCCTTCTTGTCACGAATCTCCACGTCGAATTCTTGTAGTAGTAAGACCCATCGAATGAGGCGAGGTTTTGTATCCTTCTTTGTCATCAAGTACTTTATGGCAGAATGGTCAGTGTATACTATCACCTTATTTCCAATCAAGTATGGCCTGAATTTCTCAAATGCATACACTATTGCTAGCAATTCTTTTTCTGTAGTCGCGTAATTTAACTGTGCGTCATTCAGAGTTTTACTAGCATAGTAAATGGATCTAAATACCTTGTCGATTCTTTGTCCAAGCACTGCTCCCACTGCATAATCACTTGCATCGCACATCAGTTCAAATGGGAGCTCCCAGTTTGGTGCAATGACTATGGGTGCTGAAATAAGCTTCTCCTTGAGTGTCTGAAAAGCGGTCAAGCATTCCTTATTGAATTCAAAAGCAACCCCCGTCATTAGCAAGGTGGAAAGGGGCTTTGAAACCTTTGAAAAAACCTTGATGAATCTTCTATAGAAACCCGCATGCCCAAGGAAACTTCTGACTCCTTTTGTTGATACTGGAGGTGGTAGATTTTCGATTACTGAAATCTTTGCTTTGTCTACCTCAATACCTTGGTTTGATATTTTGTGTCCCAGGACAATCCCTTCTGTTACCATGAAATGACACTTCTCCCAGTTTAGCACAATGTTAGATTCTTCACATCGATTTAACACTGCTTCCAAGTGCCTCAAACATTCGTCGAACGATGCCCCAAAGACCGAAAAATCATCCATAAAAATCTCTAGAGTCCTCTCCACCATGTCTGAGAAAATTGCCATCATACACCTCTGAAAGGTCGCAGGTGCATTGCAAAGCCCGAATAGCATCCTTCTGAATGCAAATGTACCAAAAGGGCAGGTGAATGTCGTCTTTTCCTGGTCTTCTGGCGCTATCGCAATCTGGTGATACCCTGAGTAGCCATCCAAAAAGCAGTAGTAGTTGTTCCCTGCAAGTCTATCCAACATCTGATCTAGAAATGGCAACGGGAAGTGGTCTTTTCTGGTTGCCTTGTTCAACTTGCGATAGTCAATGCAGATTCTCCATCCAGTAACTGTTCTAGAAGGAATGAGTTCGTTCCTTTCGTTGGTCACTACTGTCATACCACCCTTTTTGGGTACCACTTGTACTGGACTCACCCATGCGCTATCAGATATAGGATAAATTACTCCAGCATCGAGCCATTTCAGAATTTCCTTTCTGACTACCTCTTTCATGTTTGGGTTTAGTCGCCTTTGTGCCTCAATGGATGGTCTTCTCTCCTCATCTAGCCAGATCTTATGCATTACTGTTGACGGACTTATCCCTTTTATGTCTGCTAATGTCCACCCAATGGCCCGCCATGAGCCCTCAATACTCTCGTGACTTATCGGTCTCATCGTGGATAGGTGGCATGAAATGATCACTGGTAAGGATTGATCTTCACCTAGATATTGGTATTGTAAATGATTGGGTAGGATTTTTAACTCTGACTCTGGATCCTTCTCTGTGGATGGTATTGATCTTTCTGGCATCTGCCCAAGCTCTTCATATCTCCTCCTATCCCATTTCTCGTACGAATTCATCCAATTTGCATACTCCATCAGCCCTGGGTCGTTTCCACTGCCATCATCCCATCTGGTCAGTAATTCTTCAAGCGTATCATCATTTTTGAACCTTTTTGCCGACACTGCGTCTTCGATAATATCAATGGCCGAACAGTTATCACTGGCATCTGGAAAAGTTGTTGCCCAAAAAACATTGAAAATCACCTCTTCTTCTTCCACCCGAAGTTTCAACTCCCCTTTGTGAACATCGATGAAAGCTTGTCCTGTGGCTAAGAAGGGTCTTCCAAGTATGATGGGGATTATGTCGTTATCTTTTATGTCTAAGATAACGAAATCAGCGGGAAAGATGAACTTGTCCACCTTTACCAACACATCCTCGACGACTCCTATAGGATAGACTATGGAGCGGTCAGCTAACTGCAAAGTGATATTTGTGGGCTTGACTTCTCCCGTTCCAAGTTTGCAAAAAACTAGATAGGGCATCAAATTTATGCCTGCCCCCAGATCGCACAGCGCTTTCTGACATTCGAACTTTCCAATAGTGCATGGGATGGTGAAGCTCCCTGGATCTTATAACTTCTGAGGTAGTGTTCTCTGTAGGATGGAACTACATTCTTCAGTCAACACCGCTGTTTCGTAGTCCTCTATCCTCCTCTTTTTGCTAAGAATTTCCTTCATGAACTTTACATAGCTTGGCATCTGCTCTAGTGTTTCAGCAAACGGGATATTGAGCTGCAATTATTTGAGAATTTCCACAAATTTAGAGAATTTCTTGTCAAGAGCACATGTTTTTAGCCTCTGGGGATATGGTATCCTTACCTGGGGTGCGTTAGCGACTTTCTACCAATTTTTCATTGGTTACGGCGCGCGGCCACTGGCTGCTGCGAACTTTCCATCTCCACTGATTAGGCATTCTTCAGGTCAATCGCCTGACATTGTGCTTCCATATTTCCTCCCATATGTGCAGATTGTTTTTCTTGCATTTCGCTGTTCAACATGACCGCGAGTTGTCCTATTTGCGTTTCCAACTTCTTCAAGGACACTCTCATTTCGTCCATGAACTGAGTTTGGTACCTAGTCCAACTGAGTATGGTCGTTCGTAACTCCTCCCTCTTTTCTTGTGGGGTTGGGGATTTATCATATTGATAGTAGTAATCCATGTCTTCAGGATCCCTGAGATGAATCAAAACCAACAACGGATCACGGCGCACTGGGTTTTACAAAATAAAAAATAAAAAGTAACAACTAAAAACAAAAATAAAACCAAATTAGAAATTAAGAATAGATAAAATTGATATTGAACTACGCCAATCCCCGGCAACAGCGCCAAAAACTTGATGCGCGATTTAATGCACACACTTAAACGCAAGTGCACGTTGTCGAGTCAAGTAATATAGTCTTTGAAGACCGAGTTATTGTCCTCAGGGATTAGTGCTCAATTACCAACTTCTATTCTTTGTTATCTATTTGGTGATCGAATATTGATTTGTTGTTTATGACTAATAATTATAAAACTAATTAACTATGTTGTTTACTTCAGTGATGATGGAAATAGGGCTTCCAAATCTCCTCAACTATCCGCTTATATTACTTATTAATGCAATTAATTATGATTCTTCTTCTATTGGAGATAGCAGGTTTACTAATCCGTTTTATACTCCCGTTAAGGCTATATAAACACTCAACCCCAGTACAAGACCTTTCTACCTTTCGGTGATAAGGTTGACTCTAGAGGAGGATTAAGAACAAAAACCCTATTAATGCTACACAAGTAATTGAGGTATTTTCATCCTCAATTCGACCTATGTCTACCCAACTACAGCATAGTCACAACCTCCCCTTTCGGATTTCGGTTAGAAATCATATAAGTAATGATAATTAATGATCAAGTAATTACCAAGCAATCAAATCATCTATTGGATAAATCTCAACAATAAGAAGAACAACCATAAACATGCATTAATTCATAAAATAAGGTTCAGGTGAATTGACATGGAAAGCCCTATATTAGAATTAGTTCCAAGCCATAGACATGACAAGAACTAATTCAATATCCAACATAAAACTGAAAATAAAGTAAAAGAAAGAAAAGAAATTACTAAAGAATGGTCTCCAATCTTGAACTCCAAGATGTGTTGTGAATTGGCAAGAAGGGAACCCTTAATTCTGACCTAGGGTTCTCTTTTTATAGCCTCCAAACCGACATTAAGGTTTTCCTTCAGGCCTGGCCCATAATTCGTTCAAAACCCTGATTTTTCCCGCGTCGGCGCGCGGTCCTGCTACTGGCGCCGCGGCGCCGGAAGTTCTGCAACTCTCTGATGATTAGGCGACGCGGCGCTGCAACTCTGTTGTCTAGGCGCGCGTACTGGAACTTCGCAAGCTTCGACTATTGGCGCGCGCGCTGGCAGATGTACGTGGTTCGCCATTTTCTCGCATTTCGAGCTCTGGAACCTCCGTTTTTGCCCTTTTTTCGCTCCTTTTCCGCTAAAGAGCCACTTTAACCAATTTGACTCAAAAGAAAGAAAATATATCCTAATACGACACGTATTTGTACAAAAAGAGACAAAAGACTCACTAAAAATGACTCAAAAAGTGTATATAAAATACACTGATCATGGTCCCGCTTAACCCATTGTAGAAAATATGGACCAAATTCCACAACTCAATGCTGTGATGTGGACACTTTCTTTGCAAATCTTTGAATCTCTCCCAAGCTTCATAGAGTGACTCTCCATCAGCTTGATAAAAATTATTCAACTCCCATCTCAGCTTAGCGGCTTTGCACGGTGGAAAGAACTTTGCTAAAAATTTACGTGCTACTCTTTGCCGTATGAATATCGAATCTGTTGGCAAGGAATTCAACCAAACTTTCGCTCTATCCCTGAGTGAGAAGGGAAAGAGCCTCAATCGTACGGTGTCATCAGTAACGCCATTGTACTTGAAGGTTGCACACAATTCCAAGAAATTCGCTATGTGCATGTGAGGATCTTCCGATGGCAACCCTCCGAACTGAACAGTATTCTGAACCATACTCAGGATCGCAGACTTGATTTCAAAATTATTTGCTCCTATTACTGGGAGTCTGATGCAAGTTTGTGCCTCATTCACCCTTGGCAGCACATAATCTCCCAAGCTTCTCTCAGCTTGGACCTGGACCCTCTCTTCTACATCTATCGGCAATCTCCGGGGCATCCTTTGGTTAGGTTGATGATCACCTAACCCTTCGTTCATCTCATTGTTGTTTTGTAAGCCTCTCATCTCTATTAAGGCCGAAACTCGTTGGTTTCTCCTGTTCTGTTTGCAAGTCTTTTCAATTTCTGGGTTGAAGGGAACAAGTGTGTCTGCTCCTCTTCTCCTTCGCATAAACTAGATGCATGCAACAGATCAAAATAAACAAACGGATCACGGCACACTGGTTTTCACAAAATAAAAAAAATAGTAATAAATAAAAACAAAAATAAAAACAAAATTAGAAATTAAGAATAGGTAAAATGATATTGAACTACGTCAATCCCCGGCAACGGTGCCAAAAACTTGATGCGCGATTTATCCACACACTAACGCAAGTGCACGTGTCGTGTCAAGTAATATAGTCTTAGAAGACCGAGTTATCGTCCTCAGGGATTAATGTTCAATTCTCAAATTCTATTCTATGGTATCTATTTGGTGACCGATGATTAATAGGCTGTTTATAACTATAATTAAGAATGCTAACTAGACTAATTGGTTTTAATTCAATTATGGTGGAAATAGGGCTTCCAAATCTCCTCAACTATCCGCTTATCTTACTTGTTAATGCAATTAATTATGATTCTTCTTCTATTTTGAGATAGCAGGTTAACTAAGCCGTTTTATACTCCTGTTAAGGTAATATAAATACTCAAGCCCAATATAGAACCCTTCTACCTTTCGGTGATAAGATTGACTATAAAGGAGGATTAAGAGCAATAACCTATTAATATTACACAAGTATCGGGGTACTTTCGTCCACGATTTAACCTATGTTTATTCAACTACAGCATATTCACAATCTCCCCTTTTGGCTTTCGATTAGAAATCATAAGAATTATGATAATTAGTGATCAAGTAATTACCAAGCATTCAGGACAAATATTGAATAAATCTCAATAACAAGAAGAAGAACCAAAAACATGCATTAATTCATAAGAATAAGGTTCAAGTGAATTGACATGGAAAGCCCTAGATTAAGTTAGTTCCTAGCCATAGACATGACAAGAACTAAATTAAAATCCAACATAAACTACAAAGAAAATAAAACAAGAACAAGAAATTACTAAGAAGAGGCCTCCAATCTTGATCTCCAAAGTTGTGCAAATTGGAAAGTGTGGTAACCTTTAATTCTGACCTAAAGGCTGCCTTTTATAGCCTCAAAACGTTTTTCCAGGTTTTCCTTTAGGCCTTGGCCCATTCCCATTCGAATATTTCAGAATTCCCGCAGTGCCGCGCCATGCCAGCCGCGCACAAACTTTGCGACTCAGTAAATTGGGCGCGGCCTCGACTTCTGGTTTGGGCGCCATGGCCGCCTCTTCGTGCGGTCGTCAACTTTCTCGCTTTTCGAACTCTGGAACCTCTATTTCTCCCCTTTTTTTGCTCCTTTTCCGCCAATGAGCCACTTTAAACCAATATGACTCAAAAGAAAGAAAATCTATCCTAAGACGACACGTATTTGTACAAAAATGGGCAAAAGACTAACTAAAAATGACTCAAAAGGTGTATATAAAATACACCGATCAGTAACGCCCACACAAGGCGTCATTTGCATAATGTTCATACAAGATGTCATTTGTATTCCTTCTATACAAGACAATAACGTCCATACAAGACGTTATTTGCATAAACGTCCATACAAGACGTCATTTGCATAATGTCCATACAATACGTCATTTGCATTTCATCCATATAAGACGACACACCATCACATCATTTCATTACATAGTATATACGATTTGACTACAACCACAACACAAAATTCACATTCTTGCATTGTTTTGTTTTGACAGTTATGAACTAATGCTTTTATCTTAGCTTCAGTCTACAGGAACTTTAACAAACTGCAAAAGCTGGAGCACAACGTGGACCTACCTCTTACGGCGAACTGAGACAATTTGTTGGGGAGCCAGACTTCCCAACAAAAGGCAAAAGCGGCCCTGAATGTCGATTTACTCTCTCCCAACATACTACAATACCAATAACCCCAGTGTCATCATAATTTGACACTGGTACAAAATTTTAAATCTGTGTCAGCCTTGCCTTTAATTTTAAACATCAATAACCCAATGTCATCATAATCCGATACTGGGACAAATTTGAATCAGCGTCAGTCTTACCTTTAATCTTCAACATCAATAACCCGGTGTTATCATGATCTGACACGAGGACAAATTTTGAATCGGCGTCAGCAGTGCTTTCAATTTTCTGGCATCAGAAATCCCGATTTCTTTTTTAAACTTCGTTTGCCCAAGCTTTTCCTAATCTTTGACAAATCAGGACAAAATTGGCTATAAGTCAACGTCTTTGTCTGAAGGCTCTTTCATCCTCTCCATACAAAGAGGGACAACTGTTGACACCCAATTTTGTCTCTCCCTTTCAATTATTTATCATAAAATTAAACTTTTTCTTTTAACACCGCAAAATAATTGTAACAATAATAACACATACATATATAAATATGCATAATAAATAAGAAATTTAAATAATGGTGTCGCATGTATAAAATATTAAGCATTCCTTAAATACCGTATCCGCATTTGTTGATTTAATAATACTCAAAATAATTTTATAAATGTTATTTACAATTCAAACCCCATTTTTTCTTTTATTAAAATAAAATGCACCCTTAATTTCTACCCAAATAAAATCTCACCCAATATATCAGCCCAAACAAAATTAGACTCCTTAAAACCTGAAGCCCCAAAAAAAAATATACCCTCCCTTTTGTTAATCCCACAACCAAACTAAATCTTCAAGCCTTTTTTCCACCTCTCAAAGCCCAATCCTATTCCCATCTTCTTTAATCCCACAACCCTAAAATAAAACAACAAAAAAAAAGAGCATACAACCAGCATCCAAACCCGTCGTCGCCGGCTTCACCACACCCACAGCGAATCTCGCCAAGAAATCTGGTATCCCATCGTTCTCGCTCCCTACCCGTACCATAAATCATCTCCTTTTGGTAAGAACTATCAAGAAACTCACCAAAATCTTCTGAAATCCCCCGAATCAAACTTGTCATATCAAACCTTACCAAAATTGAAGTCTAAAATTATGGTAAGATATCATACCCAAGACCTCTCCAAAATAAGTACCAAAAGCATAGAGAATATACCCAAAATCGCACTAAAATTCGTCTCAAACTTACCAAAAACCAGACCCTCTAAATCAGCCCTGAAAGTTGTCCTAAACTTACCATAAATCGAAGTCTAACTAGGAACTATAATTACCAACGTTTGGACATGCAATAGGGGGCATCAATTATCGAGAAAAACACCCACATCACCGGGGGTAGAGACAAGAAACCCTCTCCTTCTAGTCGATTTTGCTTCCTCTTTTTTCTTTATCGCAAATCAGTTACTAGAACTCTTTTCGACGATTCAAAGGTACGCTTGCCGTCACCTCAGATTCGCCACACACAAAAGGTAAACTTCATTTCCCACTTCGATTTTTTTGTTTTTGATTTACATTATATGGTACGTATGATGATTGTGCTTTGTTGAACGTGTTTGGTATGACGTAGTTTGTTACTAAATTAATTTTAAACACGTTCGATGAGCATTGTTTGGGCGCTGAAATGAGTTAGATTTTCCCTCGGTCCTTCAAGTTTCTTGAAATTACAATATATTGGTCTGACTTAAATTAAGTAAATTTTTCCTATGGCCAGCTTTCACTTGTGATTATTGAAATGGGTTTTAGACTTGGTTGATATGTTGTTAAGATGTTAGACATATTAAATAACATTAATCTACAGTAATATAGTTTATAATACGCTTAATATGTATTGTCATTTTCCCATCTAGATTAAGTATGTGTGTCTGTGTATGAGTCCAATGCATTCTATTTGTTGGTATTTGTTCTGCCCCCTACATGACTCGCATTTACCCCTAATCTAACCTTGTCCTCCCGGGGAATCTGTGAGAATTGTCGTATATTAAGATGTGTTTCAAGGTATATAAGGTACAAAGGCTATCAAGGCAGTATACTCTTGTATAACTCCGAATATATGTCATATATCTAGAATGCTTTGTGTATATCAGCCTTGTGTATTAATTGGATGTTTGAAAATGGGTATGTTTCATCCATGTGCTTTCGTTAATATGCAGCCCGTTTTGATTAAGTCTTATCCTTATTATACTGTTTGGACTTCTCTCGATTCTGGCTCCCGTCCTTTCCTTCTAATTAATAGATTGATAATCTCTCTTTTTTTATATTATATATATTTGGACATTTACTAATTATTATCTTTTCTTCTCTTATTTTTACATGAAATGCATCGGAGCAAAATGAAGAGTCTCATCACGAGACTCATCATTACGTTCATCGAGTGAAGACCACATCCACATTCATCGTACTCCGGTCTCAGAATTTCCAAACGGAATGGGGGTGAGATGACGTCGTCATCCATCCTAAACACTACATCAACTCCAATCCCATTCTTTCTTTGTCTATTTATCTATTTATTTATTTATCTGTTTATTTATTGTTGTTGTAGTTTTATTTGCTTTATTTTGTGATTAATAGGATACTAACTCTATTAGTTTTTTAATAGATTGGGAGGGTGGTCTTAAAATATGAATCCATCTTTATTTACTTATTTTAGGTTCATCACATAGGTCTAAATTTAGAGACAATTACCATTCTTTATCTATATTTTATATTATGTAACTACGACATTATTTCTACTTTGAAATTAATTTTCTCATAAACTCTTTTACTAATGTTATGTCGTTTTCTTATTTAAACATTTTACACGTCCTGCCATATACATTAGCCAAAAAATCAAATTTTATAAATACATATATACCTCTCTAATAAATCAAGTTTATATTTTTACAAAAAAAAAAAAAAACATGTCACACTACTTTATATTATTCAAATGTGTCTCTTCTTTCATACTATGCTAATGATATATATTTTTATATATTTTAAATAATGTCTGCTTCTACCTTATATGCATTCTTATAGGATAAGTCTTATAAGTCCTTTATATTTTTTATATACTTACAGCATCTTTTACTTAAATATGTTCAAACACGCATTTTTAGCGTAATAATTAAACATAAGTTTGACCGGACAATCGCAAGTTAGCGGATCCTAAAGGATGCCTAATTCCTTCCCTTTAGGATAATAAAGAACCCTTAATTATAATTTTATTAAAGTTTTGCAGACCATTAAATGGAGTTAATGTTGACTTAATTAGTTAGCACTTAAGTGTCCTAATTCACCCAAATAATTAGGTGGTGACTCCCTTAATATTTTATATTTTATTTTTGGGGGATAACCATTCCATCGCGCATTCAAGCCCGAGAGTTCAAAATCGGGTGCGACAAAGTGAAGTCAGTGTTTCAGAATCATTAAAAGATCTAAGTCCAAATTTAGTTTTCAATTCTCACATCTTTCAAGTTTAGGCTCGGCTTGGGGAGGATTCAAGGGGATTCCAGCCATTTCATCTTGGGGGTAAGATTCTCACTTTGTTTCCAATAGTTACCCTTGTTTCTCTTCATTATTTTGTGGTTAGTGCTATGTTTTAGGGGTAGAAACCCCAAGCTTGTCCTAAAAAATTGAGAGATTTTTTCATGAAATTTATGCCAAAAAGTATACTTTATGGTTGATTATTCATATTTAGACTTGTTGATGATTGGGGAAACTAATTCTAAGCTTGAATTTTTATTTCAATTCCATGATTAAGTGAAAATTAGGGTTCTTCCAGTTTAGGAATTTTTGGTAATTAGGGCAATTGAAGGCCTAAATGTGACTAGTCTTCAATTAAACTTAAGAATATGACTATTTAGACCTTGAGTAGCGTATTTCTAAATTAAAATTCCAATTTTACAAAAGGCAAGGCCTTGGCGTAGGATTGAGTTCATGGCAGTTGCTCGACCATGAGGTAGGTTACGGTTTATTCTTTTAGACTCCGATAGTTTCATATAATGCTTATAATTATTAAGGGTTATTGGGCGTAACGGGGGTCCCATCTTAGTGACTGTGATGAGCACTTGGATCGGTGCCAGTGTATTATGTTCGGGATGATTACACTTAGGTTTGTTCCATTAGATATTATGTGGGCTATGATAGTCATATTTGAACTCCTATTTGGTGTGTGTGCACATTTATCTCATCACTCTATGTCTCTTAACCTGAAAAGACAAATTATTTGGAATTGTTGTGATGTTAATGCCATTAAGGCTTGTGGTTATTCATCTCTTAAAAACATAACTTTCATCTCATCTTACCATGATTACTTGTCCTATTTACAGTTTGCATTCATATATTCATACATTCATATTAGCATTGATATTGAGTTGGATATGTTATGGAATGTTGTTTGGTCCGATGAGACTAGAAAATAAAGATAAATGAGTTCGTTATGAGATGATACTGATATTGAGATGATATGGATATGATATGATATCACTCGATAATGAGTCCGCAATTTGATGTTCTACTAGTATAATGGATCGTGTCGGTTGGTTGTGAGTGGTATACGAACTCGCAGAGTCCCCCATGGGTCATAGCTATGTGGAGATGTATAGTAGCATGTGTATACCAGGTCTGGAAAATGGCCAGCTGCATTGCATCACATACATTGCATAATATTGCATTCATTTCATTCTTATTACTTTGTGTGGCTACATGACTTATTTGTAATTGAATTGATGAAAATACTGCACCTTTGTGCTCATATTTAAGAAAATGTAAAGTAGCTGGACATTAATGTGATAAAGGAGTGAGGTTATGGTGATTTATAGTCGAATAGACTTAGGATAAATCCATGAGGAACAGTCCAAGCTTGAACCATGTTGAATACAATGTGATTAAATTGTGATGTAACTGATCTTCTTGATTTGTGAGTTCTCTCAAATTTTCGTGTTCTGAATGTGTTATGTGAATAGATGAGGATTAGGCTAAGATGATAATTAGTGTGTAGTGTAACACCCCATTTTAACCAGAGTCGAAACGGGAGTGCCACGTATGTACATTCCTAAATGTATTTTAAGGAGTCGCCACCTAATTATTATAGTGAATTAGGACACTTATTAAATAGCATAAAAATGCTATAAATGATCTCCATTTAAAGGTCTGCGAAAGCTATGTGAGATTCTGGATCAGAGTTCTTTATTATCCTAAAGAGAAGGGGTTAGGCATCCTTTAAGATCCGCTAACTTGCGGTTATCCGTTCAAACCTAGGTTAATTATATATTGACTTCTATTCTACCTATTCTAAGCATTTTTACATAATTTACCATTAAAATAAAACGCAATACAAAATAGTAAAACTAAAATTTAATGAGACATAAGATAAAACTCCGAGACATCTTTAGCCCTTTTTAGGCTTTCTGCACAAGATGATCTCCGAGTACCTGCATAAACACTTAGTAAAAGTGTTAGTAATAAAATAAATAATTTTAAAGTAATAGATATAATTAATAAATAAAGTCAACAAAATAAATCTGTCTTTTGTATATGGGAGGCCTTGAAAATCAGACGGAGATTTCTTCATCGGCCATTATTGCTAAAAATAATAAAATAAATAAAACCTTCGGATCCGCACCCAAACAATAATAGTTTTAAACACGGAGGGCTCAGATATGTAAAAAAATATAAAGTGGGACAGCCTAAACAAGTGCGCATTGCGGCGTTCGCCTTACAAGATATTGGTTATCCGGTGTAAGTGGAAGAAATCATCATTGCCCAGAAAGCTTCATTTATTTTATTTTTCCGTCTTTGCAACTGTGGAGGCCTCAAAAATCGACGGATAACTTTTTCATTGGCCATGTGTAGTATCGCGTTCAAATCAGTAAAATATAGTGTATCTGTCCAAATCAGTGACATTTTCACAAGTATAGCAATCTGTCCAATTCAGTTTAGTAAAAAATGAAAGGGCAAAATTTTCCAAAAATCATTGCGGGACAAACAAACAGTAGCTAAGCCACAACATCATGACGAACAAAATCAGTCCGCGAACGATGGAAAGCAACAACAATATGGCTCACCCGAAAATCTCATAACGTTGCCAGTTTTATAGAACTCCGATCAGTACCCCCAAAAAAATCAGAAATTAAATATGTCCTACAACCAAAGAATCAACCAACAAACGCCGAAAATCGTGCCAACAGTCACCGGAGTTTTAAACTCCGGCAGGGTACAAAATCAAAAATCAGTCCAATAGCGAAAACAATGTAAAATAAACCACCCACAAGCAACAATATACCAACAAAATAAAACCGAACAAAGGGTCACCGAGTTTAAATCGGCGATCAACGTTACCAACAGAGAGAGAGGCGGCGGCGGCCACTTCCACGCGGCGGTCGGAGCGACGCCACTGCAGTGGTTTGAGTGCGGGATAGTGACGGTGAGTGTTGAGGGTCTTCGACGGGAGCAGTGGGTTAGGGAGAGGGTGTTTGCTGTGAAGGTGAGGGCGGCTAAGGTTGTTACACCCCGAAATTCCAGAACATATATAAGAGAATGTACGAAAGGAAACAAGACTTGGAAATTAGTACGAAAGGAAGAATTGTTTTTCCGACGGAAAATCTTCCGAACGTCGGAAAGGAAAAATGTTCGTTGTTGAGAATTGGATTCTCAAAAGGCATTATTTGAAGATTATGGAACTTATTAAAATTATGGAAATTTATTTTTACGGATTTGGTCACGTGGGGCCCACCCGAGGAATTTTACATTTTTGTGGGGCCCACGAGGGTTACGGAATTTTATGGACGAATGAGAGGGCGACACGTGGCACTCCCACATGGCTTGGTCGAAATTTATGCAAGGGTGTTATGGTCATTTGACCTATGTAGATGATAAGTCTTCTAAGCTTGATATTGTTGACAAGTCAACTTGTCCACCTAGGCTTGATCCAAGTGAAACTCATCCTAACCTCACATTTGTTTAAGTCTTAGCCATCCATTGGGTTATAAGTATACTACTAGTAGCAAGACAAGGTCTTGGAGACTTAGAAAAATTTCACAACACTTTGTGCACACACATAAGCTCTCGGGTTTGGCTAAGCTCTCACATGAAAAATTTGTAGTTTTGATCCATTAGCCACAAGACTTTAACCCAATGTCCCCAAGGGTATTGTAAGGTTATCTCAATAGAAAGATTTCGGAAAAAACGCATTTTCACGTTAGTCGCAAGGCGGAAACTAAGGGAGTTCTTCAACTTTGAAGTTAGAACTTGAAGATGGGTTCTTCATAGGCCTCTAAGGAGTGCTTGGAGCGGATTGGAACCTAAGGAAAGGAGCTAAGAATTGCTAAGGCGCGACTTTGGAATTTTGGAAATTTTAAGGGCTTATAAAGGTATAATCTTGTCGTTTTAGTAGTTAAGATTGCTTATTGATTGTAGCTATGGATATTAGCAAGCATGAGTAATATATTATGTTGTTGGATTAGTGTATTGGCTATTGGAACCTTAATCCGAAATCTAGCATGTTAGCCCTAAGACTTCAATTCAAGTCGATTATTAGTTAAGTCGTCACATGTTGTGTAAAGAAGGAAATTGTAGTTGTTGAAGTAGTCTATAACTATATAACATATTAGACCTTGGAACTGGAATTTGAAAAGGGTTGGAAAAGATTTAGTGTTGCTATGTATGTTGGCCGAGAATGGCTAGTGAAGTATTAAACTATTTGATATGAATTGTGGGGCGGAATTTTACACGTATTGTAAGGCGTGTAATCCCCTTTGTTTGGTTATTGTTTGGAGCCTTAAATGTGGCTTGTTGGTTATTGTATTCGGCCTTGAAAAAGGTGGCAAAGTGAGTAGGAACAAAGGAAGTGCTGCCCGATTTTCCGTAGAATTAGAGACTAAATACTTAGTATTATTCTACATAGAGACTAGAAGTTGATAGCCTTGTTGTGACCTTTATAGGTTGACACTTCTATGTACGGCGTATTCGGCTTAGCTTGTGAATTTAGCCGAAAAGGTATGTGAACTATCTCCTCTTCTAGCATGATTCCTTAAGATTAAGAAAGTATGTTCTACTCCTTAAATGATCCATTCCTTAGTTGTATTTGGATTGCCTAGAATAGAATTTGTTCTATGTACTTCCTTGATTGTACTTTGATGTTTAGATTGTAAGTTGTATAATCCATTTTCTTGATGAAGTTTGGATTCTTAAAAGTGAAGGTATTTTACTTAAAGTACATGGAGTCTTAAAAAGGAAGTGGTTTTCAAATCTTTTGGCTAGTGCCTTAATTCTAAAACCTAAAGGTCATTATAATGACTTTAGAAGTCGAGTGATTTACTTATTTGATTTAAAGAGGAGAAATGACATGTTTTAAGAGAAGTAACTTGTTTCAAAGAGTGAGTTACTTGAGGTTTAAAAGTAGAAGAAACTTGTTTTCTATATATTAAGAGACTTGAAGTGTTTTGAAAGTTAAGAACTTGATTTGTAAGTATGTGATACTTGGTTTTTAATAGCATAAGTCTCTTGGTTATTAAAGGAATGGATACGTCTAAAACCATAAAGGGTTATAACGGCTTTATGGGAAGTTGGTTATAACGGTTTTATGGAAGATTTAGAAAGTTGTCTATTTTGATAAAAGGGCATAAGTTGCCAAGATTGTGAAAATTTGAAGTTACTTGATTTCAAGCCTTGAAATGAGTTTTCTAAACGTGTAGTAACTTACTTTGAAAAATAGACACGCATTGATACTACGGGTGTTAGTATCTTGGGGCTTTACATAGAAAGGAGTCTTTTATAAAAGAATGTACGTACGTAGTACTTTGGCTTGATAAATTGAGAATTTGTCTAAGTGTGCCTTGATAAGTACTTTGGCTTGTTAAAAGAGAATTATTCTATGTATGCCTTGATTAGTACTTTGGCTTGATAAATTGAGAATTTGTCTAAGTGTGCCTTGATAAGTACTTTGACTTGTTAAAAGAAAATTATTCTATGTATGCCTTGATTAGTACTTTGGCTTGATAAATTGAGAATTTGTCTAAGTGTGCCTTGATAAGTACTTTGACTTGTTAAAAGAAAATTATTCTATGTATGCCTTGATTAGTACTTTGGCTTGATAAATTGAGAATTTGTCTAAGTGTGCCTTGATAAGTACTTTGACTTGTTAAAAGAAAATTATTCTATGTATGCCTTGATTAGTACTTTGGCTTGATAAATTGAGAATTTGTCTAAGTGTGCCTTGATAAGTACTTTGACTTGTTAAAAGAAAATTATTCTATGTATGCCTTGATTAGTACTTTGGCTTGATAAATTGAGAATTTGTCTAAGTGTGCCTTGATAAGTACTTTGACTTGTTAAAAGAAAATTATTCTATGTATGCCTTGATTAGTACTTTGGCTTGATAAATTGAGAATTTGTCTAAGTGTGCCTTGATAAGTACTTTGACTTGTTAAAAGAGAATTATTCTATGTATGCCTTGATTAGTACTTTGGCTTGATAAATGGAGAATTTGTCTAAGTGTGCCTTGATAAGTACTTTGGCTTGTTAAAAGAGAATTATTCTATGTATGCCTTGATAAGTACTTTGGCTTGATTAATTGAGAATTAGTCTAAGTGTGCCTGGATAAGTACTTTGGCTTGATTGATTGTGAATCATTCTAAGTGTGCCTTGGTAAGGACTTTGGCTTTGTTAATTGAGGATTTGCCTATGTGTGCTGGAAATAGCCGGTTGTGTGCTATTGGTATATCAGTTGTTTCGGGGTCAGTCCCCGGGTTTGTGGCATTTGCATAATTCCGTGGATTTGCTACCCACGATGCGAGGAATACCTCATGCGAGTCCGTAGGGCTTATGCGGGTGAAATAGTCCCATGCGGGCGGGTCCAGCCTATGCGAGGAATACCTCATGCGAGTCCGTAAGGGCTTATGCGGGTGAAATAGTCCTATGCGAGGAATACCTCATGCGAGTCCGAAAGGGCTTATGCGGGTGAAATAGTCTCATGCGGGCGGGTCCAGCCTATGCGAGGAATACCTCATGCGGGTGTTGACACCCAATTTTGACCCTCACGTCCAGTCATTAACTATAAAATTAGACTAATTTTCAATAATAATTCTAATAATTTTTATAATAAAATGCAGCAAATAAAACATTAATACATGCATAAATAAGCAATTTAATAATGGCACCGCGTCTCACGTAGAAAATTACGCACTTAGAGTCTCGCGCCCATATTAATTAATTTAAGCTCTGTCATGATTCTTAATTGATAATGAATACATAAAATAAATAATTTGACAATGAGGTCGTATTAAATAGCACGCCCGCATTTATAACAATCGGATTAGTAAGCACCTAAATAATTTAATCACAACTTATTAATTTAATTTATCACTAATTAATTATTAATACACCTAAATTAACTCCTAAACACTAATACCCTAATTAATACCCAAAGCCCAATACCCCTAAACCCTAAACCCAATCTCACCCTATAAAACCTACCCCATAATACCCTACTGGCACTGGCTGACCAAATTTCACATAACTTCAGAATTGCACTACCCTTTCCATATTATCCCTTCCAGCCGACACACTCCCAGACCTAGCATGTCTACCCCCCTATTTCAACTATCAGCCGCCGCCTACCCTGGGGCTCCCTCGTCTCTCTCAACCATCAGAACCCTAGCCGCCCTCACTCTCACCTCTCCCGCACCTCTCCCCTTTTCACCATCCGCCATAACTCCGGCGAAGTCACGCCGCCGGAGTTCGAGCCACTATCACACCCACACGCACGCACACACACTGCGAACCAAACCACTACGCCTTTCTCTCCAATCGCTTCGCCGATCGTACCATCGTTATGGCGTCGCTCGCGACCTCGCGCCGTGGAAGTGACGCCGCTTCTCCTCCTCGTTGATAATGTTGAAATGCGGAGTAAAACCTCCGACAACATTATTTGTTTCTCTGTTTTTGTGTGTTTGTTGGACTGATTTGGTGCCTCCGACGACATTGTAATGTTTCCGTGACCTCTCCCGATCCGTATCGCTTCATTTGGTTTTATCCGATTCGTGGCCCGATTTGTCTCATTACGCCTTCGGTTATTAGTGGTTTCCGAACCGGATTCTTAACTTCTTGTTGTTAATCTGCTTCTTTTGATGTTGTCGCCGGATTTGGATCGTGATCACCGCTTTGTTGTTTTTCTATTGTCGACGGACTGTTCGTTTTGGTATTTTCGCTATTCAGTCGATCTTGCACTGATTGGGTTCGCTCCAGTGACGTTTTGAGCTATTCCGGTGATAGCATATTCCCGATAAACTATTTGGTGACTGAATCTGATGTTCTGTTGTTTCCTTACTGATTCTTGGCAATTCTACCCTGTTGTTAAACTGATTTTGAACAGATGCTACACTATGTTATTTTACTGATTTTGAACAAATTACTATACTTGGTATTTTTACTGATTTTTGAACAAGTTACTACACTTGGTATTTTACTGATTTTGAACTTGATACTACACTGGCCAAAGAAGGATTTATCCGTCGATCTGGAGGCCCTCCCGTGGTAAGCAAGACGGAATAGGTGGGCAAGGAGGAAAGTGAAAAAAGATTGGACGAGAATGCATAGTATCGTTCACCAGGAGGCGAGTCGACCGCCACCGTGACGATATTGGCTTCTCATGTCTTAGTATTCTTGGCATAACACTAGTCGAGCTCACACTATATAAAAATATATTTTTTTATAATATCTTCTACATATATATCTATACATATACATGCATTGTGTTTGTTTGGTAATTTATTAATTATTTACTAACTCCTCTACTAAGTGTCTTTGCAGGTACCCGGAGGCGCACCTCAAAGTTAAAGCATTCGCATAAGATAAAAGCGAAATGTTGCTAATTTCTATTTATTACATCTTTTATGATTATTTGCTTTTATTATTTATTAACTCTTCTACTAAGTTTCTTTGCAGTGCAAGCACTCAAAGTTAAAGCATTCGCATAAGATAAAGCGAAATGTTGCTAATTTCTATTTATTACATCTTTTATGATTATTTGCTTTTATTATTTATTAACTCTTCTACTAAGTGTCTTTGCAGATACCTGAGGCGCCTCAAAGTTAAAGCATTCGCATAAAAGCGAAATGTTGTTAATTTCTTCTCATTACATCTTCTATGATTATTTGCTGTTATTACCATCTTGTTAAATATGTATCTATTTTAAATATTTGCATGCCTAGTTTAAATATCTCTTGGTTAGTTTAATAATTAAAACACTTTTAGAATTATAGATTACATGTTAGCACAATAATATTAAACCTAAGTTTGAACGGACAACCGCAAGTTAGCGGATCCTTTAGGATGCCTAACCCCTTCCCTTTAGGATAATAAAGAACCCTTACCTAGAATCTCTCATAGTTTCACAGACCTTTAAATGGAGATCATTAATTGCAGTATTTATTGCAATAAATCAAGTGTCCTAATTCACTATAATAATTAGGTGGTGACTCCTTAAAATGCATTTAGGAATCAACCATATGTAGTACTCCCGTTTTTCGACTCCGGTTTAAAATGGGGCGTTACAGCGGGTCTACGCGACTTATGCGGGTGAAATAGTCCCAGGAATAGGATTGCTGAATAATACTGCGGGCGGATGGTCCTGCTTTGATCATGAGCTTCCTATTTTATATTGTAAGGATACTACTGTTTACTCTCATTGTAGTAAGGCACAAGGTGTTGTATTTTGAGTATCATATATGTCCCCGGATTTGTTTGTGTTACCCTATGGTCATGCTTTTACGATGTGAGATTCCGGGGCATGAGACCACGTGGTATTTAGGACACAGGTGGGACTTGGTGTTCATGTATCCTTATTGGTGTTATTACATCATGGATCGCCGGTGAGGAAGGATTCCACGGCACGATTGATATTATGGGCGTGAGACCCATGGTTATATTTGAGTAATGACTTTGAGGGCCTGCGTCCCTGACTTGATATGACTGCTTATGTATTGTGTATTGTAGGTAGGCTATCATACATGTCTCCTGCTTTGTTTAGACTGTTATGATTTCATTACGATTTCATCGCTCACATACTTGGTACATTCTTCGTCTCGACCTCCTTCGGGCCGCGTTCACGCCGCAGATTAGGTGCAGATTTGGTGATCGGCAGTGTAGGACCGCCAGAGTTTTGGATAACTCCCTCTGTTCAGGAGTTTATCATTTTGGTATAGTTCCAAGCATGTGCTTTTGTACATTTATGGGTACGGCGGGGCCTTGTCCCGTCATAGTTCAGTTTAACTCCTAGAGGTCTGTATTCATATGTGGGATTGGACTCGTGTGCAGTGTAGTGTCTTTTGTTTATGTATATTATATGGCAGCCTAGTCGGCTTTGCCTTGTACGTACGGTTGCTTTTAAAAAAAAAAGAAAAAAAAAGAGTTGTTATTAATTTCCGCAATGTACTTAGTTGTTAAGGTAGAAGGGTGCCCAGGTAGGGCACCAGTCACGGGCCCGGGGTTCGGGGTGTGACAAAGGTTTAGGGGGGTGAGACGTGCGGTGGTGGTGTGGTTCGTCGCAACAGTGGGTTCGCCGGCTGGGTTGGGCGACGAGAGAGGGCGACGGGAAAGGATTTTAGAGAGGGTGAGGGCTGTTGTTGGGGTCGCCGGAGTTCTAAAAACTCCGGCGAATGGCGGCGGCGAGAGAGGCGGCGAAGGGAAAGGGATGAGGGAGAGTGGGAAAGTGGGCTGATGATGTTTATGTGGGCTGCCCCTGATGTTATTTTTTCTTTAGGGGGTGCTGGGTAGAGAGAGGGTGTGCGGCTGGGGTGATAATAGGGTAGGGTTTTTAGTTTAGGGGGTAAGGTTTTATTTATAGGGGGTATTTAGGTTTAGGGTTTTGGGTATTGGGTATTGGAGGGAAAAGATGAAAGGTGTATTGGGCCTCAGTTTGGGCTTCGGTTTTTTGCGGATTGGACTGGTTCAGATTGTGCCTTGGACTGGACTGGTTTGGCAAAAATGCAAAATGGGTTAATTATTTAACAGAAAAAAATATTTAAAGATATCTAATTATTAAAATGCAAATGCCGATGCAATAATAATAAAATACAATATTTTAGCAAATGTTTAATGTCTAATTACAAGAAAAATGCAGTGTCAATTAATTATTTAAAGAGATGCAGACACTATTAAAATCAAACGACGGTGTAATAATAATAGACACATAATATTAACAAAGACATCATGCTTAATTTAAAATAAAAATATGTCATGTCATTTTGTGAAGAAATAGACATAGAATATTATGTAAAAAATGCAAAAAAAAATGATGATTAAAATGTGGTGTCCTAAAATGCTTAAAATTGCAAGAAATGATTAAAAGATGAGTCAAAATTGGGTGTCAACATGTAGTAGACTCAATCTTTAGATGTGTTACATGTCTTTGTCATTATCGACATATGATGCTTATAGGGGTACGTTGTGTACTCATACTACACTTTTTTCTACATCTTTATTTATATGCAAATTTAGCCTATTGTTTTGACTTCAGAGCGATATTGGAGGCTTAGGGTGAGCTACACATCCTATCAGTAGCCCTAACAAAAGTACCAAGACTGAAGAATAAAAAAGATAGTCGCAGGGTAAATCACCACTTCTCAGGTCCCTCGACTGATTCTACTATAGAGGTCACGATAGACAATAACTCCTCCCCTCCCCCCTCCCCCTTACCCCGTCCGAACACAACTTGCAACTTTCATCACATTGTAATAGTTGTATTTGGTTGACTGCTATAAACTAGCTACGAGTAGTAATTTAGAAAACATTAGTTATGGTTGCTTAGAAGGGTAAAATTATAGCTATTTATTTATGTAAGTTACCCTTTTTTACTTCAATTATATCAAGAACATAACAAAGCAAACAAGAAAAAATGGGCCTAAATTCTATTCTTTCAAAATATCTTTGAAGTGATCAACCTTAGGAAAACACAGCTACAACTAAAAGTAAAATCATATTACATTATTTGGTCCCGGCGGGGCTCGAACCCGCGACCTTCGGCTCATAAGACCAACGCTCTAACCAACTGAGCTACGGGACCTTACATTTAGAAATGGTAATTAAAATAATTTAGATTTCTAATATTGCAATTTTACATTGTTTACTTTAGATTTTCATCAACTATATACCACCTTAAACAGATTACTGGAATATTGAGAATATAATGCTCCTTCAATTCAGTTAGAAATATACTAGCATTTGAATCCGTGCAATGTGTAATTAATTGTCAGGGTGTTTTGAGCTTATCACGTGTTTTATGTGTATTGAAAGTGTGTCGGATGAACACAGATCTAGAAGAGGTGATTTTGGCACAATTTGAAGAAAAGGAATGAAGATTAAAGAATAACCGAGCTCGCCCAAGGTCCTCGCCCCACGAGTAGCCAAACAAGCCAAGGTAGATGATTGTGCGTGCCAAAACGATGAAGTATGGCCATAGCGAGGCAAGGTGAATTTTAGATCTGGCCGAGCTCGTGACGCGAGAATTCACTTTGGGTTAATTGGCGGGTCATTAGTCAACCCCACTTGTACGTAATAAAATAGAAATCAAGGCAAATTCCGGGTGGGTAGGCCTAAGCACCACATTACACGTATAGACGCGAACCCCCCTAGAGGCCTTACCTTATACCTTACCTCAACGAAAAAAGCTAAGGAGAATAGAACACAATTCCTGCTGCTAGAAAGAAAGAAAATAGATGAAGTGAACCGATGGGAGTGAACATAGGAATTCTCCGACAAACGAATGCAATACATGGAAGGTTTACGGAGTTATGCAGCAAAGAAACAGAGTCTAGCTTCGAGGGAAGATGAGAAACTCAAAAGCTCTTGTACTATGTGTTAAAACAAAGTATTAGAATGCCAGCCCATTAAGAGAGCCCAAATAGGCAGGCCTGTTAGCAGCAGCCCATTTCCCTTTATTTAACTTTAGCCCTTATTATTTGCTATGTAAATAAAAGGTCGAGGGAATCTGACCTAATCAGAAGTGTGTATTGTACTCTTCTGTCTACTCTTCTGTCCTCTCAATGAAATAAAGGCGAAACCCTATTTCGCCTTCTTCTCTGTCTGATCTTCAGTCCTTTATCTGTTTTTCTTCCATTGTGCATGTTAGCCTAAACTCCACTATTGATGTATGTTGGTGTATGTTGATGTTCACCAAGATTAGATTACGGGTACAATCATAGCAGTAGCAAGATTCAACATGGTATCAGAGCCGCCGACGATCAATGGGTCACAAGAACCTCATCGTTAAAGCACTGTAAGGAAGTCTTGTTTACTTTGTATGTGATTTCTTCCGTAAGTCCATTGTCAAGCAAGTGTGGATCTGGATCTAACTTTTGTCTGAAACCCTAGTTCCTGGGGTTCTATCTGAGGAAACAAAATTCTGAAACTAACTGTGGGTCGAAACCCTAGTGTCTCAAGGATACGTATGGAATGGAATTATGGGACCAATGGGACAGAGTTAATGCTATTGTCCAAGCATGGCTGATGAATGCTGTCTCCAGTAGTCTTTTGAGTGGGGTTTTGTATGCAGAATCAGCCTTTGAAGTATGGGAAGACTTGAGGGAAAGATTCGATAAGATAGATGAATCAAGAACCTATGACTTGCATAGGGAAATTGCCACTTTAGCACAAGGAAATAATAGTGTGTCTGAATACTACACCAAACTAAAAACTATGTGGGTAGAATATCAGTCCTTAGTGCCACCACCTAACTGTGCCTGCCCTACATCCAAAGACTTCACAAACTACTTACAAAAACAAAAACTGTATCAATTCCTAATGGGCCTAAATGAAAATTATATGCAGGCTAGGTCACAGATTTTACTCATGACACCACTGCCAACTGTTAATAAAGCCTACTCTATGATTGTTAGTGATGAGAGTCAAAAGGGCATAAGTGTTAAGTCTGCAGGCTTGCTTGGGGTAGGGCCCAGTGGCATGGGGCAGAATAACATCTCAGGCATGTATTCCAAGACAGGGAATACAGCTAAAGAAAAGTTAAAAAGAAACACAAATCTATTTTGTGAAGTGTGCAAAATGAGGGGTCACACAAAGGAAGCTTGCTATAGAATAGTTGGTTACCCACCAGGCTTCAGGTCAAAAAGAAAAGAACACACAGCCAACAATGTCTGTACTAAGGGTGCTGAACACAACATTCAGGAGACTACATCAGACAAGGATGGAAACAATGTGAAAGTTGGAGGAGCACCAGTGTTCTCACAGGACCAATATAATCAGATACTCATGCTGCTGAATCAGAACAAAGGACAAATTACTATAAATACTGACTCTCAAGGTGATAATTCCTTAGCTAACACTGCAGGTATGACTCAAATCAAAGCTTTACATGTTGCTAATATAAATAAGAAATGGATAATAGATACAGGTGCCACAAACCATATGGTGTCTGATCTGAATATGCTAGATAAAGCAACCAAACTATGTGATAACACTGCCAGCACTAGCACAAAAAATGTTTTCTTACCAAATGGTGAAACTGCCAAGGTCACTCACACTGGTACCAGTAATCTGTCTACCAGAAGTACCTTGAGTAATGTTTTATACCTTCCTGATTTTAAGCACAATCCCATCGTCAGATCCCACCTCAGAGACTTAAAATGTGCTGCTATTTTTTATCCTGATTTTTGCCTGTTTCAGGATCTCTACAGTGGGAAGGTGAAGGAGATTGGTAAACTCCATGATGGTCTTTATATACTAGCTTCAGGAACCATATAGTCAGCACTAACTGTACAAGCTAAAGAAAGTGCTGAGGCTGATATAAATCTGTGGCATAGAAGGTTTGGCCACACCTCTAGTAAAGTACTAAGTCAATTAATTGGTACTAGTGCTGATAGTATACATAAAACAATAAGCACTTGTAATGTGTGTCCCTGTGCAAAGCAATATAGATTACCTTTTAATACTAGCAACACTTGTAGTAACTCTATATTTGAGATGGTGCATATGGATGTTTGGGGTCCTTACAAGACAGAAACTTATAATGGCAAGAAATATTTCTTAACTATAGTAGATGATTATTCTAGAATGACTTGGATCTACCTGTTGAAATTAAAATCAGACACTTGTGTGGTTATTAAGCAATTTCTTAGCTATGTGTCTACTCAATTTAAACAAACCATTAAGGTAATTAGGACTGACAATGGGTCAGAGTTTGTTAATGATATTTGTAGCAGCCTTTTTCAGAAGCTAGGGATAGTACATCAAAAATCCTGTGCCTACACACCCCAACAAAATGGCATAGCTGAAAGAAAACATAGGCACATACTAGAGGTAACTAGAGCTATAAGACTTCAAGCCAATATTCCTATCAAATTTTGGGGACTATGTGTACTAGCAGCTGTGTACTTGATAAATAGAATGCCATCTTCCATTACTGAAAAGACACCCTATGAAGCCATTTACAAACAAAAACCTTCCATAAGTCACATCAGAACCATAGGCTGCCTGTGCTTTGCTAAAGATCTAACTGTCACTGATAAGCTCCAATCTAGAGTTAAATGATGTGCCCTGATGGGTTTTTCAGAGACTCAAAAGGGGTACATTTTGTATGACTTAATTGCTAAAGTAATTCTTGTTAGTAGGGATGTTACTGTAAAATCCGGAAAAAAAAATAATAATAATATATAGTTGTGGTTGGGTTAATAAATATATATATATACATATATATATATATAGAATAAAACAAAGAATAAATTGCATGGGATAGAGTTAGTGTTAAAGTTGGATAAAATAGATAGATAAAATGAAAATAAGAAAACAAAAACAAAAACAAAAAAAAGAAACAAAAGGAAAAAAATAAAAAAATAAAAATAAAGATGCATGCAAGATATGCACGTCCACCCCCCCTTAACCCAAACCCATTTTAATGCCCTCCACCCTTGGCCTTCTATCTCCCATAAGTTATACAACCATCTACATTTATACATTATACTTATACACAAAAAAAAGTGCATACCACAAAGATTAGAAAATCAGGAAAATAATCAAGTGAACAAGAGGGGAAAAAAAATCAAGAAGATATCAAGGAAGGAGAACAAGAAAATTAGGGAACACTAAGGAGTAAGGATCACTTGTAGCAACCGATAATCTTTTTTTTCACACTTACAAGGTGAGTTTTCTCACTCAGAAATTCTTGGTAACATCCTTTATTTTTAGTTCAATACATGTTAGAATAAGAATTGAGTGTTGAAAGGAAATATTGAACTTTTGATTGTTTAGACAACTAGTTGCGTCATGAACTTTACGAACTGTTCTCACTGAGTTATAATTGTTAGAATTTGATGAAATTCGGAGGAGTGGTACACCTCTCTAATATGATCATATAGAACCAAAAATGAGGTAAAATGGACGTACGGTTTGAAAGTTATCATAGTTCAAAGTTCCTGCCTTAGATTTGGTCGAAATTCGGAAAGGCATAATTACTGACTGTTTTTGTTGAGTTTTACTTATTAGAATTAAATGAAAATTTACATGGTTGTAAATATCTCTGTTACGGACAGATATACATAAAGATTTATTAAAACGGACTTACGAGTTGAGAGTTATTGTAGTTTGAAGTTGCTGCCTCGGATTCGTCGGAATCCAGAAGGGCAGGACGTTGAAACGTAAAACTGTACTAATCTGTGGGGAATATGAAAATTGTTGTTAAATGAAAGTTCTAGATCTCTTTGTTTTGGACATTTTGAGACCTTACGGGAGTCTATACGACTTACGGATTGAGAGTTATCGTTGTTTAAAGTTTCTGCCTCGGATCTATCGAGATCCAGGAAGGGCAGCGAATAAAAGTGTAAAACTGTACCAAATGGTACAGAATATGAAAGAATGGTTCACATGGAGACGTGTAGCTCTCTGTTCTCGTCGTTTTGAGAATTTATGGGGATTGAACGGGTTTACAGATTAGGAGTTATGACTATTATAAGATTGGGTGCTGTTTAATAAAAATTCTGCCGAAACAAATTTCATGTGGCTGTTTTGAGGATAAATTTGTGTTAGTTACCCAAAGTAGTTTTAAATGAAATTTGGTACAGTGAAAGATCCCCGTCTTACCTTAGTTTCCGCTTGAGAAACACCTTAGTTGGAGTTATGGTTAAAAAGTTATAATCGTTACAAGTATGAATGACAGAATGTTAGAAAAGAGAATAGTATTTATTTGATCTTCTGAAAAATATGAAAAGTGAATACGTGTTCACATAGATATATAAATATATAATGGATCGGGTTGCACGCCGCAACAAAACGTAAAGTGAATACGCGTTCACAAATACGTAAACATAATGGATCGGGTTGCACGCCGCAACAAAACGTAAAGTGAATATATGTTCACAAATACGTAAATATAATGGATCGGGTTGCACGCCGCAACAAAACGTAAAGTGAATACGCGTTCACAAATACGTAAACATAATGGATCGGGTTGCACGTCGCAACAAAACGTAAAGTGAATACGCGTTCACAAATACGTAAATATAATGGATCGGGTTGCACGCCGCAACAAAACGTAAAGTGAATACACGTTCACAAATACGTAAACATAATGGATCGGGTTGCACGCCGCAACAAAACGTAAAGTGAATACGTGTTCACAAATACGTAAATATAATGGATCGGGTTGCACGCCGCAACAAATATGAAAGATGAATACATGTTCACCTATATATAAATATGGAAAGTGAATACGTGTTCACAAATATATAAATGTAATAAACATGTGGAAATGCAGGGGAATGTCTTAACGTATAATACGAGATAAAATGAAGTGTTAGTTAAACCGAGAATTTCCTATGAGGAGTTGTTGCATATTTAAAAAGTGTTGTAACCTGATATGTTTTTGCAATATGCTTATTACGTTATAATGTGATTGCACTTGGAATATTGTGGTGTTGTTTTGAATTGCAGGGTAAGGTTCTCACTTTTGGATGGTAGGGTGACTCTTTATTAACATGTTTCAGAAAACGTGATAGAGGAAAGACTCACGCCAAGGCTAGCGATCGTCCAGACCTCTTGTCATACCAAGTCCATCGCTTGGGCTTGGTACTCGTCAGTCGAATATCGATTCTGATGTCTCGAAATGCCCATGTGGAATGGTCTCCCTTCCAACTTAGGATAATATTTGTCAGTATGTCTATGTAGAAATAATATTTGCACGAGCATGGGCTCGCGTTATATTTTCAATAAAGTCATAAATAAATTTCTTTATTGTTATTTTTATTAATAGCTCCGTATTTGAATATAAGTTTAAATTTCTAAATAAAGAGAATTAAATGGTGCTCCTGGTGGAAAATAATTGTCCAGGTGCCATCACGCCCTAAGTAAAGACTTAGGAAAAGTCGGGGCGTGACAAGTTGGTATCAAAGCTAAACCAGGTTAAGAGATTCTAGGAAGTTTTTCTTCGAGTTGGGTGTTTGAACGGTTACTTATTGCGACGGTGTGCGCGCCACCTTAGTAATAAGTGAACGGAATAACATCCTAAAGTTTCCCTTCTTTCGTACTCTTCTCGTGCCTACCTTGAGTCTTTTCAAAGACTTGATTTCTCGTACTACCTCCTTCACACGGGTTAGAAAAGGGGATTGTACAACGTTATACTGACTAATATGATTTGTGTAGATGGCGATTATAAGGCGAGTTCCAACAAAAAGGGAAGTACTCATGGAACAGGCAAAGGAAATGAGAGCTCAGAGGGAGTTCATGCGTCGCAAGATGGACTCAGAAGGTGATTTTGATGAGTACATTGATGACACAATCGTACTATGTACATATTTGCTTAGAATTTGGAAGGAAAAGGCGTTCATACGACGACCTTCTTCAACTTTCCAATTGGAGTCATACTACGGATAATAGTCAATTCCGTCGAAAAGTTTCATTCCGCATTCGTAAAGGCAAGGATGCTAAGAGAAGATATTACGAAAATTCATTGCACCAATTTACGCATTATGTAAGAGTAGTAAGGTATAAAATGAACTATATGGAAAGAGAAGCAAAAGGAAGGTTCACAGGAGTTGAATGCCAACTGCAGAATAGACGAATCATGCGGTTAAGCCCTTTAACGCGTGATAGTAGGTGTCTGCTCCAAGACAAGGCTATAGCGGGTTGCACAATGGCGAGTTGACTGATGTGATGTATGGTAGTCATGACCTTGTTATTTTAAAATATGATGACTGAAGTGCTATGAATACAAGAAAGAAAGGATATGTTTTATTAAATTATTTTTCTTGTTGGCATATTGTGGTGTTGCATGCTTATGAACTATAAGAAAATTTAGGAGCTAGAATAGACATTCTCTTCTAAAATATGAGTGTGTTTGTCTTCACGAGAAAATGGTGAATTCACAAATCCGGGCTCAAGAGGAGGTTCATCACGAAGCTCATGTACCTCCGATTGACGTAGTGGTGTCTGAAGGAGCGGAGAAAATGTCGGAGAAAATGTTGGAAGAACGAGAGTCAAATGGCCCAAGAAACGGTGGGACAAAAACTAGATAGACTCATAGAGTTAATGACACCGCGATCCACACATGGTTCCGCCCGCACCTAGTGTCTCTCGCATAGCCGAACTGTAACCAGACGGCCCAGGGGACCGATTGCGGCGCACTACGGGCGAGAGTGTAGAATCCCAGCGATTACACGATAGGCTATGGGCAAATTTTATGAGGAGAAGAGAACCATGTACTCGGGGAAGGACCCCAAGGCCGACCCGATGGTATTCTCGATGAAGTTGAAGACTTAATGTTCACATTGGGATGCGTGGAGGCGGGCGTCAACTTGGTAGCGCGCGACTAGTGGATGATGCGAGGGTGTGGTGGAGGAATTTTAGGAAAAATCGTCCCCGATGTCACCACCAATGACTTGGGGAGGTTGAGCGGCATTCATTGAGAAGTTTATGCCTATCACGCGCAAGGATGCGCTTAGGCGGGAGTTTGAACAATTGAAGCAAGGTGACGCGGTGTACAAGAATATGATACATTCGTGAGGTTATCGGCATACAACACACATGTCGTCCCTACGAAATGGATAGAGTCAAGCGATTTGTAGAGGTTTAAACCCGAACATAGCGAGAGAAGGTGGTGGCGTTAGCCAACGATCGAACTTATCTTGATTGTCGATATGGCTTTGAGGGTAGAAGGTTTCGCTAAAGCAAAAAGAGAATATTCGCGAAGAGATTTGGACGTCGGATCATTTAACGAGTCAAAATCGAGCGGGAGTTTAGTAAGGGATCTTGAGGACCGAACCAATCGTGGTCAGTCTTATTTCAAGCCTAAGGGGCACAGTTGGTCTAATTACCAAGGTAGCAAGGACAAGGCCACCAACCCTAACACAGGAGGCGACAAACCGCTTTGTAAGATTTGTCAAAGAAAACACACTGGAGAATGTCGGCTCTTAACGAAGACATGTTATAGCGTGGAAGTCGTGCCACTATGCCGGGGATTGCGAAGAGGACCCAAACTCAATATATTCGGGAGGTCGAAGCAACCACGGTGCCTGGGAAATCGGAAACCAACCCCGCCAGAGTCGGGAGGTCAACAACCCAACAATTTAATCGGCTCACGCTTTGCCCGGAGGAATGAGGCGAAGCATCTAACGGTGGTCGCGGTATTTTGCTAGTCTCGGTATTCCTGCATTTGTATTATACGATCCCTCTACATTTTCATATGTGTCAATGAGCTTTGCTAAGAATTTACATGTAGAACCTTCTTATTTAAGTGAACCTGTTGAGGTTATGACACCAGTAGGGGCCTCAATTTGGGCCTCTCGGGTGGTAAATAATTTTCCATTAGAAGTAAATGGCAGGGGAACAATGGTGAACCTAGTACTACTTGATATGATAGACTTGACGTCATTTTGGGTATGGATTGGTTGTCGGCATGTTATGCCATGTTGGATTGTCGACGAAAGATAGTGAGATTAACTTTTCGGAGAACCGAAGTTGTTATAAGGGGTAGGGTTGGAATATCCTCGGTCGGTTTATTTCCTACCTTGGGGCTCAAAAGTTATTGAGAAGTCACGAGTGGAGTATGCATATCGCTAATATAGTGGATACCCAAAAAGAATCCTCGTGATAAATGATGTTCCTATTGTTCAAATTTTCGGAGGTTTTCTGAAGATCTTCCAGCCTTCCCGGATAGAGAAGTGGAGTTTGCTATAGAGTTAATTCCGGTACAAGACCCATTTCTATTCCTCCATATCGAATGACCCGGTGAATTGAGGAGTTAAAAGAACAATTGAAGGATCTTACGGATAAAGGCTTTATAAGGCCTAGTGTTTCCCCAAGGGTGCACGATCTGTTTGTGAAAAAGAAAGGCGGATCGCTCAGAATGTGCATCGATTATCGGCGGCTCAATAAGGTCACGATCAAGAACCTGTACCCATTACCAAGAATCGATGATCTTTTGGCCAACTTCGTGAGCTAGCTATTTTTCCAAGATTGATCTTCGTTCGATATCACCGGTGAAAATAAATCCGGATGATATATCCAAACAACCTTTAGAACCCGATCGGCCATTATGAGTTCTTGGTCATGTCTTTTGGGTTAACGATGCCCAGAGGCTTTTATGGATTTAATGAGCAGAATCTTCAAACCATTCCTAGATTTGTTCGTGATTGTGTTCATAGATGATATCCTAATTTCTGATAAGAGTGTTGAAGTACATGAAGAGCACACGAGTGTAGTGCTTCAAGTCTTGAAACAGGAGAAACTATATGCTAAATTTTCAAAGTGTGAATTTTGGTTGGAAAAGGTAGCCTTTTTGGGCGTGTTGTGTCAAGGATGGAATTATGGTAGACCCAGAAGATAGAAGCGATAAAGCGGCCAAAACCGACCACTCCGACAGAGGTTAGAAGTTTCTTGGGTTTGGCTTGGTATTATAGAAGATTCGTAAAAGTTTTTTCTATTCATCATGCTCCTTTTACCCGATTGACTCAAAAGCGATTAAGTACCGGTGGTCGAAGCATGTGAAGCAAGTTTTGGCGAAGGAATTGTTGACTACTGCACCAGTCCTAACCTTACCATCGGGACAAGAAGGGTTCACAGTCTATTGCGATGTCTCTAGAGTTGGGTTAGGATGTGTCTTGATGCAGTTTGGAAAGGTTATTGCGTATGCATCTAGACAGTTGAAGATACATGAGAAGAATTACCCAACTCATGACTTGGAATTAGCTGCGGTGGTATTTGCCTTACGAATATGGAGACATTATTTGTATGGTGTGCATGTGGACATATTTACAGATCATAAGAGTTTGCAGTACATAACCACGCAAAAGGATTTAAATCTCCGACAAAGAAGATGGTTAGAGTTGCTTAAGGATTATGACCTTAGCATTCTTTACCATCCTGGAAAGGCTAACGTGGTGGCGGACGCACTCAGTAGGAGATCAATGGGCAGCTTGACCCATTTGGCAATACTAAAGAGAGGCATTGTTCGTTAGGTACAAAAGTTGGGGAATCTCGGGGTTAGTTTAACTGAGGTCGGTGAAGGTAGGGAGGTGGTACATGATACCTCGCAGTCAGCCTTAGCTTCAGAAATAAAGGAAAGTCAGTTTGAGGACATGGAATTTGTTGGATGTTGTGAGAGGATTCAACAGGAAAAACCTTCACAGTTTACATTAGGAGAAAATAATGGTACCCTTCGGTATAAGGGCAGGTTGTGTGTTCCTAAGATAAAAGATCTAAGAAGAAAGATCTTAAATGAAGGTCACAACACCAGGTATTCCATTCATCCAGGATCAACGAAAATGTATCATGATCTCAAGGCAAATTACTGGTGGGAAGGAATGAAGAGAGATATTGCAGAGTTTGTCGAAAGATGCCTTACGTGTCAACAGGTGAAAGCCGAACATCAAAAACCCGGCGGACTACTTCAGGACATTGGCGTCCCCATGTGGAAATGGGAGGCGATTCATATGGATTTAAATCGGTCTCTGAAAACTCGAGAAGCGGTATGATTCTATTTGGGTGATTGTTGATCGGCTTACAAAGTCAGCTCATTTCTTACGGTCAAGACTACGTATCGCGCACCACAAGACACACAGATTTATTTGAGGAGATTGTGCGGTTACAGGATTCCCTTACAAATTATTTGGATAGGGTTCCCAGTTCACCTCACACTTTTGGCAAAGTTTCCAGCAGGTCTCGGGACAAAAGTTAAGTTAAGCACGACTTTCCACCATGACAGATGGGCAAGTGAGCGAACAATTCAAACAACGAGGACATGTTGCGATCTTGTGTGTTAGATTTTCGTGGTTGGACCATCTATGTCTAATTGAGTTCGCCACAACAATAGTTTTCACTCTAGCATACAAATGGCCCCGTTTGAAGCATTATATGGATGAAAATGTAGGTCTCCACTTGGATGGTTCGAGGTGGGTGAGACGCAACTGTTCGGACCTGAAGTCATTCAAGAAACAAATGATAAGGTACAGATGATTCGGGAGCGGATCAAAACAGCTCATAGTCGTCATAAGTCCTATGCGGATCATCGGAAAAGAGATCTTGAATTCCAAGAGGGGGAGAAAGTATTTTTAAAAGTGTCCCCAATGAAGGGAGTGATGCGCTTTGGTAAGAAAGGGAAATTGAGCCCAAGGTTTATTGGGTCATATGAGATCTTGCGAGGAGTGGGGAATGTGGCTTACGAATTAGCACTTCCACAAGAGCTGGAAGCAGTGCATCCGATATTTCATGTGTCAATGTTACGAAAATACTTGCACGATCTAAGTCACGTCATCCTTCCCCAGGAGATAGTTCTTAATAAAGAGCTTCAATATGAAGAGGCTCCGGTAGAAATACTTGATAGAAAGGTCCAACGCCTTAGAAATAAAGATATTGCTTTTGTGAAAGTCCTATGGAAGAATCACTCCACAGAGGAAGCCACCTGGGAAGCGGAAGAGGCGATGAAAGTCAAATATTCATTCCTATTTGACTAAGGTAAAAAAAAAATGCATTACATAGTACTTCATATGTGTGTCATTTGCGTGTCTGTATGCATGTGTTACAATCTTATTCTCATTCGAGGACGAATGCTTCTTAAGGAAGGGAGAATGTGAAGCCCCAAATTTGTTACAATAACAATAAACATTATTGGGTCTATGTGATTATGTTACGACCTTTTTCACATTCGAGGACGAATGTTGCTTAAGGAGGAGAGAATGTAAAATCCGGAAAAAAAAATAATAATAATATATAGTTGTGGTTGGGTTAATAAATATATATATATACATATATATATATATATAGAATAAAACAAAGAATAAATTGTATGGGATAGAGTTAGTGTTAAAGTTGGATAAAATAGATAGATAAAATGAAAATAAGAAAACAAAAACAAAAAAAAGAAACAAAAGGAAAAAAAATAAAATAAATAAAGATGCATGCAAGATATGCACGTCCACCCCCCCTTAACCCAAACCCATTTTAATGCCCTCCACCCTTGGCCTTCTATCTCCCATAAGTTATACAACCATCTACACTTATACATTATACTTATACACAAAAAAAAGTGCATAAAACAAAGATTAGAAAATCAGGAAAATAATCAAGTGAACAAGAGGGGGAAAAAATCAAGAAGATATCAAGGAAGGAGAACAAGAAAATTCAGAGGAGTGGTACACCTCTCTAATATGATCATATAGAACCAAAAATGAGGTAAAATGGACGTACGGTTTGAAAGTTATCATAGTTCAAAGTTCCTGCCTTAGATTTGGTCGAAATTCGGAAAGGCATAATTACTGACTGTTTTTGTTGAGTTTTACTTATTAGAATTAAATGAAAATTTACATGGTTGTAAATCTCTCTGTTACGGACAGATATACATAAAGATTTATTAAAACGGACTTACGAGTTGAGAGTTATTGTAGTTTGAAGTTGCTGCCTCGGATTCGTCGGAATCCAGAAGGGCAGGACGTTGAAACGTAAAACTGTACTAATCTGTGGGGAATATGAAAATTGTTGTTAAATGAAAGTTCTAGATCTCTTTGTTGTGGACATTTTGAGACCTTACGGGAGTCTATACGACTTACGGATTGAGAGTTATCGCTGTTTAAAGTTTCTGCCTCGGATCTATCGAGATCCAGGAAGGGCAGCGAATAAAAGTGTAAAACTGTACCAAATGGTACAGAATATGAAAGAATGGTTCACATGGAGACGTGTAGCTCTCTGTTCTCGTCGTTTTGAGAATTTATGGGGATTGAACGGGTTTCTGATTAGGAGTTATGACTATTATAAGATTGGGTGCTGTTTAATAAAAATTCTGCCGAAACAAATTTCATGTGGCTGTTTTGAGGATAAATTTGCGTTAGTTACCCAAAGTAGTTTTAAATGAAATTTGGTACAGTGAAATATCCCGTCTTACCTTAGTTTCCGCTGAGAAACACCTTAGTTGGAGTTATGGTTAAAAGTTATAATCGTTACAAGTATGAATGACAGAATGTTAGAAAAGAGAATAGTATTTATTTGATCTTGAAAAATATGAAAAGTGAATACGTGTTCACATAGATATATAAATATATAATGGATCGGGTTGCACGCGCAACAAAGCGTAAAGTGAATACGCGTTCACAAATACGTAAACATAATGGATCGGGTTGCGCCGCAACAAAACGTAAAGTGAATATATGTTCACAAATACGTAAATATAATGGATCGGGTTGCGCGCAACAAAACGTAAAGTGAATACGCGTTCACAAATACGTAAACATAATGGATCGGGTTGCGCGCAACAAAGCGTAAAGTGAATACGCGTTCACAAATACGTAAATATAATGGATCGGGTTGCGCGCAACAAAACGTAAAGTGAATACACGTTCACAAATACGTAAACATAATGGATCGGGTTGCACGCGCAACAAAACGTAAAGTGAATACGTGTTCACAAATACGTAAATATAATGGATCGGGTTGCACGCAACAAATATGAAAGATGAATACATGTTCACCTATATATAAATATGGAAAGTGAATACGCGTTCACAAATATATAAATGTAATAAACATGTGGAAATGCAGGGGAATATCTTAACGTATAATACGAGATAAAATGAAGTGTTAGTTAAACCGAGAATTTCCTATGAGGAGTTGTTGCATATTTAAAAAGTGTTGTAACCTGATATGTTTTTGCAATATGCTTATTACGTTATAATGTGATTGCACTTGGAATATTGTGGTGTTGCTTTGAATTGCAGGGTAAGGTTCTCACTCATCCCCAGATGGTAGGGCTGACTCTTTATTTAACATGTTTCAGGAAAACGTGATAGAGGAAAGGCTCCACGCCAAGGCTAGCGATCGTCCATGACCTCTTGTCATACCAAGTCCATTGCTTCGGGCTTGGTACTCGTCAGGTCCAGAATATCAGTTACAGTGTCTCGAGAAATGCCCATGTGGAATGGTCTCCCTTCCAACTTAGGATAATATTTGTCAGTATGTCTATGTAGAAATAATATTTGCACGAGCATGGGCTCGCGTTATATTTTCAATAAAGTCATAAATAAATTTTTTTATTGTTATTTTTATTAATAGCTCCGTATTTGAATATAAGTTTAAATTTCTAAATAAAGAGAATTAAATGGTGCTCCTGGTGGAAAATAATTGTCCAGGTGCCATCACGCCCTAAGTAAAGACTTAGGAAAAGTCGGGGCGTGACAGTTACCTTCAGGAAAACAGAGTATCCTTTTAAGAATAATATAGTCACTGTACCTATTTTCAAACATCTGGAGGAGAATACCTATATAACTCAACCTGATGGTGTACCTCAACCTGGTATTCCTACTGCTACCATTCCTCCTACTGATAAAACACCTCACTGTGTTGATAATAACACTACTAATATCTCTGAGACTCAACAGCAACCAGAAAATGCTATCAGTATTAGGAAATCTAGTAGAGCCAGACAACCTCCTATTTGGCTCAAGGATTTTGTCACTCCCAATGTTAACAGTGTACTCTATCCTATTCAGGACTATATGCACTATGAACACTTAAGTAATAGATATCAGGCCTTTCTGACTTCTTTTTCTGAAATAATAGAACCACAAAGCTATAATGAGGCCTCAAAAGATCCTAGATGGGTGGAAGCCATGAAAGCTGAGATAAAGGCCTTACAAGAAAATCAAACTTGGGAAATTGTTCCCTTGCCTTCAGGAAAGTACCAAATAGGCTGTAAATGGATTTATAAAATAAAATACAAAGACTCAGGTGAGATAGAAAGATTAAAGGCTAGGTTAGTTGCTAAAGTGCGATCAACAAGAAGGGATAGACTATCAAGAAACCTTCTCCCCTGTTGTAAAAATGGTCACTGTAAGGACTGTTTTAGCTATTGCAGCCTCTAAAGGCTGACACATTCATCAAATGGATGTGTATAATGCTTTTCTGCAAGGGGACCTGTATGATGAAATTTATATGGAACTTCCTCAAGGGTTCAGTAGTCAAGGGGGGAAACATGTATGCAGACTACATAAATCCCTGTATGGGCTCAAACAGGCCCCAAGGCAGTGGAATTCTAAATTGACAGAAGCTCTGGTTCATATGAAATTCAGACAATCCCAATATGATCACTCGTTGTTTATAAAGCAAACCAGTCAGAGTATTACCATTATACTGGTTTATGTAGATGACATGTTAGTTACAGGGAACAATGTAGAACTGTTAAGAGAGACAAAGCAGTCTCTTCAAGATGTGTTCAAAATGAAAGACCTAGGAGAATTAAGGTACTTCTTAGGAATTGAATTTACTAGATCTAATAAAGGGATTCTAATGCATCAAAGGAAATACACTTTGGAGCTAATTTCTGAGTCAGGACTTGCTGGAGCCAAGCCTAGCAGAACACCTACTGATTCTAATACCAAGATGACTACTAAAGAACATGATGAACTAGCTGCTAAAAAGCAGAATACTCAGGAAAAGAATACTGATGAACTTTTAGACAATGCTAGGGTATACCAAAGACTGATTGGTAAATTACTTTATCTTACTATTACAAGACCAGACATAGCTTACAGTGTACAAACTCTCAGTCAGTTTCTTCAACAACCTAAGCAGTCTCATCTAACTGCTGCACTTAGAATAGTAAGGTATCTAAAGAATCAACCAGGAAAAGGGGTACTTATGTCTAGTGACAATGTAATATTCTAATCGCTACGTGATGCAGATTGGCCGTGTCCACATACAAGAAAATCATTCTGAGTTATCTGGTGAAACTGGGTGATTCTCTCATCTCCTGGAAGTCCAAGAAGCAGTCTACCATCTCCAGGAGCTCTGCAGAATCTGAATACAGAAGTCTTGCCAGTACTGTTGCTGAGATAACTTGGATTGTGGGACTGTTGGGAGACATTGGATTCAACATTGCGACCGATCACAATCTACATCGACAAAGAATCAGCTATACAAATAGCAGCAAACCCAGTCTTCCATGAAAGGACGAAACATATAGAGATTGATCTTCATTTCATAAGAGAAAAGATCCAGAAAGGAGTGGTGAAAACTGAGTATATCTCTACTACAGAACAGCCTGCAGATCTGCTCACAAAAGGGCTTGATAATTGTCAGCATCATCATCTTTGTTCCAAGCTTGGATTGCTCAATATATTCCAGCATCCAGCTTGAGGGAGCCTGTTAAAACAAAGTATTAGAATGCCAGCCCATTAAGAGAGCCCAAATAGGCAGGCCTGTTAGCAGCAGCCCATTTCCCTTTATTTAACTTTAGCCCTTATTATTTGCTATGTAAATAAAAGGTCGAGGGAATCTGACCTAATCAGAAGTGTGTATTGTACTCTTCTGTCCTCTCAATGAAATAAAGGCGAAACCCTATTTCGCCTTATTCTCTGTCTGATCTTCAGTCCTTTATCTGTTTTTCTTCCATTGTGCATGTTAGCCTAAACTCCACTATTGATGTATGTTGGTGTATGTTGATGTTCACCAAGATTAGATTACGGGTACAATCATAGCAGTAGGAAGATTCAACACTATGATCTCTCAAAGATCTGTCCAGACCTTCACATTGTTAGACTAATATATTTTTTGTATTTTTATAAGTAATAGTAAATGTTTTATTCAGTGATAGTTCTCCACAATTTAAGTTCTCCCTTTACATTATTTTGTTTTTATGTGAAACCCATGTGGGAAAAGTGGCAGATCAAAAGAGATTAAATTTAGTTTAAGAACTGATGGCGCGCGGACAGTGATTAGATTACAGAATTATCTTCTCACTCACAAATCCTCCCATCCCAAAGGGGAAGTCCCAAGTATCTTGAGGCTATAATACAAGGTAATGGGGAGATTGATGAGGATGTCATATATCGTATTGAACTAGAGTGGTTGAGATGGAGGCTAGCATCAGGTGTCCTGTGCGATAAGAAGATGTAAGACTGAAAGGTAAGTTCTACAGAGTAGTGGTTAGACAGAACATAAAAGTTGCGGAAATGAGGATGTTGAGGTGGATGTGTGAGCTTACTAGGAGAGATATGATAAGAAATGAAGATCGGGACAATATAGAGTGACCTCTGTAGCAGACAAGATGCGGGAGGCGAGACTAAGATGGTTTGGACATGTCCAAATGACAGGCACATACGCTCCGGTGAAGAGGTGTGAGAGGTTGGCGATGGAGAGCTATAGGAGAGGAAGATGTAAGCCGAAGAAGTATTGGAGAGAGATGATCAAGCAGGATATGACGAGTCTTCAACTTACTGAGAACATGACTCTAGAGAGGAGGGTGTGAAAGTCGAGGATTAGGGTAGAGGAGTAGTATTGGGATACGTTTTATTCTCCTTTAGTGTAGGATCAATTTATTTCCATCATTTTTATTTTAGTATTCTCATATTTCTTTTTTTAGTTTTTTATTCCTACCTGTCTTTCACTTCCTTTTCTTGTTTTCTTGCTGCTTATTATTACTGTTGCTTTCATTTCTACTTGAGCTCTATCCGTCAAAATGTAACAGGGAAAGATTTGCGTACACTTTACCCATCCCAGATCTCACCTAATGAGAGTATACTGTGTATGTTATTGTTGTTGTTTAATTGTAAAATAATTTTAATTTAGACGAGTTGGATCGTGATCTTCAAATTCAACCCATCTTGATCCAACCCGTTCTGACCAATGAAATTTGGGCGGATTGAATTGTGACTTGTTAATCAACATAACTCATTTGACCAATCCATTTACCACCCCTAGTTTGGAAGCAACAAGTTATATTCGAGTAATTTCTTTAAGGTGGCATATAGTTGATGAAAATCTAAGTAAATAATGTAAATTGTAAGATTAAGAAAATAAATCACTTTGATTACCATTGCTAATTTATTGTTCCGTAGCTCAGTTGGTTAGAGCGTTGGTCTTATGAGCCGAAGGTGGGACCAAAATGTGTTGCCTTATTTAACATTGTCCAAATATTACGATTATCAAGCAACATTATAAATTTTATCGACAAGAAAGGAGTGATGATATAACATTTCTCTATTATTTGCATTTCTTTTTTTCATTTGCATTAGTCTTATTTAATAGCAGTCACTAGATAACCTTTGCACTAAAGCTCAAATAAACCTCTAGCTGTGAGTTTTTTTGGCCTTCCAGTTTTTATTTATTTTTTAAAGAAAAAATTCTTGAATAGTATATTTTTATATTTATACATAGCTGTGATTTTTTTTTTTGCACATTGAAAATAAGTGAGTGATGAGCTTATATATGGATGCAATATTCCCCTTTTTATTTTATTTTATTTTGTGACTTTATGATACTCTAGACTGCTTTTGTTTGTGTTTCTTTAAGTCGAGAGTTGATCGGAAACAGTTCATCTGCCTTCCAAAGTATGGTAAAATCTGTGTACATTCTACCCTCTTCATACCCCACTTTGTGGGATTACACTGATATGTTGTTGTTGACTTTATGATACTACTATTTTTGGCATATTCCTATTTCTATTTGTACCATATCTTCTTCTTTCTTTTTTGATCTCTAATAGATGTAAATTTTCTTGAATTAAAAGTAGATTTTTTAGGTTCTTAAGTTTTTTCTATCAATTGTTTTCTATTTCTTTTTTAAACAATCTGTACTTTTCATACCTGTATCTTGTATTTTTTTAGAGACAGTATAAGCATGCTTTTATTGCTTAGCTATTAATTCCTAAGGTTGAAAAAATATCAACAATAGTAAGTGAAGATATTGTTTTATAATTAGCTTTGCTAAATAATTTTACATCTTTTCAATAAAAAGAAATTAGTAAATGATATATTTCTCAATTGTTAAAATGATTCTCAATGAAATTGAAGCTTGAAAATTCCATTCGATTTTGAATCTTTCCTTTTTCAACTAAATCGTGTGGTGGATTAATAGAAAAATGTTTTAAAAGAGATGATCATTTTTTAAAAAATTTATGTGATGAAAAATGTATAATTTCTATTATTTTGAGGATGAAAAAGAGTATCTTTAGAGCGAAGTTGGTGGTAATAAAGAATGTGATGTTTTAGTGGAAAAAGAAGAAGAAAAGGTAAATGCCGAATAGGCGAGGGAGCGAGAAAAAAAGAAGAGAAAACAAAAGGGGGAATGTAAAAGGAAGGAAAAAAATAAGGCAAAAGTTAATTAAAGAGAGATTTCGTGTGTGTGCTTTTCTTTCGTTTCCTTATTACTTTTTTTTTTTGTAATTAACATTGCCGTGGTTATAAATTCCTTTTGTATGTACGGAAAATAGTAAATTATTATTACAGGTGTTAGGAAAGGATAACTAATTATGTGTTACAATAGATTTGATGTCAATAAAAATTAAGGCAATAATTATATTTTGTGGTCTTGATCTTTTTACTTGAATTCGTCTTGAATCTTTCGCCTTGAATCTTCGTTCCAATTTCAGCAAGCTCCTTGAATCTTGTTAACCTGAAACCAATAGACACTAAATCTGGATTGTTGAGTCGGTTGATTTTTCAATCTTTTCTTCAGACAATATTGCCCGTATACATGCTTTGTACGGATGAATTGCAACTTGTCTTCCAAGGTAAAACAGCTGAAAAATATCACTTGTGCAAAGCAAACAGAAGTGATCCTGACAAAGAAAACAAACACGAAACGAGTGCTAAAGAATGGGAAAAGAAGAACTTGTTCTTGGTATTTTCTGCAGTGGTTTCCCTCACTGTTTTAGGTTGTATATCTTGTGTTCTCAAATATGAAAATAAGGTATGAATTTATAGTATTTTAGGAGGAGGAGAGGTGTTAAAGGGCCATTAAGGGGTTGTTTAAGACGCACAATGAAGGCCAAAACGTTCTGGAATAAGTGCAGAACGTTTCATCATTGTTAATGCCATCAATTCTATCATATTCACTGGACATTTAGTGTCGCGGCTCTGGTCATGAGGCGCCGCGGCGATAATATCAGAAGAAGCCCAACAGCCCACAGCCCAGGCGGGTGGTGATAGCGCGCGTGTGTGCCCAGTCTCTAACCCAAGCACACCTAGGTCCTCCCTCCTTCAAACACATGGGTTACCCCCTGGGGTCCCAATCCCTTATTCAGTTTAGAGACTTATAACATGAACAATTCTTTTTTTTCCCACCGATGTGGTAGATTTGTCCCACACCACTCTTCCATGTCTCAAACACCTTACTTCGCGGAACAATATATCTTTCATTTCTCAATGGAATTTGACGATCCTTGACCTTACGGTCATCTACTCACTTAGTAGATTATGCACGTGTAAAGAACCAGGGTCTCCAACATGTTGAACCATGATGTTTAAGTCATTGAAGATGGGCGGACCCAACCTCCACCAAAGACAAATTTCCAACAATCCCCTCTTGGAAGAAATTTTGGCGCACACACAGAGTGTCTTCTTTCAACAATCTTTCAGCGAAAAGATATTGCATCAGGATAGGTATCCGTGGCTTTGAACCTTCCCTAGTTGAATACCATCGGACTTACTTACTACGCGGTGAACGCGATGTCTTGAACCGTCAGTGTTTAATGTAAGCCAAGACAATGATACCAACACAACAACTTTCCATTACTTTTTTTCGTTCTTATTGTTCTGTCTGTTGTGTCCGTGGACACACTTGGGATTCTTAACTACGTTCATTTGATACGGCATGTCCTCTCACTTAAATAGGTGGTCTCCTACAAGGTATCCTGCTATACCCCACTTCACAAGTTTTAGGCACCATTAAAAATTTCCCCAAACCTAACCTCAACCGATTAAAATCAAGAAATGTTTTGAAAACTTAACTTTTACCCACGCTGCAGGTAACACTTAATGTCTATCACGGGAACGACCTTGGATTCATGTTTCTAAGTAGAAATCATTATCCGAAGTGCTCTTGCTTCCATCGAAGCGCTCAACCGAACCTTTATAATTTAGTTTTCCCATTGAACCTTATTTCTGGGATCTCCAGTCTGTAAGGTTGGGTGTCCACTATATCGGTTCTTATTGATTGGGTTTTAAGCCCATTCCCCTAGACAGACAGAACTCTTGATCTGTGAGTATCCCTTTTGTCAAAGGGTCTACTATATTCTCCTTTGATTAGTAATCAAAGAAGTGTTACCCGTGAAGATCAATTGTCATTCAGTCTTATGTCTACGACAGATATGTCCAGACGCCGTCATTCATGCCTTTACAGTGTATAACTGGCGTAAGCATGAGTTACTCATAGTAAGGGACATCCTCTAAGAAGTCGTGAAGTTATTCAACTTCTCATCATCCTTTGTGCCAAGAGATGAACTTCGATTCCATCATGAATCGTCTGATGCAAGGTTTGCTTAGAGGATTTTCCTAAGACACACTATGCACATTGGTGTTCTTCAGGTCTTATGTCCAGTTTGCATCATTTTGTTCTTCCAAAACCACTGGACATCCATAATACCATAATTCATAGATAAGCGAATAATTCAGATGTCGTCACATCCGATTTAACGCCTTCTGTTGATCATTTCCAGAATCACGAGTGAACCTTAGTTCAACTGATCTTCTTTTATGAACCGATACCAGGTCAATTGCAGTATGACCTGAGCATATCCCCCATGGCATATGGATGCACCATTATTCCAATCACCTCTATGATTCAAATCCATTGGTGACTTCAACGAGACTGTCAAACTCCTCATATAGGAGTTTGGAATTAGACCAGTCTGTTAGATGTCTTAGGGATTCCAACTCCTAAGATGTCATCTGCAATGCCCATATTTTTTCATGTTGGAACATATATTTGAGGAGAAATGTTTCGTGCCAATACTTTAGGCCTGTTTCAGCCCGCACAGAGATTTGACAAGCCGACAGACCTTCTTCTCTTTCCTGGAACCTCAAACCCCTCGGGTTGTTCCGTATTACTTTTTTCTTCCACTTTCGGACTTTTTGGTTTTCCAACTGTTGGCTTTCAATGTTTCTGTATTCAGATTCATTGTTTCCATTTTATCTGAAACTTCCAGGACCAAAATGTAGAAATTTCAGGGACCATAAAGGAAGTTCAGGAAAAAACCCAACAGTCCTCAAAACCAACTCTCCGGTTAGGAAGGTTGTCTCAACTCTCAACATCCATGTCACGCAGGGCTGCGGTGACCCTGGATGTTAAGCTATTCATATAGGAGTACATGTCCAGATAGCTGAGACTTTATACTCGTCAATAGATCCATCTATTTTATACTCAATTTGAGTATCCACTTTTGCAACCAAGAGGTTCTTTTTCCGGAGGAAGATCAACCATCACACAAGTGTGGTTCTATCTGATGGAGTCTATTTCTCTCTTTTAGCTTATTTCCAAAGCAACACTTCTGCAGATGACAATTCTCAATTTGTCCATGGTTTATTCTTAATCATATTAGCTAGATGGCCTGGAACAAGTCTTTATCACCTATTTTGCTCGGGTTTGGTTCAACATCTAGAATTCCTGAGTTCTGTAGATCTGAAACATTAAGTTCCGGATAGTCAGCAACTTCCGAGTTATGTAGATCTTCCGTACAATCAGACACTCGCAAGTTCTTGTTAACCTCGAGCAATTACTTTTTTTCCTCTTCAAGGAAAGATAACTTCAAAGGATTCAGAACTCCTGGGAGGCGCCGCGGCTCCTGAAAGATCAGTTTTAGCATCGCGGCTCTGCAGGGAGGCGTCGCGGCACCAAAACTTCAGAGAGTTTCGGGCGTCGCGGCTAATGGGTTCGCGCAGCGGCCCTTCACGGCACCGCGGTAATTTCTGACTCTTTTCATCTTTGTTCTTCAGCAAAGGATGCAATACGTTGTAATTATCAATTAAGATCATAACGTACTTGTTTCCCCATCTATTTGTACAAACTTTAAATTACCCATGTAGGTGTTACTAAGTCATATAGGAGCGGTGCTTCTTTCTCTATACCTTTGATGGAACGGAAAGGTGATTTTGCCTCTTCGCCTACCTCACATTCATTTGAGGGTTTATGTCGACAGACGGCAACAATCTCAACTTCGTTGGTTTTTGAATGACTTTCTATTTAACATGTCTTAATCTATGATGGCATAGATGCACAGATTACAAAATATATCATCCATTTGGATACAGTCTTACTGTACCACTCATAGTTCTCATCGACCTGCGGGACATGAGGCGAAGACTCAAGCCATATTGCCCAACAGCGTCCTTGAAACCAAGTTTAGGACATGTATCACATCTTTTAAGAGTGATCTCATTCCCTTAAGTCCTTTTGAGGACCACTTCTTCAAACTTCTTTTGATTTGAAGATAGCGTTGTTTCACAAGAATAACATTTTGCCTGTGGTTAGGGCGTAACCGGATCACAATTGATCTAAACCCTCTAACACACTCTAGTTGCCTTGGCAGACTGAGTGTCCAATTTATTTTCTGCCTATCTCTTGGCCTTCAGATCATTCAAGATCTGGAAATTCTGTCCCACTCTAGTTACCTGTAGGCTTTGTATGACTGAGTGTCCAATACTATCCTGTCAAAAGACGGATATTCTGTCGGAAACTGTGACAGGATTGTCTCTAGTCCTCTAGTTCTTGTCTTTAGTCCTCTAGTCCTCTTCCCTTCCTTAGGATTGTCTATAAATTTAATTTATTACAATCTAAGTCCATATTTTTTAGGCCATTGTTTATAACAGTCCAATATTTAAACGGGAAGGAAAGAGAGATCAAAACTTCTGATTTAAAGAGTATGGAATATAATTTTTTTTTAATGAAATCACTTCATATTCCTTGCCTTATTTTACTCATTTTATTCAGACATGGTTTAATATCCTTATTGACAAAGAAGAAAAGTTTACCTAACTCATCTTCGGATTTCCATGTCTGGGACAGGTATAGCCTTTCGGTTATAAGATATACCATCATTTTCAGCCTCCTCCTTTTGTCCCAGTTGATATCCTCCACCTTTCATGGGCTCTTGTTTCCACTACTCTCGGGAGCGGTGACAACAACTATTCCTCTAGCTTTGCTATCATAATTATCAGCAGTATCTTTAAGTTCAGGATCACCAACAGAGATCTCCTTTTTGACAGAAACAAATTTGTAACTATCGTCAAAGAGAGATCCAAAACTAGGACCATCTCTGTTGACAGAGACAGTGTTTGAACTATTTATAGAACTGTCAACGAAACTGGTTTCAACAAGAAAGCCACAACCAAATTTGGGAGTAGATCTGGTGTCAAACATCTTTCTAGCACTATTACAAATATTGTCTTAAGATTGTCGTGGTTATAAACTCCTTTTGGATGTACGGAGAATAGTAAACTACTATTACAAGTGCTATGAAAGGATAACTAATTATGTGTTACAATAAACTTGATGCCAACAAGAATTAAGACAATAATTATGTTTTGTGGTCTTGATCTTTTTACTTGAATTCGTCTTGAATCTTCCGCTTTGGATCTTCGTTCCAATTTCAGCAAGCTCCTTGAATCTTGTTAACCTGAAACCAATAGACCCTAAATTTGGATTGCTGAGTCAATTGATTTTTCAATCTTTCCTTAAAATATTGTCCGTATACATGCTTTGTACGGATGATTGAAACTTGTCTCCCAAGGTAAAACAACTGAAAAATATCACTTGTCCAAAGCAAACAGAAGTGATCCTGACAAAGAAAACAAACACGAAACGATTGTTAAATAATAGGAAAAGAAGAACTTGTTCTTGGTATTTTCTGCAGTGGCTTCCCTCACTGTTTTATGTTTTATATCTTGTGTTCACAAATCTAAAAATAAGGTATGAATTTATAATGTTTGAGGAGGAGGAGAGGTGTTAAAGGGCCATTAAGAAATTTGTTTAAGAATCTGATGAAGGCGAAACATTACGGAATAAGTGCGAGCGTTTGGCATTGTTAATGCCATCAATTCTATGATATTCCCGTTACTGGAAGCTCACTGGACATTTAGCGCCTGCCAGAAACTTCAGGGACCAAACTGTAAATATAACAGAGTTTTGGGTCCAAAAGGATAATATCATAAACAGCCTGCAGCCCGACCCGGGTGGTGGTGGCACGCATGTGGCCCCAATCTCGAACCCAAGCACACCTAGATCTTCCCTCCTTCAAACACATGAGTTATCCTTTGAGGTCCCAATACCTTATTCAGTTTAGAGACTTATAACATGAACAATTCTTCCTTTTCCCACCGATGTGGTAGATTTGTCTCACACCACTCTTCCATGTCTCAAACACCTTACTTCGCGGACCAATATCTCTTCCATTTTTCAATGAAATTTGACGATCCTTGGCCCTACGGTCATCTACTCACTTAGTAGATTATGCACGTGTGAAGAACCAGGATCTCCAATATGTGGAACCATGATGTTTAAGTCATTGAAGATGGGCGGACTCAACCTCCACCAAAGGCAAATTTCCAACAAACATTTTATACCAATGACAAATATTTACAAGTAAAAACAGAAAAATAGTTACTGCCCAGTAACAACAACTACCCCTTACAAATGCTCACCGTAACAACTCTAAATTATGGGTAATAATTTAAAGCACTAAGTGCACTGACCAACCTAGGATATTGTACAATATGTTCTTGTGGAGCATGTTGCAACCCACTGAAGAAAATAGAGCTTTTACTTTTGTTCATTTGGAGAGCAGAAGCTAATGAAAACTGCATGAAACAGTCACATAGAAGTTTAACTGAGATAATACCACCCTTATAGAATAGCAATGGGTAATCATTAAAGCCTAACTGCACTATATTTATCCTCTCACACCTAGGATGATAATTGAAATCAAGAATGTGTTGGACACTCTTCAGGTTTCTTGACAAAAAATCCATGGCTAAGAAAAAAGAGAAATGGTGACAAAGGATCCCCTCGTCTTAGCCCCTTTCTAGCTTCAAAAGGTTCAAAGAAAAAGTCATTAATAGTAGTAAAATATGAAACACTTTGGATGCATTTCATAATCCATTCCACAAACTTTTCTGGAAAGGCAAGCCCATTAAGAACCTGCTCCAAAAACACTCACTCCATGGAGTCTTATGCTTTTTGCATATCCATTTTCATCATGTATGTAGGTGATGATCCTTTTCTCCATAGCCTTTCACCAACTCGTGATTGACAATGATATTTTTTGTAATCACTCTTCTTGGAATAAAGGCCGACTGGAAATTATCTACTAGATAGTCCATCACCTTCTGTAGCCTAACAATCAATATCTTGAGAATGATTTTATACAATGTGCTGCAACAAGAGAAGGGTCTATATTCTTTGATAATGGTTAGGTTCTCGACTTTATGGCAATATTTATTTCCTCCCCCACTATTGGCCAAGGTTTTTTTTTTTTGGAAAAATCAGGCATTTAGATCATCACACCCCAGAGTTCTCATATCATCTTGTTCCACTTTTGCTTTAGTAATTTGACTAATAAGAGCCATCTGGTGATATCTTGTCAACAAAGGGCCATTATGTAGCACTTTGGGATTAATGGCTGGTAGATTGGAATTACTAGAGCCTAATAAAAGCTCTGTAAAAGCCAATAATCTCCTCATGTATATATCTTGTTTTGCCTGCTAAAGAACGGTAGGTTTTTGTTGAATTCAAAATATATAAATAATGCACAATCAAAGTTTAATTTTTTTGTTTACTCACTCCAACAATTTCTTCTGATATGGTTATATGACAATCAAAACCTGTAAAGTAAAAACATAACAAGAACACTTACAGGTTTACAATTTGGAATCTTTACTAAAGGGTGAACACGCGGTTGTCCCTTCGATTGCAAGCACTATGCTGAAGTGTATTCCTCTGTCAAAAAAGTCAGGAAATCTTGGCAGAGGTTTGAGAGAATTTTATTCCAAACTTTAAGTCTAGAATTGTTTTAGAATTAGTATATTTATAATGAGGTTAGTGTTATATATATAGTTGATTTTTAGGTCAAAAAACGGATTAGGGTTGGGCTCCAACCCTGACCCAAAAATTGAGGTGCAGTGGCCCAAAAATGAGTCTTGTATTAAATTTTGGGGAATATTTTAATTTAGGGTTTTAACCAAGATCAACTCTAGCATGTTTTATCAAATAAAGCATATTAACTATCATGCAAAGTCATTTAAGCACATATTGGGTACCGCCTTCCCAAGCATGATATTAAGTAGTTTAAACACATATTGGGCGTCGCCTACCCAAATAATTATTTGCGGACGCTATTCTAATAATTAAATGACAAACGTGTTGACAATTAACACATAAACAGTACACTTATCGAATAATATGTTGTATAATAATAATTGTGGATTAGACATTTTGAACTCTGAAAAAATTTGTTTCGGCTTCTACAATGCATTAGCGTTGCGGCGCCTACTGTCCAGTAAGTCCAGAATCTTAAAAACGAAGCTTTTAATCGTGGATTTCGGATAGGAGCCGCGGCTCCTCTTTGTCACCGTGACAGGCGCTGCGGCGCTCCAACATGGAGCCGCGGTGCCGCCTTGAAATCCTAGCAAGAGTCGCGGTGCCGACGTCTTGACAGAACGTGTCTGTGTTGATTTTCTAAAAATCTTCCAAATCCTAAATCCAATTTAGGGATCAGATCAAAAATCCTTTATCATCACTCACTATTATCAATAATGCATATATCGACCATCAGCCATTCCTACCCGTTTTTCAGTGTGCATCATGTTCGCAATGAACCGATTATCTGCACTTGGCTTAGTTCGAATTAGAACAGAATGACTTCCTCGATTTAGCGTACTTGATAATTTAGGGTGACATCAAAAGGTTAACGGTTCAGTCAAGGTATGTAGGATTTCAAAAAGTCTTGTTTTAATTCAGTTTGAAAATTAATTTTATGTTTTCTATAAGCAAGGTAATATTCCAAGTGTCTACATTTTTGCAAAATATGCTTAAGAAGAAGAATGTAGTGTTCCACACAGATGGATGGATATTATTGCATCATTAGAGCACAAAACTCCTAAGTGGAATGTTACTACAGTATTGTGGAAGCTACCACAGATGGGCATGTGGAAGTGCAACACAGATGGGGCTACTAGGGGTAATCCTGGTAGGAGCTCATATGCCTTCTGTGTGAGAAATAAAAATGGTGATCTGGTCTATGCAGAAGCTAAAGAATTTGGAGTCAAAACCAACAATGAATCAGAGACAATGGCCATTTTAATGGCTGCAAGGTTCTGTAGAGGTCTAGATAACATGAAGGTCATCTTTGAAACTGACTTTATGCTTCTCCAAAAGGTTTTAATAAGAGAATGGAAGCCACCTTGGAAGGTCATTGGTATGATTGAAGAAATCTGGAGCATTTTTTATTCAATGAAAACTGAAATAGTTCATATTCTGAGATAAGGTAACCGATTAGGCGATTATCGGCCAATCAAGCTCTAGATCAGGAGATGTCTATGCTATGACTTTTGAGCTAGATACAAAAGCGAGAAAGATTTTGAACTCAGATAAGTTACTATGTCCATACATAAGGAGAAGAAAGGAAAGGTTTTGAGAAGGACAGATACAGACATGAGTTTATATCACACTCTGTCTGGTCATCAAAGAAACCTCAATATTCAAATCCTCTGGGAGGAGAATATAGAGGTAATTGTTAATTCTAACATTGTGTACTTTTTGCAGGTACATGAATGCTTACAACATCACAAGTTAATGGCTCATTTTTAGACAAGATGTAAGAATCTATTGGCTATTGTGAGAAGGAATGATCAAACTTGGAGATATACTACTCTTATGCATTGGACACCATGCAGTGGGTGGTTTTAGCTTATGCTCAGTCCCCTGCAAGGTGCACAATACATGAGACAGTTCCTTTTGGATCTACAGCAGAGCAACTGATAGATACTATTTTAAAATGTTGTTTTTCTAAAGATGGCTACCTGTTTAACACAACATTCTGCAATGAAGGAATGGGGAAAGAAAATGGGACCGAGAAAAAGATACAATGGGTACAAGTAAGTGACAATGCTGGGAAAGGAGATCATACTACAGATTCAGCATTTCTAAAGATGATACTTGGGTACAGAAGGCAGTATATAATGGGAAGTAACATGAATCATTGGATGGAAGCTTTGGACATTTCAGATTTTTGCAAGACTTTGTTCAAAGTGGAAAATAAGATCAATGGATTGAAGTTTTTTTGTACAAAAGCTGACTTAAGACCATTTTATCAGGAACACTGGTTAGTATGAGATTTTTTGGATTCGGGTATACATGTGACCTACTCACACTATACTCACAATGATAATAATTTAGGACTTTTGGTTCATGTACAACACTTTTGTAACATAGCAGTGTATATTATAAACTCTGTGATGATTGTTGAACACTTGATTATATCAAGTTCTTTTTTTTTTACATTCTAGCTTGTAGATTAGGCTTACTTCAAGCCTCATTAGGTAGTTTTAGGTTTGGATGTCCACCAAACTTGTATTCTCCCCGATGGGCTTTTTTTGTTCTTATTTTCGATATATATAAAAATACCTCGGGTCGCGAGTCCGTGGATTGCTTAAAAAAATACAGTATTGTTATTTAAAGGTCGCCACCAACCATATACCAACTACAAATATGCTTCTTGTTCACATTTATGTAGAAATTTGTCCAACCAGGCGGGCTATCCTACCCGACCACGACCCCCCGATCTGCGACCACATGCAGGGATCGAATCGATGTCGGTATCGGTTTGATGCAGTCGGGAATTTTCCTAGAACCCGACCCAACCACCTGACCCAGGCCCACCCGCGCCGCTTGCGGTTGCCAGACGACTATTTCCAATTTGGTAGTTCGCGTTTCACCGCCCCATGACCCCTTAATATTTATTTTTAACCCTTAAGTTATTATATTTACATTTTAATCTAATTTTTCAACTATAAATAGATCATATTTTCTCTTCATCTTTCTCACAAATCTTCCTACAATCTCTTTAATAATATCTCAATCTATCTCTCATTCTCTCTACATTGTCTACTAAATATTCAATTTTATTTATTCATTTGGGAGTGAATTTGGCAACTAGCTTGAGGATCATCCATCGAGCAAAGTTTCAATTCAACATCTCGATTGCACGTCGACATTACGTCGGCGTTTGGTACATTCGTTCCGTCATTAAATTATTGTTGTTTCTTTACTTTAATTAGCGCACTTAATTTCATTATCTTTAATTATTTATTTACATAATTATAATGGAAGGATTGAAACGTATGATTACAGATAAGGGTAAGGGTATTGCTTCTTCTAGCAGGGATAATAAGGGTAAGATTACTTCTTCTAGTCATCATATTCCTCCTAGACATGACGATTTTGTTGATACTGAATTATTTCCTGAAGTACCATTAGATTTAGACGAGGAGTTATTTTTGAAACTCAACAAGATTTTAATTTAGAAGATAATGTAGATGACACACCCATTAATCTAGATGACACACGATGAGTGCACTCAAGTGAACCCTCTTATTCCCCTAGTATGGGACGAGGCTCACCACAATGAAAATTAACATCAAATGTATGGTTTTTTATAGGAACGCAGAAAATCAAGTAGCTAGATGCCAAATTTGTAAAAATATTTATAAATTTAAAGTAGGAAAGGTCAGAGAGAGACGGGAGGTTTAACTACGCATTTGAATAGATTTCACAAAGCTAGGTGGGAGGAATACCTGGCTAAAAAGACGGATGCGCTAATTCCCTATCAGTCGGGACAAGGTTCATATACTGTTCCAGACCAGGTACAGGGTCAAATTTACCTTATGATGGAGCCAATTGTAGGCCTTAAATACGATAAAATAAAGATAGGGAATCATTATCAAAATTAGTTGCAGTTGAGGGTTTGCCTTTTTCATTTCCTTCCTCTCCTGATTTTATTCATTATATAAGAGAAATGTACAATCCTTCTTATAACGGATTTTCTAGATCAACTGTTAGGAGAGATAATTTTAAATTTGCATACGAATATCAACAATAATTACGTTATTCATTATATCATTTTCCTGACAAAGTATTTATTACGTCTGATATAGGCCGTAGTACTAACGGTCATGATTACTTAATTGTAACATGTCATTGGATAGACTATAAATGGTCTATGCAAAAACGTATTTTAGCATATAGATATATTGATAGTAGGCATGATATTTTTATTTCAGATAATATTTATTCAGTTTGCGATTATTATGACATAACTGATAAAACCATGACTATTACATTAGATAACGATTCTTCTAATATTTCTGCTATTAGATTATTAAAAATGTTTTAACTTCATCTTTTGCAGATCATTTTCATATAAAATGTGCATGTCATATTTATAACTTAGTTGTAAAGATCATCTATCACTTTTTGCAGACATTCTTGAAAAAATACAATTTGATATAAACTATATTTTTAAAAGTAATAGAATACAACGAATAAAAAAATTATAAAAAAATTTGTCACGATTGTCAACTACCTTACAGAAAAATTACCGAAGAAATATGCACTAGGTGGAATTCTTTATACGAGCAACTACGTGTTGCTTATGAGTATAGAAGACCTATAACTTCATTTTTAACGCCCATAGTCGAAATTCTACTGATGTGCCCATATTATTATCTTATTCAATTGTATATAACCATTGGACCAGTCTGGGCTCTGATACCACTGTAGATTTTTGTTGGCTTCAAAACATATAAATAATGCACAACAGAAGTTTAAATTTTTTGTTTACTTACCCCAACAATTCTTTCTGGTATGGTTATATGACAATTAAAACCTGTAAAGTAAAAACTTAAACAAGAACACTTATAGGTTTACAATCTGAAATCTTTACTAAAGGGCGAACACACGATTGTCCCTTCGATTGCAAGCACTATGCTGAAGTGTATTCCTCTGTCAAGAAAGCCAGGAAATCTTGACAGAGGTTTGAGAGAATTTTATTCCAAACTATAAGTCTAGAATTGTTTTAGAATTAGTATATTGATAATGAGGTTAGTGCCTAACCCAAAAACTGAGGTGTATTGGGCCAGTCTGACTGGGTCCACTGCCGGGTCGGCGTCGCGGCTAAGCCTAGTAGGGGTTGCGATACCTTACATCTTGTTAACATTCCTCGTTTCGATATATATATATTTAGCACATTTAATTAAATCTAAAATTTAATTTTGACTTATTTAAATAATTTTCATCAAATAGAAATTATCCCAAAGTTATTATCAATTTAAATATCTCGATTCTAAATCGAATATTTAATACTTTCTCAATACACTCTTAAATCGAAGAGACAATCGACATAGTGTGACCCTATAGACCTTCACATATTGACGCTAATCCAATTAAGGTCCATACAGAACTCCTAGATTGCGCCGTATGACAGACTGAATATGTGAAGTACGTTTACATTAATCCAGCAACATAACCTTTATGTGAGATGATAAATTCATTTCATTCGCGACACACTCGATCAAGCTTAGAATTTGTCATGTGTTATCTCATCCATATTAGTCGACAACTAGACCATATTCTAAATATGTCTCTCGCATTGGACAATGACTTGATCGACCTAATATCACTGAGAAGTTTAGTGCTCTCTCGAATATCCAATCAAGAAATGAATCATATTCTTGGCTCAACTACCACCTTAATTTACATCATAATGCACCCAACACAAGCAGTATCTTATCTTATAAGGAGTTTAAGCTTAGGACAGGGTCAAAGTACATTACTCTGTAAATAAGGTGTGTATTGACCTCACTTCAAAGGACTTTTATCTCCCACACACTGATAACACTCTAGACATGTATGACAAATAGTTTATCAGCAAAGTATACCAATACTTTCAAAAAGTATTCACGTGTCCATCACTAGTAACCATTACTAGTACCAGGTGAGACATACTACATTCTCCAAGAATGTGATGCAGACCACACGTCGACTTATAACATATCGTCGATATCTCATTCTCGATGATCATTAGTCGAGACTATTTTGAGAGTTACGCTCTATCATCAATATCTCACTCTATTAATGACAACGTAAGCTCAAGGGATGCACATTAATGAATAATTACAAACAATCAAATAATAATCCAATAATTATAAATGTCATAAATATATTAATCTTATTAATAATACGAATGTGTTCAAGTACATTTGTTCCTAATAATGATTGTCTCGACATAAACACCATGTGAATTAATGAGGTTCCTGATATGGTTTCGAGCACTCGTGCTTTTCATATTGGCAAAAAAATAGGCTGAGTTAGAGTCCCCTAGTCTCAATCATTGGATTCGGAATTTTTGCCTGTTAACACTCACTTCAATTGAATTTCACTTTTCCGGTTGGTTCTTGAGCTCTTTTTCCTCAGGCACCAGTATATTACTAGTCTCCATAACTTGTTGACCACATTCAAGTCAACTGAGTTCTTATGCTCTTCAATTTATCATCAATACCTTTGCACTGCTGATCATTCAGTTGCTTCAACTGGTGCTTGGTATAGTTCTAGGCACATTCCAACAGACTTCGACAATGGGCCAAAACTGTCCATTATCAGCAAAATAGTTGAAGAATTATAATCAGGGAAGCGCGAACGAATTCACTAATAATATATATATATATGTATAAAGAAAAGGAAGAAATATTGGCCATCTTTCCGAAACTACCTCATCCAATCCATGCTTTTACTAAGATTTATACTATTAAATTAAAAAGATAACTATATGTAATTGCAACTAAATATCGGAAAATTAAAATAGGCAACCTGCTAAAAAGTTAAGACCTAACGACAATAGAATGAAAGTCAATGTTTTCCACAGTAATAATAATAACTCCACCCTTGTTGGATAATAAATTTTCGAAAGTATACTGTATAAATGGCCCTGTCCTTTTGTTCTAATTGGTCCAAACCGTTGTTTCCAATTACACTTAATTTCCAAAATAGTGAAGAAAATTAATATGGCTCTCAACTTGTCGTCCTTTTGTACTTCGTTATATCTTTAGACTAGTAAGTGTTTAGAGTGAGCCGACGGTTTTCCGGAAACAGGTACACTCTATCATCTTCAATTATCTTCAGACTCTATATTGTGGAATTTTACTGGGTATGTTATTATTGTTATAGTATAAAGAAATGATCCCTCCTGTAATCAAAGTTCCCCGTTCCTTTCACTTAATACACAAACACTGTCCATGTCTCTTTAATGAAATTAAAGGTCTATTCTATATAAGAAACGTCTCTACCGCCAATTAAACATGAATAGTGAAAAGGAAAAAAGAAATGAAAGGGAAAAAAGGAGAGAAATCAAACATAAACATTCAACTTTGCACAAAAGAGATAGCTATCATGAATCTATATTTTTGCAAAATTAGTGTCATCTCTGCAAACTGTATATTCTCTCCGTCTCAATATAAGTGTCTTAGTTTGACTAGGCACGAAGTTTTTAAAAAAAATAAAGAGATTTTTTATTCATGTGCTCATAAATTAAAGATGTGTGTAATGTACTAAAATATCTTTTAATTTTGTGGTTATAGACTTGTCACGTAGGATGTTTGAATTATCAACTTACTAAATGTGAAAGGATACACTCTTTTATGGACAAACTAAAAAAGAAAGTAAGACACTTAAAATGGGACGGAGAGAGTATAATGCATTAACAAAGTTCCAAATATACATATGACAGGTCTTGAGAAGTCGACAATGTGTAAATGTTTAATCTTTTGATAACCCCAGTGAACACCTCTAAAATATTACTTTTTTCTTTCCGGCGAAATAGATAGATCAAGCAGTAAACTCTTCATTAATATTTTTGAAATATTTATAAATCGTTTCACCTTATTTAGGAATTCTATTGTGTTCTATCTCATCGTTATCACATTTCATTTTGTGACATTAGAAAATCACTACGAATACCTCGATCTAACGATGATCTATTAAATCTCTGAGCAAAAATGACCTTAAATCTCATAGGGTAAACAACTAAAATTAGTAGTATAATTTTCAAAACTATAGATTGAATCTGCTTCCACTACAACAAATCGGCTCAAAGAGGACGATTTTTTAAAATAAAAAAGGGCGACAAAAAAATGCCCTGTTAGTTAGTACCAAAAAGATGTCGTCCTTGCGATATATTTCACCAAATAGGGCGACTAAAATACATCGCCCTATTTAGTGAAATTAAAAATGGTGAATAAATGGGTTAATAAACTCCCGTAAAGTTAAAGTGTTAAACTAAGTTTTTGAAACAAGTTTAGAGGGGATTTTATGTATTTTCTGATTAAAATTTTGTATATTCTTAAAATATGAAAAACTGATTTTTTTAAAAATGTGAAAAATCCGTTTCTATTGTATTTTTCTTCTTCTTTAAGCTGATATGATTTTCTTTTCTTTATTAGTTATTACCCATTCAATTCAATATTTTTTGGGAATAACCGAATAAGAAGTTATATAGGTTGTTTGAGACTTTGAGTTAAAAAGAGAATTCATCACGTTTGAAATTTTTAATCTTTAAAAGTAGATTTCAAATTGAACAAAAATTATAATTCTTAGATCAAGAAGGGAGATTTTCTCAAGTCGCCCCCTTTGCTAAGGCCAAATAGGGCGAGTTGAGTCGCCCTATTTAGTCTCACCAAAGGGGGCGACTTGAAAAAATCGTCCTTCTTGATCTTACAATTACAAAGCTAACTAAAGTTACATATGTAATTACACAATTAAAAATAAAAATAAAAATTAATACTTGACAAATGTGTGTCATTATAAATGATATATTAAATTAGGTATTTAAGATACATATTATTTCTTGAAAATATATTAATTAATAATAACATATTTGTAAATAATATTGTAAAAATAATAGTATATTTTCAAATTAGATATGTTTTAATTTAATTAATTATGAAAATTAAAAGCACATATTTGTAAGAACATCATGTGTTGTAATATATTATTTAACAAACTATTAATATTAATACATATAATATTATAAAAATAATAAAATATTTTCAAATTAGATATGTTTTAATTTAATTAATTAGAAAAATTAAAAGCACACATTTGTAAGAACATCATGTGTTATATATATTATTTAACAAACTATTAATATTAATACATATAATGTCATAACACTATTCAAATGTTTGAGAAAAAAATAATCTATCAATTGTAAGTGGAAAATGAATAATATGCAATGTAAAACAAGTGAATAGTACTAAAACAAAATATTAATTAATATTTTTAATCTTTAAAAGTAGATTACAAATTGAACAAAATTATAATTCTTAGATCAAGAAGGACGATTTTCTCAAGTCGCCCCTTTTGCTAAGGCCAAATAGGGCGAGTGAACTCACCCTTTTTGGAGATACATCAAAAGGGGCGAGTTTAGTCGCCCTATTTGGTCCTTACCAAAGGGGGCGATGTCACGACCCGACCCCGGACCCACGACTGGTGCCCTACCTGGGCACCCTTATAGGTATACATCAGAGATAATCAGCGGAACATACATAAACTCAACAAGAAATAAATAACAGGTTAGCCGATAAGACTACCTCCCTGGATATATATAAATATACATAAATCCAAAAGCAGTTACCTCTTTTTTTTTTTACAAAGCGACCCCACAAGATATGACTCATGCACTTCAAGAGTTTTGACATAACAATCGTGACGACAGGGCCGCCATACCACGAATGTACATAAAACTACAACCTCGTGGAACTGCACTAAAAGACAAAGCCTCCGAGAAATGAAGCTTTCAAGCGAGCAGTGATCCAAGAGTGAGGATCGAAGTTATGTACCTCAACCTACGGCATGAACGGCCCGAAAGAGGTCGATTACAAAATATGTACCAAGTATGTAAAAGCGAAATCAGTAATTTAAATCATAAAGTCTAGATATAAAAAGGAGACAAGTATGATAATCAAATTAACGAAGATAATCGTCTTCTTAAATGAAAGTAATGAAAATCAGTTTTACCTTTTAAAGACTATTTCAACACATGAACAATAGTCACACCATGGCTAGGGACACAAGCCCTCAAAATCATCACACAATCCAGTAAGGGTCTCAAGCCCGCAAACATCACAGCGTGCCCGTGGAATCCTCAATTACTGCAGACAATCGTAAGTGTAAAATATATTCATGTAACATGCCCGTGAAATCCTACCTCATCACATATGTCAATATATATATATATATATATATATATATATATATATATATATATATATATATATATATATATATCATGCCCGTGGAATCCTCATCTAAGTGCATGACTTCATGGAGAGCTAATCCATGGGGTAATAATAATATATAACATGCCCGTGGAATCCCTCATCTCGGGTACATGTCTTCATGGGAAGCTAGTCCATGGAGTAATAGTATATAACATGGTCGCATGCCCCGGAATCCTTCATTGTATAAGCATGTCCATGGAGTAATAATAGTATATAACATGTCCGTGGAATCCCTCATCTCGGGTACATGTATTCATGGGGAGCTAGTCCATGGAGTAATAATAGCATCCAGGAATTTAACCCGCATCATGGTCGCATGGCCCGGAATCCTTCATCGTATAAGCATGTCCATGGATCAATGATGCGCGAAAAGATGCACACACTTTAACGCAAGTGCACGTTATCGTGACAAGTAATATAGTCTAGGTAAGACTGAATATCGTCCACAAGGATTAATGTTCAAGTACCAATTATCTATCTTTTGTTATCTATTTGGTAACCGATATTTGAGTTTGTTGATTATACTAACAATTATAAATACTAATTAACTATGTGTTTACTTCAGTAGTGATGAAAATAGGGCTTCCAAGTCTCCTCAACTATCCGCTTATATTACTTATTAATGCAATGAATTATGGTTCTTCTTCTTTTGGAGCTAGCAGGTTTACTAAATCGTTTTATACTCCCGTTAAGGCTATATAAACACTCAACCCCAGTAGCGCTCCTTTCTACCTTTCGGTGATAAGGATGACTCTATAGGAGGATTAAGACCAAAAACCTAGTTAATCGTCACGCGCCATGCGTGAAATTAGGTGTTTAAACCTCTCATTAACGCTACACAAGTAATTGAGGTATTTTCATCCCCAATCCAAAATATGTCTACCCAACTTACAGCATAGTCACAACCTCCTCCTTTCGAAGTTTGATTAGAAATCATATAAATAATGATAATTAGTGATCAATTAATTACCAAGCATTCAAAGCAATTATTGGGTAAATCTCAACAATAAGAAGAAAATCATAAACATGCATCAATTCATAACATAAGTTTCAAGTGATTTGACATGGAAAGCCCTATAATAGAATTAGTTCCTAGTCATTGACATGACAAGAACTAATTCAATATCAAACATAAAAACTGAAAGTAAAGTAAAGAAAAGAAAAGAAAATTACTAAGTTAAGGTCTCCAATCTTCAACTCCAAGAAGTCTTGTGTTTGTGCAAGAAAGGGAACCTTGAAAGCGCCTAGGGTTCTCCTTTTATAGGCTCAAACCGCCTCCAACTTTTCCTTCAGCTGGCCCGAAATCGTCTAAAACTCGATTTTCCGCGTCGGCGCCGGCTCGCTATTGGCGCGCGGCCGGAACCTGCGTTGTTACGGTGATTTGGCGCGCGCCCGCACTCTGTTGTCAGAGCGCGCTGCAACTCTGCGACATACGGATATTGGGCGCCGGCGCTGGACTGCTGGCGAGGCGCGGCGCGCTGGCGTGTCCGTGCACGTTCGCCACTTTCTCTGCTTTTAAGCTCTGGAACCACCACTTTTGCCCTCTTTTCGCTTCTTTTCCGCCATTGGGCCATTTTAACCACTTTGACTCAAAAGAAAGAAAATCTATCCTAATACGACACGTATTTGTACAAAAAGGGACAAAAGACTAACTAAAAATGACTCGAAAAGTGTATATAAAATACACTGATCAAATACCCCCAAACTTAACCTTTGCTCGCCCTCGAGCAAAGATAAAAAGAAAGAAATAAAGACTCAAGAAAAAGGAAAAATAAACAGACTCAATGACATTGATCACTTTGCTGCATTGGTATTACTTAGAAAAACATGAAGATTAGCAGAATAATATGCAGGAACATATAGCATAAAATTTTAGCACACTAAACACATTAAGCTAGATATTTCGCAAACTCATTTTTATCATGCTTAATGGAAGTCAAATACTGAATCATGCATGTTAATTTCAAAAATCCTATGGCATTTTTACTTGTTATTCTCCACTAATCATGGATATGCATATAAGAGATCTTCAGGACTTTTAAGGGTTGTAATGTAGGCTTAGGTATGGGTAGGTAAAAATAGGCATTTAGGTCATTTTTGTGTACCATAAGCTCTTTAGCTTTTCAGTGTTTCCCTTTTCTTTTGATTTCTTTTCTTCACTTCAAATCTATTTTTCCCCTCTTTTATTTTGAGAGCGTGAAGTGTATCATAATAGCAAGCACCCCCAAACTTAGGCTTTTGCCTATTTCTTATTACTTTTTAATTGGGGTGCATCAATTTTGTTTGCTCTTTTTGTCTCTTTTTTAACACACTTTATTCCAACTATTTCACATGTTTACTTATGGTACAAGTATGGAAATATAGGGTGTCAAAGAAAAAGTTTAATTTTTAGGCTCAATGGGGCTGACTAGGGATATTTTTAATGTCAGGGATAGAAAAGAGTGGTAAGAATTGGCTAACAAAGAAACGTCTGAGTCATCTCCCTAACATGCATATCCTAACTATTTCGCCTCAAATAGCAAGCAGTCATAACACTTAGGTTCTAATCATTTAGCATGCACAATTTAAGCAAGAAACTCCAAATAGACAGATTTCATGAGTTTTTGTCATATTTATCATAAGTGTTTAGATAGTTGCTTTTAATTCCATTACATTATTCCACCTTACTTCACTAGGTGTTTCTAGTAACTACAGCATGCATGATCTTTGACAGACAATTATGACTTAAAAAGAAAAAAAAAATTATGACTCAAAAATACACAAAAACAACAAAAAGACTTAAACATACTATAACAATAAGACTCGAAAATAAGACACCCCCCCAAACTTAAATCACACATTGTCCCCAATGTGTGCAAGACTCAAAGACAATAAAAGAAACAAGACACTTACAGACTTGGTTTAAAATGGTGGCGGTGGCGGTGGATAATGCATCGACCATTGGTTGAACAGGGCACTCATCTCGTCAAACTGCTGGTGCAACTGTTGTTGCTCCTGCCTCAAATCTTGTTGCCCTTGTCTCAACTCTTGTTGTCCTTGTATCACTGTGTCGAAATGTTGCATCATCCTTCTCTGGTTCTGGAGCAACTGCTCCATCATAGGCACTGGAGGTTCTGATTATGTGGTTGGCTGGTGGCTGCTCCCTGCCGCATATTGAGCCTCTATTTCAGGCCCATCTTCGTTCATGGCGTCCTCTGCTGCTGGTGGTGGTGCTGGTGCTCTTCTTCTTGCTGCTGGGGGGCTTGGGTCTGGGAAAGAGTGCACTATCCCATATGACACAGGCAGTTGGTTTCTCTCATTAGTATCAGTGGGTAGGATTGGGACCCCATTCATGTGGCATAAATTAGTGATAAGTGAGTCATGTCTCAACCCACCTGTTGTTACCAACCTGCTGATTTCTTCAATACTTTGCACTATCTCTTTCCCCACATCAATTGTCTTCCCCGTCATGATTCCATATATCAATTTAATTCTATCTTCTGGCACTCTGGTGAAGTGCGTTGATGGGATCGGGCGAACGACGAAATCTGATCAACCGCCGATTTGTTGAATCGACACCGCCGATCCTCTTGACCCATTTCTGACAATATCAAATGCAGCCTCAGGGTAGCTTCATCGTATGCGCGACGGCATCGATTGATCTTGGTGGTGCTTCTCGACCATGTTCTGAAGTAGCTTCGGTCATCACCCCTTTCTTCAACATCTGCTGTTTTTAGAGACACATTTATCACTTCTGTCGTCACAGACATATATCTTCCCCTTACAAAGCATTTATTGTCCACCCTCTCCGGAAAGTTAGCATAGAATTCACGCACAATCGCTGTGTTCATTGGTGCTATCCTTTCAGGGTTTACAAATCTCTTCCACCCCATCATCTCAATCATTGCCCGAATGGGCTCATAGACATCCTCCTCCCCAAGCGAATCCCTTTGATAGTCCATTCCCCTTTCAGGGATTAAGGGCCTAGTACTAAGCTTTTTGTATCTTTCATAAGCTTGTTGGCGAACGAACCTAGTATCATCGTATTGCGGGGCTGAGGTGGATGCGGAGGCTCTTCTCTTTCTGGCAGACATGGTTAAATCACTTTTTGCAGCGTTTTCTTAGTATCACAATTGTTTTCCAATACTATCACACAATAACTAGCAGCTACACACTATCACCTCCAAACTCCAACTCCTGCACTACACAATACCCACACCCTCCTTTGTATACTCCTCCTCTAAATTTCACAACCAATTTTTCAACACCCCAACGACTTCAACAATGCAACACTCCTCCAAACTACTACCTCCTTTGACTACTGTAAAGCTTTCAAGAAAAGATGAAGATTACCTTTTTGACGGCGTTCTTCAAGGTTTTCTTGCTTCTAATGGTGATTTGAGGCACTGGGATGAAGTTTTGTTGGTTGAAATGGTTAAGGGTTTAGGGACTTTAAGAGTTTTTGGTTGTGTTTGGGTTTGATTTATGGAAGATTTGTGGGTGAGGTTTGAATTTTTGTGGGTTTTGTGGAGAAGAAAGGTTAGGTTTTGGTTTGAAATTGGGGAAAATTGGATTTCTGGGCGTTTTATTACTTTCTGTATTTAAGCCGCTGCATTTGGCTGGCAATTTACTGCGCGCGACCACGCTTCCTTTGGCGCCGCGGCGCCTAATCTTCGACTCGCTACGCTCTTTCGCTCTGGCGCCGCGGCACCCGCTTTTTCCGAAATCTGGCTTTTCTTCGCCGCTTTCAATTTATTTGCCTACACCACATCACAACACAAACACTACCTTCGAGACCGTTCTAATAAAACTACTATATTAAAGTAAAATAAATCAAAATACCTTGGGTTGCCTCCCAAGTAGCGCTGTCTTTAACGTCTTTTAGCCGGACGCAAGTTCCTTAACTCAATAAGTGTGGGGTGGATTAACCCCACAACCAATCCATTTTCTCCACATTTTTCGTTTTCTTCTTCTTCTCTTCTTAAAATTATCTTCAAGGGAAGGTTCAGGAACACATACCTGCTTTTGTGGAGGTTTGGCATCACATACCTGCTTTTGTGGGCTCATCTCCCTTGGTTTGGCTTGTACTGGTTCACAAGGGGTTTTGATGGTGCTGATTGCAAAGCACCTGCTCATGATTGGTGGCTCAATGATGTGTTTAAATACTTTAAACACCATTTCTTCCTTCTCCACCCTCAACGTCAGCTCTCCTCTTTCTACATCGATCAGGGCTCTCACTGTCGCTTGGAATGGTCTCCCCAATATGATAGGGATTTCTGCATCCTCTTCCATGTCCACAATAAGGAAATCCGCAGGAAAAAAGAATTTTCCTACTTTAACAATCACGTCCTCAATCTTCCCCCTTGGGTGAACCACTGTTCTATCGGCTAGTTGCAGGCTCACCGTGGTTGGTTTGGCTTCTCCTAACTCCAACCGTTTAAACACCGATAAAGGCATCAAATTTATACTTGCCCCTAAATCGCAAAGAGCCCTGTTGCATGTCACCTTGCCAACTGTGCAAGGTAGTGTAAAGCTCTCTGGGTCTTTTAGTTTAGGGGGCAACTTCTTCTGCAAGATAGCACTGCACTCCTCCGTTAGTGCTACCATCTCATACTCTGCCAGTTTCTTCTTCTTCCCCAAAATCTCCTTCATAAATTTGAAATAAAAAGGCATCTGTTCCAACGCCTCTATAAAGGGTATGTTGATATGCAGCTTTCTGAATGTCTCCAAAAATTTGGAGAATTGTTTATCAACTGCCTTCCGCTGCAATCTCTGTGGGAATGAGATCTTCTCAGTATACTCCTTCTCTGGAGTTTTCTCTACCACTGGGCGAGCTTCAACCACCTTCTCCTTCTCTATTTCTGCCCTTTGTTCAATTACCGGCTGAGGCGATTGCTGCTCCAACTGTTTACCACTTCTCAATTGTACTGCCTGGCATTGTTCTCTTGGATTCATCTCTGTGTTGCTTGGCAGTGTACCCTGTGGCCTGCTGTTCGATTGCTTTGCTAGTTGACCCACTTGTGTTTCCAAGTTCCTGAACGAGGATCTAGTTTACATCCTGGCTAGTGCAGGCGTTGGTGAGTGCTAACAAAGCGCTCTCTCATCTTGCTTTTACGGTGAGCAGGTGCATTGATCGCTGAGAGGGTGGGGCTGAGTAAAGCCGCTGATTTCGTGTCTTTGGTTTTGCATCGCCTCTATATTGATTCTGCTGCCCCTGGTCTCCTCTCCATGAAAAGTTTGGGTGATTCCTCCACCCTGGGTTGTATGTGTTGGAGTAGGGGTTGTTCTGGGGCCTCTGATAGTTACCCACGGCTTGGCACTCTGCCTGCTCGATTGTCATATTATTAGGGTCAGCTGAAGGACATCTATCGAAAGTATGTGGGCCTCCACATATTTCACAGCTCTTAGGCATCTGCCGCATTCACCGACATCAGTATGTTGTTGCGGTGGCAGTCAACAGGGCAACTTGGGCATTCAGGGCAGTGATGGCATCTATCTCGTGAACTCCCACTGTTCTCCTACCACTCATTCGTCTATCTTCTGTGACATGGTTGTTGGTGGCCATATCTTCTAACAATTCGTGAGCTTCATGAGTTGTTTTCCTCATAAATGTCCCACCTGCTGCTACATCTATAATTGTTCTGGTTGTTCCGCTCAGCCCGTTATAGAAGATGTGGAACAAGTTCCACAACTCAATACAGTGGTGTGGGCACTTTCTCTGCAAATCCTTGAACCTCTCCCAAGCTTCGTATAATGACTCTCCATCTGCTTGGTAGAAATTGTTCAGCTCCCCTCTCAATTTTGCTGCTTTGCACGGTGGGAAGAATTTGGCTAAAAATTTATGTGCCAGCTCTTGCCATGTAAAAATCGAATCAGCTGGCAGGGAATTTAACCATACTTTTGCTCTGTCCCTGAGTGAGAAGGGAAAGAGCCTCAATCTGACGGCATCATCAGTAACGCCGTTATATCTGAAAGTTGCACACAGCTCCAAGAAATTAGCTATGTGCATATGTGGATCCTCTGATGGTAACCCTCCAAATTGCACTGTGTTCTGCACCATGCTTAGAATCGCCGGTTTGATCTCAAATTTATTCGCTCCTATTGTTGGGAGCCTAATACATGTCTGTGCTCCGTTCACCCCCGGCAGCACGTAGTCTCCCAAGCTTCTTTCTGCCTGGACTTGAACTCTCTCCTCGACATCCATAGGTACTCGCCGAGGCATTCCTGGGTTAGGTTGATTTTCACCTAACCCTTCTCTCATCGCATTGTTATTTTGGACGCCGTCCATCTCAATTAAAGTTGCAATCCGCTGGTTCTTTCTGTTCTGTTTACAGGTTTTCTCAATCTCTGGATTGAAGGGAACAAAAGTGTCTGCCCCTCTTCTCCTTCACATAAACTGATTTCCTGAAACAGGTCAAAAACAGACAAACAGATCACGGCACCTTGATTTTTACCGAAATAAAAATTAAAAACGTAAAAATAAAATAAAAAATTAAAAACTAAATTAGAAATTAAAAATAGATAAAATTGATATTAAATTATGCCTAATCCCCGGCAACGGCGCCAAAAACTTGATGCGCGAAAAGATGCACACACTTTAACGCAAGTGCACGTTATCGTGACAAGTAATATAGTCTAGGTAAGACCGAATATCGTCCACAAGGATTAGTGTTCAAGTACCAATTATCTATCTTTTGTTATCTATTTGGTAACCGATATTTGAGTTTGTTGATTATACTAACAATTATAAATACTAATTAACTATGTGTTTACTTCAGTAGTGATGGAAATAGGGCTTCCAAGTCTCCTCAACTATCCGCTTATATTACTTATTAATGCAATGAATTATGGTTCTTCTTCTTTTGGAGCTAGCAGGTTTACTAAATCGTTTTATACTCCCGTTAAGGCTATATAAACACTCAACCCCAGTAGCGCTCCTTTCTACCTTTCGGTGATAAGGATGACTCTATAGGAGGATTAAGACCAAAAACCTAGTTAATCGTCACGCGTCATGCGTGAAATTAGGTGTTTAAACCTCTCATTAACGCTACACAAGTAATTGAGGTATTTTCATCCCCAATACAAAATATGTCTACCCAACTTACAGCATAGTCACAACCTCCTCCTTTCGAAGTTTGATTAGAAATCATATAAATAATGATAATTAGTGATCAATTAATTACCAAGCATTCAAAGCAATTATTGGGTAAATCTCAACAATAAGAAGAAAACCATAAACATGCATCAATTCATAACATAAGTTTCAAGTGATTTGACATGGAAAACCCTATAATAGAATTAGTTTCTAGCCATTGACATGACAAGAACTAATTCAATATCCAACATAAAAACTGAAAATAAAGTAAAGAAAAGAAAATTACTAAGTTAAGGTCTCCAATCTTCAACTCAAAGAAGTCTTGTGTTTGTGCAAGAAAGGGAACCTTGAAAACTGCCTAGGGTTCTCCTTTTATAGGCTCAAAACCGCCTCCAACTTTTCCGCTTCAGCGACCGTAAATCGTCTAAAACACGATTTTCGCGTCGGCCGCGGCCACGCTATTAGCGCGCGGCCCGGAACTCTTATTTGTTACGGTGATTTGGCGCCGCGGCCCTGCACTCTGCTGTATAGAGGCGTCGCGGCGCTGCAACTTCTGCGACCTTCTGGATATTGGGCGTCGGGCGCTGACTGTTGGCGAGGCGCCGCGACGGCCGTGTCTGGCTCGCCACTTTCTCTGCTTTTAAGCTCTGGAACCTCCACTTTTGCCCTCTTTTCGCTCCTTTTTCCGCCATTGGGCCATTTTAACCACTTTGACTCAAAAGAAAGAAAATATATCCTAATACGACACGTATTTGTACAAAAAGGGACAAAAGACTAACTAAAAATGACTCGAAAAGTGTATATAAAATACACTGATCAATTAATCACAATGGAAGCATACCCGTGGAATCCTTCATCACTGCCGGTACGTCCAAGTAAACTCACAACAAGACAACCGACCCTCCAACTGAGAGACACGGCAGCGTAGAAATATAACACTTGCACTCAAGGCTATCGCAAGCAAGCATAGGCAAGTTCATAAAATCTTTTAGACTTTCATTAACGTACAAGATGAATTTCATTTTATAAACTCAAGGCACTTTCGTGTCATATAAAATCCGGGAATTTAACCCAAAGTACTACGTGCTTCCATTCTTTTCAAAAGACTCTTTTTTATATAAAACCCCAAGATACTAACACCCGTAGTATCAAGGCATGTCTATTTTTTTCAAATTAAGTTACTAACCTTTAGAAATTCATTTCAAGGCTTTGAAACCAAGTAACTTATAATTTCACAACCTAGGCAACTCATGCCTATAAATCAAATAGACCACTCTCTTAACCTTTCTTAAAGCCGTTATAACTAACTTCCCATAAAGCCGTTATAACTCTTTATGTTTTAGACAAATTCATTCTTTTTATAACCACGAGACTTATACTTTTTAAAACCAAGTATCATATACTTTCAAATTAAGTTACATAACTTTCAGAATACTTCAAGTCTCTTAACTTTAGAAATCAAGTTCTTAACTTTAGAAATACATTTTTAGGCCTCTAAACCAAGTGACATTTTCTTTAAACTTTAAGCAATTGATGCCTTTAAATCAAATTGTCCTTCTTATTTCAAGTCATTTTTATCTTTGTTTACATTGCTAGAGTAAACCATTCTTTTTACTTTACATAAAGTTATTATAACCAACTCCCCATAAAGCCGTTATACTAACTTAATGCTTTAGAAACTAAGGCATTTTTATCCTTTAAAAACAAGTGAGTTAATTCGCTAACTCAACCAACTTGGACATTCTTAAAACAAGTCAAGGATATCAAATGAAACTGAATTCATTTAAATCTCGTACGTCTACCGTACTATACATTTATAACTACTCATGCTCAAGAGATAAGAAAAGTTCCACATACCTCTTCGACTCAATCCACTTGGCAAGTTGAATACACCGCGCGTAGAATGTCAACCTATAATGACCACAATACGTCTATCAACTTCTAGCTTTCAACGTAGAATATTTCTAAGTATAAGGACTCTTATTCTACGGAAAATCGGGCAGCACTTCCTTTGTTTCTACGTATTTTTTCACCTTTTTCAAGGCCCGAAAATCAATAATCAAATGCCACATTTAAGGCTCAACAATTCAGAAATTCCAAGGGGATTACACGTTTAGCCGGACGTGTAAAATTCTACCCCACAATCAATATAAAATTGTCCATATCCTTAAGGTACATTCTCGGCAACTATCAATATCAACAACAATGTCAATTTCCGTTCAATTCCTTTTTAATCCAAGTTGTTATTCGAACATGTTATATACATAACAACAATTACAACAACTATAATTCTTTCTTCCTTAACATGCGACGATAGTAACTATCAACCAAGTTGTTTTCAACAATAAAGGCTAACATGCCCATTTTCGGTTTTCAACATGTCGACATGATCCAAATCTTTTCAAACTTCAATATATATACCACATGCTCATTTAACAACTACTAAACATGTAATCTTTAATCATACTAAGAAGACGAATATTTTACCTCAATAAGCCCTAATAATATCCAAGCGTAAAAGTCGATCCTTAGCAACTTTTAGCTCCTCTTCTTACGTTCCAATCCACTCCAAACAACCCTTAGAAGTTCATAATCAACTTCTCTTCAATTTCCAACTTCAAAGTTGAAGAACACCTTAGGTTTTCATCTTGCGACTAACATAAAAACGTGGTTTTTCCGAGATTTTTGTATTGAGATATCCTTAGAATACCTTTAGGGACCTTGGGTTTGAATATTCGGAATTATGGAGCAAGATTGCAAAATTTCTCTCCTACTTTTCTCCTATTGCCGAGAGCTTCACAACAAGAACAACAAGTTCTTGATTTAATTTTGAAGTGTAGAGTTTGTCTTTCACTAGTATAGGATATATACTACAACCAAGGGCCTAGATTAAAACACTTGTGTGGATGAGATGTGGTCAACAAAATCAAGCCAAGTGGTTTCTTGACTTGGCTCAATTTTTCCGCCCCACATGGGCATGTGGAGGGTGACACATGTCGCCCTTCGGTTGGTCTAAAATATTTCATCTCCCGAAATTCCGATAAATTCTATAAGTCTCAAATATCAAATTCGGGAACTCAATTCTCATTAACGAACAATTTTTCTTCCCGAGGCTCGAAATCATATTCCATAGGAAAAAGCAATCCTTATTTCGTTTCAATCTTAAAGTCGTACTTTCTCACGTACGTTCTCTTAAACATGACCTGGAATTACGGGGTGTAACAGGCGACTTGAAAAAATCGTCCTTCTTGATGTATTCTTATTTTTTTTGGGGCAAGTAATTAATGAATTCTCTTTTCAACTCAAAGTCTCAAACAACATATATAACTTCTTATTCGGTTATTCCCAAAACATATTGATAAAAACAAACTTTCGTATAGTATTTTTTTTTTAATTTTAGAATGATTAGGAGTCTAAAACCCAAAGAAAATAGGGTAATAGTAACAATAATAATTAATAATGTTACACATTGTTGAATTGAAGTGTTTAGTAATTTGGTTTCAATCAAATTAAGGCATACACCACATTTCGATTTTCCGAATTATTAATTTGATTAAGCATTAAAATATTCTTTTTTTTTTCACCAAATAGGGCGACATCTTAAAGTCGTCATATTTAATTTCACCAAATAGGGCGTCGTTAAGATGTGGCCCTCTTTGAGTCCCACAAAAAATGAGATTAAATAACTTTTATTTGTTACTTAAATTAGTGATTAATAAAGGTTAAACATGTCTTCTTAGAGTAGTTAAAACGATAATTATTTAGAATATCCAATTTAGGATTCGAATCCGATCCGAGATATTCGATTTTTTGGATATCCGAAATATTCGGATTCGAAATTATCCGAAAATTACGAATATCCAATTTTTTGGATATCCGAAATTTTCTGATCCGAATCCGATCTGAAATTATTCGAAAATTGCGGATATCTGATTTTTTGGATATCCGAAATATTCGGATCTGAATCCGATCCAAAATTATCCGAAAATTACGAATACCCGATTTTTTGGATATCCGAAAATTACGAATATCCATTTTTTGGATATCCGAAATACTCGAATCCGATCCGAAATTATTCAAAAATTACGAATATTCGATTTTTTGGATATCCGAAATATTCGGATCCGATCCGAAATTATCCGAAAATTACGAATATCCGATATTTTGGATATCCGAATCCAAGAGATTTATGATTATGAAGAGTATAAATATAACAAATATTAACGACTGATTTAGTGGTAGAATGACACAATTCCACAGATGAGGCCCGAGTTCGATTATTGGCTGGGGTTGTATTTGTGGTGATTAATATTGCATAACTAGTGATCTAGTGGCGGAATAGTACAGTGTCACAGTTCAGACCAAGGTTCGAATCCCAGTTGGTGCATTTTCTTTTTAACCAATCCAAAAAGGACAACTACAGTCAGTCGCCCTTTTAAGTTATATCAAAAATGGGAGACTTTAAAAAATCGTTCTTCTTGATTTAAGATAACGGACGAAATAAGGTGACTTAAAGGGCTATTAAAAATCGAGGAGCGATATTTCAGCCAAAGGTCGCCAAGCAATTTGTTGTAGTGTTCCTTCTTTACAGGGAAAAAAAAGGAAAAAGATTACTTTAGTAACTTCACTTTTCTGTTCTCTTTACCACATTCACTCTAATTAACCTTAATTAGATGATGTTTTTCCAATTTGCAAGCAGTCATAACAACAAACACCAGTTCCCATCATCTATATCATTCAACGAACAAATAAAGCTATAGAAATAAACTCAAACATCATAAATCACAGTCATAGTGTAAGCAGTAATGTGTAAAACGGAAAAATAACAACAACAAATTGTAATAAAACTTGGAAATGATCAAATAGAAGGGCTTGCTAAATCGACCAAATTTTTTATCTATCCTTAAGATAATATTGCCCCGTATATCCTTTCAACGGTTGTAATGACAACTTATCTCCCAAGATAAAACAGCATATGAGCAAAGGGAACTCAAGTGTTTGTTTTGGAAGAAAGATCTTTGAGTGTTTTGTGATTGCAAGAGAAGAAGAAGTATTTCAAATTTTATAGTGTTGTGAAGATGATTTTCCAATTGCTCAAGTAATGGCCTTGAATGACCATGTAATGGCCTTGATTATGGAGTGTTAATTCAGCCAAATAATGGCTGAATTCATTTGGGATGTTATGGAGGTTTAATGCCTCAAAAAACCAGCTCAAGAGTCATGTCTTTTCGTCTCCCGTCCCGTCGCAACCTCTGGACAACCAGCGTTGCGGCCCTGCAGGGAGGCGACATGGCCCTGCAAGGAGGCGCCGCGGCGCCTCAACTTCAGAGAGTTGGCGCCGTGGTCCTGCAGTTTGGCGCCGCGGCCCGATAATTCATGACTCGTTTCATCTTTAACACATTTATACACTTCTTCCTTCATTTACCAACGTGAAACCTACGTCATTTGGCCAATAACCGTCTATTACCTTACGTCTCAAAACAATTCGTATACGTACCAATATCTCTTTCATTTAAGGAAATTATGATCCTTGACATTGTATGTACACGTGTGTGGAAACAACGTTTTCGACGTGTGGGGCCCCTTATTGTTCGATTCGTAATTAAATAGGATTAACTTTATTTCACGTTTAATAAATATTTCCAACACATAGTCCATAAAGTAAAACAAGAGGAACAATATAGAACACTTGTTGCTCGCCGTCACCATAGCGAACAACCAGAGCCATTGTCATTGTTCTTGACGGAAAACACCGTCACCACCCTACCAAGATACGGGTCGTATCTTTCTCAGTGCCATAATTGAGCATAGTGTGAAAGAAAATCAAGCAATCATCACTGCCCATTTACAACATCAGCAGCACAAAGTGAAAGAGGAAGAGCAAGAAGAGTATAGGGGTCTGTTTTGATGTTCTTTTAAAATGTTTTCTTTTATTCCTTTTTTATTTATTCAAAGGACGGTTGGTTTTTTGGTCATCAGTGGTGCTGGCAGAGCAACCACCCTTTACATAAAATCCCAATTTCTCCGATGCCTCATTTTCCAGAGCTGAAATTTCAACTCAAAACCGTAATGGGTTTTCTGACGATGGTATGATGGTGGTGAAGCAGTGGATTGTGGTCGATCAGAGAAGAGGGAGAGGGGAGGTTGGTTGTGGTGACGTTGGTGGTTTCACGGTGAAACAGTGGTGGTCCTCCATGTGGATCCGACGTGGCGTCCAACACACCTTTTCGTTCAATTGAGGGCAAATTTAACAAGTTTGCAAACGATGAGGGTATATTTGATCCCAAAATTAACACAAGGCAAAGGTATTCCATAAAACATAGTTGGAGGGCAAATTTGACTCTTTTCTCAAAATGAAATTGAGACGGTTATCCACAAGTTTAATACTCGTGTAACAAAAAGGAGGAAACGAGAGGGCTAGCTGTCAATAGGGATGTCAACGGGGCAGGTGGGGGAAGGGTATCCCATATCCGTACCCGCCACTTAAAACCCACCCCCACACCCGTCCCACCACCCATTACGGGTAGTAATTCCTCCACCCGTACCCGTTTGGCGGGTATAGGATTACACATGCCCCGTCCCACTTACCCGGCGGGTACCCATTACACGCCTCACCACCCGTTGGGTACCCGCATACCCGCCTCACTTACCCACCTAAATATCCAACTAATCAATGTATGTTTTACACTTATACACCACATGTATCAATAAAATTAACAAAGCTCAAATCTTGCATCAGTAAATTAACTCTTCAACATTTTATTAAAACATTCTACGCTAATTGATATCACAATGTACCAAAGTTCATTTAATAAAGCAACTAAAAAAAACAGCTCTCATAAGTTTTTTTTAAAAGCAACTAAAAAAACAAACATTCTACATTGATTGATACAACTCTTCAGTTGCTGAAGTTCAACCTTTGCATTCATTGCTTGTTCAATCAATCATGAGAAACTGAGAATGTTTATTTCTTTTTTATATATATATTTTTCACTTTTAAGCCATATTTGGACTTTGGGCTAAGGAAACAAGTTGCAAGCCCATTATTTAGGCGGTGCGGGTAGCACTTTTGATACTCATACCCGCCCACCACCCACCAAACTATCCCTATACCCGACAACTAAAACGGGGGCAGGGCGGTACCCGCATTTACCCGCTCTACTGACATCCCTACCTGTCAATGAGAGGCATATATCAAAATGGCCATAATTATTTTAGTATTCCTAAAGTACCCGTCGTCGTCCGGAGACCCACAATTATTAACAAGTTAAAAGAAATAATAGAATAGAATACTACTTCCGTCCCAATTTATATGATGAAATGATTCGATACGGAGTTTAAAAAATAAAGAAAAACTTTTGAATCTTGTGATCTAAAATAAGTCAACGATATGTATTTTATTATAAACCATCTTTTTAAGCGTAAAAGATAGTTTAAAATGTATCATTCTTTTTTAAACTGACTAAAAATGAAAGTGTGACATATAAATTAGGACGAATGGAGTATTGATTATCTAGAAATAGAAATATATACTGGCTGTAGATAGTTTTCAAAATACATTCTCTAATCTAATCATACATAATTTACGTGGAAAATTGGTCATTAATTACAGAAGCTCGTGAACTAAGAAGTATACTACCCCATAAAGAAATAATTATAAGATACAAAATACTAACCATTAGAAATTACACATAAATAATTGCAAAAACAACTGTTAAAGGAAGTAAACAAATAGGAACCAATTTCTGTTAGCAAAAACAAATTACACATAAATAATTGCAATCCTTTCTAATTTGAGAAAAATGTCAATCAATCACTCAATGGATTGATTATCCCTTTACACAAAAATTGAAGGGGGGGATGGAAAGAAAATGGGGAATATGTAAGGATTGACCAACATTAGAAGGCAACCAATAGGAGATAAAAAAAAAATGTGAAAGGAAAATAAAAAAAGAATTGTAACTCCAGAACACATGTACAAAAACTTCACACAGATATGGAACACAGATCTTCAACAACTTGTCTGATGTTAGGCCTTTCGTTTACCGGAAGAATACACCTTAATGACACAGCTAGCACATCATCCATTGCTTTGCAGTGTTCTTCCCCTCCCGCAATGTCCCTATCGATACAGTCCATCCCCCGACCTTCTTGATCACACAACCGAACCCAATCCGTTAAGTCAACTGCACCCGATTGCCCCGATATGATGTCACCAGCACTTCTTCGAGTGAGCAATTCCATTAGTATCACACCAAGAGCATATACATCAGCCTTAAAAGAAGGGATAGGTTTGGTTGCAGTAGCAAGTTCGGGAGCACGGTACCCAAGAGCCCCTAGGTTCAGTATCTGCTCTGCGATGCCAGCTGGAGTCATCAGGCGGTGGAGGCCATAATCAGTTAAGCGGGCACTGTGTTCAGCACCAACCAGTATTATATTTGTAGGCTTCAAGTTTCCGTGAGGCAGTCCTCTCTCATGCAGATAAGCCAAACCCCGAGCAACTTCAACAGCAACTTTTCGCCTTTGGTTGAAGGATAACGGAGAGTACCTCCTAGGGGTTGTCTCTGTAAAAAGTAGACATTCATTGAAAAATTAAAACCGCGAAAAAGTTGCAAAAATTAAAAAGTAAAAAGTTCCAGCAAATAAAAATGCTATTTAAAGTGAATTGTTGAGCAATTATCGCAACATAATAATACTATTTAAAATGAATTGCTGAGCAAATATCGCAACATTCTAGGTCATGTTAACAAGATGGTAAATTAAGTCTACTCCCTAATTTTGATGGGCTCTTGATGAGTGGCCATTGGAGTAGGGCAATTAGTGAACCAGAGATCTCTTGTACCTTTCTGGAGTTCCCTTGAAGGTTCTACAAATGCACTCTTATTTTTTCCTTTTTATTTTTGATCGACGACTCTAGAACTGCATTCATAAGAGACCACAGATCTAAATAAAGATCTCATCAGTATCTGCATAATAAGACAAGTAAAGGACGCACATTTGCAAGAGAGGCCAACCAAACTTTTTCTTTTTGGGGCCAAGCCAACTTGCGTTCGAAATTTATCCTCTCCACATTTTTATCACTATGGTCCGACAAAATACAAGAGATATCAGCAATTAGAAAACCACCCCTAGAAATAACCTATGCTGCTTTAGAAACTATCTATGCGAAGGATACTTTCTAATAACAGTAGCCAAACAATAATGGAAGTCATGGACAATCATTTATTCATAAATAAATCTTACCATAGAGATGCAACGCCAAGCTATCTCCTGGTATGTAGTCTGCTAAAACAAGCCTTTCTTGTTCCCGAGGACCCCAGTAATATGCTCGTAAAGAAACAGCATTTGGGTGCCTGATAGATCCAATCTTTTTAACTTCCTTCGCAAATTCTTTCTTGTTTTTTACTAACCCGACCCGCAACCACTTGACAGTAAGAACGTGCCCACTATTTAGAGTAGCTTTATACAATGTGCCATGGCTACTTCTACCCAGAACTTCAGCAGGGGCGCGAGATAGCTCTTCAGCAGTAAACGAGAGTGAACCATCCAGGAAGAACAATTCCCCAGCCAATCGATCCGGCGAATACACATCCAATGTCACCGGTTGTTCAATCGTGTCAATAAAACGAGGGGAGGAAGCTACTGGAGAGCCTGGAGTGGATCTCCTGCCAGATGCTGAAACTGCAGTTACTCCCAGATGCTCAACTATTTCTGCACCAGACTCAATTTGCCCAGACAGAGATCTCGAGTTCGCTGTAAGCAAGTGATCATTAGAGAAACTCAACGAAGTTGGCGGTGGCGCTGAGGAGCCATGGAACTTGAAAATTGCAGGCCGGCTGAACTTCCCAAGTTTAACGTCTCTTCCAGCAGATTGGCCATTAAATCCACTTGGCAAGCGGAAATCTTGGAACCGTTCTCGATGGTAAGCCAAGAGAACAACAGCAATCATTAAAGCAGCTCCAACCGAGGCAATAATAATTGCCACCCTGATACTGGATTTCGAGCTACGACGGTGCTGACTATTTTGATCAGAAACGCCATGATTATCATGTAACCAGTTGCTTGGGACCTTCAAATTTGAGTTTCCAGGAAGAAATGAACTTCCATTAAAGTTTCTCAAGTTATCAGGGATTGCACCACTTAATTCATTGTTAGACACATTAAGCACCCTCAAACTTGATGAAAGATTTTCAGGTATACTACCATTAAAATGGTTGTTAGATATATCAAGGAATTCCAAACTTCTAAGTTCACCCAATTCAGTAGGCAGCACGCCTGATAACTGATTGTTAGCAAGATTTAGCACTTCAAGCCTCCCCAGATTGCCAATGGCAGAAGACAAATTACCTGTCAATGTGTTTTCTGAAAGATCAAGAGACTCTAGCGCAGGGTATGGTGGCTGAACAAGTAATTCACTAGCATGAGAGCCTTCAAGAGGAATTGATCCTGACAACTGATTTCCAGATATATTGAGGTTCGTCAATGTCGTCGAAGTAAAAAATGTAGATGGAATAGGTCCACCAATTTTATTGGCGCTGAGATCAAGTTTAACGAGTCTTGGGGAAGCTGCCAGTGCTGAATGTAAGGTACCCTCAAGAGAATTGTTTCCAAAATTAACTGAAGTCAATTGTTGAAAAAACTGAGAGGTCATATTGGGAATATTTCCAATTAACCTATTTGAACTCAAATCAATAATTTCCAGATTGGCTTCCCAGCTGCCAATAACTAATATATTATCATCCAGCATATTTCTGCTCAAATCCACAACTGAACAATTTCCTTTTAAAGATGGCAGTGAACCTACTAGGTGGTTCGATGAAATATTTAGAACACTCAAAGTTGTTGAGTTCACTTTCGGAATTGAACCTGTGTGCGTAGGAACAAAATATTAAACTTTAAACGTCTCTTTAGAAGAAGTTTACAAGTCCAAAAGGAAACAACTTATATTATAAAATGGACATGTGCTTGTTATTAAACATCCAATTATAGGAAAACTATATAGCCTAAAAAAATTACAAGGCAAAAGAATATTAGTGAGACAAGTATACATAACTATCTAGCTAATCTGAGAGTCACTTCCTCAAAGAATAAATGCCGGAATGAGAAGAATTAAATATCGGTCACTAGTTAACCGCACCATTCTCTGGTCCCTATGATGAAAGATATCCAAATTTAACTAAAGAAACGTGAAATTGTGAACCTTATGTTGCTCACATAACAGAATAAACCTTCCGTCAGAGGGTCATCAAGGAATTTTAAGCTCAGAGACACAAATTATCACCCTTCTAAATTTGCTCCTCTTTGCTTCTATAATCAAGACTCACTGACTTCATTCTTTTCGCTAATTTGAGTACTCATTTAATAATAATGAATATTAGAAATGTTTTCATCAACTCGTTATCAAGAAATACATGTTGTCATCAATTATTCCCCACTTCTAAGGCCCAACGTCATCAGGATCGGCCTACACTGGAGGAAAGGGGGGCCTCTAGAAAGTGTAGCACATGATAACTAAAGAGAAAGATGAACATATTAAGAACAAATAGATCATTAATGAAATAAAACTCAGTTTACTGTCGGTGCAAATATTGTGCTATCACTAGGATAGTGAAAGAACAAAAAATTCCACATTTTCAAGTACAGCACGACAAGAAAACAAAAAGAACAAGATTTAACATTCACAACTGTAAAGTTTCAATGTGTGTAAAACACAAGAAAGTTTCCATTTCAAGTCCACCACCAAAAATTAAGAGGCTTGAAGTTCAAGGCATCCATAAAAAACAATATACAAACAATATACAGCAATATATTGATCTATGAAATGCAAATGCTCAATGTCCAACCTGAAAATCCATTGCCACTAAGATCCAGTTCTGCCAATGGAACCATTCCCTGCAAAAGCTCCTCGGGTATCAAACCATAAAGCTGATTATTCCCAAGCCTTAGAACCCGCAAATTTCGCAAACTTTGCAAACCCACGAAAGACGGAAGTTCCCCTATTAAAGCATTATTCCCCAAATCTAAAACCTGCAAATTCCAAAATGTCTCCAACAATTTTCTTGGAAAAAAACCACCACCCAAGTTGTTATGACTCAAATTCATGACCTGAATCGTCAACACCAATGATACATTATCCGGGTTGACCGGAATCGACCCGAAAAATGAGTTGTTACTCAAATCAAGATGATGTACATGCTTCAACTCTGAAAACAACTCCCCTATATCACCCCAAATCCCATTATTATGCAAATCAAGTACACTTAACTGCTCTAACTTACTACTTCCATTCGGGTAACCCCCGGTAAAGTTATTATTGGACAAATTAAGGTGATTCAAAGCCCAAAGATCATTAATTCTAGCTGGTATATGCCCATAAAACTGATTACCAGACAGATCCAAATACTGAAGAGTAAACATAGAACCCAAAGCGGGTACGACCCGACCCGTAAAAGAATTACCCGAAAGACTGAGTTTTTGGAGCTGTTTTAACCCATTTAAAGTTGAAAACTTCAAGTCACCCACCAGTCCAAGCCCGTCAAGTTCAATGGCGACAACAGAAACGGAGTTGGCATCGCAAACAACGCCGTGGAATGAACTGGGACATGTTGTTGATGGATCTGAAATACCCGTTTGAGTCCATGTACTGAAGATTTTGCCTAATGGGTCGTTTTTTATACCTTTTTTGAACTCTAAAAGTGATCGAACTTCATCTTCTACAGCAGTAGACACATTGAGCCGAAACACAAGTAGTAAAAGGAAGAGTATACAGAGAAATTGATAGAGAGAGAGAGTCATAATGTGAGTGAAGTTAAGTGCTAATAATGAGGCATTGAGATGAAGAAGGGAAGTGTTGAAATGGGTAAGAACAACAAGGGTTTAAGATGGACTATGGAGAGAGCACCATGGAAATTCAAGAAGTAGAGAGAGAAAGTTGAGAAAGGGGTGGAAAAGGGGAATAAAAGAGGGAAATTAGGGTTTTTATATTTGGGGGGATAGAGTGGCAAATGAGTTGGTGTCTCTTTTGTATTTTGCTCTTTTTTCTCTGTATTACTCTCTTCTGTTGGAATGGGGTGGAGGAGTAATGGGGGGTGGGGGTGGGGGGTTGGTGGAGGGTATCAAAGAAAAGTAGGATTTTTATATAGGGAAAATGAGTTGTTTTTAGGAAGGGAGGTTGATTTTATAATAATGACAAGAAAAGATTATACTAGTTGTAAAATGTAGTTGTTATGAAATAATAAAATTAGAAAGAGTATTGAGAAGAAAGGGGGGAGAGTTCTTTCTTTCTCTTGAGGGATAAAATACATAGAGAGTAATATTTCTATTTATAGGGTCTAGGTACATTATTCTAACCCTAACTTTCCTTATAGACATTCATAATAATAAATATCATTCACTCTCGCTTGAATGTCTATTTGGTAGATAATATGCCTCATTAAAACCTTACTAGAAAAAGTCCAGTGGGAAAAATTCTAGTGAAGGAAAAAGAGTACATATTTCTAATAATAAACATTTTGGTTGCCTCATTAAAAACCTTATAAGAAAAACTCAGTGGGACAAAATCTTATATGGAAAAAAGAGTACAACATGTATTAACTCCTCCTGATGAAAGCTTTAGTCCAAATGCATGAGTCTTCGTATTTCAATCTTGTGCATCATCTTCTCGAAAGTTACAGTTGATAGAAACTTAGTGAACAAATCAGTCACATTATCACTTGAATGAATTTGTTGTACGTTGACATCACTATTCTTTTGAAGCTTGTGCGTGAACGAACAATTTTAGTGAAATGTGCTTTTGTCCTATCTCATTTTTTGAATCATCCCTTCTATTGAGCAATGCATGTTGTATATCTTCCTTTAAGGTTGTGGGTATTTCGAACCACATTTACTTCCAAGCGATTCAAATAGTCATAACATCAATTGGATTTATTGATGTTTCTTCATTTTCTTGAGTTTGCGGCTCATTTATTTCTTCAAGAATATCAGGATTAATCAAATCTTGCATTTCTTTATGAGATTCATTCTTAGTGTCATGTTGACCATTTTTTTTTCTAGGATTCCGATCCTTATAACACAATGGTCTATCACACTTCAGGCGTGCTTTTGGATTCATTTTCTATGACACTAGTAGATGGTCCTACAAGGACATCAATCTGAATTGAGACATTCGGGATATGTGATTCAGTACTCATTTTCAAATCTGTAAATGCATCTGACATTTAATTTGTTATTTTCTGTAAGTGAATAATTTTTTGGACCTCTTGCTCACTAATAGAAGCACGTAGATCAAGATGAGACGAAATGATGGATTTTCCACAAATTTCCCTTTTTATTTCATTATTCTCTCCCCCTAAGTTTGGGGGGGAAAATCTCTCATCAAATCGATAATATGCAATTTATCTTATTTCAATATCTCCGTGTAAGGAAGAAATCATGCTCATAGTTATAGCAAGATAAATAAATGCATCAATTGAACAAATATATGGTACTTCAGGACCAATCTAATTTTCTCATTTCAACTTCTTTTAGCAGGTAGTCTACTGCTTTTCGAAAAATCTTCAAAATCTCCGATCATACTCAAGTCAGCAACTTGCACAACCTTATGAAAGATTTTGAATATCATCAAGGGAAGAGGTTAAACATAGTCATCTTTGTACCCTTTATCAATAAATATTTATTAAGGTGATTTCAGTACATCAACCTTAATTCATTGAATCCGTTTAGTTATTACAAACAAGTTTTTTCAATAACTTGTATATGTTTCAGGCATTTTGAATCCTTAAAAAAAATCATATAAATTTTGTCACGTAAGCCATATAGGCTGAGATAATTTTTATTTACACGACATCTTCTAATGTCAGGACTGCAGGTCCAGTAAATTTACTTTTATCAAGATACATCTACTTGATCAACATGCTTTAAGAGACGTAGAATTCAGATCCTCATAATATTATACAATATTGCGCACTATTTTGTATCAAATATATCGTCGATGAGATATCATTTTGTATCGGTTTGCAATTAGACATAACGTATTAAGATCTTATCACTTTATTATTTTTCAGGTACCTGAATCTCGTACGAGATTTTATGAAGTGTTATGTCGTAGGTTCTTCAAGAGCACATTGTCTCCTTACTATGATCATTTTGATAATTTTCTCCTCTCCATTTTCAAGGATTATTGCGTTTAAACCCGAATTGTCTACCATGCTTCATGCATGTTTTAAATCATGCCCTTCATGGACATATAGGAGCATCTTGCAGCTGAAATATGAAATAGTTGGGTCAGCAAATGCTTCTGGCATTTGACTTGAATTATCGTTTGAACGAGGATCATACCGGTGATAATTCACAATATATTTCTTAGCTTTTTATTCTCTCTACCCTTATGTTAGAAAAACTAACATAATTTTCACCTTCTTTGGGAAATCCATCTATGTGCATCGTGGTAGATTCATTAATCATATACTGCACAATGAAACTATTAGATGAAAACATTTGGTTCCTGACCTTGAACGAATTATAAGGGGAGCATTTATTATAATTTATTAGTCTGAAGCATACTAACATTGTTGTATGCAATATATCATATTTCAGATCAACACATGAAACTTTGTTCTCATTCGCAATGGTTTAACTATTTATCAGAGGCATTCAACACTAAACCAACTTGAATATAAACCAGCATTAACAAGATGAATTATCTTGATTGCATAATCTAAAAATTATAATCTCAACTCAATTATTTTGAGCAAGCAACTTTGTAAATGTCAAGCTGAAGGCTGACAATAAACGCACATGTGACCGTCTTATCGATGCATCTATTTAAGACATCACATAACAGGTGAACGGGCCCTTATTCACCTTTTATATTTTTCAGAATTTAGAAAATTCAATCCCAACGTTAGCTGGTGTAATCAACTTATCATGAGAACAAACAAATTAATTCTTGAAGAATCTTTTAGTTCTTCAATATATTCCGAATACAAACTTAGCACATTAAATTTAAATCAGGACAACCAAAATTATCACGTCAATTGATAAAATTATTTGTATTAGTAAACTTCAAGTTTACCATGTCATGTGTTATTTATTTTATTAAACTTCTGGTTTACTATTACATGAATTCTATTTTGTACAATAAACTTCTGGTTTATCGTGACATGTGATTTCATCATGCTCATATTTGTGCAATACAATTTGGAGAATAAAGAGGGTAACATTTCAAATACATATTTCTTACCCACTATGATTTAGTCATCCAATCATTTATAACTTCAATATGATAGTCATTTACTTTAGTAAACTTCAGGTTTACTATAACTTTGCTTCGATCATAACAACTTTGTATATTACAATCTAGAACGAATGACATAATATATAGGCTCTTCAGGAGTCTGTATTTTATTCTCCATAATCACGCATATTGTTTGGATACTATTGATGTCATGATTTTCTAGATAAATAGTTAGCTCTTCTGGAGCACTTGATTATTAATTTTGTACAACCAAATATTGCTTAGATATTGCTGGTATCATAAAAGAAATAGTAATCAAATGGACATTTAAAGACAATACAATTTATAAATGATAAAAAGTAAGTTCTAAACTTTAGAATTTCATACATCTTACTAGGGAAAATACCATTAACATTCGAATATTTATCATCAAAGATGCTACAGTAACCATAATATATCAATATGGTTATAATAGATAGTATTTTACACAATTTATATCATTTTACCTTAGAATGATACATAATCAAATTATCTCTGAAATATCAATCTCAAATAATTACACATAAATCCCATAGTCAGTTGCAAATACATCATAAACAATTCATACCTTGAATTTAGCAATGGAGATTTACCAATTAAAGCTTTCTCCTAAAACGATTTCATCAAGCAGTGATTTTACCTTTAACCTTGGATATAACTTTAAATTTCATGAACAATATTCAATAGCTTTAAGCTTTCAAGTTAGTGGCCCAAACAGTTCATAGTAGTAGATTTCATAACTAATATTCAGATCAATTTTGCTTCAACACACTAATCTGTTAATAAGAAGAATGCAATAGTGTATTTACCAACAAAGTCCAACAATCAACAGTTGCCTATTTTCTTATTAGAAGCTTACTGTGAGAGCCATAAGGTCATTCAATGTATGAAGACAACTGGAAAAGATTTAAATTAAGATAATCCCGATTTCTATGAAACGGGAGATCTAGTTTCTAATTAAATAATTCAAAATCAACTAGAAATATATATCTACGTACTTGAAAATAAATTAATTCAGTTGGTAAATTGTGTTTTCTTCTACTATATGACACTTCTTTGCCAAGTAGTTAAATAACTGGAATGAAAACAACTTGAACCACAACATATCTATCATAAACTTGAAAGCACCCACCAAAGACATTCATACCACAAAATAACATTTATATCTATTGTTATTTTATCTCTTCATGAGGTATATTGTGGTATTTCTTCATCCACTTCGAGGAATGAAACTTGGTCATTTAGATGCACTTTATACACAACTTCAATGGCTAATTATTTTTCTTAGGCACAAGAAAATATTTCTTCAGAATTTTTCTTAGACAATTTTCAATGTCTTTACTACTTTTAGGAGTAAAATTTTACTACTTTCAAAAGGTTCTACTTTCGGAATAGAGTTCAAAGTTTTATTACTTGAGGGGTATAGTTCAAAATTTGCTACTTCGCGAGGAGATTTTTGAGTTTGCTACTTCTGGAGCAGAATTTCAAAGATTTACCACTTCAGAAGTAAATTCAAAGTTTTACTACTTTCAAAGGTCTACTACTCCCGGAGTAGAGTTTAAAGATTTATTACTTAAGGAGTAGAGTTTAAAATTTACTACTTCGGGAGCAGATTTCTGAATTTGCTACTTCGAGAGTAAAGTATAAAATGTTTAGAATATTTTTCTCAATTATTCTACCTCTTCTGGATGTGAATCGTGATAACGTCACAACCAAACACACGTCTGCATATATAAGATTTTCTTCATATTGTCACATTCACTTCAGGAATAGATATGTACTTACAATATTTATCAAAAGTTCTCATTCTTCAGGAATGAAACATATCTCAACGTGCCTTAAACATATCAAGTAATGATAACTTATAACTTCTTTTAATATATTGCTACTTCAGGAGCAAATCGAGATATACATATGATATAAAAAAAAATTCTTTAATACGATTTTAATTGTAGTCACAACAAACCTATGAAAAATAATTACCACTTCTGGTGGTCATAGGCTCATGAATTTAGCCATAATAACTTCGGGGAAATATTCTTACTTCTGGTAATCATATATTTCTTGAAAAATCTTATTCTTAGTTATTAAGAAATATACTAGTGTTATCATCTCTGTTTCACATAATTGACATAAACTGTCAAGTAAACCATTAGGTTTCTCAAATTCAATGAATAAAATCAATACCGTACTAGCAACAGATAAAAATATCAACTATGAAGATATAAGAGAATACTAACCTTAGCCATGGTATAATATCCACTCCATGCTTACTTTGCTAATATCGAAGTGGAGCAGTAAACATTCCTATGACTACTGTATAAAAGATATAGATTTCATAATACTACTACTATTTTGGTATGATTTACCGTATTGTGTCTTGGAACGGAGGTTTTGATAAGTGTTCAGGCAGAGCCTCGTGCTGATAACGTGTTATGAAATAATAAAATTGGAACAACTAGAACAAGAGTATTGAGGAGAAAGGGGAGAGAATTCTTTCTTTCTCTTGAGGGATCAAATACATAGAGAGTAACATTTCTATTTATAGGGTCTAGGTACATTGTTCTAACCCTAACTTTCCTTGTAGACATTTATAATAATAAATATCATTTATAACAAAAGTAAACTTTTTTTTTTACGCATTATTCTTTCTAGACTCTACGTCTCAATTACACTGAGTATGTTTTATTGAAAATGTAAAAACAAAATGCATTTGATGTGGTATTGTTTCAGTAAACTCCGTGTTTGTAACATAATTTTGATTGTTATTTAATTGCTCCTTATTAGAGAAATCTTGAAAAGGGAATCGTAAGTCTAATATAGGGCCAAATTTGCAGGAATTCTAGTGGACAAGTTTAAGGCAGTATAAGTTTTTTTCCCTCCTACTTCAAAACTCCTTTAAATAAATTGGAATATAGAGAGTATAAGTTTTAAAATTAATTAAAAAAATGGTATTGTACAATGAATTTTCAGAAGGGCAAATATAATTTATTTGTGAGAGTATAGGGGCAAATCTAACCTTTTCTTCCAATGAATTTTTACCAAGGTGTGTGTTAGTCCTCTTTTAGAAATTTCAAAAGATAAACTACCTCGGTTTTTTATTTTGAGAAAAGCTTCACCCTTGTATTTGGAACTACTCTCTTTTTTCTCTTTCGTGTTTGGACGTGAGACAGGAAAGCACATATAATTTGCCCCTTCTCTTAATGCATAATGTAAGCAATCAACTTTAAATATGGATATATGGCAACTCAACATAAAAAGAAAAAAAGTTGTGTGGGGGGGGGGGGGGGGGAGGGGTGGCTAGTCTTGGAGCCATTTATCTAAGTGATAAACTATAGAATATTCCTAAAGACAAGAGGGTATGAAATGGGATTTTAATACACATGGATATTAGTTGTATGTTCTAACGTGCAATATACATTTGTGTACGAGAGAAAGTTGGTTGCTTCCTTCATTATTAAACTATATTCACTATACCAACAAAGGTTGTGGCAATTGCTCCATCATCCCTAATCAAAGATCTCGTGTTCGAATTATTATGATACGGAGTAGTCTTTATTAGGAAACGTTTTGCCTCCTAATATGAGACTTCCCGACGCATATTCAAATTTAGTGAGACTCAAATACGAATATTAGATACTGAACGGAAAATCAAAAGAAAACTTTATTTGCTATAATAATAAATTTAGATAGTTATTTTCTGTCATATTAAAACAACTGAAATTTACTCATAGTAAAATTACGGAATAATTCTTGTCACATTAAAAATAACTGATTTTTATTTATAATGGCGATAAAGTCACAAAATTTTATTATTATATCAATCAATTTGATGGTGGGTAAAGTTTAGTAACTTTGATGCAGAGGCGGATCATTGCTACTCCTTGAAAATATGTGACATAAATTAGGACAGATAGAGTATCATTTATCTAATATTATTGCTATAGTGAATAAAATTTAGTGATTATACGTGAAATCAATCCTTCTTTTATTGACAACAACCTCTTCTATTTTCCTTCTTGTCCATTTTGTTCCCCCTCCCTACTAGGTTGTATATCGGTCGGTTCGATTCGATTTTAAAAGTTATCCATTCAACTTATCGATTATTAATTTATAGACATGCTAAATTGTTAAGATAACAGTTATGCGTTATTACCGGTTTAATTATTGATTTACCCGATAAGATTTCACATGAAATTTTTTCATTGAGAATCACTTAAAGACAAAGTGTAACTGAAATTGTAAGGATCTCTGGATAAATATAGCATGTTCATTGGATTCGTGAATTCGTCTCATTTCATCTTCACTACAGAGAAGAGACTAAGACTATTAATATGTACAAAAATATAGCATCATAATTAGAATATATCTCATATATTATGTAAATATTTAGTGATTTATAATTATGGTAAACTATGATTCTTATTGTATTAGGATTCTACATTATACACTATATATATTGGTATTAATGAGAAAGACTCCACAAGGGAGATTAATATCATTCTACATGGTATCAAGAGTCAAAACCCCTAAAAACCTAGACTACACTTCGGTTGCCGCCCCCCCCCCCCTAAAAAAAAAATCTTTCGGCCGTCAGTGACCCCCCTCCTCTGTCGGTTTTTCTTTCTCTCCACTACTACAATGCATCATTTGGCTACTCCCACGTCTTCTGACGCTTCAGCTTCTAACCCATCACCATCCAACCACCTCCCACAACCCTCTCATCACCATCTTTCCATCCGGCCCTCGTCGTTACTAACATCAACAACTTTATTCCATTGATTATTGATCAGGAAGATGGCCAATATTGGTCATGGGTGGAACTGTTTCACATTCACGCATATGTATATCACGTGCTTGACCATATTGACGACTCTTTCCCTCGTCCTCCCGAAATCGACGATACAACATGACATTGTCTCGATGCCGTGATCAAATAGTGGATATATGACACACTGTTTAAGGATTTACTCTACACGATCATGAAAACGAGTGCCTCCGCTATGAGTTATGGACACACTTGGAAGAAATCTTTCAAAATAACAAAAACACTCGGGCAGTGTACTTGGAAGAACAATTCAACAACACCCGTCCTAAAAAAAATCTAATATGTCTAAGTATTGCATGCAGTTGAAACTGGTGGCAGACCAATTGACCAATGTCGGAATGCCTGTTTCTGAAACAAAGATGGTGTTACAATTGGTTGCAGTCCTACCAAAGGGTGAATACGAATCTCTCGCCATGATGATACAGCAGGATGACCCTCTACCCAGTTTTAACAAAGTCCATTCACAATTACTGTTGGAGGAAATTCGACATGCGAAGCAAGACGAGTACAGCCAAAAGGCGTTGACCGTTGAAATGCCTACGTCAAATAACAATGCCGCCGACCAACCGCCACTGCCGAAGAACAGTTAGTCGCGGCAGAACCGCGGTAGTGGACGTGGCCGCAAGGGTCGTGGAAAATGTGGCAAGGGCCAGCAAGCTAGTCAGCCCCTGTAGCAGCCCATTCATTCTGCCTCGTAGGTCGGTCTAGCGAACAACTTCCAGGATTAGTACTAGGTCGCATACCCAACACACCTCTTAGCACAATTGCCCTTTCAACAACAGGGTGTGCTGGGCCCAGTGCATGGGTACCGTCCAACCCAATTCCAAAGAAAGACCAGACCACGCCGCATGTGTCCATTTCTCGCAGTTAGCCATCGTCCGCCCTCTTATCTCAGGCGGACTTTCAAAGCTTTAAATTTGCGTGATTTAAAAATTGGTATATGGATTCGGGGGTCACATCTCATCTCAACCGGTCTGCAAGTAATCTTTCCCAATTATTTTGGTTAAAAGTCTTCTCAATTTATTACAGTTGGCAATGGTCACCGCATTCTAATTCAGGGCTATGAAAACGCACACACTCAACCACCTCACCCACCATTCTCCCTAAATAACATCCTCTATGCCCCTAACATCATTAAAAACTTAATCTCTATTAGGAAATTTACTCGTAACAATTATGTGTCTGTTGATTTTGATCCTTTTGGTTTTACTATGAAGGATCTACGTATGGGGACACCTCTTACGAGATGTAATAGCGCATGAGACCTATATCCATTCACACCCTCGTCCGCTGCCAATTCCTGCTCACACACCACCCTAGCTGCTCTGTCTCCATCAATCTGGCACAATAGGCTTGGACACCCAGGAGCTCCTATTTTTAATTTTCTTTGAAGAAATAATTTTATTTAGTGTAATGGAAAACATGCCCAAAATTGTGTCTCTTGTCAATTAGGCAAAAACGTTCGCCTTCCGTTTAATTCATATGCCAGTGTTATGTTTGCTCTTTTTCATATTATCCATGCTGACTTATGGACGTCCCCCATTACTATCTCTCTGGGTCATAAATATTATCTCATCTTATTGCATGATTACTCTCATTTTATATAGATTTACCCACTAAAATTTAAGTCATAAATCTTTACCAAATTTCTTAAATTTTGCACATTTATCAAAACACAATTTGAACGAGTCATAAAATATTTTCAATGTGACAATGGCCATGAATTTAATAATTCCGCATTTCAAATATTTTGCAAATATAGGCATGGTTTTTCGGTTTTTGTGTCCTCACACGTCCCCTCAAAATGGCAAAGCAGAACGTATCATCCGCACAATAAATAATATGTCGCACTTTCCTATTTCATGCATATCTCCCGCCCTCATTTTAGGTACATGTAGTCAAAATGATAGAATACGTCCTTAATATTTTACCCACCAGTACCCTACATAACATGACTCCAATCGAAATCTTACACCGTTGGATTCCCTCGTATGATCATCTTCAGATATTCGGTTGCCTATGTTATCCAAATCTCACTTCCATCGCTCCTCACAAATTAGCGCCCCGCTGATCGGTGTATTTTATATACACTTTTTGAGTCATTTTTAGTGAGTCTTTTGTCCCTTTTTGTACAAATACGTGTCGTCTTAGGATATATTTTCTTTCTTTTGAGTCAAATTGGTTAAAGTGGCTCTTTGGCGGAAAAGGAGCGAAAAGAGGGCAAAAAGGGAGGTTCCAGAGCTTGAAATGCGAGAAAGTGGCGAACCAGGCACGGACGGCCACACAAGGCGCCTCGAGCCCGCCGAACCAGGCGCCCCGGCGCCCAATCTTCAGAGGCTTGCAGAAGTTCCAGCACATGCGCGCCTGCAGACAGCAGAGTTTGCGGCGCGGCTAATCATCGAAAGTCGCAGAACTCCAGGCCGCGCCAAGAGCGGTCGTGGCCACGCGGGAAAAATCAGGTTTTAGACGAATTATGGGTCAGGCCTGAAGGAAAACCTTAATGTCGGTTTGGAGGCTATAAAAAGAGAACCCTAGGCAGTTTTTAAGAGTTCCCTTCTTGCCAATAACACAACACATCTTGGAGTTCAATATTGGAGACCATTCTATAGTAATTTCTTTTTTTTCTTTTACTTTATTTCAGTTTTATGTTGGATATTGAATTAGTTCTTGTCATGACTATGGCTAGGAACTAATTCTAATATAGGGCTTTCCATGTTAATTCACTTGAACCTTATTTTATGAATTAATGCATGTTTATGGTTGTTCTTCTTATTGTTGAGATTTATCCAATAGATGATTTGATTGTTTGGTAATTACTTGATCATTAATTATCATTACTTATATGATTTCTAACCGAAATCCGAAAGGGGATGTTGTGACTATGTTGTAGTTGGGTAGACATAGGTCGAATTGGGGATGAAAATACCTCAATTACTTGTGTAGCATTAATAGGGGTTTTGTTCTTAATCCTCCTATAGAGTCATCCTTATCACCGAAAGGTAGAAAGGAGCGCTACTGGGGTTGAGTGTTTATATAACCTTAACAGGAGTATAAAACGAATTAGTAAACCTGCTATCTCCAAAAGAAGAAGAACCATAGTTAATTGCATTAATAAGTAATATAAGTGGATAGTTGAGGAGACTTGGAAGCCCTATTTCCATCACCACTGAAGTAAACAACATAGTTAATTAGTCTTTATAATTATTAGTCATAAACAACAAATCAATATTCGGTCACCAAATAGATAACAAAGAATAAAAATTGGTAATTGAACACTAATCCCTGAGGACGATAACTCGGTCTTCAAAGACTATATTACTTGACTCGACAACGTGCACTTGCGTTAAGTGTGTGCATTAAATTGTGCATCAAGTTTTTGGCGCCGTTGCCGGGGATTGACGTAGTTCAATATCAATTTTATCTATTCTTAATTTCTAATTTGGTTTTTATTTTATTTATTTATTTTTACGTTTTTTTTCCAGAACCAGTTGCCGTGATCCGTTTGTCTATTTTTGATCTGTTTCAGGAACTCAGTTTATGCAAAGGAGAAGAGGAGCAGACACTCTTGTTCCCTTCAATCCAGAAATTGAGAAAACTTGTAAACAGAACAGAAGGAACCAACGAATTTCAGCTGTAATAGAGATGGAAGGCGCACAAAACAATAACGAGATGAATGAGGGGTTAAGTGATCATCAGCCTAACATGAGAATGCCTCGGAGAGTGCCTATGGATGTAGAGGAGAGAGTTTAAGTCCAGGCGGAGAGAAGCTTGGGGGATTACGTGCTGCCGAGGGTGAACGGAGCACAAACTTGTATTAGGCTCCCAGCAATAGGAGCAAATAATTTTGAGATCAAACCGGCGATTCTAAGTATGGTGCAAAATACGGTGCAGTTTGGAGGATTGCCGTCGGAGGATCCTCACATGCACATAGCCAATTTCTTGAAGCTGTGTGCAACATTCGTGATACAACGTTGCTATCGACGACACTGCCGATTGATGCTCTTTCCCTTCTCACTCAGGGATAGAGCGAAAGTGTGGTTGAATTCTTTGCCAGCAGATTCAATATTTACATGGCAAGAGCTGGCACAAAATTTTTTGGCAAAATTCTTCCCACCATGCAAAGCAGCGAAATTGAGAGGGGAGTTGAATAATTTCTATCAAGCCGATGAAGAGTCTTTATATGAAGCTTGGGAGAGATTCAAGGACTTGCAGAGGAAGTGTCCACACCACAGTATTGAGTTGGAACTTGGTCCACATCTTCTATAATGGGCTGAGCGAAACGACCATAACAATTATTGATGCAGCAGCATGTTGAACATTTATGAGGAAAACAGCCCATGAAGCTCATGACTTATTAGAAGACATGGCCACCAATAACTATGTCACAGAAGATAGGCAAGTAAGTGGTAGAAGAACAGTGGGAGTTCACGAGATAGATGCCATCACTGCCCAAGTTGCCCTGTTGACCAAGCAGCTGCAACAACATACAATATCTGTAAATGCAGTACAAATTCCAAAGAGCTGTGAAATGTGTGGTGGTCCACATACATTCGATAGATGTCCATCAGCTGATCCTAACAATATGACGATCGAGCAAGCAGAGTGCCAAGCTGTAGGGAACTATCAGAGGCCCCAGAACAATCCATACTCAAACACCTACAATCCAGGGTGGAGGAATCACCCAAATATTTCATGGAGAGGTGAGCAGGGGCAGCAGAGTCAGTTCAGAGGCCAGTATCAAAACCAACAGCCATTCACCCAAGCCTCATCTTCTCAATAATTCAGTGGCCCTGCCCAACCAGAAAAGCCAGACGAGCTGAGAGCAGCTTTGTTGACACTCACCAACTCTCAAACCCGGGCCTACGGCAGACTAGATCTTCGCCGTAAACTTGGAAACACAAGTGGGGCAACTAGCAAAGCTATCAAACAACAGCCACAGTGGTACATTGCCAAGCAACACAGACGAACCCAGAGAACAATGCCAGCAAGATAAATTGAGCTGAAAGCGCTGAGTAAAGATGCATGTCACGACCCGACCGCACATCGTGCCCTACCCGGGCACCCTTCTAATCATACAACATAATAAATCATGAAGATAAATAACACTTTTTTTAAACCAAGGCTGCCGATAAGGCCGCCATAACATAAAAATTACCCAAAGTGGTCTACACCGTTAACAATGTAAAACAACTCTAGCTACCCAAATTTGCATTTAATACTGCACTCTATGATTTGAACAAATACTATGATGGGACAAGGCCCCGCCGCACTTCAATATACATAGCCATGACAACTCCGAACATCGAGTCATCTCAAAATGTCAACCAGGATCCTAAGCTCATGGATCCACAATCGTACCTAAACTCGCGACATTTAACGCACTTCGGCGGGCCGCATAACAAAAATTTAATATGGAACGGAAAATAAGGTACATTAACAAATCATAATCTGCATAAAAGAATGACGTGGCAAGTATAAAGAAAGGGTAAATACCGATCCTACCGTGTCATTTCCATCTCGTGAACTTAATCGTACCTTATTATCTTTTCCCATTTTTCCATAAGAGTATAGTCAAATTCTTACGCATATACTTAAGAAAACTCATCAAGTTCATAAACATATATCTTACGATTCGCATAACCTAATCCGTCCCTTTATGGAGGAACGCTTATACCGTTTACCAACTGGGACGCGATAGAGTCACATAAGTCCGCCCATAAAGGTATAATGCCCGACCTAACTGGGACGCGATAAAATCACATAAGTCCGCCCATAAAGGTATACCGCATAAAAATAGAGGCTCATGATCAAAACAGGTCCTCGCCTGTAGTATCGATAAGCAATCCTACTCCCGACTATTTCACCGCATAGTCCCGTGGACCCGCATGAGGTATTCCTCGTGATAGTCAGACTACCGCACGGGACTATTTCACCCGCATAAGCCCATAAGGACTCGCATGAGGTATTCCTCGTGATCATGGGTAGCAAATCAACTAATACGTGGTATACCGCCTCGGGGTTTACCCTCATTTATACTTTTACCCCAAGGTGGTATAACGCCTGGGGTTTACCCTCATTTATACTCTTACTCGAAGAAGGTGGTATAACGTCTTGGGGGTTTACCCCTCATTTATACTCTTACCCTAACTCAACTGGCCATCATACATAACATAAGCCCTACCGGCTTATCATACATAACATAAGCACTACCGACTTATCATACATAACATAAGCACCACCGGCTTACCATACATAACATAAGCACCACCGACTTACCATACATAACATAAGCACCACCGGCTTATCATACATTACATAAGCAAGTTAAGAAATCCCCTAACTTCTTATTAGCTTGTTCATATACACTCTCATTTTTGTTTACTTAAGGCACTAACATGTCATTATAAAATCTGGGAATTTAACCCAACGTACTACGTGCCTCTACTCCTTTAAAATGATTCTCTTTCAAATAAAACTTCCAAGATACTAATAACCGTAGTATCAAGTCATATCTACTTTTCACGACAAGTCACAATACTTTTTAGAAATACATTTATAGGCTTCTAAATCAAGTGACTTCTTTCTTTAAAACCTTAAGCAATTGGTACCTTTAAAACAATTTGCCCTTCTTTATTTCAAATCATTTCTTTGCTTACATTACTGAAGAAAACCATTCTTTTAATCTTCCATAAAGTTGTTATAACCAACTTCCCATAAAGCCGTTATAACTCTTTATGTCTTAGACAAATTCATTCCTTTTATGACCAAGAAACTTATACTTTCAATTCAAATCACATAGCTTTCAAAATACATCAAGTCTCTTAACTTTTAAGAAAACAAGTTTCTTAACTTTAGAATGGCAAGAAATCAATACTTTTCAAATCAAGTATTCTATACTTTTAAATCAATTCATTTCTTCCTTTAAGAATCAAGTCCCATAACTTGAAAAATAAAGTCCCTTAACCTTTTAAAAATTTGAGGCTCATAATCTTAAAACTTCATGCGTAAATTCTTATAAATTAAGTAACATATACTTTGGTGTGTTGTGAATAAGTTATACTTATTTATAACGATCTTAATCGAGTAGCCATGATCTAGAAAATGTAATACAATTTTGTCTTATCTTAGCTTCTATGCAGATGGAGAATTCTACTCATTTTAACTTAATTGATTGTCATTACATTTTCCTTTATTAACGCTGCAGTGGCTTGTTCAATTCTTATTCTCATTTGTGCCGTAACTTAGCCAAGTCAACTTGGCTTCAAATACCTCCTAACGACTCTTACCAACATCCCCCATGAGACTTGGTAAGAACTTAGGATAACTTAGACATAACCTTTACGTAGAGTAAATCAACATACATACCTCTTAACTTCTAAGAGTAGAAGGAATTATGAAATAGTACTACATGTATATTCCATACATAGAATCATGTCAAAAGAAGGAAGAGGTTCACATACCTCGCGACGATTATCGACAAATAGCAAAATGCTCCAAAGTACTTCAACCTTGATAGCTATTCCATCCTTCAAGTAGAATACGCTATACTTAGTACTTCAACCTATAATGACCATAATACGTCCATTAAACCTCTAGCTTCAAACGTAGAATATTCTAAGTGCAAAGTCACTAAATTCTACGGAAAATCGGACAACACTTCCTTTGTTTCTACATACTTTGCCACATTTTTCAAGGCATAATTCAATAACCAAACACGCCACATTTAAGGCCCAACAATTCAGCTAACCAAAGGGGATTACACGCCTTAACAGGACGTGTAAAATTCCGCCCCACAAATTAATACGAAACTAGTTCCATATTTAAAGCCATTCTTGGCTAAACATATACAACAACACAAAGTCCTTTTCCAATTCTTTTTCAATCCAACTTCTTAGGCCTAACATGTTATATAGTCATAAACAACTTAGCAATTATAATTCCTTCTTTATATAACATGTGACGATTAAACTAATAATCCAATTGAATTGAAATCTTAAAGGCTAAATCATGCAACTTTTCGGATTCCATCCAAATATTCCATAACACATATCATTCTTCATAATATAATCCACATGATCATTTCTAACTACTACAACATGAAATCTTGAATTTTAATAGCAAGACGGAGATTATTACCTCCTTAAGCTCAAAATGATCCAAAACCCTAAGTCAATCCTTAGCAACTCCAACTCCTTTTCTTGACGTTCCAATCCGCTATTTGCAACCCTTAGAAGCTTGTGTAAAACTCCTCTTCTATTTCCAACTTCAAAGTTGAAGAACACCTTGGGTTTTCGCCTTGCGACTACCGGATCGGATCGAGCAATAAGTGAAGGAGCTTGTTGGTTGAAAGGTAAGGATAGCGTGATTTAACGTAAAAATGCGGTTTTTCTGGGATCTTTCTATTGAGATATCCTTACAATACCCTTAGGGACCTTGGGTTAAAGTCTTGTGAATAATGGATCAAAACTACAAAATTTTTGTGTGGATTTTTAGGCAAAGCCGAGAGCTTCCCAATGTGGAACAAGGTCTCTCTATTTTTTCTAAGTGTTGGAAGACAAATCTTGCTACTAGTGTGCTTATATAATACATTGGAGGGTCTAGATTATAACACTTGTAAAGTTTGGAGGGAAGAGATCAAGCCAAGTTGCCCTTGGACTTAGTCAACAATATCAAGCTCTTAATTAGCAAGACTTTGTCATCTATACATTGGTTAAATGACCATTTTACCCTTGCTTCAATTTCGTCCAAGACCAATGTGGGGGGTGCCACGTGTCGCCCTCCCATTCGTCCATAATATTCCGTAACCCTCGTGGGTCCCACGAAACGTAAAATTCCTCGGGTGGGCCCCACGTGACCAATTTCGTAAAAATAAATTTTCATAATGATAATAAGTTCCATACTCTTCAATTAATGCATTTTGAGAATCTAATTCTCACCAACGAACATTTCTCCTTTCCGACGTTCGGAAGTTTTTCCGTCGGAAAAACAATTATTCCTTTCGTACCCTTTTCAAGTCTTGAGTTCCTTACGTACATTCTCTTAAACATGTCCTGGACTTACGGGAATTTCCAGAAAAACTTAAGAATAGCCAGGGATTTCCAGAAACGTAGTACGCGCGCCCAAGAGCAGTGCCGCGCCGTACAATGTAAAGGCGCAGAAATTGCGCCGCGGCGCCAAAAATCCAGAAAATTCCAGAAGTCTAGGCGCCGCGACGCAGAAATTCCGTAAGAAGAAGAAATCAGCCGCGGCCATGACAGGCCATGAGCCGGCCAAATCCGTAAATTAAAAGACGCCTAAAATCCGATTTTCCCAATTCCAAATCAAAACCTAAACCTTTCTTCTCCACAAAACCCATTTAAAATCCACACCTTGCCTAAACATCTTCCATAAACCAAACTCAAACACCACCAACGCTCTTAACTTCCCTACACACTTAACCATCTTAACCAACAAACCTCCTCCCATGGCCTCAAATCACCATTAAAGCAAGAAAACTCAAGAACACTTTCAAAGGTAATCTTTATCTTTTCTTGAAAGCTTCATCGTAGTCCGGCGAGGTAGTAGATCGAGGTGTGTTGTATCCGTGAAGTTGTTGGGGTGTTGAAATTGGTTGTGAAAGTTCTAGGAAGAGTATACGAGTGAGTGTGTTGTGTGTAAGTGTCTTAAGTGAAGTGATAGGTGTCAGAATGTTGATTGGTGAGTGATAGTGTTGGTTAACATTGTTGATAGAAAGGAAACGCTGCAAAAAAGCGATCTAAACATGTCTGCCAGAAAGAAAAGAGCCTCCACATCCACCTCAGCCCCACAATATGATGATACTAGGTTTGTCAGCCGAAGAGCTCAAGATAGATACTAAAAACTTAGTACTAGGCCCTTAATCCCTGAAAGAGGAATGGATTATCAAAGGGATTCGCTTGAGGAGGGGGATGTCTATGAGCCCATTCGGGCGATGATTGAGATGATGGGGTGGAAAAGATTTGTAAACCCGGAAAGGATAGCTCCAATGAACACAGTGATGGTGCGTTAATTTTATGCTAACTTTCCGGAGAAGGTGGACAATGAATGCTTTGTGAGGGGAAGATATGTGCCTGTGACGGCAGAAGCGGTAAATGTGCTACTGAAAACAACAGATGTTGAAGAAAGGGGTGATGACCAAAACTACTTCAGAACATGGACTAGAAGCACCAACAACATCGAATGGAATATCGTCGCAGCATACGCAGTTTACCCCGGGCCGCATATGAATTTGCCGAATGAGTCAAGAGGATCGGCGGTGTCGCCAACAAAGCAAACGGCGGTTGGCTATATTTCGTCAGTGTCCGTCTGATTCCATCAACACACTTTACCAGAGTGCCAGAAGACAGGATTAAATTGATATATGGAATTATGTCGGGGAAGACGATTGATGTGGGAAAGGAGATAGTGCAAAGTATTGAAGAGACCAACAAAGTTGGAATAACAGCGGTGGGTTGGGACATGGCTCACTTATTACAAATTTATGCGCCATAAATGGGGTCCCAACCCTACCTAATGATACTTATGAGAAAAATCAACTTCCTGTGTCATACGGGATAGTGCACTCCTTCTCAGACCCAATCCCTCCAGCAGCAGCAAGAAGAAGACCACCAGCACCACCAGCAGCAGGCTGCAATGGATGAAGATGAGCCTGAAACAGAGGCTCACTATGAGGCAGGAAGCAACCATCAGTCACCCACAGAATCAGAACCTCCAGTGCCTATGATGGAGCAGCTACTCCAAAATCAGATAAGGATGATGCAAAATGTTGACACGGTGATACAAGGACAATAAGAAATGAGGCAGAAAATTGACGAGATGAGTTCCTTGTTCAACCAGTGGTCAATGCACTATCCACCGCCACCGCCACCATTTTAAACTAAGTCTGTAAGTGTCTTGTTTCTTTTATTTTTTTTGAGTCTTGCACACATTGGGGACAATGTGTGATTTAAATTTGGGGAGGGGGGGGGGTGTCTTATTTGTGTCTTATTGTTGTAGTATGCTTGAGTCTTTTTGATTTGTTTTGTGTATTTTTGAGTCATATTTTTTTTCTTTTTGAGTCATAATTGTCTGTCAAAGATCATGCATGATGTAGTTACTAGAAACACCTAGTGAAGTAAGGTGGAATAATGTAATGGAATTAGAAGCAACTATCTAAACACTTAGGTTAGATATGCCAAAAACTCATGAAATCTGTCTATTTGGGGTTTCTTGCTTGAATTGTGCATGTTAAATGATTAAAAACCTATGTGTATGATTGTTTGCTATTTGAGGCGAAATAGTTAGGATATGCATGTTAGGGAGATGACTCAGGCAATTCTTTGTTAGCCAATTTTTACCACTCTTTTCTATCTCTGACATTAAAAATATCCCTAGTCAGCCCCGTTGAGCCTAAATATTAAACTTTTTCTTTGACACCCTATATTTCCACACATGTGCCATAAGTAAAAATGTGAAATAGTTGGAATAGAATGTGTTAAAAAAGAGCGAACAAGTTTGATACACCCCAATAAAAAAGTAATAAGAAATAGGCAAAAGCCTAAGTTCAAGGCCATATTATAATACACTTCACGCTCTCAAAACAAAAGAGGGGAAAGATAGATATGAAGTGAAGGAAAGAATCAAAAGAAAAGGGAAAAACATTGAAAAGCTAAAGAGCTTATGGTACACAAAATGAGCCTAAATGCCTACTTTTACCTACCCATGCCTAAGCCTACATTACAACCCTAAAAAGTCCTGAAGATCTCTTGTATGCATATCCATGATTAGTGGAGAATAACAAGTAAAAATGTCATAGGATTTTTGAAATTAACATGCATAATTCAGTATTTTGACTTCCATTAAGCATGATAAAAATGAGTTTGCGAAATATCTAGCTTAATGTGTTTAGAATGCTAAAATTTCATGCTATATGTTCCTGCATATTATTCTGCTAACCTTCATAATTTTCTAAGTAACACCAATGCAGCAAAGTGATCAATGTCATTGAGTCTTTCTATTTTCTTTTTCATTGAGTCTTTATTTATTTCTTTTGATCTTTTCTCGAGGGCGAGCAAAGGTTAAGTTTGGGGGTATTTGATCGGTGTATTTTATATACACTTTTTGAGTCATTTTTAGTGAGTCTTTTGTCCCTTTTTGTACAAATACGTGTCGTCTTAGGATAATTTTTTTTCCTTTTGAGTCAAATTGGTTAAAGTGGCTCTTTGGCGGAAAAAGAGCGAAAAGAGGGCAAAAACGGAGGTTCCAGAGCTTGAAATGCGAGAAAGTGGCGAACCAGGCACGGACACGCCGGGCACATGGCGCTCGCCCAAATGAGAACCAGCGCCCGCCGCCAATCTTCAGAGGCTTGCAGAAGTTCCAGCGCCGCGGCGCCTCTAGATAGCAGAGTTGCAGCACCGCGGCGCCTAATCATCAAAAAGTTGCAGAACTTCCGGCGCCGCGGCGCCGACGCGGGAAAAATCAGGTTTTAGACGAATTATGAGTCAGGCCTGAAGGAAAACCTTAATGTCGGTTTGGAGGCTATAAAAAGAGAACCCTAGGCAGTTTTAAGAGTTCACTTCTTGCCAATAACACAACACATCTTGGAGTTCAAGATTGGAGACCATTCTTTAGTAATTTCTTTTCTTTCTTTTACTTTATTTCAGTTTTATGTTGGATATTGAATTAGTTCTTGTCATGACTATGGCTAGGAACTAATTCTAATATAGGGCTTTCCATGTCAATTCACTTGAACCTTATTTTATGAATTAATGCATGTTTATGGTTCTTCTTCTTATTGTTGAGATTTATCCAATAGATGATTTGATTGCTTGGTAATTACTTGATCATTAATTATCATTACTTATATGATTTCTAACCGAAATCCGAAAGGGGAGGTTGTGACTATGTTGTAGTTGGGTAGACATAGGTCGAATTGGGGATGAAAATACCTCAATTACTTGTGTAGCATTAATAGGAGTTTTATTCTTAATCCTCCTATAGAGTCATCCTTATCACCGAAAGGTAGAAAGGAGCGCTACTGGGGTTGAGTGTTTATATAACCTTAACAGGAGTATAAAACGAATTAGTAAACCTGCTATCTCCAAAAGAAGAAGAACCATAGTTAATTGCATTAATAAGTAATATAAGTGGATAGTTGAGGAGACTTGGAAGCCCTATTTCCATCACCACTGAAGTAAACAACATAGTTAATTAGTCTTTATAATTATTAGTCATAAACAACAAATCAATATTCGGTCACCAAATAGATAACAAAGAATAAAATCGTAATTGAACACTAATCCTCACGATGACGATAACTCGGTCTTCAAAGTCTATATTACTTGACTCGACAACGTGCACTTGCGTTAAGTGTGTGCATTAAATTGTGCATCAAGTTTTTGGCGCCGTTGCCGGGGATTGGCGTAGTTCAATAGCAATTTTATCTATTCTTAATTTCTAATTTGGTTTTTTTTTTTAACGCTTTTTTTCCGTAACTACCGCCGTGATCCGCTTGTCTATTTTTGATCTGCTTTCAGAACTCGCCATGCGAAGGAGAAAAGGAGCGCATAATCTTGTTCCTTCAATCCGTAAATTGAGAAAACTTGTAAACGTAATGTATGAACCAACGAATTTCAGCTGTAATAGAGATGGAAGACGCACAAAACAATAACGAGATGAATGAGGGGTTAGGTGATCATCAACCTAACATGAGAATGCCTCGGAGAGTGCCTATGGATGTAGAGGAGAGAGTTCAAGTCCAGGCGGAGAGAAGCTTGGGGGATTACGTGCTGCCGAGGGTGAACGGAGCACAAACTTGTATTAGGCTCCCAAAGAATAGAGCAAATAATTTTGAGATCAAACCGGCGATTCTAAGTATGGTGCAAAATACGGTGCAGTTTGGAGGATTGCCGTCGGAGGATCCTCACATGCACATAGCCAATTTCTTGAAGCTGTGTGCAACATTCAGATACAATGGCGTTACTGATGACACCGTCAGATTGATGCTCTTTCCCTTCTCACTCAGGGATAGAGCGAAAGTGTGGTTGAATTCTTTGCCAGCAGATTCAATATTTACATGGCAAGAGCTGGCACAGAATTTTTTGGCAAAATTCTTCCCACCATGCAAAGCAGCGAAATTGAGAGGGGAGTTGAATAATTTCTATCAAGCCGATGAAGAGTCTTTATATGAAGCTTGGGAGAGATTCAAGGACTTGCAGAGGAAGTGTCCACACCACAGTATTGAGTTGTGGAACTTGGTCCACATCTTCTATAATGGGCTGAGCGGAACGACCATAACAATTATTGATGCATCAGCATGTGGAACATTTATGAGGAAAACAGCCCATGAAGCTCATGACTTATTAGAAGACATGACCACCAATAACCATGTCACAGAAGATAGGCAAGTAAGTGGTAGAAGAACAGTGGGAGTTCATGAGATAGATGCCATCACTGCCCTGAATGCCAAAGTTGTCCAGTTTGAGATCAAACCTGCTATTTTGAGTATGGTGCAGAACACATTCCAGTTTGGAGGGTTACCATCTCAAGACCCACATATGCACATTGCAAATTTCCTGGAGTTGTGTGCCACATTCAAATACAATGGCGTTACTGATTATGTCATTCGGTTGAGGCTTTTCCCTTCTCACTCAGGGACAGAGCAAAGGTTTGGTTGAACTCCTTGCCCACAGACTCCGTCTTCACATGGCAGGACCTAGCCCATAAGTTTTTAGCCAAGTTCTTTCCACCATCAAAGGTAACAAGGCTTATGGGAGAATTGAATAATTTCTACCAGATGGATGGTGAGTCATTATACGCTGCCTGGGAGCGTTTCAAAGATTTACAAAGAAAGTGCCCACACCATGGTCTTGAGCAGTGGAATTTGGTTCACAATTTCTATAATGGTTTGAGTGGGACTACCAGGACGATCATTGATGCAATAGCAAGTTGCACCTTCATGAGAAAAACAACACATGAAGCTTATGATTTACTAGAAGATATGGCCATGAACAATTATTTTCCAGAAGATAGAGGAACAGGTGGCAGAAGAGCGAGTGGAGTCCATGAGCTAGATGCCATCACAACACTGAATGCACAGGTTGCACTCCTGACTAAGCAATTGCAACAGAATTCAGTATCCGTAAATATTATTCAGATGTCAGCAGTTTGTGAGATTTGTGGGGGTCCACACACCTTCGATAGATGTCCAACAACTGATCTCAACAATATGATAATAGAGCAGGCTCAATGTCAGACGGTGGGAAACTTCCAGAGGCCCTATAACAACAATACATTCTCCAATACTTACAATTCAGGGTGGAGAAATCAGCCTACCTTCTCATGGAGAAACTACCGCGAAGAAGCACAATTTCGTGAGCCACCACGTAACTGTGCATCTTCTTCACAACGCCAGATCACCAGCCTCGTAAGAGAAACCAGATAAGTTGGAAGCAACCCTGATTGCCCTGGCCAAATCCCAGAGCCAGTTAATGAATTCGGTGTCGGCCGTGTCCAAATCCCAGGCCGAATTTGTCACAGAAATCAGGTCCTCTATTAGAACTTGGAAACGCAGGTACGACAGATGGCAAACATGATGAATACTAGACCTCAAGGGACTTTGCCAAATAACACAGATTAAACCCCAGGGAACAATGTCATACAATAAATTTGAGGAGTGGTAACGTGGTAGAACCAGATGCATCTCAACCAGTGAGAGAGAAGGAGAATGAGGCGGAGAATACAACTGAGGTAGAGAAAGAGAGGGTTACTGATGACCACCCTATTTTAGAGAAGGTTCCAACGACAGTCATGAGGGAATATGTAGACAGAATTCCACCCTCAAAGACTGCAGAAGAAGTAGCTAGACAAGGAGTTTTCCAAGTTTTTAGAGATCTTCAAAAAGCTTCATATCAATCTCCTGTTCATTGAAGCTTTGGAGCAAATGTCAGCTTATGGAAAATTCATGAAAGACGTCCTATTTAAGAAGAGAAAGCTGGAAGACTATGAGACAATAACGCTGACAGAGGAGTGTAGTGCTATCTTGCAGAAGAAACTGCCACCGAAGTTGAAAGATCCAGGGAGTTTCACCTTACCTTGCACTATAGGGAAGGTGACATGTAAGCAGGCCTTGTGTGATTTGGGGGAAGGTTTCAACCTTATGCCCCTATCTATGTTTAAAAGCTTGATTTGGGGGAAGCAAGGCCAACAACAGTCCACTTGTAGCTAACTGATCGCTCTATTTTGCACCCTAGAGGAATAATTAAAGATGTGTTGGTAAAGGTGGGCAAATTCATCTTGTCTGCTGACTTCCTCATTCTTGATATGGAGGAAGATGATATGATACCAATGATTCTTGGGAGACCATTCCTAGCCACAGGGAGGGCATTGACTGATGTTGAAAAAAGAAAGCTAAAACTCAGAATTCAAGGTGAAGAGATGACCTTCAAAATGTTCAAGCCACCACCTGAGCCAGAGATGATCTTCAAAGTTTTCAAGCCACCCCCTGAACCTCAAGTCATCGATAGATGTTATGCTATCAGGGTAGTTGAAAAGGTCGGATTAGAGAACAGCCTCACAAGTACTGATGCTCGTGGGGTACCATTAAAGAAAAGTGTGGAACCGGAGAGTAAGACCAAGGAAATGACGAATGTTGAAAAGAGAATGAACCCTCCTGAAATTAATTATGTGAAAAATAAGAGGAGGATGAGAAAGAGAATGATCCTGAGATGGATATGCGGAGGGGATACTCTACCCCCATGATTTAGTAAGTGAATTACGTCCGGCTAAAAGACGTTAAAGACAGCGCTACTTGGGAGGCAACCCAATGTTTTAATTATGTTATTTCAAATTTTATTTTAGGTTGTTTTATATTGACTTGAACAGTCTCACGATCTGGTATGTTGAGTGTTTGTGGATGACAGATAAAAGCAGGGATTGAGAAAAATGCAGAACGGGAAACAACCGACACAGCGCCGCGGCTCCTGAATTTTAGAGAATAATTCCCGTCATCAGCGCCACGGTGGAAACAAGCAGGGCCGCGGCGCCAAAAGTTCGGAGGGTCACAGGCTGTGCAATTTCAAAAATTCTTCCCCCAGACCTCGTTGTGACCGCAGTTTTGTGTCTGAAAGTTATCCCTTTAATTTTCAGTCTTTACACATTAGGGACAATGTGTCAATTAAGTTTGGGGGGATCTTACTTTGTCTTTTGTTTTGAGTCTATTCGTTGTCCTTTTGGTTGGTTGTTTATGTGTTTTTGAGTCGTAATTTTTTTTTATGGATCAAGCATGTTGTAGTTGCTGAAGATATCTAATGGATTAAATGGGATAATGCAGTGGAATAGAAAGTAAAAATGCGTGTGCTTAAGATAAATATGTCAAAAATTCATGACATCTAATTATTTGGGATATTTGTGCTTAGCCTATGTGTGTCAGTTATGGAAAGAAAAGTTGAAAAAATGTCTAGAAAATCTGTTTGCTTGTTATTTGAGGCGAAATAGTTGAGATGTACATGTTTAGGGAGATGATTCAAACATTTCTTTGATAACCCTTCGTACCATTCATTACCTACCCTGACATAAATTGTATCACTAATCAGCCCCTTTGAGCCTAAAATAATATCTTTGTTTGACACCCTATGATTCCCTAAGTTGTGCCATAAGTCAAAAGTTAAAAATTCTTGGGATGACAAGTGTTGAAGAAAACAATAAAAAGAGAGTGAAAATTTGATGCACCCCAATGCAAAATATGCAAAAGCCTAAGTTTGGAGGTGCTTGTTATTTATAATGTGTCTCATTCTCTCAAAAGAAAAGTGGAGATAAAATAGGTATGAGACTGAAAAGAAAATCACAAGAAGGAAAAAAGGAATTGAATGAAAAAATGTTTATGGTACGTAATTTGAGCCTAAATTCCTACTTTTATCTACCCCTGCCTAAGCCTACATTACTACGCTTGAAAGTCCTGACGATCTCTAATATGTATGTCTATGATTAGTGGAGAATAGCAAATAAATAGATCTATAGCATTTTGGGAAAGATTGAATGAAATTGATAGCCATAGGTTAGGTGTTTATGTTTCCATTGATTATGATACAATTGAATTTGCGAAATATCTAACTTGAAATTCTAGATTGCTAAGAATTCATGCTATGTATATTCCAACATATTATCCCAACTGACATTCATGCTTTTCTAAGTAACCTTGGTGCAGCTACTTGATCAGAGTCTTTGAGTCTTTTTCTTGTGTTTCTTTGATTTTGTTTTGATCTTTACTCGAGGGCGAGCAAATGTTAAGTTTGGGGGTATTTGTTAGGCATATTTTGTATACACCTTTTGAGTCATTTTTAGTTAGTATTTTACTCATTTCATTTTTGTTTAGTATAATATTAGGTCTGTTTTTCTTTCTTTTGAGTCACAGCGGTCCCAAATAGAAAAATGTCAAAAAGAAAATGAAATGAGCTTAATTGAGATGAAATTGCACACTAAAAGGGCCAAGAAATGAAGCCTAAGAAGTCTCGGGAAGTATAAAAGAAATCAGACGAAGTCCGGATGAGAAAATGATGAAAACACGAAAAACGGGCAAAAGAGGTCGTCGGCGCCGCGACGCTGAATGTGCCGCGTGCTCTGATTTATTCTCAGGTTTTCCGGTGCCGCGACGCGTTTTTCCATATCCGAGGCGAAATTGGCCAGGGGCAGAAGGGTCCAGGACACACGATATTTTCCAACATATTTAAACCCTTGGGACAGATTTTATAAGGGACACACCTCATATCTCATAACACACATCACAAGACAAGAATTGAAGAACACAATTGGAGACTACATTCAAGTTCTTTTCCTTTCTTTATTTCAATTCAGTTTATGTTGGATTTTGTATTAGTTCTTGACATGACAATGTTTAGGAGCTAATTACTTTAGTAGGGTTTTCCAATTGAATCTTCTTGAAACTCTTTCATATAGTTAATGCATAGTTATTGATTTCTTCTTCACCAGATTAAGATCTATTCAATATTATTTTGATTGCTTGATAATTAACTGGCCATTAATTGTCATCACTTATATGATTTCGAATCGAGATCCGAGAGGGGAGATTTGAATATGCTGTAGTTGTCTAGACATAGGTTAAAATCGTGGATGAAAGTACCCCGATACTTGTGTAGTATTTAAGGTTATTGTTCTTAATCCTCTTGTGTAGTAAAATCTATCATAGAAATATAGAAGGTTTCTGCACAAGGTTGAGCTCTCGTATGTCCTAACCGGAATATGATGACAGCTTAGTTAACCTGCTATCTAAATAAGAAGAAGAATCATTAGTATTGCATTAACACGTGATAAAGTGGATAGTTGAGGAGATTGAAAGCCTTATATCCACCATAACTGATTTAAACCAAAGCTTACTTAGTTTAACTCTTGCAATTACTCTAGCTAGTAGTGTTAGATAAAAAAAATCAAACAAACTATCGTTAGCCAAATAGATAACATAGAGTAGATGTTCGATAATTGAAAATCAGTCTCTGTGGACGATATTCGGTCTTACAGACTATATTACTTGTAACGATACGTACACTCGCGTAAGCAATTGGAAATCGCTAACACATCTCTGCCACCAGTGCCCACTGTGTCACCATCACCGCCGATTGCCACCACTACTGGCAATCGGCCACCAGCTTCCATAAATCCACCGATCACCGTCCTAACATCAGTACCGTCTCCGTAGTCTCACTACCAAACCACGGTCTCTCCAATCACCGGCAACCAGTCAACCTCATTCCCGAAACCCTCCCACACCGACACCGTACCCCACTATACCATCCTCAGCCAGTCCTGATATTCCGAGATCGACAACCAAACCCAATCCACAAACCGATACCGACGTCAACCCACCTAGAATGACCTCCAACCCACCCCTCATCACTGTTTCGACTTACCAAAACACCTCCCTCGGTCGAAACCCCATTCCGACACCGAGCCCTGAGCCAAACCCAATTTTGACCCTTGTTAGTGCACCCGACCTATCGACCCTAACCCTTGCCCAGCTAGCACCCTCACATCGTATGGAAACCCGTGCCCAACATGGGATTTTTAAACTCAAAGTCCAATTTAACATGTCCACCTAAACAATTTTCCCTATTCCCAAAAGCCCAAATTAGCCAAAATAGATCCGAATTGGAATGCGGCCATGTGCGAGGAGTTTAATGCTTTAATGAAGTAACATACTTGGGATTTAGTCCCTCGACTGGAGGGGGTGAATGTGATCCATTGCATGTGATTTTTCCGTCACAAGTACATGTATATTGGTGATTTAGAGAGATATAAGGCAAGACATGTAGCAAATGGTACTAACCAACATGAGGGTATTAATTACGGTGAAACCATCAGTCCTCTTGTTAAACCGACTACCATTCACACAATTCTGAGCATTGCTATGGGAAAGCATTTTCTGATTCATCAGCTTGATGTGAAAAATGTTTTTCTCCATGGGGATTTAAAAAAACTGTTTACATGCACCAGTTGTCCAGATTTGTCCATCCTGCATCCCCTCAGTATGTATGCCATCTCCGTAAGTCATTTTATAGTTTAAACCAGGCCCCTAGAGCGTGGTATGATCATTTTGCATAGTTCATTATACGTATTGGGTTTACATGCAGCAAATGTGATAATTCTCTCTTTACTTTCCATAGAGGCAGTAACATTGATTATTTATTATTATATATGGATGACATTGTTCTTATTGCTTCTACCGATGTGTTGCAAAATGAGATTATTGCCCTGCTCAAGCCTGAATTTGCTATGACTGATTTGGAAAAGTTGAGTTATTTTGTTTGGAATCTTAGTGACTAGATATGCAGACACTATGTTTCTTTGTCAGCGTAAGTATGCAGAAGAGATCGTGCACAGAGCTAAGATGGACAATTGCAAAATCATATCCACTCCGGTTGATTCTAAATTCAAACTTAGTGACGTGGATGGTAATATAGTGACAGATCCTACTATGTATAAGAGTCTAGCAGGTGCACTTCAGTATCTCACTTTCACCAGGCCTGACATTGCTATGTTGTTCAGCAGGTATGCTTGTTTATGCATGCCCCTATGGAGCCTCATTTCAATGTCCTTAAGTGTATCATTCGATATGTTAAGGGCACACTTGATTATAGACTACACATATACCCCTCTGCACCAAACATGTTAATATCATACATAGATGCAGATTGGTCAGGTTGTCCGGACACACGTCGCTCTACATCCGACTACTGTGTGTTTTGGGAGATAATCTCATATCTTGGTCTGCCAAGCGACAAGCCACATTATCTCGTTCGAGTGCAGAAGCAGAGTATATAAGAGTTGCTAATGTTGTTGCTGAGATCTGTTGGCTCCGAAACCTTCTTTTGGAGCTTCAGTGTCCTTTACGTAAAGCGTCTATGGTATACTATGATATCATATCCGTTATATACCTGTCTCACAATCCAGTTCAGCTTCAACGAACCAATCATATTAAGATGGACATCCACTTTGTTCGTGAGAAGGTTGCTCTCGGACATGTTAGAGTATTGCATGCGCCATCTTCCTATCAGTACACAGATATCTTCACAAAGGGCCTCCCGAGACAGCTACTCATTGACTTCAGATCCAGTCTCAGTGTTGTCTCCTCCCGCTCCGACTGAGGAGGTGTATTAACTTGTACAAAATATAGCACCATAATTAGAATATATCTCATATATTGTGTAAATATTTAGTGATGTATAATTATGGTAAACTATGATTCTTATTGTATTAGGGTTCTATATTGTACACTATATATATTGGTATTAATGAAAAAGACTCCACAAGAAAGATTAATATTATTCTACAAAAATGAAGAAGCAAAAACCATTGTGTTATTAAATCTATAGCCATTCCAAGCTTTCCAACAGCTTAACGATTTTGGTCCGAGAAATGTGCAAGAGTTGTTGATGTGCCTAAGTTGACAAAGTACAAATCATTTTCTCAAACATGTATAGTTAACAGAGCTGCTGATGTGCCTAAGTTGTTGACTAATTAAATAATTACATGGGATTATCGGTTCACCTGTTAAAAATGATCAAATCAAGACCCGAACCAATAACTCAATAACCTGGGACACAGTAAACCGATAACCAAACCATTAAACTGATAACCCGAATCATCAATCCAATTAATTCGAGTTATTCGTTTAACCGTTAATTTGTAAAAACCCTACTTCCCACCTCCGCCCTTTTTTTGTACTAAGGACTAACTATGACTTTAATTTGATTTGTATGTTAATACGGTAGTAAGTTTTTCCCCCTTTCTGCATATTTGTCCCTCAACTAGAAAGTAAAGATAACTTAGATTAAACAACAAATTTATCATACATCCGTGCATAGGAAAAGATTGAGCTGAATATTACCAAAAAAAAAGATTGAGCTTAATTCTTGTTGATATACCTTCATCAGATTAAGTTCATCAAAAAATGATATTCAAAGGGGTTATCGGTCCTATTCAAAATGTGGAGGGAATATTATTTTCAATCATGAAATGCTAAGAGTGATTAAGTGAAATTCAGTACTTAAACTATACCTTCATCAGATTAAGTTCATCAAAAAATGATATTCAAAGCTTTTTTCTTTTTTATGTCAAAACTAAAAAATGAATCAATTGGATTCAAGCAAGCTACTCCATTAAGCAAATCACTTGTCGCCTAATTGAAACGGTCATTAATAAGTTCTTGTAGCTGCCAATCAATAATTTTATAAACAACTCCACACGATAATGATGCAAAGTAGTATAATCAACTACTTTACGTCTTGATCTTCCAGAATTAGCATATGGATCATCATAATTGGGTAATGAAATTTTATGCTTGACACAAAACGTTTCTACATTTTCTTTAAGTGAATCCCATCCAGAATGTTTTTCCAAGAGAGGACCCCATTCGTTATCTCTTAAAGCTTGCAACCTTCTCTTGCAAACCTTAACAAGAATCATGACATTTGCAATATCCTACTCCTTTTTCTGTAATGACACATTAAGATCATTTGTGATTCCTAAAACATCGGTCATAAAATGCAACAAGAAAACAGTCTCAAGCGTTTGACAACTTCTGAGAAATCCCGATGCGCCAGCTCTTTCATCCGGAGTACTTGTATTTACAACAAGAGTATCAAGTACAACAACAATAGAGGCAAAGAAACTGATAAAGTTTCCGAACGACTTGTAGTGAGATCCCCAATGAGTATCGCCGGCTTTAATAAGACCAAGTTCTTGATTCAGGCCTCTACCCGTTTTAAGATCACCCATATCTAATGCCTCTCGAAGTTTTTTTTTTTGAGATTCTCAAAATTCATCCACAGGTTTAAAAGAAGCTCTCAACACATTCAAAACATTTGAAACCAACAGTACATGTTCTCCCACTTAAACACATTTTTAGAAACTGCAACAAGAATTAGTTGAAGTTGATGAGCAAAACAATGAAAAAAATGAGCCGATCTACTTTCTTACTTGATCAACGTTTTAAGACCTCCTAGCTCACCTTGCCCCATCATAACATTGCCTCCGTACATAAGATAAAGTTAAAGAATGGTGAGCAAGTACATCCACAATTGCTTTCTTCGGAGATAAAGAAACATGAACAAGTCCAATAAATTCCTCCATCACAAATCCCTTTTTATTAACATATTGTAAACAAATAGTCATTTGCTCTTTGCGTGCGTCACGTCTCTAGATTCATCAACCAATAGAGCAAAGTAGTTACCATTTACGTCCTCTATTATAGCCTTAGTTATTTCAATCTTACAGGCACTCAAAACATCTGTTTGGATATCATGAGAAGTCATTTTATTATTTTTAGAGCTTTTTCTAACACATAAGGTTTAATTTTATCACATTTATCCGCGTACCATGAAAGAACTGTTGGAAATTTATTAATGTGGAATTAAGTTTAACCCACTATTTATGACTCGAACAATTGAGGTCTCGCACGTCGGAAACGTCATTTCCACACGTGCACTCGTAATGCCAAATATCGTAAATTTCATTAGTGAAAGAGATATTGGTATGTGAGTAAACGTTTGAGACATAAAATAATGGACGGTCGTTGGTTAAATGACACATGTTTCACGTTAGTAAATGAAGGAAGAAGTGTACGAAGTGTAAGATCGAAACGGGTCGGAAAAGAATCGTGGCGTCACCACGGAGCCGGGGTGCCCAAGGCATGAGCCGCGGTGCTAATTGGTCTTTTGGCTACTGGAGTCGCGGCGTTAACGAGGCGGTGCAGACGGAAGTCCAAAAGTTTGACTGATTATGGGGACGTTTTGGAGCATTCAAATTATAGTTTTTCCTCTATAAATCAGCCATTATTTGGTTGCATTACTTGGTGAATTAAGTGGTCATTACATGTCACTTAAATGGCCATTACATGGACACTTGAAGAGGCATTCCTACACTACTATATATTGAAGAATTTGGCTCAATTGGAGAACACACTAGACTTATACTTATATTCAAATTTTCTGAAACTCTTCATCTCTAAGTATTCTTTCAAACACTCAAAGTTCTTCTTAAGAAACACTTGAGTTTTCTTTGCTCATTTGTTAGTTATTGTTTTATCTTGAGAGACAGTTGCCCATTACCGTAAAAGGATATATACGGGGCAATAATGTCTTAATGACAGAGTGAATATCACTCGACTCAGCAACACTTCTGTAACGCTACCAAATTTAGTGTCTCTTGGTTTCATGTTATCAAGAACAAGGAGCTTGTTGCAATTCGACAGAAGATCCAAGACGGAAGATTCAAGAACAAAGATCATGAACTCACAAGTTTACTATAGCCACAACTTTTGTTGGCTACAAGATTGTTAACTATTGTAATTCCTTTTGTTTACCCTTTCAAAGAACTTGTCATAGTTGTATGCTATTCTCGTACATCCATTATGTAACCCACAAGAACTTCAAGAAAATTACCCTTGTTCAATGACGATTCACTCTCATCATGACCGCGGAGTGTCAAACCTTGATTGAGGAGAAGTCTCACTACATCAATTGAATCATTTAACCGAACCCACTATTCATGCTTACCTTTATCATCCAACTTGTAAAATGCAGCATGAATGAATTGTTGTTCTCGCATTAGATCTTCACACTTTCTTTTTGATTGATTATGAACGCTATTCGGTGGACCAATGTGTGTTAGCAAGCTATCTTTTCTATACCAATTTTTAAACCCTTTAATCGAAAATACATCACCACCACCTTGATGAATGTTGTCTCCTTTAAACAAATAACAAGGCAAACAATAAGCTGCATTTGCACTTGTACTATATTCCAACCAATCAGGAAATTCATTAAACCATGTAGAAACAAAAATGACGTGGTGTTTCAGAAATGACAGTTTGAAGGAACTCATGACCCTGGGGTTGGCAAGGACGTTTTTGAATGTATTGTCCTCCTTATCTCATCAGGAATGTTTGGATGATAATCCAGAATTGGAATTATTTCAACCGGGTCAGCCTTTACAAAGTCAAATCTCGAATGGGATCTCTGAAATTATTTCTATTTAAGTACAATATTAGTGAAAGAAATAATTTCTTGATTATTTTTATTAATGAAAGAGGTATATACAAGTTACATATAGAAAAATCATTTTGTTATTCTACATCTAAAACCCTATTCTATTTGGAGACTAATTATACAATTATGGTAATATTACAAGACTAATTAATATACAAGAGTAATTATACAAAATATACCATAAACTAATTGTCCACTGCCCGATATGGGCCGCTACGCCCGAGATGGGATGAGTTGCTTCTTCAGTCCGTGTATATTCAATATATATCATATATACATGTATACTGTGTATATAGGATGTATATTTAACACACCCCAGCAGTTATAGCGGGCGGTTTTCGTACGCTGAGACTGTCTCTAAAATTTTCAAAAAGGACCGAGGGAAGACTCTTTGTAAAGATGTCTGCAATTTGATATCTGAAAGGGACATGACGTACACGTATCTGTCCACGAGCTACCTTTTCTCTAACAAAATGAATGTCCATCTTAATATGTTTAGTGCGCTGGTGCTGAACCGGATTCCCAGAAAGGTAGATGACACTAACATTATCACAATAAACCAAGGTAGTTTTCCCAATAGGACAATGAAGTTCTAATAGAAGATTACGTAACCAATAAGACTCGGAGACCACATTGGCTACCCCTCGATACTCGGCCTCTGCACTTGAGCGTGAAAACGTGGATTGATGTTTTGCAGACCATGAGACCAAGTTATTACCAAGAAACATACAATAGCCAGACGTAGACCGTCTGGTGTCAGGACAGCCACCCCAATCAGCATTTGTATATGAGACAAGTGTAGACGTCGACGAAGGATATAAATGAAGCCATACTCAAGTGTCCCCTGGATGTACCTAATAATGCATTTGAGTGCATTCATGTACTCAATCCTGGGATTATGCATAAACAATACACCTGTTGTACGACATATGTAATATCTGGGCGCGTGAACGTAAGATACTGAAGGGCCTCTGCAAGACTGTGATATCGGGTCGGATCCTCATATGAGGAGTCAGCCACATCATCCAACTTGGATTTAGTATCAACTGGAGTGGAAGTGGACTTACATGATGACATCCCAACCCTTTCAATGATCTCAGCTACATACTTCCTCTGTGATAAGAACAATCCACCTGCATAACGAGTGACATCAATCCCTAAAAAGTAACTCAATGGTCCCAAGTCCTTCATAGCAAACTCAGAACTGAGCATTGTCATGATAGACTGCCATATTGCATCAGATGAAGCAGTCAAGATAATATCATCCATATATAAGAGTATATAAGCCAATGACGAACCACGATGATATATGAATAACGAATTATCAGACCTGATGTGAGAGAAACCAATAGTTGACACAAAATCTGCAAACATTTTATACCAATCCCTCGGGGACTACTTAAACATATATAAGGACTTCTTCAGTAAACAGTCATGATAAAGATATTTAGGATCCCTAAACTCCAAAGGTTGATGTATATATAATGTCTTCTTGAGATTACCATGTAAGAAAACATTCTTCACATCTAACTAAATGAATGGGTCATGCTTTCGACAGAGCCAAGCTGAGCATAGTGCGAATGGTAGCCGGCTTGACTACCGAATTAAATGTCTCACCACAATCCACACCAGCCTGATGAGTCTTACCGTCACCTACAATACAAGCCTTATGCCTTGCAAAAGAACCGTCAGAATTGTCCTTATGAGCAAAAATCCACATAGACCTAATAATATTAACACCAGATGGACGGGGCACCAACTCCCACGTCTTATTATCAATAAGAGCATTATATTCGTCGGTTATAGCAATTTTCTAATTCTGGTCATTTAAAACAGACACTGGGTTACGGGGTAGAGGAGATTTAAGAATATTAAAATTTAAATTAAAATATCTTTTAGGTTTAAAAATACACCTCTTGACTACGAATGACCGGTCTATGACTCGGGGGAGAATTGGGTAGATTTTGTGAATTATTGGGACTGATATCGGACTGACCAACAGGCAATGGGCCTGCTGGCCTAAATCAGTAATTGGGTTCGTGACTGGAAACATGGATTGGGCCATCAGGAACAGTCGCTCGGACTGGGCCAGAACTGGGCTTGAGAGGCCCAGTTGCTGGACCCAGATCGTTAGGTGATGATGTGACGTTGGGTGCGGGTGTGGATATACCATCATCCAAAAAATTATACGAACAAGGCACGAGACTATTTACCTTAGCAAAATGAAATTGAGACTCATCAAATATTACATGGCGACTAAGAATGATTTTATTAGATGATAAATCAAAACATTTATAACCACGATGATTCGACGGATAACCCAAAAACACACAAGGGGTAGAACATGTATGAAGTTTGTTAATTGTGGTAGACGAAAAAAGTGGATAACATAAGCACCCAAACACCCTAAGATGTGAATACGAAGAAGTTTTATTAAAATAAATTTGAAAAGGGGACGAATATGTCAGACCTTTGGAAGGAAGAATGTTAAGAATATCTGTAGTCATTTGTAGAACATGATGCTAAAAAAATGAGGGTACAGAAGCATGGATCAATAAATGCGGATAATGTTATTAATGGTATGAATTTTACGTTCGGCTTTTCCATTTTGTGAAGACGTATGAGGACAAGAAAAATGAAAATTGATCCCATTTTTTGCACAAAACTCCTGAAACTCCCTATTGTCATATTCTTTTCCACTATCACATTGAATAATTTTTATTTCCCGTTCAAATTGAGTTCTAATGAATGCTCGAAATTTCAAGAAGATGGAAAAAAATTGAGATTTTTTCGCTATCAGAAAAATCCATAAAAACTTAGAATAATCATCCAAAAATAGAACATAATACCGATGACCCATAGAACTAAGAACAGGAGACGTCCATAAATCACTATGAATAATATCAAATGACATTAAAGTGTGAGATTTGGAGTCTACAAATGACAACTTAACAATTTTTTCTAAAGAACGAGATTGACAATTCGGAGTACTACACGTACCCTTACAAGAAATAAGATTAGTTTTATCTAAGATAGACACAATAGACGATCCCGGATGACACAGATGAGCATGACATAAGAAAGGAGCAAGAGCTGCAAAAGCTGAAGGCATGTCTTGACTCGAGAAATCGAGATTTGGTGTGATTGGATAAAGATATCCCCTATTATCACACCTCATGAAAGGGTTCCCCGTCTTGAAATCCTTCACAGAAAATCCAAAAAGATCAAAATTAACAGAAACTCAATTATTCGTTGTGAATTTTCGGACATACACCAAATTGTTAATCAATATTTGGGCATGAAGGCTATTTTTTAAGACAAGTGGTGGATGGGGGGGGGGGGGGGGAATAAAGTTTTATGACCATAACCACGAATTGGAATTAAATTACCATTACCAATAATTATACCATGATTACTGCTCAAATTGAAATAAGACGAGAGAATAATTGGTCGAATGTCATGTGGGTAGTAGCGCCAGTGTCTATGTACCAATTCGGGTCTGGTTGATTTAATCCAAGTGTGTGGGTCCCACTATCGAGAATGTCTGTGTGGGCTGGGGCCCAAACAGTCCACCCTGCTGCCCCCATCCAGTGCTGAACCGAAATTGCTGACTGTTGGGCATGAAATAGGATGATCCAACCTACTGGTTGTTGACTATTGGGCCTGAAAAATATGGGTTGTTGGGCCATGCCTCACTTCCGGGCCACGACTGGGGCCAGTGAGGTGGTGGCCCACTGCTGACTGGACAGGGCCCACTACCGGTATTTTGGCCACCAGAACTACCACTATAACTCTCGCATTTGCCCCCGTGATTTTTCCCATTATTCTTGCCATTCCCATGAGCACGATTTTGGCCTGGATTATCAATAAAACCCGGAGCAATTGTGGAGGACGTTATCATGACTACGGGGCTAGTCCCGGTAGCCGTCTTTTTAGCTAAACCGGCTTTTTCCAATGTAAACATGAAGCGGGCTTGATAGAATTCCGGTAGAGGGTTACTTTGACGAAAAATTGAAGCAACGCCGTTATAGGACTCAGACAGGCCTACAACCATCTGTAAAATGAGACGACTATTGCTAATAGGAGCACCCACATTGCGAAGTTGATCCGCCAAGTCCTTGAGTCATTTGCAATAAGATGAAACATTCGGAAAATTCTCCATAGTGACTTGAGAAAATTCTTGTTCAAGGGTGACAATGCGGGAATGACTGTTATCCTAGAATATATCATGCAATCTATTTCAAGCCTTAACATTTGAAAATGCTAGCTTAAGCGAGCTCAATTTCATCGATCCTCTCCTTTTAAGAGTTAGGTTCCATAATCGTCTGTAATAGGTCTAGGGAGATAGTGGCATAAATTCACTGGAGAACTTTTGTGTCAAGCGTGACCCATAATTTTGTATCGTCCGCTTTAGTGGGCATACCCTCCGTATTAGGATTCATAGGACCCTCCGTATTAGGAGCCGGAGGGATTATGTGGTGAAGAACTTGATGTGTCATCACATGCATTTTAAACAACTCCGTCCACGTCCCATATTGTACGTTTTATAGGTCAAGAACAATAGGAAAAACACTCTTGATGTTAGAAACCGTTAGGGCAAGGTGAAACATATTTTTATCAGTCATATTGAATAGAACAAGAAATTTTGGAGAAGGGATTTATGTGGGTATCTCAGTTTTTGGAAAACAACCCGAGAGGGGGGGAGGGATTGTTCACGAAAAACGAGAAAAGAGAGAGGAACGGAAGTAAGGAAGAAATAACCTCGACTTCTGATACCATGAAAGAAATAATCCCTTGATTATTCTTATTAATGAAAGGGGTATATATACAAGTTACATATAGGATTTTTTTTTCCTATTCTACATCTAAAATCATATTCTATTTGGAGACTATTTATACAATTATGGTAATACTACAAGACTAATTAATATACAAGAGTAATATACAAAATATACCATAAATTAATTGTCACTGCCCGAGATGGGCTGCTACGCCCGATATGGGCTTAGCTGCTTCTCAGTCAGTGTATATTCAATATACATCCTATATACATGTATATTGTGTATATATGATGTATATTTAACAATTAGCTTACAAGTCTAACATGAAAACATGTTAATTAAATTGGGCAAATAACTTTATGATGATTGTTTTCTTTCACAATTTATGAATATTTGTACTCGAACAAAATGACTTTTGACTAATCATGTTACTAACAGTTACTTGAATATGTAGGAAATTCAATAAAATGAACAAAAAGAATAAGAAACAATGCATCATCTCTTATTTATTGATAGTGGATACAAACATAGTGTAGATACATATCTTAAAAGCTTTATTTAATTGTAGTATAATGTAAGTCAAAGACATGTAAATATGTATGTGTGTCTGGTTCCTTATTAAGATATATCATCTTGTCCATAATACTCTTTCTAATAATGGAAAGAATAAAAAATTATTTATCTAACTACCTATTTAGTAACTTTATGTGACTTAGTGAGATGCTGCAGAAAATGAAGTGTGAAGAGCAGAGAGAGTTGTTAGCTTAATGGGCCATTAATAATGGCGTTAAATGCGCAGTCTATCAAGTAAACATCAAACAAAAAAACCTTACTCACCATTAGGGGTGTTATCGGTCCGGACTGAGAACATGACCGATAAGATTTCGGTCCAGAGTCCAGATCCGGAACCGGACCGAAACCTTATCGGTCCGGGCCCAATTTTTTTTTTTTAAATTGAATTTTTTATACTGAAATTAACATTCTCGGACACATTACCACGAAATTTGTACGTTGAAATCTATTGTATATCGCGAGATATTTATATTTGAAAAAGGAAAAAACGTAACGATTTGGGGAAAAAGTGAAATTGATTGGCAAGATGGACGTTTTTGGAGAAATCGGCTGAATCAAATGAATTTGGCAGTTTGTCCGGCCCTGTCTCGAAAAAATACGCGAAATCAATTTTTTTTAGGTGAAACGGACATCCGAGCCTTTGATTTGACTGGTCTTCCGCGCTATGTACTTTGGCATATGTGGCATGATCATGTTGGCTATTTTATTTAACTTGGTGTGCCATATCATCCGCGCACGTGTCACTAATTTAGAGAGACCTCTAGGATAAAATGGCATCTTGAGCTTAATAAAGTGGGTTCATCATTTATAAACAACTGAATGTGCTAGCCCAATTATTTTGGACTTACTTATTATTAGTTATTGGACTTATTTTATTAATTCAATTATGTTAACCCACAATATTTATTTAGATTTATCCAAATTACTCGTTGAATTTAATTTCAATAAAATACAAATGATTACAATGTGATTTTAATTTTTTTTTTTTTTAAAGTTGTCAAAAAAATGATAGTATACAAATTGTGAAAGTATATGTATGTCATAGAGACAATCTGTATTAGGACAAAATGTACTTTATATACATTCGTATTTATATTAATGATGATTAATATTATGACATTTGCATTTATTGAATTGTTTGTTGATTGTTTAGAATATTCTATAAATGTATCCCTAGAGTTCACGTGTCTATTAATGATGTGAGAATTAATATTATAACGTAACTCTTAAATCGACTCGACTAATGATCATCGAAATTGGGATATCGATGATATGTGATACGTCGACATGTGGTCTGCATCATATTCTTAGGGGATGTAGTATGTCTCACTTGCTATGAGTTATGACAACTCGTGATAGACGCATGGATACTTGTTGAGTATTGGTATACCCTACTGATGCACTATTTGTAATATGTCTAATGTGTCATCGGTGTGTGGGATATAGTAGTCCTTAGACTTGAGGTCGATACACACCTTATTCACGGAGTAATTTACTTTGACCCTGTCCTAAGCTCAAATGCCTTATAGGTTGAGACACGCTTGTTTTGGGTACGTTACGAAGTGGATTAAAGGTGGTAGTTGAGCCAAGATTAGAATTCATTCCTTGAATATATATATATATATATATATATATTCGAGAGTACACTCAGATACTCATAAGATGTTAGGTTGACTAAGTCGTTGGCCAACGCAATGGACATGTCTGTGATATGGTCCTGTTGTCAACTAATATAGATGAGTCATTTGGATAGACACTTCACAAATCCTAAGCTTGATTGAGTGTGTCGTGAATGAAAGGATTTTGTCTTCCCACATATAGGTTCAGTTCACAAGTTTCGTGTAGCTAAACTTTACATATTGAGTTCGTTTTCCGGTGCAGTCTAGGAGTTCCGTGAAGACCCTAATGTAATTAGTGTCGATATGTAAAGGCCTGAAGGGTAACACTAAGTCAAATGTTTCGTTGATTGAAGGATGTAATTAGAAGGAGATTATATATATGTTCGGTTGATAACCGAGACATTAGAAATGGAAACAAGACAGAAAATTGGGGGCAGACGCGATTCCTTTGATTCGTGGCGCGGTGCCACTTACTCGAGGCGCGGCGCTAATGCGCGTCGATGAAATTCGGTGACCAGTTCTTGACTTTGCTGGGCCTGGCCCATGGGAACCCTAAAGCTCCTATTCTCAACTATAAATAGAGGGTTTCTCCCTCCCATTTCAACACACCTAAACCAAGAGAGTATTATCTTCTAAAGCTCTGCTGGAATCCCTAGCATTCTAGACTTAGCAATTACATTAAGGTTTTCCATAAACTTGCGAATCGAGGGACGTTTGCGTGTGCACCCTCGGACTACACAAAGCTTCCAGATTTGACGAAGGGCTATCTACAAAATATAAGTCTTCGTTCGAAGTATTACATTATTGCTTTGTGTTTATTTTACATCATATATTCATACTTGTTTGACTGAATGTTGGGTTTGAAACATAAAGCAATAATGTAATACTTATTTATATTAATGATGATTAATATTATGACATTTACATTTATTGAATTATTTGTTGATTGTTTAGAATATTCTATAAATGTATCACTAGAGTTGTGTCTATTAATGATGTGAGAATTAATATTATAACGCAACTCTTAAATCGCCTCGACTAATGATCATCGAAATTGGGATATCGATGATATGTGATACGTCGACATGTGATCTGCATCATATCCTTAGGGGATGTAGTATGTCTCACTTGCTATGAGTTATGACAACTCGTGATGGACGCATGGATACTTGTTGAGTATTGGTATACCCTACTGATGCACTATTTGTTATATGTCTAATGTGTCATCGGTGTGTGGGATATAATAGTCCTTAGACTTGAGGTCGATACACACCTTATTCACGGAGTAATGTACTTTGATCCTGTCATAAGCTCAAATGCCTTATAGGTTGAGACACGCTTGTTTTGGGTACGTTACGAAGTGAATTAAAGGTGGTAGTTGAGCCAAGATTAAAATTCATTCCTTGAATATATATATATATATATATATATATATATATATATATATATATATATAGAGAGAGAACACTCAGATACTCATAAGATGTTAGGTTGACTAAGTCGTTGACCAACGCAATGGACATGTCTGTGATATGGTCCTGTTGTCAACTAATATAGATGAGTCATTTGGATAGACACTTGACAAATCCTAAGCTTGATTGAGTGTGTCGTGAATGAATTTTTTTTGTCTTTCCCACATATAGGTTTAGTTCACAAGTTTCGTGTAGCTAAACTTTTACATATTGAGTTCGTTTTTCGGTGCAGTCTAGGAGTTCCGTGAAGACCCTAATGTAATTAGTGTCGATATGTAAAGGCCTGAAGGGTAACACTAAGTCAAATGTTTCGTCGATTGAAAGATGTAATTAGAAGGAGATTATATATATGTTCGGTTGATAACCGGGACATTAGAAATGGGAACAAGGCAGAAAATTGGGACAGGGTCGCGGTGCCTTTGATTCAGGGCCGCGGTGTCAAAATGCGCGTAGGCACCGCGGTGTCACTTACTCACTCGGGACGCTTGCACGGCGCAAATCCGGATCGCCCAATTTTGTCGACTTGTCTGGGCACAGCCCGTACGAGAACCTAAAAGCTCCTATTCTTAGCTATAAATAGAGGGTTTCTCCTTCCCATTTCAATACACCAAAACCAAGAGTATTATCTTCTAAAGCTCTGCTGGAATCCCTAACATTCTAGACTTAGCAATTACATCAAGGTTTTCCAGAAACTTGCAAATCGAGGAACGTTTGCGTGTGCACCCTCGGACTACATAAAACTTCCAAATTTGAAGAAATCTACAAAATATAAGTCTTCGTTCGAAGTATTACATTATTGCTTTGTGTTTATTTTACATCATATATTCATACTTGTTTGATCGAATGTTGGGTTTGAAACATAAATTTTCAAATTTCGCTGCGTGTACGAACCCGACAAATCGCCTTCAAACCGTTAGTGAAAAAAATGCGCTTCTTCGAAAAGAAAAAAAATGGGCTTCGTAAAATGGCGACTTCGTTAGTATTTTGGTATACATATTTTATTTTATGGAATACTTTAAATTTAAATATTGAATTATCACTTAATAGTATTACAGTTTGACTTGATATATATGGAAAATCTTCTAACAATTCCCAGTCAACTAAATACTAACCAATGCGATGCACCGAAAGTTACAGATTTGAAATTGTTTCGAGATATGATTTCCTTAATATTAGTTTATCCTTATTTATATCTTTTTCCAAAATTTTATGCATAAACTATATATTTCCCTATATATTATTACGCTCATAAAATAAAAAGTGTTTACTCACTTATAACAACAAATTCAATTGCAATTCTGTTAATGAGATTTACACACTGTATCATGTGGATGTTGATATAAACTAATTAAGATCAAGCGAGCTGTTATAAGTGAATAAATAATAAAGAAAATGACATCAAAGAGCAAATCATCTGAGAAAAAATTGGTTGGCATATTATGTTAACACTATCTAGTTGATTAAATATTGATCCATGAACTTAGATCGCGATATAATATACATACATCCCTCTGCTTTTACTATAAAATTTCAGGTTTGAACCGTGAGAATGAAAAATCTTGTTAAAAAGCGGTTTTCATGAATCCCTACACGATATCAATTTAAATTAATCAGAATAATAAAAAATAATTATATATAGCTCACACATTGCGAGATGCATTTATTAATGCTCATATGTCCTCTGAAACGACCAAAAAGAAAACCAGTCATAAAAAATTAAAATAGCTAAATGATTGTTGAAATTAGTAGATGAATGATATAGAAAATGAACCTTCTCTGGTTAGGGTACTAAGATAATCGAAAATTTGAAGTGTTGCTAACTTAAAACACGTATATTTTTGTTGGAAATTTTACTAACGGCGGAATAAGTTTATCCCGCCAATTATGAATCAAACATAAGGCGCGCAGCACGTCGGAAACTTTATTTCCACACACATGCACACGTGGGGCTAAATATCATAAATTTTCTTAGTAGAAGAGATATTGACACACGTAAGAGTAACGTGTTTGAGACATAAAATGATGGACGGTTATTGTCGACAATAATCTATATTCCACGTTGGTTAACGAAGAAAGGATTGTGCGAAGTGTAAGATAGAACAGGTCGGACCGCGGAGCCGTAAAGGGCCGCGACGGTGAAGCGCCGCGGCGCCCTATGGGCAGTAAGACTCTGGAAGATTGGCATCGCGGCGCTTCCCGGGCAGTGAATTTGGAGACGAAAGTTTAAGGGTTTCTCTTGAACTTTGTGTTGGGTTTTTGAAGGATGAACCTTCATTAAGTGAGTCATTGGTTTGAGTGTGTTCACACACTCTTTACTTGGCTCAATGAAACCTCCATTAAGGTATTCACATTGCAAGTGAAGTGACATTCACATTGCAAGTGAAGAGGCATCATTGTCCTATAAATTGAGGCCTCTGTGGTTCAGATTTTATAGGTGTCTAACATGCTCTTTACTTCAGTTTTCTATGTGCCCAACATTCACTTCATTTCAAAGAAAGTCTTACACACTTCTCAAATATATTATCTCAGGAGATCATGAACTTGTTACACCACAAAGTTCATACACATCTCTGAGACAATCATTTTCTTAGCAATTCCATATTTGTGTTCTTCGATAGATCTTCTTCGTTGTGCTTTACGAAAACGATAAGCCGTTATTTTATCTTCGAAGACTATTGCCCTGCTAACGTAAAAGCATGTATACGGGGGCAATCTTATCTTAAGGAGAAAGAGTCATCCCTTGACTCAGCTTATGGTGACATCTAACCAATTTATTGTTTGAGTCTTTATTTCAGATAGAAAGATCAAAAGCTTGCAGCAGTTGAAGTTGTTGCCCGATAGTCCATGAAGCATGTAGTTGTTGGATCTACAGACACCACGTCAAGAGACTTGATGATTATGGACACAGAGAATCACGAACCTAGATACATAATGATTGTAACTAGATGTTATTATTGTAATGATGTTGTAATGATCTCCTTAGTATAACTTTAGATCACTTGTAATAGTTAGTTTAACTATTCCCCGGATGTACATATGCGTACAAATTGCCAACAATTTAAAACAAGATTGTAATAGTGATCAAAAGATGATCTCGTCAACGTGTGTTCAAAACACGACGAGAAAGATACCGCAAGGAGATTGTGTATGGGTTGGAAGAAACAATGCTACGTTAAGGTAAGCATTTCTTCTTTGTCAATTATGAAGTTAAAGGATTTTTTTATTAAAAGAAAGAAATGGAATATGAAAAGGTTTCTTGAAAATTCATATTCCGTAATTCTTTGAAATTAGAATTTTAACTTCACACCCTTCCCACATAGTGATTGGATTATAAAAATCGATTTTATACGATACGGTCTAACGGTATAAGGGGAAGAAGATTAAAACAAGTTAAACCTGTCATCATTTCCGATAGAAGATCCTTCGTTTGATAGGATGGTAAGACATGAACCTGTCACACTATCAGACAGAATATCCTTCATAGGATAGAGTTGGACACCCAATGAGGTGGGTGAAGTTAGACACTCCGTCATACAAAACCTACGGGTGACTGGAGTGGGCTAGAATATTCAAGTCTTGAATGACCAGAAGGTTAAGACTATCGTTGGGCAAGACAAGGATAAAACCTTCGGATCTTGACAACAAGGTTGTGGATAAAATGATCCAATACATCGGTGTGCAAAACGTCCAAAACACAAAAATGAGATGATTTTCGTAAAGGGGTCGCGTCGCCTGAATTAGGGTCGCGGCGCTCCCCAACCAGAGGGGCAGCCAAAGTTACTGCCACCTTAGTGCCGCTGTGCCATAGTAAGCGGCGCCTTGATCGGCCCGAGCGCGGCTGAATCGAGAATCGATTGTGAAAACCTAGTGTTCCGATTTTTGATATCCAAGAGTCTTGTGACTTTTGAGATGACTTCTGGTGAGTTGAACCAGCATTCAATCTCCATTACACAGTCAAATATCAGAGTACTAATTCTCCATTAACCGAAAACATTCTCCGATTGCGTCCTATTCACGAGCAAGAAGTTGAAATTGTTGTCGTCCGTCGACATAAACCCACAAAATAAATATGAGGTAGTCGAAGTGCCAAAATTACCTTTCCATTCCTTCAACGGAATAGCGAAAGAAGAACCACACCTCTAGAACTTAGTCACACATACGTGGGTGATTAAAGTTTGTACGAAATAGACTTTGTGACCTTCACTGATGATGGTACAAAGTGTTGGTTCCTTTGTATATTGAAAAGCAAAGATGAAGTTGTTGATGCGATGAGTGCTACAAAGCAAAAGTTGAAAAGCCTATGGATTGAAGAATTCGTAGAGACATAGGGGTATAATGTGGAGCATCGTTCACTGAACGTCCACTCCCTACTTACCTTAGTATGAACGGTACGTTTACATTGTAAGTGAAGAAGCACATTTCACATTACAAGTAAAGAGGTACGTTCACACTATAGGTGAAGATGTACATTCACACTGCAAGTGAAGAGTCTCATTCACACTGCAAGTGAAGAGTCACGTTCACATTGCAAGTGAAGAGTCTCGTTCACACTGCAAGGTGAAGAGTCATGTTCATACTGCAAGTGAAGAGTTACGTTCATACTGCAAGTGTAGAGTCATGTTCATACTACAAGTGAAGTGGCACATTCACATTACAAGTGAAGAGTCACATTCACATTGGAAGTGAAAAGTCATGTTCACTCTGCAAGTAAAGAGGCACCTTTGATCGGGTGTTTGGCTGAGGTTAAAACACCAAAATAGGTCAAGTTTGACCTAATACTGTAGATTGCATATTCACTGGATCTGCAAATGACAATAGTGATTATCGCCTCTTGGTGTCAAAGAATTTCGAATTTTTTGAAGGTATCTTCCCTTGAGAAGGGAAAAGAAATATTTGCTCGAGGTTAACAAGAACCCTTGAGGGCCTGATAATCTAGAATTAGTGTTCCAGATCCACAGGACTCGGGGATCTAAAGGTTGAACCGCTACGGAGTAAAGAATGGGCTGAACTTTGCTTAGGCCTTCTAGCCTCTTTGGTTAAGAATAAATCGAAGACTATTGCGGTAGCATTATCTATTCCAGAAGCACGACTCTGGAAATGAAAAGAATAAGAATCCATCTTACAGAACCATACTAATGGTTGACCTTCCTCCGGGAAAAGAACATCTGGGTTGTAAAAATAGATACTCAGATTGAGTATAAGGTAGATGGATCTAATGATGAGTATAAGACCTCGACTACCTGCACATGTTCTCCCTTTAGAATAGCTTGACATCCAGGGCCACCACAGTCTTGCGTGGTTTGGATATTAAGACAACCTTTTTAACCACAGAGTTGGAAGAGGAGGATCAGTGTTGGTCTGTAGCACTGTTGGGCTCTTTCCTGAACTTCCTTACAATCCCTGAAATATTTACATTTTGGTCCTGAAAGTTTCAGATAAAGCAGAAATAATAAATCTGACAACAGAGACATTGACTCTGAATTAGAAAGCCAACAGTTAGAAAAACCAACAGTCTGAAAGTGGAAGTCATATTGAAATAAAGTTTCAATATTAAAGATATGGGTATCACAAACGTTAAAACGCTTAAATTGTCTGGCTTAGTCTCAATCTCACGTGTGTTGTAGATTGACAGTCTCGTTGAAGTCATCAATGGATAGAAGTCATAAAATTGACTAGAATCATGGTGCACCCATATACCCAAAGCGATATGCACAGTTTTAGATAGTTCAAAGTATAACTACACTCTACCTGATATCGCTTTCCAAGTCAACCAGTTGAACCAGGTTCACTCGTGATCTTGGAAACAATCATTGAATGTCACTAAAACCGATATGACGATATCTGAGATGTTCACTAATCTATGGATTGTGGTATTCCAGATGTTCGGTCATTCTGGGAGAACACAACGATGCAAATTAGACATCGGATATAAAGAACGCCATAGCCACAAGAGGATGTGTATGGTGTATCTTATAAAATCCTCTAAGAAAACTTGCATTGATCGATTCGTGAGGGAATCAGAGTCTTTCGCTGTATACAAATCATGAAAAGAAGTTGAGTAACTTTGCTACACCTTAGATGAAGTCCCTAATCGGGAGGAATCGGTGCCTTCGGCAGTTACACACTGTGGCAAACCAATTGGCTTCTGGAAGGGCACGGATGATGGTGTCTCGACATATTCGTCAGAGACATAAGACCGTTAGGCAGTTGATCACCATGGGTAATAAAATCTTCTTCTTATAGTGTAATTGAAGTTACATGTTGTTTTAGTTTGAGAAACGAACTTGTGTTAAGAGATGAACTTAGATTAAGAGGAAATGAAAGTAAGAAAAGGCATGTGGTTGTTGTAATATTGTTGTTGGACCGATTTCGAACTATTTTGTATACCTTGGATTTGATTGTTGTTATTGTTATTATTATCACTAATTGCATTTTGAAATCGAAGGAAACATTGATACTTAAGTTGTAATTGTTATATTGAATTATTGAAATGTGAATTAGATGTTAAGGAATTAAAAGAAGAGCTATGGTAAGGTGTTCTTGTGGCCGTGACTTTCCTGAAATTATTGGGCATTGTTTAGTTGATTTTAAGGACTGTTTTCGTTGGAGTTTAATGCTGGAAATTTTGTTAGTTATGGGTTGTTTTTGCTTAATTAGAATATTGGAAATTTTGATATAAACATACACGTACATTGTGGTAGTTGCTACTCAATGTCCTAAAAGAATAAAGGTGTGAAAAGAGGATACATTGCACTCTTGTTGTTGTTGGATTGTGGACTGTTTTAAGGAATGTTTTGACGTAGTTAAATGAGTTAGATTAACATGAGAAATATGTGTATGAATCATCTTGGTTGTTATGGTCGTTGTATTCCATGAACGTAAAGAGAATGAATGTTTTATGATGGCGTATATGGAGTATTTGGGATTGTTTTGGTTGTATCCTTGAGTTGCATCTTGTTATTGGTATTGTTGGCTTTGTTTGTAAAGTTGTGGATGTGCATATAAATAGGGAAAATACTGCCCAATTTTTTGTGGAAAAGAAAGCAAGTTATCATTCGATTATAATGTATGCTAGTAATCATAAGGTTAATGGACAGGTTACTATTATTATAGGCTGAAGTGTCAGTCAAGGCGTATTTAGATTATTGAGTTGGTCAGTTCGTCAATAAGGTATGTGAAACTATCATTTCTTTCTTTTGGCATGATTTATACAAATGAGTGTACGACGTACGTACCTAATTCTATTGAATCCTAACTCCTAATGATACATGACATGATAAGTGCCTTGATTTTCCAAATGATGATTTAAAATGATACATGAAATGATAAGTGCCTTAATTTTTCCAAAAGATGATTTAAAATGATATATGATATGATAGTGACTTTCATTTATTCCATTGAGAGTCAAGTGATGATTTAATATGTATAAAGTTATTCATGATATTCTATTCGTGCTGATGTGATTATATCAATTCACCGCGTACCAGAATGGGCCGGGCAGTACATGACCTTAACGCGTCCCCGAATGGGTCGGGCAGTATATGATTCCACCGCGTCCTTCACTAGAGGACCAGACAGTGTATATGTGACTCATTTTTATAAGACACAGTTGACTCTCATTTCTATATGGTACAGTGGTATTGGTATTTCGATTATTGCACATGTCTCCTGTTATCTTGGCCAGTTATGAACTCAGTTACAATACTTCATGTTTTACATACTCAGTACATTATTTACGTCGACCCTTTTCTAGGCTGCGTTCATTCCAGTGCAGTGCTCAGTTTGGTGATCCTCCAGTCTAGGATTCCTGTTCAGCTGTTTGGAGAGCTCCATTGATTCAGAACTTTGTCATTTTGGTACAGAACTCTATTTTTGACTTATGTATATTTAGGGGCACGATGGGACCCTGTCCCGTCATATTTCATTATCCTTCTCATAGAGGTCTGTAGATAGTTGTGGGTTGTATGTATGTGGATTTGTAAACATGTTTTGGTCATCTGTGTTATTGTACTCTATTTTTGGGATGTTCCCGCATATAAATGATACTATATGGTGACATCCTTGTCGTCTTGCCTATTTGATATGACTTACAGATTACTGTATTATCTTTGGTATCCGTGTGATTATGTGATAGATGGGTATAATGGTGCCAAGGTAGGGCACCAGGTCGCGGCCTGTCGGGTCCGGTCGTGACAAAAGTGGTATCAGAGCCGTTAGTCCTTGGAATATCTACAGACCGTGTCTAGTAGAGTCTTGTGTATGGGTATGTTGTGCACCATACTTATACGCAGGAAGCTGCCGGACATTTAGAAGTGGAAGGTACGGTTCATTCAGTCGATTTAAAGGCAGCGACTGATCGCTGGCCTTTACTTCTTCTGTTTGAACTTATGCAAGCCATTTAATTTATATTCTTTCATCTCATAGATCATGCATTAGAGCTATGTTATTAGGATGATCCCTCTCTGACGTATTATTGTGTTACATCGATGCCTCCAAAAGAAGCGACAGCGGCCCAGTAGAGAATATATGGACTTCGTATATCGGTTGGTAAGATTGTTATATAGTTGGTGTGATGATGATGTGCATCTATACGAATATATTTATTAAGGTCATGTGTGTGCTGCCTGAAGTGATTATGGGGTATCATGAGTTGTTTAAGCTTTAGTAATTGTTTGGAAGGTGTAGCAATTTATACCCTGACTATTGATATGCCAGAAGGACAAAATGATTTTGAGATTATGAGAAGCTATATCACTCGTATACGGGAAAATAATGTAAGCTTAGGACGCGAAATATTTGGGAATCTTAAAATATTAAGTAACCGTTGAGACCTTAGATATCCAAGGCCCTCTTAAGTATGATATTTGGTGCTTGGGCTTGGTTGAAATAGATGGTTTATGTGTTATTGTTATTTTTGTTGTACATATAGCCTTGTTGAGCTACCTGATTGTGCTGAAAGGGCTACTGCCTGCTGTGTTTTAGTATAGATAAATGTTGCATTTTAAGTTTGAAATAAGTTACATTTTAAGGCAAGTTGAGGCAATTAGCTATTGTATTTGTCATGTGTTAATTATGTTAACAGATTTTAGAGTTATAGTTTGGATTCTTACATACTTGACTTATTAGACTCTACACAACTAGTAATTTGATAACTAAGGTGGGGACCAAATTTTTGGAGATAAAGTCTGGATCTGAAAATATTTTCAATAGTTGCTAAATTTTATTGATGGTTGTTGGTTACTGTCTTGATGTCACTTGTTGCCTACTGTTGAGGACAGTACCTCAGAACAATTATGTTGCCATAATCTTTTGTCTTGAATCATAAATGTCTTATGTTATTTGTCTAGGTGTGAATACAGAGGCAACATGAAAATTTGTGACTTGGTGCAACATATATCCTCTGTATGCCTTAATGTGATCCTGCTTGGGCTATATTCTATGCTCTTCAATTATATTGCCTATGTTGATCTTACATGAGGTGTGTTTCAGGTCTAGTTGCATACCAATTTAGACCATGTCTTATTTTCTTAAAGTTCTGGTTGTACATCTAGAGTCAGATGTATAGGATCCAATATGACTGTTTGTCTACATTGACCATTTTGAAACTGTGTTGGCCTCAATCAGTCCATTTGACATGTTAAGTCTCCAGTAATTTTTGTGATAGTGTCTTAGGACCCTGATTATGTATATTCTGATCATGCTTGTATATCTCTATCATCACCATCTGTCTAGAAGAGTTAAAATCACATAGTTTAAATGTATGCGTAGGTAAAGAACAAAGATCTTGTGTTTATAAGCGTCCCTCTGAATGTCTCTTCATTTATCCAATTATCTGTTGCTTAAATATGTGCCCATAACTGGTATTGACCATTCAAATAATCCTACAAATTTAAGAATGTGCCTTCAAATTTAAAGATCTCACTTGCTAAGTCTGTATGCCCAGTTTAGCTTAATATGTGTGTCAGATGTTTCTTTCCTCCATAATGGAATAAGAGGATAAAGCTGCCTACTGTTTGGAGTGCTAGTTTACACTAGTTTTGTCCCTTATGTACATATATTAGGTTAGTTGTTTGTGTCATTAGTATAATTGCTTGTTTTGGTCAAAATCCTTATGTTGTCTGAACCTCATTCTCTGTTAAATGTTCTGCCTTATAACTGCGGTGTGGAGTTGAGAATTGTAGAATTGGTTTGCTAAGGTCATTAGGGGGATATTAGATGCCTATGATACTGCTTGAGTTGTGAGTTGATTAAATATGAAAGACCCAAGAAAGGATAGTATGAATGAAACTATTGGGTGCAATTTTTTTTTAAAATTTTGTTCCTGTCACAACTGTATAGTTTTATATTTGACATGAATTCTACCATCTGATTTAGCTTTGTGGTAACAAGCCTAGTGTGGTCTTGCTAAGCTTTGGTTAGCTGGTGTTATCATTTACATATTATACCTTAGACTTTTACCTTGCTATATGATTATTGAGATCAAGAATGAAGGTGTCTGAGAGACCAATGCTGTTGCATTTTTTACTTATGTACTCCGAATAAAATTTATTGCTGCTCCTATCTTCTGGAACAATGGCTAAATTAGTAAAGTTATTAAAGAATTGTACTTGGACAAGTTGTTGTTATTTGTTATTGCACCTCTAAAGTTCTTGGTTAGCAACTTGCTACCACCATGATAAGACAAATTGCTGTGTACTGGCTGCTGAATGTTAATGTAACTTGAGGAATATCCCTTAATTTGGTTCTAATAACATATCTCCAGTTTTATGCCCTGTCTAGGACCTTGTTTTTGCTTCAACATGCCTAATCTCATTGATAAGCTAGAGATGATTATTTGAAGTAATTGAAGTTGGTCTATTTCTTAAGGTGGTGTAGTGTGAGTTATAACTCATTAACTAGGTAAACACAGTTTAATAGATTAAATGTTGTTATGATACCTTGTATTATGAATACAAAGATCTGTGAATAAATAATTCAGAACTAGTCTGTTGAGAAATTTCTAGGTGTGATTGAGTTAATCTATCTGCCCTTCCCCTGTACTATGTGATTCATTTTGAAGTTGGTATCTGTTTTTGTCCAAAAGAGGCATGACATTAAGCTTACAGTCTAAAATATGAATCATGTTGACTTAATTGATTACAACTTGATCTTACTAACTGGTTGGCCCATGAGTGGCATATGTATTTTCTTATAATTGTTCACAAGCTATGACATATCTTCATATCAGTTCAATCAAGGAATTGTGGTTATCTACTTTTATGTCCATAGTTATTAATGCTTGAATTGACTATCCTATTAGAGCATTTATAGGAATAAAAAGGTAATCGTAAACCAATGTACTAGTGTGCCTTCTTGATAAAAGGGTAGTCTTAAAGAATTGAGATTAAGTTGATAGTTTTGAATAAGTTAATTTGCTTATATACCTCCTTATGTCTTTAAATTATGTGTGTAATCAGTATTACTAAGTAACATGTTTGTTGATCTCTTCTGTATGAATTGGCAATATGTGTAGGATCTATATAATTTTGTTACCTATCTTAGGTGTCTAGTCCATTGGTAGAGTTGGGTTGCCATGTTTAAAGTTGTGTTCTATTGCCTTGTTTAATAACTTAAAAATTGATTACCCCTATCTACCTTGTGAGATAAGGATAAGAATTCTAGGTTCATGACTTAGTTACTGCTCATTCTTTACTTCTCTAAGTGATAGAGTGTGTCTCTCTTCCTGTAAAAAAAAGAGGGGGTGTGTTATAATTACACTACTTTATGCTTTAATGAACACCACTCTTCTGTCATGTATGAACCAGTGTAGCTAAACTGACTGAGATCCAAATGCTATGTTAAAACCAGTATTTGATTGTTACCTTAATGGCATGTGTTCCAACCATGAAAAGAACTTGAAACTCCTATGGTAAATAGCCTGCCTGATTTGCAGAGAGTCTAGTGTCCACCTGGTAATAAGGTTGTGTGATGTTCATCTATGTTAACATGCCCTACCTGAAATTGTATTCTCTTATCTATGAGTTTTGCCAACTAATTTGAGCTGCAACCCTGGGAGCCTAAAGGTTTAAGATAAGACCTAAAGAAAATGGCTAAGTTTAGATGTAGCATGTGTTACACCCCGTAGTTCCAAGACATGTATATGAGAGCGTACGTGGGAAAACAAGACTTTAAATGTGGAACGAAAGAAATATTTCTTTTTCCTAAGGAAAATTATCCGAACCTCGTGAAGGAAAAAAATTTATTAATTGGAATTGGGTTCTCAAAATTGGTAAGTGAGACTTATAGATTTTATCAGAATTATGGAATTTTATTTTCAGATTTGGCCATGTGGGGCCCACACATGAAATTTTATGATTTTGTGGGGCCCACAAGGTTTTCGATATTTTGACCAATTATCGATATTTCGAGAGATGAAATATTTTGGACCAATAGGAGGGTGACATGTGTCACCCCCACATGACCCATGTTGGGCGAGAATTAGAAGCCAAGTGGCTAAAGTGTGGGCTAGATATTTTGTTGGACAAGTGGACTAGTGGGACCCACACATAAGTGTCCACAATCTCATCCATACACTTGTTTTAATCCTCTATCTTGGTTGCATTATATATACACATAGAGGTGCAAGACTTAACACTTAGAGAAATTTTCAAGAAAACTTTACTCCACTCCTAAGGGCTCTCGGCCAAGGCACCCTCTAAGACAAAAAAAATTCTTCAATCCTTGTTGATAAATCCCTATATTCAAACCTAAGATCCCTAGTGGTATACCAAGCATATACAACCCCTTAAACCTCGGAAATACTATAATAATCCGTTAGTAGCACCTTGAAACCCTAAGGTGTTCTTCATATTTTGGGTTGGAACTTGAAGAGGAGTTTTTCATAAGCTTATAGTGGTTGCATATTGTGGATTGGAACGTAAAGAAAAGTAGCTAATGATTGCTAAGGATCGACTTTTAACTTGGATAATATTTGGGCATATTGAGGTAAGGATCGATTGTCTTCTTAACGTAATTGAAGATTTCATGTTGTAGTAGTATATAAGTAAGCTTGTGATATAAAGAATGAAGATTTAAAAAGGTTTGGACCATATTGGAGGGTTGAAGCCGAGACATGACATGTTAGCCATTGAAGTTGTTGATCATTCTTATTGGTATTACCACTTGTTGCATGTTATATAATGAAGGAAATATGGTTGTTGATAGTTAGTATAACTTATATAACATGTTGGAGTGAGAATTGGATTAAAAAGAATTAAGGAAAAGGACTTAGGATTTATAGTTGTTGTGGCCGAGAATACCCTTAAAATATTGGACTGTTTTATATGAATTGTGGGGCAGAATTTTACACGTCCAGTTAGGCGTGTAATCCCCTTTGGTTAGCTGTTGGTTGTGCCTTAAATGTGGCGTATTGGTTATTGATTACGGGTCTTGGAAAAGGTGGAAAAGTACGTAGAAACAGGAGAAATGCTGCCCAATTAACCGTAGAATAAGAGACCTTATACTTAGTATTATTCTACATTAGAAACTAGAAGTTGATAGACATATTATGGTCATTATAGGTTGACATTCTACGTGCGACGTATTCGACTTAGCGTGTGGATTAAGCCGAAAAGGTATGTGAACTATCTCCTATTCTTCTAGCATGATTCCTTATTGTATAGTGAGTAAATCCTACTCTTTAAATGATCTATTCCTTGATTGTACTTGGATTTCCTAATATAGAAGTTGTTTTATATACTTCCTTGATTGTACTTTGGATGTTTAAAATGGAAGTTGTTATAATCCAGTCCCTTGATAATATTTGGGTTTCCAAAAGTGAAAGTTGTTTTACTTGAAGTAATTAGAGTCTTAAAAAGAAAGTGGTTCCTAATCTCTTAGATAGTACTTGAGTTTAAAAGTGTAGTAACTTGACTTTATATGTTAAAAGACTTGAATTATTTTAAAAAGTTATAAGACTTGGTTTTCTTTTTAGGAAGATATGACAGTTCCTTAGTTTCCAAAACCTAAAGTTTGTTATAATGGCTTTACGGGAAGTTAGTTATAACGACTTTAGGAGAGTCAAAAAAGTGGTTTACTTGATTGATTTAAAAGAGGATAAATGACATGATTTAAAGAGAAGTAACTTGTTTTAAAGGTGTGAGTTACTTAGGATTTGAAAGTAGAAGTTACTTGATTTCAAAACCTTGAATTGAATTTTTAAAGGTGTAACTTGATTTGAAAAGTAGACGTGGCTTGATACTACGAGTGTTAGTGTCTTGGGGTTCATAAATGAATTTAGTTTCATTGTAGTGCATGAAAGAAGTGACTAGAGTATAACGAGCGTAGGTCACTTAATTTGAAGAATAAGTAACTTGATGTTGCAAGGCTAGTGCCTTGGGATTTTATAAAAAGAAAAGGACGTGCGGAGGACGTACGTAGTACTTTGGCTTGCTTAAATGATAATTATTCTATTTGTGCCTTGATAGTACTTTGGCTTGCTTAAATGATAGTTATTCTAATTGTGCATTGATAGTACTTTGGCCTGCTCAAATGATAGTTCATTCTATTTGTGCTAATGAGAGTCGATGATAATTTAAAAGTTGCATAGTTGGATCATGTGAGAACGTCCATGATTGCGACATACATCTAATTATAAATAAGGGTCAAGGATGATTTTCTTGCATATGGGTTGCTCATATAGTCATTCGTGTAAGTTTCGTATTTTCACATCTCTGCGTCCCTCCATAAAGGGCCGGCAATATGGTACATATATATCATGGAGTAGCTCTCATGACGTGAGTCGGTACACACTCACTGGGGGTCTGAAGGACTCGTGCGGGTTCAAATCCCGAGACATAATCCATGGACTAGCTCTCCGTGATGCGAGTATCGTGTACTGATGCTCATTGCGGGTCCACATGATCTATGCGGGTGAAATAGTCCCTTGCGGGTGAAATAGTCCTATGGTAGGATTACATAATAATTCTGAGGGTGGATGACCCTGACATTGGCATGGCTTTCATGTTTTGAAACGGTAGTGATTTCATTAATGAAAGGGTGCAGTGTATTCATGACTTAAAGTGGAGCAGTTAGTCTCATTGTTAAAAGCATAACTTAAAAGGTAAAGATGATTGCATTACTCTCATATTTGCAAAGCTCAGTGTATTGTTATTTTGAGTTATCATACTTGCTTCTTGTTATATTTGGACTGTGTGATCTCCTTTACAATACTTATTGTTTCATATACTTGGTACATTCTTCGTACTGACCCCCTTTCTCCGGGGGGCTGCGTTCATCTTATGAGTTTAGGTCCTTGATTTGGTGATCTGCAAGTGTAGGACCACTTTCTCGAGTTTTGGATAGCTCCATTTGTTCGGAGCTTATCATTTTAGTATAGATCCTTCATTCTGAGCTTTTATGCGATTATGGGTGCGACGGGGCCTTGTCCATCATAGTTGATAAAACTCTTAAGTGCGTATTCATATGTGAGATTGGACTCGTATACAGTGTAGTTCTTTTGGATTATATAAATGACAGCCTTATCGGCTTTGCCTTTGCATGTTTGTTGGTTTTATAAAATTTAAAAATGAGGTGTTATTTAGTTCCGCGGGTTACTTGTGTCAGTTAGGTAGAAGGGTGTTCAGGTAGGGCACCAGTCGCGGGCCCGGGGATCGGGTCATGAAAGCATGTGTGTATCTGGGTATAATCATGAGCAGGGTGGTATGCCTGTGTTATTACTGCCTATAGGTATTAAGTCCTAGTTTTGTTTACTTAGCAACGACATGATACTAATCTTTCTAACTATTCAGTTGGAAAAATAAATGTAGAAATTACCTGAGAATAGCTAAGTATGTGACAGAAGCATATGTTAATACGAAAATTAGTATACAATGATGTGATTCTGGAATAATTGTTGAATACTACGAGTGTGACGATGAGAATTGATTATATTGGTTGGACATTTCGAAATTTTCAGATTTTATTTATGTATATATAAGGATGGGTATGTGGGAAATTAATTAAGTGTGGATGTTGACACCAAATTTTGACCCTCTCGTCCAGTCATTAACTATAAAATTACACTAATTTTCCGAATAATTTTTAATAATTTTTAAATAATAAAATGCAAAAATAAAACATTAATACATGAACAAATAAACAATTTAATAATGGCACCGCATTTTACGAAGAGTATTAAGCACTTCGAGTCTCGCGCCCGCATTTATCAATTTTAAGCCCTATTCTATTTCCATTAATTCTTAATAATTTTAATAATAATAAATACGTATAAAAAATAATTTAGCTATGACGTCGTGTCAAAATAGCATAGTCGCATTTATTAATACGCAAAGCAATTTCATAATTATTGTAATAATTTAAACCCAAGCTTAGATTAATAAAACACCTAAAGTCATATTAAGATAATTTAATTTTAACTGAAATAATGATAAATAATGCACAATAAATAAAAGCATCACATTTATAAAAAGTATTAAGCAATCCTTAAATATCATATCTGCATTCAGCATTTAAGTAATTTAATAATAATTTAAAACCACATCAAGTTAATTTTTCAACAAAGTAGGTTTTAATAATGGTCTCGCATTATAAATATTAAGCGCTAATTAATTAGCACGCCCGCATTTATTGTTGTAATAATTGAATTCCAAGCTAAAACTAAGGGTGTTTCAAAATAATTTAATTTACCTAAAGCTCTACCTAAATCCCACTAATTAAATAATAATTATCCTTAAACTAATTCCCCAACCTTTAATTAAAACCCAGCCCAACACTTCCCCTGGCCCAAACCCACGACCCTTATCTTCACCAATACCCCGTTTTTCGTCCAAAGAAAAGAAAAAAGAAGACTTAATCTAAAAAAGAACAAAACCTAAACCCTTTTCAATCCGCCGCATTCCTCACTTCGTCGTCCCTCCCGTCGAGATCTTCGCCGGATTTTTCGGTCACCAAATCGGCTGGGAAATCCGGCTCCCCTATCACAGCCTTAAAACGCCCCTTATCCTCAAATCACGTCAGAAGATTAACCCCTAAATCGTCTTCAAACTTACCAAAATAAGACTTATTCGAAATGGCATCAAATAAACACCCGAAATTGTTACAAATCTTCTCCCGAAATCATCTCTTACAATCAAAAGCTTACCAAAATGAATCCCATAATCTTACCATAATCAATCATCATAAATCGCCCAATCATACCAAAATAAGAGAAGAATCTGTGGGATTTTCCTACTAATTTTCGGACCCAAATCGAGGCTATAAATTAATCTACTCACACATGCAAAAGGGGCTCTGGAATCTGAATCCAGGGGTTGAGGGAAAATCTTAACAATGGAGGAGAACAAAACATCCACAAAAAAAAAAAAAGATACCCATTCGGGAGCGCATAAATCCGAAATTAGAAGTCTAAGGCAAGAAGATAAATTCGAAACCCTTTCGTCTCCCTTGCAAGAATCAGTCGTGACCAACGAGCATTCTCAAAGCAAAAGTTTCATTCCTTTTTAATCACATCGCAATAAATTTCCGAGTGACTTCGACGACTTGATACGTTGCCTCGGTTCGCTGGCCGGAGAAGGTAAATTCATTTCCTCTCAGTTCTACTCTCTAATTTCGATTGTGTGTTTCTTATGGATTAATTATGTGACAAACAACATTTAGTTTAAGTTCTAGTTCCAGTTTAGAATTGTTAGTTTCGTATTCAAGCATGTTTAATATGTGTTGAATATCGTCTGAACCCCTGTCTATAAACATATGGGTATGAATATGGGAATAGTAAAAACTTTTGTGTACATGTTGTTGTTCTGTTGAGCCTCTGTATTTTGGGTTAGTATGTTTCAGATCCTAGTTAATTGATGTGGGATAGCTGCTGATGTGGGAGTTTGGCGCAGTGAAACACGAAAGATGAGAGAATGTATTGTGTGGTCATTCATTAGACACGCTAGGCTTAGATAACATTGAACCATACTTCGTTTAGCCGAATGTTAACCGGTTCACTTCTTGTACCAGTTTCATAACTTTGGTACGACAACAAGCATCCTTATATGTACCTGCAATTGCAAGCATTTAGTGTAGCATGGGCCTAATCTTAAGTATTGATTAATCCTATCCCTTGAGGTCAATTCTGGATATATGTTATGTGTGCAATTCTTCTGCAAGAGCATGTTAGACCATTCATCGTTATATCCGGAATCATGTTTCCTGAACTGGCCATCCATTTGTGTTTGTTTGCCTGAGTGCTGAAGTATACTCCGGATAATATACAATAACTCCCGAGTCAATTTGCTTGCTGTATTGGTCTATAGAATGGTTTGGACATATGAATGCGTATTCGAATTGCCTCAAATCAGGGGTGTGCCTATCTTCTCTGTTGTCACCATGAGGATATGTATACATGATAACCTATACTATTCCCCGTATGTCTAAAAATGCATATTAGTTGCAGGCCTGCGTAGGTCTCGAATATATAGTAATTATGTCTGCTGTACTATCTAGTTGCTTATCCAGATCAGTGAACCCCTTCCCTATCGCCTCTGCATCATCCAGCTCTGGGTCAAACCCCACTGGATTTACTCCTCACTATTTTGGTTACATATTGATCTTCACAATTAGTCATAACATGTGTGTTCAAACATAAATTGTATGTGCTGAATTTTATAGATGCCTATTCATTACTAATATGGTTTGAGCATGTGCTAATCCTTCTTTCTTCTTATGTTTACATGAAATGCATTGGAGCAACAAAGAGTCTCATTGCGAGACTCATCATGAGCTACTTCAGATGAAGACCCATGTCTATGTGCACCGCATCCGAATCAGAGATTCCCACCCACAAGCGAAAGGACATCGCCATTCTTCGAGTCATCCTTATTAATTCATATCCTCACCCCATTATTTGTTGTAATTATTTGTCTAACACTACACTACTAATAGTACACTTAGAATAGTTAAACTTAGGGCTGTCATTAGAAAATAGTTTAGACGCTAGAAATTCACTCTCCTTAAATTAATTATTCTTATGGCTAGTTATGCATTGCCTAAGTCATACTAAAATGACATAAATATTCACGTAGCTAAAGTATCACTCGCTATTAAATCCTTAGCATAATAAATTAATTTCTTCATAAACTCTTACTAACATTCATAATTAATAATTATTTTTGTTAGCCTTGGCATAATAGATATTTTACGTCTTATTTTATAAGTGCACATTTCGTCATAATAAGATTTTGCATTATTACAACACATGTATCTTACCTAATACGTTATGAATGCATGTTTTTATCCAAAGCTAACTTTATATTCCAAATAAATCTTATAATTTTATACCTATTATTCAAATATTTTACATTCCTAGCATAATAATAACCTAGGTTTGACCGGACAACCGCAAGTTAGCGGATCCTATAGGGTGTCTGATCCCTTCCCTTTAGGATAATAAAGAACCCTTGCCCAGAATCTCATTAAGTTTAGCAGACCATAAAAAGTGGAGTTAATGTTTACTTTAAACTAGTTGACATTTAGGTGTCCTAATTCACCCAAATTAATTAGGTGGCGACTCCGCGAACCCTTAGCACTTTTAGCACCCCCTTTTTGCATTTAGCATCCCTTTAGCACTTTTAGCATTTTAAGCACTTTTAGCACTTTTTAGCATTTTAAACATTTTATATTATTTTCTAATATTTTTATTTATGCAGAAGGATTCGCTAAAAATAAAGTCACGGTCGAAAAGGGCGCGACAGAAATGGCGACTCCACTGGGGATTTAAAGTTCTTAACCACAACAGACCTAGGGTTATTATTTTTTTTGCATTTCATTTTTATGTACTGTATTTTGTTTGTTTTAATTGTTATTGCTTTACTGCTTTCCTTAAACTGACATTCCGCTCATATTTCTTCCACTCTGAAAAATTCACACTATCACACACTCACGCGCTGGTGTGCTTCGCGCACCCGCAAATTTCTTTCAAAATATCCAAATTTTAGGAGAGTTGGCGCCGGCGCGGAGTTAGATCGGTTCGTCGATCACCGCGCGACCTACCGCTCGAGTTATGCGCCGGGAACCTTGCGTCTAGTAAAGTCAAATCTTAGAAACTCAGGATAGAGCTATACCACCCTTTATGTTAAGACATGCATGCATTTACCTTAGGTGGGTTGGCCCTTGGCATCAACACCACAACTAGGAAGACACCAAACTTGTCGACGGGTTTCTCAACCCAACGACCAACCAGCATATTATGTGTAGCGTGATAATGATAAACAAATCCAAACCTAATCATGACGTGCCGAAATTGGAAAAGTGCACCGTCATTTGGTCGCCATTTCCAACGAAAGCATTACAGTTGGACGGCTTGGACAAATCCATCATAACCTCGCATATGTGACGTTTAGGCCTCCCTCTGGCATAAAAGAGGTCCCAAACATGTTAGAGCACGCACTTGATTTGCAATTTGCTTATTATTATATATTGCCTGCAATTCTTTGCATAATATACTAACTTGGTTTGCTTCATTTGTTAGAAGGTTATTTTGCTTAGCTTATCCCCAAAAGGTTGATTCGCGTTGACTGGTAGAAGCACAATCATCTAATAAATGACTAATCCAGAGACACCAGAACGAAACAACTTAGGACTCGTCCCCGTTCCTGTAGAGGATGCAAAGGCGTTAGAAAGGAGAAACACTAATGATCAACACCTCGCCAAACTATTGCAGCAAATGGAAGTCATGCAAGCCGAAATAGAAAGGCTCCGAAATATCACAAACCTGTCTATTAGCTTGAATACACCACTCCCAGAGCAAGGGACAAACGCAATCGTGTCACAAGCCCTTGAGCCTACACTTCCCCAAAGCTCCCCGCAAAGGCCGCAACATACCAGCTCACACCAAAATGTCACTCGCCCGGTCAATTTGCAAGCCGACCTCCAAAATGATCCGTTTACAACATACATATCTCAACCTCCACCTACTTATATCTCCCCACTCAACCCAAATTGCCAAGCCACCCAATACAAGCAGATGACCCACATCACTAGTCCTAACAAACAATATGGGACATTAGCACATCCAACCGAAAGCCAACCATTTATTATGCATGTATCCTCTCAAGAGACAGGTCAATACAAGGAAGTGGAACGACAGACTCAAGCTAGAGCTGATGAAAATGTGGCAAAAGAAATCCATAGCTTGAAAGAGGCATTCAAAAGCATTCAGATGAACAAGGGGGAGGCAGGTTTAGAATATGAAAACTTATGTATGCACCCCGACGTTGAATTACCTATGGGGTACAAGGTACCCAAATTTGACATGTTCGATGGAAATGGGAATCCTCGAGCTCATCTAAGGTCATATTGCGATATATTGATTGGAGTTGGGAAAAATCAAGCAATTATCATGAAATTATTCATCAGGAGTCTAACCGGCGAGGTGCTAGACTGGTACACATGCAAAGACCCTCGAAAATGGGACGGTTGGAATGCCATGACACAAGATTTCATGGATAGATTCAGATTCAACACTGACACTGTCCCGGATAGATTTTATCTTATGAAACTTGAAAAGAAATCCACAGAAACTTTCAGGGAATACGCCCTGAGGTGGCGGTCAGAAGCAGCAAAGGTCCAACCTCCAATGGCAGAGAGCGAAATGACCACCTTGTTCGTGCAATTGTTAAAAGACGCGACGTATTATGAAAGGATGATCAGTGTAATTGGGCGAAGTTTTGCAGAAGTCGTAAGAATGGGCGACTTCGTGGAAGAAGGCATTAAGACGGACATGATTACAAACTTGACAGCCCTACAAGCAACTAGCAGAGCAATGCAGTCAGATTCCATAGGAGGTACCTCACAGAGGAAAATGGATGCATCACCATCTGTCATGGTCATTCAGGAACATAGGCCAGAACAACTTCCAGTGTATCAAAGCTCACCGCCTTCTTACTATAACCAAAACACTCAAAATCCACAGTCATATTATCAGCACTGCGCTACCCCATATCCTGTTTACCATACCCAACCGGCATATCCAAAATACTCACCACAATCACGAACCCGCACACCAAACGGATCCAAACCCCGCATAGATGCTGAGAGAAAGCCAACCAGAACCTATACACCTTTAGCCGAACCCATATCCCAAGTGTATGAGAAGCTGAAAGCCGCAGGAATACTCCATCCAATTCCCAGAAATACCCCCATGCCTACTTCCCGAGGGCACGATAAAACCAAACATTGTGCATACCACTCCGGTGTCGAGGGGCACGACATCGAAAATTGCTATACACTCAAGGACAAAATAGAGGAGTTAATCGTAGAGGGAGTCATTCAGCTGAAAGATGCCCCTCTCAGGGTAAACAATAACCTTCTTCCCGGCTATGAAGATGCCCATGTGAGCATGATAGTTAAAGATGGAGAAAAAAGTCTGGAAGGGACTATTACGCCAGCCCGAAAAGGGAAGAAAGTTGAATCATCGACCAACCGTTAGAGAAGAGGAGGTGCTCCTTACCGGAGATTGTTTAACCATTGAATAAGTCATTCGTTTAGTTGTGTGCTGCAAGAGATGATCCTGTTGAAGACTAAGCCATTGAAGACACTGAGCAAGAAGAAGTGGACTCGTGCCCCTGCCTTGGCCCGCCGAGTCCTGAAATAGTTAGTTTAATACATTTTGCCCTTTATATGTAATAAAATGGAACTACGTTTGACCTGATTCCCTTGGTGGATACGTAGGCGGCCGTTTCGGCTTCGGTCCCAACTCTAGAAATTTTAATTTCACCCAATTTCGCTTATAATGAACTACGTCATGACCTGATTCCCTCATGGGGATACGTAGGTGGCCTAAATCGGCTCCGGTCACACCATTAGGAAACCTTCCCTTATTTTGAAAATAACGAAAATACATATCATATACAAAACAACCCCATTGAGACCCATTTTAGGCCAAATGCCCTTTGCATATTCAGAACTGGGACAAGGTAGGAAACCAGACAGGGGTTATAACAAGGCAGACGTCCGAGCATCAAGAGTCAAAACTACAAAGTCAACGCGAATCAACCGCCCCCCCTCAAACTCACAAATTTTTCTTTGAGCGCAGGTCCTTCGTATTAGCTGAAGATACAATAAAGTTATTCATATTAACAGAAGCAGAAAATACAACAAAATTCTTCAGAAGCAGAAAGAAGCAGCAGAAGCAGACAGACATCAACAATCAGAGTTCAAATCCCGCAACAAAGTCTAGCGCATCAGCTCGGGCCTAGAGTCAAATTGCAACCCATGCAGTGCACAAACGCACAACAAAAGACATCATGACAATCCATACGGCATTCGCAACACCCCACATATCATACAGGGACGACATCCCTACTCACAGAATCGCATTTCTCATATATTTATCATTATGTTTTAACAGTTATACACTAACTTTTTCTCAAGCTTAGCTTGCAGGAGCACTTATTCTACAGGAGCAACAGCAACACGTTCAGACAACGACGTCATCAGCATCATGTCCACGCAACAACGTCATCAGCATTATGTCTACGCAATAACGCCAGAAACACTAAGTCGCGCAGCGACACGGCCACGCGTCCGAGCGGCGGCGTCGTGGCGTACGTCACCGCGATGGCGCCACCGACATCACGTCCAAAAATGACGCCGAGTCCAAAAATGACGTTAAGTGCGAAAACGACGCCCGTCCGAAACGACGCCACGCCAAGTCCGTAAACGATGCCACGTCCGAAAACGATGCCACGTCCGAAAACGACGCCACGTCCGAAAACTACGCCAAGTCCGAAAATGACACCACGTCCGAAAACGACGCCAAGTCCGAAAATGACACCACGTCCGAAAACGACGCCGAGTCCGAAAATGACACCACGTCCGAAAACGACGCCGAGTCCGAAAATGACACCACGTCCGAAAGCGGCCAGTCCAAACGACGTAAATCGAAACGACGCAAGTCAGAAAGCGACGCCACGCCCAAGCGGCGACGCGTCAAAAGCGACGCCAAGTCCGAAAACGACGCCGGCGCCACGTCCGAAAATGACGCCAAGTCCGAAAATGACGCCAAGTCTTAAAACGAAGCCAAGTCCGAAAACGACGCCGAGTCCGAAAATGACGCCAAGTTCGAAAACGACGCTGAGTCCGAAAATGACGCCGAGTCCGAAAACGACGCTAAGTCCGAAAACGACGCTAAAGTCCGAAAACGACGTCCGTCCGAATACGACGCCGAGTCCGAAAACGACGCAGAGTCTGAAACGACGTCCGTACAAAAACGATGCCACGTACAAAATGACGTCATCAGCATACCACATCTACGCAAGAACGATTTCTCTACTCTCAAAATTGCATTTCTTATTCATGCTTTATTATTTTGTATTAGCAGTTATGCACTAATTTTTTCTTGAGCTTTAGTCTACAGAGACAGCTGCAGCAAGGACAACATATCCGCATTCACAATCGCAACACGCCCGTGCAAGGACGAAATCACAGCATTTGCAGCAGACATCACATTTTTACAGGATAGCATTTTCTACTCACACAATTACATTATCAATAAATTCAGGCGTTATCATTTTGACGTAGTAGTTATGCACTAACAGTTTGCTTAAGTCTTAGCATGCGGAAGCGAGAGCCTGGCGTGGATTTTCTCTTCAATGACGGGGCAATTTATTGGGGGGCTAATCTTCCCAACAAATGGCAGTAGCGGCCTAGAGCGTTGGTGCACTCATTCCACATCACCAATAAACCCAGCGTTTTCATAAGTCAATACCGGTAAACCCCCAAGCTCAAGCCAGTTTTTTTATATATATCACATCAACCCAGTGTCGTCATAACTAGACACTGAGACAAATTTTGAGTCCGCGTTAGTCCGCCCTGTTGTTTTGACCATGGTAGCCCAGTGTCGTCATAACTCGACACTGTGACAAATTTTGAGCCCGCGTTAGACCGTCCTGTTGTTTTGACCATGGTAGCCCAGTGTCGTCATAACTAGACACTTGGACAAATTTTGAGTCCGCATTAGCCCGCCTTGGTGTTTGACCATGGTAGCCCAGTGTCGTCATAACTCGACACTGGGACAAATTTTGAATTTTGCGTCAGCCTTGTCTTGATTGCCCAACATTTTTAATTCTGAGGATCGAGATAAAATTGGTTATAAGTCAACGTCTTTGTCCGAAGACTCTTCCATCATCTCCATACAAAGAGGGACAAGTTGTTGACACCCAATTTTGACCCTCTCGTCCAGTCATTAACTATAAAATTACACTAATTTTCCGAATAATTTTTAATAATTTTTAAATAATAAAATGCAACAATAAAACATTAATACATGCACAAATAAGCAATTTAATAATGACACCGCATTTTACGAAGAGTATTAAGCACTTCGAGTCTCGCGCCCGCATTTATCAATTTTAAGCCCTATTCTATTTCCATTAATTCTTAATAATTTTAATAATAATAAATACGCATAAAAAATAATTTAGCTATGACGTCGTGTCAAAATTGCATAGTTGCATTTATTAATACGCAAAGCAATTTCATAATTATTGTAATAATTTAAACCCAAGCTTAGATTAATAAAGCACCTAAAGTCATATTAAGATAATTTAATTTTAACTGAAATAATGATAAATAATGCACAATAAATAAAAGCATCACATTTATAAAAAGTATTAAGCAATCCTTAAATATCATATCTGTATTCAGCATTTAAGTAATTTAATAATAATTTAAAACCACATCAAGTTAATTTTTCAACAAAGTAGGTTTTAATAATGGTCTCGCATTATAAATATTAAGCGCTAATTAATTAGCACGCCCGCATTTATGTTGTAATAATTGAAATCCAAGCTAAAACTAAGGGTGTTTCAAAATAATTTAATTTACCTAAAACTCTACCTAAATCCCACTAATTAAATAATAATTATCCTTAAACTAATTCCCCAACCTTTAATTAAAACCCATTGACACTTCACAGCCCAAACCCACGACCCGCAACCCACGACCCTTATCTTCACCAATACCCCCTTTTTCGTCCAAAGAAAAGAAAAAGAAGACTTAATCTAAAAAAGAACAAAACCTAAACCCTTTTCAATCCACCGAATTCCTCACTTCGTCGTCCCTCCCGTCGAGATCTTCGCCGGATTTTCCGGTCACCAAATCGGCTGGGAAATCCGGCTCCCCTATCACAGCCTTAAAACGCCCCTTATCCTCAAATCATGTCAGAAGATTAACCCCCAAATCGTCTTCAAACTTACCAAAATAAGACTTATCCGAAATGACATCAAATAAACACCCGAAATCGTTACAAATATTCTCCCGAAATCATCCCTTACAATCAAAAGCTTACCTAAATGAATCCCATAATCTTACCATAATCAATCATCATAAATCGCCCAATATCATACCAAAATAAGAGAAGAATCTGTGGGATTTTCCTACTAATTTTCGGACCCAAATCGAGGCTATAAATTAATCTACTCACACATGCAAAAGGGGCTCTGGAATCTGAATCCAGAGGTTAAGGGAAAATCTTAACAATGGAGGAGAACAAAACATCCACAAAAAAAAAAAAAAGATACCCATTCGGGAGCGCATAAATCCGAAATTAGAAGTCTAAGGCAAGAAGATAAATTCGAAACCCTTTCGTCTCCCTTGCAAGAATCAGTCGCGACCAGCGAGCATTCTCAAAGCAAAAGTTTCATTCCTTTTTTAATCGCATCGCAATAAATCTCTGAGTGGCTTCGACGACTTGATACGCTGCCTCAGTTCGCTGGCTGGAGAAGGTAAATTCATTTCCTCTCAGTTCTACTCTCTAATTTCGGTTGTGTGTTTCTGATGGATTAATTATGTGACAAACACCATTTAGTTTAAGTTCTAGTTCCAGTTTTAGAACTGTTAGTTTCGTATTCAAGCATGTTTAATATGTGTTGAATATCGTCTGAACCCCTGTCTATAAACATATGGGTATGAATCTGGGAATAGTAAAAACTTTTGTGTACATGTTGTTGTTCTGTTGAGCCTCTGTAATTTGGGTCAGTATGTTTCAGATCCTAGTTAATCGATGTGGGATAGCTGCTGATGTGGGAGTTTGGCGCAGTGAAACACGAAAGATGAGAGAATGTATTGTGTGGTCATTCATTATACACGCTAGGCTTAGATAACATTGAACCATACTTCGTTTAGCCGAATGTTAACCGGTTCACTTCTTGTACCCGTTTCATAGCTTTGGTACGACAAAATGCATCCTTATATGTACATGCAATTGCAAGCATTTAGTGTAGCATGGGCCTAATCTTAAGTATTGATTAATCCTATCCCATGAGGTCAATTCTGGATATATGTTATGTGTGCAATTCTTCTACAAGAGCATGTTAGACCATTCATCGTTATATCCGGAATCATGTTTCCTGAACTGGCCATCCATTTGTGTTTGTTTGCCTGAGTGCTGAAGTATACTCCAGATACTATACGATAACTTCCGAGTCAATTTGCTTGTTGTATTGGTCTATAGAATGGTTTGTACATATGAATGCGTATTCAAATTGCCTCAAATCAAGGGTGTGCCTATCTTCTCTGTTGTCACCATGAGGATATGTATACATGATAACCTATATTATTCCCCGTATGTCTAAAAATGCATATTAGTTGCAGGCCTGCGTAGGTCTCGAATATATAGTAATTATGTCTGTTGTACTATCTAGTTGTTTATCCAGATCATTGAACCCCTTCCCTATCACCTCTGCATCATCCAGTTCTGGGTCAAACCCCACTGGATTTACTCCTCGCTATTTTGGTTACATATTGATCTTCACAATTAGTCATAACATATGTGTTCAAACATTAATTGTATGTGCTGAATTTTATAGATGCCTATTCATTACTAATATGATTTGAGCATGTGCTAATCCTTCTTTCTTCTTATGTTTACATGAAATGCATTGGAGCAACAAAGAGTCTCATTGCGAGACTCATCATGAGCTACTTCAGATGAAGACCCATGTCTATGTGCACCGCATCCGAATCAGAGATTCCCATCCGCAGGCGAAAGGACATCGTCATTCTTCGAGTCATCCTTATTAATTCATATTCTCACCCCATTATTTGTTGTAATTATTTGTCTAACACTACACTACTAATAGTACACTTAGAATAGTTAAACTTAGGGCTGTCATTAGAAAATTGTTTGACGCTAGAAATTCACTCTCCTTAAATTAATTATTCTTATGGCTAGTTATGCATTGCCTAAGCCATACTAAAATGACATAAATATTCACGTAGCTAAAGTATCACTCGCTATTAAATCCTTAGCATAATAAATTAGTTTCTTCATAAACTCTTACTAACATACATAATTAAAAATTATTTTTGTTAGTCTTGGCATAATAGATATTTTACGTCTTATTTTATAAGTACACATTTCGTCATAATAAGATTTTGCATTATTACAACACATGTATCTTACCTAATACGTTATGAATGCATGTTTTTATCCAAAGCTAACTTTATATTCCAAATAAATCTTATAATTTTATACCTATTATTCAAATATTTTACACTCCTAGCATAATAATAACCTAGGTTTGACCGGACAACCGCAAGTTAGCGGATCATATAGGGTGCCTGATCCCTTCCCTTTAGGATAATAAAGAACTCTTGCCCAGAATCTCATTAAGTTTAGCAGACCATAAAAAATGGAGTTAATGTTTACTTTAAACTAGTTGACATTTAGGTGTCCTAATTCACCCAAATTAATTAGGTGGCGACTCCGCGAACCCTTAGCACTTTTAGCACCCCTTTTTGCATTTATTACCCCTTTAGCACTTTTAACATTTTAAGCACTTTTAGCACTTTTTAGCATTTTAAACATTTTATATTATTTTCTAATATTTTTATTTAAGCAGAAGGATTCGCTAAAAATAAAGTCACGGTCGAAAAAGGGCGCGACAGTGGAATTAATAAATTAGTGGATAATTATGGGGACTTGGACCAAGCATGCAAGCAATTTTCAGATTTGCTATAACCAATACTCCCACTCTTTCCCTTAGCTTTATTTCAAATTTCACCCTCACATAACCCTCTCATCTTCTCCAAACAGATTTCCTATCATTCTCCATAACTAATTGAAGATTTTATTAACCCCTTATCCAAGACTAAGCTCCTAAACTAAGTGCTAAACCTAGGTAACACCCCAAGCAGTGGGTCACGGGTGTTGGACCGATTTTTGCCCAGAAATTTTAGATTTTGAGATGAATTATTTGGAAGAAAAACATGTAAGAATGGTGGATTGAACTTATAGAACACATGCATGTCACTTTGAGTTGAAGAAAAGATGAAAAATGGTGCAAAAGAAAGGAGAGCAGTGGCTGAAAATGGGGACTGTTTTGGAGCAAAATTTTAAGGTAAGAATTCTTCTTCTTATGGTGTAATTGAAGTTGCATGTTGTTGTAGTTTGAGAAACGAACTTGTGTTAAGAGATGAACTTAGATTAAGAGAAATGGAAGTAAGAAAAAGCATGTGGTTGTTGTAATGTTGTTGTTGGACCGATTTCGAACTATTTTGTATACCTTGGGTTTGATTGTTGTTATTGTTATTATTATCACTAATTGCATGTTGGAAATCGAAGGAAATATTGATACTTAAGTTGTAATTGTTATATTGAATTGTTGAAATGTGAATTGGATGTTAAGGAATTAAGAGAAGAGCTATGGTAGGGTGTTCTTGTGGCCGTGACTTTCATGAAATTATTGGGCATTGTTTAGTCGATTTTAAGGGCTGTTTTCGTTGGAGTTTAATGCTGGAAATTTTGTTAGTTATGGACTATTTTTGCTGAATTAGAATATTGGAAATTTAGATATAAACATGCACGTACATTGTGGTAGTTGCTACTCCCTGTCCTAAAGGAATAAAGGTGTGAAAAGAGGATACATTGCACTCATGTTGTTGTTGGATTGTGGACTGTTTTAAGGACTGTTTTGACGTAGTTAAATGAGTTAGATTAACATGAGAAATAGGTGTATGAATCACATTGGTTGTTATGGTCTTGTATTCCATGAACGTAAAGAGAATGAATGTTTTATGATGGCGTATATGGAGTATTTGAGATTATTTTGGTTGTATCCTTGAGTTGCATCTTGTTATTGGTATTGTTGGTTTATTTGTAAAGTTGTGGATGTACATATAAATAGGGAAAATGCTGCCCAAATTTTTGTGGAAAAGAAAGCAAGTTATCATTCGATTATAACGTATGCTAGTAATCCTTAGGTTAATGGACATGTTAATATTATTATAGGTTGAAGTGCTAGTCAATGCGTATTTAGATTATTGAGTTGGTTAGTTCGTCAATAAGGTATGTGAAACTATTCTTTCTTTCTTTTGACGTGATTTATACAAATGAGTGTACGGCGGACGTACATAATTCTGTTGAATCCTAACTCCTAATGATACATGATATGATAAGTGCCTTGATTTTCCAAATAATGATTTAAAATGATACATGATATGATAAACGCCTTGATTTTCCAAAAGATGATTTAAAATGATATATGATATGATGGTGTCTTTCATTTATTCCATTGAGAGTCAAGTGATGATTTAATATGTATAAAGTTACTCATGATATTCTATTCGTGCTGATGTGATTATATCAATTCACCGCGTCCCATAATGGGCCAGAAAGTATATGACCTTATCGCGTTCCATAACGGGCTTGGCAGTATATGACCTTACCGCGTTCCAGAATGGGTCGGGCAGCATATGACCTTAACGCGTCCCCGAATGGGCCGGGTAGTATATGATTCCACTGCGTCCTTCACTAGAGGACCGGACAGTGTATATGTGACTCATTTGTTTAAGTCACAGTTGACTCTCATTTCTATATGGTACATTGGTATTGGTATTTCGATTATTGCACATGTCTCCTGTTATCTTGGCCAGTTATGAACTCAGTTACAATACTTCATGTTTTACATACTCAGTACATTATATCGTACTGACCCCCATTTTCCGGGGGCATACGTTCATGCCCGCAGGTACAGGTGCTCAGTTTGGTGATCCTCCAATCTAGGATTCCTGTTCAGCTGTTTGGAGAACTCCATTGATTCGGAGCTTTGTCATTTTGGTACAGAACCCTATTTTTGACATATGTACATTTAGGGGCATGACGGGGCCCTGTCCCGTCATATTTCATTATCCTTCTCATAGAGGTCTGTAGCCAGTTGTGGGTTATATGTATGTGGATTTGTAAACCTATTTTGGTCATCCGTGTTGTTGTACTCCGTTTTTGGAATGTTCCCGCATATAAGTGATACTATATGGTGGCAGCCTTGTCGGCTTGCCTATTTGATATGATTACAGATTACTATATTATCCTTGGTATCTGTTGACACCCAATTTTGACCCTCCCGCCCAGTCGTTAACTATAAAATTACACCAATTGTCAAATAATTTTTTAAATAATAAAATGCATTCATAAATAAGCAATTTAATAATAGAACCGCATCTTACGCAGAATATTAAGCACTTAGAGTCTCGCGACCGCATTTATTAATTTTAAGTCCTGTCATAATTCTTAAATGATAATAAAATAAATAAATACATAAAATAAATAATTCGACAATGACGTCGTGTTAAATAGCATAGTCGCATTTTTTAAATACGCAAAAATAATTGCATAATTATTGTAATAATTTAAACCCAACCAAAATTAATAAAGCACCTAAAGTCATATTAAGATAGTTTAATCTTAGCTTAAATAACAATAAAATACACATAATAAATAAGTTTTAATAACATCATCGCATTATAAAAATTAAGCACTAATTAAATAGCACGCCCGTCTTTACTTTTTAATCTCAAACTTAGACTAACAAAGCACCTAAATAATTTAATCACAATCTAATTAATAATTTACCACTAATTGAGTAATGCACCTAAAACTAACACTTAATTAAATACCCAATACCTAAAAGATGGTCGCCGCACCTCGCCCATGCCGAGATTCTCGCCTGAGAATCCGGCGAATCGAACCCAAATCTCATCCCAATAAACACAAAAACTACAAATCAGCCCCAATATTCAATAAACTTGCCTTAAGAAATCGACCAGAATCAAACAAATCAACCCAAAATAGCACACTAAATCGTAACAAATCGCACCAAATCAGCACTATAAACCTTGCCCAAACTTAGGACCTAAAGTTAGGCTATATAAGCAAAGCAATCCTTACATGCAAGGACAACAATCGGGGAACCCGACCGCTACAAACCCTGACACGAACAAAAAATCGACTCAACTGTCATAGAACGTAGGGGAAACCTGAGGGAACCTGTTAGCATCATTTAGCCGAAACCTTTCTTTCAAAAAATCCTAGAATCGACCACAAACTGCGTCGCTTTCAATATCATAGCATAAAAAAATCTCCGAGTGGCTTCGACGACTTGATACGTTGCCTCGGGTCGCTGTCCGGAGAAGGTAATCTCGCCTCCTTTCATATTTTGTCATTCGATTTGTATTTCGTGATATATGTGATGATTATGTGTTGGTTAAACACGCTTAGCTAATGTAGCTGTTTTTTTGTGTATGTAGACTATTCTGAAACTTGTTTGGTTGATACTATCTGTTGTTGGAATCCGTCACAGTAGCATGTTTTATTATATCTTCTTTGGATTGTCAAGCACAACTAATTGTTATCCGGGTCTGAATAGGGGTTTATCTGATCAGATTAGGTGATGTTGGCTTGAAGCTGGTTAATTGGGAAAACTGACTCGAGAAATGGCTTTAAGTAGATTTCAGTTTTAATCTTCTGGACATATTAATAGTCTGCGTCACCCTAACTTAAGCTGAGTAATAAGTGGAATTCCTATGCCTTTTACAGCTGCGATTATATGTGCCATCTCTGTAATGAACATCTACATCAAACCTTTAAGTTAAATGGTGAACTTTGAAGTGGTTTGCAGGGTATAAGTAATCTTATCTTAGCCCATGTTGTATCCATCATGCATCTGTTAGGACCCCCCCTAAACTTATCTTGTAATTAAGTATCTTTGCATGTTTAAAAGAATTATTATGTTAGACTAAAGACCTGCACACCACCCTGTCCAGTTTGTATATCTCGACATGCTTCTTCTTTATCTTCATAAGTACCTTTTGGCCTAGATTATAGCATGAATCGACTCTCTCAATACAAATCCAAAGGTGTGCCTCTAAGGTCGAACATTCATAGTTGTAGTCATCTTGTCTCATGTATATCTGGATACATTTAATGTCAAAGCCTAGTTGCTCTGACACGTATCCGAGGATCTTGTGTGTTCAATATAGCATGAGCAACCTTAGTATCTAATATGTGTTCTCTGATGCTTGTCTTTTCTGTATTCTGCCTCCCTGAAAATCTGAAATTTCACATTTAGGCTTGTCTTGTGTTTCTCTGCATTCTGTTTGTATCTAAGGCCTAATGCAGGCATTACCGCTCTCACGATAATTACTACATTTGAGCTTGCTTCATATTTCATTGTTGTCCCTCTGTTTGGTCTGCTGTTGGGTCTTCATTACGATATTCCTTGCACATGGTATATTATGGGCTATCAAATTATTAGCTTGCTGTTTCGGTTCTTGCCCAAGCAGTGGGTTTATGTATGTTCAAGTTTTTATGTTAAAATGTTATTTATTGTTCGATAAGTTTGTTGGACATATACTAATCCTTTTCTTTTTTATTTTATTTTACATGAAATGCATCGGAGTAAAACGAAGAGTCTCACAGCGAGACTCATCACGAGCTGCTTCAAATATTTATATGCATCCATCTCGCATAGGAAATTCCAAACCGCGGCGAAAAGACATCGTCATTCTTCGAGTCATCCTTATTTAATTCATATCCTTTCCTCATTCATTTGTTGTAATTATTTGCCTAACATTTACTCTAACATTAATATATTTAGAATAGTTCGAGCTTGGGTCGTCCTTGGTAAGGAGTTTAACATTAGAAATTTGTGTGCCTCTCTAAGTAAATCATTTTAACTTAAGTTATAATTAAACCATTTAGTCGCATAATTATTCATGTAGTCTAGACATTATTTTGTCATTTAATCTTAACTTGCATAACTAATCATGTAGCTATGACATCATTTTCAAAATTCTTAACCCATTTGCTACAAAATCTATATAGAAATCTTATTTTTTATGTATACTAAGGAACCCCCTTAAGCATGTGGGATACTAATCAAGGTAGGCAAATGTATATATTTAGTCAATAAATCCACTTTGCATCACATATTTTTCATAAATAATATAGGGCATGCTTTAAACTTTATATGTGTTTTATAGCACTAATCTTATCAATCTTTATCAAAAAATACTTTCTGTTAAATATCTTTCAAACATGCATTCTTAGCAATAATAATTTCTTAGGTTTGAACGGACAACCGCAAGTTAGCGGATCCTTTAGGGTGCCTGACCCCTTCCCTTTAGGATAATAAAGAATCCTTACCCAGAATCTCATTAAGTTTAGCAGACCATTTAAATGGAGTTAATGTTTACTTTAAACTAGTTAATATTTAGGTGTCCTAATTCACCCAAATTAATTAGGTGGCGACTCCGCGAACCCTTTAACATTTTAGAACCTTTAAACATTTATCTCTTTTATTTATTTTCTAACATTTTTATTTAAGCAGGGTTCGCTAGAAAAATGTCGCGGCCGAAAAAGGGCGTGACAGTATCCATGTGATTATGTGACATGTGGGTATAAGGGTGCCCAGGTAGGGCACCGGATCGCGGCCCGTCGGGTCGGGTCGTGACAACTTCAGATAATGATTTCTGTTAAGAAACATAAGTCCAACAGGCATTCTCGTCATAGACATTAAAGTGCTACCTGCATTGTTGGTACAGGTTAAGTGTCAAATCTTAACATAACCCTCGAGATTTGAGGTTAAGATGAGGATACTTTTAATGATTCCTAACACTCGTATAGTGGGGTACTGCATGGTACCTTGTAGGAGATCACATATTTAAGTGTGAGGACAAGCCGCCTCAAATGAACGCCTTTAAGAATCCAAGAGGCGGTCCATGGCCAAAACGGACAGAGCTATAAGAAGAAACAAATAAGGTAAGGTATTGTGTCCTTATCATTGTCTTGGCATACACTAAATACTGAACAGTTCAAGACATCACGTTCACCGCGTAGTAAATATGTCCGATGGTATTCGACTAGGGAAGATTCAAGGCCAAGCGCTACCTCTCCCGATGCAATATCTTTCCGCCAGAAGTTTGCTAAAAGTGGCACGATGTGTAGACACCAACATCTCTTTCAAGAGGGGATTGTTGGAAATTTTACTAATGGGGGAATAAGTTTATCCCGTCATTTATGAATCAAACATAAGGCGCGCAGCACGTCGGAAACCTTATTTTCAGACACGTGCACACGTGGGGCTAAATATCGTAAATTTCCTTAGTGAAAGAGATATTGGCACACGTAAGAGTAACGAGTTTGAGACATAGAATGATGGACGGTTATTGTCGACAATAATCTATATTCCACGTTGGTTAACGAAGAAAGGATTGTGTGAATTGTAAGATGGAACGGGTCGGACCGCGGAGCCGTAAAGGGCAGAGACGCCGGATGGACCGAGCCGCGGCGGTGAAGCGCATGGCCTCTATGCGATAAGTCTACGGAATATTGGCGCATGGCCACCGGGCAATGAATCTGGAGACGAAAGTTTAAGGATTTCTCTTGAACTTTGTGTTGGGTTTTGGAAGGATGAACCTTCATTAAGTGAGTCATTGGTTTGAGTGTGTTCACACACTCTTTACTTGGCTCAATGAACATCCATTAAGGTATTCACATTGCAAGTAAAGTGGCATTCACATTGCAAGTGAATAGGCATCTTTGTCCTTTAAATTGAGGCCTTTGTGGTTCAGATTTTATAGGTGTCTAACATGCTCTTTACTTCAGTTTTTTATGTGCCCAACATTCACTTCATTTCAAAGAAAGTCTTACACAATTCTCAAACATATTATCTCAGGAGATCATGAACTTGTTACACCACAAAGTTCATACACATATCTGATACAATCCTTTTCTTAGCAATTCCATATTTGTGTTCTTCGATAGATCTTCTTCGTTGTGCTTTACGAAGAAGATAAGCTGTTGTTTTATCTTTGGAGACTATTGTCCTGCTAACGTAAAAGCAATGTATACGGGGGTAATATTGTCTTAAGGAGAAAGGGCCATCCCTTGACTCAGCGTGTGGTGACATCTAACCAATTTATTGTTTGAGTCCTTATTTTAGATAGAAGGATCAAAAGTTTGCAGCAGTTGAAGTTGTTGCCCGCTAGTCCATGAAGCATGTAGCTGTTGGATCTACAAACACCACGTCAAGAGACTTGATGATTATGGACACAGAGAATCACGAACCTAGATACATAATGATTGTAACTAGATGTTATTATTGTAATGATTTCCTTAGTATAGCCTTTAGATCACTTATAATAGTTAGTTTAACTATTACCCGAATGTACATGTGTGTACAAATTGCCAACAATTTTCAGTGTCGAAACACAATTTTCTAGAACATGAAGTAACATTTTCGAAAGTTACATTAGCAATTCATAACCATTTTTTTGGTCCTAAGCAAATGAATTCGTATATATTCAATTCATTTCAAAGTAGCATAAATGAATCCACATGTTCAGCTCTCACTTATTCTGCATAAGACATTTGTTAGTACGACGAAAATTATTTTTGTGGAAAATATTTTCGTTGAAGTCATTTTCTAATGTTCTGTAACCACATGGCATTGATTTTTCTTACATGATTGTGAAATATTCTTGCTCACTTCAGCTACAAAGTCTGTTTGCTAAATTTATCCGGAAATAGCAGTATCAATTAAGTGCCTGGAGATAAATTTCTCTTCTTGTGTTGGTGCTTGATGATAACTTCAGTTAAGCCTTACAAAAACTCAAATATGTGATCGAACTATCGCAAAATAACTTATTTATGCCACTAGTTAATAGTTTAGTTTATTTATGTCATTGTCGTTACCAAAATGGTTCATTTATGTCATTGACGTCACTAAAATAACTCATTCATGACATTTTTCATTAAAGCCAGCGTTAATGAAAAATGGTATTGTAAAACCGACGTTAATGAAAAATTGCATGGATGAGTCATTTTGGTAACGACGATCTCGTAAATGAACCAAACTATTGACGAGTTGCATAAATGAGTCATTTCCGATAATTCGGTGACATATTTAAGCTTTTTCTCAAAAGATTATTAAAAAAATAACAATGATATGAGAAAGTATCAAGTTAGGTAAAATATGAGGACCGTAGTAATAAAAGGGAGATACAGTGACTAGTATCTCTTGCCTTTTAATAGATGGTAGGCAAGAGAATTCCATATCTTTTAGTAAAATACTTTACCTTATAAATAATAACAAAAAATAAAAAAGAGAACTTATCTTTCTTGAGTTCATTGTTCAAAATATTCAACTATTGCAAATTATGTAGTAAAGTCTTTCTTTACTTTGTCACAAAAAAATCACTTTTCTACATCCACTTACACCAAAAATCATTTTGGCCGTTTTTGTGAATGTTCCGACACCCAAAAACGGGACACTAAATTAACTTCTTTGAGGCCAACAACAAAAATAACGTCTCAATCCTAAATAAGTTAGGAGATGCCTATCTCGCAGTTAAATGGAGAGATTGCAATAAGCAATGAATCAAGAGAAAGGTTGATCATGCCTCTAAAGGAGAAGGCTAAAGATATAGATGAGAAGGAAGGTTAGTTTGGCTTGTATTGCTAGATCTTTCTAGTGTCATACTTGCTTCATGAACTGATAATAGGGATTTTTACTTTGTATAGGCGCCCACCAAAATAATAGCCAGTAAATGTAATAAACAAAAATATACACATAGTTTATACATAATTAATGTATATTTTTTGTATATTGGCTAGCGGTTGTAATTAACTAATAGCCCGACATTCCACAATGATGAAGAACTGATTGCCCCACGCATATTTCCTGACTCGTAATCTTTTGAACTTCTCCGTGTGTTGACAGTTGACACCGAGCATTACTGCCTCAGACAAATGCCGATCACAGAACCATATCCACTAATCTATAGCCTAGTTGCTGTAAATCATGGCCTCTGTATATTGTAGTGTAGTTCCCTTATGTTGTCTGCCTATTTTATCATGAACTTTGCTAGGTCTCACCAGTTGCGGTATTTTGGGAGCTTGCTGAACATATTTAAACATATATGTTGAATGACATAGATATGTACATCAGAAGCTTACTACAACAACTCAGAGTGCTTAATGCTAATTATAATAGACCAAGTTTTATTGACAGAATTCTGTTTTGGGATTGTAATTATGTGCTTCATACAAAATCTATTTGCCATATGTTAATGAGAGTATATTGTCATGGTGTTGGAGAAGTGATCAGCCTCTTTTCTCCTAATGTTAGTTGTTACTATTGGCATTTGGCAGTTAGAATGTGTCGATATGACAACTATTGCTGTTGTAGCATATTATTGATCAATAGAATCTTGGTACAGTTACTCGCCAGTATATTTGAGAAATTAGTAATTGCCTCCTTATCTATAGTTTCCTCCATCTTTATGCTGTGATATTTGAATACTCATCTATGAGACATGCTGGTTTCAAAGAAATATTTTTTCCTGAACTAATATATCATTTGTACCGGTGTCTCCTCTTAGATTTGTAATGCGTGAGACTTTCCATTGGTATAAACTGTTCATGAAAATGTCAATTACATTCTAAGATTGTCCAATCACAGGATAATATTGTACGACTCTGTTTACCCGTAAACGGTACAGTTAAATTTGTACACGTAGTCAAGGGCATGTAGGTCTCAAGTGACTGATTTGGCAGGAGTGTTAGATAATATATATGTATTGGGTAGAAACGCCCCCAGGTGGATTAGCGTATCCGTGAAGTCTAACGGCTCCAAATATTCACACAACTGTCTTCCGCTCTCAACAACTCCCGTCACATCAGCCGCCCTAGATCAGAGTGCCACAGCGCGTGTGGGCACGATGACATCAACATGCTCATGTCGTCAAAACTTTAAGGGGGCATAATAGGCTAGGTTTTGGCTTATATATGTAACACTTGGAAAGAGAAGGAAACACACATTGTATTCTCTAAGCTCACACTTGTAACCAAGATCTTCTTCCAGCATATTGAGGGCCCGTTTGGTACAGCTTATTAAAAAGAGCTTTTAGAAGTAGAGTTTTTCAAGTAGATCTTTTATCAAAAAGTTGTTAGGTGCTTGGTTGTTAATAAAAAAAAGTGTTTTTGACTTAAAAATAAGCAAAAACAACCTCTACTTCCAAAAGCCCAAAATTTGAGCTTTTGAAAATAGAGGCCAGAAGTGCTTTTGGAAGCCAAAAACACTTTTTTGATTTTGAACCAAACACTCCAATTTTTGGCCAAACGTGTTTTTGGCCTTCCAAAAACACTTTTGGCAAATCCAAAAGCCCAACCAAACGGGCACTGAAAGGAACACTCATCCATTATTTTCCATTACCAGATCTAAATCAAAGCTTACTTGTTCATATTATTTACTTATTCTTTTACTTGCTTGTTCGTTTGTTTACTTATCCGCAACCTTCCATTCAATATCGGACTCGTCGAGGGTTCTCCTGATTAGATACGACCCACTTGTGTTTAAACCCTAAAATAAAAATCTCTAACTGTGTTTTTTGTTAGAATTATTTCACCGGAAAATAGTTTCGCGCCGTCTGTGGAGATAGACAATTGTGGTGTTGTTCTGATTCGTTGCTTGAAACTCTCGTACATACAAAAGGAATTAGTCTATAAAGCAGAAACCCAGTTATGGCTAACCGAACCAGCAACGCATCCAGAAGCAGTGTCCTGTCCGAAACTAAGGACTCGCAAGGGGCACAACTCATGGACTTATGAAGCTATAATAGGAAAAATCACCGAAGCTGGAAACATGAAAGGTAAGGGAGGAGATGATAGCACTCCAGAAAGAGGCCCTCAACAAACCCATGGTTGAGGAGGGTGCACGAAGCCACTCAGCGAAAAGCAAGTAGGCATAGCCTAAAGAGCGGTACCTTAAGAAAATAAAGAGACACCCACACTCCAAGGTAGAAAGGATGTTCAAAGGAGAAGGATCCCCCTCGTAGGTGGCCCTAGCCGTTGTCTTGGCATTGAACAGTGTCATAATGGAACACATGAAAAAACTTTTAAACTTGCTATTCGAGGCAGCACCAGGTAGCCACCCGACAGGCAACCCAGAAGTCGTGGAAGCACCTAGGACTTCTGCAGCAAACACAGAGAAAATAGAGTCTACATCACCTGAAGCAAACTTGGCAGGACTTGTCGCACTAGAGGAAAAGCTCCACGATGGGATGACTCAGATACCATAGGGCCCCCATGTGTTGAAAGGGACAGGAGAAAGAAAGTACGGAAAGATTCCTTCAGAGAGGATGCAACTCCTGAACCCATTCCGAAGAAACTCAAGATGCCTGAATACCTAAGTATGATGACACCACGGATCCGGACGATCATATCATGACCTTTGAGGTTGCCGTCACCGGGCATGACTTGCAACAACACCAGATTGAATATATCATGCTGAAGAAATTCAGCCAAACACTCACAAAGGGAGCACTCTCTTGGTACACTCTCTTACTCGAAAACTCTATTGATTTTTTTGATGCCCTTTGATGTGCGATTTATACACACGCTTAACGAAAGTGCACGTATCTTTACAAGTAATATAGTCAAGGTAAGACCGAATATCGTCCTCAGGGACTGGTTTTCAAGTACCGATTATCTACGCTTTAGTTTCTATTTGGTTAACGTTAATTGGTTTGGATTTTTAGACTAATAATGCAGGAAATAAAGTAATTAAGAAAATACTTTGAATTAAATCAGTTATGATGAAGAATTAGGGCTTCCAAGATCATCAACTATCCATTCTATTCAATCCATAATACAATTAAACTGACTTCTTCTTCTACGTTAAGATAACAGGTTAACTACGCCGTTTTATACTCCTGTTAAGGTAATATAAACACTCAACCCCAATGGATAACCCTTCTATCTTTCGATGACAAGATTGACTACAAAAGAGGATTAAGAGCAATAACCTATTAAGTTACATAAGTATCGGGGTACTTTCGTCCACGATTTAAACCTATGTTTATTCAACTATAGCATATTCACAATCTCCCCTTTCAGATTTCGATTATAACTCATGTAAGTAATGATAACTAGTGATCAATCAATTATCAAGCAATCAAAGCAATTATTGAATAAATCTTAAGCAAGTGAAGAAGAAATCAACTAATGTATTAATTCATGAATAAGAGTTTCAAGAGAATCACAAAGAAATCCCTAACAAAGTAATTAGCTCCTAGCCATAGTCACGCTAAGAACTAATATAATCTCCATACATGAACTGAAATAAACAAAGCAAAACAAAGAAAAGAAAATACTTGAAAAGCCTCCAATCTTAGCCTCCTAAGTTGTGTTGTATGTACAATGGATGGATGAATCCCCCCTCTAGAGAATGATGTAGAGAATATATATAGCCCAAGAATCCTTTAGGTCAAGGGTTAGGGATTATGTAGGTAGGAAAAGTTATCCCTTTTGGACCCTGAAAACGTGTCAAATTCGGCCCAAAACGTCAAAAATACCGCGTCGGCGCCGTGGCCCTGCTACCAGGCGCCGGTGGTGTTTTTTCGACGGTTCTTCGCTTCGTCGTCCAGTTTTCATTCGGGCTTCGTCTTGATCTTTTCTATACTTCTCGGGACTTCTTAGACTTCATTTATTGGCCCTTTTAAGTGTGTCTCCATCTCAATTAAGCTCATTTCATCTTCTGTTCGCCATTTCTCAATTTCTGACCGTTGTTACACAAAAGAAAGGAAAACGACCCTAATACTATACTAAACATAATTGAAATGAGTAAAATACTAACTAAAAATAACTCAAAAAATGTGTATAAAATACACCGATCACCCTTGCAGATGCTTTCTTGAAAGCCCATGTAGGGGCCCGGAGGGTCGAAACCCACAAGGAAGACATCTTAGTCGTGAAACAAAGGAAAAATGAATCGCTCCATAGCTTTGTGGAATGATTTCAATGGGAGAGACTGTTGTTGCCTGCTATCTCTGTGGATTAGGCTGCCACGACATTTACCGATGGCCTAAACGTCAACAGTTCGGACTCGTCGAGGAAGTTGAATAAGAGTTTAAGAGATTTCACGACTAAACCTTGGAATGAAGTAAACAATAGGTATACCGCTAAAATGAGAATAGAGGATAACCACCGGGCTAACACCCAAGTAGAAGTCAGAGAAGCACAACAGGGGATGTCCATGAATTTTCCCTCGTACAGACAATGAGACCCAAGAGATTGGTACGAACCCTACTCAACACAACCACCACCCAGGAATGAGAGAAGGTCAAACATGCCAAGATATGATTAGGGTCAGCCTAGTAGAGATAAAGAAATGTTGTAGAAAAAGTCTGCAAGCGACTCGGGACTGCCGAGTGTGACATCTTACAACTTTAATATCGAGGTCGTGGATCTGGTCATGGAAATGAAAAACATGAAGAAATCCCAATTCCTGATGGCAATGCATTATAACCCAAATAAATGAGGTTCGAACATAAAGCTTTGGTGTGAATGCCACGGGATCCCAGACCATTCAATCGATGATTGCAAAAACTTGCGGTACGAGGTAGCAGACTTGTTGAGAAGGGGCAGTGTTTTTCGTGGTTTTCCCATATTACAACTTCCGTACCAATTCGGTCAATCATTTGAAAGATTTATTCAGTAGTTGGTCCAAATATGCCCGAGACAGAGGAACTAGGACTTCGCGGAAAGCCCGACATAGAAGAAAACGATCAACATGATTGTCGAGGGAGATACGGTTGGGGCAGTGTCTCAAAGGCAGTAAAATAAGAAAATGTCCACATCCAGAAAAAGGAGAAGAAACGAGCCTAAAGAACCCATCACGTTCAGCGAATTATAAAGGAGAAGCATCGAGGTCCCATACACCGATGATTTGGTAATCTCTATCCAAATATTCAATTTAACATTAAGACTGTGCTTGTTGACCCAGGTAACACTGTGAACATAGTGCAACTCCGTGTAATCGATGAGATGCAGCTTACTGAGCAAATGATACATGTAGTAAAGGTCTCGATCGGGTTCAACCTATCGAGCAAAATGACCAGAGGGCAAATTGAGCTAGTTACCCACACTGGGGGAGTCTATCTGAAAGCCCTGTTCGACGTCCTCGAATGAGGGATGCCTTATAATATGGTGATCGGGAGGCCTTGGATACACGCCATGAAGGCGGTCCTATCTACCTTTCATCAGGTCATGAAATTCCCGACGCCTTGGGGAATAGCTAAAACACAAAGAGACACAGAGCTTAGTCAAATGAAAATCACTTTGGTCATTGAGAAAGAAGAACAAATTTGAGGTAACAGCTAGCAATCACAGGCACCCAATTCCAGGATCAATCTGGAAATTGAGCAAAAAATAGACTGGCAGAAGACCTATGTCTGGAGGATCCGATGGATCAGGTACCTCGAGGATATGTAGCACCAGAGGAATCAGATTCAGAGAGATCCATGGATAAAGGCCTTGAGCTAACTCCCTATCATCCGAGTTTCCCTAAGGAATAGGTATACCAGGGTTTAAACCCCGAGTTCCAGGAAGATTTAGTTAAAGTTTTTAAATAACAACACAAAAAACTTCACTTGGTTTAGGACAAATATTACAGGTGTACCACCAGAATTGGCCATTCACAAGCTGAACATCAACCCAGAGTGTCAGCCCGTTAAACAAAAAAGACGTCCAGTGTCAACAGAATGCATTCAGTTTGTCAAAGGGGAAGTGGCCCTGACTCATCAAATCAAGAGTGAATCGAGAGGTGAAATACCCAGACTGGTTAGCAAACGTAGTAGTACTTCCTACAAAACCTGATACTTTCCAAATGTTCTTATATTTAAAAGATTTAAACAAAGCGTGCTCGAGAAGTTCGTTCCCCATTCCCTACCTGGACCGTATTGTTGATGTGATGGCTGAACATGAGTTGCTCAGTTTCCTAAATGTCTTCATGAGGTTCAGCCAGATACGGTTAGATCTGATGGACAAGGAAAAGACTTTGTTCATAATAGAGTATGAGATTTACTAATATAATGTCATGCCACTCGGGTTAAAGAATACAGGGATCACTTTCCACCAACTGATCCAACGGATATTCCAATATCAGTTGGGTTGAAGAGTAGAAATTTACTTAGATGACATAATCGTTAAGTCCTTGGAAGCAGAGGAACCTATTAGACATTTTCAGGAAATATTTGATGTTCTCCGTGAATATAACTTCAAGCTAAACCTAAAGAAGTGCGCTTTCGGGGTAGGCTCAGGAACTGTTCATGGGATTCATAGTATCGAAAAGGGGAATTGAGACCAACCTGGATCATATCCGAGAAATCAAGAAAATACCGGATGTACTCAATAATGCTCGAGAAGTGTAGCGTTTGACTAAGAGAATAAATGCGCTCGGGAGATTCATATCGAGGTCTTCTCAGCGATATTAGAAATTCTTCGGCCTACTGAAGAAAAAGAAAGACTTCCAATGGATCCCGAAATGCCAATAAGCTCTAAAGGACCTAAAAAGATATCTGACAAATCCACATCTACTAGCAAAGACGGAGGAAGGAAAACTCATATTGATTTATCTTGTTGTATCTAAAACTGATGTAAGTGATGTGCTCGCTTGAGAAGAAAAAGGTACGCAATCTCCTGTTTATTAGACTAGCAAGGCTTTAACAGTAGAAGTCCACTACCCTCACCTTGAGAAATTGGCTTTGGAGTTGGTGGTTGCATCTCATAAACTAAGACCATATTTTCGATGTTACCCCATATGCATAGTCACCACTTTTTCTTTAAGGAATATCGTGCACAAAGGCCAGCAATCTCGGCCAGGCCAGCAAGTTGGTCGATTGAAATTTGCGGGTACGACATTACTTATCGACCCCAGACTACTATAAAGTCTCAGACCTTGACCGACTTTGTGGCTGATTACAATCCGGGCATGATGCCCCGTGCCTATACAAAGGCGATTTGGGAAACTGAAAAAGCATCCGAGGAATGGGTCCTATATATGAACGGGCCCGGGGAAGATTAAATATATTTCTTTAACTAATAATGAGGCAGAGTATGAGGCCGCAATTACATGTTTGGAATTGGCCCGGGGGCTTAGAGCGAAAAATATCGAGCTCAGAAGTGATTCACAACTGATTGTTAATCAAATGATAGGCAAATACGAGGCCAAAGATAGTCGGATGCAGGAATACTTAAGAAAAGACACCACCTTACTGACTTGGTTCTGGAAGTGGAAAAAGGTGCAGATCTCTCGAGAAATGAACTTTGAAGCTGACGTCTTGCTAACCTGGGAACTTCATCCGGGGCAACTAAAAGATAATCAAAATATGTAGTTCATCTTTTATGTTCTGTCCTAGATCCAGGCCTATATGAGGTAAATTCTACCTGACATGGGACTGGCGGAATGATACCATCAACTATTTACAGACCATGACTCTTCCAGAAGACACTAAGAATGCACGAGCTTTAAGAACTAAGGAAGCTAGATATTTCATCCATAAGGGAGAGTTATACAGAAGGTCCTACCTTGGGCCCTTAGCTAAATTCTTTAGACTGATGGAGGCAATTGCGGAAATCATTTCGGATATGACTCATTGGTAAAGAAGATAATAAGGGTTGGCTACTATTGGTCTCAGATGGAAGATGATGCCAAAGCTTATGTTTGAAAGTGCGAAAAATGTCCGTTGACACCCAATTTTGACCCATCTTTTGATTATTTGTTGCAATTTAAAGTATTTTGAACATCGCATTTTTTATCATCATTTTTGCATTTTTCTTATAATAATCATATTTTTTACCTGATATTATATGTTTTATTTTTTATTTTTTTTACAAAAATTGGCATCGCACCTTTTATTTTTTAAATTAAGCATTAGGTCTTTCTTAATATTATATTTTATTATTATTACACCGTCATTTCATTTTAATAATTTTGCATCTCTTTAAATCATTTTTTTTAAATAATAAACTCTTTTGTATTTTTATTCAATCAAATTTCATCAAACCAGTCCAATCCAACGCAATTCGGATCAGCCCAAAATCAAATCCAAACCCAATCCATACCATTTTTACTTTCCCCCCAAAAATCAAACACCCATTTATTCTTTCCCCAAAAATCAAACACCCATTTATTCTTTCCCCAAAACTAAACACTTTTTTATTTTTTTCTCCAAAAACCTAAACCCTAAAAACATTCTATAAAAATAAAACACTCTCTCTCATTTTGGGGAGAGCAGCCGCAACACTAAAAACACCCCTCCTTTTTTTAAAATTTCTCTCACTCACTGTCCTCTCCGTCGCCGACCACTACTCCGGCGAACTCACGACGCCGAAGTAGTAAACCTCACCAACACCAACACGACTCTCACCAACACCAACATAACTCCCACCAACACGAACCTCCAAACACCCTCACTTCGAACTACCATCGACAACCTAACCCCCTGGTCCCCCTTTACACCGCACCATCTCTGCCTAGCCGGAGTTGACTACCGGCGGCTAGCGGAGAGGTTGTCGGTATGGGATTGCCCTTTTTTTTTGTACTGTGATGTGCTTATATATTGTGTGTCTTGCTCGATCTGGAAGTTTTCTCGCCGGAGTTCTAGCTCTGGTGACCCTGTTTTGGTCACGGTTGCCCCCCTTTGTTGTTATTGTTATTTGGTATCATTGTTCGACCTTGGTGGCTGTATTTTTGATATATGTTGGTTTTGGTTAGCAAACGGATTTTTTTATTTTTGTTCATATCTGGCCGGACTTTAAAACTTTCCGTCGAACTCTGTCGGCCTTACTTTTGGGACCCGTTTGCTATTTTGCTCGTGGGACTGATTTTTTTATAATTTTGGAAACTGGCCAGAGTTTTTTTTACAACTTCGGCGAACTCTGTCGGTCTTTATTTTTTAGATCCGTTTTGCCTATTTCGGTTGTTAGACTGGGTTTTCCGGCGATTTTATAGTTTCAATATAGTCCGGGCATTTGGTTTGATCTGATTTTCAAAAATTCTGCTATTACAAGTCACTGTTCATCGATTAATTTTCGGACTAGTTTTGACATTTTTTGACCCCTTTATATGTTTATTAAACTGATGAGAACAGATTTCTATTTCAAATGAACAGATGCTACACTTTTAGTTTACTGATTTGAACTGATACTACACACTGGCCGATGAAAAAGTTATCCGTCGATTTTTTAGGCCTCCACAGTTGCAAAGACGGAAATAAAATTTTCTGGAAAATGATGATTTCTTCTACATACACCGGATGCCAACATGTGCTAGCGGGACAAATTTTCGCAGCCAGACTTGTTTAGGATGTCCCACTTTTTTTATATATATTTGAGCCCTCCGTAATCAAAATTACTATTGTTTTGCACGGATATGAAGGTTTTATTTATTTTATTATTTCTAACAGTTTGTTTTTTGACAACTTATGAAGAATGCAGATAAAGGCCAAACAATACAAGATACTCTTTGGGGTTTTATTTTGTTGTTGTATTTTATTTTTATTATGTATTGTATTTTTATTGTAATTGTAATTATTGAAAAATGCTTAGAATAGGTAGACTTAGAATTAATATTTTAAAAGGGGTAGATTAAAATAAACTGCTAGTTTATTTATTTTTAGGTCCGTTGTAATACTTTCCAACATTTCTTATTTTTCAAACACATATATAAAGCCGATAAATAATTAATCTAGGTTTGACCGGATTACAGCAAGTTAGTGGATCTTAAAGGATGCATAACCCCTTCCCTTTAGGATAATAAAGAACTCTGATCTTGAATCTCATTAATTTCGCAGACCATTAAATGGAGATCAATTGCAGTATTTTTATTATAATAGTTCAAATGTCCTAATTCACTTAACTAATTAGACGGTGACTCCTCAAAACAAGCATTTTGCTCCATCTAAGAAACCGCGCCAAAGAGCAACGTTGCAGCACCGTTCAGACCCCGCGGTCAAAAACGGGCGCGACAGCATGGCGACTCTGCTGGGGATATCAGGTTCTTAACCATAGTAAACTCATGTTAATTAAATATTGTGCTTTATTTTGCTTTTATTTTTTGTTATAAATACTTAAATTGTTTGCTTTTAATTTTATAATTAAATATTTTAATTGCTACTATCTTTTATTGCTTTCCCTAAATTGTCATTCCGCTCATAATTCATCCCTTTCGGAAAATTTACACAATCATACACTACACGCGAGGTGTGCTTCACGCACCAGCAAATTTCTTTCGGACAAATTTAGGAGAGTCGGCGTTTTGCGCGGAGTGTCCGGTCCAATCGGTGGCCACGTAGCCTTCTCACTCGAGCAGTCTGTTTGGGAACCTTGTGTCTAGTAAGTCAAATCATAGAAAATTATGATAGAGCTATACCACCCTTTATTTTATGTCATGCATGCATCTTAGGTGGGTCGGACCTTGGTATCGTCTCCACAATTAGAAAATCCACCAAATTGTCGACAAGTTTCACAACTCAACGACCAATCAGCATATATGTGTACCGTGATAATGATAGACGGATTCAAGTCTAATCATGACATGCCAAAATTGGAAATGTACATTCATTTTATCTTCATTTCCAACAAAAGCATTAATGTTTAGCAACTTGGATCAATCAGCATATATGTGTAGCGTGATAATGATAGGACGCGCGCTTGATTTGCATGCTTTTTTGTTTTACTAGTGTTTGTCGCTAGCAACTCTGTACATATCTTTTAAAACAATAATTACCCTTTTAACTCTGTACATATCATGTTATGTGTTTGCAACTCCGGACACGGACATTTGCATTTTTACACTTTTTGATGTCACATTGCAATCAGGACTTCTACTTGATAAATCGTTCTTGAACATCACGACTTGAACCTTGTGAAACATCAACATCCAGTCTAGTCGAATCGATCAGGATAGTATTTTACTATATTGTCACATCCATACATTTTATTATTTTTGTGACTTTCCCACTCTCACCTATTTCACATATTTTTGCAGGAAGACCGTCCTTGCAAACATTCGAGGGTGGTCGTTAAAAAACACAAAAAAATCAAACCAAATCAAAATCACAGAATGATCAGGAGTTATGTTGATTGAAAGAAGTCAGTCAATATCAGATTCAATGAGGCATCGCTCTGGGTTTTTCTATACTTTTGTATTTTTATACATATTTGTAAATTAATTGATATGCTTAAATTTTTGTTACATAATCCCTTTACATTGCACAACATATCTTTCCGAACTACGTGTGTCTGATTCTCACCACACGGTGTGATACGTAGGCAACCCATCTTGGGTTCGGCACCACATAAAAAAATAATGATAATAATAAAAGGGATGACATATTTGGTTCACCCATACATTTCATTCATTCTATCACATATATTAATTTTTTTTTATATTCATTGTATCACAGTCATTCATTTTTTCATTACTTTCATCTTATCACGGACATTCATTTTTTATTGCATTATTTCTATTTTCCATTCGTCTCATAGTGGAGAATAATTTATTTTGCACAACTTTTACTACTGATATCCAATCATGGATGAATTATTTTTCAAGCATACATTTTATATCTGAACGAACTACGCGCATCTGATTCTCATCAAAAGTGAGATACATAGGCAACCCTATTCGGGTTCGGTACCCTTTATTAAAAAAATACAAAAAAATATATTTTATTCAAAAATAAAATAATAAAATAAAAAAAACGTTATTCAAAAATACAAAAATATTTTTAAGTATCATTGTTTGACTTGGTTGATATCAACACAATTAAGAGTGTGCATATGAAAGAACGAATAATAATCAGTATGAGTTGATTTCGCAGTAAACTATAGATTTTTTTGGTACCTCTCACTCACACTTGTAATAACACTCTTGCATGCTTCTAAGATAAGAACGAAATCAACCTCATAGTTTCATGTGCATTGTGTGGTGAGTTTTAGAATAAGTTCAATTGCATTGCATTGTGATCTAAAACTTGGCCGGAATGTTTGTTGAGGCGAAATCCTGAGTAACACTCGGTATAGGAAATGATCGTAGGCTTTCTTTGATCCGTTTGAGCCTTTTCAACCTATGAAATAACATTATCCGTAGCACTCCCCCTTTGAGCCTAAAGTCTATTCTTTTGACAACCATATAATAAGCATACATACACGCACTATCCCTCTTTTTGCCCGACTTCCTTGAGCGCTTTAGAAATGTGCAAGCTGCTGAACAAAAATTATAGTTGAGATTTCCAAAGATGAAGTTTCAAAGTCTCAAAAGAGAAAAGAAAAGAAAAACAAAGAACAACTTCATACAAAGGAGAAAACAAAAGCACACCCCCCCCCCCCCAAACCCCAAAAAAAAAGAGGAAAAAATGAAATGAGGAAATAAATCTGAAAAGGGGGAAAAAGCTCCGAACGAAAGATTCAAAAGAAGTTTGTCCAAAAGAAAAGGACAAAAAGAAGCAGATCAACATCAAGGCACACATATGCCAAGCACAGAAATAATTCAACGCTCAAGGAAGGAATAGTCACTCATTTCCCAAATAATATTCTTCCTTTCTCCAAGCGTACATTACAAACTCGTGACAAGTCCCACATGATCCTATATTGAGGGTTCTCACATTAGTGGATACTTACATGACGGTTAAGCCTATGGTATCATAATTGCATCCATTGAACATCCTTCTGAGTGTGAGCGTACTTCTCTAAATCTCAAAGTTCAAAATATTGAAATATATGTGAGGATGTGACTTTCTTTCAATGAGGGCATTTGAAACATGAGGATGCGTGTAATTCAAAATCTTTGCTTGAAACAAGTGCCGACGCTCAGGTATGTCTGAGGCACCATCTGAAGTTGTTTGAATTACCCTGGAGTCTGTCTCGGTTAGACTTAAACCAAATAATGAAAATCCTAAGCACAATACTAATTGTTGGTATCAACTGAAGTCAGAACGTGATGCCGTCTTTTCACTTTTTTCAGAAAAACAACAAAAAATTACATATATTGAAATCTTATTTTTTATATCACGAACTACGTCTTGACCTGATTCCCTCGGCGGGATACGTAGGTGGTCACATCGGCTTCAGTCCTACTTATTGAAAATCTTAAAAATTCTTATTTTTGCATCACGAACTACGTCTTGACCTGATTCCCTCTGCGGGATACGTAGGAGACCACATTGGCTTCGGCCACACCATTTGAAATTTTTCTCTCTTATTTTTGCACATACAAAATAAGCTCATCTGATCACCTTGATAGAGCAGGCAAGCTACCTACACATGACTCGATTTTGTCTAGTGGAGAGTTCAGCATCCTCATATACCAGAAACTGGGGCATATTTTGAGGATCACATTCATGTTTGACATATGTACAAAAACACCATCTTGACCTACAGGGTCGCAACTGCATTATGTCCGCACAAGAACGGTGTTTCGACTCACAGGGTCATATTCTCATCCTTATCTATTCATTTTACATTACATATATTCATGCATTAACTTTTCATCTAGATTGGGTTTGCAAGAACTTTAATATCATTTCAGCCCATGCGGGTCACAAACGCAGCACGTCAACACAATGAGAGCATCATCATCGCGTCAACACAATGAGAGCATCATCATCGCGTCAACACAATGACGCTATCAACACGTCAACACAATGACGACATCATCACCGCATCAACACAATGACGCCATCAGCACGTCAACACAATGACGGCATCATCATCGCGTCAACACAATGACGTCATTAGCATCGTCAACACAATGACGGCATCATCATCGCGTCAACACAATGACGTCGTCAGCATCGTCAACACAATGACACCATCAGCACGTCAACACAATGACGACATCACCACGTCAACACAATGATGCCATCAACTTCGTCAACACAATGACGACATCTCCACGTCAACATAATAACTCCATCAGCATTACGTCAACACAATGACGTCACCAATACCCTATCTTTCTCCGCATCTACAAACACTATTTTCATCTTGACCTTAGAAATAAACACCCAAGAGGAATTTCAGAAAACAAACATCCTGTCTCTTCCAGCATCGCAACTGTAACCTAGTGTCATCAAGATTCGACACTGGGATAAATTTTGAATCGGCGTCAGTCCGTCTTTAATTTTCTAGCATAGCAGCAATCCAGTGTCATCATAATTCGACACTGAACAAAATTTTAAATCTGCGTCGGCATTGTTTTTAATTTTCCATCATCACAACAGCTCAATGTCATCATAATTCGATACTAGGATAAATTTTGAATCGGCGTCATCCCGTTTTTAATTTTCTAGCATCGCAGCAACTCAGTGTCATCATAATTCGATACTGGGACAAATTTTGAATCTACATCAGCTTTGCTCCCAATTCTCCTTCAAATTCCCTTTTGCCTATTCATTTATTGATATTTGTTCTAATTCTGACGATGGAGACAAAATTGGCTACAAGTCAACGTTTTTGTCTGAAAACTCTTTCATCGTCTTCAGTCAAAGAGGGACAAGTTGTTGACACTCAATTTTGACCCATCTTTTGGTTATTTGTTGCAATTTAAAGTATTTTTGGAGATCGCATTTTTTATCATTATTTTTGCATTTTTCTTATAATAAACATATTTTTTACCTGATATTCTATATTTTATTTTATTTACAAAAAATGGCATCGCATCTATTATTTTTTAAATTAAGCATTAGGTCTTTCTTAATATTATGTTTTATTATTATTACACCGTCATTTCATTTTAATAATTTTGCATCTCTTTAAATCATTTTTTAAATAATAAACCATTTTGTATTTTTATTCAATCCAATATCATCAAACCAGTCCAATCCAACCCAATTCGAATCAGCCCAAAAATCAAACACCCTTTTATTCTTTTCTCCAAAACTAAACACACTTTTCCCCCCCAAAAACCTAAACCCTAAAAACATTCTATAAAAATAAAACAATCTCTCTCATTTTGGGGACAGCAGCCGCAACACTAAAAACACCCTTTTTTTTTTTAAATTTCTCTCACTCTTTGTCCTCTCCGTCGTCGACCACCACTCCGGCGAACTCACGATGCCGGAGTAGTAAACCTTACCAACACCAACACGACTCTCACCAACACCAACACGACTCCCACCAACACCAACACGAACCTCTGAACACCCTCACTTTGACCTACCATCGACAACCTCACCCCCTGGTACCCCTTTACGCCACACCATCTCTATCTCGCCGGAGTTGACTACCGGCGACTGGCGGAGAGGCTGTCGGTATGGTATCGACCTTTATTTTTTTGTATTGTGATGTGCTTATATATTATGTGTCTTGCTCGATCTTGAAATTAGCTCGCCGGAGTTCTACCTCCGGTGACCCTGTTTTGGTCACGGTTGCCCCCCCTTTGTTATTATTGTTATTTGGTATCATTGTTCTATCTTGGTGGCTTTATTTTTGAAATATTTTGGTTTTGGTTAGCAAACGGTTTTTTTATTTTTGTTCATATCTGGACGGAGTTTAAAACTTTCCGGCGAACTCTGTCGGCCTTACTTTTGGGACCCGTTTGCTATTTTGCTCGTGGGACTGATTTTTTTTTTAATTTTGGTAACTGGCCAGAGTTTTTTTTACAACTCTGGCTAACTCTGTCGGTCTTTATTTTTTATATCCGTTTTGCCTATTTCGGTTGTTGGATTGGGTTTTCCGGCGATTCTATAGTTTTCAATATAGTCCGGACATTTGGTTTGATCTGATTTTCAGAAATTCTGCTATTACAAGTCACTGTTCATCGATTTATTTTCGGACTAGTTTTGACTTTTTTTACCCCTTTATATGTTTATTAAACTGATGAGAACAGATTTCTATTTCAAATGAACAAATGCTACACTTTTATTTTACTGATTTGAACTGATACTACACACTGACCGATGCAAAAGTTATCCGTCGATTTTTTAGGCCTCCACAGTTGCAAAGACGGAAATAAAATTTTCTGGGAAATGATGATTTCTTCTACATACATCGGATGCCAACATGCGCTGGCGGGGCAAATTTTCACAGCCAGACTTGTTTAGGATGTCCCACTTTTTTTTTATATATATCTGAGCCCTCCGTAATCAAAACTACTATTATTTTGCACGGATAAGAAGGTTTTATTTATTTTATTGTTTCTAACAATTTGTTTTTTGACAGCTTGTGAAAAATGCATATAAAGGCCAAAAAAGACAAGATACTCTTTGGGATTTTATCTTGTTGTTGTATTTTATTTTTATTATGTATTGTATTTTTATTGTAATTGTAATTATTGAAAAATGCTTAGAATAGGTAGACTTAGAATTAATACTTTAAAAGGGATCGATTAAAATAAACAGCTAGTTTATTTATTTTTAGGTCCGTTGTAATACTTTCAAACATTTCTTATTTTTCAAACATATATTTTCTAAAGCCAATAAATAATTAACCTAGGTTTGACCGGATAACCGCAAGTTAGCGGATCCTAAAGGATGTCTAACTCCTTTCCTTTAGGATAATAAAGAACCCTGATCCAGAATCTCATTAATTTCGCAGACCATTAAATGGAGATCAATTGCAGTTTTTTTATTGCAATAGTTCAAGTGTCCTAATTCACTTAACTAATTAGGTGGAGACTCCTCAAAATAAACATTATGCTCCATCCAGGGAACCGCGCCAAAGAGCAATGTTGCAGCACCGTTCAGACCCCGCGATCAAAAACAGGCGCGACAATGCCAACATCACTCCCCTATGATACATCAACATGCCAAACCACTACACTTGGTGGTGGTCTCGTGGCCATTCATGAAATGAGGGATGGATATCGTAGGGCCATTACGGGAGTTGTGGGAAAGGTAAGGTTCTTGTTGATTCTGATAAATTATTTTTCAAAATAGGTAGAGGCTAAAGCATATAAAAAGGTTCGGGAGGAGCAGATCATAGACTTCATTTGGGACTACATCATTTGTCGATTCGAAATACCTAAAGAGATCGCCTACGACAAGGGTCGGCAGTTGTTTGGAAAGAAGGTTACCGAATTCCTAGAGGGGGTTGAATATCAAAAGAGTCATGTCATCACGTTATCACCCATGCACAAATGGGCAAGCATAGTCAACTAACAAAACTATCATTCAAAGCATCAAGCAAAAGTTGGAAAGGTCGAAAGGGAAGTGGCTATAAGAGTTATCAGGGTTATTGTGGGCTTACGGGGGCACGACCAAGATGAGTGATGCGCGAAAAGATGCACACACTTTAACGCAAGTTCACGTTGTCGACTCAAGTAATATAGTCTTGGTAAGACCGAATATCGTCCACAAGGATTAGTGTTCAAGTATCAACTATCTATCTTTTGGTGTCTATTTGGTAATCGATATTGATTTTGTTGTTTATAACTAACAATTATAAAAGCTAATTAACTATATGTTTACTTCAGTAGTGATGGGAATAGGGCTTCCACGTCTCCTCAACTATCCGCTTATGTTACTTCTTAATGCAATGAATTATGGTTCTTCTTCTCTTGGAGCTAGCAGGTTTACTAAATCGTTTTATACTCCCGTTAAGGCTATATAAACACTCAACCCCAGTATTGCTCCTTTCTACCTTTCGGTGATAAGGATGACTCTATAGGAGGATTAAGACCAAAAACCTAGTTAACCGTCACGCGCCATGCGTAAAATTAGGTGTTTTAAGCCTCTCATTAACGCTACATAAGTAATTGAGGTATTTTCATCCCCAATCCAAAATATGTCTACCCAACTTACAACATATTCACAACCTCCTCCTTTCGAAGTTTGATTAGAAATCATATAAATAATGATAATTAGTGATCAATTAATTACCAAGCATTCAAAGCAATTATTGGATAAATCTCAACAAGAAGAAGAATAACCATAAACATGCATCAATTCATAACATAAGTTTCTAGTGATTTAACATGGAAAGCCCTATAAAGGAATTAGTTCCTAGTCATTGACATGACAAGAACTAATTCAAGGTTCATCATAAAAACTGAAATAAAGGAAAGAAAAGAAAAGAAAATTACTAAGTTAAGGTCTCCAATCTTCAATCCAAGAATCCTTGTGTTGTGCAAGAAAGGGAACCCTTTAGAAGCGCCTAGGGTTCTCCTTTTATAGGCTCAAAACCGCCTCTAACTTTTCCGCCCGAGCTGGCGAAAATCGTCATTAAACTCGATTTTCCGCGTCGGTCTGCGGCCTGCTATCGGCGCGCGGCCGGAAGTCTGCGATACCCGGATGATTTGCGCCGCGGCCTCGCTCTCGCATGCAGGCGCGCGGCGCCGGAGTTCGCGATGCCGGATGATTTGGCGCCGCGCCACGCTCTGGCATGCAGGCGCGCGGCGCCGGAGTTCTCGATACGGATGATTTGGCGCGCGGCCTCGCACTCTGGCATGCGCGCGGCGCCGCTGCCGCTCGCCGCCTTACGGATTTTTCGCGCTAAGCGACCTCCACTCCTTTTGCCCTCTTTTAGCTCTTTTTCCGCCATTTGGCCATTTTAACCACTTTGACTCAAAAGAAAGAAAATCTATCCTAATACGACACTTATTTGTACAAAAAGGGATAAAAGACTAACTAAAAATGACTCAAAAAGTGTATATAAAATACACCGATCAAATACCCCCAAACTTAACCTTTGCTCGCCCTCGAGCAAAGATAAAAAGAAAGAAATAAAGGACTCAAGAAAGAGGAAAAATAAACAAACTCAATGACATTGATCACTTTTGCTGCATTGGTGTTATCTAGAAAAACATGAAGGTTAGCAGAATAATATGCAGGAACATATAGCATGAAATTTTAGCACACTAAAACACATTAAGCTAGATATTTCGCAAACTCATTTTTATCATGCTTAATGGAAGTCAACATACTGAATTATGCTTGTAAAATAGAAAAAAAATCCTATGGCATGTTTACTTGCTATTCTCCACTAATCCTGGATATGCATAAAAGAGATCTTCAGGACTTTTAAGGGTTGTAATGTAGGCTTAGGTATAGGTAGGTAAAATAAGGCATTTAGGCTCATTTCTGTGTACCATAAGCTCTTTAGCTTTTCAGTGTTTCCTTTTTCTTTTGATTCTTTTTTTTTCACTTCAAATCTATCTTTCCCCTCTTTTGTTTTGGGAGAGTGAAGTGTATCATAATAACAGACACCCCCAAACATAGGCTTTTGCCTAGTTCTTATTACTTTTTTATTGGGGTGCATCACTTTTGTTCACTCTTTTTGTCTCTTTTTTAACACATTTTATTCCAACTATTTCAAATTTCTACTTATGGCACAATTGTGGGAATATAGGGTGTCAAAGAAAAAGTTCAACATTTAGGCTCAATGGGGCTGACTAGGGATATTTTTAGTGTCAGAGATAGAAAAGAGTGGTAAGAATTGACTAACAAAGAAACGCCTGAGTCATCTCCCTAGACATGCATATCCTAACTATTTCGCCTCAAATAGCAAGCAATCATAACACATAGGTTTAAATCATTTAGCATGCACAATTCAAGCAAGAAACTCCAAATAGACAGATTTTGTGAGTTTTTGGCATATCTAACCTAAGTGTTTAGATAGTTGTTTTTAATTCTGTTACATTATTCCACCTTACTTCACTAGGTGTTTCTAGTAACTACAGCATACATGATCTTTTGACAGACAATTATGACTCAAAAAGAAAAAAAATTATGACTCAAAAATACACAAAAACAACAAAAAGACTTAAACATACTTATAACAATAAGACACAAATAAAACACCCCCCCCCCCCCAAACTTAAATCACACATTGTCTCCAATGTGTGTAAGACTCAAAGACAATAAAAGAAAACAAGACACTTACAGACTTTGGTTAAAATGGTGGTGGTGGCGGTGGCATTGGATAGTGCATTGACCACTGGTTGAACAAGGAACTCATCTCGTTAATTTGCTGTCTCGTTTCTTGTTGTCCTTGTATCACCGTGTCCAAACTCTGCATCATCCTCATCCAGTTGCAGAGTAATCGCTCCATCATGGCGAAGGTTCGATTACGTGGTTGGTGGTGGTGCTCCTGCCGCATATTGAGCCTCTATTTCAGGCTCATCTTCGTTCATTGCGGCCTCTGCTGCTGCTGGTGGTGCTCTTCTTCTTGCTGCTGGGGGGCTTGGGTCTGGGAAAGAGTGCACTATCCCATATGACACAGGCAGTTGGTTTCTCTCATTAGAGTCAGTGGGTAGGATTGGGACCCCATTCATGTGGCATAAATCAGTGATAAGTGAGCCATGTCCCAATCCACATGTTGTTACCATCCTGCTGATTTCTTCAATGCTTTGCACTATCTCTTTCCCCACATCAATCGTTTTCCCCGTCATGATTCCATATATCAATTTAATCCTATCTTCTGGCACTCTGGTGAAGTGCGTTGATGGGATCAGACGGGCACTGATGAAATATAGCCAACCCTTGGCTGTTTTGTTGAACTGGCACCTGCTCAGTCCTCTTGACCCATTTCTTGCAATATCAAATGCAGCCCCAGGGTAGCTCACTGTGTCTGCAACGGCGTCCCAGTTGATGCTGGTGGTGCTTCTCGACCATGGTCTGAAATAGCTTCGGTCGTCACCCCTTTCTTCAACATCTGCTGTTTTTAGAGATATATTTATCACTCCTGCCGTCACAGGCATATATCTTCCCCTTACAAAGCATTTGTTGTCCACCCTTTCCGGAAAGTTAGCATAGAATTCACGCACCATCGCTGTGTTCATTGGTGCTATCTTGTCCGGGTTTACAAATCTCCTCCACCCCATCATATCGATCATTGCCCGAATGGGCTCATAGACATCCTCTTCCCCAAGCGACTCCCTCTGATAGTCCATTCCCCTTTCAGGGATTAAAGGTCTAGTACTAAGCTTTTTGTATCTTGTATAAGCTTGGTGGCTCACGAACCTAGTATCATCGTATTGCGGGGCTGAGGTGGATGTGGAGGCTCTTCTCTTTCTGGCAGACATGGTTAAATCACTTTTTGCAGCTTATCATTCGTATCCACAACACTACCCAACACTATCACCCTCAAAAACTTCAATTTCTGCACAACTCCTACACCTCCAAACTTCAACTCCCGTACTACACAATACCCCACCCTCTTTGTATACTCTACCTCACTTTTTCACAACCAATTTTTCGACACCCCAACTACTTGAACAATACAATACTCTTCCAACTACTACCTCCTTGACTACTGAAAGCTTTCAAGAAAAGATGAAGATTACCTTTTTATGGTGTTCTTCAAGGTGTTCTTGCTTCTAATGGTGATTTGAGGCAATGGGATGGAATTTTGGTGATTGAGATGGCTAAGGGTTTTAGGGATTTAAGAGTTTTGGTTGTGGTTGGGTTTGATTTGTGGAGGATTTGTGGGTAAATTGTGGATTTTCGTGGGTTTTTGTGGAGAAGGGGGTTAGGTTTTGGTTTTGAAATTGGAAATCGATTTAGGCGTTTTATCACTTCGAATTTCCGGCCCCGCGCCCTGATTTGGAGCGCGGCGCCCAATGTCTGCCTTGCCGGGAATTTACTGCGCGCGCCATTCTGAGGCGCGGCGCTGGACTGACAATTTTTACTGGTTTTTGCGCGCATGCTCCTCTGGCGCGCGGCTTAATCTTGACACTTTTACGCTCTTACAGCGCGCGCTACCGTTTTCTGGAAATCCCTGTTGTTCTTCAGTTTTTCTCCCTTCAATTTATTGGCCTACACCTGTCAATCACAACATAAACACTACCTCTGTGAGACCGTTCTTAATAAAAACTACTGGATTAACGTAAAATAAATTAAAATACCTTGGGTTGCCTCCCAAGTAGCGATGTCTTTAACGTCTTTTAGCCGGACGCAAGTTCCTTAACTCAGTAAGTGTGGGGTGGATTAACCCCACAACCAATCCATTTTCTCCACATTTCTCGTTTCCTTCTTCTTCTTCTTCTCTTTTTAGAATTATCATCAAGGGAAGGTTCAGGAGCACATACCTGCTTTTGTGGAGGTTTGGCGTCACATACCTGCTTTTGTAGGCTCATCTCCCTTGGTTTGACTTTTATTGGCTCACAGGGGGGTTTGATGGTGCTGATTGCAAAGCACCTGCTCATGGTTGGTGGCTCAATGATGTGTTTAAATACTTTAAACACCATTTCTTCCTTCTCCACGCTCAATGCCAGCTCTCATCTTTCTACATCGATCAATGCTCTCCCTGTCGCCAGGAATGGTCTCCCCAATATGATAGGGATTTCTGCATCCTCTTCCATGTCAAGAATGAGGAAGTCCACAGGAAAAAAAAAATTCCTACTTTAACAATCACGTCATCAATCTTCCCTCTTGGATGAACCACTGTCCTATCAGCCAGCTGCAGGCTCACCGTGGTTGGTTTGGCCTCACCCAACTCCAACCGTTTAAATACCGATAAAGGCATTAGATTTATACTTGCCCCTAAATCGCATGAGCCACATTGCATGTCACCCTGCCAACTGTGCAAGGTAGTGTAAAGCTCCCTGGGTCTTTTAGTTTAGGGGGCAACTTTTTCTGTAAGATAGCACTGCACTCCTCCGTTAGTGCTACCATCTCATACTCCGCCAGTTTCTTCTTCTTCTTCCCCAAGATCTCCTTCATGAATTTGAAATAGGAGGGCATCTGCTCCAATGCTTCTATAAATGGTATGTTGATATGCAGCTTTCTGAATGTCTCCAAAAATTTGGAGAATTGTTTAGCAACTGCCTTCCGCTGTAATCTCTGGTGGAATGGGATCTTCTCTGTATACTCCTTCTCCGGAGTTTTCTCTACAACTGGGCGAGATTCAACCACCTTCTCTTTTTCTATCTCTGCCTTTTGCTCAACTACTGGCTGAGGTGACTGCTGCTCCAACTGTTTGCCACTTCTCAATTGTACTGCCTGGCATTGCTCCCTCGGATTCACCTCTGTGTTGCTTGGCAGTGTACCCTGTGGCCTGTTGTTTGCTTTCTTCGCTAACTGACCGACTTGTGTTTCCAAGTTCCTGAACGAGGATCTAGCACAGCACCGGGTGCAGGCGTTGGTGAGTGCAACAAGGCTCTCACTCGTCGGCTTTTCGGCCGGACAGTGTATTAAATTGTTGAGAAGGTGAGGCTGAGTAAAGGCTGCTGATTTTGGTTCTGTGGTTTTAGTCGCCTATATTGATTCTGCTGCCCCTGGTCTCCTCTCCATGGGAAATTTGGGTAATTCCTCCACCCTGGATTATATGTGTTGGAGTATGGGTTGTTCTGTAGCCTCTGATAATTACCAGCGGCCGACACTGCTGCTCAATTGGCATATTATTAGGATCGGTGAAGGACACCTATCGAATGTATGTGGGCCACTACATATTTCCAGACTCTTAGGCATCTGCGCTGCATTCATCGATCTTGTATGTTCTTTGCTGTTTCGTCAACAAGGCCACGTTGGCGCACAATGGCATCTATTCGTGGACTCGCTTTCTCCTACCACTCATTGATCTCTCTTCGTGACATGGTTGTTGGTGGCCATACCTTCTAATAATGCGTGGCGTCGTGTCATTTTCCTCATGAATGTCCCACCTTCTGCATCTATAATGGTTCTGGTTGTTCCGCTGAGCCCGTTATAGAAGATGTGGACCAAGTTCCACAACTCAATGCAATGGTGTGGGAATTTTCTCTGCAAATCTTTGAACCTTTCCCACGCTTCGTACAGTGACTCTCCATCTGCTTGGTAGAAGTTATTCAGCTCCCCTCTCAATTTCGCTGCTTTGCACGGGGGAAAGAATTTGGCTAGAAATTTTTGTGCCAACTCTTGCCATGTAAAAATCGAATCAGCTGGCAGGGAGTTTAACCATACTTTTGCTCTATCCCTGAGTGTGAAGGGAAAGAGCCTCAATCTGACGGCATCATCAGTAACGCCGTTATATCTGAAAGTTGCACATAGCTCCAAGAAATTAGCTATGTGCATATGTGTTACACCCCGTAATTACAGGACATGTTTTAAGAACGTACGTAAGAACTCAGAGGTATCAAGATATGAGACTTGTAAAATTTTATCGGAATTATGAAATTGTCGGAAAACGTATTGCTATGATTGAGCGGGAGGCGACACGTGTCACCCACATGTGATGCCTTGGTCGAAATGTGCAAGGGCAAGGGAGTCATTGGACCTTTATTGCAAGACAAGTCTTGCAACTTGTGTAGCATGAGAATGTTGACTTGGTCAAGGGCCCACAAGGCTTGATATTTAATGAGAGATCATCCAAACCACCCAATTGTTCCTATCTTAACCCTCCATTATGTTATATATGTATACTAGTAGTGAAACTAGTCCCACACTTAGCCAAAATTTGCAAGAAATTGGATGAGCAAACTAGTGAGCTCTCGGCTTCACCAACAAGAAATAAGAAAAATCTTTGTTCCTTGTTCTTTTAGATCCCATTTTAAACCAAGGTTCATGAGTGTTATGTAAGTGTATCTCAATAGAAAAATCCCGGAAAAAGAGAGTTTTCGTATTAGTCAAAGTGAAAACCTAGTGGCTTTCTAGGTTTTGGATTGTAAGTTGAAGGAAAGTTGTTGGTGTGGTTCTAAGGGTCTCAGTAGCGGATTGAAGTATCTTGGAGAGTCTCTAAGTTGCTAAGGAACGACTTGGTTGAAGATTGGATTGAGAATCGTTAAGGTATAATCTTGTCCTTTAAGATGTTCTGAGGTTATATATTTATTTTGTGTTGTTAGCTTTACATGTTGATAGCATGAAGTTGATATGTAGAAGTTTATAAGTATTATGGAGTGCTTGTAGCTAAATTCGAAATGTTATATAAGCCACTTGAAAATTGGATTACTAATTGGTCGTTTATTAGAAATCGCCGCATGTTACCTACTTAGAGATTATGGATTGTTATAATCAAATGCGACTTGATATCATGTTATGCTACCAATTTGGGTTGAAATGGAAATTTGATAAGAATTGGTATGGTTGAACTCAAGGTGGCGAATTTGGACTTTTAGTTTGTTATTCATTTGTATTGGACTACTTTCTAAATTGTGAGCCAATTGGGGCATTTAGTTATTCATTGTATTGGAATACCTTCTATATTGTTGTGAGCCAATTGGGGCTGTTTGGTTATTGTATTCGGCCTTGAAAAGGTGGCAAAGTGAGTAGAAACAAAGGAGGTGATGTCAGATTTTCCGTAGAATTTAGCGACTTAGCACCTAAAATATTCTACGTTAGAAGTGAAAGGTTAATGGACATATTGTGACCATTATAGGTTGAAGTACTAAGTATAGCGTATCCTACTTGGAGAGTGGAATAGCTATCAAGGTTGGAGTACTTTGGAGCATTTTGCTATTTGTCGACAATCGTCGCGAGGTATGTGAACCTCTTCCTTCCTTTGGCATGATTCTATGTATGGAATATACGGTGGTATCATTTCATGTTTCTGTTACTCTTAGAAGTTAAGAGGTAGTTGTGTGATCTACTCATGTAGAACTTTTCCTATCTTTGAGCATGACTAGTTGCACGTATGTAGTGCGGTAGGCGTCTGACACCTTGATATCCTTTACTAGTTTGTGAATAGCCAAGTCGGGTGAGTTGGAGATTAACTCACTTCTTTGAAAGTATAAAGGATGTCTTAAGTGTTATTAAAGTTAAGGGACTTGAAGAGTTTTAAAGTATGTGATACTTGTTAGTTTTAAACGTATAAGTCCTTGGATAGGAAATTGTTTTGGGCTAAGGTATAAAGTGAATATAACGGCTTTATGGGAAGTTAGTTATATTTGCTTTATGGAAAGATAAGTGATTTGATTTTAGTGAAAAGGCCACTTGTTTTAAGGCATTAATTGCCTAAGGTTTTATAATAAAAGGAGTCACTTGTTTTCTAAGGGTTAAGAGACTATTTGTATTTTTGAAAGTTATGAGAATTTATTTGAAAGTATTTAATACTTGGTTTCAAAAAGTAGAAGTCTCTTGGTTATAAAATGAACGTGTTGGTCTAAACCATAAAGGGGTTATAACGGCTTTATGGGAAGTCGGTTATAACGGCTTTATGGAAGGTTAAGAGAATGGTTTTCTCTAATAGAGTAAGCAAAGAAATAACTTGTGTTAAGGAAGGGCAAATTGTTTTAAAGGTACCAATTGCTTAAGGTTTTAAATAAGGAAGTCACTTGATTTAGAAGCCGGTAATTGTATTTTCTAAAAAGGTATTGTGACGTGTCTTGAAAGGTGAATAGGACTTGATACTACGGTTGTTAGTATCGGGGAAGTTTTATTTGGAAAGGAGTCTTTTGAAAAGAATGTACGTACGTAGTACTTTGGCCTGTTTAATTGAGAATAATTCTATGTGATGCCTTGATTAGTACTTTGGCTTGTTAAATGAGAATTATTCTATTTGTGCCCCGATAAGTACTTTGGCTTGTTAAATGAGAATTATTCTATTTGTGCCCCGATAAGTACTTTGGCTTGTTAAATGAGAATTATTCTATTTGTGCCCCGATAAGTACTTTGGCTTGTTAAATGAGAATTATTCTATCTGTGCCCCGATAAGTACTTTGGCTTGTTAAATGAGAATTATTCTATTTGTGCCCCGATAAGTACTTTGGCTTGTTAAATGAGAATTATTCTATTTGTGCCACGATAAGTACTTTGGCTTGTTAATTGAGAATTAGCCTATGTGTCTTTGGTGATAGCCTTTGAGTGCAAGTATTATGTTTTATTACGATCCGCGACTCTCGGTTGGAGAAGCATTTTGTTTTGTTATAAGTTACTTGGACGCAAGCGGTGATGTGGGATTCCACGGGTATCTTCCGTTATTTGTAGCACTTGGGTTAAATTCGGATTTTATAAAAGACATGGTAGTGCTTATGTCTTGTTTGATGGTCGGTCGAGATAGGGTAAGAGTATAAATGAGGCAAGCCCAGGCGTTATACCACCTCCAGGGTAAGAGTATAAGTGAGGGTAAACCCCAGACGCCGTACCACCCGCTTTATGTGTTGTTTGTGACCGTCGAGATAGGGTAAGAGTATAAATGAGGGCAAGCCCAAGACGTTATACCACCTTCTCCGGGGTAAGAGTATAAGTGAGGGTAGACCTCAAGATGTTATACCACCGCTTTACCACCTTCTCCGGGGTAAGAGTATAAGTGAGGGTAGACCCAAGACGTTATACCACCGGTGGGACTTGGTGTTCATGTATGCTATTGGTGTATTATTATACCACTGGATCGGCGGTGATGTGGGATTCCACGGGCGGGATATATATATATGTATTGTGTATGTGTGCGGCGGTGAGGTGGGATGCCACGCGCGTCACGTGGTTATATTTTACACTAATAGTATCGGCGGTGATGGAGGATTCCACGGGCATGCTTTGATATTGGTGTGACTTGATCGCGTCCCAGTTGGGTCGGGTAGTATATGTGTCCCTCCGTAGTGGGCCGGACTATGTTATGAAAGATAAGTAAGTTATATGGTAATGAACTTAATGATTCTTTTTCTAATAATGTACGTAAGAATGTGGCTATAACTTTTATTGGGAATGGAAAGGTTAATAAGGTGCGATTAAGTTCATAAGTGGTAATGACACGGCAGATCCGGTATGTATTTTTATACTTGTCCTTGTCATTCTTTGTACGATTATGATTTGTTTACTATACGTTATATTACATTCCCACGTTAAATTTTGTTATCTTGCGGCCCTTGAAGTGCGTTCATGCCGCGAGTTTAGGTACTGATTGTGGATCCGCGAGCTTAGGATCGGTTCGTGAGTTGAGATGGCTCGGTGTTCGGAGTTGTCACGTTTATGTTCATTCAGGTATGGCGGGGCCTGTCCCGCCACGATGGTGTTAAAACTCTTAGAGGTGCGTAGTCACATATTGTGGGTCATTTGTAAAAAGAAAGGAAAGCCTTTGCCGGTTGTTTTTATATATGTTCAGGAAGGTAGCCCTATCGGCTAACCTGTTGTTTTACTTACGATGTTTTATTTTTAAGTTTCGTGTATGTTCCGCTGATTTTCTCTGATGTTTACCTGTAAGGGTGCCCAGGTAGGGCACCAGTCGCGGTCCCGGGGTCGGGTCGTGACAATATGTGGATCCTCTGATGGCAGTCCTCCAAATTGCACTGTGTTCTGCACCATGCTCAGAATCGCCGGTTTTATCTCAAAGTTGTTTGCTCCTATTGCAGGGAGCCTAATACATGTCTGTGCTCCATTCACCCTCGGCAGCACATAGTCTCCCAAGCTTCTTTCTGCCTGGACTTGAACTCTTTCCTCGACATCCATATGTACTTGCCGAGGCATTCCTGGGTTAGGTTGATTTTCACCTAACCCTTCTCTCATCATATTGTTGTTTTGAACACCGTCCATCTCTATCAAGGTTGCAATCCGCTGATTCTTTCTGTTCTGTTTACAGGTTTTCTCAATCTCTGGATTGAAGGGAACAAGAGTGTCTGCCCCTCTTCTCCTTCGCATAAACTGATTTCCTGAAATAGATCAAAAACAGACAAACTGATCACGGCAACTGATTTTTACCAAAAAATTAAAAACGCAAAAATAAAATAAAAATTCAAAACCAAATTAGAAATTAAAAATAGATAAATTTGATATTGAACTATGCCTAATCCCCGGCAACGGCGCCAAAAACTTGATGCGCGAAAAGATGCACACACTTTAACGCAAGTGCACGTTGTCGACTCAAGTAATATAGTCTTGGTAAGACCGAATATCGTCCACAAGGATTAGTGTTCAAGTACCAACTATCTATCTTTTGGTATCTATTTGGTAACCGATATTGATTTTGTTGTTTATAACTAACAATTATAAAAGCTAATTAACTATATGTTTACTTCAGTAGTGATGGGAATAGGGCTTCCACGTCTCCTCAACTATCCGCTTATGTTACTTCTTAATGCAATGAATTATGGTTCTTCTTCTCTTGGAGCTAGCAGGTTTACTAAATTGTTTTATACTCCCGTTAAGGCTATATAAACACTCAACCCCAGTATTGTTCCTTTCTACCTTTCGGTGATAAGGATGACTCTATAGGAGGATTAAGACCAAAAACCTAGTTAACCGTCACGCGCCATGCGTAAAATTAGGTGTTTTAAGCCTCTCATTAACGCTACATAAGTAATTGAGGTATTTTCATCCCCAATCCAAAATATGTCTACCCAACTTACAGCATATTCACAACCTCCTCCTTTCGAAGTTTGATTAGAAATCATATAAATAATGATAATTAGTGATCAATTAATTACCAAGCATTCAAAGCAATTATTGGATAAATCTCAACAAGAAGAAGAATAACCATAAACATGTATCAATTCATAACATAAGTTTCTAGTGATTTAACATGGAAAGCCCTATAAAGGAATTAGTTCCTAGCCATTGACATGCCAAGAACTAATTCAAGGTTCATCATAAAAACTGAAATAAAGGAAAGAAAAGAAAAGAAAATTACTAAGTTAAGGTCTCCAATCTTCAATCCAAGAATCCTTGTGTTGTGCAAGAAAGGGAACCCTTTAGAACTGCCTAGGGTTCTCCTTTTATAGGCTCAAAACCGCCTCTAACTTTTCCCTTCAGGCCTGGCCCAGAAAATCGTCATTAAACCTGATTTTCCCGCGTCGGCGCATGGCCGGAGTTCGCGATACCGGATGATTTGGCGCCGCGGCCCTGCTCTGCATGCGGAGGTGCGCGCTGCAACCTGCTGTCTTACGGATATTGGCGCGCCCGCACTGTTGGCGGGAGGCGCCGTGCCGCTCGTGTTTCTGCCTCGTTCGCCACTTTCTCTGCTTTTAAGCTCTGGAACCTCCACTTTTGCCCTCTTTTAGCTCCTTTTCCGCCATTTGGCCATTTTAACCACTTTGACTCAAAAGAAAGAAAATCTATCATAATACGACACTTATTTGTACAAAAAGGGATAAAAGACTAACTAAAAATGACTCAAAAAGTGTATATAAAATACACCGATCAATGAGCATCGGGGAAACCCATTTCTCTTTAGTTTACGAAGTCGAGGCCTTGATACTCGTGGAAGTTGAGGAACCTAGCTTCTGATACACCCAGGCCACCGAGGAATCTACTAGAGAAGCCATGACATTAGGGTTGGAGTTGTTAGAAGAACGCAAAGAGTTGGATTTTGTACGTTTGGCCGCATAAATTAAAGAGTATAGAGGTACTTTAACAGAAAGATGAATTTGAGGAAATTTTGAATCGGGGACTACTCCTCCGAAAGGTCACCCTTGCAACCAGGGATCCAAATGCGAGTAAGATGGAAATAAACTGGGAAGGACCATATCAAATAACAAGAATTGCAGGAAAAGGATTCTACAGGATCAAAGACAAGTCTGAAAAAGAACTGAAGAATAGCTAGAACGTTAGTCACTTGAAAAGATTATACCTTTAAAGAACAGCATGTATGTATAGTCTTCAAGAAAATCATTTATTTTTGTTAGACTGGCTTTCTCTCCTTGGCAAGGACTGCCCACGAATTCATCCCCCCCGAAGGAGACGGATACGTGTTCCACTCATTTTCTTGATCAAGGTTTTGTCCAATTGGGTTTTCCTGACAAGGTTTTTAATAAGGCAACAACTTAAAAGCACATCAACTGTATCTCAAAACTCAACTCATCGGTACCTCGCACCCAAATTTCGAGGGAGAAATTCAAGGCATGAGGTCCCTTTGAGGACGGTTTGGTTTCGTGGGATTATGTATTCACATGATGAGTTGTCCTCATAATCTCAAACAATGAAATAAAAGGCTCTACTTATTTTTTATCGAATTATCGGTAATATATTTACCTCGCTTAACATTGACCAAAAAATGTTCAGGAAAAACCAACCTCAGAAGTAACACGGCCCCGTAAACCGCTTGTAACACACCACACATCCATGAAGCCACCGAGCGTACCTTTGTGCATTTAAATGGGGCTGAGACGTCTTCCCCATCAACACCGAAAATAGAGGGCCCCCCTTTATTTTGAATTGGATGTATTAAATCCCAATTTTGCGCAAGCGTTCACGGACGTGATATTCCCGAATTTGGTTACGGCAAGATGACCTCAAACACAAAACGTAAACATTAAATAAGCGTGCACCGATTGTCAAACATTAACTTAAACAGCAAACACTCGAATATTAGCATAGTTCTGGTAGACGGGTGTAGCGGTCATGCCTCGACGGTTAAGTGCAAATTAAATATCCCACAAGTCATTAAATGATCACAATTATTGCAAAAAACAAAACGTATGTCAAAGCGCAAGAAAACAAAATGGAAAGCAAACTGGTAATTGTCATTAACACAAAAAGAGTGTGAACTCTCATACAAGAACATTTCTTTTTCTTTTTAAGGGCGCACAAGCCCCGGGAATTGAACGAAACAGAGCAAAAAGGCTCAAAACTAAAGTTATAAAGGACACATGAGCCCAAGAACATCTATAAAACACAAAGTGGCGCGCATGCCAAAATGGTAGCAAGAAACGTTCACCATAGGCCCGTCACAAAAACATTCACCAAAAGGGCATAGATGTCCATCACAAGTTCACTAAAGCTAAAACATTGGCACCAAAACATCGACATTGTTGATCATTACCGCATTAACAGACCCTTGAAAAGCCTCCAAACCAATGACTAGAGGCTCAAGACATACAAAGATAAGCGGGGGAGCATCCTCGCCACATGAGGAACCAGCAGAAGCATTGAAGGTGGGAGGCATATCTTCATGTAACTCATCCATATCCACCTCAGCCGCTCCCAAGTCCACCTCTACATCTATAAAGGTTGAGGAGACATCAATATTCCCCTTATCCACGCATTTCAAGACCTCAAATCGAGTTTGGAGGATATCATAGTCCTGAAGCAAGGTGTACCTCTGCCAATCACCATTCAAGTGAAGCACAAGGCATTGGTTTAGGACTCAAAGTCGGACACAGTAAGCCTTAAGCGCTTGTGCCCATCCCCAAGAAGCATCACGCTCGAGCTCATCTTGTAACAACTTCTCCCCTATCAACTTACGAGCATGGGCTATGGTTTGGAAAGTGTTCTCCCGAATCACTAGAGCATGATTGGCCTCTTCCCACAGAAGCCCCAGAGTGGTCCTTAAGTCCCGGAGATCTCTAATCTTAGACCGGAGCTAGGTAATCTCATCCAGAGGTACTGGTTCTCCCCTATCAACCTCTCCGCTTCCTAAGAAGACGAAGGAATATTATTAAAAAGCTCGATGGCGGATAAAATGACAACATACCCCAAAAAATAGATCAAATGAAACAAACTTAGTTCCTTTCCTCGCTCTAAAGATGGACAATACGGGGCAAAAATAGAAAAAGACTCAAGTTACCTAGAGAAAGATGTCTGCAAGATGGTCCAATGAGGCTTCTAAACTAATCTCTGAACCGGTAATAGGAGGAATCAAAGGGCCAGCACCCGCATCACCACCCTTTACGCTCCCGATTGTCCTTCACTGACTCTTGATTCCCGGCCAGCTTCGATGAAAGGAACCCCTACACCCTCAAATTCTACGGTATCTCCTTCATCATCTTCCACATGGACCACTCGCTGCATTTCCTCATTCCAATACTTATTGAATCGACGGCGCGTTCTTACACGCTAACCAATTCTGAAGGAAGATGCCCCTACCTCATCTGAAAGCATTTGCTTCCTACTCTCCCTTACCTCCGCAGTAGCCCTGAAAATACGGTCCTGAGCCTCATCCCAAGAGGGCACCTTCCTAGCAAAGCTCCCGCGAGTGGGAAGACCTTGAAGTAAAGAAAGGAGAAAGTGAGAATGACATTTCAAAAGTTAACCAGTAGAGGCTCAAAAATGACAATAAGGAACTTACCATGGTTGTTTCCTTTCTATTTATCAATGGAAATAGCCCTTTAAGTCCGCTCAGCATCATAGGAGGCCGGAAGAAAGCCCATCATCTAGCCAAAAATATCAGGCAAGGGTTCAAGCACCACCGGGGCCATTGAAAAAGCAAATATGATATAGTTAGAAAAGAAATAAATGCAATACACAAAGTCAAGTCATGAATGCTCACGCATACTAGTCCACATCTCTGGAAGGGGACCAAGATCGGTATCGTAGAGATGGTGGGTAGGAATTATTAGGAATCAATCACACTATCTCCGGTCGTGATCATCTTCAACATTGGTGATTAGGGCCCTGGAGTACTTTTTTTGCTTTTGTGAGGGTGATGAACCTTTGTCATATCTGCCTACAATCTTAGCTCTTTTCTGCTGGGACTGTGTAACACGAGCTAAGGTTCGTGATTGAAATGTTCTAAGAAATTTATGATTGAAATTGTTAAGTATTAGTAGTAGCTAGTAGGTTTTTTGTGTTTGAATCAATTTCTCTTGAAACTTGGAGTTTTACTTTGTAACTTTGACTTCTTCTTTTTTTGTAACAAGTGCTAAGTTTCTTGATCTTTATTTGTCAAACCAACAATACTTAGTTCTTTGGTGCATGAAGCTTAATTAATTTCAATAACTCTAAACAAAGATGTTATCCTTCATTAGCAAGATCAGTTCAGATTCTCTTGGTGAGAGCAATCACAATTTTTATATATACGCAGGCACTTTACATGCAAAATTAATGCACTATGACATACAATACCAATATAATATGCATACGGTGGATTTTTGGAAAGAAAGGAACAACATATGTTTTGCAGACAAAACTAACCCAATTCAACAAATCTCAAGTTTATATGCATACTTTTCTCTTTTTCCGGTATAATTAGAAGGAATTTGTAAATGAAGCAGAATTAATACTTATTAGCCTCTTAATCCCTACAAGATTGGAAAGAGATCCTTATTTTGGTGTTTTGCTCACTTGTAAAGACTACAACACTTACTCAGTGCTAGTGCAGAATAATGTAAATCTCCTTGTCAGAGTTCTCTTATTAATGTAATATATATAGTATACAATTGTAGTCCTAATATAATTAAGATCTCTATTTTACATTAATTACACTAAATATTAATTATAGAATATATTGTGAATATATATGAAATATATTCAATATCACACCCCCTCAATCGGAGTGGGAGGAGGCCGGATGCTGAGACTGAATTTGAAGTCAAGGAACAGTTGTCGAGGAAGCCCCTTTGTGAAGATATTTGTGTATTGATACGAATAAGGAATATGCAATACCGTAACGTGACCCATTGCAACCTTCTCACGAACAAAGTGAATATTCATCTCACTATGCTTGGTCCCTGATGTTGAACCGGGTTATGAGACAAGTAGATAGCAGATATGTTATCACAGTAAACCAAAACTGCCTTATGTATGGGACAATGAAGCTCAAGAAGGAGATTTCGAAGCCAACATAGCTCGACAACAATATTTACAACGCCTAGATATTCTGCTTCTACATTCGAATGGGAAATCGTGGCTTGCGGCTTAGCAGACCACAATATAATACTATCCCCTAAAAATACACAATAGCCGGACGTATAACGATGGGTGTCCAGACAGTCTGCCCAGTCTGCATCTGTGTAAGAGAGCAATCTAGTCGGTGTGGAGGGATATAAATGAAGTTCATAGTCAAGAGTGCCCTTAACGTACCGAATGATACGTTTAAGGGATGCAAAGTGAGGATCCCTAGAAGCGTGCATGAACAAGCACATCTACTGAACCGCATATGCAATACCTAGTCGAGTGAAGGTGAGATAATAAAGAGCACATGCGAGACTCCTATAAAGAGAAGGATCGATGACCGGATCCCCGTCATTTGCATTGAGTTTGTACTTGGATTCGAAGGGAGTGTACATGATCTTGAAGTTTTCCATTTTAACCCTGTAGACGATATCTTCTGCATACTTACGCTGACATAAGAATATGACATATGCGGATATGGTCACTTATATCCCCAAAAACTTACTCAACTTACCCAAGTCATTCAGAGCAAATTTGGACTTTAGTATAGTAATGATCTCGTGCTTCAGGCCATCTGAAGAAGTTGTCAGTACAATATCATCCACATATAACAGTAGGTAAGTTGTGTCAGTAACTCGATAAAAAATGAATAATGAATTATCACTCTTGCTGCACACGAAGCCGGTCTGTATGATATAAGTGGAAAACCACTCATATCAAGCCCTGGGGCTTGTTTTAACTCATATAGCGACTGACGAAGATGACAAACATGATGAGGAGCCTTCGGATGCACAAAACCTAGCGGTTGATGCATATAGACGATTTCTTTTAAATCATCATGTAAGAAAGTATTCTTTACATCAAGCTGGTGAATAGGCCAATTATTTCCCATAGCGATGCTCAAAATCGTGCGAATGGTAGCTGATTAACCACTGGACTGAAAGTCTTACCATAATCAACACCCTCATGTTGCCCTGTGTCATTTGCCATAAGTCTAGCCTTGTGATGTTCAAGGGCACCATTATCTCTAAGCTTATGATGAAATAGCCACATACAACGGATTACATTCACCCCTCAGGTCACGGAACAAGATCTCAATTGTATTGTGAAGTAAGCGCATTAAACTTTTCACGCATGGTCCTATCCCAATTCAGGTCAAGTTTGGCTAAGGTTGGGTTTTAGTTAGCAAAGAGATGATTTAGTGTACAAATTAAAGTAGACTTTTGGTTTGAAAATCCCGTGTTATGCATGGGTTTCCATATGGTGGATTGGGGGCTAGATCGAGTGTAGTAGGGCAATAGGTGGGGACTGTGGGTTGGGCTGGATGGTTGCGAGACTGGGCCGAGAGGTAATGGGCTGGGTAGTGTCGTCACTGGTCTGGGTGATTGGACTGGCCCGTGGGGTATTGGGTTGGGCAGTATGGTCACTAGGCTGGGCGGTGGGACTGGTCTGTGGGGTATTGGGCTGGGCATTGTTGTCACTGGGCTGGGCAGTATGGTAATTGGGCTGGGCAGTGGGTGACGGGTTAGGAAGTGTTGTCACTGGGCTGGGTAGTGTGGTAATTAGACTGGGCAGTGGGTAGTTGGATGTGGTAGTGGGTCTTGTAGATGGGGCAGTGGGTGACGGGTTGGTATTTGACCAATTAAGTGTATTTTGAAGTAGAGGGGAGGTGTCTGAGTCATAAAGGAAACCATAATCAGTGACTCAAAAATTTTGGATGTTGTTAAAAGGGAAAACGTACTCAATAAATATGACATGGTGTGATACTATGATTTTGTCTGTGGATAACTCATAGCACAAATACCCTTTATGATTCGACGAGACCTAAAAAGACGCACGGAGTGGAGCGAGGTGCTAATAAATGAGGGAGCGTTGAGGCAAGATTTGGGTAACAAAGACAACCAAAAATTTGAATGTGATCATAGGAAGGAATCTGACGGAAGAGAATTTTGGTGGGTGTCCTATTTTGGATCATACTGGTAGGTAAGATGTTAAGAATGTGTTCTATCATTTTTAATGCATATACCCAAAAGGTAGGGGAGAGATGCATGAAAAAAGAAGGGTACGAATCATAATGTAAATGGTGCGGATAATCTTTTCGGCTTTACCATTTTGATGGGAAGTATGGTGGCAGGAGAAATGAAAAAACATGTTATTAGCTGCACAAAAATTATAAAATATGGAGTTATTGAACTCACGCCCATTATCACATTAAAACATTTTGATGTCTTTTTCAAATTGTGTTTTAACCAATGTACGAAATTCAAGGAATTTTGAGTAAACTTGAGACTTAAGTTTAAGCGGATAGACCCAAAGGAAGTAAGAGAAGTCATCCAAAAATACCAAATAATACTTATGACCTAGGTTGCTAGTTATAGGAGATGTCCATAAATCTGGATGAATAATATTAAAGGAAGAGAATGTAATACTTAAAAATGATGTAAATGGAAGTCTAACATGTTTCCCTAGATGACAAGAGGAGCAACTATGGGAAATTTTCCCTTTATTACACTGGATTAGATTGCGGTTTCTAAGATAATAAAAAACATGAGCTCTCAGATGACTAAGTCTACTATGTCACGTTGATGGAGATATTGCAGCTAAAGCGGTGGGTGGAGTGGCATGGACAGTAGTCGTGGATAGGAAAGGATAAAGGTCCCACACACTATTGCATCTCGTGAGAAGTCTCCCCGTACGTAGGTCCCTTACAGAAAAACCAAACGGGTCAAATTAATGGATACAGAATTATCAGTGGTAAATTTTCTAACCGAGATTAGGTTTTTGATAATGTTAGGGGCATATAGAACGTGTTTAAGGGAGTAGTGGGGTTACGATGATGGATTTAGTGTGTGGTCAAACCCTTGAATTGGAATGTGATGACCATTGCCGGCCATAATAGATTGAGGAGTATTTAAATTGTGCAGTTAAAAAAATTATCAAAATTACTAGTGAGATACGATGTGGCGCTCGTATCCATATACCAAGCAGCATCGGGCTTATGGGTTGATGTGTAATGGGCTTGATGGCTTTGGCCTGCTTGGCGAGCCGCTGGATGGGCTCCTAGGATGTTGGTCCTTAGTTGAGCCCACTGAGATTGATGTTTCTGGGATTCTGGAATGCTGCTGGAAGGGAAGGCCCATGTACTGGACAGTGGCCAGGGTAGTGGGTCGGTCCACTGTTGCAGTTGTTGGGCCTGTTGTGGACTGCATGTATTGTTGGCCCAAATTCCACGAGGAAGATTTGTGACTTCGGGTGTTAAGGAAGATAAAGAAGAAGATATGTGGGTCGCGGGTGACGCCATGAAGGTATCCGAAATTTGATAGTAGTGGTATATAGGGATTGGGGCAGTCGTATATCAGTAGTATATATGTCTTTTCGGGTGGTGTGCGGTACGGGTGGGGTGTATATCACCTATATACCAGATGTATATGGGCGATATAGGTAGAAAAGAGATCTGATTTGGTTGTATATCACTAAATATCACCTGTTGACCGGATGTATACTGGCAAAATAGGTAAAGAAGAGGGTTGATTTAGATGTATACGACGAGATGTCACCTGTAAACCAGATGTATACGTTGATATATGTAACGAGGAGGGCCAGTTTGGTTGTATATCAGTGAGGATCCACGGTATTCCGACGATAAACGATTGTTTTGCGGTGGAAGAGGGGATATCTTTTGTATACCATATGTATACGGGCGAGATAGGTAGAAAAGAGGTTTGATTTGGCTGTACATCGCTAAGTAGCACATGTATACTCTATGTATATGGCGAGATGTGTAATGAGGAGGTTTGGTTGTATATCAGCGAAGAGCCGCGGTATACCGACGGTATACGGTTGTGCGGCGGAAGAAGGGAGGAAATATAGGGTATGACAGTCGAAAAATAGGGGTTAGGGTAGGGAGAATTTTTTTGCTCTTGATACCATGTAGAATAGTGTAAATCTCCTTGCCAGAGTTCTCTTATATATATATATATATATATATATATAGATATATATATATATATATATTATACAATTGTAGTCCTAATAGAATTAGGATCTCTATTTTACATTAATTACACTAAATATTAATTATAGAATATATTGTGAATATATATAAAATATATTCACTATCATCTAGCTTTATACTTCTAATAAAATTACTCTCTCAAAAAGTTTATTGAACTTTGATTTCTGATACCATCTCAAAAAAAAAAAATCGGATCCATAAATAAATATTTCAATGGAATTTCAACTTCTCAGTCCAATACTAATATAATAATGCGGAAATGTTTTACAAGAAAACTGGTAATTATGTAAAAGAAAATTACAGGCAATGATCTACATAACTAATGATCAAGTGTAATGGTGGAGAGGAAACCGTGATTGGAGATTTTGGAGTAACATTAGGATCAAAATTACAACATGATTTCGGAAAGAAGTTTAGGAAATTTGTCTGCTAATGAGGCTGAGAAATAAATAAGAACTATCTCTATGTCGAGATCCTCGTCATGGAAGTCTTAAAGTGACTTCTGTTGTAGTATTTCCATCATAAATACACCCTTCCTCCCAGATTGTTTTAATTTGACTTGTTAAGGAGTTTAAAAAATGAAGGAAGACTTTTGAAAGGTGTGATTCCAAATAAGTTTTAGTTATTTGTGTGGTTGTAAATCATCTCATAAAATTAAATTATTTTTAAATATAGAAATGTGTCAATCTTTTTCGGACAAACTAATAAGGAAAGTAAGATAATCATTTTTGGACAGAGGAAATACTAGTTTAGGATATTAACGGGTTTTTCCTTAACGGCAGTGAAGTTACAACAGTTATGTGTATTTTCTCTTGTATAGCTAACCTTAATCGTCATACTATGGTGAAAAGTTGTCAAATTTCAACACCCATAATCAATAGCAAAACCAAATATCATTAATGGGATTCAACTTTTATAAAAATAGACTATATCAATCTTGTGGTTCAAGTCAAGGGGATTCAACCGTCGTATTAATTATATAGCATCTTTATCTCTCTCTCTAGCACTTTCTCTCTCTGCCCACCACCTCCCCCACCGGTAAAAGGTAGGTTTTACCTTCTCTCCTTCTCTCCCTCCCTTTTACAGACACTCATCATCCCCACCCACCCCCCACCCCCGTTCCTATTTTCTTTGTTTTCTTGCAGTGAACCAGCAGGGGAACCACCCAGCAGCAGAGAGCCCCTAACGCCGAACAAATCTTAGTGGCAAGACTCAGGCGTATTTCTCGGAATCCACCATTACAATCGAACACCCACTCAATTCCTAGTAATTTCTACTCCATCTCTTCTCTTCTCCCTTGGCGTGATTGTTTGTTGCGATTATATCTGTTCCTTTGCAATTTTGTTGGCTGGTGGGTCCATTAAATTAGTCCCTTTCAATTTCATTGGTTGGTGGGTCTATTGGGTCTTCTGTTTGATCAATTGTGGTGTGTTATATTAAGTATATTGTTGGTCTATTTATTTCTTTTTCCATCATTTTTTGTTACTATATCCTTTCTTGCTTTGGTTCATTGTTTCATTTAACTTACCCTGCATCCCCTAAATTAGTTGTATCCTTCTTATTGATCCCATTTAGTTCTAAACTTCAATTTTCAATTTTGGTGTACTTTCGACTGACTTGTTCAGCTTGGTCTATCTTTATCGTGAGTTAATTAATTGCCTTAGTCTAAGTACTACATTTTTCTTGCTTTGGGTAGCTGATTTAGTTGTTGTATTCTTTGCTTGCTTTATTGGTTATAAGATTCATACTTTTCTTATTTCTTGCAATTGGATATATTATAGTGTGTGTATCTAGTATTTGTGACTCTAGTGGCTTTGTAGATAATGGTAGATTAGGGTCATGTTTTCGATCAGGGACGGAGGCGAGTGTTAGGGGTAAGTGGGGTAAGAGAGATGCTAGGCTGAGAATAGGGTATTGGAACATTTGAACTTTAACGAGGAAGTCTATAGAGCTAGTTAAGATTCTTAAGATGTGGAAAAAGATCAAATGGGTAGGACCTAAGGCTAAGAATGTGGACGGGTATAAATTATCGTTCTCAGGTAGGTCGAGGTATAGTAATGGGGTAGGAATTTTAGTAGAAAATGAGCTAAGGGAATAGGTGGTAGAGGTTCGGAGGGTTAATGACATGATGGCAATTAAGTTGGTAGTTGGAGGGTTCACTATGAATATTATTAGTGCTTACGCGCCGCATGCGGGCTTGGATGAGGAAGACAAGAGGTGTTTTAGGAGGATTTGGACGAGGTGATGGGAGGTATATGTACATATCAGGTCACTTTCGGGGGTTATGACGATATGCATGGAGGCTTTGGCCTCGGGGACAAAAATGAGGGAGGCATCTCACTTTTGAAGTTCACTAGAGCTTTTGGAATGGTGATAGCCAATTCGAGGTTCCTGAAGAAGAAGGAGCACTTGGTGACTTTCCATAGTTTGGTGGATAAGACTCAGGTAGACTTCTTGCTCCGAAGGTTGACATCGGTCTTTGTAAAGACTGCAATGTTATTCCGATGGAGTATCTTACAAACCGACATAAACTTTTGGAGATCAAGATGGAGAAGAAGATGAGGGTTGTGGATGATAGGTTAAGAATCAAAAGGGGAAGTTTGACCATGGCTAGTGCAAATGAGATGGGAGATAGGTTGATGGCCAAGGAGGCTTGGGGAGTAGTGAGGGATGCGATCGGTATGTGGGACAGGAAGGCCAGTTGCATTCGAGAGGTAGCTAGAGAAGTGTTAGGGGTCTCGCGGTGTAGTTGTGGTGGGCATCGAGAAGACTGGTAATGGACTGGTAAAGTTCAATAGAAGGTGGAAGTGAAGAAAGCGGCGTATATGAAATTGGTAGAAAGTAAGGATGAGGTGGAGAAGTGGACGAATAGAGAATTGTACAAGATGACAAGGAAGGATACAAAGATACCAGTTACGGTGGCAAAAATGGCGACTTTTGAACGCCTGTATCTAGAATTAAAGGAAAATGTGGGGATAAGAAGTTGTACAGACTAGACAAGGTGAGGGAGTGGAGGGCCCGTGACTTAGATCACATGAGGTGCATCAAGGATGAAGATGACAAAGTACTGGTGGAAGGCGCGTATATTAGGCGGAGGTAGCAGTCTTACTTCCATTAACTCTTGAACGGAAAATGAGATAGAGATATTGTGTTGGGAGATCTTGAGCAATCTAGTAGGCACCGGGATTTTGGGTATTGTAAAAGCATTAAGGTTGATGAGGTTAAGGGTGATGTTCGCAGGATGCGTAAGGGACGAGCGACCGGGCCTGATGAGATCTTAGTTGAATTTTAGAAGACCGCAGTCAGGGAAAGTTTGGAGTGGCTGACTGAGTTGTTTAAAGTCACTTTTAAGACGATGAGAATGGCCGAATAATGGAGGTGGAGTACAATGATTCCTTTGTACAAGAACAAATGTGATATCTAGAGTTGCAACAACTATAGGGGTATCAAGCTGCTAAGCCACACTATGAAAGTTTGGGAAAGGGTTGTAGAGATAGGGGTGAGAAGAGGTGTGTCTATTTACGAGAATCAGTTTGGATTTATGTCGGGGCGTTCGACTACATAAGTCATTCACCTTATTAGGAGGTTGGTGGAGCAGTATAGGGAGAGGAAGAGAGACTTACATATGGTTTTCATCGATCTCGAGAAGGCATACGACAAAGTCCTTACGGAGGATCTATGGAGATGTTGAAGGTTAGAGGTGTACATGTGGCATACACTAGGACGATTAATGATATGTATGATGGAGCCAAGACCAGGGTACGGACAGTAGGAGGAGACTCGGAGCATTCCTAGTGATGTTGGGGCTGCACCAGGGATTAACTCTTAGCCCATTCTTATTTATCTTGGTTATGGATGAACTGACGCGACAAATTCAAGGAGAGGTGTTGTTAAGTCTATTTTAGTACTATTTTAGAGTCTGCTTTAGGGCGTCATGTATGTGTCTTTTAAGTGTTTTGTACAGTATTATGCGTCTTGTTTTGTGTATTCGTGTATAAAGCGATTCAGAGAGGATAAGGCGAATTCAAGAGGATGATACTATTGGAGGCTAGGAGCGGAGACAGAGAACAAGATTAAAGGCTTTTATTTAAGTTCTTTTCTTTCATTTACTTTATTATCAGTTTATGTTGGATATTTGTAAATTGGTTCTTAGCATGACAATGTCTAGGAGCTAATTTCTTTATTAGGGTTTTCCATGGAATCAACTTGAAACTATTTTCATAAGTTAATGCATTGTTAGTGATTCCTTCTTCATCTATTTAAGATCTATAATTTATTATGATTGTGTGATAATTAACTGATCACTAATTGTTATAACTTATATGATTTTGAATCGAGATCTGAAAAGGGAGATTTGAATATACTATAGTTGTTTAGACATAGGTTAAAATCATAGACGAAATTACCCTGATACTTGTGTAGTAAATAAGGTTATTGTTATTAATCCTCCTGTGTGGTAAAACTTATCATAGAAATATAGAAATTTTCTACATTAGGTTGAGTTTGTATACATCCTAACCAAAATTTAGAACATCTACGTTAACATGCTGTCTTAATAAGAATAAGAGTCATTAGTCTTGCATTAACAAGTGAAATAGTGGATAGTTGAGGAGATTGGAAGTCCTAATTCCCTTCATAACTGTCTAAATCCCAAAGTATCATCATTAGTTATTTCCTGCACTTTGTTTAGTTTTAATTCTTAGTTTAAAAACTCAAACAAATTAACATTAACCAAATAGAAACCATAGATTAGCCATTCGGTAATTGATAAATCAGTCTATGTGGACGATACTCAGTCTGACTGGGATTATTACTATATTGTGATACGTACACTTGCGTAAGTACAGAAATATCTCAAACAAGTTTTTGGCGCCGTTGCCGGGGACTGGCGTATTATCAATATCAAAATATCTAATTTTATTTTTAATTTGGTTGCTCCATGAACAAGTTTCTAACTAGTTCTGCGAGCATCTTTTATCAGTTTTTGTTGTTTTTCTTATTTTGTATGTAAAGTTAGTGTAAAGAAAAAAAAAAGGCGTATGGACTACTTCTATCAGGGGCGGCAGAATCATCAACCGCAGTCTAACTCACAGGTTCCACAGGAAGATCTAAATGAGTTGCAGTCAGTCATACTCATGATCACCAAGTGTCAGACTCAGTTTATGGCTGAGACAAGGGTGTCCATAAAAAATTAGGAGACACAAATAGGACAGCTGATGGATATCATGATCAATACACCTCAAGAAAATCTGTCTAGCAACACAGTTGTGGAGAGTGGTAAGCAGATTGAGGAACCTGAACCACAACAAGTTGTTGACAATAATGAGAAATTGAGAGAGATAGTTGGTGTAAGGAAGAATAGATCACTAAGGACCAACCCATTGCAGAAAAGAGACCACCAGATGTCAGTGCTGATCCTCAAACAGAAAGTCCATACTCTCAAGGGCACCCCCAAAAGTTGAGAGATATAGGGAGTTTCACTAGTCCCTACATTATAGAGAGCTTTGAAGACAAGTCTTCCTTGTGCAATTGGGGGACAAGCTTAAATCTGAGGCCCTTGTTTTGTAAAAATGTTATGAGTGAAGTGAGACCTACAACAATAATTGTTCGGATTGCATACCGTTTGGTGAAGTATCCACGGGGTACTAGTGAAGACTATCTGGGTCCGGCTAAATGACGCTAACGACAGCGCTAGTGGGAGGTAACTCAACATTTTACTTGTTTTATTTTGTTTTCTTTTATATTAGTCTTGAACAGTCTCACGGTCTTTTGCTTCTTAGTTTATGTTTTTGATGGCATGTGAAATGACGCCAACTCCGAGGGAAAATGATCGAAATGCTGAAAGTTGAAGAATTTTTTTTTCTATCGGGAAGCGCCGCGGCGCTTGAGGGACAAAATGCCTGAACCGAATGTTGGGTTAAAAAGAGTCGTCGCCACCACCATTATGAGTCGCATGTGTATTTGTATGTCTTCCTACCTTTGCTTTACTTCCATATTGGGGACAATTTGTCATATAAGTTGGATTTTATTATTTGTGTCAGTTGTGTTATTGTTTTGAGTTAGGGAGTCTGTTAAATGTTTTATGTGTAGTGTTTTGTGTGTTGTTTCTGTCGTTTTTTTTAGTGTCTTGTGTACAATGAATCAAAGTTAAAAATAATAGTCAATGAGATTGAGTGAACATTTGTAAAAAAAAAATTATAGGAACTTGATAGTCATGAAATGCATAATATGTGTGCTTGAGTTGGATCGCTGTTGAGTTTGCCTTCGGTTATTAGTAAAAATAAAAACTCGTTCATAACTATTGACTCTTTTGCATTAAATTAATTAGTTTATGCATATGTGGACTTGGGTAGAGGAAAGAAGGTGAAATTTTTTAGAACTTGCTTGCTTGCTACTTGAGACGAAATCCTAGATAATGCATGCTTAGGGAAATGATTTAGGCTATCTTTGGACCGTTTGAGCCTTTCAAGCCACCCTTTCTACATTAATCCCTAGTCACCCCTTTTGTGCCTGAATGATTCCTTCTTTGTTGATCAACACCTATCTCTGAGCCTATTTGAAACACTTCACTAATATTTTATTCCCTTGAATTACCATAAGTATAGAAGCATACAAATTTGAGGGTTGAATTTTAGTGAATGATATTGTGGATTGGTTTTATCAATAAGAAAGTGGAACAGATTGAGAAAGCATTGAGAAGAAAAGAAAAAAAGAAAAAAATATATATAAATAAACTACACACCCCTTGTACATACAATAAAGAAAAAAAACAAGTTTGGGGGTGTTGTAGTTCAAAAAAAATGGGAAGTCTCAATCTAGAAAAGAAAAAAAATGGGGGATTGTGGTGCATTATAAGTGAAAACAAGTGTGGATTTGCCAAAAACTTGTTTGCGATATTTCTGTGCTTACGCAAGTGTACGTATCGCAATGTAGTAATAATCTCGGTCAGACCGAGTATTGTCCATAGAGACATGTTTATCAATTACCGAATGGTTAATCTATGATTTCTATTTGGTTAACGTTAATTTGTTTGGGTTTTTAAACTAAGAATTAAAACTAAACAAAGTGCAGGAAATAACTAATGATGATACTTTGGGTTTTAGACAGTTCTGAAGGGAATTAGGGCTTCCAATTTCCTCAACTATCCACTCTTTCACTTGTTAATGCAAGACTAATGACTCTTCTTCTTATTAAGATAGCAGGTTAACGTCGATGTTCTATATTCCAGTTAGGAAATATAAAAACTCAACCTAATGTAGAAATTTTCTATATTTCTATGATAAGTTTTACCACACAGGAGGATTAAGAACAATAACCTTATTTACTACACAAGTATAGGGGTACTTTCGTCCACGATTTTAACATATGTCTAAATAACTATAGCATATTCAAATCTCCCTTTTCAGATCTCGATTCGAAATCATATAAGTTATAACAATTAGTGATCAGTTAATTATCATACAATCATAACAAATTGAATAGATCTTAAATAGATGAAGAAGGAATCACTAACAATGCATTAACTTATGAAAAGAGTTTCAAATTGATTCGATGGAAACCCCTAATAAAGAAAATAGCTCCTAGACATTGTCATGCTAAAAACCAATTTACAAATATCCAACATAAACTGAAAATAAAGTAAAGGAAGAAAAAAACTTGAATAAAAGTCTCTAATCTTGTTCTCTGTCTCCGCTCCTAGCCTCCAAAAGTATCATCCTCTTGAATTCGCCTTATCCTCTCTAAATCTCTTAAGACATGTAAACACAAAACAAGACGCATAATATTATACAAAACACTTAAAAGACACATACACGATGCCCTAAAATAGACTCTAAAATAGACTTAACATGTGTCATGGTGTATGTTATTCACAGACGACATAGTCCTGATTGATGAGACTTGCAGCAGAGTGAACGCTAAGATGAAGGTTTGGAGACAGACTCTGAAGTCTAAAGGGTTCAGGTTGAGTAGGACCAAGACAGTATACTTGGAGTGCAAGTTCAATAATGGGAGCGACCTTGAGACGGCGAGGAGGTGAGGTTTGGTACTCAGGTCATTCCAAAGAAAGAAAGCTTCAAGTACCTCGGGTCTATTATCCAAAGGGATGAAGAGATTGATGATGATGTCACACATCGTATTGGTGCATGATGGATGAAATGGATGCTTGCATCTGGAGTTTTATACGATAAAAAAGTGCCATCAAAACTTAAAGGTGAGTTCTACAGGGCGGTGGTTAGACCGACTATGTTGTATGGGGCGGAGTATTGGTCAATCAAGACTTCATACATCCAAAGGATGAAAGTTTCGGAGCTGACAATGCTGAGATGGATGTGTGTGCATACGAGGAGGGATAAAATTAGAAATAATGACATCCGGGACAGAGTGAGAGTGGCCTCGGTGGAGGATAAGATGTGAGAAGCGAGGTTGAGATGGTTTGGGCATGTGTAGAGGAGAGACACAAATGCTCCAGTGCGGAGGTGTGAGAGGTTGGCTATGGACGGGTTCAGGAGGGGTAGAGGTAGGCCGAAGAAGTAATGGGGAGAGGTGATTAGACGGGATATGACACATGTGCAACTTACTGAGGACATGACCTTATATAGGGGGTTATGGAGGACACGAACTAGAGTAGAACGGTAGTAGGTAGTCGAGTGTAGCCCTACTTACGCTTGCAAATTGGTAGTTGTAGTGTTATTATTATAGGCCTAGTATTGTTTTATAGTCCTCGATAGTTTAATTTCTATTGTTATGTGTTATTTAGTGTACTTTGTTTAGCTTATTTACCCGCGCTAGTTACTGCTCACTTTTTCAGCCCTTCCGGACCAGAACTTTTTGTTTCGAGGTAGTCCTACTTATGCTTGCTAATTGGTAGTTGTAGTGTTTTATTGTAGACCCGCTTAGCCTTTCATACTAATAGGCGCAGTATTACTTTATAGTCCTTTGTAGTTTGATTTCTGCTGCTATGTGTCTTTTAGTGTACTTTCTTTATCTTATTTACATGCGTTAGTTACTGCTTCTTTTTCAGAATGCGCTATCATGGCTTATTCACTTTTGATACCAGTATTTTCATACTACTTTAAATTTTTCTTTTTGCCTGGGTATGACCGTTTTTCTTGCTTTGCTTGTGCTTATGCTTAGTCTTGATCCGAGGGTCTCTCGGAAACAGCTGCTCTACCTACCAAGGAAGAGGTAATGTCTGCGTACACTCTACACTCTTCAGACCCCACGTTATGGGATTTTCCTGGGTATGTTATTGTTATTGTTTATTATTATTTTTGGTTCGTAATATACATACATGTATAATAAGTAATTTAATTGAAAGTCAGTGCTTCATTGTGTCTCTCTCACTGCCTATAATGATATTTATACCTTATAGGCTAGAATTTTAAAAAAGAACATACTAATAGACTAACGAGCTAACTAGCTAGCTAGCACACATTATATGAATGAATCCGACTCCAAAGCTTCTTCTAATACTTGTGCGTCCTAATATAAGATGTCCATGCATTCATCTATTAACTCTTATCAAAAATACATTCTGAATCTCGATTTCACGTTAACATGTGCCACATTAAAAAGTGTTCCATACCAAACATTAGATAGTTCTTAATGTTATTCTAATCTCTTTTTTGTTTTATATCGCTTCTCTTTTATCAAAATGGTAATACTGCGTATAAAAATGATAGAAGTGCATCAGTTTCGCTATACTTACCCTACTTATTGTTGGAAATATTTATTAAACGTTAAATAAAGTTAATCCTATTTAATTATGAATCGAATAATTAGGGCCCCGCATATCGGAAACGTTGTTTCCACACACGTGCACATATAGTGTCAAGGATCATCATTTTCTTAAATGGAAGAAATATTGGTACGTATACGAATTGTTTGAGACGTAAGGTAATAGACGGTTATTGGCCAAATGATGTTGGTTTCACGTTGGTAAATGAAGGAAGATGTGTACAAAGTGTGAATGTCGAAACTAGTCGAAAACAGGCCGCGATGCCGCAGGAACAGCCTCGGCGCTCAGAGCCGCGGCGCCGCGGCGCCCGGAACTCTCTGAAGTTCTGGCGCCGCGGCGCCAACCTGCAGGGCCGCGGCACTGCGACAGTTTCAGAACGTTGGAAGAGAATTAAAGGTGATTTTTGGGCTGACTTTGGAGCATTAAAGCTCCATTATTTTGCTCATGAATTCAACCATTATTTGGCTAATTGTAACTCCACAATCAAGTCTAATTCATGGAAATTCAAGGCCATTACTTGGTATGTGGAAGGTCATCTTCCCAACACTATAAAATGATGTCTTGGGCTCATTTGGAAAACGCACGAAAATACATTCTATACTTGACAATTTTTTGAAAATTGTTCTTCCTCTCTTGCAATCAAACACTCAAAGATTTTTCTTCTCATAAGCGAACTTTTGAGTCTCCTTTACTCATTAGTTTGATTGTTGTTTTATCTTGGGAGATAAGTTGTCATACCACCGTTAAAGGACTATACGGGGTAATATTATCTTAAGAATAGATTGAATCTTCAATCGACTGTGCAAGACCATTTTCTTTGTTTATTTCCAGACTTCTTATTCAACATATTTGTTGTTGTTGTTGCTTTTCCATTTCCTTGTAATTTTATATTTATATTCAACAAGCTTAAGATAATATTCGATGCTTTCAACAACAACAATATCTGTTGAAGATCAAATCAACGCTGGAAATTCGAACACCACTCAAGGCAATTCCAATGCATTCAACTTCACTGCTTTTGGCACTACTAGTGCCAATCCCATTACTCAAGGCAATACAACTGCCTCTAATACCACTGTTTTTGGCACCACGAGTGCTAACACTACTGCTCAAGGCGTTCCAAACATCTTTTCTCCTGCTCAAGGAAGCACCACTGCTTCAACTCTGGCTGGCTTTCACCATGAACGTCCTGAGAAGTTCATGGGTGCACACTTCAAAATATGGCATCAAAATATGCTGTTTTTTTCCTGACGGTTATGGGAATGTCACGTTTTCTAACTGAAGTACCTCCACAAGTTGGGGAAGACAAGGACCCTGAGCCAAATGATTTGGCGGGAGGGGCCAAGGTATCCATGTCGTTGACGACATGAAGTTGGTTCGTGATGTATAGAAACATAGTGATTTCATGTGCAGGAACTATATTCTGAATAGTTTGTTGGATCCACTCTACACGGTATACTGTACCGTTGAAACTGCCAAGCAGTTGTGGGAAAAACTACAAAATAAATACAACACCCAAGATGCGGGTTGTAAGAAGTTCATCATTGGGAAATTTCTAAAATTTTAAATGGTGGATAACAAGAGTATGTCAACCCAAGTCTGGGAATTCCAAATGATTCTTCATCACCTAGACTTGGAAGGATTGAAGCCCAACGAGCAATTTTTGGTTGGGGCATTAATCAAAAAATTGCCTCCTTCGTGGACCGAGTTTATGAACTACTTAAAACTCAAACGAAGAAAATGACCTTAGACGAACTTATTGTCAAAACTCCAGATCCAAGAGGACAATAAGAAGGTCATGCTAAAGGGTAGACTACCCACTGAGGCTAAGGCAAATCTGACGGAGGTCAAAGGGAACCCAAATAAGAAGCGGAAATTTCAGAAGGTCGGCCAGTCCCAAACTACAGAAAAGTTTAAGGGAACTTGCAACTATTGTGGTAAAGTTAGTCACATGGCCAAAGACTGCCGCAAGCAAAAACATGATGAGGCAAAAGGCAAGGATAAGGCAAACATCGTTGAAGACACACTTTTAGACGATATGATTGAAGAATTCTCAGTTGTTGTGCTAGAGGCCAACCTCGTTGAGAATCCAACACAATAGTTGTTGGATACAGGTGCTACCCGCCACATTTGTTCCAACAAATATGCCTTCTCCACGTATACACCCGTTACGGATAAGAAATTGTTCATGGGCAACAATTCTTCTTTCAATGTGCTGGGGGTAGGAAAGTTAGTCCTCGAGATGACGTCCGGAAAGAAGCTGACTCTAAAGAAAGTGATGCATGTCCCGGAAATTCGAAGGAATTTAATTTATGGACCTGTGTTGATCAATGCTGGTAATAGGCTAGTATTCGAGGCTAAAAAATTATAATCATAAAAAATGGAACTTTTGTAGGTAGGGGCTTCGTCTGTAAAGGCCTCTTTAAAGTTAATGTTACTCCTGTAATGCCTCTACTTAAGGAGATTCTCCTGTGAAGGCTCCTTAGGGCAAACACTGCACCTACAATGTTTTTCTTTAATATCAATAAAACTGAGCCTTCCTTTTACCTGTTTGTGTCTTCTAATTTATGGCATCATAGATTAGACGTGTTAACTATCAATCTATACTAAGATTGGTAAAGTTGGAATCATTGTTGTCTATCTACATAAACCCTCAACATAAGTGTGAAGTGGGCATAGAGGCAAAGACTCTCCAAAGGGTCCCCTTAGATCCGTCGAAAGGGAAACCGCTCCTCTAGAACTCACACATATCAATATATGTGTTTTTGAAGTTCGCTCAAGTTAGAGGGGGAACAAGTACTTTGTGACTTTCTTAGATGATGACACAAGGATGTGCTACATTTATTTACTTAAAAGTAAAGACGGAGCTTCTAAAGCATCTAAGCACCACAAAACAGAAGTTAAGAACCAACTATGTCAATGGGTCTATAGACTATCTCAAATCTGGACATCCATATGTATGTGCGTAACTATCGCCGCCTCACGGGGTCTTGAAATAAATCAAGATAGATGTCAAGATAGCTTTCCTAAATGGTGATTGGAAGAAGAAACATATATGGATCAACCCGAAGGGTATGTGGTTCCAGGACAAGAGATAAAAGTGTGTCGCCTTATCAAATCGTTGTACGGGCAGAAACAGGCCCCTAAACAATGGCACGAGAAATTTGATAGTTCCCTACTATCAAAAGGGTTTACCATTAATAAATATGACAAATGTGTTTACATGAAAGGAAATGTCGATTCGTTCGTCATAATATGTCTTTATGTAGATGACTTGTTTATCACAGGTAGCAGTACTAGGACAATCCTAGAGACTAAGAACATGTTAAAACAATGTTTCGACATGAAAGATATGGGTGTCGCAGATGTTATATTAGGGATCAAGATCTATAAGACAACTAATAGACTGGTCTTATCTCAATCTCACTACATCGAAGATGTGCTGAAGAAATTTGAGATGTTCGACAGTTCACCAGTAACGACACCATTGGACAAAAGTCAAAAGATTGACAAGCATCTTGGCGCACCCGTACTCTTGGAGCGATACACACAGGTGATTGGGAGTCTGATGTATATCACAAACTGTACTCGACCTGATATCGCTCATGCAGTCAATAAATTGGCTAGATTCACCCGTAATCCAAGTGAGGATCACTGGAAAGCACTGAATATGGTACTACGGTTCCTGAAGTTCACGCAAAATTTTGGGTTGCACTATTCGAGATATACAGCTGTACTAGAGGGGTACAGTGATGCGAACTGGATATCTGATAGTGATGACATCAAGTCCACCAGCGGATATATTTTTACAATCGGTGGTGGATATGTGTCTTGGAAATCCTCTAGGCAAACACTTATTGCCCGATCCACGATGGAGTCGGAATTTATCGCTTTAGACAAAGCGAGAGAAGAAACTGAGTGGCTTCATGGTTTTCTAGAGGATGTCCCATGTTGGAATGAACTCGTGTCTTCTGTAATGATCCACTGCGACAGTCAGTCGACTCTAGGAAGAGCATGAAGTTCGATATACAACGGCAAATCTCGTCATATTCGACGGAGACATGAGTCCGTTAGGCAACTGATCACCTCGGATGTTATTTCCATTGATTACATAAAGACTAAGGAAAACATAGCAGATCCCTTGATGAAGGGAATACCCAGAGATCAGATGAACTGCCTGTCTAGGGGAATGGGCTTAAAACCCAATCAATAAGAACCAATATAGTGGACACCCAGCCTTACAGACTAGAGATCCCAGGAATAAGGTTCAATGGAAAAACTAAACTATAAAGGTTCAGGTTGAGCGCTTCGGTGGAAGCAAGAGCACTTCGGATAATGTTTTTCTTATTAAGAAACATAATCCAAGGCCATTCCTGTGATAGATAAAAAGTGCTACCTGTAGAGGGGTAAATGATAAGTTTTCAAACCTTTAATGATCCTCAATAATTGAGGTTAGGTTGGGAAAACCTTTAATGAATCCTAACGCTCGTGCAGTGGGGTATTGCGGGATATATTGTAAGAGACCACATATTTAAGTGCGAGGACAGACAACCTCAAATGAACGCACTTAAGAATCCAAGTGTGTTCACGGCCCACGACGGACAGAACATACAAGAAAGATAGAGTAAGGAAAGATGTTGTGTTGATATCATTGTCTTGACATATACTAAACACTGACGGTTCAAGACATCACGTTCACCGCGCAGTAAATATGTCCGATGGTATTCTACTATGGAAGATTCAAGGCTACGGCTACCTCTCCAGATGCAACGTCGATCCGTCGGATGATTGCTAGAAAGACATCATGTCGTGCGCCAAAATCTCTTCCAATAGGAGATTGTTGAAAATATTTATTAAACGTGAAATAAAGTTAATCTTATTTAATTATGAATAGAACAATTGGGGCTCCGCACGTCGGAAACGTTGTTTCCACACACGTGCACATATAGTGCCAAGGATCATAATTTTCTTAAATGGAAGAGATATTGGTACGTATACGAATTGTTTGAGACGTAAGGTAATAGACGGTTATTGGTCAAATGACGTTGGTTTCACGTTGGTAAATGAAGAAAGATGTGTACAAAGTGTGAATGTCGAAACTAGTGAAGCAAAGCCGCGACGAGAATAGCCTCGTACGCGCGCCACCTCAGAAATTGCTGCACGGCCACTGGCCAGCCGTGGCGCTAACCTGCGGTCGCGGCGACAGCTTCGTAACGTTGGAAGAGAATTAAAGGTGATTTTTGGACTGACTTTGGACCATTAAAGCTCCATTATTTTACTCATGAATTCAGTCATTATTTGCCTGAATTATAACTCCACAATCAAGTCTAATTCATGGTAATTCAAGGCCATTACTTGGTATGTGGAAGGTCATCTTCCCAAAACTATAAAATGATGCCTTGGGCTCATTTGGAAAACACACAAAAATACATTCTATACTTGACAATTTTTTGAAAATTGTTCTTCCTCTTTTGCAATCAAACACTCAAATATCTTTCTTCTCATAAGCGAACTCTTGAGTCTCCTTTACTCATTACTTTGATTGGTGTTTTATCTTGGGAGATAAATTGTCATACCACCGTTAAAGAAATATACGGAGAAATATTATCTTAAGGATAGATTGAAATTTCAATCGACTCAGCAAGACCATTTTCTTTGTTTATTTCCATATTTCTTATTCAACATAGTTGTTGTTTTTTCATTTCCTAGTATATTTATATTTATATTCAACACTTATCATGTTTTTGATGATGTCATTTTAAGAATACTCTCATGATGTCATTTTAAGGCATTGGTGTAGTGGTAAGAGTGAAGTGCGACCCAGTTAGGTACACCTCATGAATTTAAATCTTGTTGGGAACAAAAATTTGATAGTTAAGTGGAGAACGTAAAGTAGGCGAGGCGAATTCATTAATTACCTCTACATTGATAGTTTTCATAATCTTTGTTTCAAGAATGAAATGTTTGCCTTACTAAGATCTTTCATGTTGAAGTGACCACTAAGCATGTTTTTAGTTTCTTTAATTAGTAATATTCATGTTAGAGCTAAAATATTACATAACAAATTAGCAACATAGAGCCAATTATTGACATGTGAATTATTCTAAGTATGACACGATATGCACTTATAACAGTCGCTTTAAATATGTTAGAATATTTATTATTAATTACAATTAATAATATAATTATATAGAATCTTATGTATATGGTAAGTAGTATTATGTATTAAATAGAATAGTATTAATATAGGAATATATTATGGGATAGGTAGGAGGATTTTAGGGAAGACTTAATCTTCCTATTAATTATTAGTTAGTGTATTTATTGTTACCATTGGGATGAATAAAGTTTAAGGAAGATTTATCATTTCAAATAATTCTTACATGGTATCAGAAGATAATTCAAAGATCCTACTCTAAATAAAATATTCCTTCCAAATTCGGTCTTCTTCCTCATCCATCCAACCGAATTTGTCTTCTCCATTGTTATTTTTTTTTCCCTCCATTATTGTTGTCAACCATGTCTGAATCAAAGTCTTCGTTTCACTCAGCCCTTACTATCTCCAACATCAAAACACATATTTATGTCAAACTAGAGATGGAAATTGTTCACTACACAATATGGGCGGAGTTGTTCAAAATTTGTTGTAGGGCTCACAAAGTTCTTCATCATATAATTCCACCAAAAAATGGTACAACAACGGAACAATCGTCTGAAGCAGACAAAGAATTGTGGGACACCCTTGATGTCACAGTTCTTGGTTGGATTTATGCAACAATATCCATGGACTTGTTGCATACAATAATGGAACAGATTCATTGCCATGGCGGCATGGAACGCAGAGACATTTTTCAAGATAATCAAAACTCGTGTCGTTGCGTTGGAACAAGAATTTTCAACCATTGTCATGGCGGACTTCCTAACGTTTCAACTTCGCCAACGCGTCTCAAAGTGGTGGCGGTCAATTGAAAGCGAGTTCACGATTCGACAACGGTTAGTTTTACAATTGGTTATCGGTCACGGATGCTTATAGTGGCGTGGGGACACTAATCGTCAAAGTAATCCCTTACCAAAGTTTTATCAAGCAAGATTCACGCTGCTTGTTCAAGAGTCGGTTTGATTAAGAAGGTTTCAACGACTACAAATTCCCGTGGTTGCCACTTTATTCAAATGATGGTAATTATTTTGCCTATTCTTCACAAAATAAGAGTCAAAAGGGCGTGGAAATAATAATAAGAAGGTGAAAATCGCGGAAATAATAAGGTGGTCATGGAATTCAAGTGGCGGCGGAAACGGCGGCTTAACTCCGGCGGTGGCTCTCGGCAAGAACCACGAGCGGCATCGAACTACCAGCGGAAGGCGGCCCGGCGATAGCGAATCGCGGCAGCGGCGCCACCAGAATGGGCGATCCAGACGAAGTGGGCGAGCTAACAGCGAGCCCGATGGCGATGGCGGCCACCACATCCAGCAGATTAGACAACATCAAGGTCGACCAGAGCCCATTTCGGAGTGTTTGGTGGCGGCGATTTTGCTGGCCTCCTAGGCCGATGGCGAGGCCCATTCAACGCGACCCATTACGGATATTGAGCGGTATGCACACTCTTGGACTCAATCCACCGGATTTTAATTGTATATGGACTTCGGCAACGTCGCATACGTGGCGTCGAGTACACTCACCCTATTTTAATTTGAGCAAAGAAAATGGTATTATTGTCGGAAATGGCCATGCAATTCCAATAAAAGGTTATGGATCAAACACACTATCACCACCACATCCACCACTAGTTTTAAATAATGTCCTGCATGCTCCCAAATTAATAAAAAAATTGGTTTCTGTTAGGAAGTTTACTAGTGATAATTGGGTTTCTGTTAAATTTGACTCATTTGGTTTTTCCGTACATGACTTTCAGACGGGGAAGCTTCTCATGAGATGTGATAGCAAGGGGGAGCTCTATCCAATAAGTTTACCAAATTCACAGTCTAAAGTTCCTTCCACTTTTGCAGCCTTGGCTCCATCACTATGGCATGAACGATTGGGACATCCGGGGGAGTTCATTTTGGCCTCTCTTAAACAAAATAATTTTATTTCATGTACTCAGACTCATGTTTTGAATAAGTGTCATGCTTGTGCCCTTGGTAAACATGTTAGGTTGCCATTTACTTATTCTACTTCATGCACTACTATGCCGTTTGATATTTTACATTGTGATATTTGGACATCACCTGTTTTGAGTTCCTCAGGTCATAGATACTATTTACTGTTTCTTGATGACTACTCTAATTATTTGTGGACATTCCCTTTGTCGAAAAAATCACAAGTGTTTTCCACTTTCCTAAACTTTAGAGCATTTATCCGAACTCAGTTTGAACGGGAGATTAAAAGTATTCAATGTGACAATGGGAGGGAATTTGACAATAATCAGTTTTGGAATTTTTTTCAAAGCAAATGGTTTACAATTTCGTTTATCCTGTCCTCACACCTCTTCACAGAATGGGAAGGCGGGACGCAAAATTAGAACCATAAACAATATTGTGAGAACATCCCTTGCTCATGCTTCTATACCCCCCATTTTTTGGCATCATGCGCTTCAAATGGCAACCTACATGTTGAATATCCTTCCCCATAAAAACATGTCTTACCAAGCTCCACTAAAAATACTTTACTTACGAGAGCCCTCATATCATCATTTGAGAGTATTTGGTTGTCTCTGCTACCCTCTATTTCTGTTAGAATATTTATTATTAATTACAATTAATAATATAATTATGTAGAATTTTATGTATATGGTAAGTAGTATTATGTATTAAATAGAATAGTATTAATATAGGAATATATTATGGGATAGGTAGGAGGATTTTTAGTGCTTTGGGCCTTGGGCGATGGTCGATTCTGGATCAGTATTTTCGATTCTTTGGACCATCGGTCCTTGGTCGATGGGCCCAATGCGTTTGTCGGTATTTTTGCGAGTCGGTGTGGAAAAAATGAGTTAGATACTGAGTCTATCATCATCCAAAAATCATAAGTATTTGTCCGTGTCATATATCGCAAAGGAAATTGTGACTCATCAAAAATTACATGACCATATATAATCATACGTTTGGAAGAAATGTCATAACACATGTAACCACGGTGATTCGTAGGATATCCCAAGAAGACACATGGAGTAGACCGGGGTTGAAGCTTTGTGATTGTGGTGGATGGAATGTTATACCCCGTAGTTCTGACCCTACGTATGGAAACGTACGAAAGTATGTAAGACTTAAAATTTCCGAAGGACAGGTTGACGGGTCGTTCCGGACGGTTTTTAGTCAACTTTGAGGCGGGTTATGACGGTGCATTGAGAGTTCCTAAGCGTTTTAAAGGCCAGGCGTAGTTCGTTAGTCCGGATTCCAACGCAACCAACCGCTCGTCGATAGGACGTCTGAGTAGAAAGTTATGAGTTACAAGTTCGGCGTGATCGGCAGAAATGCGTTTGGACTAGGCGGCAGGCGCTACGGATCACGGGCGCGCTAAAAATCTTGGTCGCTGAGATTCTGTGCCGGCCGGAGACAGCGAGGTCGAGAGGCTGCGGAGTTTAGCCATGGCCGCGCGGCACATGGCGGCGAAATTTGGGCGGAAAAACTTAGAAAATCGATTTTTGTTTTAAAAGAGACCGTGGGAGGGTGACAAGTGTCCCCATCCGATTCTGTTGCATGCAATATATTGACAAGACTTGGACATTTTCTATCTTCATCTTCTCTCTCTCTCAAATTGCTCCCCTTCTCTAAAACCCTTAGAAAAATCAAAGTTAAGAACAAAAAAGGAAGCTTGTAGCTAGCTTGTTGGCATTGTTGTGGTAGTGTTCTTGGCAAGGAAGCTAGCAATATTTGGAATAAGTTTTGGGCTAAAACTTTAAGGTAACATTTCTTCCTTTAAACTTAGTTCTAGTGTTGCACGCTTAGAAAGCAAGATCTTGTGGTAGTAAAATAATGCACTTAGAGTCATTGCATGCAAGTAAATGTGGTTTGGATATGAAGAATGGGTTAAGAAGAAATTATGAGCATGTTGTAGCCTAAAACCACCTTAGAATTGTTAAGTGAATTGTTGTAAACCTATGGGCAGAATTTTGGGTGTGAAGTCCCTTTGAATTGTTGGATTGAGTGAGCCTTAAAGGTGGTGTTTTGATGATAAATTCGGCCTTGAGAAAGGTGGCAAAGTGAGTAGAAACAAAGGAAATCTTGATTTTCCTTAGAATTTAGTGACTTTGAACTTGGATTGTTCTACATTAAGATTAGAGGTTAATAAAGCGTATCATGACTATTATAGGTTGAAATATTACTTGCGGTAGTTTGGACTTGGCAAGTGGATTGACCAAAGAGGTATGTGAAGTTTTCCTATCTCTTGAGCATGAATAGATAAAACTATGTAGTACGGTGACGTCGTGATTTAGTATTCTTACTTGTTTTGAGTATAAAATGACTTGTTTCGTTTTAAGAATGTATAAATCCATAGGTTAAGGGAAAAGGATGATTTTACTAAAGTATAGAGTTAATATAACAACTTAATGTGAAGTGTGTTTATTAGCTTCATAAAAGGTTAATGAGAAGGATTTACTCTAAGTGAGATAATTACATGAAGAGGCAATTTGATTTAAAGTCATCAATTGCCCAAAGGCTTTTATGTATAAAGAAGAGTCACTTTTGAAAGAGATGATTTATGTAGTACTTGGTTTAAATTAACGGTTTTATTTTATTTAAAGTTATGATGTTCTTACTTAAATTAACTTAAATGTGAGATTATATGTACAAGAATAAAAGAAGTTATAAGTTTGCTTAACTTACTTATGATATGATGATTTGAGATAGGGTAAGAGTATGCGAGGCAAGCCCAAGATCGTCATACCACCTCCTTGATGTAAGAGTATGTCCGAGGCGGCCACCAAGATCGTCATACCATCCGCTTCAGCAAGAGTATATCCGAGGCGGATCCAAGATCGTTATACCATCCGCACGTGATAAGAGTATATCGGCGAGCCCCAAGATCGTTATACCATCCGCTCGGTGTAAAGTATATCGAGTACATCCCCAAGATCGTTATACCATCTGTTTGAGGTAAGAGTATATCCGGGGAAAGTCCCCAAGATCGTTATACCAATTGCCCGTGGATTTGCTACCCGTGACGCGAGAATACCTCACGCGAGTCCCTATGGGCTTATGCGGGTGAAATAGTCCCACGTGCCGGCAGTGATCACGAGTACCTCACGCGGGTCCACAGACCCGTGCAGGTGAAATAGTCCGAGTAGGATGGTCTTTTTGATACTACTGGCGAGTACCTGTTTGATCACGAGCCTCCTATTTTACGCATTATATATATATATATACTTGACACTCTCATTGTTAGTAAGGCACGATAAAAGGTATTTTATTGTCTTCCATGACTCAACTTGCTTTTAGACTTGTGATATCATATTACGATATTTTCCGACTTTACATACTTGGTACATATCAGGTAATCGACCCTTCCTCGATTTGCGTTCATCTGCAGGGTAAGAGCATTGAGGATCCTCGTTCTTAGGATCACTATTAGGTGTCGAAGCTCCATTCCTCGGAAGCTTATTTATTAGTATGGATATTTCACGACGCTAGGTACTTTGTATATTCAGGGTATGGCGGGCATGCCACTTGTTATCTTTAAGTGGCCACCTATGTGTTTTGGGCTATAAGAACCGGTTGTACTATTATACTTTTGTTAAGTATGTTTTATGGAAAGCTTACCTGGTGGCGGTGATGTTACTTTTATGCGTATGTGTTTGTGTATGTTCCACCGCTATTCTCCGACATATACCGACGTGGTACCAGGTACTACCATACCCGGGGTTGGGTCGTGACATGGAAATTGTTAGAATATTTATTATTAATTGTAATTAATAATAAATATTCTCGTATTCTGCGGAGCTAAATTAAAAAATTGAATTATTTAAATGCTACGTGCAGATATGACATTTAAGGACTGCTTAATTCTTTTATGAATGCTATTATTAAAACGCATGTGTTAGATTATAACATTTGTCCACTTCACTACTTTCTAGGAATTGCGGTGACACGTCATGCAGGTGGTTTATTTCTTTCCCAGAAGAAGTATGCATCAGAAATCGTAGAACGGGCTGGAATGTCATCTTGCAAACCTTCTGCAACTCCAGTAGATACCAAGTCAAAATTGAGTGTCATATCCAGTAGTCCTTTTGCCAATGCGACATTGTATCGCATCTTGGCAGGAGCTTTGCAATATCTCACATTCACTGTGCGGATATTACATACGCGACAACAAGTGTGTTTGTTAAATGCACAATCCATGGAAGAACATACGCAGCACTCAAACGTATTATGCGATATATTCGTGGCACTCGAATTATGGATTACATCGTACCGCTTCTTCCATGACCAAGCTTGTCACCTACTGCGGATCAGATTGGGCGGGATGTCCAGACACGCACGCCCACCTCCGCTATCGCGTCTTCCTGATAATTTAGTATCATGGTCCTCCAAAAGGCAACCCACCGTATCACGCCCAGTCTTTGAAGGTCGAATACCGTCGCGGTAGCCAATGTCAGGTCGACTCACGCCGATTCTAATCTTACTGAGCCTTCATTCTAATTCCCACGTACTATGGTATACTGTGATAACATTAGTGCGATTTATCTCTCCGGAAATCCAATCCATCATCAACGCACTAAGTATATTGAGTTAGATATTCATTTTGTCCGTGAAAAGGTAGCTCGCGGATAGGTGTGAGTGTTACATGTCCCGACACGACATCAGATTGCAGATATCTTCACAAAAGGGCTTCCGCTGATATTATTTGAAGAATTTCGGGACAATCTCAGCATTCGCCTTCCTCCGGCTTCGACTGCGGGGGAGTGTTAGAATATTTATTATTAATTACAATTAATAATATAATTATGTAGAATCTTATGTATATGGTAAGTAGTATTATGTATTAAATAGAATAGTATTAATATAGGAATATATTATGGGATAGGTAGGAGGATTTTAGGAAAGACTTAATCTTCCTATTAATTATTAGTTAGTGTATATATTGTTACCATTGGGATGAATAAAGTTTAAGGAAGATTTATCATTTCAAATAATTCTTACAAAATAAACCAATTTTAGTCATGCAACAAGAATAGAGATTTCATGCCACAATTTTCAACTCTCACTATTTCTATAATAGTAAATATTCGTATTCATGAAAAATAGCATTACATACCTGAATATATTTCTTGATTTTATTAATAAATAATTTACAATATATATATATTATAAAAATATTTACTTTGATACAAACTAGGTAACTAATTATCCTAATTATAAAATAATTATAATTCTATCTAAAATAGGAGATATACAATTAATATAATTAATGAAAAAAATGTTGAAAAATATTCTATTACACCCCATGATCAGGCGGAGGTTCTCGAAACTGGCTCGAAAATCATCAAATAGTATGTGTGGAAGTCCTTTGGTGAAGATGTCGGCAATCTGATATCTGGAAGGAACAAGAAGGACACGAAATTGACCACGAACAATCTGATATCAAGTGGATAGGGTATTGGGTCCCACGTCTTATTATCAATAAGAGCATTATATTCGTCAATCATTGTGGTTTTCCAATAAGGGTCGGACAAGGCATCCTTCGGGTTACGAGGGACATGGGAAGGGACAATTGAAATGAAAAGGTTAAACATCCATTTAGGTTTGTGAATTCCGTGCATGGCACGGGTTTTTAGGTCCGAGAGTGTGTCTCGGGATATGGGACGGGAGGGGGGTTTGCCGCGGGACTGCCGGAAAGATGAGGAAGGGCATGGATGACAGTACTGGCTGGCCGAACCTCGGTTTGCCGAGGGATGGCTGTGAAATCACCCTGAGGCGGGATGTTTCGGACCAACCGGGTGGACAGCTAGTCCCGGACTGGTCGAAGTGATGGCGGGTGCCGGGGTCTGGGACAGCGGACTATGTAAATGATGAATTAGAAGATGATTTAGGCCATCATCTAGGAAGTCATAGGAATGTCGAGGTGGCGAGCGTAGAGAGGCAAAGGGGAATTGAGACTCATCAAATAGGACATGACGTGAAATAATAATTTTACGGCTCGACAAGTCATAGCACGAGTAACCACGATGATTGGCAAGGTAACCCAGAAACACACACGGGCAAGACCGAGGTTGGAGTTTGTGAGTGTTAAGATGGAGAGTGCAACAAAGACATCCAAAAATACGCAAGTGTTGGTAGTAGGGTTCCTACGAAACAGAACTTGGGTGGGCGACCGTTGAGTTAGAGACTTATTTGGGATTATGTTTAGGAGATATGTGGCTATGGAGAGTGTGTAATGCCAGAATTAGGCGTGAGTAGGACTGGCAATGGATCGGAGGTGGATCGGGCGGAGCTCAATCTGCCTTCACCCGCCAACCATTCATCCACCACCCGACCCATTCATCACCCTATTTTTCTTCATACATAATTGATTCACCCATCATCCACGGGTGGATCGGGTGCTTCACGGATTTATGAATTTTGATTCCTAATCTAATACGTAATTAATCAAAGAGTCTTCAATCCGCTATCACGTCAAAATAAGGAAATTTATTTTTATATATATATATATGTATATATAATCAAAGAGTTTTCATATACATATGCACATAAGGATAAACAAAGCAACAACATCTCAAAAAGGGAGTTAACAATCAGCACAAAGCAAGCACATTAACTTAAAATGTAATTGAAGAGACAAAAATTGATCACCGCACTTTAGGAGGTTTTCACGTGCTAATTTATTTCTAGCATCTTGCTTTTGAACTGGTAGCATCCCTCTTATCAGAACTAGGCTCTCTGAATAGTTGTAGTCCACAGATGACCCTCTCGTAGCATTGTCGATGCACAATTTCGCCAAAACAGAACTAGTCACCGGATCAAAGAGTAACAACATGTCATTTTCATTCTCAGCTACAATGTAACCATTCCTCAAACAACCAATAATTTTGTCAAACCCCAACTCCAATCGGACAGTGAATTTCTTACTCCAACCATCTTCATCATCCATTACCCAAACATCAACATTATATTTGTCTGTTTTCACCCAGATTAACACACCAAGAGAATCCTCCAAATCCACAAGACGCGCCTTAGTCCCCATTGTCATTCCCCGCATATGTAACTTGTCAAACACCTTCCTACCCACATCAAAATACACCAACACCTCACGTAACCCATACTCATCCGCAATCCAATCCCACAACTGATGATTGAAGCGGGTTGAATAGTGAGAGTACATGATCAGAGGACTTGACATGGCGGGTGTGTCAACTTATACTCATACCTATATATATATATATATATATATATATATAAATAATTTATAAACGGATGGATGGGTCGGGTGGTGGGTTGGATGTATGTCCACCCGAATTCCATCCGATCTGTCACCCGATCCATTCGTCACCCGATTAAAATTCGTGTTTTATCGGATTTTTGTCAAATAATCGGGTCGGGTGGATCAGATATCCATCGGGTCAGGGTGAAATTGTCAGCCCTAGGCGTGAGCAAGTAGGGCACGAATGAGATTGTTTATGATTCGAACTTTCCGTTCAGCTTTATCATTTTGGGAGGATGTGTGAGGGCATGAAAAACGAAATGTAAGACCGATTTTAGAGCAAAACTGTTTGAATTGGTTATTATCGAATTCTCTGTCATTGTCACATTGAAAATATTTAATATTCTTTTCAAATTGTATTTTTACGAAAGCGCTAAATGAAGAAAAAAAATGGGTAGACCTGGAATTTTCCAATTGAAAAAGTTCATAGAAAGTTGGAATAATCGTCCAAAAATAACACATAATATCGATGGTCAGCCGTACTCAAAATAGGAAATGTACAATTAATACAATTAATGAAAAAGAATATTGGAAAATGTTGTATTATTACTTATTCATGAAAAGTAAGCATTTTTAATTTTCTAGAAGTTCGATAAAACTTGCTAGTGTTTTCATTTCTTGGAGAATATAGGAAATCACACACACTGACTGTTTCTTTTAGATAAAAGAAGAATTATACTCAATATATGTCGAATAACAATCTTACTAATACATATTAACGGGTAGCAGTAATAATTTATTTTAAATACTCTCTCTGTTTTTTTTTTACTTGTCCAATTTGTATTTTGCATTTCCTTTAAGAAATCGTTAATAATTAAGTTGTCTTTATTAACTCTGGTTTGAAAGTCTAAATTTGATTATCAATTTTTTAATAAATTTTGAATGATTATTTAATAATAAAGGTAAAACTGTAACAAATAAATATTTTTTTACTAAAATGGAAAGTAAAGGAAACAGAGAGAATAATGGTAATCAATTTAATGAACATATTAGATGAACACTAAAACAACAAAATAGATGTACTTCCTCCGTTCCATTTTAACTATTGTTTTAGCTTAAAACTTTTGTCTCAAAATAGTTATTATTTTAGAAATTAAAATTGACAATTATTTCAACTATATTCTTAACATTAAAAAAGTATGCATAATATTTAAGAGAAAAAATAAGTCTACTTTTATTAAATAGGGTAACTTAGTAAATTACATTTTGTACTTATTATTTTTTATGAGGGTAAAAAAGTTAAAGCAATATTTAAAAATGGGACGGAGGGAGTATATGTTTAATTATCTGAAGCTCTTCCCGGTTTCCACCCACCTTGCACAAAAAATAAGAAATGTAAACTAGAAAATAAACTAAAACTAAAAAAACAGCAATATTATTACATAAAAATATGTATTTAATTAAGTGACAAAACACCAGAGAAGCCAACCCATAATCTTGATGATCGAGCTAGATGTTGTGGAATCAGGAGACAGGTCAAAAGAAAGGTTTAAAAACACATTTTTTGAAAAGAAAAAAAAAGAACCAAAAGACATATTTCAAATTTTTTGATTTCCCTTCTCTTTATAAGTTTAGTTTTAAACTTGTAGTCCAAAAGCATCATCAGCAACTGAAGTATAGTTTATTTCTTGGAGCAAAGATATACTACATATTTGATTTAGTTTATTATCAACATGAGACCTTTATCTCACTTCTACTCCCTTGCTATTGTCCTAGTAATTTTGATGTTCCACTTGTTGTTTCTTGCTCATGGTGGCCAAGTTGTCAGTACTAATGATCTGATTGTTGATTCCTCTGGGGATTCAATGAAAGTGGTAACTCTCTCTCTCTCTCTTTACTTTTGTAGAGGCGGACCTAGGGAGTCCAATTGAACCCCAGATCATTTTTACCGTAGACCGTGTACATACGTCTGCTTAGTGCACCGGGTGACCCTTTTTCATGTACATATATGTGTTGATAAAAGAAAATGTAGGTGCGTGTGAAAATTCTTGAATAGTGTAGTATAAATATTAGGTTTTGATGAACTCATGTTTTTAAAACTCTTGAGTCTGTTAAATTTAAATTATAAATCCGTCTATGTATATATGTGTATCTTTGTTTGTGTGAAAGTTTGGTTTCTTGTTTTTGTGTGGAGGATGTTTAAGCATTGAATGGATATTGATGCAGGGAAAAGGTGGATGTAGGAAAGAGGGAGGTGATTGCAAACAAGAAAATGGTAAAGGAGAAGATAAATTGTTTGAGAATGAAGACTATATATATACACAGTCTCTTCCTTAGCTGAATCTTCTCTTCTTTATTTTTATTTTTGGTCATTGCTTCACTTTGTAACATAGATTTTGATCTGTTCATCAGATGAAACTTTTGACTATTAATAATATCATTCTCTTTTTGGGATTCATTAGTTTTCCAGCATTCACAACATTTACAATAATTTGTTGTCCAACAAAAATTCCACTTTTACACTCTATATTTAGACTATCATGCAACAGTTCTGTTTTTTTTTTGGTCTTTTTTTTGTCACTCGTACTGTTGTAGTCTTGTAGAAAACCAGTTAGGAAGGTGGAGTTAGTTTTTTCTAAAAAATGGAATACTTAGAAGGGACAGGGTCAAGCCCTGGCTGAATGTTATGTAGACTAGTGTTGTGAAATAATCTAACAAAGAGATGGATGGAGCTTGGGCTTGCTTCCATTCAGACACCTGTATTGTTCAAATGCTTGAAATGTAATAGGGATGTAGATTGGATCAAATTTAAATAGGGCAGTATGACTTAAGTTAATGTATGAGTCATGGTCTAAATTATCAAATCAAACTAAACCCAACTTTTCTTTCATTCATAGAGATAATGAATCAAAAACCAACAGTCTTAATCTCAGCCCAGTTAAAATCGACTATTTCAATCTCAAACAAGTTAAAAATCAACTATTTGAACCCTCTGTCCAAATTGATCCATTTATTCACGTCTAAGCTCAATATAGAATTAAAACTTGTACTCTTTCCCATGCAAAAATCGATGATGAGATCACAACACAGTAAAAAAATGGTGAACAAACAATATGTTAAAAAAATAGAACAATAGTGATACTGAACAGGAATTAATAAGCAGTAAACAAATGATCACAATAACGCGATGAACCGTACCTGTATCTCTAGGCGTTATGATGTCTTATTATGTAGATCATGTCTTGCTTGAGGGTTCCAAACCCCGCCCTTCTCTAATAGGGGAAAGTACAGACCCACGCCTAGGGATAACACTGTCTGTCTGACAAGCAACTGCCTGAAAGCGATTTCGTTCCGACAGGAATACAAATCGTTATACCCAGCCGCTCCTCAAAGCTCATGACTGAAATTTGGAGTTTGCACAAAACAGTTGCCCAGAAAAATAACCTAAAGAGGAAGAGAGAAAGAAGATAATTTTCTGTTGCAAAAAGGAGAGTTAATGGTGAGTAATGGAATTAAAAGAAAGTGGTCATATTTTGGTAATGTATCTAGACAATTCGTATATCTCGAGGGACAAATCGACCAGTTTTGTCTTGTCAGTCCATTTCTTATGTGCGCCAGGCCACTTGCTTTTACTAGCTCTTTACAAATTCAATAATACACAATTAAATATGAGGAAGAAAGTTCTTGTGAGTTACAAAAGTGGTTATAAGAAATGGGAAATAAGTTGAAAGTATATGTATGTCCTAAAGACAATCTGTATTAGGATACAATGTATTTTACACATATTCGTATTTATATTAATGATAATTAATATTATGGCAATTTGCATTTGTTGAATTATTAATTGATTGTTTATAATATTCTATAAATGCATCCCTAGAGGTTACGTGTTTATTAATGATGTGAGAATTAATGTTATAACGTAACTCTTAAATTACCTCGACTAATGATCATCGAAATTGAGATATCGATGATATGCGATACGTCGACATGTGGTCTGCATCATATTCTTAGGGGATGTAGTATGTCTCACTTGCTACGAGTTATGGCAACTCGTGATGGACACATGGATACTTGTTGAAGTATTGGTATGCCCTGCTGATGTATTGTTTTGTTATATGTCTATAATGTCATCGGCATGTGGGAGATAAAAGTCCTTAGACTTGAGGTCAATATCATCTTGTTTACGGAGTAATGTACTTTGATCATGTCCTTAACTCAAATGTCTTATAGGTTGAGACGCGACTTGTTTTGGGTGCATTACAAAGTAGATTAAAGGTGGTATGTGAGCCAAGATTAGGATTCATTCCTTGAATGAATATTCGAGTGAACACTCAGATACTCATTTGGTATTAGGTTGACTAAGTCATTGGCGTCTGATGGACGTATACGTGACATGGTCCTGTTGTCAACTAATATAGATGAGTTATAATAATCAAGTCATTTGGATATACACTTGACATATCCTAAGCTTGATTGAGTGTGTCATGAATGAAAGAATTTTATCTTCTCACATAGAGGTTCAGTTCACATATTTTGTGTAGCTAAACTTTACATATTGGGTTCGTCTTCCGGCGCAGTCTAGGAGTTCCGTGAATATCCTAATGTAATTAGTGACGATATGTAAAGGCCTGAAGGGTAACACTAAGTCAAATGTTCTGTCGATTGAAGGATGTAATTAGAAGGAGATACCTATATGTTCGGTTGATGACCGAGACATTAAAATGGAAAAATGGGCAGAAAAATAGGACGGAATCGCGGTGCCTTGATTCAGGACCGCTGTGCCAGGAACACGTGCCAGGAATGTGGTGCCTCTTGCTGAGGACCGCGGTGCCATGACGTGGCCTGGCAGTCCGAATTCTGCCCAGTTCGTTTCTGTTGAGCCTGGCCCTACTAAAATCCTTGAACTCTTATTTTATCCTATAAATAAGAGGCTTCTCTTCTCATTTTAATACATCAAACCTAAGAGAGGTCAATATCTTCTAAAGCTCTGTCAGAATCCTTAGCATTCCTGACTTAGCAAATTACATCATAATTTTCAGAACTTACAAATTGAGGGACGTTTGCGTGTGCACCCTCGGACTACACAGAAGACAAAGATTCAACTGCTTGGCTGATTGCTACAACAATGTAAGTCTTCGATCGAAGTTTTACATATTACTTTGTGTTTGTATTTTTCATTGCATATCATACTGCAGTTCGACCGTCGTCGGGTTTGAAACATAAATTTTTAAATTTCGCTGCGTGTACGAACCCGACGTAAACACCAACAGTGGTATCAGAGTCTGGGTTGTTTCGTGTGATTTGTAATGATATTAATGATAATATGGGTTAGAATTTGTTTAGATCTATATTTTATGTATTTAAAAGTTTTAAAATTCTAAATATTTAGAACACATAGTCCTTGTGCCCTAATCTGTTAGAACAATAATGTATTCGAGAAAATCGATCCAATATATAACTCTTCTAAGTTGATATGTGTTATCCGGCTTAAAGCATGGTGCATTGAAACTAAGAACGAGAAGAAAATTGGATTTGATGGTCGATGAACATGTTATTTTAATGGTGATGGTAATACAAGTGATATATCTGAAAGATCTGGGCCTAAACCAGTTTTAGGGGCTCGGAAATTTCAGTATTGTGTTTCTGGGGATAAGGCACCGCGGTTCCATGATGGAGCACCGCGGTGTCTGCTAGGGTTTTGGCGGCGGCACCACGGTTCCATGATGGAGCATCGCGGTGGTGCCCAAGTCATGTTCATGGGAGCCGCGGCGGTGTTCATCCAGAAGCTTAAAATTAATTTTTCGGACAATCTGCCTTCAAGGCACCGCGGTTGACTTGTTAGGACCGCAGTGCCTGTGGCGATAATTATGAGGCACCGTGGTGCTAATTAATTTGCAGATTCCAGTGGCTTACTGCCTCAGAGGCACCGCGGTGCCACCTGTTGGAACCTCGGTGCCGACGATGAATTTCAAAAAAAAATTAAAAATCAGAAACAAAGACTTAAAAGTTTCAGATTCTGAATCTGAAGTTTTAAAGGTTTCAGTTTCTGAAAATATAGGTTTTGAATCGAACAGATTTGGTCCTTTCGGGCAAATCTGTAATTAAAGAAAGTTTTTTGAAAGTTTATTTTAGGTTCTGGAAATTACAAACAGGTCCCAGAAATTTAAAAATATTTTCTGAAGTTTAGAATTGCATTTTTATGAATTTATAAGGGTTCAGAATTGAATTTTAAATTCTTAAGGGACTAAAGTGTAAATTCTGAAAATTTACAGAATTCCCGAAAATCAGAATTTTAAAATCAGAAAATGTTTAGGGACTATATGGCATTTACATAGATTATAGAGTTTAGACAAATAGACTCATAGTTATCATTAATAGTATATTATTGAATAATATACAAATGTGATAAATGTTAAATGTGATGCATTTAAATTATTAGCATAGCGTCCGCAATTATTGTCTGGGTAGACGGCGCTCAGTAATTGTTTAATTTCAAATGACCGTTATAACTGTCTGGGTAGACGGCGCACAGTATGTGATTAAAACCATCTTTTATCATTCATATTGGGTTTGATGGTTTCTCATCTAATTGTGTTTAGATATTGCATGATAGGATGTCATATGATGTATGACATGATTGTTGATCTTGAATGAATCCCCGAAAACTAAAAATATTCCCAACATTAAATACAAGTCTAATTATAACGTGTTGTCCATTATAATTGTTAGGGTGCTAAGTCCTTTTCGGCGATAAAGATAATTATGTCAAAGCATTTGCTCTAAGTCTAAGAGGACCAAGGCCCTTTCATAGATGTGTTAAAATGAAAGTAGATAATAAATTTTTGTATGTATTTACACCAAAGTGTTTGCTTGCAAAGGCTAAATTTACTTAGGCATTTAAACGCAGTCGTGTAATGGGTTTGGCTTGTTTAGATGAATCTCGGCGTCAAAGTGTCGGACTAGTCTAAAGACGTAAGATTAAAATGAAATATATTTAATCAAACCAAGAGTTGTAGAGTTGTTTTACAATTGGTTGAGGACCTACCAAAGTGTGCTATTAAAGTTATCAGCCAAAGCAAACGCGGATATAGCATATGTTTGGATCTTGGCCCATTATGATCTTTATATTGATTTAGATTCGTATTCTACCTTGGGGTTGTAGAAGTATGCAAAATAGTGGGAGCTAATTTAAAAACAAAAAGCCATGTTAAAATTTGCAAATTATGAATGTGTATAAATTATTGGAAAAATGGATTATTGATTGCATTTTCCTATTCTATCTATTATCTTCAGATCTTCAGAAATGTTAAACTTTTCGTTGAAAATGTTCATGGAGTCAAACAGACTCACCGGACCCAACTTCGTTGACTGGCTTAGAAATATTAGAATTGTTCTAAGACAGGAAGAGATTGAGTATACTTTGGACACAGTATTCCCCACTGCTCCGGCGGAGGACTCTGAAGAGTATGCAACTTTTGACCAGGTTGCTTACAAGAAACATTATAAGCATGTCACCTCTGCTCAATGTCTGATGTTGTCTTCTATGTCTCCTCCACTACAAAGACATCATGAAATTATGGGGCCCAACAAAATGTTAGCCCATTTGAGGAGTCTCTATGAAAAGCAGTCTCAGACAATGGAGTATGACCTGCTAATAGAACTCTTCAAGTGTAGGCTAAATGAAGGGGGTCAAGTTTCACCTCATGTGTTGAGGATGATTGAGTTGATTGAGAGGTTGGCCGTCATTGACATAATGTTTCATGACAGAGTCTCCACCACCCTCATCCTGCACTCACTTTCTAGATCGTTTGAGAGTTTCATTAATAATTATAATATGAATGGAACTAAAGCGACATTGCCGAAGTTACATAATATGTTAAAAACTTTTGAATCTTCAACCTCTAAGACCAAGCCTATTCTGATGGTTGGCTCCTCTAGTCGCCCCAAACCAAAAGGTAAGGGACAACAGAAGGGGAAGGGAAAATATGTTGCTCCGGCAGCAGCAATGAAGCCCAAGAGAGGGGCGAAGAAGAAGAAGAAGAAGAAAAAATTGTCGGCATCGGATGTTTGCATGAATTGCAACAGAAAGAGGCATTGGAGAAATGATTGCACTGCTCCAGGCGGAGGAATGGCACCAGTTGCTAATGTGCAAGGTATGTTTGTAATTGAAATTAATCTATCTATAAATGATTCTCATTCCTGGATACTTGATACCGCTTGTGGCTCACACATTTGTACAAATGTGCAGGGGCTAACTTATAGCAGGAAGGTCGAGCCTCGCGAGGTGGACCTGCGCGTCGGAAATGGAGCACGAGTTGCTGCTGAGCGCGTGGAAACTTATAGGATAGATTTACCTTTTGGCAAAGTTTTAATGTTGAACAGTTGTTTTTATGTTCCTTCTTTGACAAGGAATATTATTTTCATTCCTGTACTTGATTCAGAGGGTTTTTCCTCAAACACGTCTAATGGAAATATGGTTTTGACTTTAGATAATGTTGTGTATGGAATTTTCCTCTAGTGAATAGATTGTATACATTAAACTGCCACAGGGAAATTTTTAATGTACAAAATAAAAGGGCTAAATTTTTTTTTTATGAAAAGGTAAATGTGTATTGAATCATCAAAATGTACAAGAACGATGGGCATACCCACAGACTCAGTGACGATATAAATCTAGCGCGTTCCTGCTAGGCAGATCTGTCACAGCCCGAACCCCGGGCCCGTGACTGGTGCCCTACCTGGGCACCCTTCTACCTTAACAATACAAGTAAGCTGCGGAACTGAAATAACACCCCATTTTTTTTTTTTTAAAACAAACGTACGTGCAAGGGCAAAGCCGACAAGGCTGCCATACATACATAAACAAAAGACACTACACCGTACATGAGTCCAATCCCACATATGAATACTGCACTTGCAGGAGTTAAACTGAACTATGACGGGACAAGGCCCCGCCGTACCCAAAACTATACAAAGTCTGTACTGAAAGACATATACCAAAGATAAACTCCGGAATAGAAGGAGCTTATCCAAAACCCCGGCGAGGATCCTACACTGCCGATCACCGAATGCGTACCTAAACTGCGGCATGAACGCAGCCCGAAGGAGGTCGATGCGAAGAATGTACCAAGTATGTGAGCGATGAAATGCGTAATAAAATCATAACGATCTAAACAAAACAGAGACATGTCGATAGCCAACCTACGATACATAACACATGGCCATATCAAGTCGGGACGCAAGCCTCGAGTCACTACTCGGATATAACTATGGGTCTCACGCCCATAATATCAATCATGCGTGGAATCCTTCTCACCGCTGCATCCATGATATAACATAACATCAAGTCCCACCGGTGGTATAACATCTTGGGGTTTACCTCACTTATACTCTTACCGGAGAAGGTGGTAGCGGTGGTATAGCATCTTGGGGTTTATCCTCACTTATACTCTTACCACGGAGGAGGTGGTATAACGTCTTGGGGCTTGCCTCATTTATACTCTTACCCTATCTCAACCGTCAAACAACACATAAAGCGGGTGGTACAGTCTTGGGGTTTACCCCTCACTAATACTCTTACCCTGGAGGAGGTGGTATAACGTCTTGGGGCTTGCCCCTCATTTATACTCTTACCCTATCTCGACCGACCATCAAACAAGACATAAGCACTACCATGTCTTTTATAAAAATCCGAATTTAACCCAAGTACTACAAGCGGAAGCATACCCGTGGAATCCCACATCACCGGTGCGTCCCAAGAACTTATAACAAGACAGTAGGCTTCAACCGAGAGTCGCGACAACTTAATAAAACATAATACTTGCACTCAAAGGCTATTACCAGCACATATAGGCAAGTTCTCAATTAACCAAGCCAAAGTACTTATCAAGGCACACATAGGATAATTCTCATTTTATCAAACCAAAGTACTAATCAAGGCATACATAGAATAATTCTCTTTTAACAAGTCAAAGTACTTATCCAGGCACACTTAGACAAATTCTCAATTTATCAAGCCAAAGTACTAATCAAGGCATACATAGAATAATTCTCTTTTAACAAGTCAAAGTACTTATCATGGCACACTTAGACAAATCCTCAATTTATCAAGCCAAAGTACTAATCAAGGCATACATAGAATAATTCTCTTTTAACAAGTCAAAGTACTTATCATGGCACACTTAGATAAATCCTCAATTTATCAAGCCAAAGTACTAATCAAGGCATACATAGAATAATTCTCTTTTAACAAGTCAAAGTACTTATCATGGCACACATAGATAAATCCTCAATTTATCAAGCCAAAGTACTAATCAAGGCATACATAGAATAATTCTCTTTTAACAAGTCAAAGTACTTATCATGGCACTTAGACAAATCCTCAATTTATCAAGCCAAAGTACTACGTGCGCATTCTTTTATAAAAGACTCCTTTCTATGTAAAGCCCCAAGATACTAACACGTAGTATCAAGGCGTGTCTATTTTTCAAAGTAAGTTACTACGTTTAGAAAACTCATTTCAAGGCTTGAAATCAAGTAACTTCAAATTTTCACAATCTTGGCAACTTATGCCCTTTTATCAAAATAGACAACTTTCTAAATCTTCCATAAAGCCGTTATAACCAACTTCCCATAAAGTCGTTATAACCCTTTATGGTTTTAGACATATCCATTCCTTTTATAACCAAGAGACTTATGCTTAAAAGCTAAGTATCACATACTTATTAAATCAAGTTCTTAACTTTCAAAATACTTCAAGTCTCTTAATAGTTAGAAAACAAGTTTTCTTCTACTTTTTAAACCTCAAGTAACTTCACCCTTAACACAAGTTACTTCTCTTAAATCATGTCATTTCTCCTCTTTTAAATCAAATAAGTAAATCACTCCTTTGACTCCCCTAAAGTCATTATAATGACCTTTAGGTTTTAAAACTAAGGCACTAGCCAAAAGATTTGGAAACCACTTCCTTTTTCAAGTCTCTATGTACTTTAAGAAAAATACCTTCACTTTTAAGAATCCAAACTTCCCTAAGGAAATGGATTATACTACTTACAATTTAAACATCAAAGTACACTCAAGGAAGTACATAGAACAAATTCTATTTTAGGCAATCCAAATACAAGCAAGGAATGGATCATTCAAGGAGTAGAACTTACTTTCTTTATTCTAAGGAATCATGCTAGAAGAGGAGATAGTTCACATACCTTTTCGGCTAATATCCACAAGCTAAGCCGAATACGCCGTACGTAGAAGTGTCAACCTATAATGGTCACAACAATACTATCAATCTTCTAGTCTCTAACGTAGAATAATACTAAGTATAGAATGCTCAAGTCTTGCACTACTAGTATACTTATAACACATTGGAGGGCCAAGATTATAACAATTGTGTGGCTTAGATGAAGATCACATGGATTAAGCCTAAGTGGCAAGTTGACTAGTCAACAAAATCAAGCTTAAAAGACTTATCATCTACATAGGTCAAATGACCATAACACCCTTGCAATATTTCGTCCAACATCATGGAGGGGGTGCCACGTGTCGCCCTCTCATTCGTCCATAAAATTCCGTAACCCTCGTGGGCCCCACAAAAATGTAAAAATTCTTCGGGTGGGCCCCACGTGACCAAATCCGTAAAAATAAATTTCCATAATTTTAATAAGTTCCATATTCTTCAAATAATACATTTTGAGAATCCAATTCCCAACAACAAACATTTTTCCTTTCCGACGTTCGGAACATTTTCCGTCGTAAAAACAATTCTTCCTTTCGTATCCTTTTCCAAGTCTTGTTTCCTTTCGTACATTCTCTTATACATGTCTTGGACTTACGGGGTGTAACATTCTTCCCCCCTTAGAAACATTCGTCCCCGAATGTTCTTAGTCGGTTATCAAGCTATACAAACTCCGGCATAAACTCTATACTATGCCTATCAATCAAAACTGCACAAGACCAACGATGCCACACATGACCACCACATAACATACGTAAACATAATAATGGACCTTCCGTCCGTGGTCCCTTCTCACAAAACTCAAAGGTTACAGTCTTCCCAAACACGGGATCCTTAGAGGTTCCTTTCTTTCCTTACTTGTCATACTTTCTCGTATTTTCAAACTCATCCAGTACACGTACAAAATCTCAAATTTTGTTTCTGTTCCCCAATCCTTGGAGTTACTAACCAACTTGGCCATATTGTTACTTACATTCCCGATAAGGCTTTTCTCGGTCCTTACGACCTAGTTCCGGTGGAGCGCGTCCACAAACTCGTACAACGATTAACTAAACTTGGGCCTGGCATCCTCGTGACCCTATCACATAACGGGACCATTTCTAACTGACATCACCCCATTCCAAACTATCGGCTGACCCGAAATGAGTCCATAACCCGACTCATCGTCACACTTAACTTCTCATTCTTAGTTTGAAATAAATTTCTCTCTTATCTCAAGGTACTTCTTACCGTATCCTCCCACTCACTGGAGGTTCGTCTCATAAGCCAAAGTATTTCTACTGCACAATCTTCCCTATCGGTCTTACACTTATTATGGGGTAACTACAACCTGTGAACTCTACACAACTATAGTCTCAGTTCACTTATCATTCTTGTCAACATTCTTAACTTCTCACTTTACTAATCAAAGTATCCCTACCTCTGGGGTACTATCACTTACAACTGCTAGCACCGCTATCTTGGTCAATTACATAATCGCTTCCTCGCGACCCTAAAGTGCCTAATCGAGAAATCGGGGCTCTGGTGCTGTGTTCTCAAAACCTGGCGCAGAAAAACTCGCCGACTGCGGAACAACATCCGGTATAACCTGGGCATAAGCCCTATCAACTCTCTGAGTCTGACTAGTAGCTCCTGCTACTCCTTTGCCCTTCTCAGGCGTTGCCCTCGAGGCATAATCAGAATACAACAATACGTCGAGAGGAATTTTCTTACTAACACGGCTCTATGGCACGATCTTAGAGTGAGAAGAATAGAAACCAACTCCTAAATGTCCCGTAGCCTCGCGCATGGGTGTGGCGCGCAACACACCGATAATCAAGACTCTACTAGACACGGCCGTAGACATTCCGAGGATCGCTCGATACCACTGCACGGCCGAACCCGGGCGTGGATCGTGCCCTACAGGGCACCTTCTACCTTAACAATACAAGTAAGTCATGAATCGAAATAACACCCCATTTTTTTTTAAAACAAACGTACGTGCAAGGGCAAAGCCGACAAGGCTGCCATACATACATAAACAAAAGACACTACACCGTACATGAGTCCAATCCCACATATGAATACAGACCTCTAGGAGTTAAACTGAACTATGACGGGACAAGGCCCCGCCGTACCCAAAACTATACAAAGTCTGTACTGAAGGACATATACCAAAGATAAACTCGGAATAGAAGGAGCTTATCCAAAACCCCGGCAGGATCCTACACTGCCGATCACCGAATGCGTACCTAAACTGCGGCATGTAACGCAGCCCGAAGGAGGTCGATGCGAAGAATGTACCAAGTATGTGAGCATGAAATGCTGTAATAAAATCATAACGATCTAAACAAAACAGAGACATGTCGATAGCCAACCTACGATGCATAACACATGCAGCCATATCAAGTCGTGGACGCAAGCCTCAAGTCACTACTCGAGATATAACTATGGGTCTCACGCCCATAATATCAATCATGCCGTGGAATCCTTCTCACGCCGTGATCCATGATATAACATAACATCATGTCCAACTGGTGGTATAGCATCTTGGGGGTTTACCCCTCACTTATACTCTTACCCTGGAGAAGGTGGTAAAGCAGGTGGTATAGCATCTTGGGGGTTTACCCCTCACTTATACTCTTACCCTGGAGGAGGTGGTATAACGTCTTGGGGCTTGCCCCTCATTTATACTCTTACCCTATCTCAACCGGCCGTCAAACAACACATAAAGCAGGTGGTACAACGTCTTGGGGGTTTACCTCACTAATACTCTTACCGTGGAGGAGGTGGTATAACGTCTTGGGGCTTGCCCCTCATTTATACTCTTACCCTATCTCGACCGACCATCAAACAAGACATAAGCACTACCATGTCTTCTATAAAAATCCGGGAATTTAACCCAAGTACTACAAGTAACGGAAGCATACCCGTGGAATCCCACATCACTGTCGGTACGTCCCAGTAACTTACAACAAGACAGCCGACCCTTCAACCGAGAGTCGCGACAACTTAATAAAACATAATACTTGCACTCAAAGGCTATTACCAGCACATATAGGCAAGTTCTCAATTAACCAAGCCAAAGTACTTATCAAGGCACACATAGGATAATTCTCATTTTATCAAGCCAAAGTACTAATCAAGGCATACATAGAATAATTCTCTTTTAACAAGTCAAAGTACTTATCCAGGCACACTTAGACAAATTCTCAATTTATCAAGCCAAAGTACTAATCAAGGCATACATAGAATAATTCTCTTTTAACAAGTCAAAGTACTTATCATGGCACACTTAGACAAATCCTCAATTTATCAAGCCAAAGTACTAATCAAGGCATACATAGAATAATTCTCTTTTAACAAGTCAAAGTACTTATCATGGCACACTTAGATAAATCCTCAATTTATCAAGCCAAAGTACTAATCAAGGCATACATAGAATAATTCTCTTTTAACAAGTCAAAGTACTTATCATGGCACACTTAGATAAATCCTCAATTTATCAAGCCAAAGTACTAATCAAGGCATACATAGAATAATTCTCTTTTAACAAGTCAAAGTACTTATCATGGCACACTTAGACAAATCCTCAATTTATCAAGCCAAAGTACTACGTACGTACATTCTTTTATAAAAGACTCCTTTCTATGTAAAGCCCCAAGATACTAACACCCGTAGTATCAAGGCGTGTCTATTTTTCAAAGTAAGTTACTACACGTTTAGAAAACTCATTTCAAGGCTTGAAATCAAGTAACTTCAAATTTTCACAATCTTGGCAACTTATGCCCTTTTTATCAAAATAGACAACTTTCTAAATCTTCCATAAAGCCGTTATAACCAACTTCCCATAAAGCCGTTATAACCCTTTATGGTTTTAGACATATCCATTCCTTTTATAACCAAGAGACTTATGCTTAAAAGCTAAGTATCACATACTTATTAAATCAAGTTCTTAACTTTCAAAATACTTCAAGTCTCTTAATAGTTAGAAAACAAGTTTTCTTCTACTTTTAAACCTCAAGTAACTTCACCCTTAACACAAGTTACTTCTCTTAAATCATGTCATTTCTCCTCTTTTAAATCAAATAAGTAAATCACTCCTTTGACTCCCCTAAAGTCATTATAATGACCTTTAGGTTTTAAAACTAAGGCACTAGCCAAAAGATTTGGAAACCACTTCCTTTTCAAGTCTCTATGTACTTTAAGAAAAATACCTTCACTTTTAAGAATCCAAACTTCCCTAAGGAACTGGATTATACTCCTTACAATTTAAACATCAAAGTACACTCTTGAAGTACATAGAACAAATTCTATTTTAGGCAATCCAAATACAAGCAAGGAATGGATCATTCAAGGAGTAGAACTTACTTTCTTTATTCTAAGGAATCATGCTAGAAGAGGAGATAGTTCACATACCTTTTCGGCTAATATCCACAAGCTAAGCCGAATACGCCGTACGTAGAAGTGTCAACCTATAATGGTCACAACAATACTATCAATCTTCTAGTCTCTAACGTAGAATAATACTAAGTATAGAATGCTCAAGTCTTGCACTACTAGTATACTTATAACACATTGGAGGGCCAAGATTATAACAATTGTGTGGCTTAGATGAAGATCACATGGATTAAGCCTAAGTGGCAAGTTGACTAGTCAACAAAATCAAGCTTAAAAGACTTATCATCTACATAGGTCAAATGACCATAACACCCTTGCAATATTTCATCCAACATCATGGAGGGGGTGCCACGTGTCGCCCTCTCATTCGTCCATAAAATTCCGTAACCCTCGTGGGCCCCACAAAAATGTAAAAATTCTTCGGGTGGGCCCCACGTGACCAAATCCGTAAAAATAAATTTCCATAATTTTAATAAGTTCCATATTCTTCAAATAATACATTTTGAGAATCCAATTCCCAACAACAAACATTTTTCCTTTCCGACGTTCGGAACATTTTCCGTCGTAAAAACAATTCTTCCTTTCGTATCCTTTTCCAAGTCTTGTTTCCTTTCGTACATTCTCTTATACATGTCTTGGACTTACGGGGTGTAACAAGATCAACACCAAATTTAATCACGTCAAATAACAAAACTCTAGCTAGTCCCACAAGCTGGGTAGTCGAGAGTGCAAAAATATGATGCATATAGGAGATCATTAAGAAAGTCCTAAAATATGGAAATTTCCTTATGTAACCATAAGGTTGCAGCTGTGGGCCTCCTTAAACCCTTGTCATGGTAAACCCAAAGGGAGAAACTCACGGTCAAGGGAAGAGTACCTATTCGGACATGGGCTGAGCCCACCCTCGTCACGTTATGCTGCTAATAGATAATCGCCATAGAACCTAAGTCCTATAAGACTTAAGTTCTCGCGCTTACCCATAATCCGGGAAGTCACGCGGTACAACAAAATAAGAAGAACCCCCGCCAATCCCACACGCCGGGTGGTCAGGAGACTCCAGCTGATCCCACAGGTCGGGTAGTATGGAGATTTACACATGCCTAACCAAGACATACATATCATCTCGTATCCTAGCCCGCGGCCAAAGTAACGAAATTGTCTTGGAATAGGGGGGTACAATGCAAACAAGATTTTGTAGATGCTGGTCTTGATCCTAAAAAGAGTAGCTTCTCTATCTAGTCTCGACCCGTCAAAAATAATCTTGTTCATTTCTACCCAAATGTGGTAGACGGTGGTGGCCATCCCAACCCGTTTTGCTTTAGCTTGTCAACCCGTACTATGCCCTTATTTCTTAATATATTTCAAAGCGCTATCGATGGTGTTCATAGCCCTCCGGATGCCAAGTCATGTCTTGACCCTGGACCAAAGGTAACTAGTGACCGTGCAACTGAAGAATAGGTACGTTATTGACTCATTAGAATGGCTGCAAAGGGAGCACTTTGTATCAATGTACATATAAGTGACTCTATCCTTCATTCGTAATATCTTCCTCGCACAAAGCCACAGAATGAAAGACTACTTTGGAGTGATACAGGAGCTCCAAACATCCTTCGCCCAAATCACCGGCTGCCCATGTGTCCTGAAGTAATCATAGGCATTGTGATTGCTACTATACCATGCCGCCATGGTAGTAGCCGCTCGGTCATGGGACCCTTCACGGTCAAGAATGATGTCACGGATAATGAGAAGCCGCTTGATCAAAGGTGCGTCGTCCTTCTTTGCAACCCACGTCCAAATGTTGTAGTTGTTGCTAAGATACTTGTGATTGATCCATTTAATCCAGAGCGTGTCCTTCTTTTGATGGATATTCCAAAGGCATTTAGCAAGCAAAACAAGGTTCCAGGCCTTGAGATCCCTGATTCTGAGGCCACCTTCAGATTTTGTCCTGGTACACTCCTTCCAGGATACAAGAGGGTGGTTGGAACGCCACAAGAAGGTCCTAGAAAGACTATAAACTTCCTTACAAACCGCAATAGGCACTGGCAGCATAGATAACCAGAAGCATTCCACACCTTGGAGGACAGACTTGATGAGCTCAAGTCTGCCCGCATAAGATAGAGTAGCGCTCATCCACGAGTCAATGTACCTGTCAACCTTGTACAAGATGTTGCAACACGAAATAGGTCTGTAGTCGTCTACCGTTGAGCAGTGGGTAGATTAAGAAATAAGGGTGATGGTAGTGTGATTGATCTGTTTGAGAAGCTTTCCCAAAATGAAAAACTCCTTAACTGCAACACAGAACTCCCCGCCGACAATATTCCAAGCTTTCTTGAAGAAACCCGAAGATTAGCCATCCGGAACATGAGCTTTGTCTTCCCCGATACCGAATAATTCCCCTTTAATCTCTGCGTCCGTGACATTTCTAATGAGATCATCCCCTTGTTCCGCCGAAAGACAATTTCCCCCGGAGATGACACCAATATCAATAGGTTCACAAGCGTCCCTAGTTCCAAGAAATCCTTTATAGTAATTAATGAATTCTGTCGCAACTTGGTCACCGGAGTTCGTAAGAGAACCATCACTCTTGGTAGTGGCCGTAATAAAATTTCTTTTGGCATTGTGCTTGACCATACCATGAAAGAACTTAGTGCACCTATCATTGTGCTTGAGATGCTCGCATTTGGCAAGCTGTTTAAGGAAACTCATTTCCGCGTCAATAAGAACAATGGACTTGTGCCTGAGCTCGGTAACCCGTGTGTGTAAGTGGTCAAGGTGCGGGTTGGTCAAGGCCTCTTGTTGAGCAATATCAAGCTCCTCCTTTGCCCTTTTGACCCGAGAAGAGATATGAGAGAAGACTTTCTCATTGAGCTGTTTTAATGGTCCTTTAAGGCTAAGTAACTTCCGGCTAACCGAATTAGGCATTGCCATCAATATTCTGCTCCCAAGCATCCGTCACAATCCTTCCGAATTTCTCGTGAGTAGCCCACATGTTGAAGAACTTGAAGGGTCTATTATGCATTCTCGGACGATCCAAAATAGTGAAAATGCACGGCGTATGGTCCGAGAAGGGCCCGGACCGACGGAAATGTGCATTTCCATACCAACCAGTTTGTAACCAATGAACGTTAATGAGGGCCATGTCGAGCTTGTTCAATGTATTGTTACGGCTGAACGTGAACTCGCAACCCGTCGATGATAAATCTGTGAGGCTCAAATCCTGGCAACAATCAACAATATCCTTCGTGTCGTAGCTGGAGATGGGTTCCATGTTGAAATGCTCATCCTCTTTCATAACCGTGTTGAAATCACCAAGTACTAGCCACGGCTCAGTCATGGGGGTTCCATACTCCCTCAACTTCTCCCATAAGCCCCGTCTATCGATGATTGTGTGGAGCCCGTATACGAAGGTGACATGAAGCCTCTTGGAGGAGATAGCACAAGTGACACCGCAATGAATGGCTTGCGGGTTGATGTCAAGCACTTGTAGTAAGACTTTGGTCGGGTTGAATAAAATAAATATCCCGTCGGATGATGGGCAAATTTACCCAACACCTCCCAGTTGCAAAATTTTGAAGACCAGAAACGATCAAGCGTCGTGTTGTTGAGCTTTGATTCCAGGATACCAAAAATGTCAATGTTGTTCTCATGCACCACAGAGCAAATCTCCTTTTGCTTGGAGGAGCGGTGCAGGCCCCTTATATTCCAAGAAGCAATGATCATTTCGATGACGGAGGGGGAATAGTCCCCTTCATGCTATCTTCATTAGTGTTAATAGAGTTAGTGCCACCATAAAGTCCCTTCTTTTTAGTGGGAAGGGTCGTCATTCTGCTCAAGGGTATGGGCAAGTTTTGCCGGCCATTGTTAGCCTTAGCTTTCGCCCTCATCCTCACGCACACGTGCCTCTCCTCCTTTTTGGTACCTTCAGAGTTCCCACATTTCCCAACCTTAGTCGATGGGCCGAAAGGTTGAGCTTCCATATCTGTCTGACCCATGCCAACTTCGGCCTGTGTCCCCGCAAGCTGGCCACCAATATCCGCATTCATTGGACTACCTGCTATGTCTGCGGGTTGTCCTACACCTTCAGTATCACTAGGAAGTCATGTGCCAGCCACGGTTTGTATCCCCGCTGGCTGGCCCCCATCTCTGATCGAAATCTCTCCGGCATTCCCCCCTTCTATCCTAGGCTTAGTCCGACCTTTGCTAGCCTCGGTTTGGGGCCCCGAAGACTGGCCACCATGAGTCTGAGGATCAAAAAAATTTGAGCATGCGCGGTCTAATCATCACGGATACAACTCCCAATTGTACCCGCATCCTTCACAGGAAAGTTCAAATAGGTGTGCATCCCTTGACCTTCTTTATACTGGTACTGGGCTCTCATTTGCGGACCTGTACTAGGCACGGTTTGTGACCCCGTGCTAGTATTCACCTTCCCTCTCTTTTTTACTTCCGTGAACCCATCATTCGTCATAGCATCTTTGCCTTTTGATCGGTGTATTTTATATACACTTTTTGAGTCATTTTTAGTTAGTCTTTTGTCCCTTTTTGTACAAATACGTGTCGTATTAGGATAAATGTTCTTTCTTTTGAGTCAAAGTGGTTAAAATGGCCAAATGGCGGAAAAGGAGCTGAAAGAGGGCAAAAGTGGAGGTTCCAGAGCTTAAAAGACGAGAAAGTGGCGAACGAGGCAGAAACACGGACCAGCGCCGCGGCGCCTCCTGCAGTCAGAACCAGGGCCGCGGCGCCAAATCATCAGAAGGCCGCAGAAGTTGCAGCGCCGCGGCGCCTTCAGACAGCAGAGAGCAGGGCCGCGGCGCCAAATCACCCGAAGTCTCGCAGAAGTTCCGGCGTCGCGGCGCCGAAGGTCGGCGGCGACGCGGAAAATCGAGTTTAATGACGAATTTAGGCCAGCCCGAAGGTAAAAGTTAGAGGCGGTTTTGAGCCTATAAAAGGAGAACCCTAGGCAGTTTTTAAGGGTTCCCTTTCTTGCACAACACAAGGATTCTTGGATTGAAGATTGGAGACCTTAACTTAGTAATTTTCTTTTCTTTTCTTTCCTTTATTTCAGTTTTTATGATGAACTTTGAATTAGTTCTTGTCATGTCAATGGCTAGGAACTAATTTTTTTATGGGGCTTTCCATGTTAAATCACTAGAAACTTATGTTATGAATTAATGCATGGTTATGGTTTTTCTTCTTCTTGTTGAGATTTATCCAATAATTGCTTTGAATGCTTGGTAATTAATTGATCACTAATTATCATTATTTATATGATTTCTAATCAAACTTCGAAAGGAGGAGGTTGTGAATATGCTGTAAGTTGGGTAGACATATTTTGGATTGGGGATGAAAATACCTCAATTACTTATGTAGCGTTAATGAGAGGCTTAACAACCCTAATTTTATGCATGGCGCGTGACGGTTAACTAGGTTTTTGGTCCTAATCCTCCTATAGAGTCATCCTTATCACCGAAAGGTAGAAAGGAGCAATACTGGGGTTGAGTGTTTATATAGCCTTAACGGGAGTATAAAACGATTTCGTAAACCTGCTAGCTCCAAAAGAAGAAGAACTATAATTCATTGCATTAATAAGTAACATAAGCGGATAGTTGAGGAGACGTGGAAGCCCTATTCCCATCACAATTGAAGTAAACCTATAGTTAATTAGCCTTTATAATTGTTAGTCATAAACAACAAAAATCAATATCGGTTACCAAATAGATACCAAAAGATAGATAATTGGTACTTGAACACTAATCCTTGTGGACGATATTCGGTCTTACCAAGACTATATTACTTGTCACGATAACGTGCACTTGCGTTAAAGTGTGTGCATCTTTTCGCGCATCACGTTTGCCCGCCCCTGTGTGTGTCACTGAAGGCTAGCCTCCCTTGTGCTCGTCCGAAATAGTAGACAGAGCATAATCTTGCGCAAGGACTGCCTCAATGGCTGATTTAGCTTTGTCGTCGACTGTATTTTGCACCAAGATATTACCGTGCATGTCCACAAGCTTCCGGAAGTTCGCGGATTGTTGAACGACCGGGCTCATGGTGCCCGGGTCATTAACCTTGGCACATTGTGCCTTCACGCCCTTCACACCGTTACCAGTCTCGGTTATTGGTTCCGAAGGTTGGTCACCCGCATCATTTGGACTCCCCACAGTAACCGCGGGTTGCCCTCTACTATCAGTGTCCCTATGCATTCTCGGTGCTGAGTTCCGACCTTTGTCAACCCCGGTTTGTGTCCCCGAAGGCTGACCACCCGTAAAGTCGTCAGCCGAGCTCCCCTTAGCGCCAGTCGCAGTATGAGCATCCACAGGTTGGCTTGAAGGTTGTCGGGTCCCGTCATTGCTTCCCTTTGATTCTGGTGGACCCCTATGGTCTCCCGATCCTGAGTTCCGACCTTTGTCAACCTCGGTTTGTGTCCCCGAAGGCTGACCACCAGAATTCGCTACCGCTCCCAAACTCCTACCCAAGTCAACCTCGCTTTGAATCACGGGTTGGCTCTCCATTTTGCGTGTCTCGCCAACAGTCCCCTTAGTACCCGCGGGGCCCCTAAAGTCTCCCGCAATAAAGTTCCGACCTTTACCAGTCTTGGTTTGTGCCCCAGAAGGTTGGCCACCCGCACCCGCAACATCCAACTTCTACCCTGCATCAACCACGGTTTGTGGCCCCTATGGTTGACCTCCTCCTTCCACATCCTCCAAAATCTGACTTGTACCAACCCCGGTCTATGCATCCGAAGGCTGGCCACCACATTTAGCATGACTACAATTCCCGTTAGTATCCGTAGTCTCCCTGGGGGCATCATCCACCTCGGGTGAGTCCAAATAGGTGTGTACCCCCTTTGCCTTGGCATTGAGGGTATGTGTCATGTCTTTCCCTTGTACCCGCCTATTTGTGTCGGCGTAATGCTTTTCGCAACCCGTAGTGGAGTGCCTAATCCTATGGCATTTCTCACAATAGTCCAGAAGCTTTTCATAAACAAGCTTTTGGTCAATGATGGTGCCGCCCAAAGCTTGAGTTCAATAGCATCAAGTGTACCTTTGGAGAGGTCTATCTCAACTAGATCCCGTGCATAAGAGAGAAGCCTTTTTTCACTAGTGAGCTTATCGGTCCCAATAGGTTCTACCTACTTGTGGCATTACATACTTGATCATATCAATCAAACAAGGATAGAACGGTTGAGGAAATTAAATTACCTCGAACCATTTGACTTACAATCTTATGGTAACTGTAAATCCTGTGTGAAAGGTAAGATGACCATTAAACCTCTTTCTGGAAAGGGGATCCGTGCCAAGGAGGTGCTTGAGTTGGTACATACGGACGTATGTGGACCATTTTCGACTCAAGCTAGAGAGGGTTTCTCTTACTTCATCACTTTCACAGACGACTTATCAAGGTTTGGATATGTGTATCTTATGAGACACAAATCCGAGGCTTTTGAGAAGTTTAAGGAGTTTAAGTGTGAAGTTGAGAAACAACTCTCAAAGAGTATCAAGACTCTCTTATATGATCGTGGGGGTGTATACTTAAGTAAAGAATTTCTTGACTACTTAAAGCTTCATGGAGTTCATTCCGAATGGACACCTCCTGGAACACCACAGATGAATGGTGTTGCCGAGAGGACAAACCGAACCTTGATTGACATGGTTCGTTCCATGATGAGATTTTTAGCTCTTCCTACATACCTTTGGGGATACGCTATTTTGACCTCAATATATGTTCTAAACAGAGTTCCATCTAAATCAGTCGAAAAGACACCATATGAGGTATGGTGTGGCAAGAATCCATCACTTAGACACATGAGGTCATGGGGGTGTCCTGCATATGTCAAGAAGTTGATAACTAATAAGTTGGAATCTAAAAGTGAGAAATGTTACTTTGTTGGGTATCCGAAGGAAACTAAGGGATACTAGTTCTATCTTCCTGGAGAACATAAGATATTTGTTTCTAGGAACACAACTTTCCTTGAAAATGAATATGTCTACAAAGATGAGAGTTTCACGGAGATAGAACTTGAAGAAATTCAAGAACAAGGTAACAAATAGGTTGAATCCTTGCCCGACGATGAAGGCAAGAATTCAGTGGGAGCTTTTGGCGAATATTGGGTATTTAGGGTACCCCATTCGGCCAGTGGGAGTACTACGAGGAATAATGCAGAAATGCAAGATCTTCCGGCACATACCTTGGGAGCAAGTGCACCAGTTGAATTTTCTCCCATTCAGAAAAGACATGAAAATGATATTCCTGAAAGCTCTAATGTTGGTGGATCGACGGTAAGAGAACCTACTCACAATGTAACATACCAGAATCGAGCTGAGACAATCAACTCCGTAGGTCTACTAGATCTCATCGTCCTCCGGAAAGACTAAATCTACTTGTGGAAACACAAAATTAGCTAGATATTCCAGATGATAACGAGCCTAGAACCTACAGCGAATCAATGCTCGACATTGATTTGAAGAGATGGCAAGAAGCCATGAAATTCGAAATGGAATCTATGTATATCAATCAGGTGTGGAACTTGGTTGATTTTCCAAATGGGGTTAAACTCATAGGATGCAAATGGGTCTTCAAGAAGAAGATTGATGCATCTAGCATGGTTCAGACTTATAAATCTAGACTAGTGGCTAAAGGTTTTACTCAGCACCCTGGCGTGGATTATGATGAAACCTTTTCACTGGTGGCTAAGATAAAGTCTATTCGGATTTTGCTTGCTATAGCTGCACATTACAATTATGACATTTGGCAGATGGACGTCAAAACTGCATTCCTCAATGGTAATCTAATTGAGGAAGTGTATATGAAACAACCCGAGGGTTTTTCATGTGAGTCCAGACCAAATGTTGTGTGCAGGCTACAGAAGTTCATTTATGGACTTAAGCAAGCCTCTAGGAGTTGGAACATTTGTTTTGACAATGCTATCAAATCTTTTGATTTTGTCAGAAGCAAAGAGGATCCTTGTGTTTATTTCAAACGCAAGGATGAGGGTATTGTCTTCATTATTATATGTTGATGACATATCGATAATAGGAGATAATAAGACCCTCATGCAGTCAGTTAAGGATTGGTTGTCCAAAACCTTCATGATGAAGGATTTAGGTGAAGCCTGCTACATTCTGGGAATTAGGATCTATAGAGATAGACCTAATAGATTGTTGGGGCTGTCACAGTCAGTCTACATAGACAAAGTGCTAAGATGCTTTTCAATTGAGAATTCCAAGAAAGACGGTCTTTCGATGGGTCAAGGCATCAAGTTATCAAAGAAGGGTTGCCCTTCTAATGTTATTGAACTTGAGCGCATGAAGAGGATTTCATATGCTTCAGCTATAGGATTGATCATGTATGTCATGACCTGTACTAGGACAGATGTGGCATTTGCACTTAGTATGACTTGCAAGTTCCAGCAGAATCCTGGCGAGGAACACTGGAAAGCAATCAAGAGTATTCTCAAAAGTACCTCAGGCGTACTAAAGATAACTTCTTAGTCTATGGTGGAATTGATGAGCTGGTTTGTTACACTCCGTATTTACAGGACATGGTGTAAGAACGTACGTAAGAACTCACAGTGTTAAGATTGGAGACTTGTAAAAATTTCTCGGAATTATGAAATTGTCGGAAAACGTTTTGTTGTGACGAATGGGAGGGCGACACGTGTCACCCCCCTTAGATGATGCCTTGGACGATTTTTGCAAGGGCTAAAGGGTCATTGGACCTTTGTTAGCAAGACAAGTCTTGCAACTTGAAAGCTTGACATGTTTGACTTAGTCAAGGGGACAATTAGTCTTGATTTTTGTTAAGACCTCATCCTAGCCAACCATTTGTGCACACACCTTGACCCTCCATGTCCTATATAATACTAGTAAGACAATAGTTCCACACTTAGCTAAAATTCACAAAATTTGGAAGAACATCACATTGTTGCTCTCGCTTCCCTCACTTTCAAAAGGAAGATTTTTAGTTTCTTGTCCATTAAGCCCCACTTTTTAAAACCAAGGTTCATGAGTGTTATGTGAGTATATCTCAATAGAAAAATCCGGAAAAAGAGAGTTTTCGTATTAGTCGCAAGGTGAAAACCTAATGGCTTTTCTAGGTTTTGGTTGGAAGTTTGAAGGAAAATTGTTGGTATGGTTCTAAGGGTCTCAGTAGCGGATTGAAGTATCTTGGAGAGTCTCTAAGTTGCTAAGAACGACTTGGTTGAAGATTGGATTGAGAATCGTTAAGGTATAATCTTGTCCTTTAAGATGTTACAAGATTATATATTTTTGTTGTTGTTAGTTTTACACGTTGACAACATGAAGTTGGTATGTAGAAGTTTATAAGTATTATGGAGTGCTTGTAGCTAAATTCGAAATGTTATATAAGCCACTTGAAAATTGGATTACTAATTGTCGCTTATTAGAAATCGTCGCATGTTACCTACTTAGAGATTATGGATTGTTATAATCAAATGCGACTTGATTTCATGTTATGCTACCAATTTGGATTGAAATGGAAATTTGATAAGAATTGGTATGGTTGAACTCAAGGTGGCCGAATTTGGACTTTTTAGTTTGTTATTCATTTGTATTGGACTACTTTCTAAATTGTGAGCCAATTGGGTCATTTAGTTATTCATTGTATTGGAATACCTTCTATATTGTTGTGAGCCAATTGGGGCTGTTTGGTTATTGTATTCGGCCTTGAAAAAGGTGGCAAAGTGAGTAGAAACAAAGGAGGTGCTGTCCGATTTTCCGTAGAATTTAGCGACTTAGCACCTAAAATATTCTACGTTAGAAGTGAAAGGTTAATGGACATATTGTGACCATTATAGGTTGAAGTACTAAGTATAGTGTATCCTACTTGGAGAGTGGAATAGTTATCAAGGTTGGAGTACTTTGGAGCATTTTGCTATTTGTCGACAATCGTCGCGAGTGTGAACCTCTTCCTTCCTTTGGCATGATTCTATGTATGGAATACACTTGTGGTATCATTTCATGTTTCCTTCTACTCTTAGAAGTTAAGAGGTAGTTGTGTGATTTACTCTATGTAGAACTTTTCCTATCTTTTGAGCATGACTAGTTGCACGTATGTAGTACGGTAGACGTACAAGACTATGACATTCTTTACTTGTTTTATGTAATGCCAAGTCGGGTGGGTTAGGAGATTAACTCACTTCTTTGAAAATAGTAAGGATGTCTTAAGTTGATTTTAAAGTTAGGGGACTTGAATAGTTTTAAAGTATGTGATATTTGCTCCGTTTTAAACGTATAAGTCCCTTGGATAGGAAATTGTATTTTGGCTAAGGTATAAAGTAAATACAACGACTTTATGGGGAGTTGGTTATATTTGCTTTATGGAAAGACAAATGACTTGATTTTAAGTGAATAGGCAACTTGTTTTTAAGGCATCAATTGCCTAAGGTTTTATAATAAAAGGAGTCACTTGTTTTCTAAAGGTTAAGAGACAAATGGTGTTTTTGAAAGTTAAGAGAATTGATTTGAAAGAATATAATACTTGGTTTCAAAAAGTAGAAGTCTCTTGATTATAAAAGGAACGTATTGGTCTAAACCATAAAGGGTTATAACGGCTTTATGGGAAGTTGGTTATAACGGCTTTATGGCAAAGTTAAGAGAATGGTTTTCTAGTAAAGTAATCAAAGGAATAACTTGTGTTAAGGAAGGGCAAATTGTTTTAAAGGTACCAATTGCTTAAGGTTTTAATAAAGAAGTCACTTGATTTAGAAGCGGTAATTGTATTTCTAAAAAGGTATTGTGACTTGTCTCGAAGGTGGATAGGACTTGATACTACGGTTGTTAGTATCGGGAAGTTTTATTCGGAAAGAGTCTTTTGAAAAGAATGGACGACGTAGTACTTTGGCTGTTTAATTGAGAATAATTCTACGTGATACCTTGATTAGTACTTTGGCTTGATTAATTGAGAATTATTCTATTTGTGCCTTGATTAGTACTTTGGCTTGATTAAATGAGAATTATTCTATGTGATGCCTTGATTAGTACTTTGGCTTGATTAATTGAGAATTAGTCTAAGTATGCCTTGATAAGTACTTTGGCTTGTTAAATGAGAATTATTCTAAGTATGCCTTGATAAGTACTTTGGCTTGTTAAATGAGAATTATTCTAAGTATGCCTTGATTAGTACTTTGGCTTGATTAAATGAGAATTATTCTATGTGTGCCTTGATAAGTACTTTGGCTTGGTTAATCGAGATTTAGCCTATATGTCGGAGATAGCCTTTGAGTGCAAGTATTATGTTTTTTTACGCTCGCGACTCTCGGTTGGAGGCATTTGTCTTGTTATAAGTTACTTGGACGTCAAGCGGTGATGTGGGATTCCACGGGTATGCTTAGATTATTTGTAGCACTTGGGTTAAATTCGGATTTTATAAAAGAAATGGTAGTGCTTATGTCTTGTTTGATGGTCACGAGATAGGGTAAGAGTATAAATGAGGGCAAGCCCAGACGTTATACCACCTTCTCCGGTAAGAGTATAAGTGAGGGTAAACCCAAGACTGTACCACCGCTTTATGTGTTGTTTGACGATCGGTCGAGATAGGGTAAGAGTATAAATGAGGCAAGCCCAAGACGTTATACCACCTTCTCGGGTAAGAGTATAAGTGAGGGTAGACCTCAAGATGCTATACCACCTGTTTACCACCTTCTCCAGGTAAGAGTATAAGTGAGGGTAGACCCCAAGACGCTATACCAGGTGGGACTTGGTGTTCATGTATGCTATTGGTGTATTATTATACCTGGATGTCGGCGGTGATGTGGGATTCCACAGGCGGGATATATATATATGTATTGTGTATGTATGCGCCCGGTGAGGTGGGATGCCACAGGCGCGTCACATGGTTATATTTTACACTAATAGTCACGCGGTGATGGGGATTCCACGGGCATGCTTTGATATTAGTGTGATTTGATCGCGTCAGTTGGTAGGGTAGTATATGTGTCCCTCCGTAGTGGGCGGACTATGTTATGAAAGATAAGTAAGTTATATGGTAATGAACTTAATGATTCTTTTTCTAAATAATGCACGTAAGAATGTGACTATAACTTTTATTGGGAATGGAAAGGATAATAAGGTACGATTAAGTTCATAAGTGGTAATGACACGGCAGGATCCGTATGTATTTTTATACTTGTCCTTGTCATTCTTTTGTACGATTATGATTTGTTTATCACGTTATATTCTTCCATATTAGAATTTTTGTTATCGGCCGCCGGAAGTGCGTTATGCCCGCAGTTTAGGTACACGATTGTGATCCGCGAGCTTAGGATCGGTTGCCAAGTTGAGATGGCTCGGTGTTTGAGTTGTCACGCTTATGTTTATTGAAGTGCGGCGGGGCCTTGTCATACGATTGTTATGTCAAAACTCTTAGAGGTGCAGTAGTCACATATGGTGGGTCGGTTGTAAAAAGAAAGGAGGCAACCGGTTGTTTTTATATATGTTCGGAAGGTAGCCACATCGGCTAACTTTGTTTTACTTACGATGTTTTTTTTAAGTTTCATGTATGTTCGCTGATTTTCTCGATGTTTACTCGTAAGGGTGCCCGTAGGCGCGATCGCGATCGGTCGGTCGTGACAAAAGTGGTATCGAGCGATTAGTCTTCGGAAAGTGTCTGCACCGTGTCTAGTAGAGTCTTGATTATCGGTGTGTTGTGCACCACATCTATAATCGGGAGGCTGCAGGACATTTAGGATTAGTTTCATTCTTCTCACTCGAGATCGTTCGATAGAAATTTGTGTTGTTAAGTCGTCTCTCCTAACGAGTTATGTTGATTGCGACCGAGAAAGCGGCGGTGACCGGGAAGGACTATGTGGATTGCGTATCCAGGTAGGTAATGATTATAGTATAGTTGGTATTGTGACATACATCTATACGGAGTTATGTATGAGGGTCAGACGCGTGTTGCCTAGAATGATTTTAGATTACCAGGAATCGGTAAAGACTAACTAGATACCGGGAAGGTATGGAATAGTTAATGAATTTTCGCCAAGGTCTTGTGTTTTATTTTGAGATAATTGGGAAAGGATGAGCTGTCTGATAGGGTAGTGGACCCTTAAGAAGCCATATTAAGGAACCTAACGGAATGTCATGTTAATAGATCAAGCTGCGTAGTATGCTTAAGAGAATTATACGGATAAGGCCTGTATAGAGTATGTAATGGTTGTTGTGATCGAGACAACATGGTTATGGTTTTATGAGAAGTTTTTGTACCCGTTTGCAGAGGGTGATAAGGTAGGGAGCATGGAAAGTGCGAGCCTAAGAATATTGATTACTGTCGAGACCTTAGGTATATAAGGTTTTCTCTGGCAATAAGATTTTAAGTCAGAAAAAGGATAAGAGTTAAGTGCGACGCTTAGTCGTGTTGAGGACATGTTACGTGTCTCCCCATGGCATGGAATGGAGTGGGATCAGTTGTTAGTAGTTCCGCTACGTTACAGTGTCACGAGGGTGCAAGGCCCAAGTCTAGTTAATTGTTTCTGGGTTCGGGACGCGTTCCACCGGTAGTGAAAGGAAATGACCTTATATTGTTTCATAGAGTGACTCAAAGATTAGAGGCGAATAGGTATGGAAGTTATGTATGTATGTTAGTAGGAGTTGGAAGTACGAAAAGTTAACCTCTTTTGGGGTTGTGTTGGACGGGTATGCGTGTACAAGGTATTAGGGCCATGTGTGGCATTGTTGGTATGTCGGGGTTGTGAAGAGAACTATGTCGCTAATTATAAGTTTGACTCGAAAGAACATTCGAGGACGAATGTTTCTAAGGGGAAGAATGTTACACCCGTATTTACGTGGACATGGTGTAGAACGCACGTAAGAACTCACAGTGTTAAGATTGGAGACTTGTAAAAATTTCTAATTATGAAATTGTCGGAAAAGCGTTTTGTTGTAACGAATGGGAGGCGACATGTGTCACCCCTTAGATGATGCCTTGACGATTTTTGCAAGGGCTAAAGGGTCATTGGACCTTTGTTAGCAAGACAAGTCTTGCAACTTGAAAGCTTGACATGTTTGACTTAGTCAAGGGGACAATTAGTCTTGATTTTTGTTAAGACCTCATCCTAGCCAACCATTTGTGCACACCTTGACCCTCCATGTCCCTATATAATACTAGTAGCAAGACAATAGTTCCACACTTAGCTAAAATTCACAAAATTTGGAAGAACATCACATTGTTGCTCTCGGCTTCCCTCCACTTTCAAAAGGAAGATTTTTCGTTTCTTGTCCATTAAGCCCCACACTTTAAACCAAGGTTCATGAGTGTTATGTGAGTATATCTCAATAGAAAAATCCGGAAAAAGAGAGTTTTTAGTATTAGTCGCAAGTGAAAACCTAATGGCTTTTCTAGGTTTTGGTTGGAAGTTTGAAGGAAAATTGTTGGTATGGTTCTAAGAGTCTCAGTAGCGGATTGAAGTATCTTGGAGAGTCTCTAAGTTGCTAAGGAACGACTTGGTTGAAGATTGGATTGAGAATCGTTAAGGTATAATCTTGTCCTTTAAGATGTTACAAGATTATATATTTTTGTTGTTAGTTTTACACGTTGACAACATGAAGTTGGTATGTAGAAGTTTATAAGTATTATGGAGTGCTTGTAGCTAAATTCGAAATGTTATATAAGCCACTTGAAAATTGGATTACTAATTGGTCGTTTATTAGAAATCGTCGCATGTTACCTACTTAGAGATTATGGATTGTTATAATCAAACGCGACTTGATTTCATGTTATGCTACCAATTTGGATTGAAATGGAAATTTGATAAGAATTGGTATGGTTGAACTCAAGGTGGCCGAATTTGGACTTTTTAGTTTGTTATTCATTTGTATTGGACTACTTTCTAAATTGTGAGCCAATTGGGTCATTTAGTTATTCATTGTATTGGAATACCTTCTATATTGTTGTGAGCCAATTGGGGCTGTTTGGTTATTGTATTCACCTTGAAAAAGGTGGCAAAGTGAGTAGAAACAAAGGAGGTGCTGTCCGATTTTCCGTAGAATTTAGCGACTTAGCACCTAAAATATTCTACGTTAGAAGTGAAAGGTTAATGGACATATTGTGACCATTATAGGTTGAAGTACTAAGTATAGCGTATCCTACTTGGAGTGGAATAGTTATCAAGGTTGGAGTACTTTGGAGCATTTTGCTATTTGTCGACAATCGTCGAGGTATGTGAACCTCTTCCTTCCTTTGGCATGATTCTATGTATGGAATATACTTGTGGTATCATTTCATGTTTACTTATACTCTTATAAGTTAAGAGGTAGTTGTGTTATTTACTATATGTATAACTTTTCCTATCTTTATAGCATGACCAGTTGTACGTATGTAGTACGGTAGACGTACAAGACTATGACATTCTTTACTTGTTTTATGTAATGCCAAGTCGGGTGGGTTAGGAGATTAACTCACTTCTTTGAAAATAGTAAGGATGTCTTAAGTTGATTTTAAAGTTAGGGGACTTGAATAGTTTTAAAGTATGTGATACTTGCTCCGTTTTAAACGTATAAGTCCCTTGGATAGGAAATTGTATTTTGGCTAAGGTATAAAGTAAATACAACGACTTTATGGGGAGTTGGTTATATTTGCTTTATGGAAAGACAAATGACTTGATTTTAAGTGAATAGGCAACTTGTTTTTAAGGCATCAATTGCCTAAGGTTTTATAATAAAAGGAGTCACTTGTTTTCTAAAGGTTAAGAGACAAATGGTATTTTTGAAAGTTAAGAGAATTGATTTGAAAGAATATAATACTTGGTTTCAAAAAGTAGAAGTCTCTTGATTATAAAAGGAGCGTATTGGTCTAAACCATAAAGGGTTATAACGGCTTTATGGGAAGTTGGTTATAACGGCTTTATGGCAGGTTAAGAGAATGGTTTTCTCTAGTAAAGTAATCAAAGGAATAACTTGTGTTAAGGAAGGGCAAATTGTTTTAAAGGTACCAATTGCTTAAGGTTTTTAATAAAGAAGTCACTTGATTTAGAAGTTCGTAATTGTATTTCTAAAAGGTATTGTGACTTGTCTCGAAGGTGGATAGGACTTGATACTACGGTTGTTAGTATCGGGGAAGTTTTATTCGGAAAGGAGTCTTTTGAAAAGAATGGACGTACGTAGTACTTTGGCCTGTTTAATTGAGAATAATTCTATGTGATACCTTGATTAGTACTTTGGCTTGATTAATTGAGAATTATTCTATTTGTGCCTTGATTAGTACTTTGGCTTGATTAAATGAGAATTATTCTATGTGATGCCTTGATTAGTACTTTGGCTTGATTAATTGAGAATTAGTCTAAGTATGCCTTGATAAGTACTTTGGCTTGTTAAATGAGAATTATTCTAAGTATGCCTTGATAAGTACTTTGGCTTGTTAAATGAGAATTATTCTAAGTATGCCTTGATTAGTACTTTGGCTTGATTAAATGAGAATTATTCTATGTGTGCCTTGATAAGTACTTTGGCTTGGTTAATCGAGATTTAGCCTATATGTCTTTGGAGATAGCCTTTGAGTGCAAGTATTATGTTTTTTTTACGCTGTCGCGACTCTCGGTTGGAGGGCTACTGTCTTGTTATAAGTTACTTGGGCGCAAGCGGTGATGTGGGATTCCACGGGTATGCTTAGCTATTTGTAGCACTTGGGTTAAATTCGGATTTTATAAAAGACATGGTAGTGCTTATGTCTTGTTTGATGGTCGGTCGAGATAGGGTAAGAGTATAAATGAGGCAAGCCCAGACGTTATACCACCTTCTCCGGGGTAAGAGTATAAGTGAGTAAACCCCAAGCCTGTACCACTGCTTTATGTGTTGTTTGTGGCCAAGTCGAGATAGGGTAAGAGTATAAATGAGGCAAGCCCAGACGTTATACCACCTTCTCCAGGTAAGAGTATAAGTGAGGTAGACCCAAGATGCTATACCACCTGTTTACCACCTTCTCGGGGTAAGAGTATAAGTGAGGTAGACCCCAAGACGCTATACCACGGTGGGACTTGGTGTTCATGTATGCCTATTGGTGTATTATTATACCTGGTGTCGGCGGTGATGTGGGATTCCACAGGCGGGATATATATATATGTATTGTGTATGTATGCAAGCGGTGAGGTGGGATGCCAGGCGCGTCACGTGGTTATATTTTACACTAATAGTATCGGCGATGATGGGGATTCCACGGGCATGCTTTGATATTAGTGTGACTTGATCGCGTCCCAGTTAGGCGGGTAGTATATGTGTCCCTCCGTAGTGGGCGGACTATGTTATGAAAGATAAGTAAGTTATATGGTAATGAACTTAATGATTCTTTTTCTAAATAATGTGCGTAAGAATGTGACTATAACTTTTATTGGGAATGGAAAGGATAATAAGGTGCGATTAAGTTCATAAGTGGTAATGACACGGCAGGATCCGGTATGTATTTTTATACTTGTCCTTGTCATTCTTTTGTCTGATTATGATTTGTTTATCAGACGTTATATTACATTCCATATTAAATTTTTGTTATGCGGCCCCGGAAGCTGCGTTAAATGCCGCGAGTTTAGGTACGATTGTGGATCATGAGCTTAGGATCGGTTGCCAAGTTGAGATGGCTCCGGTGTTTGGAGTTGTCACGTTTATGTTTATTGAAGTGCGGCGGGGCCTTGTCCATACGCTTGTTATGTCAAAACTCTTAAGTGCAGTAGTCACATATGGTGGGTCGGTTTGTAAAAAGAAAGGCAGCCGCTTGGTTGTTTTTATATATGTTCAGGAAAGGTAGCCACATCGGCTAACTTTGTTGTTTTACTTACGATGTTTTTTTTTTAAGTTTCATGTATGTTCCGCTGATTTTCTCTGATGTTTACCTGTAAGGGTGCCCAGGTAGGGCGCCAGTCGCGGTCCCGGGGTCGGGTCGTGACATGGTTGCCACTGGGTATACCGATTATAGTTTCCGGGAAGATGTTTTTGATTTCAAATCTCAGTATGGTTATACGTTCATTTTCAACGGAGGAGCAGTGAGCTGGAAGAGTTCCGAACAAGCTACTACTACAGACTCGACTACTGAAGCGGAGTACATTGCTGGATCGGAAGCTGCTAAAGAAGTTGTCGCGATTTCTGAGTTCCCGAATGAACTAGGGGTTGTTCCGAGTGCTAGTTTTCTAATAACTATTTATTGTGACAACACTGGTGCGATTGCACAGGCAAAGGAACCAAGATCAGCAAACAGAAACAAGCATGTACCAAGAAAGTACCACATCCTGAGAGAGATGGTAGAAGCTGAAGATATCAAGATAGATTATCTTCCCACAGACAATAATCTAGCAGACTCGTTTACTAAACCATTAAGCTTGGTGAAGCATAATGGTCATTTTGATAACATGGATATTAGATATGTTGGTGATTGGCTCTAGGCCAAGTGGAAGATTGAAAGTATATGTATGTCCTAGAGACAATCTGTATTAGGACACAATGTACTTTACACACATTCGTATTTATATTAATGATGATTAATATTATGGCAATTTGCATTTGTTGAATTATTAATTGATTGTTTATAATATTCTATAAATGCATCCCTAGAGGTTACGTGTTTATTAATGATGTGAGAATTAATGTTATAACGTAACTCTTAAATTACCTCGACTAATGATCATCGAAATTGGGATATCGATGATATGTGATACGTCGACATGTGGGCTGCATCATATCCTTAGGGGATGTAGTATGTCTCACTTGCTACGAATTAGGGCAACTCGTGATGGACACATGGATACTTGTTGAAATATTGGTATGCACTGCTGATGTACTGTTTTGTTATATGTCTATAATGTCATCGGCATGTGGGAGATAAAAGTCCTTAGACTTGAGGTCAATATCATCTTGTTTACGGAGTAATGTACTTTGATCCTGCCCTAAGCTCAAATGCCTTATAGGTTGAGACGCGGCTTGTTTTGGGTGCATTACGAAGTATATTAAAGGTGGTATGTGAGTCAAGATTAGGATTCATTCCTTGAATGCATATTCGAGTGAACACTCAGATACTCATATGGTATTAGGTTGACTAAGTTATTGACCAATGCAATAGACATTTCTGTGACAAGGTCCTGTTGTCAACTAATATAGATGAGTTATAATAATCAAGTCATTTGGATAGAAACTTGACAGATCCTAAGCTTGATTGAGTGTGTCATGAATAAAAGGATTTTATCTTCTCACATAGAGGTTCAGTTCACATATTTTGTGTAGCTAAACTTTACATATTGGGTTCGTCTTAAGTGTGATCTAGGAGTTCCGTGAAGATCCTAATGTAATTAGTGACGATATGTAAAGGCCTGAAGGGTAACACTAAGTCAAATGTTCCATCGATTGAAGGATGTAATTAGAAGGAGATACATATATGTTCGGTTGATGACCGAGACATTAAAATGGGAAAATGGGCAGAAAAATAGGACGGAACTGCGGTGCCTTGATTCAGGACCGCGGTCCCAGGAACACATGTCGGCCGCGTGCCGCGTCTTGATGCAGGCGGTCCGAATGCGCCTAGTTCGCTTCTGGAGTCGCTATACTGAAACCCTTGAGCTCTTATTTTATCCTATAAATAGGAGGCTCCTCTTCTCATTTTAATACACCAAAGCTAAGAGAGGTCAATCTCTTCTAAAGCTCTGTCAGAATCCCTAGCATTCCTGACTTAGCAAATTACATCATAGTTTCCAGAACTTACAAATCGAGGGACGTTTGCGTGTGCACCCTCGGACTGCACAGAACACAAAGATTCAAATGCTTGGCTGATTGCTACAACAATGTAAGTCTTCGATCGAAGTTTACATATTACTTTATGTTTGTATTTTTCATTGCATATCATACTGCAGTTCGACCGTCGTCGGGTTTGAAACATAAATTTTCAAATTCCGCTGCGTGTACGAACCCGACGTAAACACCAATATATGTAACAAATACAAGATTACAATCTGAATTAAGAACAGGAATGAACTACTACAATTGCTGAGTCGGGTATTAGCAACATGTCCTTAAGACAATATTGTCTCGTATGTATCTTTTTACGGTGATTGGCAACTTGTCTCCCAAGATAAAACAACAACAAACAATTGAGCAAAGTAAACTCAAATGTTTACTAAAAAGAAGAACCTTTTGAGTGTGTGAAAAAAAGCTAGAAAGGAAGAGATATTCAGAAAATCTGATTGCAAGTGTATTCTTTAATTGAGTCTAAGGTTTCAATTTATAGTGTGTGTAAAATGACCTCTCATCTAGCCAGCTAATGGCAATCAAAGTCATGTAATGACACTTATTGAGAGGTTATAATTCAGCCAAATAATGGCTGAATTCAAACTTTAAGAGGGAATAAGTTTCCTTTTCTTGATGCCAAATAGACACGGCGCTGCAGAAGCCACCATTATTAACCATGGAAAAGGGTCCCACATATTCACGTATAGAGAAGGGTTAGCCCATCTTCAAAAATCACTTGACTTCTGGCGCTCAAATTGTTTTACTACTAGTTAATGCTCCTACACCAGGTATCTAACATCTATACTTTTTCATCTTATATCAAGTGTCTCGGTATCCCAGTAATAATAAAAGTACTGAGTGTGTATTTCACGGTATAAACACTACCTTTTCGTTATTTCGGCTCAAATGACACAAATCACCATCAGTAAGCCAAAGCAAATCGAAACCTATTGGATTTTTTTTTCATGTGGAGATGAATCCACTGTGTTGCATTGGATCGATCGTGATAAAGGAAATCCGGCGGTGGTAAAGTCACAATTCGTGACTCAAAGTTAGCTAGGTTTTAATAACAATGTGACTGTGAAACAGATGACCCCCTAAACCTGAGAACAATAATAGAGCTGCAACTAACAACATAAACACATACTTAGACTGATAAAAAAGACATACCCCCATTTACTAAAGGAATTAGAATCTGAGTTTCTCGAACTGGATAACGCCTTAGAAGCTTGGATGAGGAGTACCGGTGCCGTTAGCAAGAGTGAGGGGTTTAGGAGTGAGTGGAATAGTAATTTTTTAGATGCAAATACACGGTAATTTTATGATTTATAGTAATGTATTTGCATTATGCTTAATTAATATGATATAAAATAATTTTTTTTTTAAATACGATATGATTTCAGTGATTTGTTTATTTTTTTACTTGTTTAAAATACAGAGACAAATCCAGAATTTAATTCTAAAGATTCAATCTTTAAGATTCTTTAGTATTGTATCCATATATATTACTTATTGTAATTTTTACAGATTTCTACACATAAATTTATATTCTATGTCGAAATTAAAATGTCAACAATGCATCATGTCTATGCCACTACCTAGGAGCAACAAAAATACTAACATTTTACTATGTAATGATTGAATGGAGACGATAAATCCGGGTAAATAGGACATTAGTAAAGTCTGATGTTGGTGAACTATCGGGAGTCTAAGATGAGCTAGTAAAAGAAAATTGTAACTCGTCAAAAGTCACATGCTGAGAGATATATATTTGGTCACTAGGGACATGTAAATGTTGATAGCCTTATGATGTCTACAATACCCCAAAAAACACATTTTAAGGATCGAAAGACCAATTTGTGAGAATTATTGGGACAGAATATGGGTAGCACGCGCAGCACTCCTTGTGGACATTGTGTCCTGAATCACTTGGGAGTCCGCATACAAGGAATTAAGTTATGTTTTTGTTAATGTTGGGTTTTGGTGTTATGACATTTTACTCAATATATCATTTTTAGTATTAAGTTAAAATCAAAAAATGTTGAAATAATGTCATGACATTCGGACCGACATTCTGATAGCAGTTTTGTCTTACTTCACTGGACAGAACCTAAAATCATGGAGTTTTACCATAACGGTAATTTTGACTTGGCAAGGAGTCTGTGAAGCATATTGAAAAACGTGGAAGACCAAGTCCAAGGAGTAGCTTAACTTGAGGAGCAAGTAGGGTGAAGAACATGTCAAATCAGCTCCTATTTTCATGTCTCAAGCTACTGCTTCACGTGCCCACTTTTAGCTCAACTTCTACAATCAATTGATGAGCTTTTCAAGAAGGACTCTCTACTATAAATAGAGAGGGCAGAAGAGTGAATCAATATCCAGAATCAAAATGTAAAAATATCAAGAGAGCTCTCGGGATTTCTTCTCAGAAATCTGGATCACAAAATGTTGCCTGAGTTTGTGACGACATTCTGTCCGACATTACATTCGATGTTTCAGATTCAAGATTAGCTTTGTATGGAGCGATTGTAATGAGATGTTGTGCACTTCTATTTAGATAGAATTTTCAGGCATAAGTCATCTGCGACTTAACCTTTTTTTATTCCTTTTGTATTATCTTGTAATATTGTAAAAGAAGAAATATATTGACTATCATGGGTTATATCAATATATAACCTATGAAAATATAAATCTTTGTTTTCTTTATTATTTCCGCTGCATTTTTACTCTTTCAAAGGTTTTCTGTTTTTACCGAAATGTTGTCAGTTGTGAAGGACGACATTATCGCTGACATTCTGAAACTGTTCCAGCATTGGAATTGATTTTACGTTCAGTTTGTTTTTATTATTCTATAACATAACTCCCGGGACCCAACAAGTGGTATCAGAGCCAACACTTGACATAATAAGTGATTGGTCCTATTATTCAAAGCTATGGATCCGGCTAATCTAAATAATGGTAGAATTTCCATTTTAAATGGAACAAAATGTACCTATTGAGGATTTGTCTATGTTCTCACATCAAATCAATTGATGTTAGGGCATGGAGATCTGAGTATGTTGTTCAAATGTTTCCGCCGGATGAGGAAGGTGACATTCTTGTTAAACCTGAATCCAAATGGACGGCGGAAGAAACCAATAATACTAGCTTTTGTGAAAAGGCCTTAAATGCAATTTTGGATGGGTTGATCTTTACATGTTCAAGCTCATTCAAAACTGCCCAACGGCTAAGGATGCATGAGATACTTTACAAATTCATTGTGAATGTAGCTTAAGTGTTCGTCGAACAAAACTACACATGCTTATGAGCGAATATGAACATTTAAGGATGGAAGAAGCGGATGATATTAAATCTTATTTTGAAAGGCTCTCCGTTCTCTTCCTGAAAAAATCAATTTAAAGATTTGTGTCATTAAAAAAGGTCACAATCTTGCTACTATGGACCTTCATACCTTGATGAACATTCTCAAAACCTATGAGATGAACATTGAGAATCAAATGGAACTATATAAGAGCAAGAATGTGATACTTCAAGTTCAATCCTCAAAGAATCAAATCAATGAAGAGGATGTGAATCTTGAAAAACTTGGTGAAGGGGCTAAAATTGTCTTACTCACTCGCAAATATAATTTGAATGTGAGAAAGTTCAACAATGAGAGAAATCAATCTAAATCTAAAAGGCATCAAAATCAAGGCTTTAATCAAAAGTCCACCAAGTTTTCTTCCAAGTGCTCAAAAAGGATGTCCACTAAGAAGAGAAAGAAGATAAAGAAATCAAATCACAAGCACTGTTGGCCACTGTTTACGAACAACCCCTGTCTGATAATGAAAATGTCTTATGTAATGTTGCCTCAAATGTCACGACATTTCAGGCAACATCTGCAACGACATCTGCATCTCCAACAACATCTGAGGTACATATTCTTTAACTATCCTGATGTTAACTTCTTTAGTGATTTTATTTCTAGTGGTGAGGCTGAGAGTATGGATCGAGTTTAATGCAAATATGACATGATTAATGAATTACAAAACATTTGTAAAATCTTAATCATAGAATCCAAGCAACTTGAGGCAAAGGTAATATCTTTAACTCATGAGAATGTAGATCTAAAGGCACAATAATCCGACTAGAGGTTGCACTTATCAAATAGGATAATGCATTTGGTAAAATTTGGGCAAAATTGGATTTAGCCAAAATACCTTTCGTAAGCTCTACTCATGGACTTCTAATTTGAATAAGATACTCAGTTTTGTGTAAACTTTCGCATGCAGGTATTGTGTACTAAAACTCTCCTAAAATAATATGCTCTAGTTTGTTTGACAAAAATGAGAAAATGTGCTTTGTAAAAGAAAAAAGATTATATAATAGGTTCTCATATATGTCAAAGGATATGAAGTTTGTGAGCCATCATTGTAACTCCCCTGGTTTTTAAAAAAAAATGTACTGTTTTCAAACTTTAGAATTCTGTGAGCGAAATGTTGCCTAAAATATTGTCCAACATTTCTGACAACTTTCAAAGCAACATTTCTGAGCTCAAAGGTAAAAAATGTTTAAAAGAGTTTGGGTTCCCAAAATGGATGTACCGTGTAATGTGCGATAACTACTTTAAGAACTAACATTTCAGGTTCTTGGTGCTTTGAGAGTAGATGTTCTCGGCACATGACAGGTACAAAGGAGTTTTCTAAAAAATTGTGAGTCATTAAATAGAGGTAACGTAACTTATGGAGGTGGAAATAAATGAATTGGAAAAGGAATCCTGGATGTCCAACTTTAAGAAATGTCTCACACGATTGAAGGTTTAACGGCTAAATTGATGAGTCAATTGTGTAATGACAATCTGAAGGTGAAATTTAATGAGAATGCCTGAAAAGTTACGAATGAAGCTAAGGAATGTGTCATGGCAAGTACTAGAACATGTGATAATTGTTGTCTTGTTGCAAGACAAGAAATGTGCAATAATGTCAAGATCGATGACACAACACTATGGCATCAAAGGTTGGGGCATGTTAACTACCGCAATTTGAAAAAATTAGTCGCACATAGAGCGGTTAGAGACTTACCCAACTTCAGTCATAAAGGTAAAACATTATATGCAGATTGTCTCCAAGGTAAGCAAATCCATATTTCCCATAATGTTGTCCAGAATGACGACAACATTCAGGTATGTCTCCATGTATTCTATTATTGCACATGGATCTTATAGGTCTAATTGAGGTAGACAGTTTTAGGAGGCATGAGGTATTACTATGTGATCGTAGATGATTTTCTAGGTATTCATGGATATATTTTGAAAGAAAAATCACAAACTTTTGACATGTTTAAAATTTTGCACTCTATAATTAGGAACTTGTTCTATTCTCCTATTTTTCGGATTAATTTCGACCATGGAAAAGAATTTGAAAACATCTCCTTCACAAAATTTTGTGAGAAAAGAGAAATTTTCCATGAGTTTTTTTTTCTGCTCCCAAAAACTCTTTAACATAATGGGTAGCACAAAGGAAGAATAGAACATGGCAAGGAATGACTAGAGTTATGCTTAGTTCTAACAAATTGTCAAAGTTTTTTTACTGTCTGTCACATCACTAATAGAGTCTACTTAAGGCCTGTAACAAAGATGACATCCTATGAAATTATAAATGGAAAGAAACCTAATGTGTGTTACTTTCATTATTTTTTTGGTGTATTTGTTACATTTTAAATTATAGAGATTATCTGGCTAAGTTTGATTCTAAGAGTGAAAGGAATTTTGTTGGCTATTTTTAAAATAGTCATGCTTACCGAGTGTACAATCGAAGGACAAAAACTGTACAAGAGTATACTGCTGAAGAACCAGATGTTGCCTCAAATGTTACGACATTTAGAGCAACATCTGAACCTGAACCAAAGACCACAAAGGGTGTGGATGAGGAGTTAAAACACTCCCCCTATCGTCTGACATGTTGAATGATTCTTCCTAATCCTTAATGAGAGGTTCCTTTGATATAGCAATTCAACATTGAAGGAAGTAGAACGAGTGTTAGGCGTATTTTGTATACGCCTTTTGAGTCATTTTTTAGTTGGTATTTCACTCGTTTTTGTTGTGTTTAGTATAGTAGTAGGTTTGTTTTTCTTTCTTTTGAGTCACAGTGGTGCAAAAAGGCAAAATGGCAAAAAAGAACGAGAAATGAGCAGAAAAGGTGCTCCCGAGGCGAAAAGGACGAAAGCTGGCAACTCAAAGCGAAAGAAGGCAGCACCGCGGTGCCACTATGCAGAACCGCGGTGCCATATTTACCGCGGAGCCACAGAACTTTCAGCACCGCGGTGCCATCAGGCAGTACCGCGGTGCCAATTGTGCTGAGAAGCTGCAGGAGTTTCGGCACCGCGGTGCCGGTATGCAGAACCGCGGTGCCGACGCGGGAAATTTCAGTTCCGAAGGCAGATTGGTCCATAGGACACAAAAATTAGAGGATATTTAAGCCCTGGGGATTGATGCTATGAGGAGGTTGGTCATTCTACAACACAACATAAGGCGGATTTGGAGCTACAATTGAAGACGTTGTTCTACGTAATTTTCTTTCTTTCGTTTTAATTCAGTTTATGTATGGATTTTGTGTTAGTTCTTAGTGTGACTATGGCTAGGAGCTAAACACTTTATTAGGGTTTTCCTTATGAATCGCTTGAACTTCTATTCATGAATTAATGCAGTAGTTTGATTTCTTCTTCACTTGATTAAGATTTAGTCAATAATTGATATGAATTCTTGATAATTAATTGATCACTAATTATCATAATATATATGATTTCGAATCAAGAACCGAGAGGAGAGATTTGGATATGCTGTAATTGACTAGACATAGGTTAAAATCGCGGACGGTACTCGATACTTGTGTAGCATTATAGGTTACTGATCTTAATCCTCCTATGTGGTAAATCCTATCATAGAAATATAGAAGGGTTCTGCACTGGGGTTGAGTGATTATATGTCCTAACCGGAATATAAGACATTTTAGTTTACCGCTATCTTAACGTAGAAGAAGAAGTCATTCTAGTTGCATTAAAGATTGAATAGAGTGGATAGTCGAGGATTTTGGAAGCCCTAATTCCTTCATAACTGATCACAACTTAAATAGTTAGTTAATTCTTGCAATTATTCTAGTAGTTAAACAAAAACTCAACTTAAATATCGATTGTCAAATAGATAACATAAAATAGATGAACGGTACTTAGAAACCAGTCTATGAGGACGATATTCAGTATTATCAGACTATATTACTTGTGAACGATGCGTACGCTTGCGTGAGCAATCGAAATATCGCTAACAGCGAGAAGCAAAGAACCACTCATTTACAAAAGGTATGTGTGTATGTCTACCATATACCAAGAGGTTAGTCTTTCTTATTTTATATGTGCTCCAGAACCTATGTTTAGTGTTTGGTGTATGTGCTCGAGTCCAAGCCTGTTCCAAATTTTTCCACTTAAATATCGTGAAACGTGTCATTAGATATGTTGTCGGCACATGTGAGATGGGAATTTGGTATTCCATATACTCTAATTCTAATTTAATATGATATAGTGACTTGGATTGGGCTAGTGATGTGGATGATAGAAAGTGTACAAGTAGAGAATATTTTTATCTTGGCAATAATATTGTTTCTTGATAGAGTCGTAAATAAAATTGTATCTCACTTTCAACTGCTGAATCTGAATCTGTAGCAGCTGAAAGTTATTGCTCTCACTGAATATGACTACGACACATATTAAACGACTATGGTTTTACGAGCAACATTTTTATTTTGTAGTATGATTAGACATCATTTTTTTAAAGAGATTTGATTGAAAAACAACTAGTTCAAATTGAACATGTTGACACTCTTTATCAACTAGCTGATATTTTTATAAAAGTTTTTAGACCATGAGAGATGCTCTAGTTTTAAAAAAAATCTATTGGTCTTTGCAATCTCTGAAACAGGCACTGTTGGACGAATGTCGGCTGGAATGTCTCTAACATTTCGGGTGACATTTACCCTTGTAATATCATAATCTGATTTTCAGTACTTGTAACGGCTGATTTTTGTTCAACCAGGTATGATTTTCAAATGAGAATCGTTCTCTGCGATGATATTATATATCATAAAAATGGAGTATCAAAATAAGGCAAAGTCTTTCTAATTCTCGTCAACTGTGCAATACGGGCAAAGCCCTTGAATTGATATTGTTCATATACTATAGGAGTATCAAAGTGCTTAAACAAAGAAAAATTATGAGGATGCTAAATAAGTATTCTTGTTTTTGACACGAAAATGAATTTTGTATGTTTTTTATGATTAGATCTAGGACTCAATGGAAAAATGTTGCATTGGTCTGGAGGTTAAACTCATAAAAACATATATGAAATGTGTCTTGGTTTGTTGCCGAAAGGAAGATGTTCTTGAAGGATCATGATACTTGTGTTGTACAAAATGTTGCCAACATTACTGTTGACATTTTCAGATAATGATATTTGTTGGGATACGATGTGTAACTGATTTTTGAAAATTCAGTTATTTTTCTCTATTTTTGTGCCTTGTTTTAATAGGAATTTCAAACTTTAAACTGATAAGATTAATTTTTATTCCTACTTTGATGTCTAGTTAGTTTATCTCAATATTTTAGGTGTAAGTTATTGTGTAAAATTGAAACACCTATATCTAAGGGATTTTTGTTCCTTAGAAATATTTGTCATGTATATACATATTCCTCTCATTTGTTATTTTTTTATCATCTTCGATTTTCCCAATTTAAAAAAAAAAATAGTTATTCTGCCAAGTTTATAAATCATTCTTTACTTATTTGTCATTCTTGTTTATCTTTCTTGTTTTTTTTTCGAAAATCATATATATATATATATATATAAATTGGGAAAGATCACATCACTTCGGTATATACAACCGATGGAACACTCAAGCCCTTCATCTTCCAAAATTCCTCAAAACCCTCTCCACTATATTCACTCATGGAAACTTCTCCAATGTCAACATCAATTTTAGCCAACACACCGACCAACATTCCTATGAGTACAGCCCTCCAATGAAAACTGACTCAACTGAGCATAATGAACCACAGCAACCCTATCGGTTTCTTTCTTCACCATCCACAGAGGACTTATTTAAAGCTATAGTATTCAAAGGTTTAGATGAACCTTTAGATATCAGCTACCCAGGTTATGAAAACAATCCAAGAGATGTTGATGAAACATCTGACATTTCAGCATTGGGTAAGAGACCAAGATCCTCCACCTTCCCTACTTGTCGATCGAGTAGAATGTTTGAGAGTACAGTTCGTGAAGAGCCAAAGGTCCAGATATGATTCTTCTATAACTGCTTGATCGAAAAAGTGACAGTGATGACACGAACTTGGGATTCTCAACAGAAGAGAGTGAAGAAGAACCAAATGCTTCTGTACTACAAATGTGTCTCAAGAAAGTGAGGAAGTTCCTGATGAAACTCCAGTGAAACAATTCTTCCCAAAGGGAATTTCCAGATATGCCAGATCGAGTGTTGCTCTGAATATTGTCACTGATGCCATAACATCTCAGGCAACATTTCAGCCAATATCAGAAGAGACACAAACACCAACATCCTCCAGCAAACCGAATCTGATTCAGACTTTCAGGTATGTATCTACTCAGACAAATTCTATTCTAAACTAATTCTCATAATTAGGACTGGTACAAGAATAGAGTTGTTAGTGCTGAAAAAGTAATAGATATTGCCTCTTGTTCAAAATATGGTTTGGTAGAGTTCTTAAAAGAAAGACATCTCCTAGGATCTGTTACTGAGAAAAGATTTGTTATTGATAAAATAGTCAGGTTGTTTTTGTGCTAATTTGAGTTCTGCTATAGAGGATATCGGCTCAAAGAAATTTGGGAAGGTATATCTCTATAACAGAGTATATTTTTCAAACTTGTTGTTATAAATCAATTTATGGGATTAAATGTTGAGGAGAATGTTAGAGAAGCAAACCCTGTAGTGGACAATAGAGATGAAGTAATTGAGTACCTCACTAAAGGTATAATGCATAAGTGGATCTCTAGATGTCCAGCCTCTGAATTAACAGCCTTGATTGATCTACCCTGAAAAATGGAAGGAGATAGTGCAGATGTTGACATGAATGTCACCAACATTCTTGGCAACACTGGTCCAAGATAGTTTCCAGTGTCTACTGAATGGCTTGTGAATTAAATTGCAAGAATCAACCAACAAATCTCTAAGGTTGATACTGTGAGGAATGCTCTGATTCAAGCCAGAAACCAGTTGATGTTTTCTTCACAAAAAGGGGGAGAAAATGATGATGTTGCAGATACTGAAGCTAGAGGAACTGCTGAAATCGAAGAAGCGGAAATGCGTGCGATGGAAGCGAAGAAGCTGGCGGAAGTCGATGAAGCGAGGAAGTAGATGAAGAATACTAGATGATGTTGTTCTGTGCAGAGAAAGAGTTATGCAGGAGTAGACAGATGTTGAAAGTTGTTACTGTCAATATCTGTTGTTATGTGCAGAGAAGGAATTATGCAAGAGCTACAGCTGATGTGTTGAAAACTACTACTGTTGTTTGTTGAAAAGGTTGTTTTGTGAAGAAAGACAAAAAGGGGAAGAATGTTAATGTTTTGACCTTCCTTCACGGACTGGAGCGGATGTTAGTAGTTGGAGTTGAGAATATGACATGGTTTGAATATTTTGGATGATATGTGTATATGTGCTAACATCTTTCTTCTTTTCTAATCCTACATGAATATGGTATATATATATATTGTCTTGTATATGTTGTGTTTATATGCCATTACGGGTTGAGGGGGAGCATTAACAGTGTCGTAGGTCACTCGCGCTGAATAGATTAGGTTTTGTGAAGAAAGGCAAAAAGGGGGGGAATGTTAATGTTGGGTTTTGATATTATGACATTTTACCCAACATATCATTTTCAGTACTAAGTTAAAATTAAAAAATGTTGGAACAAATGTCATGACATTCGGACCGACATTCAGTAATGATTTTCCTTACTTCCGAATGTAACTTAAAATCATGGAGTTTAACCACAACGGTAATTTTGATTTGGCAAGGAATCTGTGAAGCAGATTGAAAAACGTGGAAGACCAAGTCCAAGGAGTAGCTTATTTAACAAGTTTTTAAATTTTTTATTTAGTTGGTGCCCGATTTCATATATTTCAATAATAATTTTCTATGATTTTTCTTTTCTTTTTCATTTATAGGACTTAAGTTCAGTTCTCTGAATTTGTGTCACAATTTTTGGAGCTACAAGTCGGAGACCTCTTTAACAAAGTGCGGACTTGTGAGAAAATCCCCTACATTACAAAAGTATATTTTTATGATTTATTTTGCTTATTGTTTGTGTTTGAGATTGTTTTTTTTTTATCGGAGGCCATGATATATACCTGAGTCTTTTTTTTCTTTTCTTTTTATGCTTATAGGAAGGTTGGAAATGGATAGTTTATGTGGAAAACTTCCATTGATATCTGATTTTCACCTCTTTCATTCTTCTTTGTTATTGTTGTTTTTTTTCTCATACTTCTTTTTTATGTTAGACAATGACGAAATTATTAAAATTTATTTCTCCGCTGAAAGAAAAAATGTAGATACTTAAGTACAAATATTAGATGTACAAAGAAAAATAATGTCTTAAAATTTGGTAAAATTGTTGAGACATAAAAATAAACTTAAAAGAATAGTTAAGAAGTTATGTAGTTAGTTAACAAAGAGGTTAGCAAAGTAGTTAGAGAAGTTATTAAGATTAGTTACAAGTTAGTTATTAATTATAACCATCATACAAGTATCTATATATATCAATGTAATATCCACATTATGGATAATTCGAACTAATGAAAATATGAGATTCGCTATTCTCTCTTCTTCTTCTCTTTTCCTATCTTCTGAATCTTACATTTCTGCTTCTTCTGTAAATTTCTAAATCTTGTATACAAGGTGTATATTCAGAGAATATCACCAGATTTCTACATGATATCAGAACATGATCAATACTGGAACGTACACCAAGCTTCCGCGACCAAAATCTGAAGAAATTTGCCGTTCTTGACACCGTTAATATAGCAGGTTCAATTTTCTGAGTTTTCTGAAATTCTGGTTTTTAGTTTCTGTTATTCAGTTTATGTGATGCTTCGTCTCTTCATCTCTTATGTGAGTCTAATGTTCTTATGATCATCATCTTGATCATAAACTCTTGAACTATTTCTAAGGAGTAAAATCACATCAGTGGAAAAGTGTATCTCAGAAAGTTACAAAGAAAATTCCAATCTGTCACTCTGTTACTTCACTTTCTTGACTCTAAAAGTGGACATCATTTCTACAATGAACACTGAAGAAATACCTTTTGTTGGGAACAATAACACAATATCAAGAGAAAGCCCAGGAATCACTACTGTCACCACAATTTTGAATCATAATCACCCCTTATTCTTACAGTCCTCTGATGTTAGTGGAGTGTCACTGATATCCTTTCAACTTCTTGGATCAGAGAATTATGCACTCTAGAGTAAATCTATGAAAATAGCTTTACTTGGTAGGAATAAATTGGCTTTGTAAATGAAAAATGTTAGAAAGAGAGCTACGGAGAAGAATTGTGGGATCAATGGGACAAGGTGAATGTTGTGGTACAAGTTGGCTGATGAATTCAGTCTCAAGTGATCTTCTTAGTGGAGTTTTGTATGCAGATACAACATATGAATTCTATGAGGATTTAAGAGAGATGTTTGACAAAATAGATGGATCAAGAACATATGATCTTCATAGGGAAATAGCCACATTGTCTCAAAGAAATTCTAGTGTAGCAGAATATTTTTCTAAGTTGAAGACACTTTTGGTAGAATTTTAGTCTTTGGTTCCTCCTCCTAGTTGTGGGTGTCTCAAGTCTAAGGAGTTTTTGGAATACCTTCAAAGACAGAAGTTGTATCAGTTCTTGATGGGGTTCAATGAAAATTACATGCAAGCAAGGAGCCAAATCTTGTTAATGCCTCATTTACCTACTGTGAACAAAGCTTATTCTATGATCAGTAGTGATGAGAGTCAAAAATCAATATTAGCTAAATCTGCAGGACTGTTAGGTGTTGGCTCCAATGGTTTTGGTCACAAGGTGAACCATGACCCTACAATTATGTACTCTAGAACAGGTTTAAATATGCAAAATTTAAGAAACTTGTCAACCTATTATGTGAAGTGTGTAAAATGAGGAGACATACTAAGGAAACTTGTTACAAGGTAGTTGGTTATCCTCCAAATTTTAAGTCAAAAGAAAGGAGTATGTTGCACACAATATGTATGCACAGCCTACTGAAAATTTGACTGAGAATGTAAGTGGAAACAGTGACAACCAAGATCAATTCAGTGCAGCAGCAAATTTCAAGTGGCAGGGTCAAGGAGCTCTAGTGATGTCTCAGACTCAATATAAGCAAATAGTGAAGTTGCTGAATCAAAACATGGAACAAAATGAATTTATTCAGCCACAACAAGAAGCACATGCTACACGGGTAGTAAATGCAACAGGTATGAATTATCACAAGGTATTATATATAACGAACATACTTAAAAAATGGATTGTTGACATTGGTGTCAAAAATCATATGGTTGCTGATCTACAAATGCTAGATAAAGCAATTAGAATATAAAATACATCTGACCCTAAAAAAGTACATCTACCTAATGGAGAAAGGATTAAAGTAACACATACAGGCTCAAGAACTATTTCTAACGGAAGTTGTCTTAAGAATGTGTTTTTCTTGCCACAGTTTAAGTTCAATTTGATGTCTGTATCTCAACTAACCAGATAATAATAATGTGCTGCAACATTCTACCCTGATTTCTATGTATTTCAGGATTTTTACAGTGGGAGAGTGAAGGAGATTGGAAGGCTACAAGATCGTCTATACATGTTAGTGGATCAGAAATCAAGCAAATCTTTAAACGAAGAAGTGCAATTAGGATTACAAGTAAGAAAGTCTAAAGGCGTTGTTAGTATGACTAAAGAAGAGATAGAATTGTGGCATAAAAGATTTGGACATACTTCTAGCAATGTACTAAGTAAGTTGATTAGAGCTAAACTTGATGACATATCTAGTATTGTGAAAAACTGCAATGTATGTCCTTGTGCTAAACAGTGTAGATTACCTTTTCATATCAGTAATAACACTAGTATGTCTAGTTTTGATCTTGTACATATGGATGTTTGGGGACCCTATAAAGTACCAACTTATAATGGAAATAAATTATTTCTTACAGTAGTAGATGATTTCACAACAATGACATGGATATATTTGCTGAAACTAAAGTCAGATGTTTGTGTGGTTATGCAGCAATTTCTCAATTTTGTACAGACTCAATTCAATAAAATGGTAAAAGTTGTTAGGACTGTTAATGAAACTGAATTTGTAAATGAAATATGTACAAATTTATTTCTCACATTAGGTATCATACATTAAAGATCATGTGCCTACACACCACAATAAAATAGGGTAGCAAAAAGAAAGCACAGACATATACTAGATATAGCTAGAGCTATAAGACTCCAGGCTAATATATCATTAAAATTTTGGGGGATTTGTGTACAGGCTGCTGTGTATCTGATTAACAGATTACCTTATGCAGTAACTAGTATAACTCCTTATGAAAAACTCTACAAGAAGAAACCAGCAATTAGTCATCGCAAAGTATTAGGATGTCTTTGTTTTGTAAAAGATTTATCTACATCGGATAAACTACAATCTAAAGTAAGACCTTGTGCTATGATGGGATATTCTGAAAACCAAAAAGGGTATATCATTTATGACCTACAAAATAAAAACTTCTTGGTCAACAGAGATATCACATTCAGGGAGACAGAATTTCCTTTCAAAACCAACACACCAGAAAATCCAATATTTCTATATGGTCAATATGATAGAACTGATGACACAGATAAAATCATGTCTATACCTATAGGAAATTACCAAGAAGAGATACTCACACCAAAAAATAACCAAAGTATATCATTTGCAGATATAAATCAAACATTTGGTTCAGAAATTATACCACATGAAGCTCATAGTCAAGATCAACTACAACTACCTAATCCATTTAATCTATCTATCAGAAAATCCATCAGATCAAAACAACCACCAATGTGATTGAGAGACTTTGTTATAAAGAAACCTGAATCTACAAAAGTACCATACTCTATAGCCAATTATATATCATATGATACTATATCATCAAAATATAGAGTCTTCCTTACTACTTTATCAGAAGTAACAGAACCTAAAATTATAATGAAGCCTCTAAAGATCCAAGATGGGTGGAAGCCATGAAAGAAGAAATAAAAGCATTACAGAACAATCACAAGGGATATTGTGTCCTTACCAGAAGAAAAAACTCCTATAGGTTGCAAGTGGATATATAAAATAAAATACATAGAAACATGAGAAATTGAAAGATTAAAAGTCAGATTTGTGGCAAAATGATACAGTCAAAAGGAAGGAATTGACTATCAAGAAACGTTCTCTCCTGTAGTAAAGATGGTAACTGTCAGGACCATTCTGTCAATGGCAGCACCTAGACATTGGCACATACATCAAATGGATGTGTACAATGATTTTCTTCAAGGAGATATCAATGATGAAATATATGGAACTACCACAAGGATTTATCAGTCAGGGGGACAAACAAGTATGCAGACTGATTAAATTCTTGTATGGACTCAAACAAGCACCAAGAGAATGGAATTTTAAACTCACAAATGCACTAAATCAAATGAAGTTCAGACAATCAAAATATCATCACCCACTGTTTATCAAGAAACTGACAAATGAATAACTTTAGTACTAGTGTATGTGGATAATATGTTAATCACATGAGATAACATAGAAATAATAAAGGAGACAAAACAAGCTCTACAACAAGCCTTCAAAATGAAGGATCTGGGAGAATTAAAGTATTTTTTAGGTATAGAGTTTGCAATATCAGAAATATGAATTCTAATGCACCAAAGAAAATATACACTAGAATTGATTTCAGAACTTGGCCTAGCAGCAGCCAAACCTATAAACACGCCAATTGATTGTAATGTGAAACTAACTACTAAGAAATATGATGAGTATATTCAGGAACATCAGTAAACAAGAAAAGAAAAATCAACAACAGAAGATGAAGTATTGAAGGATATCAATCCATACCAAAGGCTGATAGAAAAACTACTTTATTTCACAATTACAAGACCACATATAGCATATAGTGTACAAACACTTAGTCAGTTCTTACAACAGTTAAAGAAGTCTCATTTCAATGCAGCACTAAGAATTGTGAGATACTTAAAAAATCAGCCTGGACAAGGTATACTTATGTCAAGTAAGGAACAAAAAATAGTGACTACATATTGTGATGCAGATTGGGCTGCTTGTCCCCAAACAAGAAAGTCAATCACATGTTATATTGTTAAGTTTGGTGATTCTCTTATATCATGGAAGTCAAAGAAATAAACTACCATTTTCAGAAACTCAGTAAATCAGAGTACATGAGTCTAGCAGGGACAGTTGTTGAACTAACCTGGATAATTGGACTACTAGAAGAAATTGGAACTAACATCAGTCTACCGGTTGTGGTATTCATAGATAGCAAATCAGCAATGCAAATTGCTGCAAATTCTGTATTTCATGAAAGGACTAAACACATAGAAATTGACTTACACTTCATAAGATAAATGATTCTGAAATTAGTGATACAAACAGAATACATCAACACTGCAAATCAACCAGCAGATTTACTTATCAAAGGACTGAGTAGGATTCAGCATCAGCATCTATGTTCCAAGTTTGGATTGTTGAATATCTTCACATCATCCAGCTTAAAGGAGACTGTTGAGACATAAAAATAAACTTAAAAGAATAGTTACGAAGTTATGTAGTTAGTTAACAAAGAGGTTAGCAAAGTAGTTAGAAAGTTAGAGAAGTTGTTAAGATTAGTTACAAGTTAGTTATTAACTATAACCATCATACAAGTATCAATGTAATATCCACATTATGAATAATTCTAATTAATGAAAATATGAGATTCACCTACTGTTATTCTCTCTTCTTCTTCTTCTCTTTTCCTATCTTCTGAATCTTACATTTCTGCTTCTTCTGTAAATTTCTAACTCTTATATACAAGGTGTATATTCAGAGAATATCACCAGATTTCTACATAAACATATGCAAATAAGTGATTTTTTCATATTGTTTTAGTTATATAATAAAATTAATTTCTCCTTATAGATTATACAGAAATTAAGTGTCTTTAAAAGGTCAAAAAGTTCTCGGTGATTAAATTTTTAGAGAAAATTATATAACTAATAATGATAAAATAGGTCAAACTTTTAAATTTGATCTATTTGAATACTAAAAATAATCATTATAATATATAAGTATTAGAAAAAGATTATTCCGCTAAATAAATTTGTGTGAAGCGCAGACAATTTCACTAGTTGTCATGAAATGATGTTGCACCAATCAAAGCACAATTCTGTTGAGAAATTAGGTGTTGTTATTTTTATAGTTTAATTTCTAATTTAGACTAGTTTTCATTTAAGTACTCTGAAAGTTCTAGAATGTGCTAACATATAAAACTCTTCTAAATCATAGCTATGAGTTATGTTGAATGAAAATATCTAACTTTCTCTCTAACTGTCTTTCTTTCTCTCCCTCTCCTCTGTTCTTACTGTTAAGAGTCTCACATCGGATATGGAATGGAAATATGAATTTCTTATATGGACTTAGACAATTCTCACCCTACAAGCTAGCTTTTGGGGTTGAGTTAGGCCCAAGATCCATTCTTTACATGGTAGTAGAGTCAGACTCATTCCAATTTTTTATTCGTCGATGTTGGGCCCCCAAATTATATTGTCCATGTTTCAGTTAACAATGTATGGGCATACGGGGAGTTTCAAGAGTCTCACATCGTATATGGAATGGAAACATGGACTCTTTATATGTACTTAGACAATATGCACCCTACAAGCTAACTTTTGGGGTTGAGTTAGGCTCAAGATCCATTCTTTACATGGTATCAGAGTCAGACTCATCTCAATTCTTTATTCACCGATGTTGAGCCCCAAATTATATTATTCACGCTCCAATTAACAAGGTCTGGACGTGCAGGGAATGTTAAAAATCTCACATCGGATATGGAATGGGAACATGGACTCCTTATATGAACTTGAATAATCCTCACCCTACAAGTTAGTTTTTGTGGTTGAGTTAGGATAAAAGATTTGTTCTTTACACTTACTTCTTTAATTTCGCACCTGAAGTCCTCATATCGTTACAAATGTTATTAGAGCCGACGAGTCTCAGCCCTAATTTTGCGCCCAAGTTCAACATGTCGCCAGGAATAGAGCAATTGCTCACTCTGATGTATCGCGTGATCCCAGTTCTAGTCCAAATTCATATGGTTTGGGTTATTATTATACTATTGTGACTGATCCGATAAATAGAGAGGAGCATACGATGACGACAACAACAAAGTCCGAGAAGCTGGAGAGCGGTCAAAATAACTTCAAAATGCAATTACAAGAGGCTCGGGAAATGAACAAGAGGCTCCAAATCATCATCGACCAGATGGGTATCACTATGAAACAGGAGAAATCACATGTTCGATCTTACACTCCAGTACCTCAGGAAACTCAAAATCAGCATGAACCTGGATGGGCTTCAAGTTTCTGAGTATTCAAATGCTTGTGATGAAAGTGTACTCAGGAAAACAAAAGGTTGTAGACAAGGTGTTTGATAAAAGTTCTCAAAGAATTACTCGAAAATGCGACTGGCTTTGACAACTGATATTGTTGAATGTCATTTTTCTAACTCTGAAGTAAACAAACTAGAGAGAGAAGAACCATTTTTAGAAGTTCATGGTGCTGAAATTGCTGCTCCATATGCTTATCACGATTTTGACAAAGTTGAAGCAGATATTTCTTCACTACAACAATAAGTCAGTCCATATTCCTTTAGAGTTTGCTTCATACCATCAAAAAACACAGTAATTTCTGCTATCACTGTTAATTACACCAGCGAACCTAATTATCCCTCTTTGTTGGACTCTCTAGGACCTATTTGCCCTAATTTTGATGATGGAACACCATTAGAAAATCATGTCGTATATGATGAATATGAAATGCTTGACCAAATTCTTCTAATTTATGGAATCAATGTGACTAATTTCAATGGGATGATAGTGAAGAAGATGAACTTTCAAAAAACAATGTAGGCAATATGTTCGATAAATGTCCTCTTGAGAATAGAAATGTTTTGCCAAATACTATAGTAGTCTGGAATTGCATATAATACAACAGTACTAGGTGCTGAAATTGAGAGACATAATACATCTCTTGAATTTTCTAGTTACAATGAGGATCATGTGTTGGATGAATGTAATTCAAAAGAAATAAACAATGTTATTAGCTGATTTTTGGTCAGTTAGAACAAATAGGGATAAGTTATGTCTGAGGGTCAATTGGATGAGCCTTTTATGGTGGATTTGTATAACAAATACGAGAAATTAGTTTGTTGCCAAGCTATTAGACAAAATGCCGAACAAAAATGTGGTTCCTCGGGTGTGTGGGAATTCTACTTTACTTGAGTTGGGTGAAAAATGACATAATTTATGCTTGAATGTTTGTGTTGGGTCCCGTGGGCTAAGGATTCGTAAAACGTAAGATAAAAATCGCAAAACTACGAACAACAAAAACAGTCACTGGATGTTGCCTTCAATATTGGGTCAACATCTGAGACAACATTGTAATAAAACAGAATAAACCTTGTTAGAGTAAATGCAGCGGAAAAGTGAAAGAACACAAGATTTATATTTTCAAGGGTATATATAAATATATCCCTTGATGGTCGATGACCAGACGAATTGTATAAATTATATACAATTACAAAGAATTTCTTTTTACAAATTGAGTGTTACAAAGAAAAAAAATTACATACAAAAATGAAGTCGCGGATGACTTCGCCTAAAGTTACAAAATCTAAAAGATAAAAGACAACATCTTCATTACAATCACTTGAACAATAAGCTTAATCTAGAATAGAGATAGTGATTGCAATGTGGGACAAGATGTTGTTAAAACAATTTTAGGCTAAAGGTTGATCCAGTTTTCTAAGGTAAAATCCGAGAGCTCTCTTGAAAGTTCTTCTTCTCTAAATCTTGATATCGATACTTGTGAAGCTCTCATCTATTTATAGTGTTGAGCTTCCCTTGAAATCCTCACTGATGGTTGCGGAGGTTGAGCAAAAGATGGCAGCAGCTTGGACCGAGTCTTCCTCCTAAAAATTCTCAACGATCTGGACTTGGTCTTCGTTGCTTTCTCTCCACGTTTTGACTTGGTCTTTCACCACATTTTAAACACAACAATCTGGTAAGCTTGCCTAGGTTATTTTTACTCGCAGTAACTTCAACTGTTTAGGCCAGAAGAATAGGCAAAATAGTTACATAGATGTTGGCAGAAATATTGTCGCAACATCGCAGGCAACATCCTGAAGATGTTGTCCTGTGCTTTCGCAGATGTTGTCACATCCTATCCAACATCAACAATCTCCCCCTTTTTGTCTTTCTTCACAAAACTTCATACGATGCTAAAATGACTAGGATACTGAGTCTTGATGTAGTCCTCGATAATCTAAAAAACAGTAAGATCAGTGTTGTGCTCCCCCTTAACCTGCAGTTACAAGATTTCAAGTAATGTGGTATCGATGTTTTGGTTAGTTAGGAGTTATGTTATGTCTGTCGTGACTTACTTTCAGCAGATGCGAGCATAGTTAGTCTAAAGTCATAACACTAATCCACATCAGGCAAACATATATATATATATATATAGAGAGAGAGAGAGAGAGAGAAAATAAGCATAAGGATATATCTGCCAAAAACATACCTAAATATCCCATAATTAATTATTACAAACCAAAAAAAAATGTATCCAAATGTCAGTTAAAAAAACACCAAACCATTAACCAAATGATTGTTTACATAGTAGATATCGAGCAACATCAATATACTATCACCACCATCTTCATCTTCATCTTCATCTCTTCTCCCCCGGCTTACTTGACTCTGCACCATCTCCCCCTTTCTGTTTGCTCATTCCCTCAGCAACAACTGCATCAGTACTCTCTCCCTTTTTTGTGAAGAAAGCATGTCCTCATAGTAGCTTTTTACATGCACAAGCTCCAGAATTTTACGATCAAGTTCAGCAATGTTCTTCCTTAGCCAATCCTTGAACATAGGGACAGTACACTCGATGTTGCAAGGAATGTTGGTAACATCCTGTGTTGGTTCAGTGGCAACATGTTGCGATGTTTTGGTGTCCCTGTTTTCTTTCTTCCAGGGCAAGTCTATGACTCTGTCCTTCGCTATTCACTACTGCTCTTTGTACTGGATAAACATCTAGGGGCTTACTCGGTTTTTCTCCTTTCGGAGTCTTGAAGTTTTGGTTTAGCAGTATTTGAAAAATGAGAGATGGGTATGGAAGAGAAGAGTTAGATTGTCTTTCAGCCAAGTTTATGACATGGTTGAAAATCAGCGTTCCAAGATCAACTTTGTAGTTTCTTCCTAACTTGTACAGTAGGGTTGCTTGGTCAAGGGTAACAACAGTTTCATTCACGGAGGGCAACCAGTTGTATATGGCAATTCTATGCAGGGTTGCAAACAGTGATGTGAGCCTCGACACTGGAATGCGAGGAGCCCAAGTGATGATTAAATTTCCAGTGAGTTATTTGATCATTTCATTCAATTCTTCAGGAGTAGCTTCTGGGGTTCTAACATCATTAGGAATCCCTAGTGTGGTATTTATGATGTCAGGGGTAAAATTATACATCTTGTTGTAAAGATACACTCTCCCAAATTTCTTTGAGGTTGTGTCTCTTACAAGGTGGGTCAGATTGGCATAGAACACCCTAACAACCTTCTCACAGTAAGGATTCTTTCCAGTTACAGAGCTCAGAACCATACGACTACTTAGAAAATCAATTAAACCATGTTCTGAAAATGAAGATTCATCTATCACCTTTTCACTTCTGATGTCTCTATTCTTATACCAGTTCTAATTATTTGAGCACGTTTTACTATGAAACAAAAGAGAGTAAGGCATTACCTCATAATCTGATTCGGATTCTATTTTTTCTTGTTCTGGTGGTGTGGCTTCCGGTGTTGCCTCAGATGTTGGGGAAATATAGTCATGGTCAGCTTCTTTTTCCTTTGTTGCCTTCGATGTTGAGGCAACATTTGAACCTAGGTTCCAGTATGTTCTTCGCACTCTCTTGGGCATTAAGTTCCTTAGAGGAGTGTCATCAGATATTTTCTCTTCTCCTTCCTTTTCGGTTTCGGTTGGAGTGGTTGGAGAGGTTGGAGTGGTGGCTAAAGTTGTCAGACTTTTGGGTAGATTGAAGTCTGAATCAGTGCTTGTTGAGGTTGTGGATTTAACAGGGAAATTCGACTCTTCATCAGGGAAAGTCGATTCTGCCCTGGTCCTTTTGGCAGTTTGCTCTTCACCGAATCTTCTTTCAAACACCCTTTTCGACCTTCTCATCGGCATTGTTGACTGTGATCCTCTTGCCGAAAGGTTTGTAAAATCAGATGTTGTAACAACATCTATTGGGTTCTCCGAATCTTCAGGGTAACACACATTTAATGGCTCATCGGAACCCAGAAAAATCAAGGCTACACTTGCGTCTTCGTCAAGGTTTTTCTTCATTGATGACTTTGTAATGTTTATACATATTGTGGTTGTTTGGTGGACTTGTTGACATAGGAGAATACTCTTTTGATTTGAAAGATTGGAAAGATTTGGGGATACAGACATGGGAGAGGGTTTTGAAGAGTTGGGCAAATTTAAAAAGTTTTGAAAAACTGGCGGTGATGTTTGGGCTGCCATTTGATGGTTCGACTTGATGGCTGATTGATGTGACAAGACCGACGCAATAATGGGGATTTTAATCAAGGCAATCTTCAATTTACACACAAACTCTTTTTCTTAAATCAAGGTAGTGGAAAATATTTGAACTCTACACATACCCAAAACAAAGGTTTTTACATGACACAAGGCATTTAAAAAATTTAAAAGAAACGGTCCTCCTTATTTTTTGGATTTTCGTTATTCACAGAGACTTGCTACAAATTAAACCCTGAATAAAATAAGATAAACAAGATCGACCAATGTACTGGAACACGATGTTGTGAACGATGTTGGCAACATTTCCAAGTTTTCACAAGCATTTTGAGACTTCAAGGATTTTCTGATTTGGAAAATGGTTTTCCGTATATGTTCTCTATGAGACTGATCGCTGGACAGATGTGACATTTACCATTGTCCTTAATCAACTTAGTTGAACACATATGAATAAAAAAAATATTAAGGAGTTTTCAACCTTCTTGAAGCACATGGTACTCCTATAGAATAGGAACGGTACCAAACTCAGAGCTTTGCACTTTTTGTATAAAACCAAATCTTTAGTTGAGGCTTCGCCTTCTTATGATACTCTTTTTTTATGATATGCATCATCGCAGAGAACGGTATCACATTCAAACCTTGTCCTTGTGAAGTCAAGCTTGATTCCTTTGAAAAAATTGTGCAACATTACTTACAACCTATATCCCGTATACTGATCCAAACGGTAAATGTTACCCAGAATGTTAGGTCAACATTTAGGACAACATCTACCTTGCCTGTCTTATTTTCAGAGAAAACAAAGACCAAAAGATTTCTTCAAGCTAGAAAATCTCTCATGATCTAAGGGTTTGGTAAAAATATCAGCTAGTTGCGAAAGAGTATCAACATGTTCGATTTGAACTAGTTGTTTTTCCACTAAGTCTCTTAAAAATGATGTCTTATGTCAATGTGTTTTGTACGTGAATGCTGAACAGGATTTTTGGAAATATTAATAGCACTCAGATTATCACAGTACAAAATCATAGAGTTATTAGATATGTCATAGTCATCAAGCATATGTCGTAACCAAATCAGTTGAGCACAAAAACTTCCGGCTGTCACATATTCGAATTCGACAGTCGAAAGTGACACGCAATTTTGTTTACGACTGTACCATGAGACTAGATTGTTGTCAAGATAAAAACAACCACCACTAGTGCATTTCCTATCGTCGACATCACCGGCTCAGTCTTAGTCACTATACCCTATTAGATTAGGATTAGTGTCTCTAGAGTACCAAATTTCCAAGTCACTTGTACCAGCAATATATCGTATGTACGTTTCACGGCATTAAGATGAGATACCTTGGGACTAGCTTGGAACCTGGCGCAAACACACACACTAAACATAATATTCGGGCGACTGGCAGTAAGGTATAAAAGGCTCCCTATCATAGATCGGTACAATGTTGGGTCAACATCTTTTCCAACACTGTCTTTACAAACCTGCTGCGTAGAGCCCATTGGCGTCTTCATGTGTTTAGCGTTTTCCAGACCAAACTTCCTAACAATATTCTTGGCATACTTGCTCTGGGATACAAAAATCCCTTCTTCAACCTGTGTAATCTGCAAGCCTAAGAAAAATGTTAGTTCTCCAATCATGCTCATTTCAAATGTTGTCGACATAGCTTCGACAAATGACTTCAAGAGGGATTTTTTAGTCGAGCCAAAGACAATGTCATCAACATAGATTTGAGCTATGATTACATCTACTCCGTGTCTCTTTATGAATAAAGTTTTGTCAGCTTCTCCACGGATAAAACCAAAATCAATAAGAAAGTTAGTCAAGCGACCATACCATGCACGTGGTGCCTGTTTTAACCCATACAAAGCTTTCTTGAGCTTGTATACATGTTGTGGATGGTGAGGATCTTCGAATCCTTTTGGTTGTTCAACGTATACTTCCTTGTCCAAGTATCCATTGAGAAAGGCACATTTAACGTCCATTTGGTGCAAGGTAATTTTCAAGTAACAAGCAATGGCAAGAAGCAATCTTATTTATTCAAGTCTAGCCACAGGTGCAAAGGTCTCGTCGTAGTAGATATATTCAACTTGTGTATATCCTTGAGCAACAAGTCGAGCTTTGTTCCTCACAATCTGCCCTAACTCATCTGATTTGTTTTAGTATATCCACTTAGTCCCAATAACATTAGTGTTGTTGGGTCGTGGTACCAAATCCCAAACCTTATTTTGGGTAAACTGCTCCAACTCATCTTGCATAGCTTGTATCCAAAAATTATCTTTCAATGCTTCCCCAATATTCTTATGTTCCAATGTAGATGTAAAACAAGAAAGGCTAACTTGTTGGTATATGGTGTACATGCACACATACCTTACCATCTCTCGGTAATTGACTGTTTTTTCTCCCTCATTCGCCTCTTCTCAAAAACTCCCTCTATCACTAGGTCGGGTGGATGGTTCCTCCTAATCCTCGATGGAGGGTCTCTTCTTACTTAATCATTCAGCTCCGTAGCAGACTCCTCCTCGACATTTTCCTCGGTGTTCTCTTCTTGAGGTTCAGATGTGACTTCTGGTGTTGGGTCAACATCTGATGCTTCAGTGATTTGCTCATCTTCTACTGCAAACACAATGTTGTTTTCTATGGATCTTCCAGATATGTCCAGCAGATCATCAAAAATCACATTGACAGATTCCTGAATGGTCTTTGTTTGAAGGTTGTATATCCGGTAAGCATTGTTATTCTGAGAGTAGCCGACAAATATCTCCTTGTCGCTCTTGGAGTCGAACTTGGCCAGTTTATCCCTATCATTAAGAATATAGCACACACACCCAAAGACATGGAAATACCTCACTGTAGGTTTCTTTCCATTTAACAGTTCATAGAAAGTCATTTTGGTCCCTGGCCAAAAGTAGACTCTATTACTTATATGACATGTTGTGTTCAATGCTTCAGCCCAAAACCTTTTTGATAATTGCTTAGAACTCAACATTACTCTTGCCAATTCCTGTAAAGTTCTGTTCTTTCTCTCGGCAACCCCATTTTGTTGAGGTGTTTTTGGTGCCAAAAATTCATGGAATATGCCTTTCTTTTCACAAAATTTTGCAAAGGATTGATTTTCAAATTCCTTTCCATGATCAGATCTTATTCTGAAAATTGAAGAACAAAATAAATTCCTAATTCTAGAGTAAAGAGTTTTAAACATCTCAAAGGTTTGTGATTTTTCCTTTAAAAAATATATCCAAGTAAATCTGGAAAAATCATCAACTATCACATAAGAGTATCTCATTCCTCCTAGGCTATATACCTCAACTGGACCCATAAGATTCATATGCAAGAATTGGAAACAATGAGACGTACCTGAATGTTGTCCGTCATGTTGGACAACATTGTGAGAGACTCGGGTCTGCTTTCCCTTCAAACAATCCTCACACATTGTTTTATCTTTTGTATCCAGTCTAGGAATTCCTTTAACAGCCTCAAACGAGATCAGTTTCTCCAAGGTGTCGTAGTTGACATGTCCCAACTTCTGGTGTCAAGTCACCTACCTTTGCGGAGTTGCAAACCTCTTCTCTACCTACTAAATAGTAGTTATCTCCGGTTCAGGTTCCTAACATGACACACTTGTTTGCAGAATTTGTAACTTTGCATCGAAGTTTGTTGAATTTCACCTCTAGATCGTCATCACATGTTGGCTTATGCTAAGGAGATTAGCAACTAAACCTTCTACATGAAGCACATTCTTCAAGGCTGGTACATTCGGAACATTTAGATTTCATCTACCAATAATCTTACTTTTACTTCCACCTCCAAAGGTTACATACCCTTCATTGAATGCTCCATACTCCTTCAAGAGACTTTTAGTACCTGTCATATGACGTGAGCAGCCACTATCGAAGTACCAATAACATGTAATGTTAGTACGCAAGGCAGTTATGCATACATTACATTTTAGATTTAGTTTGGGTACCCACTCCTTCTTAAACCTTGTCTTCCTTCAGCTTCCAGGATTGTTGCTTTGAATGTTGTCAGTGATGGTGGGCAACATTGGTGACAACACTTTAGGCAATAGGTTGAGAGCAGAATTTTGAAGTTTGTAGCAGTAGGGCATGAGATGTCCTGACTTTTTACAGAAGCTGCATACAAACTTTGATTCAATCATAGTCCTCTGAGAGTTACAAGAATTTTCTTTGACGAATTTTATCCTCTCAGTTGGACTATGGATCCTGGAAGTATTGGTTTTTCTTGGAGAATGATAACCAAGCCCAGTCCTTGTGGGATTGGTGAAGTTCAAAATTTCATCAAGTTTGGAGGTTCCCATGTTTAGCCTTTGAAATGTGGTCTCAGTTGTATACAGTCGTGCACGAATCTTACCAAGCTCAAGATCCTTCTTGGTAAGTGTCACATCTAATCGGTTGATTGTGCCTTTCAAATTGCAGTTCTCAAGAACCAATGATTTTGCTTTTGAGTCTAGTTGCTCAAATGTAGTGATTAAGGCTTTACAAAGATTTTGTAATTCCTTTATCGTTTCGTCTTTCGAGTCAACTAGATCCAAATCAGCAGCCTCATTTGAAGAAATAAATCCACTAAAACAATTTACATCAGAATAATTAAAGTAGACATACCTCTCTGATGATGCAGACATTTCCGATGTAGCCTCCGATGTTGTTTCAGATGTTGGGTCAACATCGTCAATAACATCTTTATCGTCGGACAGTGAGTATTCAAACATTGCTGCAAGCATTGCCTGTGGTTGTTCTTCTTCCTGATCTTCTTCTTCCTCTTCATTCTCATCATCACTGAGGGTTACCCACATGACCTTACCAATTTTCCTAAGAGCGATTGCACACTCATTTGCGAAGTGTCCCCAACCCGAGCATGCATGGCATTGCACTTTCTCTAGTTGTGTGGGATTGTAATTGGTTCCGTCGGAGTTGGATTTTCTCAGTGGAAAGCGGTTACTTTGCTCAAAAGTTGACCTATTAGGCTGCTTATTGAAGAGAGGGTTCTGATGCTTGTTATATTTTGCTTTGTTACAGTCAGTGTTGATCTTTCTCACCATAGAATTGAATCTACGAGTGAGTAAGGCAACAGTAGCATCACTCCCCAGTTCCTCCAGGTTTTCTTCCTCATTTTCTATTTCAGATTCGGAGGTTTGTCCTTGGAGTGCCAAAGTCTTGTCTTTATATAGATCTTTTTGGCTCTTCATGTTCATCTCATATGTTTGAAAGATGCTCATTAAAGCGTGAAGATCCATAATAGCAAGATTATGGGCTTCTTCAATAGCACAAATCTTAGTATTAAATCTTTCAGGAAGAGATCTGAGAGCTTTATCCACAAGTTGTGTGTTGGTTAATGGAGACCCAAGCACTTGAAACTGATTAGAAATGTCAATCAACTTTTCAAAATAGAATTTTATGTCATCAGACTCCTCCATCCTCAAGCGCTCGTATTGACTCAAGATCATGCGAAGCTTTGTACGTCGAACACTTGAGGTTCCCTCACAATGGGTTTGTAAGGTTTCTCAAGCATCCTTGGCCGTTGTACAATTCTGGATAAGCTTGAAAATATAGAGATCTACCCATCCAAATATCGCACTTAGGGCCTTTTCATTAAAGCTTGCCGAGTTGATTTCTTCCTGGGTCCATTCAGACTCGGGTTTAGTGAGAACATCACCATCCTCATCTGCTGGGTACTTGGGGATTACATATCCTTCGGATACATATCTCCAGGCTCGAACATCAATGGATTTGATGTGCGAACGCAGTCTAATTTTCCAGTAGTCATAGTTAGATCCGTCAAGTATTGGAAGTCTACCAACGTTTTGTGCAGCTGAGTCCATAGCTGTAATATTCAGAATCAAACACTTATTGTATCAAGTGCAGGCTCTGATACCACTTGTTGGGTCCCGTGGGCTACGGATTCGTAAAATGTAAGATAAAAATCGCAAAACTACGAACAACAAAAACAGTCACTAGATGTTGCCTTCAATGTTGGGTCAACATCTGAGCCAACATTGTAATAAAACAGAATAAACCTTGTTAGAGTAAATGCAGCGGAAAGTGAAAGAACACAAGGTTTATATTTTCAAGGGTATATATAAATATATCTCTTGATGGTCGATGACCAAACGAATTGTATAAATTATATACAATTACAAAGAATTTCTTTTTACAAATTGAGCGTTACAAAAGAAAAAGAAATTACATACAAAAATGAAGTCGCAGATGACTTCGCCTAAAGTTACAAAATCTAAAAGATAAAAGACAACATCTTCATTACAATCACTTGAACAATAAGTTTAATCTAGAATAGAGATAGCGATTGCAATGTGGGACAAGATGTTAAAACAACTTTAGGCTAAAAGGTTGATCCAGTTTTCTAAGGTAAAATCTGAGAGCTCTCTTGAAAGTAGGGGTGCACAAAAATCGGTCCGGACCGAAAAATTGGACCGGACCGGACCGAACCGAACCGAGAAATTCAGTCCGGTCTTCGGTCCTCATAATTTGAGTTTTCGGTTTTCGATCCGGTCAGTCGAGTTCGGTTCGGTCCGACTGCTTTTTTATATATATATAATATATATAATTCCTAATATATATTGAATTATATAATTCCTAATATATATAATATATATAATTTATAATTTTCTAAATTCCTAATATATATAATTCCTAATTTTCTAAATTTCAAATATATAATATTATATAATTCCTGCCTGCCTAGTTCGGGGCAGTTATTTTTTAAAATTGAATTTCCAATCTGAAATTGACATTCTCGACGCGGTGCCACGAAATTTTTACGTTGAAATCTATTGTACATCGCGAGATATTTAGATTTGAAAATGGGAAAACGAACGATTTGGGGAAAAAGTGAAATTGAGGGCAAGATGGACGCTTTTGGAGAAATCGGCGAATCAAACCGCTCGCCCGTGACGTAAAAAAATACGCGAAATCAAAAACAATAGGTAAACGACGCCGAGCGCAGTTATGACCATATAAAGTTTGATCAATTTACAACCTATATTTGATATGTCAATACGCCGGTGGAAGTGGCCGACGAGTCTTGGCGTGGGGACTGGGCTGGTGCATTCGGTCCGAAAAACCGGACCGGACCGAGAAATTCGGTCCGGTCTTCGGTCCTAATAATTCGGATTTTCGGTCTTCGGTCCGGTTTTAACCTTTTGTGCACCCCTACTTGAAAGTTCTTTTTCTCTAAATTTGGATATCGATACTTGTGAAGCTCTCCTATATTTATAGTGTTGAGTTTCCCTTGAAATCCTCACTGATGGTTGTGGAGGTTGAGCAAAAGATGGCAGCAGCTTGGACCGAGTCTTCCTCCTAAAAATCCTCAACGATCTGGACTTGGTCTTCGCTGATTTCTCTCCACGTTTTGACTTGGTCTTTCACCACGTTTTAAACACAACAATCTGGTAAGCTTGCCTAGGTCATTTTTACTCGCAGTAACTTCGACTGCTTAAGCCGGAAGAATAGGCAAAACAGTCACATAGATGTTGGCAGAAATGTTGTCGCAACATCCTAAAGATGTTGTCTTGTGCTTTCGCAGATGTTGTCACAACATCCTATCCAACATCAACAGTTTGTCCTAATTCATCTAGTCCTATGAGAAATCTTTTGATGTGTGTGTACTCCAAATTTAGTGTGGTTGAATATTTGCTTACTGATGCCATAAAGCATTGGATTCACAATCCAAATATGAGACTTCTCTTTGAAGAGCCGAGGAAGTAAAGCGTAATAAATAGTGTTAATTGGTGGCTTGAGTGCTACTTCAGCTCAGATATTTGTGACTGGTTCGACATTGGACAGAGAATCGAGGTTTTTGGATTCTCCCTAGATGCATTTATCTACGATGATTTAGTTGAAATACATGACAAGTGTGGTAGAATAAGGGATGTTCAGTTTGTCTTCAAGAAGATGCCAGATGAAATCACTGTAAGATGGAATGTGATCTATATCATTACATGAGAATTTCATACTTTCACTCTATCCCTCTCTGTCTCTTATGTCCAGCTCATTTACTTTCTTTTAACTGCCTCATTGGAGCTTCCCTAGCTCGATCATTTATGGAGTTTCATTCTATTTCTCTCATCATTCAATTGTTATCTTTTTCAGTTCTCCCTTTTACTCTCCCTCTATTTCTCTCTCTTTACCTCTTTACCTCTCAGTTTTTCTGTCCCTCTTGCCTCATTTCTCAATTTATTATCTATAGTGTATTCTAAAGTTAGTCATTTGGTGCATGAGTGTTGGCTTATTGAAGGAAGAAAAAGTCCCACTGATTGTAACAGGTCCGAAAAATACACGAAACATCTATTAGCCTTGTTTGCAACAGAAATGATGTCAACTGCGACAAGAGAATTCATGATGCATCATTTGGTTCCCAATCATTGGTCTTATGAAAGCTGGAACAATTCTTAATTTAAAATTGCACATACCCTATAGTGAAAGATTGATTTCATTTCTCAAGGATACATCTTATCTTTGTGAAAGTACAAAATCTATACTTGTTACAATTAATCTGTTGAAGTGCATCTCTTTCCTTGAACTCAACAAACAACTGGAAGTTGCACCTTCTGTTTGTAAAAGAATTATGAGTGACATGAGTTCTTGGTCCTTTTATTACTTAAAAGTTAGCTATACTTGAGATGATGCAGCTGATAGTAGAAAAGGTTGTACATGTAGTTTTTAATGGATCATCTCAAATGGAAAGTCATCGGGAGAGTTGGAAATAGTTGGCACAAAATGATGTTGATCAATTTGTAGCTATGCCAGTAGGATCTCAAGGATTCCTCCTGGACATATTCTTACTTGTTCTAAAGGAAACTATTGAAGTGACATCGTCATCGTTGCCGGAGGAACCTGTGGATATGATAGGCATCACATACTTGTCGTTTGAATGTTTAAAATCAAAAGGGAGGGGGAATCTGAGTCGCTCGATGTCGAAGTAAAATACTTTAATGTCAATATTGTTGAATTGAGTACTTATGCTGGGATCAAGAAGGGGTTGTCCATATGACCAAGTTGCTAAAGCGTTATCCCTTTCATGTTGTCCAAATGATATTGAAACTTGTGATTATTGGGAGAAAAATGATGTTGGTCTTGCCCTTGTTAATTTCTTCCATCAGTGTGTCCTCCTTAAAGTTGAAATATGGAAGTGCAACTCAAGCATGCTTACTAGAAAGTGAAACTGCATGTGCTAAAGTTAGTTATAGAGCATTTGCACCAGTGATAATTTGCTACAATGCAAAACTTAGCTACAAGTTAGAGCCAATTGCTAAACAAAGGCCTGAAGCATTTTATAAGAAATATGGTTCCTTCTCAAGGAAAGTTGCAGCACTTTTGCATAGCATTTTGAAGTTTATAAGCTATGGATCATTCCATAATTGTAAAGAAGGATTGTTGGATCGTTACAGCAAAGTGTCACTGGCCTCATTCATTTTGAGGTTCATATTGTCAACCTTGAGGACAAGATTGTTTTAAGGGGGGCGGATTTGTCATGAAATGATGTTGCAGCAAGCAAAAGGAATAATAGCACAATTCTGTTGAGAAATTCGGAGTTGTTATTTTTATAGTTTAGACTAGTTTTCATTTAAGTCCTCTGAAAGTTCTAGACTATGTAAACATATAAAACCCTTTATAAATCATAGCTATGAGTTATGGTTGAATGAAAATATCTATCTCTCTTTCTTTCTCCCTCTCCCTCTCCCTCTCCCTCTCCCTCTTCTTTCTTTAATTTCTCCATTGTTGAGCTCACCGGATCTCCTCGTATCATTACAGAAAGAATTTGGATTCTACAGACACATGCCACAAGATACTACAGATGACTAAAATGAAGCAACGCAGGAAAATTCTCAGCTTATAATAATACAACTTTACAGAGTGCATAAGACAGGCATGTCCCTGTAGTTTCGAGGTAAGTCTACTCACTGTTTAAATAGAAGTATATACGTGTCCCTTCGGGCACGTCCGATTAAAGAAAATAGAAGTATATACATATTCCAAGGAAACTTGCTACCAGCTGCTCTTAAATTTGTTTCTCTCTCTCTGTGAGAGAGAGATTGAATTGAAGTATACTTGCTAATAAACATAAAACTGTGACGTTCTTGCAATTCGAACTAAATAGTACAAATGATATACTAATACACATACAAAGGACCAATACAACGTACGGTTAGCTCAATGTCATATTTGATCCTAGATCAAAAACTTTTATGACATTGTTTTTACAATAAAAATACAAGTTCACGTGGTATTATACACAAATTCAAGGAAATCGAACTCCATGAATAAGGTTGAAGGTAGATAAGGCTAACACTAGTTACATTTATCTCCTAAATTTTGTATACCTATACACTAAGGCTATAGAAGGTCAAAATGGGTCTCATACTTGACATGAAAGATTTCTTCGTTGACTACTTCACAGGAGTGGCTCTATAGTGGAGATGGGCAAATACAACAATCTGTTAGGCCAACATAATTAGAAGTTAACCTCCATATCGGAAGCCTTACCACATGATGCATCTTAAAACTGGATGACTAAACTGACAACTCTTGGCCACGGGCGTGCTATGAATACTAAACGATCCGTTAAGTATTCTCCATGTTATTTCTGTTTTTCCAGGATTACACCTTGGAAATTGGAATAGCAGTTCCCATATAATGATGTCCCAGTGTAACCTGTGAAGTACGATGGCCAACTGTAAGATTAAACTATTCCAATTTAATCAAGTTTAAATAAGCATGAACATTATTAGCATTTTGCATGTTGAGCAAAGCTGTCTTTTAATTTGTATATTCTGTCGCTGCATCGCTTAAACTGCGGAATGACAACAGAATGACCTGTTCACAGGACTATCTATATTTCTCTACCGACCCCAACCCTCTTAGGCCAAGAAATCCAACAAAGAGTTTGTGAAGAGAGATCATATATACCAAATATATATATATATGGAAAGTACAAAACCAACTTAACAAATGCACACTGAAATAAATTTAATTGGTCCTTTAACAACCTCAAGCTCGATTATTTTTTGCTAATCCTGTTGTATGTACAGAACAGACTTGGTCCTAAAAAATATAGCAATCTACAAGCTGAAACATCCAATAACCTAGGATTGAAAAGAAGTTCTTCTATCATATTAAACAAAAGAAAGGAACAAGGCACAGTGCTAAACAGATAAATGTTCTACCAAAAAGGAAAAAGTCGAAGATCCAAAAGGGCAATCAATCATGTACCACTACATAAACTATGGAAGGCATAGTGAAAAGGATGAAGCTCCTTCTATCGAGAAAGAGTCTGACAATCATTAGATTATCTATATTATGCTCTAGGAAAGATCTATGAAGTGTTGGTCCAAGGATTTCACATCTCTATATTATGGTCTGAAAAAACAGTTATTTGGAATTTTAATATTGGCATGAGATGAGTTTAAATTAAGGCTGGCCAACGGGGCGGGGTATACCGACCCCGCCTGCTCTGTACCGGTATCGGTATACCAGTATTCGGTATCGGTACCGGTAGGAGGCTGAGAAAAAATTTCGACACCGACTCCACCCCGACCCCTTCCCACACACCCCCGACCCCTTCTAGCCGTTGCACGACAGCTTTGCCCAATTTGGCCGTTGTGCAACGGTCAAATTCCCCTCTCCCCCTACCCCTAATATTTATTTTTAATCCTTAAGTTATTATATTTACACTTTAACCCAATTTTTTCAACTATAAATACTTCATTTTTTCTCACAAATCTTCCTACAATCTCTCTAATAATCTCCCAATCTATCTCTCATTCTCTCTACATTGTCTACTAAGTATTCAATTTTATTTATTCATTTGGGAGTGAAGTTGGCAACTAGCTTGGGATCATCTATCGAGCAAAGTTTCAATTTTCAACATCTCGATTACACGTCGACGTTACATCGGTGTTTGGTACATTCGTTCATTCATTAAATTATTATTGTGTCTTTATTTTAACAATCGCACTTAATTTTATTATCTTTAATTATTTATTTGCATAATTGAAATGGAAGGATTAAGAGGTATGTTTAAGGGTAAGGGTCGGGCTTCTTCTAGTAGGGGTAACAAGGGCAGGGGTACTTCTTCTAGTCATCATATTCCTCCTAGTCCTAGACAAGACAATTTTATTGATACTGAATTATTTCATGATGTACCATTAGATTTAGACGATGAGTTATTTTTTGGAACTCAACAAGATTTTAATTTAGAAGATAATTTAGATGACACACCCACTAAGCTAGGTGGGATGAATATAAGGCTAAAATGAAGGTGAGTCAGTGCCCTCTCAGTCGGGACAAGGTTCACATATTGTCCTGCACGGGGGCAGTTGTAGGCCCTAAATACGATAAAATAAAAGATAGGTAAGAATTATCAAAATTAGTTGCAGGTTTGCCTTTTCATTTCCTGAATCTCCTGCTTTATTCATTATATAAGATCAATGTACAATACTGCTTATAACGATTTTCCTAGATCAACTGTTAGGAGAGATGTTTTTAAATTTGCACACGAATATCAACAATATTTACGTTATTATTTATATCATTACCCTGAAAAAATATTTATCACATCTGATATAGGCCGTAATACTAACGGCCATGATTATTTAACGGTAACATGTCATTGTGTAGATTATAATTTAGCATATAGATATATAGATTTCTTCTGTTTGCGATTATTATGGCATAACTGATAAAATCATGACTATTACATTAGATAACGCTTCTTCTAATATTTATGTTGTTAGATTATTAAAAATTGTCTTAACTCCATCTTTTCCAGATCATTTTCATATAAAATGTGTATGTCATATTTATAACTTAGTTGTAAAGGATGGTATATCACTTTTTGAAGACATTCTTGGAAAAATTCAATTTGCTATAAACTATATTTTTAAAAATAATAGAATACAACGACTAAAAGAATATAAAAAAACATTGTGGTCTACCTTCCAGAAAAGTTCCCGAAGAAGTATGCACTAGATGGAATTCTTTATACAACTACGTGTTGCTTATGAGTATAGACAACCTATAACCCAATTTTTAACGTCCGTAATCAAAATTCTAATGATATGCTTATAGATTCCGATTGGATACAATTTTATAACTTAAGACATTTTTAGAGAAATTTTATCTAGCTATTTATATAGCTCTAATATTTATATTACTTAGTGAATATATGACAAAATCAGCTTATAAGGCACCTATTAAAAAAATATTACTAAAAATAAAAAAATATTTTATTCCTATTCCCCAATATTTTTTATTAGTGTTGTATTAAATCCGTCTATTAAAATAGACGGTTGTAAAAATCTTATTGAAACTATTTATGATTGCATAGATACACTTCCACCTCCAACTCCTAAAAATCCAAATGACCCACCACCTATTGACAAAACTAGAGAAGAAGTGTTGTCTAGCATTCAAGATGAATGTAAAAAAATATATACGCATTACCAACAAGAAAGTGCTAGCAACCAACCGGCTTCCATGTCATCTTCTTCTTCTTCAACACAACCTCAAAAATGACATGATGTTTATACGGCTAGTGTTTAAAGCCTCGGACAGAGAATGTTTAGTGGTAACATTTCTAACCAAATTAGCGAGTTTGATGTTTTTGTTTTGCAGAGTGTTGTACCGTACGAAGCAATTGAAAATGAAGAGGGACGTGAAGACTTGCTAAAATACTGGAGGGAGAATGAGAAGAATTTTCCAACACAATCTAAGATGGCCCGAGATGTGTTGAACATTCAAGCGTCATCAACAGCGTCTGAAAGCGCGATTTCTGCGAGAAGCTTTCAAATAGGGGAACACAGACATTCATTGGCAGGGGGGCTCATTAGAGATTGCAGTTCTATTCAGAGACTGGATTCGTGCGGAGCGTAAGAGGTGCGGCCAACCGGAGATCAGCGAACAAGAAGACCACAACTACAACGAAATCATATCCGACGGATGTGCAAGCGACGTCGACCAATTTGACCAAGATATACCAATTTCAACCGAAGAACCACAAGAAATTATAATGAAACTAGAAAATGTGTTTCTTAAAATATAATTCTTTTAATTGTAATTTTACTATGTTATTTATTTGCAACTTTCAATATCACGAAGTTGCAATTTCGAAATTGTATTACCAAAAAAAAAAGTATTACTTCTAGTCGAATAATATAAGAGACACAAAAACAGTCTTGGGATGTTTTTATTAAACTATCTTATTGTTGTGTGTGTTATTTATTTATTTATTTAATTTAAAGGCAAATAAAAAAATGACCCCACCCGACCCGCCTCTACCCCCACCCGCAGACTGACCACGCCAGCCCCGCCCCATCCCACCCCACCCCGCCCCGTTGGCCAGCTCTAGTTTAAATGGAGTATGTAGTTAGAGAAGATTCATATAGACGACCACAACTTGTTTGAGACTGAGGCATAGTTGTTGTGGTATTTGGAGTTCTAACCAAATAAATGAATAGTGTCTGCGGCTGTTCTTGTTTTGCAGGATTGATTGATCAAAGGATGCTGATTGATTACTTGAGCAATTAAAGGAAGATCCAGACTGCTAATGAAAGTGACAGATTCCCTGTACTTGGCATAATAATGAAATAGATGAAGATCAAAATAATGAAAGAAATACCAAGATTAAGGAAAAGATCCTGAAGCAAGGAGGAACCAAATTCAAAGAATGGACTTGTGGAGAAGCCACTCTTAAAATATCCAAAGATGTACAAGCACGAGTATGTAAGAAGTGAAGAATGAAAAGTTCCAGAAGCTAGGATAGATGGATATGGACTGAAGATTGAACAAATCAACTATGGCTGAAGTTTCTAAAATTTGAAGATTAAGTTTGAAGACTGAATCTCCAACGGCTATTGATGCCACAAAAGGAAAACTTTCAACAAAGAATTTCTAAAGTCTGAAAATCTAGTAGAAATTGACCAAGAATTTGAGGACAAGAAGACAGACAAGCACTCAAAAAGAAAAGAGAAAAGCAGCACAGCTTCTTGTACTTGGGAGTATTGTACTTACACAGTACAATCTATTCTATAAGAGAGTTCATCATTGTACTGAAAAGAAGCCCTACACTAGAAAGGGTGAAAATCATCTCCAGTGCGGCACGAAGCCTAAGGATTCCAAGAGTACAAACTCTTTCTTTCATCTCTTAAGAGTCATGCTTATCATTCCTCAGAGGCGGAGCCAGGATTTTAGCTTTATGGGTTTTGGATTTTCGAATGACAACTTCAAGTGCTAATAACTAGGTTCTAAATTTAATATGTGCATATATTTAATGAACTTCTTAATACAAATACATTGTTTGAGCAAAAAGCTATTGGGTTAGGCTGAACCCGTATCTTGGCTTTTACCTCCGCCCCTGCTTATCCTTCATAGTGGACTTGAGGCTTTTCGAGAATCTTTCTTACTCAAACTTTCCTCTTAATATATATCTCTTTCTAGGAATTTTGATATTTGAAACCTAATTTTGTTTGCACACTTGTACATGTGCTTAACCCAAAAGGGATATATTTTATAAGCCTTTAGAGGTTTAATCAAAAGCTTTACACATGTTTGGATGAAAATCCATTATAAATAATCTTTTTCCAACTTTGAGATTTACAGTAATTTGTTTCTTCCTTCACAAGTCATTTTTTCCTCACCTGGAGGGGCAAGGCATCTATCAAACTTTAATATGGATGCATGTCTCCCTAAACCAAAATGACTCACCAACTTTTTACCATTGTGTGAAGCATCTGAGGTTTAACTCCAATAGCAACTCTAGTACAAAAATGTAAATTACCTGGAATTTCCCCTTGACATTTTTTACATGCCACCTAGAAACTTTTCATGTACAGTAAGCCATTAAAGGCTTACCTCTAGGCTTTAATGGCTTACTGTACATGAAAAGTTTCTAGATGGCGTTTCTACCTCTAAATTATTTTTTTTGAGATGACCCAGAATTTTTTACTTATAACCTAAGAAAAATTGGAAATCGCAACCATACCTCTAATATTTACCTATCAAACAAAAAAAAGACTTCATAAAATTTAAGAGCTTTTGCCTCTATATCAGTTCTAAATTAGAGAAAAGTTGCTCACCATTTGCTCAAGCTGTTCCAGTAATCAATCTTTCTCGTTCATCTAATTTTTTAACCTTCAGAAGACCAAAGAGGACTTGGAAGCCAAAGAATGCACAGACAGCGTATGCTATAATAGAGGGCATCTGGAAAATGAAGATGCGTGCAAGTTAAACATTAGTACACAAAGATGAAAAACTTAAAATATACAAGTGAAGATGCAATACTTACACAGACGGAGTTGAGATACAAAATTGTAGCTAGGTTAACCAAGCTTCCAGCTGCAACTGCCTGTTCAGATGAGTACCCAAACAGATGAGATAAAGACCTTAAGTCATTATAAGTGAAACAATGAGCAGGCAAAAGCGGCAAGCTTATGTAAGTATAGATATTAGCTCCACTATAAGTGAACCCCCCCCCCCCAACCCACCAGCGAAGGGCCCAAAAGAGGATCAAGAGGGGCAGCCCATAGTCATACTCAGAGAAAGCTCCATCCCACAGCATAACTTTTTCTTGATATAGAAGAATGACACAACAAATATGTTGTACCTTTCTTGATTAAAAGAGTTCATCAAATTTCACATGATAATGAATTTGTAAACAGTACCAGAATGTATGACAACTTACACTTCCAATTGTCCTCTGAACAGCTGCAACACGTTGGAAAGCCCTTTCAGATTCTAAAGCTCTAACCCGTAGCTTAAGATCGCCTTGCTCCTGTGAGCAAATCAGAATAGATATATAAATGGATAAAGCATAAGACTGAAAAAAATATGGATATAATTTAAAGCAATGAATATGGCATGCTATCTACCAATCGCTGGATAACTGCAGCAAGTTTCTCAACTCTATCAGCCTGCCTGAACAAGTTGTAAAATGCTTGAGACTGTCTGTCCCATCTCTTCCTGAAGTCCTGGAAGTCAGAAAGATTAATTATTAAAACTTAAGCACAATATGAAAAACAAACCTTGCTTACACTTTCGAACTTTTAGTAGGTTTACCTTTACTACAACTTCAATACCAGCTTCACGAAACCTAAGCAACTCTAGGGCATAGCTATAGAGCAGCATAAAAGTTTATGTCAAAAAAAGGGGAGGAAATTACAAAAAGAAAAGAAATTATATATCGTGGTGCACTCACGGTTTGGCAATCTCAGTGATATCAAATCGTGGATCAAGACCCTTTCCAATGCCATCCAAAACTGATAACAATAACAATAATTTCTACTATAAAAAGTTGAACGCCAAGGCAAGCAGCACAACTGTAAGCAATTACATAAGCTGGCACTAAAGTACCTGAAAATGCTCTAACCACAAAAGTGAATGTGGCAGGGAATCGGAATGGCTGATCTGCTGCAATGGCTAGTAGATCTTCACCTGTTAGTGAGTAGAAAATATGAGTTTGAGACTATGAGCAAAGTGAACAATTAACTAGTCTTTTTTTGCTTTTGCTTTACTTTTTGTTTTTTTACCTCTTATGTAAAGGGAGGAGGGAGGAGGGAGGAGGGGGAGGGGGTTGGAAAGGGATGGGGACCAAGCGATAAAAACATGTTGCTTTTCTCCATTCCCCTGAAAACCCCCCAGGATTCGCCGAAGTAAAGAGGGCAAAGGAATAGAACAAGCTAGCACAAAAGAGTGTGATACCTAGACCAGAAAAAGAAGATACGACAAGTGAATTACCAATTGCAGCCAAACGTTGCTTCTTTTTCTCTTTTTGTTCCTCCTTGCTCAACGGCTTTTTGAACCCAAGTTCTGCTTGTGCCATTTCTCTCTCCTTTCTTTGTGCTGCAAGGCGCTCTTCAAAGCTGCAAAATTTCATCTGTCAAGCTTCAATGAATTTAAACACTTATCGGAGTTCTTGTCCATTTAACAATGCAAATGATGATGCACAATACAAAGCACCTTGTGAATAGGAGGTCTTTCTTAAAATAGGTCTGAGTCAATGTAGCTTAGGTTCTGGTCACAATTAACCATAAATTGAGAGTCAAATTGACATTCTTTTTTGCAGTAAAGGATCTGGAATTGACACACTTTAGCTGATTGAAGGGAAACGGAAGAGATAATAGAAGCAGTGTGTAACAAAGGGAAAGCATTTACTACATCTCAAGTTTTGTCCAATGTTGTAAATCATGTGAATAGCCAACTCCAAAGAAGTCAATAAACATGCGGAAAAGACAGATTCATATTAGCTGGTGTATCTTGTGTAAAGGAGCAGGAGTGGATGTTAGCCACCTGCTCATCCACTGCAAATGATATGAGGTAGGGGAATCGCTTCAGACAGGTTGTTCAAATGTAGTTGCGCAATGCCCACAACTGTTAAGGAGCTTCTCAAGGTGAAAATTGAGAGGCAGAAGGGATTAAAGAAGATGAATATGGAATATATCACCACCAGTCACGATGTGGACTATATGGCGCGAAAAAAACCAAAGGGTTTGAAAGATCGGAAAGGCCTCTTCTTTCAATTTAGTTTCTTTTTGCACTTTGTTGGAGCATAGATATGAGGGATTTCTATTTGTATAAATACCGGTTGGACTTTGTAGGAAGGAATGCTTGCTCTGCAGTTGCGATGTATATCTCTTGTATACAGGCTTCCCCCAATTTTCTGTTGATCAAATCTGATTACTTGTCAATAATAAAAAAAAACATCACTGGAAACTAGGCCTGGCCAGTGGGTCGGCCCGGTCCCGTTCCGTCCCGGTCCCGAATAATTAAAAAAAATTAACGGTAACGGGCCTCGAACCGGGACGGGACATGGTATGGTCCCGCCTGGCCCGGTCCCGCGATGACCCGACCCGTCCCGCATCCCGTCCCGGTCTAGCCCGAAACCCAGCCAATTGCAAAAATAACCGTTGCAATAACGACCATTTTACATTTTGGCCGTTTTGCAACGGCCATTTTTGGCCTCCCCCAACCCCCCTACCCCTTTATATTTATTTTTAACCCCTAAGTTATTATATTTACACTTTAACCCAATTTTCCAACTATAAATACCTCATTTTCTCTTCTTATTTCACAAATCTTCCTACAATCTCTTATCTCTCTAATCTCTCAATCAATCAATCTCTATACAACATTGTCTACTACATATTCAATCTATTTATTAATTTGGGAATTGAGAGTGAAGTTGGCAACTAGCTTGAGGATTATCTATCGAGCAAAGTTTTAATTTTCAACCTCTCGATTACACGTCGCCTCTACGTCGGCGTTTGGTACATTCGTTCTCTCATTAAAAAATTATTTTGTCTTTATATCATTTAGCACATTTAATTTTATTATCTTTAAGTCTTTAACTATTTATTACCATAATTAAAATTAAAGAATTAAAGTATGTAAGTTGGGTAACGCTTCTTCTAGTAGGGGTAATAAGGGCAGGGGTACTTCTTCTAGTATTCATAGTCCTACTCCTAGACAAGATGATTTTATTGATCCTGAACAGTTTCCTGAAATACCATCTGATCTTGAAGATCATGTATTTTTTCAAAATGAAGAAGACTTTGATTTAGATGCCACTCTAGATGATGATACACCCACTAATGTAGATGATGATACACTTACTAGTGAAATGTCTCTTATTCCCCCTGGTATGAGACGAGGTCCGGCAAAACGACCATTAAAATCAGCTGTATGGAAATATTTTCACAACGACGTACCAAATCAAGTAGCTATATGTAAAACTTGTAAAGCTGTTTATACTTTTAAAACTGGACAAGGTCATGGTGGGACGGGGGGTTTAGCAAGACATCTATTGCAAAAACACATAGTCTTGCATGCCCAATACATTATTGAAAAAGATGGTGAGCAAGCGCCCTCTCAATCGGGACAAGGTTCACATACTATCCCGGACAAAGTACAGGATCAAATTAACCCTACGACGGGGGGAGTTGTAGGCCCTAAATACGATAAACATAAAGATAGGGAAGCACTAGCAAAATTAGTTGTTGTGGAGGGTTTGCCTTTTTCATTTCCTGAATCTCCTGAAACATTCATTATATTAGAGATATGTATAATCCTGTTTATAAAGGTTTTTCTGGATCAACTGTTAAGAGAGATGTATTTAAATTTGCACATGAATATCAACAGTATTTACGTTATGCCTTATATCATTTTAATGGCAAAGTCGCTCTAACTTCTGATATATGTCGTAGTACTAACGACCATGATTATTTAACGATAACCTGTCATTGGATAGATTATAAATGGTCTATGCAAAAACGTATTTTAACATATAGATATATAGATAGTAGGCACACTGGTGAGTTTATTTCAGAAAATATTTATTTAGTCTGCGATTATTACGGAATAACTGATAAAGTTAGGGTATTACATTAGATAATGCATCTTCTAACAATGCTGCTATTTATGTTTTAAAAGAAGTTTTAACTCCGTCTTTTCCAAAAACAAAATCATATCAAATGTGCGTGCCATATTTATAACTTAGTTGTAAAGGATGGTCTTTCACTTTTTCAAGATATTCTTACAAAAAATACAATTTGCTATAAACTTTATTTTTAAAAATAATAGAATCCAACGGAGAAAAGATTAAAAAAACTTGTCACGATTGTGGACTATCTTATAGAAAAATTCCCGAAGAAGTACCCACTAGGTGGAATTCTTTATATGACCTACTACTTGTTGCTTATGATTATAGAAAATCTATCACTTTATTTTTTAACACTCATAATCAAAATCCAACTGATATGATTGTGGATAACGATTGGAACAAAATTAAACTTATTGTATTTCTAGAGAATTTTCATCGAGCAACAAAAGAATTTTCTACTATATATTATCCTACTATTTCAACTATGTTGTTTTATATAGCTATAATATGTTTACTGCTTAAAGAATATATGAAAAAATTTGCTTATAAGGCAGCTATTAAAAAATGTTTATGAAAATAAAAAAAAAATCATATTCCCCCTATTTATATTATTGGTGTTGTATTAAACCCGACTATTAAAGTAGACGGTTGTAAAAGTCTTATTGAAAATATTTATAATTGTATGGACGTACTACCACCTCCAACTCCCAAAAATGTAAATGTCCCACCACCTATTGAACAAACGCTAGAAGAAGTGTTGGCTAACGTAGAAGATGAATGAAAAAGTATATCAAGATTACCAAAGAAGAAAGTGTCAAGAACCAACCGATTGCACCATCTTCTTCTACTTCAACACACCTCTAAAAACATGATGTTTTGCGCTAGTATTAAAAGCCTCGTAAAAGAATGTATGCGGTAGTAATCGCTAACCAAATTAGCGAGTTCGATGTTTTTGTTTTGCAGGGTACTTTACCTTACCAGATTTGCTGAAATATTGGATGCGGAATGAGAAGACATTTCCGACACTTTCAATGATGGCCCGAGATGTTTTGAACATTCAAGTGTCATCAATCGCTTCTGAAAGCGTTTTTTCTGCCGGCAGATTTCAAATAGGAGAGCACAGACACTCATTAACCGGAGACAACTTGGAGATGGCGGTTATTCGTGAGATTGATACGATGAGCGAAGAAGGCATAAAGTCAACTGAGATTAACGAAGAAGATGAAAACTACAACGACATCTTATCTGAAGGCATGAGTAGCGACGTGGAACAATTTGACCAAGATATACCAATTCCAACCGAAGAACCATACGAAATTATAAAGAAACTAGAAAAAGTATTTTCAAATTGGTAATTTATTTCATTGCAATTTTAGTATTTTTTTCTCTGTCTTTTGTTTTTTTTCAACAACATTACACTACAATGTTGTAATTCTGAATCTTGTATATTTCAATAAAATAATTAATAATATAAGAGGCACAAAAACAACTTTGGGAAGTTTTTTTTTACACTCTTCTTGTCTTTGTTCAATTATTTAGTTTATAAATATTAAAATATATTCTATATGTTAGTATTTTTAATTTAGTGGAAAAAAAAATTTAAAAATTGTCATGTCCGCCCTGGCCCCGATCGGTATGCAGGGATCGGGACCGGACGACGACACGGTATCGTCCCGCTCGTACCGGTCCAGCTTGGCCCACCCCAGCCCGACCCCGCCACTCCTCTCCGTCCCGACCCCGTCCCGACCCGTCCATCTCGATCCCACTGGGCCCGGCCCATTGGCCAGCCCTACTGGAAACTGACCAGTTGGAAATTTTATCCAAGATGGACCAAACTTTTGCTTGAACATGGAAAGATCCTCCGAGTATCTCCATAAGTCACATGTAGAACTCAATCATTTAAGGGCTAACAAGTTGATGTAAAACAGGCAGAATTTAAGCTAATCAGTAATAACTGATTGAGAAAAAGAGACAAAGGTGAATAAAGGAAAAACTACCTTGTTGAAACAAACACCTCACGGATTTTAATGCACCAGTTTGCGAACACAATTTTCACTTAATTTATGTATTCAAAAGCACAAACTTAACCGAAAAATATACCAAACACAAAATGAACATCAGCCCACAATCTCAGGTGATTAGTAATTTAGTAATGTCGACAATTGGCTTAATTTTGGCAGTCTCAACTCAAATATTCAGTTTCACTTTAAAACAAAATTAAAATTGAAAGATATGATGTGGGTGAGTACCTATTAAGGAAAAACTGTGCAGTTCGTCTGACAGCTGTCATGTCACCAGTAGGCACCAGAATACCCATTTGAATACTTGCTTGCAGGACCTGCATTTCAAAGAGAACTTTAGCCAAGCATTTGTGTGGATAAGTAGAACAGTGACGGAACCCAAAAAAAAAGGAAACAGCAAGCCTAGGAACTTTAAGTTTGATCACCTTATCTGGATCTTTCTCATAAACTCCATAGAATGTTTCCAGCAAGCCTTCTCTGATATTAGGACTTATGCTGCAATATGCTAGACTAAGTGAGAACTGACAAGCTTTAGGTTAAAGAATGAGTCATTTATACTACTTAGATGGAATGGTTCAACTTACTTTCCCATCATTCCAAAATCATAAAAGATTAACCTTCCACCATTAACATCATCCACAGCTATATTTCCAGGATGCTGCAAGAAATTAAATCAACACCAATTTTCGTTGAAAACCCTTTACTTCCACACTTACAGATATGAGATGGGGGTAAAGCTAAGTGGTAAGATGAAAATAATGTTCAACTTAGAAAAGAGTAAAAGACATCAACAGCTTAGCAGTTGGTTGGTCTGGAAGGTGAAGCTCTCCAAAGGCATCTCTCTGAATGAGTTACTTGGTCTTATCCAAGTGAATGAGGTGTGATTACCAAGATATAACAAAATAATTTTCCTTGAACAATCAACGCAAGATTCTGTTTTAAGTTTATATCGCTCGGGAGTTGAATGGTTAGAAGGAAAGCAAACATGATGATGCAACCAGGTAAACTATGAGGATGCAAAAAAGGAAAACAAAGTGGAAAATTCTTATACCCGTTTAGTGAATATGTTAAAGCTCAAATAGACAGATCTATTATACGCTATTGTTTAGTTACGAAATGCACTGTGAATCATAGTAGAGCAGAAGAACTATGAACGTCAGCGATAAATCTTACTGGATCGGCATGGAAGAAACCGTGAGACAGAATCTGCTCCAGATAGGATTCAACCGCATACCTCCCTAACCTGATCAACAATTAAGAGAAGTCCAAAGGCATATCATTTTTAGTCCTGTTATAATTACTTAGTACCTGTGTTACTATCAGATATGAGAATGAATTGACAGGACATAGCCAACTTTAGAAACCTTCTGTGTACTTATTAAGGATCCTTGTGAAGCGACGTGTCTCTCGGACATGATTACAACACCAGTACATGAACAAAAATGAAGGATACAGGTAAATTACATACAGTAAAACCTCTATAAATTAATATCGTTGGGACCATGATATTTTGTTATTTTATAGAGATATTAATTAACCGATAAATTAGTATAGGAAATAGCAAATTATTTTCGACACTGCAAAATCCGTTCATGTGATGAAGTCTCAAGGAATTTAGATGAACCCACTTGTGAAAACGACATTCATGAACTTGAGGTCATGATTAATGATCTCGGCTATCGCAATAAAATGGATGTCAATAGTCTATTGAACTACCCGGGTGAAAATGATACATGTTCAGAAGTCCAGAGGTTAGAAGAAATTGTGGCTACTATCCTTGAAAATGATCCAGATGATAAAGTAGGAGACGATACAGTACCTTTGGAACCAATTACATGTAAGGAAGCACTTATCGCGTCTAGAACTCTTCACAATTTTTTGGTGCAGTTTGAGAACACAACACCAGAAATTTTGGATGCAATAAGAAAAGTTAGAGATGAGCTCCAACTAGACTTCAATTTTAAGAAAAACAAACAACACTAGAATCATATTTCAGTAAATTGTCTTAGTTATGTTTGTGTAAGTTTATATAATTATTAATTTATGATATTAATGGGACCCTATATTTACATAGGGGTTTTATATTATCTTATTATCTTATCGAAATTTGTTAATTTATCAACTGGCCCAAGTCGGGACCGGAGAAAAATACATCTTAGAGACTTTATTAATTTACCGAGTATCAATTTATTGAGGTTTTACTGTATTTCAATAAATTGAATGGCATTACTATCAGCTCACCTTTTTCTATCAACGCCCAATTGATCTAAGGCTTCTATCCTGTTTATTTTAATGCCTGGGACATACTCCATTGTCAAAATCTGAAGGGAATGAAAAATATCATTCAAGTAAAATGAGCTGTGGAGAGAATTCAATGTTAATCAGTTAAACCACCATTATCACTGATTGTTTGAACCTGTGGTGTTGTATATTCCCAGTATATCGATGGGACTTTCACATAATCCATGTTTTTGAAGTTACTTGCAAACAGTTCCGCATTGGCAGCTTCCTTAGTATAATCAATCTCCTGCAAAATCATAAAAGAACATCTCTTATTAGACAAACTTACAGCTTGAAAGATGTAAATCAAGGAGGATAGCAACACACTGATCCTAAAAAGATCCAGCAGCATTTGACTATTGAATTAGATACAAAATAAAATAATAGCACCAGAATACAGGTCAGTCAGTCATCAGACTAACTTATAAACTACTTCAATTCATGATTGCAAGTTGATACAACGCCATCAAAAACACAGTTCCCAGGTGACCAGTCGTCATTGTTTAAGTCCTGAACTCTAATTGGTAAATGGAAATATTCTATTTAAGTGCAACAAGAACCTACTCACGAGATAAGATGGTGTATTTGTATTCCATATCAAACCATAATACCATGTGAACTTTTGAATGAATCTCTTCTCCTTCTCACATGACATTCCATTACCTTTTCTTACTTAACATTTCAATGCCGTTTTTGTTAAAGACCAATAAATTTAAACTCCTTGAACACTGATGATGCTGATGCATAATTAATTGAAACTCTGAAGTTTGTCAACCAGAAAAGTTTCTTCCAAGAAAACTATATTTTGCAAACCTCGCCACTAGATATATGTCTTTGCAACGAAACTTGTACAAACAAAAATGAGAAAGTCAATTAGACACCTAATCCACCTCAAATAGGGGAAAATAAACCAACAATAAACTTGATGCAAAAAAGAAAGCAAAGATAAGTCAGACAGAAGAAAGAATGTTGAAGTCCGTTTTACAAAGAAGTGATGAAGTGATGATGCTAACTGACATGCATGCTAACTTAGCTATATTAAAATAAATGATTCATTAACAAAATACCTGATACAAGACACTTGCACATTCATCGTAGATTGCAACCCAATCTCTTTTTGCACCATCAGATTTAGGATCTATTTTCTGCAGATATTCAGCTATCACCTGCAAGAAATATGTCACATGAAAAAGATATATATGATAATAAATGATCATATCCGTGCTATAGAGTCACTGCTAGTGTGAGTGTTTAGTACACAATATCCTGGAGGAGTGTCATTTCATCATGAAAACTAGGTCATAGCACCAAGCATATGGATAAACGACTTGAAGTGAGACCTATTCTGGCAGAAGTCTGGAAGTTAGATGGGAAAATCTAAGAAGAAAAACCAGCGAAAAGGGGATTTCTCGATGCAGTCAATGAATACCTGATTATACTTTATATCATATCCAAACAATTACACAAAAGAACTCAAAGGTTAACTGTAAAGATACTTTAAGTTATCTAAAACTGACCCTCAGGTTTTTAAGATCGATATCAAAAAGATCCTTAAGACCGGGCCTTTGTACTTTGACAACTACTTCCTGTCCATTCAGTCTTGCACGATGCACCTGACCTGCATTATAATATATCAGCATTCTTATATTTCATTCTTGTAATGCTTGTTGAGTACATAGAACAATCACTGGTAGTTACGAAATTTATTTGGTGAATGAAGGATGCATCTCTGTGACACAATCAGAATTAAGTGAATAATACCAAGACTTGCAGCAGCTATTGGTTCACGGTCAAATCTTTCAAATGTATCATCCAATGGGCCCCCAAGTTCTTCTTCAACTATTGATACAGCAGTTTCCGATGGGAAAGGAGGAACTTGGTCCTACACAATGCCTCGAAAATTAATTATTTCTAAGAAAAAGAAGAAGGGAAGGTACACCGCAAAAAGAATAAAAAAGCAGTCGGGCATGCTTCATCCAGGGTGAAAATCAATTGCATAGCATGTGTTGTCAGTTATATAGGCTAACTTCAGAAGTAATTTTAGTATGCTTTTAGAACATAAAATGCTTCAGGGACTATGGATCTCAACTGCATAATTCATTTATTTATATGTTGATATCATCTCAAGTATTTGTGTAAGAATCATATACTTTTCTTTTGATAAGGTAGAGATTATGTAAGAATCATATACTCCAACAACATGCTCACTCGTCCTCTTCATCGCATTCTGTCAACTAATGCAATGTATATGTGAGTCAGGTTTCTTGTACACGGGTAATCTTTGTTGCTAATAATATGTCAAGCTCGAAGCATAGCCCGTGTCTGTTACTCGAGATATTGGAAAATCTCTGAGGAAAAACAGATATGAATAATCCCCGAGCTTGAGAAATTATACATCATCTCAAGAAATACTAAACAACAGAAAGATAAACAATAGTTGGATTTGCAAAAGTTAATAACAAGCTATATATATGGCCGAACAGTTCACTTTGATACCAATTTCTGATGATGAGGAAAAATCCCCAGCTAATAAAACTGCACAAAAGATGTCGTCAAGCTTAAATAACACGACAACTATGCCTCAGTCTTCAAACTTATAGGTTACTGAAAAGATATCAAATAGTGGTGAATGTGTGTAGTAGAGGATCAAATATATGGCAACTTGAGCAGGACATCACCAACCTGAAGCTCAGACAACTGATCAACATACTCCTGAGCAAGAATGTCCACTCTTGTTGAGAATTGCTGGCCAATCTTGATAAAAGTAGGACCCAATCTCAAAATAGTTTCTTTTAACCACCTAGCGAGGACCTTTCTCCGCTCAGTTTTTTTCGCTTCTGTCATTCCGCCTGCATGAAGCAGCTCCTTGTATTAGTTACAGTAAGGAATGTTTTTTTGTATTATCACTGAGCATAACAGATTGGGGTGGCAATTGATGAATTTCTGAAGGTGTAATAAGCATTAACCGGCTAACCTAGCCTCCTCAGTACCCATTTCATATGATGGGAGTTCCCAGTGTATTGGTCGCTGCTTTGCTATCAACAATTATAGATAGGCTATTATTGTGAAGTCGCGCAAAAATAGGACAAAACTAAGTGAAGGGGGGAAATGACTGGCAAATAGATTCTTTAGGTGTCATGGTAATAATTTTGACTCTTGCACAGTTCAGTGTCATCATTATAAAGAAGAAATATCACCAAATGAAAAGGGATAGTTAGGACTTGATAGGAAGTTGATGCCTGAAACATCTGTTGAAATAGCAACGAGAACAGCATAAGTAGTTTATCCTTGGGAAGAGTAAAATATTTTCTTTCCATCAGTTCGTGGATCCCAATATCTTCAATGTAGGGAAAATTCAGTGAAGAAACAGAAAAAGTGAATAGCTAAAAAGCTATTCATGTAGATCAGTTTAAGTGAATTTTGAATAGTCTTTTGTTTTATAAAGTAGAGTTAAGCCTCATTACTTAATGTTTCTAGTAGAAACAGGTGTCAAGAAGCTGACTTTTGTTTTGGGTCAATAGAACAAAATTATGGTTTTTTATCTCCCTGATTTTAGCAATTGTGACATGTTGAAAGAAGAAAGCATATAGCTAGGAACTACACATTATGGCAATTATCTTCTCGATTCTTATAAAAATTTGGGTTATGTCATTGACCAACCTCGATAGGAGAACTTTTGATTATTCAACCAAGCCCTAAATAAAAAAGTGAAAACAGATCCCCATATCTCCAAAGTCCTTTGAATTGTTGAATATGTTTTGAATCTGTTCCAACGGCCTCCAGGCTTGACAGAAACCTGCAAAAACCATTCAGTAATGTCAAACAGTCTGGCTTCCGTCCAGAAAAGAAATACAGATAACGAGAACCCCCAAAGCACAGAGGCTAAGATGTAAATCGCAATATTGTATATAAGCATTTGAAATCTTTCTTTATCATTTAGTTTCGTTGCCAACTACCAATGGTTCTAATATTCATCGCGTAAAGCAGAGTCTCCAAACACTTTCTGGTCCAATTTTGTATCCCCTCATGCATCGTGATGTAAATCGCAATATTGTATATAAGCATTTGAAATCTTTCTTTATCATTTAGTTTCTTTGCCAACTGCAACCAATGGTTCTAATATTCATCGCGTAAAGCAGAGTCTCCAAACACTTTCTGGTCCAATTTTGTATCCCCTCATGCATCGTGTTCTCATTATATTTCCCATTAGAGCAATTCAGCAGATGTGAGGTTGATATAGTAACCTGGATAGCCTTAGCCTTAATATAACCAATCCAATAACTTGTCAACTCACAAACTCATTCTGCCAGGATGATCTTCATGTTGCACCTCTATTAAGAGAGGTTCATTATTTCATCAAAAAGGCCAGTAATAAACATCCTTGGTCATGTGTTGATAATTCTCATTTAAGAAGATTAGACAAAGTGAGAACATAATATTGGCCTTGATCACTATGCTATATTGACGATAGAACATCACATCAAGAACCATCACGTGTAGCACTTGTATTAAGTCCATGTATCCTCATGCAATGTATGACCATTGTATGACACCAGCCCTCTTACTATTCTCCCTTGCAATACCACCAAATATAGCTGAATTTTCCTTTCCTAAGTCATCCTAACCATATCTGTACAACAGTTAGTTCAGCTAAATTAGCCACTTCAACTAGTTCGGGCTTCAACTTTACCAAGGAAAAAAGAACAAGTTTAGGGTTGATGTGCAGTTGTTGCGGTATTCATCAAATATGACACTAATTTAGCTTAACCTCGTTGTCTAAAAGACGGCAATGAGGGTCCAGTAGATTTTATGGAATACTAGATTTAGCTAACCGTCATTGACTATTTTTGGTGGGCATCGAGGGGACTGGCAAGAGAAGGTGGAAGTGAAAAAAGCGGCGTATGCGAAATTGGTAGAAAGCAAGGATTAGATGGAGAAGTGGACGAATTGGGAATAGTATAAGATGGTGATGAATGAGGCAAAGCTTACGGTTACGGTGCCTTTTGAACGCCGGTATATGGAATTAGAGAAAAAAGACAGGAATAGGAAGTTGTACAGACTAGCCAAGGTGAGGGAGAGGAGGGCACGTGACTTGGATCACATGAGGTGCATCAAGGACGATGACGGAAAAGTACTGGTGGAGGACACACATATTAGGCGGAGGTGGCAGTCTTACTTCCATAAACTCTAAACTCTTGAATGAAAAAGGAGATAGAGATATTGTGCTGGGAGCTCTGGACCAATCTGGTAAGCACCGGAATTTTAGGTATAGTAGAAGCATTAAGATTAAGGAGGTTAAGGTGTTGTTTGCAGGATGCGCAGGGGACGAGCGACCGGACCTGATGAGATCTCAGTTGAATTTTGGAAGAGCGCAGGCAGGGCAAGTTTGGAGTGGCTGACTGAGTTTTTTAACGTCATTTTTAAGACGGCGAGAATGTCCGAAGAATAGAGGTGGAGTACAATGATCCCTTTGTACAAGAACAAAGGTGATATTCAGAGTTGCAACAACTATAGGGGTATCAAGTTGTTAAGTTACACTATGAAAGTTTGGAAAAGGGTTGTAGAGATGAGGTGAAATGAGTGTCTATTTCCAAAACCGCTTTGAATTCATGCCTGTCACGACAAAAGATGCCACCAAAACTTAAAGGCAAGTTCTATAGGGCGGTGGTTAGACCGACTATGTTGTATGGGGAGGAGTGTTGGCCAGTCAAGACTTCGCACATCCAAAATATGAAAATTGCGGAGCTGAGAATATTGAGATGGATGTGTGGGCATACAAGGAGGGATAGAATTAAAAATGATGACCATTCGGGACAGAGTGAGAGTGGCCTTGGTGGAGGATAAGATGCGAGAAGCGAGGTTGAGATGGTTTGGGCATGTGCAGAGGAGAGACACAAATGCCCAGTGCGGAAGTGCGGAGGTGTAAGAGATTGGCTACGGACGGGTACACGAGGGGTAGAGGTAGGCCGAAGAAGTATTGAGGAGAGGTTATTAGACGGAATATGGCGCAGGTGCAACTTACTGAGTACATGACCTTAGATAGGGGGTTATGGAGGACACGGATTAGGATAGAAGGGTAGTAGGTTGTCTAGTGTAGTCTACTTACGCTTACAAGCTGGTAGTTGTAGTGTTATTATTGTAGACCCGCGTAGCCTATCATATTAATAGGCGCAGTATTGCTTTATAATCCCAATAGTTTAATTTCTATTAGATATGTGTTATTTAGTGTACTTTGTTTAGCTTATTTACCCGCGCTAGTTACCGCTCACTTTTTCAGAATATGCTATCATGGCTTATTCGCTTTGATACTAGCATTTTCATACTGCTTTAAAATTTTTGACCGGATTTGACCGTTCTCTTGCTTTGCTTTTGCTTTTTCTTTGTTTGTGATTACACTCTGTCTTGAGTCGAGGGTCTCTCGGAAATAGTCGCTCCACCTACCAAGGTAAAGGTAAGGTCTGCATACACTCTACCCTCCCCAGACCCCACGTTGTGGGATTTCACTGGGTATGTTGTTGTTGTCATTGACTACTTTTAAACAAAAAAGACTCACTAAACATACAACTCATTCTGATTATAGTAAACATCAATGCCACTCACCTGAAAATCAATTTGGAATTAACATAACAATGCACTTAAATAAAACAGTAGATTCTAAAAGTAGAAATTTTCTAGAACAACCACATTTAGTGACACATAAGCGCACAAACACCCCTCCGCTGATCATTCACAACCAATCATTATCAATCACCTATGCCTCAACCCCCAAACTCTTCTTATTATTATTTTTGAGAATTGTAAGATGCATTAACCCTAAATGTTGTGGTTCATATCCGGTGTAGCACCAAATTTCTATGTGGTTGTCAACATTACTCTCACATAAAAAACACAACCAAAACAAGACAATTAAGTATCTTCCTTTTTAAAAAGAAAAAGAGCTAATGGTCAAAACAAGACAGAACTATCACTTTTTTGCCAGTTTCACACCCCAACTATATATTTCGTCTTGGACCAGATCTAGAACTGTTCTCAACCGGAGGCAAGCGCTAGGTCAGAAAAGCGATAACGAAAAAATCTCAGAGGCCCCTGAGCTTCACTCCTCTCCTTACAGTCGAGTGGCTTTCCGCTCCTTTCGCTTCGACCCATGAATCTTTTTCATGTACTGCCTATTGGTGTTCCAAAAGTTCCTTTCCGAAGTCCTGGAGAGGAAGATGCATCTTGGGTTGACGGCAATCTCGAGAGAGGGAGCAACAATTGACCTCCGACAATAGGTAGATGGGGTGGGCGTAGATGGATACAGTGAAATCAATCCTTATTCCACACTCCCTTCTCGGTAAAACAGATCAAACTTATTATTATTAAAATGATCTGAACTATTTCGTCTCTCTTTTCCCACCTGAACTATCACCATCTATGTATTAACACACACCTAGTTGAGTAGATAGTAATAGTCAGGTAGGAAAAGGGAACAGTTATAGTTGGCCTGGGTGTGTATTAGCAAATAGATGGTGATGGTGATAGTTGAGCAGATAGTTGGAGTGTGAAACTCGTGAAAAAGTAATAGTTAAGTGTGTTTTTCACCATTATCTCAAAAAAGGAGGAAACTTATCTAAATGCACCCTTTGCCCATCTACTTTACCTAACATGGCCGAAGTATACACTGCATATACACTTCAGTTGTATAGGTATGTATATTATACGTATAGGTATGTATAATATATGTATATTTAGTATACTTTATACACTGTGTACATATTTTGTAAATTGGATGGCCTAATGGTATTTGGCTTTAATTTTTGCTTTAAAAATTAAAATAACAACCAGAACATAGTTAACACATATACCTCAACTTGCTTATTCTTCTTAAACCAAGCCTCCTCTTGTCCGATCTCCTCTATAGTCTTTGCATTCCTCTTCTCAACAACCACCTCTTCCGCCTTCACCTCCACCACTACCTCCTCCTTACTCTTCGTCGCTACACCATTCCCATTCCCATTCACATACTTCACCAAACTCTCATTTTCACTCTCAATTACACCTACACTTCCATTCGTATACTTATCCACCACCAATGCACCATTCAAATCAACGCTTTTCTTCTTCACACTACCGTTCACTTTCCTCATAAATTCCGCATTCTCTTCTCGACTACGCAAAATCCAACTCCGCCGACGCCGTGATGAAAACCTAGTAAGAGGTAATCGGAAGCTTCTAGAAGTTGAAATTGGAGATAGAAATTTGAGTTCTGGTAAAGTTACAGTGGAAAGTGTAGCTGAAATACCCGCCATTTTTAGTACTATATGAGTTTTGGAACTTTCTAGAACTGAGTTGCCATAGCTTTATTACCGGAAGTAATGGCGGAGAAAAAATGGGGATACAATTTATATTATATGTTATTTATATGAATATAAGAAATGGAAGAAAATTATATTATATGGACGCAAAGATGACACGTCATAAGAGAGATAGTACGGAGAGATCTGATTGGTTCATGGGGTCTCGTTAATGCTGATTGTACCGTTTGTCTTTTTTTTCTTGGGAGCAAAACGCGAAATACCCCTCCGACCCAACAGAGACGCATGCCTCACCCTCCGACTCCAACAGACGATGGAAATTTCACCCTCCGACCCAACAGTAGACGTGGAGGCGAAATCACAGATTTCAATACCACTGTTTTATGACAATGTCCCCTAGGAATATAATATCTAGAGAGTTGAAATTTTTACTGATTTGTATTGCCTGAAATTATAAGTATGACAAACTGTCATATACAGTATGTCTATCAGTACTTTTATTTTTTTGGAATACATAAATCACACAAAAAAATTGTCTAATGTTAAAAGATAGTGAAATGTACAATATGAGATAACATACTCCAAAATAAAATTATATGGCAAGATTGATGTGCAATAACAAATAAAGCTTCAAACTTATTAACCCTAAAGGACAATTGTTACTCACAAAAGCTCGACTTTGATTAAAAGCTATGAGTAATATATTTATGAGCTAGAAAACATATAATTCGCAGGAAATCTAAATAATGTGAAACTTTGGGGATATTCATTTGTCTCTGCTTATCAAAAAATTTATAGTGAAATTTGATACGATCTTTGAATCATTGATGACATTTTTCCCCTTCACAAGCTCCTTTTCATCTGCACATGGCCTTCTATTTCTATATTTCATAGAGAACTAGAGGTCTTCCCTCAAATTCAATCCATCCTCTTGGACTTATCAGTAAGTCTATATAATTTTGCATAATCACATTTGTTGAGAAGTTACTCCGTGGGTGATCTAAATACATAGTGACATTATCCGCTTTCTCTAAGTCTGGAGTAGCTTTTAAGGTGAAGTTTTGCAACACTAATTCTGATAGTATAGTCTCAATATATATATGTTCTGTTGTGATGATAATATACTAGCCACATAATTCGATTAAAAAAATCTGGAACATGCAAATGTGTCACCACAATAAAGTTTATAGTGCCCAAGATATCACAGTCTCCGTAAAATTGTGTATCATATTTTGTGTATAGAGTATCTTGATAACCCTCAAAACATTAATAATAGTAGAAGGTAAACACATTTGCTTCTGTTCTCAAGGTCGACTCAATACACAAGCAACTAAGGTAGGTGCTTTAGTAATTTTAAAATATTTTTACTAATTAACATGTAATGCACGTGCGGATTTGCATGTTCAATCCAATGCATTTGGATTGATCTATTTAGGAGAAGTGTGGAAGGAGAAGTGAACGAGAGAGAGGAACTGAGAGAGATATTTTTTTGTGAAAGCTTTTCAATTAGTTTTCATATCAAAGGCATAAAGCCTATTTATACATGTATGTAATGCACTGGTTAACTAACACTGATTAAGCAAACTAACTACAATTGAGGAGGCTTCATCTCAATATCCCCGCAAGCTAGGTGCTAAAAACAGATTTTTGACACCTAGCTTGGATAGGAGGTGATTGTGATGGCCTTGCAATAATCCTTTCGTAAGAAGATCTGTTGGTTGCTCTGCAGTAGTGATATACAAAGGAGACAACAGACTGAACTTTCTCCCGTATGAAATGACAATCGATATCGATATGTTTTGTACGCTCGTGGAAGACTGAATTTTCTGTTATCTGGATAGTTATTTGCTATCACTGTATATGGGAACAGGCAGTTGCACCTTTATGTTAAGTTCAGCAAACAAACCAGAGATCCATACAATTTCATAAACCACAGAAGCAAGACTCATGTATTCTGCCTCAGCCGAGCTTCGTGAGATAGTATGTTGCTTTTTCGACTTCCATGAGATAATGGAGGACCCAAAGAACACCAAATACCCTGTAACTGACCTCCTGGTATTGATACAGGAGACCCAATCTGCATCACAATAGGCAGATATGACTCCAAAATTGTGTATCATATTTTGTGTATAGAGTATCTTGATAACCCTTAAAACATCAATAATAGTAGAAGGCAAGCAAATTTGCTTCTGCTCTCAAGGTCGGCTCAATACACAAGTAACTAAGGTAAGTGCTTTAGTTAATTTTAAAATATTTTTTTACTAATGAACATGTAATGCACGTGCGGCACACGAAATGCACGTGGACACACGAGATGCACTGCACGCAGAAGCTAGTATATTTAATATATTTAAGACCTCACACGACCGAACCTCGTGCGATCGTGCCTTACCCCGCACCCTAGTGATACAACTTAAGAGAAAATCAGCGGAAATAAAACATAAACATGAAACAAGAGATATGATAAATAAACAAAGCAACCAAAATAAATTGCTTCCGTATATATACATAAAACCCGAACAGCTTATCCTTTTTACAACTCGCCACAACAAGATTACATGACGCCTAAGAAAGTGACAACAACTATGATGGACAGTGGCCCCGCCATACCTCGAATGTACAAAACCTACTGACTCGTGGTAACATACCAAAAGATAAGCCTCCAAGAAACGGGTTTCCTAACACGTCAATCGTGGATCTCATGAAATGAGATCCACAACCGATGTACTTCTACTCATGCAGATGAACGCACTTCAAGGCGAGGTCGCATAACAGTACCAAGTATGTGAAATCAGAAAATATCAGAAATGAAATCATAATAGTCTATATAAAGCAGAGACATGTATGATAACCAAACTACGCTCACAACATAAAAGCCATGCTCAAGTCAGAACTCACGCCTCAAGTCATCCTTACGCCGTGGAACTCCTTCCTCACCGCCAGCCTAGGTATAAATTGTGTGGAATACGTGTCCCTACCCATCCTACGGGACTCCTGTGAAAGAATCATTCATAACAAATCACCTACCTCCATCGGCAGACGCCAGAGTACGTAAATACAACACTTGCACAACAAAGGCTATCACCACAAGCATAGGCAAGTTCAACATACTCATAGACTTATACTTTATTACAACAAATCCGGGTTTTAACCCCAAAGTACTACATACATTAACTCTTTTTTTAAAAGATCCGTTTCTTTCACAAAAGTCACACAATACCCGTAGTATGAAAATAGAGTGACTATCTTTTTAAGTAAACCAAAACACTTTCCTTTGTAAAATCAAGTAACAAATAAGATTTTCCAAACGCTCAAGTTTGCCTAATTTCAAATGCTCAAGTTTCTCATTTTCAAAGGTTTCAGAGTTCATAGTTTAATCACTTAATCAATATAATTCTCCTTTAAAACAATTTGAGAAACATATGCCTTATGTGAGTAGTTATTCTTGTTTATAACAATCTTATTAAAGCAAATGATCTAGAAATGTAATATCATTTTGTCTTATCTTAGCTTCTATGCAGATGGAGGTTTCATCGGTTTTAATAATACTTAATTAGTCAATACATTTCCTTTATTAGCGCCGCAGATGGTTTGTTCGATACTTATCCTCATATCCAAAATCAGTAAAACATTATTCTTTAAAAACCAAGTACTCATTACTCACGAATGAGGTTTCACACTTTTTTAACAACATTCATATCAAGTCAATTAAGTTAAGTCTCTTATCTTCTACAATCAATAAACCATTCTTTTACCTACATGTAGTCGTTATAACTAACTTCCCATAAAGCTATTATAACACCCTATGTTTTAAACCAACCAAATTCATTTAGCACATGACGCTCACCGCACTACATAGTTTACAAAACATTATGCTAGAAAGGATAGGAAGAGGTTCACATACCTCGCGACGATTATCGACAATAAGCAAAACGCCCACATTATCAGAATCGCTAGCCTTTTCCACTCTTCAAGTAGAATACGCTACTCGTAGTATCGCAACCTATAAGCGGCCACAAAACGCCTATTAACTCGTAGATCTCTTCGTGGAAAATTCTACGTAAAATTCGCAAAGACTTCCCGTAACCACTCAAATCTCCTCTCTATCGAGGCCGCTACCAAGCCAACCAGGGGTTACACGCCTAATCGACGTACAATTCTACTTCACATATACTACACAAGTTCATCAGAATACAAATTCTATGTAAAGATACCAATTCCTTTTAACATCCTTCTATACAGTGTAATTACAGTCCAATTCTCTTCTTTAATATCCTTCTATGTAATTACAGTTCAATTCTTATCAATATTCATTCTATATATAGTATACTTCAACTATATATTACTTCAACATGTAATTTCCAATTACCATAGGGGGACAAGTTTATTTACCTCGATAAGCCCAAAATTATCCAAGTTTAAATGTCGATCCTGAGCAAGGTTTAGCTCCTACTCCGTGCGCTCCAATTCGCTCCAAGAAACCCTTAGAAGTTCTACACACTTCTACTAAGTACTCCAACCAATTATGGAGATTTTTCCATGTGGTTTCATTTAGTGGCTAAAGAAGTATAGTAGTATTTTCCGGCTTTTCAGATAGAGGTACTTGGAAATACTACAAAGGTTTTGGGCAGAGTATTTTGGCATTAAAACAATACTGGGAAGTATTTCAACCAAGTGAGGGTATTTCACGAGAACAACTCCGGAAGGGGGAGGTGTCTCGCCAAGGCTTCTCAAAGGGGGAGGGTTACTTTCGCCAAGGCTCACAAAAGGGCAAGTGAGGCTCGACGAGAACTACACAAGTGAGTGGAGGGATTTTTAGACTTGAATGTCTATGTGGACGAAGAAGTTCATCAACTAAGGGGGTATTTATAGGCCAACCAATGGCCAAGATGAAGCCAATGCATGTAAGCAGGTGAGGATTTACCCAAGTGTCCTTATCCATCTACTACACAAAAATATCCTACCAACTCTCGACCAAACAAAGCCACAAAATCGCCCAACCCTTGCTCATGTTTGTTGCCCACTGAGGTGACAAGTGTCACCCTCTCGTTGGTCCAAAATATTTCATCTCTGGAAAAATCCGCAAAAATAATAAATGACATAGCCGTAATTTTCCTTCGCAAAGTTTGGAAAACGCTTCGCCGAAAAACGATTCTTTCGGGTCAGTACACAAATTTCGCCCTATGCCTAACTTAAGGCTTAAACTTTTATACGCACGCCTCACGCATACTCCGGAAATACGGGTATAACATTCTCCTTCCTTAGAAACATTCGCCCGAATGTTCCTTCTCAAGATGTATAACGATAAAGTTCCTTATAACTTAAACAAGTTGCCAACGCCACATCCGCCACAAAATAACACACGCTCTTCTTCCTTCCTTACTGTCGCATCTTCTCGCACACTCAATTCTTCCTAACAAACTTACCACATTTCATATTGCTTCGCTCCCAAAATCTGGGTTACTATCTCCGACTTGGTCATCATTAACCGAACACTGACGGATCTCCGATACTTTTCCGCACATCGCAACACGAAAATCGGACGCATCGCTTCCTAAGTCGGACGGCAAAAGCTAACATACAGTGCAACCCGCCTATTCTTCACATGATCCAAAAGGCCCAAAGTAACTCGCCAAGTTTCTCGCTTCCTAATCTCGCCTCACCTTCCAGGTGGTACTTTCAAGAAAACTCACCGCCAACTCGAACTCCAAGTGTCGACGCCGATCATCCGCACGACTTCGCTGACTCGAGTCGCTAAAACCTCCTCCGATAAGCCTCACCTTATCCACATTCTCGAAACAAGTTGGGACCAACTATCCGAACTTTGCCACATCGAACCAATCGACCTACAATCTACACTTCCGCCCATACAAGGCTTCTTAAGGTGACATCCGAATCGAAATGGTAGCTAGTATAATACTCACTCAACAAGAGGCAAATAATCCTCACAACTACCCAAATCAAAACACCTACCAGAACCTATCCGCAAACTCTTTAAGGTCATTCTCGACCTTCACGATCTAATTTAGTCGAACACATCCGCGAACTCAGACGATGGCTACCTAAACTCGGGCCTAGCACCCTTTGACTCCATCACCGGCGACCACTTGAGCCGACCCCACCTCAATCCGGTTACGGTTGACCCGCGAACGGTCCTCAACCCGACCCCAATCGCGCTAAACTCTTGTTCCCGGCCGAACAATCTTACTAATTCACGTCATGAAAGCTACCACTTCCATCTCACACTACCCATGGACTTATCACACAAATATACCCTATGCATAAATGCACTCCGACAAGGATCATTAGCAAAATCCTTTACTCAAGACGACCTTACATCTAAGGTCTCAACATGAAATATTCTAAGGTTCACACTTTCCCTCCCATATTTATCCTTTCAACTAACCATGTTTTCTAACTCATAACAACACAACGCTATCCGTACATAGTACACAATAATAAGGTCATCATATCACGCATACAAATCTCTAGAGGGTTAAGGATATACCTGAATCTACCGCCCCACTCTAATCATAGGCTCACTGCAGGCGCATAATCGTAGGCGCGATTTAACTCGCCATCGACCTTAGGCTGAGTCATTTTGACCTCATCCTTCCTATTAGACGTCACATGGCTCCCGACGGCCGCAGTAAAACAAGCACCAGAAAGACGACATTCTCGACGACGCCGCCACATCGCGCACACCGAGGAAAACTCAACCCGATCGCTAACCTACGATATTCGCAACTAAGCTCCGAGCTCATCAGCCCCGAATACCCCGAACGCCTCAAGATCGCGAGGACCACTCAGATCGGGCGAGGTACATAATTCACTCGCTGAGGCGTCCGCCGAAAGTTACCAAAGGACCTACCGCCCCGACTCTTCTTCGCCGATCTCTGGCCATTCCGCCGACCTCTCCGTGCCTCACATCCTAGACGATGAGCTCGCACGCGCAATGTCCATGCCCTACCAAGAGCTACACCAACAAGCTCGCCAAGTAGTCATCTAGCCCGACGTAGCGGTGCACTCGCCCTCCATACAAGCTACTAACGCGGGACATACCGAGCCAATGAGTCGAACTCACATCAGACTCCCGCATCAGACGCCGGCCTCGCTTCAACGCTAAAAATCTGCTTACCGAGCCCTTCTCATCCGCGAGGCAAGAAATGTGCAAGAAATGCCCCGAGAACTCGCCCCATACTACCGGAAGTGCATACTTCCCGACAGCTCCCACGATCAAACCACGATCGCAGATCACGCACCGACGCGAACCTAAGACCACCGACTCGCTCCAAGCTCGATCACTTACGATCCTCAGAATCGCTTGATGAACTCGCGGATCATCCTCGCCTCACCCATAGAACTCGCGCTACAACTCGTAAAGTCCCGTAGCCTCAAACTATCCGATCTCGTGAACTCCGGTACCATCGAATCGAATCGCCGTGATCCAAATTTATCTCACGTTCGCCACGATCCCGCCAAGAATCGCCATCTTTGTACTTAATCCTCTCGCTTCCAGCCGCGGACCGAGGCTCGTATCGTGGTCTCAACACCATCGCTGCGCTTCTAAATCGCTGGGCGGCGCCGCAAAACTCGCTGTCTCAAGACTATCTCGTAATGACGGCTCGCGCTTCGCATTCTCTCGTGTCCTACTAACACTTCTCTGCCGTTTGCCCTTCGCCCGGTTGCCTGGCGCGAGGCATAATCGTAAAACGAATACGCCGAGGGTCCAACTTATCACACGCTCTAAGGCACGATCTCGTAACGGTAAGAATGGAAACTAATCCTAAATGTCTCGCAGCCTCCCGACATAGACGTGGTGCACAACACACCGATAATCAAGACTCTACTGTACACGGTCTCAGACACTTTCCGAGGAATAATCGCTCGATATCACTTTTGTCACGACCAACCCGCCCGGATCGTGCCTTACCTCGCACCCTAGTGATACAACATCGAGAAAATCAGCGAAATAAAACATAAACATGAAACAAGAGATATGATAAATAAACAAAGCAACCAAAACAATTGTCTTCCGTATATATACATAAAACCCGAACAGCTTATCCTTTTACAACTCGCCACAACAAGATTACATGCACTTCTAAGAAAGTGACAACAACTATGACGGACAGTGGCCCCGCCATACCCCGAATGTACAAGAACCTGCTGCACTGTGGTAACATACCAAAAGATAAGCCTCAAAAACGGGCTTCCTAACACGCTGAATCGTGATCCATGAGCGAGATCCACAACCGATGTACTTACTATGCAGATGAACGCAGCTTCCGGGCGAGGTCATAACAGTACCAAGTATGTGAAATCAGAAAAATATCAGAAATGAAATCATAATAGTCTATATAAAGCAGAGACATGTATGATAACCAAACTACAGCTCACAACATAAAAGCAACATGTCAAGTCGTGACTCACGCCTCAAGTCATCCTCACGCCCGTGGAACTCCTTCCTCACCGCCAGCCTAGGTATAAATCGTGTGGAATACGTGTCCCTACCATCCTACGGGACTCAGAAAGAATCATTCATAACAAATCACCGCCTCCATCGAGACGCCAGAGCACGTAAATACAACACTTGCACAACAAAGGCTATCACCACAAGCATAAAGTTCAACATACTCATAGACTTATACTTTATTACAACAAATCCGGTTTTAACCCCAAAGTACTACATACATTAACTCTTTTTAAAAGATCCGCTTTTTCACAAAAGTCACACAATACCCGTAGTATGAAAATAGAGTGACTATCTTTTAAGTAAACTAAAACACTTCCCTTTGTAAAATCAAGTAACAATAAAGATTTTCCAAACGCTCAAGTTTGCCTTAATTCAAATGCTCAAGTTTCTCATTTTCAAAGGTTTCAGAGTTCATAGTTTAATCACTTAATCAATATAATTCTCCTTTAAAACAATTTGAGAAACATATGCCTTATGTGTGAGTAGTTATTCTTGTTTATAACAATCTTATTAAAGCAAATGATCTAGGAAATGTAATATCATTTTGTCTTATCTTAGCTTCATGCGATGAGGTTTCTACTGGTTTTAATAATACTTAATTAGTCAATACATTTCTTTATTAGCGCCGCAATGGGTTTGTTCGATACTTATCCTCATATCCAAAATCAAGAAACATTATTCTTTAAAAACCAAGTACTCATTACTCACGAATGAGGTTTCACACTTTTTTAACAACATTCATATCAAGTCAATTAAGTTAAGTCTCTTATCTTCTACAATCAATAAACCATTCTTTTACCTACATAGAGTCGTTATAACTAACTTCCCATAAAGCTATTATAACACCCTATGTTTTAAACCAACCAAATTCATTTAGCACATGTACGCTCACCGACTACATAGTTTACAAAACATCATGCTAGAAAGGATAGGAAGAGGTTCACATACCTCGCGACGATTATCGACAATAAGCAAAACGCTCCACAGTACTGTAACCTTGCTAGCCTTTTCCACTCTTCAAGTAGAATACGCTACTCGTAGTACTGCAACCTATAAGGGCCACAAAACGCTTATTAACTCAGAGATCTCTTCGTGGAAAATTCTACAGAAAATTCGGCAGCAACTCCCCCCCCCCGTAACCACTCAAATCTCCTCCTCTATCGAGGTCGGCTACCAAGCCAACCAGGGGGGGTTACACGTCTAACTGGACGTGTACAATTCTACTTCACAGATATACTACACAAGTTCATCAGAAATACAAATTCTATGTAAGATTCAATTCCTTTTAACATCCTTCTATACAGTGTAATTACAGTCCAATTCTCTTCTTTAATATCCTTCTATGTAATTACATCAATTCTTATCAATATTCATTCTATATATAGTATACTTCAACTATATATTACTTCAACATGTAATTTCCAATTACCATAGGGGGACAAGTTTATTTACCTCGATAAGCCCAAAATTATCCAAGTTTAAATGTCGATCCTGAGCAAGGTTTAGCTCCTACTCCGTGCGCTCCAATTCGCTCCAAGAAACCCTTAGAAGTTCTACACACTTCTACTAAGTACTCCAACCACCATGGAGATTTTTCCATGTGGTTTCGTTTAGTGGCTAAAGGAAGTATAGTAGTATTTTCCGGCTTTTCAGATGTAGGTACTGGAAATACTACAAAGGTTTTGGGCTAGAGTATTTTGGCATTAAAACAATACTGGGAAGTATTTCTCAACCAAGGGAGGGTATTTCACGAGAACAACTCCAGGAAGGGAGGTGTCTCGCCAAGGCTTCTCAAAGGGGAGGGGTTACTTTCGCCAAGGCTCACAAAGGGGAGTGAGGCTTGACGAGAACTACACATGGAGGGAGGGATTTTTAGACTTGAAATGTCTAAGTGTGGATGAAGAAGTTCATCAACTAAGGGGTATTTATAGGCCAACCAATGGCCAAGATGAAGCTGTTACATGCAAGTGTAGGCTGAGGATTTACCCAAGTGTCCTTATCCATCTACTACACAAAAATATCCTACCAACTCCTTGACCAAACAAAGCCACAAAATCGTCCAACCGTTGCCCATGTTTGCCGTCCACTTGAGGGTGACAAGTGTCACCCTCTCGTTGGCCCAAAATATTTCATCTCTCGGAAAAATCCGCAAAAATAATAAATGACATAGCCGTAATTTTCCCTTCGCAAAGTTTGGAAAACGTTTCGTCGGAAAACGATTCTTTTCGGGGGTTGTGCACAAATTTCGTCCTATGCCTAACTTAAGGCTTAAACTTTTATACGTACGCCCTCACGTACATACTCTGGAAATACGGGGTATAACAACCTCTTTGTAAGATTTGACTTTAGGTCGTCAATTAATTGAGTCACCCCTCTCTACTCTTAATGTTATTGCATGTAGCATTTTTGTTAAACTACATATTGACAATGAATTAAGCATGCATGCTCATGTGAGAAGTAGAATAAATGGAGAAATAAAGAAATGAAAGAGAGTCGGTTGAGAGAGAGAACACATAGAAGAAGAGAAGTTGTGTATTGACAATGAAATGAATGAGTTACAAAATATCTACCTACCGCAAATATATATACAATGATTATATAATGACTATTCTACCCTTCAGTCATTAGTCCTCTTAACTGCCTTTAACTGACTCTAACAACCATTCAACTAATTTGTATTTGTATTACATTTATCTAATACTTTCACACACCCCGCAAGCTATGAGGTATGAATATGTTTTTCATCCCTAGCTTGGATAACACGTATGTGTGTTGAACAATAGTGAGAGTTTTAGTAAGCAAATCTGTTGGTTGCTCAGTAGATGACAAGTGAGAAAGATGCACCAGACCTCCCTTGATCTTCTCTCGGATGAAATGACAATCAATGTCGATATGTTTGGTGCGTTCATGAAATACAGGATTAGCTGCAATATGAATTGCCGACCTGCTATCAGAGAACATAGAGATAGGTAGACAAATGGAGATGCCCAGCTCCTGGAACAAACCAGTGATCCATACAGCCATCGCAGCTATGCATGGATCTATATTCACCTCGGAACTTCGAAATGGATCGCTTCTTAGATTTCCAGGACACACGAGACTCCCCAAACAATACCAAAAAACCAGTAACAGACCTTCGAGTGTTTGCACAAGATCCCCAGTCAGCATCGTAATATACAGGAACTTCTGAAGCACTGGAACTGCTGAGAAAGATCCCTGATCCTGGGGCATTTTTGATGTACTTGACTAAAAGGTATGGGTTGTGTCAGGGGGTATAGGTGAAGTGAAAGGGAGACGTTGGGGGTGCAGGTAATGGGCATGGCAGTGGGAGACGTTGGAGGAGATGATGGAAGATGGGTGTTGTCGGCTGGTTCTGCGTTTGGTTTTCTGATTTTTTTTTTAGGGATGTTTGGGAATGGAAGTGAATAAAGAAAAGGGTTTTGGGCCGCGGGTATGGGCGGCTGATGGGGGATTGGGCTGATGTAAAAATAGGAAATGATTTTTGGCCAAAAATGGGATATAAAATGTAGAGAATCAATTAATTTAAAAATGTTTCTTCGTCCTAATTAATTACAAAAGATTTAATATATATATTTAATTTAAGTAAAATGTAATACTTATATGAAAAGGATTAATTTGGTAATTGGTGGAAAATTTACGAGAAAATCAATCACCAATGTCAATGCTGAAATATTAAAATTATTTTATTTACATTATAAAATATAATATCCGGTATTTTAAAATTATGCGGTAATTAGTGAAAAAAAATTAAAATTACTAATTTTTGAGAATTTTTAAGACTAAGAAGCATAGTAAAATTAATTAAAGATAAAAGGATGACCCGAACAAATAATCGGTAAAGAGGGGACAAAATTGAATGTCAACAATAAGTAAAGTAGGCAAACATATAAGTCCTTAGTAGCGTTGACAAATAAGAACGAGCCAGTTAAAAGAAAGCGAATATTTTCATTTTCAACTAAGTCGTTGGGGCGGAAATAACTCTGCATAAGTGGAAAACTCAATATCCTACAAGGCCCGCATCTGCCAGCCAATATCCGTAGAGCCAGACACGCAGAAGCGGCCTAAAGATCGTTGGTGCGGACACTAGAAACTAGTCAATTCTCTACCAAACATTCGAAATGCTCCCGGAACCACCCGGATACAGACCAAACATGTTACCCTAAGGTTAATGGTGTCACTAACTTGCTTGCGCACTCAGATTTCTCATATGACTAAGCTAAGACATACTTGTTGACAGTCAATTTTGACCCGTTTTTGGTATATTTATTGCAATTTTATGTGTTTTAGGACACCGCATTTTAATCAACATTTATGGCATTTTTATATATTTTTTACCTAATATTCTATGTTGTTTTTTTTTTTTTTTTTGCAAATGACACCTCATTTTTACCTTTAATTAGACATTAAACATTTCTTAAATATTTTATTTTATTATTACATCGGCATTTTTATTTTTCGATAATTTTACATCTATTTAAATAATTTTATTTAAATAATTTACTCGTTTTGTATTTGTTATACCCCGTATTTCCAGAGTATGTACGTGAGGGCGTACGTAGAAAAGTTTGAGCCTTAAATTAGGCAAGGGACGAAAATTTTGTTCACAACCCCCGAAAAGAATTGTTTTCCGACGAAACATTTTCCAAACTTCATGGGCGGAAAATACGGCTATGTCATTTATTATTTTTGGATTTTTCCGAGAGATGAAATATTTTGACCAACGAGAGGCGACACTTGTCACCCTCAAGTTGCGGATTTGTGGGCTTCATTTGGACGATTTCAAAGTCTTGAGTAGTAGGATATTTGTGATATTTTGTGGTAGTTGGATAAGTGCACACATGGATAAATCCTCACCCTACACTTGCCCACCACTTGTCTTGATCTCGCCCTCGTTGTCCTATAAATACCCCCTTGGTCAAGACTTCTTCATCCATAAAATGTTTTCTAAGTCTCAAGTCCTCCCCTTCTTGTGTAGTTCCTGGCCCAAGTCTTCCCCTCCTCATGAGGCCTTTCGCCGAGGTACCCTCTCCTGTGGTGCTAGCCAAACCTACCCTCCTAGTGGTGTTGTTCTCGTGAAAATACACCCCCTCTCGTAGAAAATACTCTCCAAGTATTGTTACTATTCCAAAGATACCTCTATACGCAGAGCCCTAAATACTACCTTATGTCCTTTTTGTCTCAAAACGAAACCCTAAGGAAAATCTTCATAGTCGGTTGAAGTATTAAGAAGTTGCATAGAACTTCTGGGTTGTTTGGAGCGGTCGAGCGCCTGCAGGTGAGCTAAACGTTGCTCAGATCGACATTAAAACTTGATAATTTTGGGCTTACCGAGGTAAATACTTTGTCCTTCTATTGTAATTGGAAATTACATACTGTAGTAGTATAGAAATGAGTATAAGATATATAGAAGGATGGTATAAGAGAAGAGAATTGAATTGAAATCACATCAGAAGAATATATAAGAATAGAATTGAATTGTAATCACAGTAGAATGGTATAAAAGAAGAAGATTTGAATCAGATTTACATGTGACCGCATTTACATGAGACTTGTGTAGTATAACGTAGGAAGTTGCGCCCGATTTTTCAGAGAATAGAACCCTCCGCTAGAATATTCTACAGAGTAGTCTAGACGCTGATAGACGTATATGACCTTTATAGGTTGAATGTTCGCGAGTAGCATGTTCTACTGGAAGGTGGACAAGGCTAGCGGGTTATGGCGCGAGCATTTTGTTATTAGTCGATAATCGTCGCGAGGTATGTGATTCTTCCTATCCTCTTGAGCATGATATTTTAAAAGAATATATATAGTACGGTAGACGTACGTGTGTTAACTGAACGTGATTTTACTGCGATGTCTTCGACTTGAGTCTAATAATAAAGAATCAAGTATTTCAAAAGAATTAAGAACCGCTTTTGAAAGAAGAGTAATACTTGGTTTTAAAAGCTTAAGAGTTATACTAGCCTTATGGGAAGTTAGGTATAACGACTTAAGAGAGATAAAAGGAACGTTTACTTAATTGTTTATAAACGTCTTGTATTGATTTCTAAATGAGAATAAGTATCGAACAAACCATCGCAGCTAATAAGTGGGAAATGTATCGACTAATTAAGTATTATTAAAACCAAGAGAAACCTCCATCCGCATAGAAGCTAAGATGAGACAAAATGATATTACATTTCCTAGATCACGGTCGCTTTAACAAGATTGTTATAAACAAGAATAACCTACTCACACATAAGGCATATGTTTCTCAAATTGTTTTAAAAGGAGAATTATATTATTAAGTGATTAAAACTATGAACTACGAAACCTTTCAAAATGAGAAGCTTGAGCATTTGAAATTAGGCAAACTTGAACGCTTGGAAAATAATGTTGTTACTTAGGAAGTGTTTTGGTTTACTTAAAAGATAGTCACTCTATTTTTATACTACGTATCAGGTGACTTTTGTGAAAGAAACGGATCTTTAAAGAGTTAATATATGAAGTACTTTGGGGATAAAACCCGAACTTGTTAACATAAAGTAGAAAGTACCTTGTGTGAATAACTTGATTGTTGGTTTGTGATAGCCTTGTAATACTTTCTTGTTGATTTGGTAAGTAAACATGTTAGGACGCTACGTGTGTTAGTATCTCGTGATGTTGTGTAAGGGTTATTCGTGTTGTGCTTACGTTGTTAAACGTTAAGCCCGTTGTATCGTTATTATATCACATACCCTCGACTTGTTATACCGGTGGTCACCCTCGACGCGTCTATACGCACGCGGTCGCGTGCGACTACGCAGAGCAGCGGTATGCTCCGTGATTGATCATTCCGTGTATTATCTCGACGCGGCGAGTGCCTTACGCGGCCGTGTGACTACGCGTCTATGTGACTACGCGGACCACGAGTCCGCGAGGGTACCGCTGGCTACTACCCCGACGCGAGGAATACCTCATACGCCTACGTGTGGCCTACGCGAGCAGCGGTATGCTCCAGATTAGACGCGCACATTGATACCGAGGGCGAGTGGCCGCCTTCGATCATGGTGCGGTTCAGAAAGACCTCGTGATACGCTTTATGGCATTGTTGCATCGCTGGTCTTAGTAGTCGGCTATGCCTTCGCATTTACCCCAGACGGTTTTATTATGACACAGTGGGACTCGTGTTCATGTGTATTCTCGTGCTTGTTATATCATGGATCACGGCAGATGAGGAAGGAATTCCACCGCATGATTGATATTGGGCATGACCCATGGTTATATTTGAGTGACGACTTTGGCGGTGAGTCTCGACTTGATACGATCGCTATATCAGGTATCGTAAATTGTTTATCATATATGTCTTTTGTTTTATATAGACTATTATGATTTCATTCTGATATTTTGCCATTTCACGTGGTACTGTTATCGACCTCCTTCGGGCTGCGTTCATGCCGCAGGTAGAGGTACACGATCGCCGATCCTCGCCTGGATCACGGTTCACATTTTGGGAAGCTCCGCTTTCTCGAGGCTTATCTTTGGTATAGTCCCCGATGTCAGAGGTATTTATGTTCATTCAGGTATGGCGGCCTGTCCCGCCATAGTTGTTTTAATTCCAGAGGTCTATAGTCCGTTGTAAAGTTGGGATGAATCGCTCACTTTGGGTTTATATATATACGAAAAGGCAACTTTTCCTCAGATAAACTGTGTCTCTTTTACATTGTTTCATGTTGTGTTTTTATATTCTGCTGATTACTCTGATGTATGTCTACTTGGGTGCCCGGGTAAGGCACCAGTCACGGGCCCGGGTTTGGGTCTTGACAGTATTTTAGTCAAAGCAGTACAATCCGAAACACATCAGATCAATCCAATTCAATACGTCTTTTATCATTAACACACTCCACCCCATACCTCTTTTACCTTTACCACACTCCACCCCATACTTTGTTTCACCATTTATACACTCCAACATCAATATCAGCACCACATTTTCCTTCTTTAATACCTCTCTCTCTCTCATTTATTAAAAAACAACTCCAGCAGCCGCATATCACACCAACAATCATTTCTCCTTTTCATTTTTTCAACGCACCCTCTTATATCTCTTTTCATTGTCACCATCTTCTTCACCCACTATAAACTCACCCCTGTCCTCTCCCTAACACCCATCTCCCTTATCCCCTCCAAACACACACACACACACCATCGAACCCACTGTTCCCGTCATCACCATCGAACCCACTGTTCTCGTCATCATCATCGCCGACGGAACCATCACGCCTAACCAAACCCGTCGACCACTGTAACCCGTCTCCCGTCGTCACTGCTCACCACTGTCCGCATCTTTAAACCAGCGGTGGCGTCGCTCCGGCATTTTGCCGACGAGGCGACGCCGACCCCATTTCTCATTTTGGTTGTTGTTGGTTTCGTTATAGGCAAGTTTTTAGCATTTTTGATATCTTGTCGTAGTTCTAAAACTCTGGCGACCTGCGTTTGGTGTTGTTCCTTGATATCTGTTGTTGGTTCTTGTTAATGGACTGATTTTGGTATCTGGACGGAGTTTACAAAACTCCGGCGACCTCGGCTAACTCCATTTTAATGTCTATTGCATACTTTTGGGGGTTTGAGGCTGATTTCGCATTGATGTTCTGATTTTTATGTCTTACCAGAGTACTTAAAAACTCTGGTGACCTTGTTGGCTTTATTCTGGAATTTTGCTGGTTGATTTGGTTATTGAATTGATCCGGTGATATTTTGTTTTCCAGCGAACCGCGCGGTTCTGCTATTTTTGGGCCGGTTATTGACGTCTTTGCTTTTGTTTTATGTTTATTTGAATTGTTTAGAGCAAATTTCTATACTTAAATATGAGGTATTTCACTGATTTGAAACAGATACTACATTGGTCAATGAAAAAGTTATCCGTCGATTTTTTAGGCCTCCACAGTTGCAAAGACGGAAAATAAAATAAAATGAAGCTTTCTGGGCGTTGATGATTTCTTCTACTTACACGGGATAACCAACATGCGCTGGAGGGGCGAATTTTCGCAGCCGGACTTGTTTAGGATGTCCCACTTTATTTTATATATCTGAGCCCTCCGTGTTTAAAACTATTACTGTTTTGGCGCGGATTTGAAGATTTTATTTATTTTATTGCTTCTAACAATATTGGCCGATGAAGAAATCTCCGTCTGATTTCCAAGGCCTCTTCTGTAGAAAAGACGGATTTATTTTTGGCTTTACTTATTAATTCTTGTCATTGCTTTAAAATTATTTATTCTATTACTAACACTTTTACTAGGTGTTTATGCATGTACCCGGAGATCATCTTGTGCAGAAGACCTAAAAAGGGCTAAAAGATGTCCTGAAGTTTATTCGATTTTAGCGGCCCGATCCCTGGAAAGAGGGCATATTTGCTTGGCCCGGGCAAGGATCTTTCAGAGGGGAAATCCCATTTATATTATTATGTATTGCATTCCATTGTAATTGTAAATTATGAAAACTGCTTAAAATATGTAGAATAAAAAAAGCAATAAATAATTAACCTAGGTTTGAACGAATAACCGCAAGTTAGCGGATCTTAAAGGATGTCTAACCCCTTCCCTTTATGATAATAAAGAACTCTGATCCAGAATCTCATTAATTTCGCAGACCATTAAATGGAGATTAATTGCAGTATTTTTATTGCAATAAATCAAGTGTCCTAATTCACTTAACTAATTAGGTGGCGACTCCTCAAAATCATCATTATTACTCCATCCAGGGAACCACGTCAAAGAGCAACGTTGCGGATACCGTTCAGACCCCGAGGTCAAAAACGGACGCGACAACATGGCGACTCCGCTGTGGATATCAGGTTCTTGATCATAGCAAACTCATGTTAATTAAATATTGCGCTTTATTTTGCTTTTATATTTGTTGTAAATGTTTTATATTGTTTGCTTTTATTTTGAAATTAACTACTTTAATTGCTACATTCTTTTACTGTTTTCCTTAAATTGTCATTCCGCTCATATTTCCTCCATTCTGGAAAATTGACACTATCACACACTACACGCGAGGTGTGCTGGCGCACTCGCAAATTTCTTTCAAATACCAAAATATAGGCGAGTTGGCAAAGGCGCAGGAGCATCCGGACCATTCGGTGGCCGCGTAGCCTTCTCTCTCGAGTAGTCCGCTCGGGAACCATTGTGTTTAGTAAGCCAAATTTAAAAAAATTTAAGATAGAGCTATACCGCCCTCTTTATTTTAAGTCATGCATGCATACACCCTAGGTGGGTCGATCCTTGGTATCGTCTCCACGATTAGGAAATCCACCAAATTGTCGTTGGGTTTCACAACCCGACGACCAATAAGCAAATGTGTGTAGCGTGATGATGATAGACAGATCCAAGCCTGATCATGACACGCTAAAATTAGAAAAAGTGCACCATCATTTGGTCGTCATTTCTAACGAAATATTGCAGTTTAATGACTTGGACCTATTTATCATAATCTCGCATATCTGGCGTTTAAGTCCACCTCTGGCATAAGGGAGGTTCCAAGCATATTAGGGCGCGCACTTGATTTGCATGCTTTTTGTTTACTATTGTTTGTCGCTAGCAACTCTGTACATATTATTTGAAGCAATAATGACCATTTTAAACTTTGTACATATCATGTCATGGGCTTATAACTTCGGGCACGTGCGTTTGCATTTTTTTCACTTTTTGCTGTCACACTACAATCAGGACCTATACTGAATAAATTGTTCTTGAACATCACGACTTGGACCTTGCGAAGCATCAACCTTCACTTCGGTCGAACCAATCAGGGGCGTCTTTGACTATATTGTCACACCTCTGCATTTTTATTATTTTGTCATTTTCCTACTCACCCATTTCTCATATTTTTGCAGGAAGGTCGTCCTCGCAAACAGCCGAGGGCGGTCGGAAAAAAAAATCATCACAAGAATGAGCGGGAGTTATGTTGACTAATAGAAGTCAGTTTATACCAGATTCAACGAGACATCGCTCTCAGTTCTTCTATATTTTGTATCTTTATACATATTTGCAAATTTAATTGATATGTCTAGTGTTGATTACATAATTCTTTATCATACATTTTACATCATAATCATCCCGAACTACGCGTGTCTGATTCTCACCACACGGTGTGATACGTAGGCAACCCATTTTGGGTTCGACACCACAAAAATAAAAAATAATAATAATAAAGAAACATATTTTTCTCACTCATGCATCCCATTCATCATATTTTCGGGCATTCATTTTACTTTGCATTCGTCCACAGTGGACAATCATTTGTTTTGCATAGCTTTATATTGCTATCATTTCATTGATAAATTCTTTTTTAAGCATACATTTTTATAACATATCTAAATGAACTACGCGCACCTGATTCCATCGGCGGGATATAGGCAGCCATATTCGGGTTCGGTACTATTTTTTCAAAAAATATTCAAAAATACAAAAAAAAATGTTATTCAAAAATACAAAAACATTTTTTTAAATATTATTGTTTGACTTTGTTGATACCAACACAGTTAGGAGTGTGCATAAAAAAAATCAATAATCAGTATGAGTTGACTCTGTGGTAAACCATAGATTCTTTTGGTACCTCTTATTGATGTGCGATTTATGCACACACTAAACGCAAGTGCACGTATCGTGACAAGTAATATAGTCTAGGTAAGACCGAATATCGTCCTCAGGGACTGGTTTTCAACTACCGATTATCTATGCTTTAGTTTCTATTTGGTTAACGTTAATTGAGTTGGAATTCTAAACTAATAATGCCGGAAATAAACTAATTATGAAAATACTTTGATTAAATCAGTTATGATGGAGAATTAGGGCTTCCAAGATCATCAACTATCCACTCTATTCAATCTTTAATACAATTAGACTAACTTCTTCTTCTATGTTAAGATAGCAGGTTAAGTAGATCGTTTTATATTCCTGTTAAGGTAATATAAACACTCAACTCCAATGGAGAACCCTTCTACCTTTCGGTGACAAGATTGACTACAAAAGAGGATTAAGAGCAATAACCTATTAAGCTACACAAGTATCGGGGTACTTTCGTCCACGATTTAAACCTATGTTTATTCAACTATAGCATATTCACAATCTCCCCTTTCGGATTTCGATTAGAACTCATATAAGTGATTATAACTAGTGATCAATTAATTATCAAACAATCAAAACAACTATTGAATAAATCTTGAACAAGTGAAGAAGAAATCAACTAATTTATTAATTCATGAATAAGAGTTTCAAGAGAATCACAAGAAAATCCCTAACAAAGTAATTAGCTCCTGGTCATAGTCACGCTAAGAACTAATATAATCTCCATACATGAACTGAAATAAACAAAGCAAGAGAAAGAAAAGAAAAATACTCAAGAACAAGTCTTCAAGCCTTCTAGCATCCAAGGATTGTGTTGTGGAATATTTACAAGATGAAATGGTGGATGAAGAATGAAATTTGTCTAGTGTGGGATGGAATGTAGGATGAATTCTTCTAATGATGTAGAGACTATTTATAGCCCAAGAATCCTTTAGGTAAAGGGTTAGGGATTATGTAGGTAGGAAAAGTTATGGAATCCTTTAGGTAAAAGGTTAAGGAAAAGTTATGGAATCCTTTAGGTAAAGTGTTAAGGAAAAGTTATGGAATCCTTTAGGTAAAGGGTTAAGGAAAAGTTATGGAATCTTTTAGGTAAAGGGTTAAAGAAAAGTTATGTAGGTAGGAAAAGTTATCCCTTTTGGACTCTGAAAACGTGTCAAATTCAGCCCAAAACTCAGAAATCCCGCGTCGGCACCGTGGCCCTGCAGACTGGCGCCACGGCGCTGAAGAATCTGCAACTTTCGGACTCCGCAGAACATTGGGCGCCGCGGCGCCGGTGACGACATTCTTTAGAATTTTTCATTTCTTCGTCCTTTGTTCGTCTGGTCTTCGTTTGATTTTTTCTATATTTCCCGAAACTTCTTATGTTTCATTTCCTGACCCTTTTAGTGTGCAATTCCATCTCATTTATGCTCATTTCATCTCTTTTTTGTCATTTCTCCATTTCTGACCGCTGTGACACAAAAGAAAGGAAAACGACCCTAATATTATACTAAACATAAACAAAATGAGTAAAATACTAACTAAAAATGACTCAAAAAGTGTATATAAAATACACCGATCACTTATTCACACCCGTAAATGACATTGTCTTACATGTTTTCCAAGATAAGAATGAAACCAACCTCATCGTTTCATATGCATTGTGTGGTGAGTTTTAGAATAAGTTCAATTGCATTGCATTGTGATCTAGAACTTGGCCTGAATGTTTGTTGAGGCGAAATACTTAGTAACACTCGGTGTAAGAAATGATCGTAGGCTTTTTTTGACTCGTTTGAGCCTTTTCAGCCTACCAAATAACATTATCCGTAGTACACTACTTTTGAGCCTAAAACTTATTCTTTCGACAACCGCATATTACACCTATACCCTTTCTGAGTGCGTACGCACTATCCCTCTCTTGGCCCGACCTCCTTGAGCGCTTTAGAAATGTGCAAGTGGCTGACAAAATTCTGCGTCGAAGTTTGCAAAGACAAAAATTATCAAAGTCCCAAAAGGGAAAAGAAAAACACAAATGACGACTTCACAAAAAGAAGAAATCAAAAGCCTCGACATTAAGAAAAAAAATGAATAAAAATGAAATAATAACTTTGGAAAGAGGGGGCTCCAAACGAAAGATTCAAAAAGAAGTCAGTACAGAAAAACTGGGACAAAAAGAAAGCAAGTCAGCATTAAAGCACACAAATATCAAGCACGGACGTAGTCCAACGCTCGAGGAAGGATTAGTCACTTTTTATCCAAAAAATATTCATCCCTTCCCCCAAACCTACATTACAAGCCCGTGACAAGCCCTACATGAACTTATACTGAGGGTTCTCACATTAGTGGATACTTACATGACGGCCAAGCCTATGGTATCACAATTGCATGCATTGAACATCTTTCTGAGTGTGAGTGTGTTTCTCTAAACGTCCAAAATTTAAAATACTAGAATATATGTGTGGATGGGACTTTCTTTCAGTGAGGACATTTGAAACGTGAGATTACGTGTAGTTCGAAACCTTGATTGCAAACAAGTGTGTCCACACTCAGGTATGTCTGAGGTACTATCTGAAGCTGTGTGAATTACACCGGAGTCAATCTCGGTTAGACTGAAAGTAATAAACGAAAATCCTTATGCACAATATTAATTGTTGGTATCAACTGAAGTCAGAACGTAATGTTGTCTTCCACTTTTTCAGAAAAAACAACAAAATGTATATTACATAAAATTCCCATTTTTTTGCATCACGAACTACGTTTTGACCTGATTTCTTCAGCGGGATACGTAGGCGGCTACATAGGTTTCAGTCTCATTTTTCGAAAATTGTACAATTATTTTTGCATCACGAACTATGTTTTGACCTGATTCCCTCAGAGGGATACGTAGGCGGCCACATTGGCTTCGGTCTCATTTTTCGAAAATTGTACAATTATTTTTTGCATCATGAACTACGTCTTGACTTGATTCCCTATGCGGGATACGTAGGCGGCTGATGCGCGATTTATGCACACACTTAAACGCAAGTGCACGTTGTCGAGTCAAGTAATATAGTCTTTGAAGACCGAGTTATCGTCCTCAGGGATTAGTGTTCAAGTACCAACTTCTATTCTTTGTTATCTATTTGGTGACCGATATTTGAGTTGTTGATTATGACTAATAATTATAAAGACTAATTAACTATGTGTTTACTTCAGTGATGATGGAAATAGGGCTTCCAAGTCTCCTCGACTATCCACTTATATTACTTATTAATGCAATTAACTATGGTTCTTCTTCTTTTGGAGATAGCGGGTTTACTAATTCATTTTATACTCCTGTTAAGGTTATATAAACACTCAACCCCAGTAGCGTTCCTTTCTACCTTTAGGTGATAAGGATGACTCTATAGGAGGATTAAGAACAAAAATCCTATTAATGCTACACAAGTAATTGAGGTATTTTCATCCCCAATTCGACCTATGTCTACCCAACTACAACATAGTCACAACCTTCCCTTTCGGATTTCGGTTAGAAATCATATAAGTAATGATAATTAATGATCAAGTAATTACCAAGCAATAAAATCATCTATTGGATAAATCTCAACAATAAGAAGAACAACCATAAACATGCATTAATTAATAAAATAAGGTTCAAATGAATTGACATGGAAAGCCCTATATTAGAATTAGTTCCTAGTCATAGTCATGACAAGAACTAATTCAATATCCAACATAAAACTGAAATAAAGTAAAAGAAAGAAAAGAAATTACTAAATAATGGTTTCCAATCTTGAACTCCAAGATGTGTTGTGTTATTGGCAAGAAGGGAACACTTAAAAACTGCCTAGGGTTCTCTTTTTATAGCCTCCAAACCGACATTAAGGTTTTCCTTCAGGCCTGGCCCATAATTCGTCTAAAACCTGATTTTTCCCGCGTCGGCGCCGCGACCCTGCTACTGGCGCCGCGGCGCCGGAAGTTCTGCAGCTTTCTGATGATTAGGCGTCGCGGCGCTGCACTCTGTTGTCTAGAGGCGCCGCGGCGCTGGAACTTCTGCAAGCCTCTGAAGATTGGGCGCCGGGCGCTGGTTCTCTTGCTGGAGCGCCTTGGCACACTGTCTTGTACAGTTCGCCACTTTCTCGTATTTCAAGCTTTGGAACCTCCATTTTTGCCCTCTTTTCGCTCATTTTCCGCCAAAGAGCCACTTTAACCAATTTGACTCAAAAGAAAGAAAATCTATCCTAAGACGACACGTATTTGTACAAAAAGGGACAAAAGACTCACTAAAAATGACTCAAAAAGTGTATATAAAATACACCGATCAAATACCCCCAAACTTAACATTTGCTCGCCCTCGAGCAAAGATCAAAAGAAAGAAATAAAGACTCAAGGAAAAAGAGAAATAGAAAGACTCAATGACATTGATCACATTGCTGCATTGATGTTACTTAGAAAAACATGAAGGTTAGCAGAATAATATGCAGGAACATATAGCATGAAATTTTAGCATTCTAAACACATTAAGCTAGATCTTTCGCAAACTCATTTTTATCATACTTAATGGAAGTCAAAATACTGAATCATGCATGTTAATTTCAAAAATCCTATGGCATTTTTACTTGCTATTCTCCACTAATCATGGATATGCATATAAGAGATCTTCAGGACTTTTCAGGGTTGTAATGTAGGCTTAGGCATGGGTAGGTAAAAATAGGCATTTAGGCTCATTTTGTGTACCATAAGCTCTTTAGCTTTTCAATGTTTTTCCCTTTTTCTTTTGATTCTTTCCTTCACTTCATATCTATCTTTCCCCTCTTTTGTTTTGAGAACGTGAAGTGTATTGTAATAACAAACACCCCCAAACTTAGGCTTTTGCCTATTTCTTATTACTTTTTTATTAGGGTGCATCAAACTTGTTCGCTCTTTTTGTCTCTTTTTTTAACACATTCTATTCCAACTATTTCACATTTTTACTTATGGCACAAGTATGAAAATATATGGTGTCAAAGAAAAAGTTTCATGTTTAGGCTCAACGGGGCTGACTAGGGATATTTTTAATGTCAGGGATAGAAAATAGTGGTAAGAATTGGCTAACAAAGAATTGTCTGAGTCATCTCCCTAACATGCATATCCTAACTATTTCGCCTCAAATAGCAAACAATCATACACATAGGTTTTAATCATTTATCATGCACAATTCAAGCAAGAAACCCCAATTAGACAGATTTCATGAGTTTTTGGCATATCTACCCTAAGTGTTTAGATAGTTGCTTCTAATTCCATTACATTATTCCACCTTACTTCACTAGGTGTTTCTAGTAACTACAGCAGGCATGATTTTTGACAGACAATTATGACTCAAAAAAGAAAAAAAATTTATGACTCAAAAATACACAAAATAAATCAAAAAGACTCAAACATATTATAACAATAAGACACAAATAAGACACCCCCCAAACTTAAATCACACATTGTCCCCAATGTGTGCAAGACTCAAATATAATAAAAGAAACAAGACACTTACAGACTTGGTTTAAGATGGTGGCGGTGGCGGTGGATAGTGCATTGACCACTGGTTGAACAAGGAACTCATCTCGTCAATTTGCTGCCTCATTTCTTGTTGTCCTTGTATCACTGTGTCGAAATTCTGCATCACCCTTATCGATTCGAGTAATCGCTTCCATCACGGCACCGGCGTTCCGATTACGTGGGTGGTGATGGTTGTTTCTGCCTCATAGTGAGCCACTGTTTGTGCTCATCTTCATCCATCGCGCCTCTGCTGCCGCCTGATAGTCTTTGGTGGTCTTCTTGCTTCTTCTTTGGAGGATTGGTGCAGGAAGGAGTGCACTATCCCGTATGACACAGGAAGTTGGTTTCTCTCATAAATATCATTAGGTAGGGTTGGGACCCCATTTATGGCGCATAAATTTGTAATAAGTGAGCCATGTCCCAACCCGCATTGTTGTTACTAACTCTTTGGTCTCTTCAATACTTTGCACTATCTCCTTTCCCATCAATCGTCTTCCGACATAATTCCATATATAAATTTGATCTGTCTTCGACACTGCAGTAAAGTGCGTTGATGGAATCGGACGCATCGACGAAATACAACCCAACCTTTGCTTTGTTGAACCGACACTGCCGATCCTCGCCATTTCGCAAATTCATACGCAGCCCAGGTAGCTCGCGTATGCGACGATATTCCGCCGATGTTGTTGGTGCTTCTACCATGTTCAAGTAGCCTGGTCATCACCCCTTTCTTCAACATCTGCTGTTTTTAGTAACACATTTACCGCTTCTGCCGTCATATGCACATATCTTCCCCTCACAAAGCATTCATTGTCCACCTTCTCCGGAAAGTTAGCATAAAATTCACGCACCATCACTGTGTTTATTGGTGCTATCTTTTCCGGGTTTACAAATCTTTTCCACTCCCTCATCTCAATCATCGCCCGAATGGGCTCATAGACATCCCCCTCCTCAAGCGAATCCCTTTGATAATTCATTCATCTTTCAGGGATTAAGGGCCTAGTACTAAGTTTTTGGTATCTATCTTGAGTTCTTCGGCTGACAAACCTAGTATCATCATATTGAGGGGCAGAGGTTGATGTTGAGGCTCTTTTCTTTCTGCGCATATGTTTAGATCACTTTTTGGCGTTCCTTTCTATCAACAATGTTAACCAACACTATCACTCACCAATCAACATTACAACACCTATCACTGTTCACGACCGACCGGACCGAATGGAATCAGAAATTTCGACCGAGGACCCGAATATTCGCCGGATTTTTTTTTTTTTTTTTTTGCAATTAAATTATAAATTTTTAAGAATGTGTTCGTTTATCAATATCATTAAATATGTTTGTTTTTTCCTTATCCTTCAATAAACTTTATTTCATTAATATAACTAACTTAAAGAAAATCACCAAATGTACTTGGTTCGTATCTGAACTACTCATTAATTAAAGTTACACACCACATTTATATTTTCTATTTTCTATTTGGAATTTGGACATTCCCAAAACTAGGGTGCAAAAGGTTAAAACCGATCGACCAAGACAGAAATTACAGTTACTCGGACCGAATGATTTGCCTCAGTCCACCACTTTCCGCCAGCCCATCCACCTGACAGCCCCGCCAGCCCCATCCACCTAGACAGCCCCACTCCCTTGGCCGGACGTATTATAAGAAATATAGGTTGTAAATTGATCAAACTTTATACGGTCATAACTTTGCTTCGGACGTCCGTTTTACCTATTTTTTTGATTTCGTATTTTTTCGATACGGGGTGGCCAAACTGCATAAGCGGTTTGATTCCTCCGATTTCTCCAAAAACGTCCATCTTGCCTCTCAATTTCACTTTTCCCCAAATCGTTATATTTTTCCCTTTTCAAATCTAAATATCTCGCGATGTACAATTGATTTCAACGTAAAATTGCGTGGCACCGCATCCGGAATGTCAATTTCAATATTGAAAATTCAATTTATAAAAAAAAAAATAAATTAAGCCCATTCGGGGCCGGAAAATTCGGTTTTACGGACCGGAAAACCGAATCGACATTTTTGATTTGAGGACCGGGAATCACCGTCGGACCGGTCGTCCGATTCGTCGATTCCCTCGGCCTGCTTTGTACACCTACCTATCACCCCAAACTTCACTTAAGACACTTACACAACACCCACACTCACCTTGTATACTCTTTCCGAACTTTCACAACAACTTCACAGATACAACACTCCTCCAATCTACTACCTCCTCAGACTACAGTAAAGCTTTCAAGAAAAGATAAATATTACTTTTTTACGGTGTTCTTCAAGATTTTCTTGCTTCTAATGGTGATTTGAGGCAATGGGATGAAGTTTGTTGGTTAAGATGGTTAAGGGTTTAGGGAATTTAAGAGCTTTGGTTGGGTTTGGTTTATGGAAGATTTTTAGTTAAAGTGTGGATTTTCGTGGGTTTTGTGGAGAAGAAGGTTTAGGTTTTTGATTTGGAATTGGGAAAAATCGGGTTTGGGGCGTCTTTTAATTTCTGGATTTCCATTTCGGCGCCGCGGCCCTGCACTTGATTCCGCGGCGCCCAATTTACTGCGCTCTTACGGAATTTCGCGCGACACTGCTCTGGCGCGCGGCTGAACTCTGGAATTTTACGGATTTTTAGCGTATGGCCTTCGCCGTTTTTCTGGAAATCCCTGGCTATTCTTCAGTTTTTCGCCCTCCAAATATGTTGGCCCCTGTACCTGTCAACATGACACAAACACTACCTCCGTGAGACTGTTCTTAGTAAAACTAACTACATTAAAAATAAATAATTTAAAATACTTTGGGTTGCCTCCCAAGTAGCGCTGTCTTTAACGTCTTTTAGCCGGACGCAACTTCATTAGATCAAGAGGTGTGGGGTAGATTAACCCCACAACAAATCCATTTTTTTAACATTCGCCTTTTTCTTCTTCGATTCTTCTTCTTATAGTTATTTTCAAGCGATGGTTCAGTGGCACATACCTGTTTTGGCGGAGGTTCAGCATCATGTACTTGCTTCGGTGGGCTTATCTCCCTTGTTTTAGTTTGCACTGGCTCACAGGGGGTTCTGATGGTGCTGATTGCAAAGCACCTGCTCATGACTGGTGGCTCAATAACGTGTTTAAATACTTTAAACACAATTTCTTCGCTCTCTACCCTTAGCGTCAGCTCACCCTTTTCTACATCAATCAGGGCTCTCCTTGTTGCCAAGAACGGTCTCCCCAATATGATGGGAATCTCTGCATCCTCCTCCATGTCAAGAATGAGGAAGTCCGCAGGAAAAAAAAATTCCTACTTTAACAAGCACATCCTCAATCTTTCCCCTTGGGTGCACCACCGTTCTATCAGCTAGTTGCAGGCTCACCGTGGTTGGTTTTGCTTTACCGAATTCCAACCGTTTAAACACCGACAAAGGCATCAAATTTATACTCGCCCCTAAATCACAAAGGGCCCTGTTGCATGTCACCTTGCCAACTGTGCAAGGCAATGTAAAGCTCCCTGGGTCTTTGAGTTTAGGGGGCAACTTCTTCTGCAGGATGACACTGCACTCCTCAATCAGCGCCACCATCTCATATTCTGCTAGTTTCTTCTTCTTCCCCAAAATTTCCTTCATGAATTTGAAATAAGAAGACATTTGCTCTAACGTCTCGATGAAGGGTATGTTGATATGTAACTTTCTGAACGTCTCCAAAAACTTGGAGAATTGTTTATCAACTACCTTCCTCTGCAATCTTTGTGGGAACGAGATCTTCTCATTATACTCATTCTCTGGAGCTTTCTCTAATACTGAGCGAGCTTCAACCACCTTCTCTTTCTCTATTTCTACCCTTTGTTCAACTACCGGCTGAGGTGCATGCTGCTCCAACTGTTTTCCGCTCCTCAGCTGTACTGCCTGGCATTGTTCTCTAGGGTTCATCTATGTGTTGCTTGGCAGTGTACCTTGTAGCCTGTTGTTCGATAGCTTTGCTAGTTGCCCCACTTGTGTTTCCAAGTTTCTGTGCGAAGATCTAGTCTCTGCCATGAACTGGGTTTGAGAGTTGGTGAGTGTCAACAAAGCTGCTCTCAGCTTGTCTGGCTTTTCTGGTTGGGCAGGGCCACTGAATTATTGAGAAGATGAGACCTGGGTGAATGGCTGTTGGTTTTGATACTGGCCTCTGAACTGATTTTGTTGCCCTTGCTCACCTCTCCATGAAAAATTTGGGTGATTCCTCCACCCTGGATTGTAGGTGTTTGAGTATGGATTGTTCTGGGGCCTCTGATAGTTCCCTACAGCTTGACACTCTGCTTGCTCGATCGTCATATTGTTAGGATCAGCTGATGGACATCTATCGAATGTATGTGGACCACCACACATTTCACAGCTCTTTGGCATTTGTACTGCATTTACAGATATTGTATGTTGTTGCAGCTGCTTGGTCAACAGGGCAACTTGGGCATTCAGGGCTGTGATGGCATATATCTCATGAACTCTCACTGTTCTCCTACCACTTACTTGCCTATCTTCTGTGACATGGTTATTGGTGGCCATGTCTTCCAATAAGTCGTGAGCTTCATGGGCTGTTTTCCTCATAAAGGTTCCACCTGCTGCTGCATCAATAATTGTTCTGGTCGTTCCGCTCAGCCCATTATATAAGATGTGGACCAAGTTCCACAACTCAATATTGTGGTGTGGGCACTTCCTCTGCAAGTCCTAGAATCTTTCCCAAGCTTCATATAAAGACTCTTCATCGACTTGATAGAAATTATTCAACTCCCCTCTCAATTTCGCTGCTTTGCATGGTGGGAAGAATTTTGCCAAAAATTTCTGTGTCAACTCTTGCCATGTAAATATTGAATCTGCTGGCAAAGAATTCAACCACACTTTCGCTCTATCCCTGAGTGAGAAGGGAAAGAGCATCAATCTGACGGCGTCATCAGTAACGCCATTATATCTTAATGTTGCACACAGCTCCAAGAAATTAGCTATGTGCATGTGAGGATCCTCCGACGGCAGTCCTCCAAACTGCACCGTGTTCTGTACCATACTTAGAATCGTCGGTTTGATCTCAAAATTAGTTGCTCCTATTGCTGGGAGCCTAATACAAGTTTGTGCTCTGTTCACCCTCGGCAGCACGTAATCCCCCAAACTTCTCTCCGCCTGGACTTGAACTCTCTCATCTACATCCATAGGCACTCTCCGATGCATTCTCATGTTAGGCTGATGATCACCTAACCCCTCATTCATCTCGTTATTGTTTTGTGCGCCTTCCATCTCTATTGCAGCTGAAATTCGTTGGTTCCTTCTGTTTTTTTTACAAGTTTTCTCAATTTCTGGATTGAAGGGAACAAGAGTGTCTGCTCCTCTTCTCCTTCGCATAAACTGAGTTCCTGAAACAGGTCAAAAACAAACAAACGGATCACGGCAACTGGTTCTCACAAAAAATTAAAAAAAACGTAAAAACTAAATAAAAAAATAAAAATAAAACAACCAAATTAAAAATTAAGAATAGATAAAATTGATATTGAACTACGCCAATCCCCGGCAACGGCGCCAAAAACTTGGTGCGCGATTTATGCACACACTTAAACGCAAGTGCACGTTGTCGAGTCAAGTAATATAGTCTTTGAAGACCGAGTTATCGTCTTCAGGGATTAGTGTTCAAGTACCAACTTCTATTCTTTGTTATCTATTTGGTGACCGATATTTGAGTTGTTGATTATGACTAATAATTATAAATACTAATTAACTATGTGTTTACTTCAGTGATGATGGAAATAAGGCTTTCATGTCTCCTCAACTATCCACTTATATTACTTATTAATGCAATTAACTATGGTTCTTCTTCTTTTGGAGATAGCGGGTGTACTAATTCGTTTTATACTCCTGTTAAGGTTATATAAACACTCAACTCCAGTAGCGCTCCTTTCTACCTTTCGGTGATAAGGATGACTCTATAGGAGGATTAAGAACAAAAACCCTATTAATACTACACAAGTAATTGAAGTATTTTCATCCCCAATTCGACCTATGTCTACCCAACTACAGCATAGTCACAACCTCCCCTTTCGGATTTAGGTTAAAAATCATATAAGTAATGATAATTAATGATCAAGTAATTACCAAGCAATAAAATCATCTATTGGATAAATATCAACAATAAGAAGAACAACCATAAACATGCATTAATTCATAAAATAAGGTTCAAGTGAATTGACATGGAAAACGCTATATTAGAATTAGTTCCTAGTCATAGTCATGACAAGAACTAATTCAATATCCAACATAAAACTGAAATAAAGTAAAAGAAATTACTAAATAATGGTCTCCAATCTTGAACTCCAAGATGTGTTGTGTTATTGGCAAGAAGGGAACACTTAAAAACTGCCTAGGATTCTCTTTTTATAGCCTCCAAACCGACATTAAGGTTTTCCTTCAGGCCTGACCCATAATTCGTCTAAAACCTGATTTTACCCGCGTCGCGTTCGCGCATCAGCCGCTACAAGTTCGCGACTTTACGATGATTAGCGTCGCGCGCTGCACTCGCTGTTTGCAGGGCCGCGCTGAACTTCGCAAGCCTCAGAAGATTGGGCGCCGGGCGCTCGGTTCTCGCTGGCCGGAGGCGCGCCGACTGATCTGTGCCTGGTTCGCCACTTTCTCGTATTTCAAGCTCTGAAACCTCCGTTTTTGCCCTCTTTTCGCTCCTTTTCCGCCAAAGAGCCACTTTAACCAATTTGACTCAAAAGAAAGAAAATCTATCCTAAGACGACACGTATTTGTACAAAAAGGGACAAAAGACTCACTAAAAATGACTCAAAAAGTGTATATAAAATACACCGATCAGCGGCCACATTGGCTTCGGCCTCACATCATTTTAAAATCTTAAAAATCCTTATTTTTGCATCATGAACTACGTCTTGACCTGATTCCCTCAGCGAGATACGTAGGCGGCCACATTGGCTTCGGTCTCATTTTTCAAAAATTGTACAATCATTTTTGCATCACGAACTACGTTTTGACCTGATTCCCTTAACGGGATACGTAGGCGGCCACATTGGCTTCGGTCTCATTTTTTGAAAATTGTACAATCATTTTTTACATCATGAACTACGTCTTGACCTGATTCCCTCTGCGGGATACGTAGGCGGCCACATTGGCTTCGGCCTCACATCATTTTAAAATCTTAAAAATCCTTATTTTTTGCATCACGAACTACACTCTGACCTGATTCCCTCGGCGGAATATGTAGGCAGTCACATCGGCTTCGGTCACACCATTAGAAATATTTCTTCCTTGTTTTGCACATGACTCGATTTTGTCTATTGGAGAGTTTAACATCCTCATATATTTTGCATTCATGACTACCTACACATGACTGAGGCATATTTTGAGGGTTGCACTCTCATCTACTCAATTGTACATTGTCCATATTCTCGCATTAGCTTTTCATTCATGATTAAAAAAGATGCTTACATGATCGCCTTGATAGAGTCAAGACTCAACCTTACCCAGTTGAAAGTTCAACATCTTCATTTATCAGAAACTGGGGCATTTTAAGGATTCATTGCAAGAAAATGACAATAGACAAGAAAAAAGCAGGTCAACTAGGTCTTCAGTCCAAATCAATATGAGAATGCAAGCGTTAAGAGCCAAAGCTACAAAGTCGACGTTAATCAACCACTCATTTCCTAAAACTCACTAGTTTTTTTTGAGTGCAGGATCTTCATATCAGCAAAGGCGGGAGCACAACAATAAGCTCATGCGGGTTACAAACACACAACGTCTATGCAATGACGTTATCTCAACCCAGAAGGGTCACAAAGCAGGTATGCCCATAAACCGACGTCATTTCATTCTTTCCAATAAAATAGTACGAGTTGTAAAAATTTAAGCATATGCAACGACTTCATATATGTTTTGTCTATGCAACGACGAACATCTGCATCGCGTCTATGCAACGACGCATTTCATAAAAGCCTATGAAATGACTTCATCTATGTTTTGTCTATGCAATGACGAACATCTGCATCACATCTATGCAACGACGCCCTTTCATCTCAGCCTATGCAACGGCTTTATCTATGTTTCGTCTATGCAACGACGAGCATCTGCATCGTGTCTATGCAACGACGTCTTTTCATCTAAGCTTATGCAACGGCTTCATCTATATTTCGTCTATGCAACGACGAGCATCTGCATCGCGTCTATGCAACGACCCATTTCATGTAAGCCTATGCAACGACTTCATCTATGTTTCGTCTATGCAACGACGAGCATCTGCATCGCGTCTATGCAACGATGCCCTTTCATCTAAGCTTATGCAATAACTTCATCTATGTTTCGTCTATGCAACAACGAGCATCTGCATCGCGTCTGTGCAATGACATCATTTCATGTAAGTCTATGCAACGGCTTCGTTTATGTTTCGTCTATGCAACGACGAGCATCTGCATCGCATCTATGCAACGACGTCATTTTATGTAAGCCTATGCAATGACTTTATTCATGTTTCGTATGTGCAACTACGAGCATCTGCATCACGTCTATGCAACGACGTCATTTCATGTAATCTTATGCAACGACTTCATCTATGTATCGTCTATGCAACGACGAACATCTGTATCGCGTCTATGCAACGACGTTATTTCATGTAAGCCTATGCAACGACTTCATCTATGTTTCGTCTATGCAACGACGAGCATCTGCATCGCGTCTATGCAACGACGCCCTTTCATCTAAGCCTATGCAACAACTTCATACATATTTCGTCTATGCAACGACGAACATCTGCATCGCGTCTATGCAAATACATCATTTCATTTAAGTCTATGCAATGACTTCATCTATGTTTTGTCTATGAAACGACGAACATCTGCATCGCGTCTATGCAACGACGTCATTTCATTAAGCCTATGCAACGGCTTTATCTATGTTTCGTTTATGCAACGACGAGCATCTGCATCGCGTCTACGCAACGACTCCCTTTCATCTAAGTCTATGCAACGACTTCATCTATATTTCGTCTATGCAACGACGAACATCTGCATCGCGTCTATGCAACGACGTTTTTTCATCTAAGTCTATGTAACAACTTCATCTATGTTTCGTCTATGCAACGATGATCATCTGCATCGCGCCTGTACAATGACGCTATTTCATGTGAGCCTATGCAACGGCTTCATCTATGTTTCGTCTATGCAACGATGAACATCTGCATTGCGTCTATGCAACGACGTCATTTCATTTAAGCCTATACAACGACTTCATCTATGTTTCGTCTATGCAACGACGAACATCTGCATCGCGTCTATGCAACGACGTCATTTCATTTAAACCTATGCAACGGCTTCATCTATGTTTCGTCTATGCAACGACGAACATCTGCATCGCGTCTATGCAACGACGCCATCTTCGTTCAGAAACGACGAACATCCGCACTGCGTCCAGAAACGACACCATCTTCATTGCCTTTGCATTTTGACCTCGGGAACAAACACCCTAGAGGCATTTCAGAGAACAAACACCCTGTCTTTTCCAGCATCCTGTCGCAATTGTAACCCACTGTCATCAAGATTCGACACTGGAACATATTTTTGAATCGGTATTCTCCCGTCCATAATTTTAGCATCGCAGCAACCCAGTGTCCTCATAATTCGATACTTGGACATTTTTAAATCTGCGTCAGCTTTGCTTTTTATTTTCGCATCACTACGACCCAGTATCGTCATAATTCGACATGGGAACAATTCTGAGTCTGCATCAGCCCCACTTTTGAGTTCTAGTTTTTAAAACAGGACAAAATTGGCTACAAGTCAACATCTTTGTCCGAAGACTCTTCCATCATCTCCGTACAAAGAGGACACGTCATTGTGATCCAATTTTGATCCGTTTTTCGTATATTTGTTGCAATTTTATGTGTTTTAGGACACCGCATTTTAATCAACATTTTTGGCATTTTTATATATTTTTTACCTAATATTCTATGTTGTTTTTTTTTTTTTTGCAAAATGACACCTCATTTTTACCTTTAATTAGGCATTAAACATTTCTTAAATATTATATTTTATTATTACATCGACATTTTTATTTTTTGATAATTTTACATCTATTTAAATAATTTTATTTAAATAATTTACTCGTTTTGTATTTTAGTCAAAGCAGTGCAATCCGAAACACAATTCAGATCAATCCAATTCAATACGTCTTTTATCATTAACACACTCCACCCCATACCTCTTTTACCTTTACCACACTTCACCCCATACTTTGTTTCACCATTTCTACACTCCAACATCAATATCAGCACCACATTTTTCTTCTTTAATACCTATCTCTCTCTCTCATTTATTAAAAAACAACTCCAGCAGCCGCATATCACACCAACAATTCTTTCTCCTTTTCATTTTTTCAACGCACCCTCTTATTTCTCTTTTCATTGTCACCATCTTCTTCACCCACTATAAACTCACCCCTGCCCTCTCTCTAACACCAATATCCCTTATCCCATCCAAACATACACACACACAATCGAACCCACTATTCCCGTCATCACCATCGAACCCACTGTTCCCGTCATCATCATCGCCGACGGAACCATCACGCCTAACCAAACCCGTCGACCACTGTAATTCGTCTCCCGTCGCCACTGCTCACCACTTTCCGCATCTTTAAACCAGCGGTGGCGTCGTTCTGACATTTTGTCGACCAGGCGACGCCGACCCCATTTCTCATTTTGGTTGTTGTTGGTTTCGTTATGGGCAATTTTTTAGCATTTTTGATATCTTGTCGTAGTTCTAAAACTCCGGCGACCTGCGTTTGGTGTTGTTCCTTGATATCTGTTGTTGGTTCTTGTTAATGGACTAATTTTGGTATCTGGCCGGAGTTTACAAAACTCCGGCGACCTCGGCTAACTCCATTTTAATGTCTATTGCATACTTTTGGGGGTTTGAGGCTGATTTCGCATTGTTGTTCTGATTTTTATGTCTTACCGGAGTACTTAAAAACTCTAGTGACCTTGTTGGCTTTATTCTGGAATTTTGCTGGCTGCTTTGGTTATTGAATTGATCCGGTGACATTTTGTTTTCCGGCGAACCGCGCGGTTCTGCTATTTTTGGGCCGGTTATTGATGTCTTTGCTTTTGTTTTATGTTTATTTGAATTGTTTAGAGCAGATTTCTATACTTGAATATGAGGTATTTTACTGATTTGAAACAGATACTACACTGGCCAATTAAAAAATTATCCGTCGATTTTTTAGGCCTCCACAGTTGCAAAGACGAAAAATAAAATAAAATGAAGCTTTCTGGGCGTTGATGATTTCTTCTACTTACACAGGATAACCAACATGCGCTGGCGGGGCGAATTTTCGCAGCCGGACTTGTTTAGGATGTCCCACTTTATTTTATATATCTGAGCCCTCCGTGTTTAAAACTATTACTGTTTTGGCGCGGATTTGAAGATTTTATTTATTTTATTGCTTCTAACAATATTGGCCGATGAAGAAATCTCCGTCTGATTTCCAAGGCCTCCCCTGTACAAAAGACGGATTTATTTTTTGCTTTACTTATTAATTCTTGTCATTGCTTTAAAATTATTTATTCTATTACTAACACTTTTACTAAGTGTTTATGCATGTACCCGGAGATCATCTTGTGCAGAAGGCCTAAAAAGGGCTAAAAGATGTCCCGTAGTTTTATTCGATTTTAGCTTTATTATTATGTATTACATTCCATTGTAATTGTAAATTATGAAAAATGCTTAAAATATGTAGAATAAAAAAGGCAATAAATAATTAACCTAGGTTTGAACGAATAACCGCAAGTTAGCGGATCTTAAAGATGCCTAACCCCTTCCCTTTAGGATAATAAAGAACTCTGATCCAGAATCTCATTAATTTCGCAGACCATTAAATGAAGATTAATTGCAGTATTTTTATTGCAATAAATCAAGTGTCCTAATTCACTTAACTAATTAGGTGGCGACTCCTCAAAATCAACATTATTACTCCATCCAGGGAACCACGCCAAAGAGCAACGTTGCGGATACCGTTCATACCCCGAGGTCAAAAACGGGTGCGACAATACTTTTCTACGAAATCACCCAAAATAGCCAATTTCCATAATTTACAAATAGTGATATAAAATATATCTGAATGCCTCGGGAAGTGAATCAAGGGCTCGATTAAGTCATAAATGATGCTCTAGACTTATCGTAAGCGACGAAACCTGAAAACGAACCATATACTTAAAAGTCACTATTCGGTCAACACTTTTTTACTTATTCAACTTAACAACTTCTAATTTTCTCAAGATCAACCAAGGCTTACCCGACTACCTCGAGAATTGCTTCACCCATACCCGCAGGTCGAACACACACTCTAACGGTGCTAGAAAAAGGATCAACATGGGTAAAAGGATAAAATGTCTAAACGACAAAATGGGTCTTTACAATTTATGAGTTGTTTATGAGCATTTGTGATAAGAATACATATCTAAGAGTTATTGGTTAGTGATTGGAGGTCATGAATATGTAACTCTAACTTTTCATTAATGGTGATGGTATTTGGTTAAAGAGATGCTGAATAGTGACATTGAGACTTTAAAGTTGTATTATAATGACTCAAGTGGATGATGTACGATAGAAAATACTTTATTTGAAGACGGTGATGACATTATTATTGAGATTTTAAAAGAGATTATTCATAATATCATCAAAATGAGTTGATTTAGGAAAGTTATGGATTTTAATATAAGTGTTGGATAATTTATGTATTAAATTTATTAGAATGATCCGTCCATGTATTTTAATTTTTAGGACCCCCTTTCTTCTATTTGAACTCGTCGTAGGCTTTTTTTAGTATTTATAACTTGTGGATACATGTGACACATGTCCAGAGAGAATTAGGAGTGTTTGAAACACTAAAACCAAAACTAGTTACCTGAAAAGTTAAGAGATGACCAAAGTCAAATATTTGATTAAACAGGTCCAGGTCCATGATTTGAAGGTTCCTATAGGTTGGTATGGTAATTTTGAACTTGTATGTATATGTGTTTGCAATATGAGGGGTTTGGGTAGGTGTTGGGAGGAGGAGGTGGGGGTTAAAGTCAAGTTTGTAATATAACATATTTTTTGGGTATAATATAGAACATCGCGATCGCGAGAGAAAGGGTCGCATTCGCGAAGGGTTAAAAGACCAAGTCTGTGCGATCTTGTAGGGTTGATCATGATCGTGAGTGGTCCACCATACAACTATTCACAAGAGATCTGTCATTGTGAAAATAATAGAGAAGTATATAAGGGTACTATGAGGAGAAATGTAGGATAACATTATTATTGAGTTTGTTATATTTGTTAAGATATTTAGTTGAATTAGTTAAGTGTTAGTTAGAATTAGTTGTGTGATTGTTAGATATTTTGGAGAGATTATAAGGTGTATATATACAACTAAGCATTGTAAAGCAACTACTGATATATGAAAAACTTCACTTTTCTCTCTTTCTCTCGAAGTCTCTCCATTCTCCAGTCCTCTGATTAATCCTCTGGTTAATGGTAGTTTGATCTGCTTTCAGTGACTGAAGCAGAAGCTCAAGAGTCACAATCATGCAGGGTTAACACCTGGCAGATTAAAACATTTCAAAATTGAGAGTTAGTCATTTTAAGAGGAATTTTGGAGCTTGGCTTGAATGATTTTCAAATAGTTTTTCACCATTAGAATTGGGGTAAGGATTCTAACATTGGAATTGAATATTCTACTTGATTAACCGCTTTAATTAGCTGTTTAATCTATAATTTTTATGTATGGAAGTGAGAATTTTAGTCCTAAGTTAAGAGACTATTAATTGATGATTTGATGGTCGAATTGGGGTTACATTGACTTATAATTTTCGATTTGAAACCCTTGTGGATGTGCATCCAATTCTGGAACCAATTTCAGATTTTAATCCCGGGGTTAAATTTGACTTTATATTGACCTTTTGATTTGCTCTTTTTATATTGCAATATGGCTATTGTTGAACTAGTTTGACCTCGTATAATATGCGTTTGAATAGATTGGAGTATTCGAAGATTCTAAGAAACGGAAAAGTACTCATTCTTGGTGATCGAAAAACTTCAAATTAAGCTAAGTTATGACTCTGACTTCGATGAGAGTTTTCCCCAACTAAATGATAAATGAAATAATTTAAGGGTAAGGACGTGAAGTATAGCGAAGTTACGAGAGCTTGTGCGGGCACCAGATGACATATTAGGATTATTTATATATTACGTCTTATGTGATCGATTTGATTGATTATTTAATTAACTAAGCACAATTCCACAATGGTGAGAGTATCATGTATAGTATTTCCTCATTAGATGTCGTTTTTAGTTATGTGCATATACCTGACATGTTAGCTATTGATCATGCCTTAGTAATTTGCCATGTGATTGCATACACATTTTTTTATGAAATGCTCGTACAAATCGTTTGTGCTGAGTATATGAATCTAAATTCATTAACCTAGGTTGATTTATGTCATTTAGTAAACCAAGTTATCATATGATGCCAAATTTCTATAAATAATACCTCTATTGTCTCTTTGAGGCTTGAAATATAACAATATTTTATAAATTGATCTCCGCGTAGGCCTTGTAGATAGACATGTGTCCCTAAAATAGGTAAAGTCCAACCAACTTAATCGATGACAACAACTTATTTGGACATATATAGTCCAACCACAATGCATGATGATGTTTGGTTTATCATAGTAAGAAATTTGAATATTTAAAATTTGAGTTTTGAAGTTCTTGAACTAAGATATCAAAGTATATACGTTCTGTATACAATAATGTAAAAATAAATAAAGTTTTTATCGGGATATTCCTATTAAGTCGAATATTTAACTTTTATTGTCGTTGAAAATATTTGTGCAAAAATAGTCTCAACGTTACACAATCGCTTATGCTCCTCCTCCGTGTTCTTCTTCTCGTTCTCATTTGTTTTGAAAAAATTATGAGCATATAGCTAAAATTAAAAGTTGAAGAACACCATTGTTTAGTCTTGAAAAACTGTTGAATATCTTCAAGATTTGTCCATGGCGGATTTGAAGGATTCCAGAGGCAGCAGAAGCTGCATATGATCGAGACAGAAGAGAAGAAAGAAGAACATATGATGAAGGAGAGAATCAGTAATATTATTCATTAGTATTCTAATTAGTACATTATGTAGTCTATTTATAGGTACAATGTATGAATAGATGGGTTAAAAGTTAGTTAATTAATTGTGTAACTTCTACAACAACTTCTAATAGAAAGTAACTTCTTCTGACTAATTTGATATACTTTGTAACCTCTTCTAACTAACTTTTGTATTCTCTACAGTTCCCCTCAAGCTGGATGCTGAGAAAATGTTCAGTAATCCTAGCTTGGAGCATATGTATTGATGTTGGATTCGATTTAAGCCTTCAGTAAAAATGTCGACAGGTTGATGTGCAGTATTAATATACTTTGTTCTGATTGTTCATTTTTGAGTTTTTCTCTTATGAAGTGTAGATCTATTTCTATGTGTTTTGTCCTTTCGTAAAACACTGGGTTGGCTGCAATTTGCATGCCTGGTTTGCTATATGTATAGACAGTGACTGGTAGATTGAGTATAACCCCAATTTCTTCTAGTATGCCCAAAATCCATGTTAGCTCAGCTATAGTTCTTGCTAAGCTTTTATATTCAGCTTCAGCAGAACTTCTAGAAATGGCAGGTTGCTTCTTTGATTTTCATGAAATGAGTGATTCTCCAAACATGATCATGTATCAAGTTATTGACTTCCTTGTGTGAGGACATGCAACCCATTTTGCATCACAATAAGCAGTTATTAATTCTTGAGAATAGCTAGATAGTAATATACCTTGTCCCGATTGATTTTTGATGTACTTGAGTATTCTGATGGTTGCATCTAGATGTGACTTTTTGGGTAGTTGTAGAAAGTGACTTAGTGTCTGTACACTATATGCAATTTCTTGTCTTGTAACAGTCAGATAGAGCAATTTTTCTATCAATCTCTGATAAGAACTGATCTTCTGGTCTTGTTTTCTCTTTGTCTGTGTGTTTTTGTGATTGAGTGTACTCATCGTATTCTTTTGTGTTTAATTTCAGACTGCAGTCAATAGGAGTGTTTTGAGTCTTAGCTACAGATAGACCAAGTTTTGAGATTAGTTCTAACGCATATTTCCTTTGATGCATTAGAATTCTCTTTTCTGATCTTGCAAATTCAATGTCCAAAAAATACTTTAGTTCTCCAAGATCTTTCATCTTAAATGCCTGCTGTAGTTCTTGCTTGATTTCATTGATTTGTTCCAGGTGATCTCAAGTGATAAGCATATCATCTACATAGACTAGTATCGATGTTATTCCTTTTTTATTTTTCTGGTAAACAATGAGTGGTCATATTTTGTTAGTTTGAAATTCCATTGTCTTGGTGCTTGTTTAAGCCCATACAAGAATTTAATCAGTCTACATGCTTATTGTTGTTTGCCCCCCTGACTGATGAACCCTTGTGGTAATTCCATATAAATTTCATCATGTAAGTCACCTTGTAAGAAATCATTATAGACATTCATTTGATGTATATTGCAGTTTCTTATTACAGCCATAGATAATATGGTTCTGACAGTAACCATTTTCACAACTGGTGAGAATGTTTCTTGGTAATCTATGCCTTCTATCTGGATGTACCATTTTGCTACTAGTCTAGCTTTGAGTCTTTCAATTTCTCCTGCTGCCTTATATTTGATTTTGTATACCCATTTGCATCCTATTGGATGTTTGTCTTTTGGTAGTGGTACTATGTCCCATGTATGGTTATCTTGTAGTGCCTTTATTTCTGTTTTCATGGCTTTTACCCATCTTGGATCTTTGGATGTTTCACTATAGCTTTTTGGAATCGTTACTACTGAAAAGGTTGTGATATAAGTTTTGTATTTAGGTGAGATTGAGTTGTATGATATGAAGTTGGCTATAGAATAAAGAATATTATTTGACTTATTTGTAACAAAATCTTTCATCCAAATATGAGGTTGTTTTGATCTGCTGGATTTTCTGGTAGGTGGTAGATTGACTTGGTATTTGTGTTGTGATTCTGATTTCTGGTGTAGGCATTCTGTGAACTGATTCTTCTTGAACTGCACTGTGATTGTTAGTAGCAGCTATAGATATTTGTAGATTAGTATTGCAGTCTGAATTGTCATACTTACATATTTGATCATTAAGCTGAAATATGTGCCCTTCTGATGTTTCCTTTTTAAAAGGGAATTCAGCTTCCCTGAAAGAAACATCTCTACTAACAAATAGTGACTTACTCTGTAGATCATATAAGATATATCCCTTTTGTGTTTTTGAGTATCTCATCATAGCACAAGTTTTTACTCTAGATTGTAGTTTATCAGAAACAGTTAGATCATTTGCATAACATAAGCATCCTAGAATTCTTAGATGATTTATATTTGTTTTTTTATTGTGAAGTTTCTCATATGGTGTTATGCCAGATGAACCTAAAGGTAATCTATTTATTAAATATACAGCAGTTTGAACACATAAACCCATAATTTCAAAGGAATATTGGCATGAAATCTTATTGCCCTAGTTATCTCTAGTATGTGCCTATGTTTCCTTTCAGCCACATCATTCTGTTGAGGTGTGTAAGTGTTAGGCGGTTTCCACACGCGCAAAACGCAAGTGTACGTATCGTCTCAAGTATACCTGTCTACCGGTCCGGGTTGACCCGGAATCGGACCGGTTGACCCGGTAGCCAAACCGGACCGGCCCGGACCGGTAAGGGCATACCGGGTTGGGGGTTGGATTGGCCCCCAACCCGCACGGGTTAGGAAAAACCCGGTAAGGCCCGGACCGGTTAGGCGTGTAAAACCGGTTCCATTCTGGTTAACCGTCCGGATCGGACCATTAACAAAAATGTGCCCAACGGTATTATTCTGTTGGGACTTGGGAAGTGTGCAGCGGTCATTTCGACCGTTGTCTTGTTTTTTTTTTTTTTTTTTTTTTTGTTTATTTATTTATTTTAATTACATTTTTACCCTTTAAAAAATCTATAAATTCTCTACATTTTTTTCATTTTTATCACACAACATTTCTCTCAATTCTCAATTTCTCATACTCTCTTAATCATCTTTATTATCAATTTTCAAGTTATTATTATTATTATTAGTTTTCAAATTCAAAGTAGCAAGACGCAAGACTTCGAGCTTCGAGTTTCAATTGAATTCTGAATCCCGAAGTTTGGTACACTCGTTTCATTCTCTAATTATTTTATTAAATTGTCATATTTATTTGTTGATTATTTAAATATTTTATAATGTCTTTACTAAGGGGAATTGCGTCGGGACTGCGCCGTAAATCTAGTTCAAAGGGTAAAAAATATGTAGGTTCTTCATCATTTAATCAAAATATAGATTATGATCAAATGCAAGAAGATTTTGGAATAGAAGATAATGAATATGATAACGTTCAATTAGATGATATTGATGAACTTGAAGAACAAGAACCTCCTACACCTACTAGTGTTCCTTACATCGATGTTAGTGCTGCTAGTGGTAGTCGTAATCGTATGTCGTAGTCGTAGACCTCCTGCAGAACCGGTAGCAAGAAAAAAGGAGTAAAGTGTGACTCTTTTATGATAAAGTTGTAGATACTTGATAGAGTTAAATGTAATATTTGTGGGAGAACTTATAAACATAAGACAGGGGGTGGTGACGGGGGGACGGACACTATAGGTAGACATATAAAACACGATCATAGGGCACAATGGAATGATGTCTCTGATTTAGAACCCGGTCAACAACAACTTAATTCATTAACTGAGGGGTGACTAAGTACGATCCAAAAAAGGATCGCATTGAATTAGCAAAAATGATTGTCGGAGGTTGTTTACCTTTTTCTTTTGCTTCTTCTTCATATTTAATTACATATATTCAAAGAGTATATAATCCTTTTTTTAAAGGTGTTCCTCGTAGTACTACTAGAGCCGATATTTTTAGACTTCATAATGATTATGTTATTTTCTTGCAATATTTGTTTGCTAACCTTCCATGCCATGTTAGTTTTACTTCAGACATTGGACATGCATTAAACGGTTATGATTATTTAACAATTACTTATCATTGGATTGATGAAAATTTTAGAATGGAAAAACGTATTATTGCTTTTGCGTATGCGAGGATCAAAGTCATACTGGAAAATATATAAGCGAAACTATTTGTTTTTATGCTCAAAAATATAATCTTTATATAAAATACTTTGTGTATCATTCGATAATGCATCTAATAATACTGCTGCTGTAGATCTTTTAAAAGCGGAAGTACAACCACCACTTCCTGATATATTTCATGTTCGTTGTGTTTGTCATATTTATAATTTAATTGTTAAAAGTGGTCTTGATTAATTTTCACCTGAAATAAAACTTGTCAAAAGAGTTGTTGGAGTTATTCAGGGTAATAATAGGAAAAATAGAATTATAAAATTTAAAGAAAAATGTAAACAATTTAATTTGAGACCTAAATTCATGCCAGAAGAGATTATTACACGGTGAAATTATACTTATTTATTTTTAAAAGAATGTTATAAGTATAAAGACCCCATAACACATGTTGCAAATGCGCATGGTAAGAACGTGATGTATATGTTAGCAAGCGAACATTGGAAATCAATTGGTGAACTTTTAAAAAAATTACGTAAATTTTACAACGCAATTTGTTGAATTTTCAGGATCTTATTACCCAACAGTTTGTAATGCTTTAGCTCATATAGCTGAAATTTCATATTTACTTTATGATTTAAAATCAAATGTGAAATATAAAGATGCAGTTACACTTATGTTTGAAAAGTTTAAAAAATATTTTTTCCCTATTCCTGATGTTTATTGTATTGGTGCAGTCTTAAATCCTTCTATTAAAAAAGTAGATTGTCATAATTTAATATTTAGTTTACATACTTATATGGAAATAGGTGAAACAGAAACTCCATCTTCATTTGATTGCATAAGTAAACTTGATACTAATTTAACTACATTATATGAATATTATGCTACATTACATGATAACAACAACTCTGCTACTAATATTCATTCTAGTTCTGCTTCTGTGTCTACACTTGTAGGATTCAATGCTGATGACGATGAAGAAGAATCTTTAGACATATGGAGCACTTTTACAACACAAGCAAGCACAAGTCGATCTTGCGATGAGATGCAATTTTATTTACAAAAGCCAGCGGAGCCGAAGAAAAGTTTTGACCTTTTACAATGGTGGCAGGATAACAAAAGGCAATTCCCGGTACTTGCAGCGATGACCCGAGATGTTCTTAATGTGTCGATCTCAACAGTGGCTTTCGAAAGTGCATTTAGCCAAACACGAGATCAAATAGGAGACACACGTCATTCATTGGGTGGAAGCACATTAGAAGTGTTAGTCTGCTTAAGGGATTGGATCAGATCAGAGAGAAGAAATCAAGGATGTGGAGACGTTAATTCTCCGGAAGATGAAGAAATAGACAATATTTTGGAAGGCGGGAGCGGAGGCGGGACTGGAATTAATACTCGGTTAGAGGCTATGGAGCATAACCAATTCAATCAACCTATAGATTACGAAGAACTTGCAAGAAGGATGCATAATATGTAAATAAAATTATTATTACTTCATTATGTACTCTTATTAACATTATGAAAGTTCAAAAGTTTACATCTTATCATTAATTTTAATTTTACTATCTATTTAGTTGTTAATCTGTTATTACTTATTTGTTAACTTATATCTACTAATCTAATAAATTAATAAAAGTATAATTACAATATAAAGTTATCAACTATAAAGTATAATTGTATAAGACTATAAGTGTATACTATAACAGATTAACAGTACTATAAAGTAAAAACTATGAAATAAAGATAAAGTATAAAGTTATAAACTATAAAGTATAAAGTTATAAACTATAAAATAGAAAGTTAACTTTAAAGTTTCAATTTTAATATATACAACTAAATTATATATTATATTATTATATTACATATTTAAATTGAATTTAGTTTATATTATAGAAAATAAATACTAGAAATAAAAAATAAAAAAATATAAATCGGACCAGTGGGACGTTCGGACCGGACCGCAGGCCGACACGGAATCGGTAATGAACGCCAGGTTGGCCCGGTAGTCCGTAGAACCGGTCCGGAATCGGTTAAACCCGGTAGTGGGCTACCGGTCCGGACCGGTTCGGCCCGTTAGACATCTTTAGTCTCAAGTAATATAGTCTGTAAGACTTATCGTCCACAGAGATTGTTTCTAAGTACCGAGCATCTATTTTGTGTTATCTATTTGGCGAACGAATATTGATTGGGGTTTTTATTTAACTACTGGAATGATTGCAATAAATAAGTAAACTAATTAGGTTGTATTCAGATTATGAAGGAATTAGTGCTTCCAAAATCATCAACTATCCACTTTATTCAATCCTTAATGCGTTCTAGAATGATTCTTCTTCTATGTTAAGATAGCGGTTAACTAAATTGTCTTATATTCCTGTTAGGATATATAATCACTCAATCCCAGTGCAGAACCCTTCTATATTTTATGATAGGATTTACCACATATGAGGATTAAGAACAGTAACCTATAGAGCTACACAAGTATCGGGGTATTGTCGTCCACGATTTTAACCTATGTCTATTCAACTACAACATATCCAAATCTCTCCTCTCGGTTGTTGATTCAGAGCATCTATTTTGTGTTATCTATTTGGCGAACGAATATTGATTGGGGTTTTTATTTAACTACTGGAATGATTGCAAGAAATAAGTAAACTAATTAGGTTGTATTCAGATTATTAAGGAATTAGGGCTTTCAAAATCATCAACTATCCACTTTATTCAATCCTTAATGCGTTCTAGAATGATTCTTCTTCTATGTTAAGATAGCGGTTAACTAAATTGTCTTATATTCCGGTTAGGATATATAATCACTCAACCCCAGTGCAGAACCCTTCTATATTTTATGATAGGATTTACCACATATGAGGATTAAGAACAGTAACCTACAGAGCTACACAAGTATCGGGGTATTGTCGTCCACGATTTTAACCTATGTCTATTCAACTACAGCATATCCAAATCTCTCCTCTCGATTGTTGATTCAAAATCATATATGTTATGATAATTAGTGATCAATTAACTATCAAACATTCACATCAATTATTGAATAGATCTTAACAACTGAAGAAGTAATCAAACTATTGCATCAAATCATGAATAAAGGTTCAAGTGAATCATAAGGAAAACCCTAATTAAGTGTTTAGTTCCTAGCCATGAACATACTACGAACTAACACAATATCCAACATAAAACTGAAATAAAAACTAAAGATAGAAAATTACGAAGATTAAAGTCTCCAATTGTTGCTCTAAGTGCCTTGTGTTTTTCTTGTGTTCAAGAATGGACTCCCTTCCTAAAAAACGATCCCTAGGGCTTTAAATAGGTATCAATTGTGTGCCCTAGGGACCCTATTGCCCTTGGACAATTCCAACTCGGTACTGAAAAATTTAGTACATGCACCGCGATTCAGAGTCGGCCGTGATCTGAAACTTTTGCGACTCTGAATAAATGGCACCAGTTCATGCGAATGCACCGATCTTTGAAAGTCCTGCGGGTTTCTGCTGTTTTGGCACTGCGGTCCTGCCTATGGGCACCACGGTGCTGCTGTGGTTTTACCGAGTCATAGATTTTTGACATTTTTCTGCCTCGGGACCTCCTTTTATGTCCACTTTTCGCTCTTTTTTGTCATTTTGCCTTTTCGAACCGCTGTGACTCAAAAGAAAGAAAAACAACTCTAAAACTGTACTAGACGCAACGAAAATGAGTAAAATACTAATAGAAAATGACTCAAAATAGGTATATGAAATATGTCTAACAAACCCTCAAACTTAAAACTTCGTTTGCCCTCGAGCAAAGAAGAAAACAAAACAAAGAAATAAAATTAAAAAAACTCAAAGACTCACGTCAAGCAGTTGCAAAATGTCACTTAGAAACACATGAACGTTAGTTAGGACAATATGTAGGAATAAATGTAGCATGCATTGATCAATCTAGAATATCAAGTTAGATATTTCGCAGATTCATTTCAGTCACAATCAGTGGAAGCATGAATATCTAACATATGCATGTCAATGTCATTGCATTTTTGTCAATGTACTATAGTATGTTTACTTGTTATTCTCCACTGATCATGAATATACATGCTAGGGATCATAAGAACTTTTCATGGTTGTAATGTAGGCTTAAGCAGAGGTAGGTAAAAATAAGCATTTAGGCTCAAATTACGTACCATAAGCGTTTTTCATTCAACTTGTTTCTCTTCCTTATTGTATTCTTTTTAGTTCATACTCATTACTCCCTTTTTTTTTTGTTGAGAGCGGAACATACACATTCGCATTGGCACCCCCAAACTTAAGTTTTTTCATATTTTTGGGGTGCATAATTTATTTTTGCTCTCTTTTGTATTTCCTTTTTCACTTTCTTTTTCCTCCGTATCATCGGTTATTTCTTATGGCACATGGGGGAATTGGGGTGTCAAAGAAATAGCTTTTCATTTTAGGCTCAAAGGGCTGACCATGGATACAATTCATTGTCAGGGTAGGTAATGAAAGGTAAGAAGGGCTAACAAAGAAATGCTTGAATCCTCCCCCTAACATGTACATCCTAATTATTTCGCCTCAAATAACAAGCATGCAAGACATTTTTTTGCAATTGACATACACATGCTAATCACACAATATTCCAACTAATCAGGTTTTCATGAATCTTTGACATATTTAACTTAAGCACACATATTTTTGCATATCATTCCATTACATTATCCTACTTAATTCACTAGGCGTTTCAAGCAACTACATCATGCATGTTAACAAAAAAAATTGTGACTCATATAGACACATAAAAGACACAAATCAACGACTCAAAATTATAAGAAAATATAAGTATCCCCCAAAACTTAACTGACACATTGTCTCAAAAGTGTATGACTCAAAGATGAAACAGGGACGACTTACAGACGTACAACATCTCAAAATGGTGGTGGTGACGGCGGATATTGCATTGTGACGGTATCTGTGGGAGGAGATTTGGCGATTCCGGGCCTTTTCATATTTTCGGGAATCGTGAGCGCATCGCGTTTACGCCTGCATGGTACGCAGCGCATAAATCTTGAGGCTTTCCTGAAGATTCGGCACCGCGATGCTGTAGATCGGTACCGCGGTGCTGACTCGATTTCGTGTCTTTTCGCCATTTCCTTCATGCTCCATCCTCTGAGTCCTTCACCTGACATCACAACATAACAAACACACCAAAAGTGAGACTGTACTAATTAAAATAAATTGCACAATTTAAATATTGGGTTGCCTCCCAAGTAGCGCTGTCTTTAACGTCTTTTAGTCGGACGCAAGTTCCCGTTATCAAAAATCATTGAGGTAATTTAACCCCACAACCTATCCATTTCATAATCATCCTCGTCTTTCTCATTTTATTTTTCTTCTTCACCAGTGGGGGTTCAATAATACTTACCTTTTCGAGGGCTTTCATCTCATCAATTTTTGTTCCTGCCACCTTGCTGACCTGTGGGTTTAATGTTGTATGGATGGTCTCCCTAGCTTTGGCCTGCACCGGCTGAACTGTTGGGGCAGTTGTGCTTGCTTCGAAACACTTGTCAATGACATGGGACTCAATGGCGGATTTGAACACCTTGAACACTATCTCCTCCTCCTGAACCCTGAGTCTCAGTTCCCCCTTTTCCACATCAATCAAGGCTCTCCCAGTAGCAAGGAATAGTCTCCCTAAGATAATTGGTATCTCATCATCTTCTTCCATATCAAGAATAAGGAAGTCTGCAGGGAAGAAGAACTTTCCTACCTTAACCAACACATCTTCGATTATGCCGCAGGATGCGCAGTTGATTCGGTCGGCTAGCTGCAGATTTACTGTGGTCGGTTTGGCTTCCCCCAAACCCAACCTCTTGAAGACATATAGGGGCATTAGATTGATGCTAGCCTGTAGATCACACAACGCCCTGTTGCATGTCACCCTACCAATAGTGCATGGCAAGGTGAAACTCATTGGATTCTTAAGCTTAAGAGGTATTTTCTTTTGCAAGATGGCACTGCACTCCTCTGTCAATGACATTGTCTCATAATCCGCTAGCCTCCCTTTTCCCCAAGTATCTCCTTCATGAACTTGAAGTATGCGGGCATCTTCTCTAGCGCCTCAATGAAGGAAATATTTATGTGTAGCTTTTTGAACACCTCTAAGAACTTGGAGAACTGCTTGTCAACTGTCTTCCTTTGTAGCCTCTGAGGGTAAGGTATTTTATCAACATATTCCCTCAAAGGTGCTGGTGGAGCTTTTTCAACTGTAGGGCGGTCCTCAGTGACCCCCTCTTTCTCTATTTCAACTACCTTCTCACCCTCATTCTCGCTTACCACTGCGGGTTGGGGGCAATGCCCCAACTGCTTTCCATTCCTCAATAATACTGCTTGACATTATTCTCAAGGATTCACCTCTGTATTGCTTGGGAGAGCGCCCTGTGGCCTGTTGGTTACCATCTTTGCAAGTTGCCCAACCTGTGTTTCCAAGTTCCTAAGAAGACACGGTTTCGACATGAGCCGATTACTGAGTTGAGTCGGTGTGAAGCGTGTAACTCGATTCATCGATTTTCCTGCCGCGTGCAGTGGCCTAAAGCTTCTTTGGGATGAAGTGGCCTGATTGTGTCCCTGCTGGTTCTGGTAACCACTTTGATATGTCTGCTGCTGGGGTTGGTCGTTCCTCCACGAAAAGTTAGGGTGATTTCTCCACCCTGGATTGTACGTGTTGGAGTTGTAAGGCCTCTGAAAGTTCCCAACCGCCTGAACCTGCTCCATTGGCACATTGTTGGGATCAACTGATGTGCATCTTTCAAAATAATGCGGGCCCCCACAAATCTCACAATTTACAGGCGTCTGGACTGCATTCGCAGTCATGGTGTTCTGCTGCAGTTGTTTTGTCAGAAGGGCTACATGTGTATTCAGGGCAGTGATTGCATCTAATTCATGAATACCCATGGCCTTCCTGTTGGTCACTGACCTGTCATCTGCTCTCTGATGGTTGTTGGCTGTCATATCCTCTAGTAATTCATGTGCCTCATTGACACTCTTTTTCATGAAGGCACCCCATGATGATGCATCAATGATGGTATGCGTAGTACCACTCAGCCCATTATAAAAGATGTGAACCAACATCCACTTCTCTATGCCATGCTGTGGGCACTTCCTCTGCAGATCCTTAAATCGCTCACATGCATCATAGAGCGACTCACCATCCACCTGGTAATAATTGTTCAACTCTCCTCTTAATTTTGCTGCTTTGGAAGGAGGGAAAAACTTTGCTAGAAACTTTTGGGTCAGTCCGCGGTGGTAGTGAGTTGGCAAGCGATGAGTTGACGATTTTGGCTCTATCCCTCAGTGAGAATGGAAAGAGCCTCAGTCTGATGGCATCGTCAGTGACACAATTGTATTTGAAAGTAGCACAAAGCTCCAGAAAATTCGCAATGTGCGTATATGGCGACCCTCCAAACTGGACTGTGTTCTGCACCATACCCAGAATAGCATGTTTAATCTCAAAATTATTGGCTCATATTACTGGGAGCCTTATGCAAGTCTGCATCCCTGTCACTGTAGACAATACATAATCCCCCAAGCTTCTTTATGCAGGGATTTGTCTTAAGACAGACGGTAGCTCTCCATCCGTCTAATTATTGTTTTGCTGATGTTCCATTATCAAAGGATCAACACTTTCCTTATCTTTCCTGTAAGTGATAAAAAACAAGCAAACAGATTACGACAAAATATTCTCAAATAATAAAAAAAACAAATTAGAAATAAAAATAGATGGTTCGATATTAGATATACGTCAGTCCCCGACAACGACGCCAAAAACTTGTTAGGCGATTTCCACACGCGCAAAACGCAAGTGTACGTATCGTCTCAAGTAATATAGTCTGTAAGACCTAATATCGTCCACAAAGACTGTTTCTAAGTATTGAACATCTATTTTGTGTTATCTATTTGGCGAACGAATATTGATTGGGTTTTTTATTTAACTACTGGAATGATTGCAAGAAATAAGTAAACTAATTAGGTTGTATTCAGTTATGAAGGAATTAGGGCTTCCAAAATCATCAACTATCCACTTTATTCAATCTTTAATGCGTTCTATAATGATTCTTCTTCTATGTTAAAATAGTGGTTAACTAGACTGTCTTATATTCCGGTTAGGATATATAATCTCTCAACCTCATTGCAGAACCCTTCTATATTTCTATGATAGAATTTACCACATAGGAGGATTAAGAACAGTAACCTATAAAACTACACAAGTATCGGGATGCTGTCGTCCACGATTTTAACCTATGTCTATTCAACTACAGCATATCCAAATCTCTCCTCTCGGTTGTTGATTCGAAATTATATATGTTATGATAATTAGTGATCAATTAACTATGAAGCATTCAGATCAATTATTGAATAGATCTTAACAACTGAAGAAGTAATCAAACTATTGCATCAAATCATGAACAAAGGTTCTAGTGAATCATAAAGAAAGCTCTAATTAAGTGTTTAGTTCCTAGCCATGGACATGCTTAGAACTAACACAATATCCAACATAAAACTGAAATAAAAACTAAAGATAGAAAATTACGAAAATTAAAGTCTCCAATTGTTGATCCAAGTGTCTTGTGTTGTTCTTGTGTTCAAGAATGGACTCCCTTCCTAAAACCTGATCCATATGGCTTTAAATATGTATCAATTTCGTGCCTTAGAGACCCTATTGCCCTTGGCCAATTCCAACTCGATCTTGAAAAATTAAAATGCACCGCTGATTCAGTAGGTCGACCGCATGCGCCAAAACTTCGCGACTATCTGAATAAATGACACCGCGGTTCTGCGAATGCACCGGTCTTTGAAAGTCTGCTTTTCATTTGCTTTGCACCATGATCTTGTTGTGGTTTTTTCGAGTCATCGATTTTTGACCTTTTTCTGCCTCGAGACCTCCTTTTATGTCCACTTTTCGCTCATTTTGCTATTTTGCCTCTTTGCCGCTATGACTCAAAAGAAAGAAAAACAACCCTAAAATTGTACTAGACGCAACGAAAATGGGTAAAATACTAATCGAAAATAACTCAAAATAGGTATATGAAATATGCCTAACAGTAAGCACATGACTTTTGCTGAATGATCCCTTGGTTTAAGAAACTGGTCTTACATATTTCATTCACAAATTTAGTTCCATTATCAGTTCTTATAACTTTTATTCTTTTATTAAACTGATTCTGGACATTGGTTAAAAATTGCTTAAGGAATATACACACATCAAATTTTAGTTTGAGCAAGTAGATCCATGTCATTTTTGTATAATCATCAACTATGGTTAGAAAGTACTTGTGACCATTGTAAGTTTGTGTATTATAGGGACCCCACACATCCATATGTATAAGTTCACAATTAGAGACACTTTCATTATTGCTTACTGAAAATGGAAGTATACACTGTTTTGCACATGAACAAACATTACATTTGTTTATAGTACTTGCTATAACATCATATTTAGCTCTAATTAGTCTACTTAGCATTGTACTAGAGGTATGTCCACATCTTCTATGCCACAACACTATGTCTTCTTCTGAGAGTGAATTAAGTATATGTTCTTTATTTTTTGTCACATTTAGTCCTATTTGGACTTGATCATTAGAAGGTCTTGATGAATTATGATTTACTAACATGTATAGGTCATCTTGTACTCTATCAATCTTTTTCACCCTCCCAATGTAGAGATCCTGAAATACACAAAAATCAGGAAAAAATATAGTTGCACATTGTAATTCTTTGATTAATTGAGACACATACATTAGATTAAACTTGAACTGAGGTAAGTAAAACACATTTTTAAGTGTACTTCCATTAGAGATAGTACTATAACCAGTATGAGTCACATTTACCATATCCCCATTAGGTAAGTGTACTTTTTTGAACTATTATTCATTATAGTGGCTTTATTCATCATTTCAATATCAGACACCATATGATTAGTTGCACCAGTGTCTATGATCCACTATTTGACAATGTTAGCTACAAGTAGATCTTTATGAGACATCATATCTGCAGCATTAGCAGAGGATGACTGAACTGTTAAAGGCTCATGAGATGCTGACTGCTTGTTTTGATTCAATAGTTCCACAATTTTCTCATATTGTCCTTAAAAACATAGGTGCTCCATATTTCCAACTATTTGTCACCATTGTATCAACATCAGTTGATACGTCACTCATGTTAAATGACATGTGTACCTTTCCAGAATTCTCAGAACTGTTATCATAGTCATTCTCCTCATAAGTATATACATTGTGAGCAACATGATCTCTTATTTTTATCTTGAAATGTGGAGGATAACCCACTACTTTGTAACATGTATCTTTTGTATGTCCTTTTATCTTGCAAATCTCACAGAACAAGTTAAAGTTCATTTTGTATTTCTGAAAATTTATACATGTTCTTGAAAATATTGCAGTGGGATCATGTGTTGTATGTTGTTTAAGACCACTTGGTCATATTCCTAGTAGTCCAACAGACTTAGCTGTAATGGATTTTTGATCTCATCACTTGTAATCATAAAATAGGATTTGTTAACAGAGGCTAGGGGTGACATTAATAGAATTTGGCTTCTTGCATGCATATAGTTCTCATTCAGTCCCATCAAGAATTGATATAGTTTTTGCCTTTGAAGATACTCCACAAAGTCCTTGACTTTGGACAACTACAACTGGGAGGTGGTACTAAAGATTGAAACTCCACCCAGAGAGTTTTCAGTTTGGAGAAATACTCGGCTACACTTGAATTTCCTTGGTTAAATGTTGCTATTTCTCTGTGTAAATCATAAGTTCGTGAGCCATCAACTTTGTCAAACTTTTCTCTAAGATCCTCCCATACTTCATAGGCAGAATCAATATACAATACACACTTAACATACCACTTGACACAAAATTCATCAACCATGCCTGCACCACTGCATTTACTCTATTCCATTGATCCCACAACTCTTCTCCATAATTTTATTTTTTACATTTTCCATTTATAAAGCCAATCTTATTCCTACCAAATATAGCTATTTTTATAGACTTATTCCAGAGGGCATAATTTTATGATCCAAGAGGTTGGAATGATAATAGTGATACCCACTAACATCAGAAGATTGTAGAAACAAGGAGTGATTATGGTCAAGAATTATAGTGATAAAAATGACTATTGCATTCTCTCTTGGTAGTGAATGTGTGTCATCACTGTTGGAATTTTCAGTATTTATTTTATAAGACTCAGAATTAGGATAAATATGAGCAACTTGATCAATTTTCCTGACAAGATATCAGTTCTTGGCTCTGAGTTTGATCAGTAAAATCAGTATTGGTTAATATTGTTCTTGGAGGAAAACTTTCTGGATTTAAAAACCAGATTCTTGCAGACTTTAGAGATTAATAAACAAGAAGGAAATAAGATTACTACAGTGATATTGGCAACACATAAATCAATATACAGAATATACAGAAGTGCTAAGAATAGAAAACAGAAATAGAGTTATGGAGGGAACCAAACTGCATTAAACTCTTGCAGCATGCCCCCTTCGGGCAATACAATGTAATACGCGAAGCAGCTGAGCCATATTGATACATGATTGGTTGCAGAAGAGGACCTGCTATGATACCATGTTGAATATCTTCAAGATCTGTCCATGCATGGCAGATTTGAAGGATTCCAGAGGCAGCAGAAGCTGCAGATGACCGAGACAGGAGATATATGCAGGAGAAAAATTGCAAAAGAGAAGAAAGAAGAATAGACGATGAAAGAGAGAATCAGATGTATTATTCATTAGTATTCTAATTAGTATATTATGTAGTCTATTTATAGGTACAATGTATGAATATAAGAGTTAAAAGTTAGTTAATTAGTTGTGTAACTTCTACAATAATTTCTAATAGAAAGTATTTTCTTCTATCTAACTTGATATACTTTGTAATCTCTTCTAACTAACTTTTGTATTCTTTGCAAAAATATTGTTAAAGAAAATAAAGTGTGTATATTGATTTTGAAGGATTGGATTGAATCTAACCATGACAATGTTGATATTAATATTGTATGTTTTGATATTAAATTTGGATTTGATATAGATAAAGTTTGAAGTTATTATATAATTTGTATTAAAATCTCAGTAATCGCTATAATTTGTGGCAAGACAAATATTTGTTATCTCAATCTAATTATTTATTTTGCTATTGTCACCACGTTATTTTCACTATATTCATATTATCAAAGTATTAACTAGATTTAGTTGAATTATATTATATGTATCTTAAATCCTACCTAATAAACAAATTTTAGGTTAAACATTTAGAATTTACTATTCTCCAAATTATTTTAATTAATATTCAAATATAATTCATAGTTAAAATTATAAATGAACAAATTTTTAAATTTTTAGTCAAAATTGATGTTATTACCTATTTTCTTATGTAGAAAGTATTGAAATTAATGATATTCCAAAGTCGTATGGGTGAAAGTGGAAGAAGTTATCTCAGAATTAATTTCATCCTCCATAAAGATAAAAGTAATACTAGAATTCCGAAATACCTAATTTTAAAGTTAATTATATCGTAATTTTATTTCAATTATGAGATTAATAATTCCTTTATCTCTCGTACAAAAAAACTTATATTTTTCCTTAGTAGTAAGTAGTAGTAGTAGAGTATCAAAGTTTGAAAAGGGGGGAAAACAAAAGCCAAAAATTTCCAATATCCCTCCGTTCCAGCTCGGTGGCGTCCGATTTACGCGCTTACTCCCCCAAATTGTTGTTGTATTTTCCAAACCATCGCCTCTCTTCCCATCCCAACCCAACTCCATTTAACAACAAACCCTATTTCCATCTATAAACATATATCGAATACCCTCTATTCGTTAAACAATGAGGAAAGGCACAAAGAGAAAGGCTAGAGAAGTAGGCAAAGGCAAGTCCAAACAGGATGAGGAGGAAACTAATACCCAAGAACAAACAGCAACCACCCAACAATTAGTTGGTGAATCTGTTCAAGAAGAGCCCAAGAAGAATGAAAAAGATGTTGTTAAGGGTCGAGCTAAAAGAGCCAAGATTGTTAAGCCTGACACTCAGACTGAGTACTTCCCTGATAAGAGGAATTTGGTAATAATGCAAATCTGTTCCCTTTTTTCCTTTTGTTTTAGCTTTGTGGATTGGTTATTTCATTTTTGATAATGTTGATTTAGTACTAAGTTCCTTGAAACAACCAATCCACAAAGTTATGTTTTGGTACTTTAATGATTGTTAATAGGCCTAGATAAAGTGGACTGTGTACTGGTGATTCGTATAGCTGAACCCCATAAAACAACAATATACCCAATAGTGGGGTCTGGGGAATACCTTTGTGGGATAGAGAAATGTTTTCGGTAGACCATCAGCTCAAAAGGAAAGTAAAGCTGAACCACATCTAGTTTGGCAATGCAAGCTGCCATTTTCCTTTTGTTTTAACTTTGTGGGTTATTTTGGTTGTTCCATTTTGATTATATTGAGTAAGTACTAAGTTGAATCTTCAAACTGCTAAGTGGTTGTCGGTTGGTCTAAACTTAAATGATATGGTTTGGTGCTTTAATGATTGTTAATAGGCCTGGATAAAGTGGAATGTATTGTAGGGATTCATATAGCTGAACCCCATCTAGTTTGAGATTTGGTTGTAGTTGATTGACTGGTACCCCATTGATTGTTAATGATATGGGCAACTATTTAATTTTGCTTTGTTGTTGGTTGTTTTCTTGATAATGCATGTTAAATTGGGTTCTTCAAAGTGCTAATTACTCTGTTTATGGTTTGGTACTCTGATATTTGTTAATGCTAGCTTGGGTTTTGGCTTAAATAGTTTAGGATATTTTGTGAAATCTTGTTGTTTCCTTTAATAATGTAGGGTAGGTATGCTTCTTTCAATTGCTAAGTGGTTTGTTAAGCTCGAGTATTATGCTTTGATATGTTGATGATTGTTAATGCTAACTTGGGGTTTTGCTCAATTATATGTTTTAGTTATATTCTCAAAAAGTATATGTTGTAGTTATTAGAGCTATTTCTTCGTTTTGGGTCTTTGCTGATAACTGGAAATGATGGATGATGCTGTTAGCTAGCGTATGAGCATTGCGTTGGATTTTCATATGCAGTTGTTAACAATAGGTTGAAGTCAATGCTTGGATTGTTTTTGAGTGTTCTATCTTGTGTATTAATCAGCGTTGTCAAAAGTGCGCTTAAACCTTAAAGCGAGGCGTAAAACAAGTTGAGCGCTTTGCCTCACTTCACGGGCGCTTTAGTGTCATCATCGAAGCTCTAAAGCATACATTTCCTTGCCCAATAGTAATACTGAAGAGGCAACTTAAAACAATTGATATTTCACTTTATAGTAATTTTTATTTGCATGTTCTTTGTCCATATATTTGTTATTCATGTTTATTATTGTTAATTTTGGACTACACATACAGATTTGTACTTTTTCTCCATTTGCGCCTTTCTTCAGTAAAATCCACACTTTATTTGCGCTTAAAGCCCCAACAGACCTATATGTTACCTTCTCAAAAAAAATCCAACAGACCTAGAGCTTTTTTGCACTTTTCGTCTTTGATAACTCTTATATTGATATATTTGACGTTACTTGTTCTAGGGGTTGGCAAAGGGATGGGATTTATACTCTATATTTTGGTTTATTTAAAATTAAGACAAGCCATTGGGTGGCACATCTATGTTTAGTTTCTTAAATGTACAGAAATGCCATCAACATTTTAGTTTGTACTATTTTCATTTCTCCAGTCCTATGAAATAATTTAAGAGTCAAGAAATTATACAAGCTGCTATATCTTGGAGTCTAGTCATGGAGGACAAGACCAGAAACATCACAGTACACTACCTTGTGTTTATCATGAATTTATCATAGTTGCAGTTGTACTTGTTCGAACTTTTATTGCAGAAATTTGCAATTTCCTACTTGCTCTTTTAGACAATAATCCTTTTGCTCTGCTCCCTTACACTTTCAGTTGGCATGTTTTGCAGGAAGATCTATGGCAAGAGGTTTTTCCTGTTGGCACAGAGGTTAGAATTTGATCCCTTTCTGTTTATTCATTGTTTGATAATGGCTTTCTGTTTATTCATTGGCTTAGCCCCTTCTGGTTTATGATACTTATTTTCTTGTTTATAATTTCTGAAATTTGAATGTATTCTTTTTCTTCTTGGTGCCAGTGGGATCAGATAGACATGGTTTACCAATACAAATGGAATTTCTCAAATCTCGAAGTGAGTTGATTCATTATCTGCCTTCTTGTCTGTTCTTTCTTTGATATGCCTTTTTTGAGCCGAGGGTCTATCGGAAACAACCTCTCTACCTTCCGAGGTAGTGGTAAGGTCTGCACACACTCTATCCTACCCTGACCCCACTTGTAGGAATATACTGGGCATATTGTTGTTGTTGTTATACAAAGTATTTAATAAATGACAAGATAACTCAAAGGTCTTGTTGGACTTCTGATAGGATGCATTTGAAGAAGGCGGAGAATTGCATGGAAAGAAAGTCTACCTTTTTGGTTGTACAGAACGTAAGTGGTAGCCGAAGCTTGTTGTCTTATTATTCTATGGACATTCATGTTCTATGCTCCATGTAGCTTGACTCGTAGCTGTGATCCTTGAAACTGCATTGCTTATACAATTTGGTTTGTGTACTGTTTAGTCTTTCTATACAATTTTACCTAGTGATCATTGACCCCTTCAGCTGATCTATTCTCTTCTTTATCAGTCAACGCTTTGTGAATAGTCATGTTCAAAATTTTCATTCTAATCTTACTATGCAATTTCACCTGGGGATCATTGACCCCTTTTGCTGATTCACTCCTTTTTCATGTCAATTTTTTTGTGAATAGTTTCGTTCTCACCTTTTTCTGTGTTCAGTTTTCTTTTAACTCTAATCTTGCTCAACAATTTCATGTAATGGGTTATTGACCCCTTGATTTGATTTGATTTGATTACATCCTTTTTCGTGTTAATTTGGTGTTTAGATATTTGATAGCGTTCATAATTATTTTTGTTTTATGTACTCTGAAACATTTTTGTTCTTTGAATAGGTGATCATCTTCATTCAGCTTAATCTGCTTTTCATATGACCAATATCTTATTATTGTATTTCAATTGATTTGCCTCATCTAGAACTGTTATCTTGTTTTTGCAGCACAATTGGTTTTTTTCCAGGGCCAATCAAAAGTCACGTGTATACCTGTTGTGGTTGCTGTAAGTCTCTCAGATCCAAGCATTATATAGAAGTATTTACAACTCTTAACCTTGTTCCGTTCACTTCTATTATGTACTCTTCACTGCTCATAAAATTTAAAATGGTTGCATTTTTTCAGTTTGACCTCTAGTTTGTTGGCAGAGCTTTAATATGCTCCACTCTCTGAATGTTGACATGGAGATCACAAAGAGCTTATATTAGAGCCGATTCCATTCCTGTTTGTGTCCTTAAGAGGTTTGCAAATGTGAACAGTGTTGTACAATCGAGTAAAGAAAATTTTCAGACCGAGCCATTTGATTCCCTTGCCCCCCCCCCCCCCCCACACACACACACCGAGATAGGGGGCTAAGATAGACTGAAGGAAAGAGTAGAGAACATTGCCAAATGACTTTTGTAAACTTTTCCTGGTTTCTAGTATATTAAGGTGTCCTTATTAGGGTTCTATAGTTTCTGTGCTTTTTGGAAAAGTAAAGTGATGTCAGAACTTGACATTCTTTTACCTCACATACAGGCCAAGTAAAAACACTTGTTCCTTAAAAATACATTAAATGATTCCTCCTCCTTTGTTAATTTTGTTCTCCTCCTTTGTTAATTTTGTTCTCCTCCTTTTGAACAGGTTGTATCTCCCTTTCCACCTTCTGATAAAATTGGAATAAACTCTGTACAAAGGGAAGCTGAAGAGATATTGCCAATGAAACAGATGAAAATGGACTGGGTTCCATACATTCCTTTGGAAAAACGGTATTGTTGCCCCCCCCCCCCCCCCACCCGGTTTGACTTTTTCATTCTCATTTTGCCTCTTGTAAGTCTTATGCATGTCTATCTTGGCTTCTAACAATGCATATATTGCTTTAGAACAATAGTATTCTTGTCTCTGAGTTGACCTTTCTTGTTTTGTCTCTTATATGTCTTATGTAAGTGGTTTATATCTTGGCTTCTGATTGTTCCAACAGGGAATCTCAAGTTGAAAGACTCAAATCCCAAATTTTTATTCTGAGGTGTACTCAGAGAAGGTCTGCTTCCTTACCTCTTACATTCTTCTTTGATGGTTTAGCTGGTTTGTCAGGCACTCAATTTTCTATGTGTGGTATCTAAGGAGAACTTTCCAATGTCATTACTTGATGCTTGTGTATTAAAGAGGCTATAGGAGGAGATGAAAACTTTCTGTGATTAATATCTTTCGATGTGCTTATTTCAGGGCTGGTTTAAAACACTTGAAGTTGGAGCGTGTTAAGAAGTTTGAATATTGCTTACCTTGTAAGTAAGAGAACTCCAATAACTTCTGAGATTTAACCCTTTATTTCTTCCTTCGTGTTCATCATAATTCCCCCCTTTATGCTGATTTAGTTTCTTAAGTTAGTTGATTCTGTTTTAGTATCATGATTACTGAAGTGGAATATCTTTCTTTCGGAATTACTTCCCCTCTCCCACATGGTTGTTCTGAAGCAGGTCGAAGGACTTGCTAGTCCATAACTACTTGAGATATTAACATGTAAAGATGATTTTTGTCGAGCCTTACTCTTTAATTCTCATTTCTAAAAGCAACAAGTTTGATGATTAATTTCCTTATAAACCTGCTCGGAGAATATGCGGATCTCTGAGCTTGAAAGCTTTGGTGTTGACAGTTGCACTGGAGGCTAATTGGATTTAGAATATAATCAACCAGAGCACGGGGGGGGGGGGGGGGATTAGCAAACTGCAAATTTGTCAATTATCTCATCTTTTTCTTCATTCTGAGATGGCACATCAGATATGGAGCATGTTTCTTTGTATAAGATGCATTAGGCAAAGCCTTATTCTGGTCGATTGTCATGACTTGAAACTAACATTTATGACTGGAGAATAAGAAGTTTGGAAGACAGCTGTGCTTATCCCTGTTTGGGATTCCTCTGGAAGAATTAAGATAGATCTCTAGCTGTTTTCAGAAGTGAATGTATCTAAAATTTTGAAAATTTAAAGTTATATTGTCTGTATGCTAGCACTGAATGTAATTTAGTTCTCTTTTCTAAACAGATAGAAAACTAAAATATTTAGTTATTAACATTTTCCCTTTTGATTTGCTGATAGTTTTTTCAGTTTTATATGTATTTATGTATAATTGATCAGTTTTAAAACATTATTATTAAATTATTAAGAATAATTTCTTATAATTGTCAAAAATTATTTAATGAATATCAATCATGTTAGTCTTTATATATGGGTTTTATCTAAGTTTCAGAATATGATATCTAATGATTTTCGTAAATTGGTTGAATTTAGCTTGATGCTTAGTTTCATACATTTATCTCTGCTGTTTCTTTTGCTGTTTTGCACTTATAAACTGAGAGGATAGCCTGTCATCTTTGACTTTCCTTGCGCTGTACATCTTTTAATTGTTATAGCTGTCTTTGATGGGTTTCATTTCTGGGTAGAAGTCTCCATGACATTTATTTTCTTGGCAGATTTCTATCAGCCATTCGCAGAAGATGAATTTGAACAGAGCACCATTGTGCAGATCTTGTTCCCAACAGAACCGCCTGTAAGCTTTCAAATAATTTCAGAATAATACAGTGGCTACTCCACTACGTTATTGCCATAAAAGGGATTGCTTGAGGAGGATTTCTTGGCTTGAAATAGATATTAGATGGGTGTAACATAAACAATTTTGTATACTAGATACATAAGTGGTTGTATGAAGAGAAATACAGGTATATATATGCATGATCTTCCCTGTTTTATGAAGGTTTTGATGACTTTTGGTTTCAGGTGTTTTGCGAGTTTGATTGGGAATTTGATGAGCCAGAGGTATAACTTAACCCTTCTCTTTTTCTTCCCTGCCACCCCCTCTACTTTTGAGTGCCACCCTTTTTCCAATTGAAAAGTAAAGGGCAGCTGGGATATCCTGTAAATTGGTTTCCATGTGTGTCCTCATGTTGAAGCCGCTAAAGACATTTGACCACCAGCTTTTGATAGCTTCTCTATTTTTTGCACAAAGAAAGAGCCTAATATATATATTTTTTTTATCGCAATACTTCTCTATTTTCTTCTCATAATATCCTAAATTTTGGCTAACTTGTTCTGAAAAGGAAACTATTCCATATTCGCATGCTTGTTGTGCCACCGTGTTCCGTTTATCCTAATTGAGTTAACTGGAAGAACTTCAGAGGTTCTTGCTGAGATTCAATATTTGTGAATTCGATTGGGTTTTGAGGTTTAAACATTTTAAGTAGCTGATAAGCTCCAAAGATAGACACATATCTTAATGTGAGACTTGCACATTTGCTGGTATCCCATTCAATATGTTATCTCTACCGTTGCTGTGTGTTTTCTTGCTGACCAAGCACAGAAAACACCATCCAGCAATTTCTTGAAATAAACTCTCTTTTTGTTGAACTATCACAAAGAAGTTCTTTTCAACCAAAATCCAAATTTGTCTCTTTTAGTTGTAATCTAGAATAAAAAATGGAAGGAGAAAAATTCTCATCGGAACCAACAATAGAATATATTGTTTCCCTTTCCTAGACCTCACTCAGCCATACTGGCCAGATCCTGCTTTTTCTCCATGTAGGTGCTATTTATGACAATTTCTTGTTTTTAATCAAATTTAAGAAAGTATAATTATTTTATTCTTTTAGCAGCTTGAGTGAGAAGTTTATCTTGAATAGCCATCCTATGGGTTTGCCATTTTTCTTACCAAAGGCTTTTTGGAGATTGCAGAGAAAATATGTGTCAAGTTTAGGAGTGTTTAAGATTATAAACTTTGACGTGTGAAAAAGAAGAACAATTAGTTTAACATATACTGCATCAAGTTTGAAATAAATAGTGTGTAAAATTATTGTAGAAATTGTTGGTGTGGCTTGTGAGTTCCATTTAAGGAGGAGGAGAGGCAAAGCTTTATACAAATTAGTTTTAGTTAAAGTTTATACTAAGTTGAACTGATTTAGTGAGATAAAATTTTCATTTTACTAATAAGGTAAATTGCCAGTATGAAGCAAAGAGGTGGATCAGCATTTCATCTATTGGTCCGAGTCATGCAAGTTTTGCCAATTTGAAGTCTGGATCTGTATATGCCTCTGTATAGTTCCATTTTTCAAGCCATTCTACCATCTATTAACTTGAGCGATGAACTTTGTAGGAAATGGCAGATAAATTTATCGAGGAAGAGGAGTTGTCCGCAGATAAAAAAGATGAATTTGTGGTAATGTTTCCTTGTGATATCAAATGAGAAGTTTCATTATACATCAATAAGATATTTACCTTATTAAAAAATAATAAAACTTGTGTGTAACATCTTTGTAATTTTAGGCATTTGTGAAGGAGAAGGTTAAAGAAGGAAAGAAGAGCAACCGAGAGGTATATTTTGAGAATTTGTTTTCAATCCTATTTTCCTTTACCGTGGCAAGGCTGTTGGTTTGCAGTCCTTTTATCTTTTTCATGTTATTCTGATTTGCTTATGCTCATGACTGATAATTTTCTATGGTTTAGGCGAGGGAAGCCAGGAAAAAAGCTATACAGGAGATGAGTGAAGAAGCGAAAGCTGCATTTCAGAGTATGAAGTTTTATAAATTTTATCCCGTGACCTCACCCGATGCTCCTGATGTATCTCAGGTCAAGGTGAGTATCCTGTTCATAGTCTTAAGCATCTGATAAATAGGTAGTAGGTATTTGATACTGATAATTTGAGTATTGAACTCTCAACAGTCAGACTATATGTCTACTCTATAAATGATTAAACTGTTGATGTTAAAGAATTAAGTTTATGCTGTTTGAGTATAACACAACATTACAATGAGATCTCATGTTTTGTTGATATTTTAAGACTTAATATATACTATTAAGTATTAACTTTGTATTGGAAATAAAATTTGTGGTTCTCACCTCTTGTTTTTCTTTGCAGTCTCCATTCATAAACAGATACTACGGGAAGGCTCACAGAGTTTTCTGAGATGCATCAGAGATTCAGATTGAGAAAATACTCAAATGTATTCTGAAACCATGTAACCTTGGTAGTAGCCTACTTCGGAGCTGGATGGAATCATACTGTTCAACTTAGCATGTGCTTTGCGGCAACCATTAGAGTTATGGAACTATTTGTGGATGTAGAAAGATCCAGAGGCAAAATGCAATTTTTCCTCAATCCTATAGCTAGAGTGTTCAGTCAAATTTTTTGGCAACAGTTTCTTATCTTTCATTAGCTGTGAAATTCTCTGTTTCATTTTGGATGCAAATGTAACCCTTCCTATTGTTAGTTATCATATTTACCTTAGACAATATGAGCTGCAATTAGCGGTTGGTTCTTAGTTCTACTTGATCAGATGAACTATGAATTTTTAGTTTCATATAAAAGAAATGTTGTATCCATCATGGAAGTGTTTCTCTTCTGATCTGATTTTGAAAAATGAGCAGGGTGAATACTGATGCATGAAGCATATAGCTGCTTGCTTCCTTTGGGATTAGTATTTGCTTCTTTATATGGGATCAATACATTGGTGATCGAGATACCAAAGTCTGTAAAATCCACGCGGAATCATGCCTTGATTTGCTGAAATAGATGTACAGGTGAACTGGTAAGAAAAAACATAAAGTTTCATACTGTGATAAAAAGCCTATTAGTGGATGTCTCTAGTGTAGAAACACTGGGAAACTCCACTCCCCCTTTCCCATTCAAATTGGAAATAGAAATAATAGTAAATACGAGGTCGCAATACAGTGAACGTTAGAGGATTGGTGGTATCATGCCATTGGTATGCATGAACGAAGCTGTAATGGAGCCTTTATGTGATGATCAAGCACGGTTTGTTAGCTGCATGTGTCGGGAAAAAGAAAACTTGACCAAATAGTTTGTGTAGGAGGCAATTTCTATCGTCTTTGATCTTTCCCTTGCCGTGTAGAAAAAAAACTAAAAGAGCGTCACTCACTTGATAGCTTACAAGCGAACCTTTCATCTTATGTTTGCATCACTTCTCTCTTTATAACATGGGCAACAAAGATTCAAGTAGGGTGTCAATTAGTTTTCCTCGTCTCTTTCGGGTGGGCAGCGGGAATTAGGAGAAGTTGCTTTATATCTTAAAAGTGTCGAATTTGATCCTCATTAGGCCCTTTATTCCCCTTCCAAACAAGGAGGAACCTTGCCTTACTGAAGGGGTTGTTTGCATCTAAATGGTTCAAGTGTCAAACCAATAATCCTTGAAACTAGCATCTTACTTATAGCTTTACCTGCCTTGCTTCCTCTTAATCAGTTCTTTTCAACCTTTTGGTTATTGACGAGGAAGATCACCTTAGATTTTTCCCCTCATGATAAGGAGGCTAATTGCTGCTTAATTTATGTTTTGTAAGTCGCTTATAATGTTATTAAGCGGTAGAATAACCTAATAACCGGTTCCTGTCGCGAAGATAATTAAAGTACAAATCAAAAGGAAAACACACACAAGACAATCAGGTTATCCTATTTAGACTATAACAGTATAATATAAAAGAAATCCTGAAGCAGATAAATAGATCATAGAGAACTGGTACCAGTTATTCACCACATCTACAGTTAATACTTCTTAAATTAATAAACCTGCTTTCTCCCAATTATAAACCAAACAGAAAGGAAACCTAACTACACAAGGCCTCATTTTGCTCTAATGATACAGATAAGTTAGGCTAATCTTGTACTAATAATGATACAAAGCTAAAATTCCTTGACAGGCACAGACCAAAACAGTACTCCTGTAATTTTCCAGCTTGTCCCTAATGATACAGATAATTTTACATGTAAACAGATACATAATCATCCTTAAGCCTGACACTTCGGACTTGCCTTCTTCTAACTTGACGCTAAGCTAAAATTCCTTGAATGGCGTTGATCAAAACAGTGGTGCATCAAACATGGTTATAAGCTTGCAAACTCTCCCTTTTAGTACTCAACTGGAGTAATAAAAGCATCCAGAACAAGTGAAGAGAAGTGATCTTTCCACTCACCGGCGCCAGCAAAAGGCATCAAACCGCAAAGCAAGGGGAGAAAAAGAAGTAATGTGGTATAAAACATAGATCTCCTCATCCAGTATGGAAATGTTCTATCCCTGCTCTTTTCTGATACCGTGACGGGCCCATTAAGGATCAGGAACAAAGTTGAGATAAAGACATTTGAAAAGAAATGTAGCAAGCACAAAGTCTCCCAATAAATTAACCAATGATATCCGCTGCCCCCCAAGGCATCGATACAAAATTTCCCTGCAAAACCGCAGCCAACTCCCAACAGCAACAGAATGAAAGTAACTGGCATAGTCTGATTCGAAGTTGCAGAACGCTGGAGAAGTAAATATGCTATAGCCAATATCATGAAAGCACCAAATAGCACGCGACTGAGAACTTGAACCTGACACCGTAAGAGTTGCAGTCCTGAATTAATCGATGACATTGATTCCGGCATCCACCAAGACTTGTGTTCCTGGAACGTAAAACATGTCCATTTCATTACCATGGCTAATAAATGCGCGAAACATATGAAATCAGAGACGACCAACTAACTATATCATCATCCCTGGAGGAGGTCCGTGCTTTAATAAAGAACACCAAAAGCAGCATCTACAACAACTAACATGGACTTCTTTGGACGACAAGTCTCCTGATAAACAGTGCCTTCTCTTTTTATGCATCGCTTAAATAGGTGAATTTGCTAAAATAGAAACAAAGTGAAACAAAGAGAAAATACAAATCGTTACCCAGTATTTGGATCAAAAGAAATCATTTTTGTTCAGCCATGTATGCCCCATGGCAATTATATAGCTTCCATATAATTATTGTGCATTAAATCCACCAAATAAATCTCTCATTAAAATTTATGGAGTTAGCACTTGGCATTACTATAACCATCATCCCCCTTTTCCACCCTTCCACCAACTTGAAATTGGACTTCTTCATTCAGTTTTTTTTTTTTTTTTGCATGCATGTATCCAACACTTCTGCTTTGACTCGGACTTGCATACCACTATAAACGAGGATTCATACGAGCTTGTTACATAAACGACAGTGATATATGGTGCATTTATTCCAGCCAACGCCCAAGGAAATAAAGTTTAAGTAGCAACAGGAAAAGAGCTAACATTCTTTTTTGTTGCTAATTTTCTGTCATCTATACACTCCAAAGAAACCATGTGCAAGGGGATGAGGCGATTGGCTTGAGTTGAACTATACTAGAACTTTTAACAAACAATTTAAACAAAATCAACGGAATTCAGAATCGGACGTTTCTTACCATGGCAGGTGTGCAGGATGCTGTAGCTTCCGTAATTCTTTTGTGAGAGAAAACATAAGTTCCATATCCAAGACATGCCAACATGATAAGTAAACCAGTAACAAGGCAGTCTATACATGTTTTAAGCAGCTCAGCATGTTTTGAGTCTTCTACTTGATTTTTAAACTTTTCAGCTTTGAAGGACGTTTTAGAGAAACCAAATGATAGTTTGACCCTCTCCAAAAGGTTCGCATCAGAACTGAGAGCCAGCTGCCTTTCTTTAAGTTGCAATTTTCTCATTGTAAGACCAATCTCAAATGTCTTGAGGTCATTCGACCTAGCTCGCTCCATCAGAGATCTTTCCAAAGTGCTATCCACAGATCGGTTGCTTGAAGAAGCAGAAGACAATTGCTGCTTTACTTGGCTATCATAGAGGGTAAGCTGCCGATCAATTGATTCAAGACATGTACCGTCACTTCTATCTTCTTGATTTCTCAGTTCGTTATCAGAGTGCTGAAATGACTCCGATTGAAACTCACCGAAGTCAGGATCACATGTAAGATTTTCTAGTATGTTGGAAATACAAGGGACAGATCTTTCTGAGACAGAAGTCCTCGCTGCACAATGATTTTGCTGTACTCCACTGTTCATAGAGGATTCATTGATTAGTCTGAGAGTCATCAAGGTACTATGAAACGATTTCTCAAAGTTCCTCACGAAAGACTCAAACTGGTCACCGAAAACCTGTTTCCATAACAAGCCAAAAGTAGACAGTCTGCTGCTTTAGCATCATCACTATGTAATAAACTCACTGTATTAGGGACAAACCATAGCTTAACAGTAAGAAGAAGGATTATGCTTACATTGGCCAAAGACTCCCGCACAGCCAAAGTACAAATCTGTGTGAAAAATGACAAATAAAATCATGAGATCTACACATCTGATTTTGTCGAGTAAATACAAAATGTTTCGAACATGTCCATGAAGGCAAGTTATAGTTGTAATCTAAAATTCAATCATGTATGGATGTTCGGTTGGATAGAGGAGATAAAAAAAACCTTGAAGTCCATTTTGATATATAGCAATATGGTTCTGCAAAGTGCAGATAATTATTAAGTACTAAATCACTTCAGTGAAAATTGTTTGTCCAATAAAGTATCTCATACCTCGGAAAGGTGATCCACAGATATCTTTTCTCCGGCTGCATCTTTCCTTTCCAAAACCTAAACAAAGCAACACAAACGACATTAACAGCCTACACTTACTATATCCTTATAAATACATAAGAAACATGGTCACAACTCACGAGTGATTATGAACATATTAAGTTCCTGTGACGAGGGTGGATAATTTTGCAGCGAAAAAAAAGAAGCAATAAACAACAAAAAAACACTCATCCTCTTTTTTTAACACCGAGCAATCCGTTTGGGCCAACTCTCAGGACGCAACCTTCGAAACTTGGATATAATGGGTTCGCCCCTCTACCCTTCTCCATTTAAGTATCAAGCTTAGTTCGCATGGCACAGGGCTCGAACCTGTGACCTAAGTCACAAGTTCCTCAACCTTTTCCACTTGAACTAAGACATGAGGGGAATACAAAACTCATCTTTAGAAAGTGAAGCACCCCCTCATGTTTGAATTAAGCGATCATTTGAATATTCAAGGTTTGTAGTGATAGTAGTAAAAGACAGCTTATATCTCCACCAAGTTAAATGACAATATGTGCTATTAACAAAGAGTATCATATCGGGCTTGTTGTTGTTTGTCATTATTATTATTATTATTATTTCTGTAAAGCACATACCCTGAAGCTTATAAAAACACACAATGATGTCAAGATAACAAGCAAAAAGGAAAGAGCCCAAACATTGTTGACGAAATGAAGCAACAGAAATAGCAATATAAACAACCATACAGAAGAGAGAAGAGGTTTCTAAAGATGAGTGAATGGATTAATAATGAAGCCGCGAATAGATTTAGTACGAGAAACTGGTAAGACAAGACAATCAGAAGCTAAACACGAGTTACTACATAAAATTCAAACATCATTTGACTGAAATATTATATCCTGCTTTGCCCTTGCTTTGCTGTTGCTTTTGCTTATGCTCTATCTTGAGCCGAGGGTCTCTCGGAAACAGCCGCTCTACCTACCAAGGTAGAGGTAAGGACTCTACCCTCCCATACCCACATTGTGGAATTTCACTGGGTATGTTGTTGTATTTGACTGAAATATTAAATAGTTCCTAGACCTTACACAATTGACTACACATTCTAAAGCATGGATGCCATGTCATTACAATGGGACTAGTCAGATCACAGATGGAACCACAAGGCAACAGAACTGCAGAAGGAGCCAATTTCAAGAATGATGGCATAATGAGATAAATGGGTTCGAGAAGGGCTGCTTAAGGATCAATTTCCAGTCTTATACAGGCTGGTGAGATTTTCTGATATCCTGCTGGCTTATTGTTTTAGTATTGCATGATGGAATTTTCAGTTCAGGAGGGACTTCAATGATAAATTCGAAGATGAAGAATTTTCTTTTGATGTAGCTGTGCCTACAAATTCCAAATTCACATCTATTCAGAAGGAAATTTCTCCAACTCATAGCGATTCCCCTGATTTTATCTCAAATGTTGATGCAACAATAACAACAACATACCCAGTGAAATTCGGGTCTGGGAAGGGTAGAATGTACACAGACCTCACCTCCACCTTGGTAGGTAGAGCGGTTGTTTCCGGGAGACCCTCGGATCAAGACAAAGCATAATCAGACAAAGCAAACAAAACAAAATATGAGAAACGGTCCGACTCAGACGAGAAATTAAAGCAATGTGGACATGCAGATAGTAAAAATCAAATACGCAATGGTAGCGCATTCTAACCACAGGAATCAGTAGCTAACACAACTAAATAAGATAAATAAATTACACTAAAGAACACATAGCAGCAGAAATCAAACTACAGAGTACTAAAGAGCAATAATGCGCCTATAAGTGTGACAGACTAATCGAACCTAAAGTAATAACACTACACTATCATTTTGTAAGCGTAAAAAGGACTACGCTCGACTACCTACTACCCTTCTATCATAATCCGTGTCCTCTACAACCCCCTATCTAAGGTCATGTCTTCGGTAAGTTGCCCCTGCGCCATATCCCGTCTAATCACCTCTCCCCAATACTTCTTTGGCCTACCTCTACCCCTCCTGAACCCGTCCATAGCCAACCTCTCACACCTCCGCACTGGGGCATCTGTGTCTCTCCTCTGCACATGTCCGAACATTTGACTTGGCATCTCAAATGTTGATGCCAAGTCAGAAAACTATTCTGCTAAAGGAAAATAATACTGTTGAGACTGATTTGATGTATACGCATAGCGATGAGGAGTCAAAAAGTCCACATGGCAGTCCAAGAGAACAAACAGCATTTGATAGTCCATCCAGTGAATACTCTTATAACCATTTCGGCAAGAGCTTTAAAACGGAATCTGAAACTGATAGGTATAATTTTGCTATTATGTGCAATATCTTCCATCTGTATTTCGCCATTTCTATTAGATCCAAATTTTAATAGTTTATGAAGCTTTTGGGACTTTGATGTCCAGCACAACATCCGTTTAAATCCAGGAGGACATGCTTGATGCACATTTCACTTTGTCGTTCATGCATCCTTAGCATGTATTGCGTCTGTCTCATTAGTTTGTAAGTAAATTAAAAACAGAATATGGCATTTTATGTTCTGGAAAGTAAAGATGGAATGTACTGTTAATTAATCATACCTCTGTCAAGATTTATGCTATGCAATCTCACCTCCATTCTGGTGTTGAATGTAAATAAAGCTCCTTATTTTTATCTCTTTAATATTCACTAATTCAGCACATTGCCATTAAAACGATGTTCCCCAAAAGCAGTGACACCCACAGTAAAAGGACAAAAGCATTCCATGCCTCTCTCATCCTTGCATCATCAGAGTCCCTTTCTTGTCCCCTTTCCCCTCCCATTCCCTACTCCCTTTTGTCTATCTTATTCCAAAGGAAAAGAGAGAAAAGAAAATCACTTTATTCTTTCCTGGCCGAAACATCTCATCTCGACCTCAAATTCTTCATGATAGGTATTTTGAGTTGGTAACCAGAACAACATAGCAGCAAGGATAGTGGAGTAGTTGGTATACCAATGAAAGGGGATTGTCACACTAAGTGCAATTTTTCTGGACGACTAGGACTTTGTACGCATAGTTTTGTTGCACTAATCCACTGGTGAAAACTTCTTTGAACTTTTGTCTCCAGAGTTGGTTAGTTTAAAGAATAAGATGCAAGAGATGTTGGAGGGTGTTGATGTGAAAGGGTGTGCTGAGTATTTTGGTGTGAAGTTGTTTGGCTAAACATATCGGTTTTGAATGGGCAATTCAGTTAGTTTTATAAGCAAAAAGTGTCTCTCTTAACTTTAAGCTAGATAGCTTCTTTTGGTACTGAAATCTCAAAGTAGCAAATATGATCGGCATAAACTCGAGGGTCTATCGGAAACAACTTTTCTACCCCACAAAGGTAGGGGTAAGGACTGCGTACATCCTACCCTCCCAGACCCCACTTTTGGGATTACACTGTATGTTGTTGTTGAGGGACTTCAATGACTGGGAGTCCGAAGATGTTGGGGCTTTTTCTGTGTAGAATGCAGTCAGTAGTGTTAGACAGGCATAAAGATGATGCTATGTTTTGGAAGGCAAGCAGAGATGGAGAATACTCTGTGAACCTCTTTTACATATTGCTTCAGGAAAATTCTGCTGAAAATATTGATTCCTGGCCATGGAAGATGATTTGGAGGACATTACCCTCCTTAAGTGGCTTGTTTGGGTGGTTGGTAGCTCATGGGGCTTGTCTAACCATGAGAATTTGCAAAAAGAGGTATAAGCTCTGCAGCAGGTGTTATATATAGGAGTTTTACTGGGCAGCTTCAGACTATGTTCTTGATAGTTTTTGGATATTATTGGGTAGCACCTCACAGCTTTAAAAGTTTATATGATGTTGGAAGACCACCACCACCACAACAACAACAACAACATACCCAATGTAATCCTATAAGTGGGGTCTGGGAGGGTAGAGTGTACGCCAGACATTAGTAGGGAGGTTGTCTCCAACAGACCCACGGTTCAAAGAAAAACAAACTAAAGCAGTCCGAAAAAGAAATATCAGAAGTAAAGAAGTCGTGGCAAAAAACTATATAAAGAATGACAAAGCAGTACCACAAAAATAATACGACAATCGAAGTATAAGAAACAATAGATAATAACAGAAATCAACGGACAAGAAACTACAAGAGTAATACTAAGCGTGACAACGCTCAACTAATCTGTGTCCTCCATAACCTCCTATCTAAGGTCATGTCCTTGGTGAGCTGAATCTGCGTCATGTCCTATCTAATCACCTTTATCCAGTACTTCTTTGGCCTACCTCTACCTATCTGAAACCATCCATAGCCAACCTCTCATACCTTCTCATACCTCTGCACTGGGTCATCCGTGCATCTCCTCTTCACATGCTCAAACCATCTCAGTCTCGCTTTCCTCATCTTGTCCTCCACCGAGGCCAACCTCACCTTGTCACGAATATCTTCATTTCTAATCATATCTCTTCTCGTATGCCCACAAATCCACCGCAACATCCTCATTTCTGCCACCTTTCATCTGGATATGGGAGTTCTTGACTGGCCAACACTCTGTCACATACAACATAGTTGGTTTAACAACATAGAACTTGTCTTTAAGTTTTGGTGGCACCTTCTTATCACACAAGACTCCGAATGCAAGCCTTCATTTCATCAACCTGCACCAATACGATATGTAACATCTTCGTCAATCTCCCAATTTCCTTGGATAATAGACCCAAGATACTTGAAGTTTCCTCTCTTTTGAATGACCTGAGTATCAAGCCCCACTTCCACGCCAGCCTCAAGCGCTACTTAACTGAACTTGCACTCCAACTGACATTTTTCACAAGAAGATTTGAATGTGTATTCCTCGGGGCATTTTCTGGACTATATGGATTGAAAGAAATAGGAGATGTTTTGAAGATTTAAAGAAGATGCTCTATGTTGTTAAACATAGATATATGCATAATTTGTACTATTGGATGAAAGGGAATTCAGTTTTAGGTTTGAATGATATGCTTTTGATATTTTACTACACCATTCTTGATCCAACTTTAACCATCTTGTCAGCAACTATTAGTAGAAGAAAATGTTACTAATAGGACATATAACTATGAACATGTTATCAAGCTGTCGAATAATAAATAAAAATATAAGCGTAGTTGAAACATGATCTTCAAAAATTACACAAAAAGGACACCATATCACAATGATGCAGTAGAGGTTGGAGAGGAGAAGGGGAATGAAATCGATGCTTCAGTGGTGTACCTCGTGGTTCTGAAGTAGGACGTGGCAGTTAAGTTAGTTAAAAATGCAGCTAATTCCTATGTTCAGTTAAGTCCCTTAGGTTTTAAATAAAGAATTCATTTATTTGCACATTAGACCCTAACATTATAAGAAGGGTCCTTATCTAGTCCTTTTCTCTTTTTAGCAAATAGAACAATACAAGCTTATCTCTTGGGAGGAGAAGGGTGAGTCATCTAGGGTTTTAGGGATACTATATGTTATAATGTTCCCATTTGTAATTGGTTTCATCTATGAAAATATACTCTAGCTGTAATTAGCTAATTAACTGTAGCTTTTCTTCTAGTTTTTCCACTGTTCTTGTTACTGTTTTATTCATTCTGCATCATTTGGTATCAGAGCAAATTCCTGGGCTCTGTGGTGATTAAAATGACTGCTGATATGGATGAACTTAAACATTATGGATGAACTTAAACCAATGTTTCAGAGGATGACATTGGAGATTGACAACTTCACCTGCTAGACAAACTCCTCGAGAGTCAACATGAAAAGGCTTTTGCTGAGCTGAGAGAATCCATAGATGAAGTGAGAAGGTTTGATAGAGGAAAAAGCACCAAAGGTCATGATGGCGGTGGAGAAATTTATACCCCTTCGGAAAATCCAATGGCTTTGTTGCCTAATTTAACAGGGAGAAATCTATGCCTCAATATTCTCCAACAGGATACCCATTTGGGATGAACCCAGGACCTCAATATCCGACAAATTTGGAGCAATCACCACAACAAGCTCCAATGTCGGGGGAGCCTCAGACTGAGCAAACACCAACAACTTTAAAGCAATCACCACAACAAGCTCCTATATCTGGAGAGCCTCAGACTGAGCAAACACCAGCAACTCCCACTTCTTGTGGACTCTAAACTAGACAGACTTCAACAGGATCAGAAAGGACTGGAGCCAACACAAGCTCATACCCTCAAGCAGTTCAACATAAATAAAAATGGAGTTCCCACGTTTCAATGGCACCGATGTAAGATGTTGACTATGTAAGGTAGAGCAATTCTTTTCCTTAGATGAAGTAAAATATCATCAAAGGGTAAAAGTAGCTTCTATCCACTTTGATGACATAACCATTGAGTGGCACTTAGCTTACATAAGAAGTAGGCCTTATCTTCCTTATCCTTCCTGGGAAGAATATGTTTATGCATTAATGGACAAATATGGGGCAGAATATGCAGACCCCATGGTGAGTTAAAATTAGTTAAGCAACATGGGTTGGTGGAAGATTATCAAAAGGAATTTGACAGAATCATGACAAGGTTGGTTATCCTTCCTGAGTATGTTATAAGTGCTTTCATTCTGGTTTAAAACTAGAGATAGGCTTTACCGTAAAGAATCACAGACCATGTTCTTTACCGCAAGCCTACTAACTGGACAGGAACACGGAATCCCAAGTGAATGCACAACTTAAATTGACAAAATCATCACTATACCGTGGTGGTTCTGGTCAGAATAGGGGTTCTTCCTTTGTATCTAACAATAGAGGTTTTTTTAGCAGAAGGAATCTCGGATCAAACTGCTAACCTCAGCAGAACCAACACCAGGAGGCTTACACCTGCTAAAATGAGTGAGAAGAGACAGAAGGGTCTTTGTTTTTTCTATGATGAAAAGTTTGTTCCTGGACATAGGTGTAATACTTCCAAACAACTTTATTTGCCAGAAGCACGTGAGGAAGAAGGGCTAGTGGATGAAACAGTACAAGAGGAGCAAGAAGTGGTGGTAGTAGAAGAGGAAGCAGGAGGGGGAAAATGTGAAATATCCATTCATGCATTGAATGGCATCCCAGATTTTCATACTTCAATGGTGATTGGTTACAGTGAACAAAGACCACTCAACATTTTGATTGATCCAGGAAGCACACACAACTTCATTGATGATGAGTTGGACAAGCAGCTGGGAATTGAGATTCAAACAGTAAGGCCACAATCCATCAACATTGCCGATGGAGGGGATAGATAGACCAATGAAATGTGCAAGGATCTTTCTTGGATGCAAGGAGTCACTTCTGTGGATGACTTCTTACTGTTACCTTTAAGGTCTTGTGATATAATCCTTGGGGTATAGTGGTTGTCACCACTTGGTAATATCCAACTCAGTTTCCAAAAGCTAACCTTAGCTTTTATGTATCAAGAACAGAAAGTCGAGTTGAAAGGAATTAAGGAGGATACAAGAATGGTTAATGCCAAGGGATTGGATAAGAAGACTCATAATGGTGGGGGTCAATTTTTCATGATCAGGGTGTTGCCTACTGAAGATTCACCAGTGGAGGAATCAAGGGAAGTTCATCCTCAAATTTTGTCCCACACTGAGGAGTTTCGGATGTTGTTTGGGGATCCTAAGCAACTTCCTCCTTCCAGGGATACATTTGACCACAAAATCCCATTGCAGAAAGATAGCAATCCAGTAAACACTAGACCCTACAGGTACTCATCAAGACAGAAGGAAATGCTTGACCAAGGCATAGTCCAACCTAGCTGCTGTCCTTATGCATGGTTTTGGTGGGGAAGAAGGATGGATCTTGGAGATTGTGTGTTGACTACAGGGCTCTGAAAGGTTTTGGTGGGGAAGAAGGATGGATCTTGGAGATTGTGTGTTGACTACAAGGCTCTGAAAAAACTAACTATCAAAGACATACACCCAATTCCAATCATAGAGGAGTTGTTGGATGAATTGGGGGGTTCAAAGTTCTACACTAAGCTAGACTTGAGGTCAGGATACCATCAAATAAGGATGGCTCAAGATGATGTTCAAAAGAATGCATTTAGGAGTCACACAGGCCACTATGAGTACCTGATGATACCTTTGGCCTCACTAATGCTCCATTTAGTTTCCAAGGCCTCATGAATCATGTCTTTAAAGATCATCTTAGGAAATTCATTTTAGTTTTCTTTGATGATATCTTAATTTATAGCAAGAACATGGAAGAGCATCTATAACATCTGAGGATCACAATAAACTTATAGATCCAGCACAAACTGTTAGTCAGAGAGAGCAAGTGTTCATTTGGTGCATCTACATGGAGTACCTTTATTCCTGCAGATGGAGTAGCTACAGATCCAAAGAAGATTTTGTTGTGCAAAAATGGCCAATTCTTAAGTCTGTAAAGGAGTTGAGGGGATTTCTGGGGTTAGCAGGCTACTATATGAGATTTCTTAGGAGGTATGGGTTGATAAGCAAGCTCCTCACAGATTTGCTCAAGAAGGGAGGGTTCATGTGGAGTGAAAAGGCAACCATAGCTTTCCAACAGCTAAAAAAGCTTTGTTCAGTGCACCAGTGTTGAGTTTACCTAACAGTACTCTACAATTTGTAGTTGAGACTGATGCTTGTAATATTGGGATTGGATCAGTATTAATGCAAGAAGGTCGTCCACTTGCATATCTCAGCAAGGGACTATCCCTAAGGCACCAAGCATCATCAGTACATGATAAAGAGTTACTTGCTTTGGTCCTAGCAGTGACCAAATGGCTCAGTATTTCTTGGGAAATCATTTTGTGGTGAGGGCAGACCAGAAGGCTCTTAAGTTTTTGCTGGATCAGAAATTGTATACTGGCACTCAAATGAAATGGATAGCCAAACTCATGCAGTTTGATTTCCATATTGAGTACAAGAAAGGAAGAGAAAACCAAGCTACTGGCTCTCTTTCAAGAGTTTCAGTTGCTTGCTTATTCTTGTTATCTGTCATACCAGCACGATCTAATCTCTCCCAAAGAATTCAGGCAAGCTGATGATGACTGAAGGATATGATCCAGAAGATTCAGAATAAGAAAGAGGATCTAAAAGGATTCACTTACCATAACCAACAGCTCACGAGATATGGGCAGGCTGGTGGTGGGCAATGATGGTCAACTTAGGAAAGACACTATGCAGATATGACACAGCATCTCAGTAGTGATCATTCAGGGATGGAAAACACTTATATGTGGCTGACTACCTTATTTTATTGGAAGAAGTTGAGAGATGATGTCAACAAGTATGTTAGGAGTTGTTCTATTTTCCAAAGAAGCAAATATGATGCTGCAGCTTCACCTGGGCTTATGCAGCCACTTACAATTCCAACTTCTGCTTGGTCTAATATCAACATGAAAGTTCATTGATGGTTTGCCTAAATCCAGAAGGAAAACTACTATCATGGTAGTAGTGGATAGGTTGACCAAGAGGGGTCATTTCATAGTTCTGAGTCATCCTTATACAGTTTAACTCTGTGGCTCAAGCATTTCTAGATCAAGTTTTCAAGCTTCATGAGGTGCCAGAGAATATATTGTTAGTGACAGTGATCCAGTTTTTCTCAGTAAGTTCTAGCAAGAACTCTTCTCGGCACATGGAGTAAGACTGGGCACCTCAACTGCATACCATCCACAAACAGATGGACAAACTGAGGTGTTAAACATAACTATTGAAGCTCACTTGAGATGTTATTGTCCTGATAGCCAAACAGACTAGTCTCTCTACTTGCCTATGGCAGTATGGTGGTACAACACTACCTACCATTCTGCAATCCAAACAACTCCCTATGAGGCCTTGTACGGACAACCACCCACTTCATTTGCCTTACATAGCTGGTGATGCTATAGATGAGGAGGTTGATAGAAGCATGATTAACCGGGAATTCAAGGCTCAACTTCTCAGATTCCATTTGCATGGGGCACAAGAAAGGATGCAGTCTTTGGCCAATAAGGGTAGAAGTGACAGGCAACTACAAGTTGGTGATTGGGCTTATCTCAAAATACAACTCTACAGACAGTTCAATTTGTCCAACCATTCCTTCACCAATCTATCAGCCAAGTTCTATGGTCCTTATCAGGTTATTCAGAAGGTTGGACCAATAGCTTACAAACTGCTACCATTCATCTAACCTTCCATGTTTCTCAATTGAAGATGTGCTATGAAGTTCCAACTCAATTCACTCATCCTCCTATTGTTGGGATTGCTAGTCCTTATTGTGTGGAACCTCAGAAAATTTTAGAAAGAAGGATGACCAAAAAAAGGAACAAGGTTGTAGCTCAGCTTCTAATTCAGTGGAAGGACATGCCTAAGGAACAAGTTACTTGGGAGGATTATCATGTGATCAGAACAAGGTTTCCTTCATTCTTCCTTGAGGACAAGGAAGTTTTTAAGGACGGAGAAATTATGCAGATTGAGGTTGAAGAGGAGCAGGGGAATGAGTTCGATGCTTCAGTGGTTGTACCTCATGCTTCCGAAGTTGGACGTGGCGGTTAAGTTAGTTAAAAAAGCAGTTAATTCATATGTTCAGTTAAGTCCCTTAGGTTTTAAATAAAGAGTTCTTTTATTTGCACATTAGACCCTAATATTATAGAAAGGGTCCTTTTATCTAGTCCTTCTCTCTCTTCAGCAAATAATATAGTCCAACTTTATCTCTTAGGAGGAAAAGGGTGAGTCATCTAGGGTTTTAGGGATACTATATATTGTAATGTTCCCATTTGTAATTGGTTTCATCTATGAAAATATAACCTAGCCGTAATTAGCTAATTAGTTGTAGTTTTTGTTCTAGTATTTCCTCTGTTCTTGTTACTGTTTTATTCATTCTGCATCACACTATCTCCAATGGACACAACAATACATGAATCCATTTCTAGAAAAATAAACTTTTCTTACAACATCTATATATATTGAATTACAACTTAAAGGAACTAATGCCTGTGAGAAATCCAGAGCTACTCAATAATTTGACACCTTTTTGATTTCCTTCAATTGAAAAATAATGAACTTAATTTTTTTTATAAGGCAACATTAATTGACATTTTAGGCCAGAACATTTTATGGTCGCTACTATGCTACTGTCTGTGTCCCAAACCGAACACTCAACAATAAGCCAGTGCAACTTAGCAGCACCATACACACCTCCTCTCACTCTCAGCACAACTTCTAATTACTTTTAGAAAATTCAAACATTTCCACTCGTGATTCCAAATCACTACGAAAAAAAAGAGACAAACAAGAAACACCAAAAACTGATATAACATCTTTTCCAGCTCAATACCAATCCCTATATCAAGATCACTTCTTTATGATTAAAGGGCAGCCCGGTGCACTAAGCTCCCGCTATGCGCGAGGTCCGGGGAAGGGCCGGACCACAAGAGTCTATTGAACGCAGCCTTACCTCGCATTTCTGCAAGAGATTGTTTTCACGGCTTGAACCCATGACCTTCTAGTCACATGGAGACAACTTTACCCGTTACTCCAAGGCTCCCCTTCTTATTTCTGATTTAAAAAAATCAAAATCAATTCTCTCAACACAAATAACACAACTTCCCAAAAAGATTGAAGCTTTTCCATGAAACCAAACAATGTAAAAGAGAAACTATCAAATAACTGCCACCCACAATTCTAAATTACAGTATTTAGTAAACTCAAGAACCCCATTAACAAATATGAATATTACCAGCTAAAAAACAACCACCAAGCTCACAATGGCACAACTTTCACATAAAAGATTGATCTTGCATTTACACAAGATCACTAAGATACTAGCAATTACTCCTTCCGTCCAAATTTAAATGTCTTACTTTATTTATCGTATGTCATGAAAGGAGTCTCTTTCTATATTTAGTAAGATGACAATTCAAACATCCAACATGGCTAGTTTAAAAGCGAAAAATTCAAATGACATTTTAGTGCATTACACACATCTCTAATTGGGACATTCAAAAGTCTCTTTTTATTCCTTAAATTGGGACAGAGGGAGTACCATTTACCATACTCAAGAAAAGAAAAGAACCTGAGCAAGAACAGCAGCAATAGACATGCCGAGAGGAAGAGCAAGGGCTTCAACATTCTCGCTGCCTTTATGTCTACCAATTATGACTCTAGGGTTCCGACGACCGGTGAAAACCCTAATACCCCTTTGATTAGAATTTGGAAACGACGTCGCAGAACAAGATGATGATGAATACGATGCACCGGAACAATGAGGTTCAAAAGGGTCATTGGCGCTTGCTTTATTCTTCTTTTTCTTCTTCGATTTCTTCTTTATAACGCCGGAATTTGAAGATTCCGGTAGAATTTCGGAAGCCATGGTGTCGCCGGTGGGCTCCGGTGGTGGATCGAGGGGTTGAGAGAGGGGGTATTCCAGGGAAGGGTAAAATTGAAATCTTGATTGGATTTTGGTGCCACTCTGTGATATATAGGGGGTAGAATTTTCATTCCATTAAGGACTTCCCTTTTTCTGATATTTTTTTAAAATTGTTTACAGGTCAGATTCACCTAAAAAATATCAAAAAAGGGAAAACATGTTTGCTAGGATAGCTTAATGGGAAAAGGGTCAAAAATACCCCCCTCAACTTTTATAAATTGGCTACTTTTACTCTACGTTACAAGTTTGAGCTAAATCTACCCCTTCTGTTACAAGTTGGGGTAAAAAATACCCTCCCGTTAGTAAAGTTTCTAAAAACTCATTATTTAACAAAAATTCTCAAATCAATCCAAATAACCCAATTTTAATTAAAATTATTCACCTCCTCTTTTAATCTACCAGCGACCCACTAAACGAAATTGACTCATACCAAATTAAACTCCAACAATAATGACTTTCATTTTTATCGAAAAATCAGAACACAAGAATATAGGTGGAAAATGGCTTCGTTGTTGTTGCTCGTTGATGTCGAGCTCGCCGATGGGGACTGATTGTTGTTGCTAGTTGCTCTGGAAGTGGTGAGGAAGAATGAAGAGGTATGGGTTGTTGTTGTTGGCGTTATGGGTTGGTGGAGATAGTGGTTAGCAAAAGAATGAGGGTTGTTTGGATGGAAGGGTGGTGGTGTTGCGGAGCTCAAGGAGAGAAGATAGAGGGTGTGAGTGGTGTGGTGGAGGTGGCGAGGGAAAAAAGTGAGTGAAAATGGGGTAGTTGTTCGGTGGTGGTGGCTGCAATCGGGTTCTGATGATTTTTCTAGTCGGAGCAGTGGAGGCGGTAGTTCGTTGGTGGTGAAGTGGAGGGTGGCGACAATTCGTTAGAGGAGAGTTTAATTTGGTATGGTCAATTTTGTTTAGTGGGTCGTGGGTCGAGTTAAAAGAGCGAATGGGTAATTTCAATTGAAATCAGGTTATTTGGGTTGATTTGGGAGTTTCTGTTAAATGAAATATATTTTTAGAAACTTTACTAACGAGAGGGGGTATATTTGACCCCAACTTATAACTGAAGGAATAGATTTAGCCCTAACATGTAACGGATGATAAAAGTTGTCACGCCCTTTTTCGACCGCGACATTATTTTAGCGAACCCTGCTTAATAAAAGATATTAGAAAATAAAATAAAATGTTACAAGGTGCTAAAAATGCTAAAGGGTTCGCGGAGTCGCCACCTAATTAATTTGGGTGAATTAGGACACCAAAATGTTAACTAGATTAAAGTCAACATTAACTCCATTTTTATGGTCTGCAAAACAATGTGAGATTATGGACAAAAGTTCTTTATTAATCTAGAAGGAAGGGATTAGGCACCCTAACGTGCAGTTGTCCTGCCAAACCTAGGATAAATTATTAGAAAATAGGTGTTTAAAAGGATGCTGCAAGAATTTTATGAAAGAATGCATTTTTTGATGAAAGATTTATAAGACTAATGCTACAAAAATATACGTGCAGCTTAAAGTGTGCATTTATAAAATGATGCAAAATTGATGTATTTACTAAAGATGTGTCTTTCATTTGCAAAATCAACTTTGATTAACATATGCAAGGTATGATATAAAGATTCTATATTTTTACAATTGATAATAAGAAGATAAATTTTTATGAAATGAATTATAATGTCATTTAGTGATTTAAGAGAAAATCAATTTCTTTTGTTATGCATTAACTTTATGATTAGATAGGCAATTTTAATGGCAAAGTTTGGACATGCATATCAAGTCTAAGATAAATAACTAGGGGGAAGACCAAATTTCTAACACCCAATTACTTTCTAATTGTTGATTCAAGGTTTAACTATTCTAAGTGTTCTACTAATTAGTAGTGTTAGGCAAAATAATTACAACAAATAAATAGAACCGAATAAAGAATAAATAAAGATGACTCGAAGGAGTGGCGACATCATTACGCCTGTGGCTTTGGGATCGCGAATGTGGATAGAGAAATGCACATAGATGCGAGTTTTCATTTGATGTAGCTCGTGATGAGTCTCGCCATGAAACTCTTCATGTTTGCTCAAATGCATTGCATTTCATGTAAAAATAAGAGAAAAGATAATGATTAGTAGATATTCAATAATAGTTGGCAATACAACGAATGAAAATAGGATATACACAAGAAGATATTGTGTCATCACCAACAACAAGAAAGCAACGAAGAAAAAAATAATGATCATTACTAACAATATTCTAATGCATTAATAATAATACTATCATAAAAACTTAAGAGAAAGGGGTTTGCAAACATTTTTTAAGCAGCAGACCTACACAGCAACATACATACTTCAGTGAAACAAGGATGTTAACCATAGGTACAAGATCACCACATAATTAAGTCCTGAGGCTAAATAGGTAATTAAGGATCACACTTAACCTACACTACCTCAAGTTAATGACTACAACATGAAGATGTCTAGTATAAATGGCACCATACCCATTAGTATCATACTAATTTTAACTAAGGTAAGCATGTCAAAGATATAATACAAACTAAACCAACTCATAACACGCAAGCCATGTATTATCTTGACTTCATTTTGAATACATATTAAGCCTAAACCAAACCTAAATAATCCCAATCATTCATAAAATCGATAATATCATCACTACTTACACATACATATAGGAATGTTTCATGTCATTTTAAACCTAGTTAAGTAGCATATTAACCATAAACATACATGAAATCTTCCAAATAAAATCATAAACACTTAGATATACAAGTAGATCGACAAGATTTAAAGGAAAAACAAATGACGAAGCAAATACATAGTCAAGTAGGCATTTTAAACAGGATAAAGAATGGATCAAATGTCCATCTAAGGGAAGCAGGGAATAAAACCATAGCAAAAACAGGACTATTACTTAGCAACCAGTTTCAACATGAACAATTTTAGCAACCGACACAGTGACATGTACTTCTAGCAGACAATCTAAACATGTATATGCATTTTTATCCAACAGAGTGTGTGCCTTAAACTACACACGATCAACTTGACATTCATGAACAATATACTGATCCATATCAGTTCATATCAATGCGCGCCCCGTTTTTTATTTATTTTTTATTTTTTATAGAAGATATCTAGACATAATTTCAACTCGCCCACTGCATCTGGCTCATATTATGTCTTAATACTGTGTTAATTTCTTATTTTTATCAGAGATTCATGAAGATAATGCGGATGACCCGAGGTAAAAGCAGACACAACAAGACAACGTCCCCTCTAATTCCTTATGCTATTTAGACTATTTCTCAACAGATTTATGGGTGTACTTAAAGCTGCTGAGCCCATTTCATGTAAAATTCTTTCAATTATGAAGGCCGCTAAACAGATTAACAAACAAGAGCAATTAAGCTGAATCTCGACAAAACACGCAGTCCGCCAAACAACAAAAATACCAAAACGTGAATTAAAATCGAGAATGTTGAGTCCACAATAATTTAATACGCATAATCAGTCATCGATGTCAATTTAACACGCGCCAAACATATACTTCGCACATAATATCAAATGAAATTAAGACGAAAAGGGTGATAAATTACCTTCTCCGGACAGCGAACCAGGGCAGCACATCAAGTCGTCGATTCACTCGGGAAATGTATTGCTTATGCGATAGAAAAATGAACAAAGCTTTGTATTTGGACAGCTTGTTGATTTACCCCTAATTTTGCGACGGGGAGGGTTCTTCTTCCTTTTTTTTAGTGTTATTTGCTGGTTTTCCTGCCTCTGTCTATGCTCCTTCTCTGCTAATTTCTCCTTATTTTCGGATGCCTTTAGCCAAATATTTTTGGATGTTGGTCGATCGCTGCTGAATCCCCATTTGCATGTGTATATTGAATGGTTTATATAACCCTAATTCGGGTTCTAATGTTGGTAAGTATTTATGGTGCAATTTTGGCTGATTTTGGATGCGATTTCATGTGATTCTTACTGCGATTTTGTGTTTATTAGGATGATTTTTTATGGGCTGATTTGATTATGGTAAGGACTGATTTCGCGGCGATTTGGTTCCATTCTTCGACGATTTGGGAGCGATTTTGGTTGATTTTTTATGGTAAATTGGGACAATATTTTAGAGCTGATTTAGACGGGTTTGAGGATGGGGATGAGAAGATTTCCCAGTGAAAATCTCGCGCACGCATTACTGGAGGTGTGGGGAGCGGCGACTCAAGGTTTTAGGGTTGTGTTCGTTGGTTCTTTTTTTAGGTTTTTTCTTTAGGTGAGGGAGAAGGATGTTTTAGGGGTGTTTTCAAGTGAAAAGGGTTGCTGCGTTTTAGGGTTGTTGATGAAGACAAAGGGCTGTGGGCTTTTCGGGTTATTGGGTCGCGGGTTGGGAGTAAATAAAGGGGTGGGCTGATGTGTGTTTGGGGATTAAATTTAGGTAGGGTTTTAAGTGTATTTGTTTTAGTATTAGATTTAATTAGTGGTAAATAAGTGAAGTTTAGGTTAGTTTTAATTATTTTATTATGACTTTAGGTGCTTTATTAATTTTAGCTTGGGTTTAAATTATTACCATAATTATAGAATTGCTTTGCGTATTAATAAATGCGACTATGCTATTTGACGTGATGTCATTGCTAAATTATTTATTTATTTACGTATTTATTATTATTAAAATTATTAAGAATCAATGGAATTATTATAGGGCTTAAAAATTAATAAATGCGGGCGCGAGACTCCAAGTGCTTAATATTCTACGTAAAATGCGGTGCCATTATTAAATTGCTTATTTATGCATGTATTAATATTTTATTATTGCATTTTATTATTATAAAATTGTTAAAGTTATTTTGAAAAATTAGTGTAATTTTATAGTTAATGACTGGACGGGAGAGTCAAAATTGGGTGTAAACAAAAGTAATAAATTTATGAAAGTAGATGAGTAATTTTGACCCTTTTCCGAAGATTAATTATTGACATATAAAGAGGCACTTCCTCAACTACTTTGGGTAATTATAGTCCTATGTTTTTTCAAAAAACATAAAATTATCAAGAGAAAAACAAGGGCTGCTCGATTATTCTCAGTTTTACAATAACATAATCCACCATTAGTATTGTCAACTCTAGGAATAGACATGCACGTCTTTAAAATATATCACCGTCTTTAAAACATATCGCTAAGATTTAATGACTTGTTTTTATATGTATATCAAAAGAATTAATCTCTTCATTATTCTTATTAATGAAAGACATATATATACAAGTTATAATATGAGAATCATATTCCTACTTTACATCTAAATCCCTATTCTATATGGAGACTAACTTTACACTTATGGTAATATTACACTACTAATTAAGGTACAAGACTAAGTCTAATATATACCAAATATACATTATGAAATAACACCAAAACTGTATGTGACATGCCCATTGGGATGGGCTGCTGGATGACGTGAAAACTGGCCCAATCCTTGTTGGTAATGGATATACACATAATATAACACTGCTCCGCAGTCATAGCGGACGATTTTCGTACGCTGAGACTGTCTCTAAAATCTTCAAAAAGAACTGATGGAAGACCCTTTGTAAAGATGTCTGCAATTTGATATCTGGAAGGGACATGACAGACGCATACTTGTCCTCTAGCTACTTTTGCTCGAACAAAGTGAATATCCATCTCTATGTGTTTAGTGCGCTGATGCTGAACTGGATTACCAGAAAGGTAGATGAAACTTATATTATCACAATACATCAATGTAGCTTTCTCAATAGGACAATATAGCTCTAAAAGTAGATTACGTAACCAACATAACTCAGAAACCACATTGTTTACCCCTCGATACTCGACCTCTGCACTTGAGCGTGAAAGCGTGGATTGACACTTGACAGACCATGAGACCAAGTTACTACCTAAAAACATGTAATAGCTAGAAGTAGAATACCTGGTGTCAGGACAACCACCCTAATCTGCATATGTATAGGAGACAAGTGTAGACTGTTACACCCCGTATTTCAGGTCATGCTTATGAGAACGTACGAAAGGAATTAAGTGTTAAATTTTTGAAAGATAGGTCGACAGAATGTTTCGGACGGGTTTTTAGTCAACTTTGAGGCGGTGTATGTCCAGTTGCATTAAGAGTTCTTAGGTGTTTCAAAGGCCTAGTGCGTAGTTCGTTGAGTCTAGTTCCCAACGCAACCAACCGTTCGCCGATAGGACATCGGATTAGAAAGTTATGGAAGTTACAAGTTCAGTCTTGTGATCGGCGAGAAAAGAATTTTCGGTCGTACGCGGCCGCGCCGGATGCAGGGCCGCGGCGCCGGATGATCTGGAAGCTTGCAAAGGTTGCAGCGACGCAGCGCCGGCTGCAGGGCCGCGGTGCCGAGGCGGGTTTTTCTGCGAAAACTGGGGAAAATCAGATATTTTCTTTTTAAAAGGCAATGAGAGGGTGACAAGTGTCCCTCCCATATGAATTAGTGGGAATGCTATTTATTTGACCAAGTCTTGAAGACTTGGTCATTCTTCCAAAAACCTTCTTCTCTCTAAAAACCTCTCTTCCTTCTCTCTAAAATTCCTCTCCATTCTCTCTAGAAATTCAAGAAGAAACCAAGGCTTAGAGAAAATTTCAGAAAAGGTGGCAAGAAGGGAACATGTTAACAAACTTGTAGGAGGTTTGTGGAGGTGATTGTGGAAAGGAGGCAAGTGAAATTTGTTGGACTAATTTGGGTAAGCTCTAAGGTAACAATCCTTTCTCTTTTGCTAGTAAATTGTGTTGCATGTGTGGAAGAAAGGACTTATAGTTGTCAATATTGCCTTTAGATGTATTGCAAAAGGAATTGGATAAGAAGTTATGTTGTTATACCTCAAAATTGCCAAATTGGACCTTGTAGTTTGTATTAGTTGTTATGTATTGTGGGGCAGAATTTTACACGTCCAAGTTAGGCGTGTAATCCCCTTTGTATTGATTGGACTGTTGAGCCTAAAAGGTGGCGTGTTTGGTTATTGAATTCGGCCTTGAAAAAGGTGGCAAAGTATGTAGAAACAAATGAAATGCTGTCCAATTTTCCGTAGGAATAAGGGACTTTTCAATTAGAATGTTCTACGTTGAAGATAGAGGCTAATGGACGTATTATGGTCATTATAGGTTGACATACTACGCGTGGTATATTGGACTTGCGAGTGGATTGACCCGAAGAGGTATGTGGAACTTTCCTATATCTTGAGCATGAATAGTTGCACTTATGTAGTACGGTAGACGTACAAGGCTTTGATATCCCTTACTTGTTTTAAGGATGGCCAAGTTTGGTGAGTAAGGGGATTAACTCACTTCTCTAAAAAGTATTAAGGATGTCTTAAGTTTTCAAAGTTAAGGGACTTGAAGTGTTTTAAGTATATGATACTTGTTTCGTTTTAAAAGTATAAGTCCCTTGGATATAGGGAAATGTATTTGACTAATGTATGAAGTTGATATAACGACTTTATGGGAAATGGTTATATTAGCTTTATGGAAGGTTAATAAAGAAAGATTTACTCTAAGTAAAATAAGTACGGATAAATGATTTGAATTTGTGAAAGACAAATTGATTTTTGGGCATTAATTACCTAAGGTTTTAAAAGAAATGAAGTCACTTGATTTAGAAGCCTCTTATATTTCTAAAAAGAAATGTGACTTGTCTTGAGAAGTAGTTGTTGACAGTCAATTTTGACCCATTTTCGTATATTTATTGCAATTTTATGTGTTTTAGGACACCGCATTTTAATCAGCATCTTTTGCATTTTTTATCTTTTTGTTTTAAATTAAGCATTATGTCTTTGTTAATATTATGTTTTTATTATTGTTACACCGTCGTTTTATTTTAATAATATTTGCATCTTTTTAAATAATTAATTGATATCCCGTTTTTACTTTTAATTAGGCGTTAAACATTTGCTAAATATTGTATTTTATTATTATTGCGTCGACATTTGCATCTTAATAATCTTGCATCTTTTTAAATAATTTTTCTTTTAAATAATTAACCCGCTTTACATTTTGTCAAACCAGTTCAGTGCAAGACGCAATTTGAATCAGTCCAATCCAACACTATTTGTTTAATTTTTCCCAAACACCAAATCTAGTCCCATCATATCTTTTATCATTTTCAACACACTACCCATACTTTTCTTACCTTTTGCAGCACACCAAGCCCATCCCCCTATTCCCCTACCATATCTCTCTCATTTATTAAAAAAACTCACAGCAGCCCACATAACAAGGTCAGCAGCCAAGACCCTCACTCTCTCTCCCTTCCTTCCCGTCGCCGCCGCCAGTCCTCGTCGTCGCCTCCACTGTTCGAGCTCCGGCGAACCTCCCCTAGCAACACCCTCAGCCGCCAACACTCCCTCATCCCTCACCCGTCACCTCGTCGCCATCACAACCACTGCTTTCCCACACCCGTCTCCCGTCGACACACCCATCGTATGCTGGCGTTGCTCCGGCGACCTCACCGTGGAAGCGACGCCACCGTCTCCTCGCTCCTATTTGTTTTCGATTTTGATGCTATTATATTATTGTTGTTTGTTGGACTGATTTAATCTCTCTAATAGATTTTCCGGTGACGTTCTAAGTTTTCCGGTGACCTTGCCTTGATTTATCATTGTCTCCGATGGTTTTGTGCGACCCACTTTTTTTTTCTCCATTGTTGGGATCATTTTGGCTGCAGATTGTTGTATCCACTGTCTCACACTGATTCTTACTGTTTTTTGCTATTAGTGGACTGTTTGTGGGTGTTGGGCTGTGTTCTGGACTGGGTTTTTGTTTGTTTTACCACTGTTACGTTGTTCTTATTTTGGGGACTGATTTTGGTAATTTTACCCCGTTGTTAAGCTGATTTGGAATAGATACTGCACTTGGTATTAAACTGATTTAGAACATATACTACACTGTTGGTATTGACTGATTTGAACAAAATACTACACTTGTTTGGCCGATGAAAAAGTTATCCGTCGATTTTTTAGGCCTCCACAGTTGCAAAGACGGAAAATAAAATAAATGAAGCTTTCTGGGCGTTGATGATTTCTTCTACTTACACAGGATAACCAACATGTGCTGGCAGGGCGAATTCTCGCAGTCGCACTTGTTTAGGATGTCCCACTTTATTTTTATACATATCTGAGCCCTCCGTGTTTAAAACTATTATTGTTTTGGCGCGGATCTGAAGGTTTTATTTATTTTATTGCTTTTAACAATATTGGCCGATGAAGGAATCTCCGTCTGATTTCCAAGGCCTCCTCTGTGCAAAAGACGGATTTATTTATTTATTTATTTATTTTTGTTTTACTTATTAATTCTTGTCAGTGCTTTAAAATTATTTATTCTACTATTAACACTTTTACTAAGTGTTTATGCAGGTACTCGGAGATCATCTTGTGCAGAATGCCTAAAAGGGCTAAAAGATGTCCCGATGTTTTATTTTATGTCGCATTTAATTTTAGTTTTTTATTATTTTGTATTGCATGTTATTTTAATCATAAATTATGAAAAATGCTTAGAATACATAGAATAAAAAAGGCAATAAATAATTAACCTAGGTTTGAATGAATAACCGCAAGTTAGCGGATCTTAAATGATGCCTAACCCCTTCCCTTTAGGATAATAAAGAACCCTGATTCAGAATCTCACTAATTTCGCAGACCATTAAATGGATGTCAATTGCAGTATTTTTATTGCAATAAACCAAGTGTCCTAATTCACTTAAATAATTAGGTGTCGACTCCTTAAGAAACAGCATTATTGCTCCATCTAGGGAACCGCACCAAAGAGCAACGTTGCGGATACCGTTCAGACTCCCGAGGTCGAAAACGGGCGCGACAGTAGTCGTGACTTGATACTACGGTTATTAGTATCTTGGAAGTTTTACTAAAAATGAGTCATTCTTAAATGGTTAGAGACACGTGGTACTTGTGTTGAATTCCCGAATTTTCTCTTAAATGACATGTTAGTGCCTTAAGTAAGCTAAAATGAGAGGATATATTGATAATGTTATTAAGAAGTTAGGGGATTTCTTAACTTGATTATGTTATGATAAGCCGGTAGCGCTTATGTCATGTATGATAGCCGGTTGTGCTAGGTTATGTATTCTTACGGGGTAGACCCCGGGTTATTATTTGCTTGGACATACTGACACGTTGGGTGGCCCACGGGTATGCTTCCACTATGAATGTTATCTTGCTATTTCCTTTGGGCATACTGACACGCTGAATGGTCCACGGGTATGCGTCCATTAGGATGGTTTACTACTTATTTCATGGATTTGCTACCCATGATGCGAGTGCGGCGTTTGTACTCATGTGGGCCCACCGGGTCCATGCGGGTGAAATAATCCTATGCGGGTGAAATAGTCCCATGCGAGGCGGATGACCTCATGCGGGTCCACAGGACCTATGCGGGTGAAATAGTCCCAGGAGTAGGATTGCTTAATGATACTACGGGCGAGGGACCCTGTTTTGATCATGAGCCTCCTATTTTTATGCGGTAAAGTTTATACTTGTTACTCTCATTGTTAGTAAGGCACAGTGCAATGTAATTTGATTTTCATCCACGGCTCCAAATTTATTTTAGACTTATGATATTATTACGATTTTCCGCTTTACATACTTGGTACATATTGTGTAATCGACCCTTCCTGGCCATTGCGTTACGCCGCAGTAGGTAAGAGCGGTGGATCCTCATTCTTAGGATCTTTGCTCAGTGTCGAAGCTCCATTTCTCGGAGGCTTGACTTTTGGTAATGCTTCTCCCGATGTTGTAGATATTATGTACATTCGAGGGTATGACGGCCCTGTCCGTCATAGTGGTTACACACTCTTAGAGCTGTAGTCCCGTTATAAATTGGGTCAGTATGTCGCTTTTTGTTATATTTATGTTTACGAAAAGGTAACCATTTTGGGTTAGCCTGTTGCATATTTTATATGGTTTCTTGTTATGAGTTTACTTCCACTGGTTTTCTTTGATGTTGTATCACAAGGGTGCCCGGGGTAAGACACCAGTCACGGGTCCAAGGTCGGGTCGTGACAAAAGTGGTATCAGAGCAGTTAATCCTCGGAAAGGGTCTACAAGTCGTATCTAGCCGAGTCTTGATTATCGGTGTGTTGTGCACCACATCTATAGTCAGGATGCTACAGGATATTTATGATTGGTCTCCATTCTTTCACTCTAAGATCGTGCAATAGAGCTGTGTTATAGGTTGAATTCCCTCTGACATATTTTTATGTATCAGTTATGCTTCCACGCAAGGCAACCGCGGCCCAGAAGGGCAAGACAGCTGAGAGATATGCTAGTAGGACACAGAGGGTTACGAGAGCACAGGCCCAGTCTTTACCTGAGGTGATGTTTCGGACGGCGAGTTCCACGACGTCGCCATTTCACCGAGTTCGGCAGCAAGAAGCGCCATCGAGACCGGTACCTGAGCCTCCAGTTACACAGCCTGTAGCAAAGGATATGGGTTACAAGGAGATGACCCAGTTATTAGCCAGGATCGCGGCAAGGAATGAGGACAGACGAGAGGTAGCGGTTCCGGTTGTACCCGTAGTTCACCCCAGATCTGATAGCGTGAGACTTCGGGACTTTTTGAGCTGCAGCCCACCAGAGTTCTATGGGTCGAGGACTGAGGATGATCCTCAGGAGTTTATCCGACAGTTGCAGCGGATCATGAGAGTGATCAAGGCCTCGGAGACAGAGTCGGTGGTATTGGGTGCGCATCGAATACTGCAGTTGAATGATTTGATTCATGGGAACTGTCCCGGGGGGAGCATGCACTTCCAGCTGTTTGGGACGAGTTCTCAGAGGCATTTCTTAGCCATTTCTTGCCTCCGCAGATGAGGAGAGCTCGGGCCGATAGATTTCTGACGTTGAGACAGAGCGGGCGGACGGTTCGGGAGTACAATATAGAGTTTGACTCGTTGGCTCAGTATGTACCCACTTTAGTGGCAGACATGGAGGACAGAGTACACCTCTATGTCACAGGGCTCGATGATTACTTAGCAGAGAGTTGCACGGGAGTAGCTCTTCAGCCGGGCATGGACATTGCCCACATGCAGGCTTATGAACTTGGGTGTGAGGAACGTAGAGGTCGACGGAATAACCAAGATCAGCAGAAGAGGGCCAAGACAGCAGGGTCCTTTGGTAACTTTCGAGGTGGACCGCCTTAGCAGCAGGCTAGTTATGCGCCTCAGCCAGTACGGAGTACTCCACCGCGCCTTCAGACGTTCGAGATTCGGAGCGGTCGTGGCTCCAAGGTTTCAGGTTTTCGAGGGAACAAAGATGTTAGTCAGATGGGACCACCCCTACCTCGTTGTGGCCGTTGTGGTAGGCTCCATGATGGGGAGTGTCGTGCTAGTTTGGGAGTTTGTTTTACATGCGGCCAGCAGGGCCATTTTGCGAGAAATTGTCCGACCAGAGATAGCACGGATGTAGAGATTCAGCCTTCGGGATCAGTGGCTGGTTCATCGCCTTCTTTTGCTATGCGCCGTGAAGGGCAGGATCATGATTAGAACGACAAAGGGAAAGTGAAGCAATAGTTACAGGTATATCCTTAACCCTCTAAAGATTAGTGGGTGTGATAAGATGGTTACATGTTAAGTGTTGTGCGGGTAATTTTATGTAAATTGTCATTTATAAAGCATGGCTTGTAGAAGGGGTAAGTTTGGGGACATGAAAGTTGTGAGCCTTAGAATTTTGATAATCGTGGGAACCTTAGATACAGGGCCATCTTGAGTGAAAGATTTTACGGGTGATCATTTTGTGAGGAGAATACCCTTAGACCATGGATGAGAGCTAATAAGTTGTTATACGCTTTGGAGGTGATTCCTCGTTGACTGGGATTTAAGTTTTTGCGTGGTTATTGTATTATGGCCATATATGGCATAATTGATTTTATAGGTGTAGTAGTGAAGACTATACCGGCGCATGCGTTTTGGAGACTTAGAAGGAATATTCGGGACGAATGTTTCTAATAAAAGAGCTTATGAGAAAATCAATTTATTTTATCATGAATTTTATAAGAAGTAATACGTTAGTTACGAGTTAAATTGTTTAGTAAAGTTTAGACATGCATGACAAGCCCTTAAAATAAGTAATTTAAAAGTGTATTTCTGATTTTAAAGCTACCCGCCCAATTTATTTATTTCAAGACTAATTGTTCTATGTCTCCTATTAATTACAAAGTTTAGATGATAAAATTACAGATAATAAAATAAAAGACACGAATGAGGCAAGGACATTAAGAGAGTAAAAGGAGTTGAGATGGATGACGACACCATCTTTTCCTATTTTGTCTTAGGAGTGCTGAGACAGGAATGCGGATGCACATAGATGCGGGTCTTCACGCGGTATGGCTCATGATGAATCTCGCAATGAGACTATTCGTTACTCCGATGCATTTCATGTAAAAGAAAAAGATAAGGATTAGTAAATGCTCTAAACCACATCGAATAATAAACAACATTGGCACAAAATTCAAACGCACATAATCACTTTATTTCGACAATAGGAGGACCCAATCGATATCAGTCCATTTCTTTATCAAAGTTAGAATTATGTCTCAAGAAATATGCAAAATGTAAGTGGCCCAAATATGATATGCATATGTGTATTTAGAAAATAAACAAGGCTGCTGGACCAAACAAATAATAAGTTGAGCTTTTAGTCAAATAAATGACCTCAGGGAACAACTTGCCAAAAATCAGTGTGGGTTTCATTTAAACTTAAATGTTCAAGTCAGTTACAACAGTACACAAAATGAAACCGGTACCAGTTGGACGAGAGGGTCAAAATTGGGTGTCAACAACTTGTCCCTCTTTGTATGGAGATGATGGAAGAATCTTCGGACAAAGACGTTGACTTATAGCCAATTTTGTCTCGATCCAAAGAATTACAAAAATGCTGGGCAATTAAGACAAGGCTGACGCAGACTCAAAATCTGTCGCAGTATCGAGTTATGACAACACTGGGCTACCATGGTCAAAACACCAAGGTGGGCTAACACGGACTAATTTGTCCCAGTGTCGAGTCATGACGACACTGGGCTACCATGGTCAAAACACCAAGGTGGGCTAACGCGTACTCAAAATTTGTCCCAGTGTCGAGTTATGACAACACTGGGCTACCGTGGTCAAAACACCAAGGTGGGCTAACGCGAACTCAAAATTTGTCTCAGTGTCGAGTTATGACGACACTAGGCTACCATGGTCAAAACACCAAGGTGGGCTAACGCGGACTCAACATTTGTCCCAGTGTCGAGTTATGACGACACTGGGTCGACGTGATGTTAAAATAAGATAAAAATAAACTAGCTTGACCCTAGGGGTGTACCGGTATCGACTTATGTTGCTGGGTGTATGGTGATGTGGAATGAGTGGACGCTGGCAGCTTACGCGTTCGTTGGGAAGGTTGGCCCGACAAATTGCCGGTTATTTGTAGAGAAAATCCACGTTGTGCTCCTGCTCCTGCATGCTAAGACTTAAGCAAACGGTTAGTGCATAACTGTTACGGCAAAATGATAATGCATGAATTTATAGGCAATGTAACTGTGTGAGTAGAAAATGCTATCCTGCAAAAATGTGATGTCTGCTGCAAATGCTGTGATTTTGCCCTTGCACGGACGTGTTGCGATTGTGAATGCGGATATGTTGTCCTTGCTGCAACTGCCCCTTTAGATTGAAGCTCTGTAGACTAAAGCTCAAGAAAAAGTTAGTGCGTAACTGCTAAGACAGAATAATAAAGCATGAATATATAAGGAAATGCAATTTTGAGGGTAGAAAATCGTCCTTGCGTAGATGCGATATACTGATGACATCGTCTTTGGACGTGGCGTCGTTTCGTATATGACGTCGTTTTCGGACTTGGCGTCATGAGGTCATTTTCGGACTTGGCGTCTTGGCGTCGTTTTGGGACTTGTCGTCGTTTTTGGACTTGGCGTCGTTTTCGGACTCGGCGTCGTTTTCGGACTTGGCGTCGTTTTGGACATGGCGTCGTTTTCGGACTTGGCGTCGTTTTCGGACTCAGCGTCGTTTTCGGACTTGTTGTCGCGATGCGTCGTTGCACGGGCGATATTCTGCTTGGTGTCGTTGCGTAGACGTAATGCTGATGGCGTCGTTGCGTAGACATAATGCTGATAACGTCGTTGCCTGAACATAATGCTGATGGCGTCAATGCATAGACATAATGCTGATAACGTCGTTGCATGGACGTGTTGCTGATAACGTCGTTGCCTAGACGTAGTGCGTAACTGCAAAGACAGAATAATAAAGCATGAATATATAAGGAAATGCAATTTTGAGGGTAGAAAATCGTTCTTGCGTAGATGCGATATGCTGATGACGTCGTCTTTGGACGTGGCATCGTTTCGTATATGGCGTCGTTTTCGGACTTGGCGTCATGGGGTCATTTTCGGACTTGGCGTCTTGGCGTCGTTTTTGGACTTGGCGTCGTTTTCGGACTCGACGTCGTTTTCGGACTTGACGTCGTTTTGGACATGGCGTCGTTTTTGGACTTGACGTCGTTTTCGGACTTGGTGTCGTTTTCGGACTTGGCGTTATTTTGGGACTCAACGTCGTTTTCGGACTTGTTGTCGCGATCGCGTCATTACTGGGCGATATTCTGCTTTGGTGTCGTTCACGTAAGCGTAATCTTGATGGCGTCGTTGCGTAGGCGTAATCTTGATCGCGTCGTTACTGGACATAATCTTGATGGCGTCAATCGTATACATAATCGCGATGCGTCGTTGTATGGGCGTGTTCGCGATAACGTCGTTGCTAGGCGTATTCTTCTTTGGCGTCGTTGCGTGAGCGTATTCTTCTTTGGCGTCATTGCGTAGACGTAATGTTGATGGCGTCATTGCGTAGACATAATGATGATAACGTCGTTTCCTGAACGTATTGCTGATAATGTCGTTGCCTGGACGTATTGCTGCTGGCGTCGTTGCATAGACGTATTACTGCTGGCGTCGTTGCGTAGACGCAATGCTGATGACGTCGTTGCTTGGACATGTTGATGCTGACGTCGTTGCCTAGACGTATTCTTCTTTGGCGTTGTTGTATCTTGATAGCGTCATTGCACGGGCGTGTTCTTCTTGGCGTCGTTGCTGAACGTATTCTTCTTTGTCGTCGTTGCGTAAGCAAATCTTGATGATGTCGTTTCACGGACATAATCGCGATGCGTCGTTGCACGGGCGTGTTCGCGTGCGTCGTTACTGAGCGTATTGTTGTTGGCGTCGTTGCGTAGATGCAATCCTGATGACGTCGTTGCTGAGCGTAATCGATGGCGTCGTTATGCGGGCGTGTTCTTTGCGGCGTCGTTGCTTGGGCGTGTGCGGTGGCGTCATTGCGTAGATATAATGTTGATAACATCGTTGCCTGGACGTGTTGCTGATAACGTCGTTACTAGGCGTATTCTTCTTTGGCGTCGTTGCGTGAGCGATATTCTTCTTTGGCGTCGTTGCGTGAAGCCTTAATCTTTGATGGCGTCGTTACTGGGCGTGTTGATCTTGGCGTCGTTGCTGGGCGTATTCTTTGCTCTGTAGAATAAATGCTTCTGCAAGCTAAGTTTGAGAGAAATTAGTGTATACCTATTAAAACAAAATGATAAATATATGAGAAATGCAATTCTGTGGGTAGAGATGTCGTCCCTGATGCAAGATGATGTGAATACTGAGATGTTGTCCTTGCACGAACATGCTAAATGCTGCAGCTGACGAATTTCTATGATGCCTTTGTGCGATGCCTGGGTTGCAAATTTTACTTTATGCCCGAGCTGATGCGCTAGACTTTGTTGCGGAATTTTGAATTTTGACTGTTAATTATCGATGCCCCTTTCTGCTTCTGCTGCTTCTACTGCGGACTTTGAACTTTGGATATATCCTCTGCCTCTGCTGCTTCTTTCTGCTTCTTTCTGCTTCTGCTAATATGGAGGACCTGCGCTCAAAGAAAACTTGTGAGTTTGGGGGGGGGGGTCGATTCGTATTTGACTTCGCCGCTTTGTTCCTAGACATCTGCGCGCTTTGGCTTTGTTGGACTGCGCCATATGCAGTTTCCTACCTTGTCCCAGTTTTGAATATGCAAAGGGCGTTTGGCCTAAAGTTGGTCTCAACGGGGTTGCTTGTATATTATGTGTATTCTCGTTATTTTCAAAACGAAGGGGAATTTTCCTAATGGTATGACCGAAGCCGATTTAGGCAACCTACGTATCCCCATGAGGGAATCAGATCATGACGTAGTTCATTACAAGCGAAATTGGTAAAGCTAAAATTTCTAAATGTGGGACCGAGGCCGATGTGGCCGCCTACATATCCGCCAAGGGGATAAGGTCGAACGTAGTTCCAACTACAAGCAAACTTAAGCAAAACATTATAAAAACTTAAACACGAGCCTTAAATTATTCTGTTAAACTAAAATGTTCTTCTTATCTAGACTTTAGGCGGACCAGAACAGGGGTGCAAATCCAATCTACCAATATGCCTTCTTGCTCTGCATCATGGCTGGCTGGGTCTTCATGCTCTGCTATCAGTATCTCCTTCTTTTGACTTCTGCGTGGTGCATGCTTGGATAAATGACTGATTCAGGCGGAGCGGGTTCTGGCCAGGGAATACATCTCTTCCTTTGGGGTTCATTGTATTCATTGGGGGAGGCCTCCTCCACCTGAACGACTCCCTCTTTGACCAGCTCCCTTACTTTGTCTCTGAGTGTATAACACCTTCCCATGTCGTGTCCGATGGCTCCATAATGATATGCACAACTTTTGTTCTCATCATGAGCTTTGGACTTGGGATTGGGCACATTCTTTGGAATTGGCTGGAGTATCCCTGCAACTCTCAACCTCTCGTACAACTGCAACAAAGGCTCGGCTAAATGAGTGTATATTCTGGCTGGCCTTCCTGTGGCATTTAGGTGGGGTGTGAAGATGTTTAGTGGACGGGCTTTTGGTCGTGGCGTATACACGGGTGGGTATCGCAAGGGGTTGTTGTATGTATTACGAAAATAGGTTTGTGGTGGTCTTTTATCTTGGTTTGTGTTTGGCTGGGGTATGGCAGACATTTGGTTTTGTGTGGGATATATGGGTGCATTGTATATTGGCTGAGTGTGGTAAATGGGATATGTAGTAAGAGGGTACTGGTAATAATTTGGAGGATTTTGATTGTTTTGGTTATTTGCAGTGACGAGTGCTCTAGTGAGGTTTCGGAGCCTTTTGATTTCGGCCTGCAGGGTTGCCATTTGCTGCGGTAATTGGGCGAGGTGTTCGATCGGATCTACGCCGCTTTTCTTTTCTGAGACCTCTGCTTTGTCTATAGGGACCAAGACGGGTTCCGACTCGTTCCGCTCAAATGCCCTTGAATCAGTCATGTCGCTGGATCGTGCCTTTGATCTTGTGAAATATCGATGCTCTGTCATTTCTTAGTCAAATACAAATCGACCTTTGGGGAAGATGATAAATCCTTTTAAACAAAATGTAGCAAACCGCGTTAGTGTAAAACACGTGATTTTACAAAGGTGTAAATAACATTTAGCAAGTATATGTTGCACATAGATTGTCACATTGCAAGCGAGTCTTAATATGCATGGGGGCCCCTTTATGCCAGAGGTAGGCCTAAACGTCACTTATGCGAGATTATGATGGATTTGTCCAAGCCGTCCAACTGTATTGCTTTTGTTGGAAATGAAGACCCAATGACGGTGCACTTTTTTCAATTTCAGCATGTCATGATTAGGCTTGCATTTGTCTATCATTGTCACGCTACACATAATATGCTGGTTGGTCGTTGGGTTGAGAAACCCGTCGACAAGTTTGGTGTCTTCCTAATTGCGGTGTCGATACCAAGGACCGACCCACCTAAGGTAAATGCATGCATGTATTAAAATAAAGGGTGGTATAGCTCTATCCTGAGTTTCTAAGATTTGGTTTCTTGGGCCTTGAGTTCTGGCGGACAACTCGAGTGAAAGGCTACGGCGGTGCGCTTGCAGCACCAAGTAAGTGTGTGATAGTGTGAATTTTCTAGAGTGGAAGAAATATGAGCGGAATGCCAGTTTAAGGAAAGCAGTAAAGTAAATAGCAATTTAAAATAAACAAAATACAGCACACAAAATTGAATGCAAAAAATATTCCCCAGCGGAGTTGCCATTTCTGTCACGCCCTTTTCCGACCGCGACATTATTTTTAGCGAACCCTGCTTAAAATAAAAAAGTTAGAAAAATAAAATAAAATGCTAAAAGTGCAAAAGAATGCTAAAAAGAATTCGCAGAGTCGCCACCGAATTAGTTTGGGTGAATTAGGACACCTAAATGTCAACTAAGTCAACATTAACTCCATTTTTTGTGGTCTGCAAAACTTATGTGAGATTCTGGGTAAGAGTTCTTTATTAATCTAGAAGGAAGGGATTAGGCACCCTCTAAGATCCGCTAACTTGCGGTTGTCCGTTCAAACTTAGGGTTAATTATTTATGCTAAGATGCAATGTAGAGGAAATGCATGTTTTAAAAAAAAATAAAAATTGAAGAGATAGATTATGCAAGAATGAGGGTATGCATACATAAAAATAGAAAAAATGCATTTATGTTGTTTATGAAATAGATATATGCAATGTTGATTTATGATCAAAGATATGCCTTTAAAATGACGTAGTGCAAGAGGTGATTATTTTGTAATTTTATGATAAGAAGACTATTCAACATAAATTATTTATATTATGCTAATAAAAGAGCTTATGAGAAAATCAATTTATTTTATCATGAATTTTATAAGAAGTAATACGTTAGTTGCGAGTTAAATTGTTTAGTAAAGTTTAGACATGCATGACAATCCCTTAAAATAAGTAATTTAAAAGTGTATTTCTGATTTTAAAGCTACCCGCCCAATTTATTTATTTCAAGACTAATTGTTCTATGTCTCCTATTAATTACAAAGTTTAGATGATAAAATTACAGATAATAAAATAAAAGACACGAATGAGGCAAGGAGATTAAGAGAGTAAAAGGAGTTGAGATGGATGACGACGCCATCTTTTCCTATTTTGTCTTAGGAGTGCTGAGACAGGAATGCGGATGCACATAGATGCGGGTCTTCACGCGGTATGGCTCATGATGAGTCTCGCAATGAGACTATTCGTTACTCCGATGCATTTCATGTAAAAGAAAAAGATAAGGATTAGTAAATGCTATAAACCACATCGAATAATAAACAACATTGGCACAAAATTCAAACGCACATAATCACTTTATTTCGACAATAGGAGGACCCAATCGATATCAGTCCATTTCTTTATCAAAGTTAAAATTATGTCTCAAGAAATATGCAAAATGTAAGTGGCCCAAATATGATATGCATATGTGTATTTAGAAAATAAACAAGGCTGCTGGACCAAACAAATAATAAGTTGAGCTTTTAGTCAAATAAATGACCTCAGGGAACAACTTGCCAAAAATCAGTGTGGGTTTCATTTAAACTTAAATGTTCCAGTCAGTTACAGCAATACACAACATGAAACAGGTACCAGTTTCTTTAAACTAACTGGAAATCCAGAATTTTTAAATTACAATTTAAATCCTGAGACACTACATACTCAGTTATGCATGGAAGCAAACCAGTGCTGAACAAATGAGGAGCAGATATGTATACAACCATACATACGTACCTTATATATTCATTAAGAATACTATCCTAGATGAAACGTATCCGAGAGAAGACAAGCAGGACACGAATAAATTAAACACCCAGAGGACTGAGACCCCATCACTAACAACTCAGGCATGCATAAAAGGGGAACCAGAGGACCATATCCAAACACAGATTTAGTAACAACATACAGGGCAGATCCTAACATGAATCAAATAACATCCTTGCATATGATGTTTTATACCAGCTCTAGGGGATCTTAACAGATACATGGACGAAGATAAAATTACTAATACCCTGCAAGCCACTTCAAAGTTCAACATTTAACTAAAAAGGTGTGATGTAGATGTTCATTATAGAGGTGACATATCTAATCACAGTTGTAAAAGGCATAGAAATTCCACTTATTACTCAGCTTAAGTTAAGGTGACACAGACTGTTAATATGTCCAGAGGAGTAAAACTGAAACTGATCTATCATTAGATATCCACGAGAATCCACATGTTTCCAGTAACACAGTGGCAGAGGCCATAATCACATAAGACCTGGACGTAACCTAATCTATTATATTATTCTATGACAGTCCATCAATAAGACTAACAGATTATTAGGAAGATGTGAATATAAAAAAAACATCATAGTCACATATAGGCGATATTCTCACTAAGTATGGATAACTTAATGGACAAAACCGAACACGACTATCATTATATTGACAAACAAAATGGACACAGAGGCCCTGTTGGTGGATCGACATATAATTTAACGCCACGACGTAGTAGGCAGATTATTAACACATGCACTATGCCAAATGCTTGATATTATGCTAATAGTTTCAAACACCTCAATAATCTTCATCAAACAGGCTTCGAGTTAACTTAACGCACATAAACGATAACTAACATTTTTCGAGAAAAACAAACATCATACAGATTGTGAGAATCTACATGAACAGAAGGTTTGGGAACAGAGATGAAGTTACCTTCTCCGGACAGCGAATCGGGGCAGCGTATCAAGTCGTCGATCCACTCGGAGGTTTTACGCTATGCGATTGAAAACGATGTGGTTTGTAGTCGACTCTAGATGCTGGTTTTCGATATGCTTCTCTAGTGTTTCCCTTCCATCCCCTCACCGATTCTTTGTTGTTATTTGCTGATGTTTTTCTCTCTGCTTCTCCCTCCTCCCCCTTTGCATGTAAGGATTTATGTATTTATAACTAGGATTTTGGGTCCTAATTTCGGCAAGTTTTTGATTTGGTGCGATTTTAGACGGTATATGGTAAGATTCTTGCTGATTTTATGAGATACGATTTTGAGTGTTGATCTGGTAAGCTTATGGTAAGTTATTTCTTTTCGATTTGATTTCCATTTGGGTGTTTATTTGGGCGTCGAAAGTGAGGGTTTGCTGGATGGGTGTGCATTGGTAAGGAAGGTCACCGGATTCTCAGGCGAGAATCTCGGCAAGGGAATGTACGGCGGTTGTTTCATCCTTTTAGGGTTTGTGGGTGTGTTCTTTTTTGTTATGTTTTAAGGGGGGCTGCTGGGGGCGACAATAAAAGGGGAAGTGGGCCTGCGGGTTTGGGCTGGGGCGATGGGGAGAAGTAAAAGGGCTGTTGGGTGCGTGGGAGGGGAAAAGATAAAGGCTGTGGTGATGGGCCAGCGGATTGAGCCGCAGGTATGGGCTGCTGGTTTTAGTTTAAGGGATGGGAATTGGGCTAGTTTTAGGTAAAATTAATTAGTGGTAAATTAGATTGTTTAAATTGCGATTAAATTATTTATGTTATTTATTAGTCTAAGTTTGAGTTTAAATTATTATAAAAAATAAAGATGGGCATGCTATTTAATTAGTGCTCACTATTTTATAATGCGACGCCGTTAAAATCTTATTTATTATGCGTATTTTACGATGTTAAATTAAAATTGAATGGAGTTTAGATTATTGTTGAATTATTTAAGTGACATTTAAGGATTGCTTAATGCATTTATAAATGTGACGCTATTAAAACGCATGTATTAGATTAAAATTAATTTAAATTACAAATCATAATTATGAAATTGCCTTGCGTATTAATAAGAATGCGAATATGTTATTTAATACGACGTCATTGTTAAATTATTTATTTTATGTATTTATTTATTTATCATTAAGAATTGTTTGAGTTTTAATTAATGGGAAATAGGGTTTAAATTACGAATAATATTAATAAAAATTGTTTGTTATTAAAATGCCGAGTGCGGACATGAGACTCAAGGTGTGCCTAATAATCTACGTAAAATGCGGTGCCATTATTAAATTACTTGTTTATGCGTGTATTAATATTTTTATTGTTGCATTTTATTATTATAAAATTGTTAAAATTATTTTGAAAATTAATGTAATTTTATGGTTATTGGTTGGACGAGAGGGTCAAAATTGGGTGTCAACAGTGGAAATACTGAATAGGTCTGAATGTATAAGTAAGTAGCCGACAAGGTTAACACAAAAACCTGCTAAACGTCTGACTAACTGGACTATAGTCTACGAAGCCTCTAAGGAGTACTGAAATACATGTGTGGCACACACACACACATATAAAATAGACCCCACTGGACACGACTTCATAGATTACCTAGGACACTTTAACCTAGTGCTCTGATACCAAGCTTTGTCATACACCCGAACTATGGCCTAGGTGTAACACGACACTCGGTTCCTGACTGCATGTGACCGATCCAACCAACTGACTGGATGAATCAATATGTGGTATAACTGAAAGTAGAATATAAATACACAACACAATGATCTACTAAAAAGTTTGTTGAGACATCATAAATGTGAAAATACTGAATAAGTCTGAATGTATAAATAAGTAGCCGACAAGGCTAACACAAAAACCTGCTAAACATCTAACTGACTGCGACTATAGTATACGAAGCATCTAAGAGTACTGAAATACTGACATCGGGACAAGACCCCCGGCATATCTTACTGACTAAAATACTATAAAGACAAAAATATGATAACGCTCCGAAAGACTGGGGCTCACCAAGTAGCTGATACGTGAATCCTAGCAGGCGAAATCGTTAACCTATAAATCGTTACCTACATCATGAGATGCAGGCCTCGAGAAAAGAGATGTTAGTACATTTGAATTACACTAATATGTAAAGTAACTGAAAGAAATAACTGTAAATGCAGAACTAAAACTGAACTAATAGTTGATAACCGGAGTAAATGAAGAAGTAAAGAATATGAATACTTCATGTTCTGAATTGGAGAATCGCATGTTTAACTGAAATAATAAAATGTGGCCTTAGACCTAATATATGTGCAAAAATCTGTGGCCTCGGGCCCAAGTATATGTATACATAAATTGTGGTCTTGGGTCCAAATACAGTTGTTCAACATTAAATAATTGACATAAAGAATTGAAAATCATACTGAAAGGTACAACAACTGACACACTGAGCAATGATTCACTGAGACATGTATTCATGAACTAATTTTAGGACCTGAAGCTTGAACTATTTATAAACATGCTGAGATTTTAAACCGAGACTTATGGGTATGAAACACAAGGCTATATTGATTGCGTACTGAGCTCACAACATTCAGAATGAAAATCATGAACGAATTACGAAACAAGAGAATAAAAGTTCAACAACTATTCAAGGAACTAAGCTTAACTATATTTCTGAGTCAATTCGTAACGTTGTAAAAGAACGTGGCGTAAGGAGAATCATTAACATTCCTAAACATAGAGAGTTAACCTCACATACCTTAATTCTGATTCTTGAGCGTAATACAATGTTCGTCACTTTCTTTCGACTTTAATCTATATCAATACATGTCAACAGAATCAACATTAGCAATAATTCTCATATTTTGGCAATTTAAACATTTTATCAAACACTTGGTGGACATAAAGCTCCATAACTTCCATTAATGGAGTTTTCTTCACCCAATTCTTATTCTATTACTTCTAGGTGATTCTACAATCCCAATTAGATATAATTAACACCATTCTTCATCACACGTAGATTATAACATCCTAGGTCAACAATCCAAAACCTTACCATAGTTCATATGATTCTCTTTATTTAACCCATTAACTTATCTCCCAATAACTCATCAATTCACAACTACAATGATTAGAAGCGGAAATGATTACCTTTTTATGTTCAATCACCTTGAATTCGGATGCTAGGGTTTCCACGTCCAACGATTACGTCTCTATCAAAGTATTATGGATTAGAAGGGTTTAATCACGTTAGAAGGGTATTAGAGACTTGAATTAAACCTAGAATCATCATTAAACTTACCTTGAAGGGTTCTTGAGGCTTAGGACTTGCTCTCTCTGCCATTAGGATAATTTATCGTGATTAGGGATGTTAGAGAAATAAATCTCAAACTTAAATGTAACTGAAAAATATGAAGTCTGAAAATTAGGCTAAAAATCCCAAAATGTGTGTTGGGCCCGCGTCGCACATGCAAAGCGAGGCCCTCTGCAGACCAAAATTCAGAGCATCATTTTCCCTGTTCCGGGCCCGCGACGCGTGGTTAACGCGTGTTGCCTATCTCTTTTAGTGTTTTTGTAACGCGCATAACTTCTTGTACATACCTCAATTTGGCTTGGTTCTTATATGGATGGAAAGGTATTTCAACGTGCTATAATTTTCATTAAGGAAGCTCAAGGGGTTATGGTTGCTTGAAGTAGGCCCCTTGGTCAGTTTCGCAAAATGTGAAACCTTCTCAATTTTGATTTATTTTCTTAGAGCGAGTCAGAAATTTGATTTATTTTCTCAGAGCGAGTCAGAAACTAGTATGGAGACCTGAAATGTTACATATACATAACTTTTCATGATCACAAAAGGACTATTAATATATATAAGCAATATGATTTGCCCCTCCTTTTGAATTTTGGTGACTTAATAGCAAAACATATGGCCAATTAGGCACTAAATTATTACTTAGTACCTTTCTATAAGTTAAGACCCAAGACTAATCATTCCTGTAAATACTTTTATTACATAATACAGTAGGTTTCTTAAAACGTCAAGGAAAATTAACACCGATGCTCATGCGGCAAAAAAACAACACCTGAAAATACTTTTTTCTTTAAAAATAATATTACACTTCATCCTATTTAAAAAATATTCAGCAGATGTGTATTATATACGTTTGAGATATACAATTCACATGTTGTATATCTTAATAGTATACAATAGAATTTTGTTTTATGACAAGGAACTTGCAACCGCTATTCTTCAGATTCACACAGGTAAATCTCACTCATGTGCAATAGCCCGTAAACCACACAGGAAAAATAACATGCACTAGGCAAGCCTCGTGCGACGAGCTCGACCCAGAAGGCAAATCCCCTGCTTTCGTCGGTAGGAGATTTCTTCGAACCTGAGACCTCATTATGTAGCCCCAAGCTCAACCAATTGAGCCGCCCTTGCCGGAAATGGTATACAACAATATGATTAATTATTCTTGCTATTGTATACCTTTAAGACATATAATTATGTAAATTATATACCTGAAGATATACAACTTCCAAAACTAATCATGTCAAAGTCCCTTATTTTAAAGGAAAAAAGGAAAAGATATTGAGTGCTCAAACGTTCACCATCTAATTCTTCTTACAGAGCCAATTTTTTTTTTTCCAAAAAAACTGAAATTATGGTTAGCAATTCGCTATTAGGAAAATGACATATCACGATATGCTTTAAAAACATTTTATAATTGTTGGTGGACCTATTACTTATTGAGTGGATTGACAAAGATTGAACATATAGCTTTAGAGCTATCTAGCCCATGCCAACAATGACACTGAATGATCAGCTTCTTGGGTCAATAAAATAAAAGTTTCTATTTCTAGAGGCATATATGAATATGGCAAGAAATTGTAAAGTGATAATGTTTTTTTATTTTTCATCCGGTGTTCGCACTACTACATTTCTGGCCTAATGTGACGCCTCAAAATCGTCGCAATAAGGACCTTTTGACGTCACATTAGGTCTAATGCAACGACAAGGAGCTGTTGCATCCTCTGACGTTGCATTAGATCTAATGCAACGACACAAATGACCTAATGCGACAGCCTTGTACAGCCGTTGCATTAGGTGCATATCTAATGCGACGGCTGTACAAGGCCGTCACATTAGGTGCACATCTAATGCAACAGCTGATGGAGCTAATGCGACGATCCTGTACAACCGTCGCATTAGATATGCATATGGTTTGAAGACCACTAGAACCACCTAATGCAACGGCTAAAGGGCTAATGCGACGGCCCTGTAGCTAAAGGGCTAATGCGACGGCCCTGTAGCTAAAGGGCTAATGCGACGACTGTTAAAGAAAAGAAGCCCCACCATAACTAGAAACTCTAGTGTACATTCCATTTATGGTCTAATCTCCCCTCTCAGACTCCAAATCTCAAAGCAATGCATGTAATGCCGCGAAACAGATTTTGATCTTGCCCTTCGGCCTTCATAATAGAGAATGTGCAGACTTAATTATTTTACATTAGTGTTCTGTTAACAACATAAACCAATAAATACACATCAAAAAGAAGAAAAGAAACACGGGCACCTTTAGAGCTAAATACAGATGGACATACAGGGAACATAATCACACAAATCTATTAAATGGTTTCCTCCCAGCTACACTGGGCGTCGAAGCAGCAGAATTCACACTCATATGATCTCCCATCGACTCATGATCCTTTAGAGAAGTAGCATCCTTGTCAGACCCTTTGTTCCACTTGACGGACCAGTAGTACTTGGAGTAACTGATCCGCATAATCAAAATGGAGGTGTCTAAAATTTTGACTTAGACGCCATGGACTTGGCTTGTGCTCTGATATTGCCCTTGATGGTGTTAGATGGATGTCTTTCGCAGCAAATTGGCTCTCAGAATCATTTCCTGGAAGCAATTGGTGGTCCAACCAATTCCACCACCAAGGAATTCCACTGGCTCGGATGTCTACAGATGATTTGGGATTGCTTCTCCATAACTGATAAAAGAGGTGCAACACGGTGAGTCATTCATATGGTTAAACAGAAGTATTGACTGTGATACCATGTCTTACCAAGAGTAACAAACAATGATGCACTTCGTATAGTAGAAGTGCATTTTGTTTTGACATTTGTGGTAATCTGCATCGACTGGTAGTTGAGTGTTCTGAAAACATGAGATATTTCCATTTGCCCGGCAACAGTCTGTACCCTCTAATTGGGATCCACATGTGCTAGTACCGACATCATTTGAGCTTTTGGTGTCTCTTTCCATATCTGTTCCACCATTAACGCTGAGCCTATGTTCTTGGGATGCTTTCTGTTCGGCTTCAGAGAGTTCCATCTAGCTCCTAAAACAAGATTTTAGTATTCTAGGTTAACAAAAAAAAAAGTTTACACCGATACATGCAAAAGAGCCTTCTGCATTCCTGCAGACAGAGTAGCCAAAAATGAATCTTGCAAAGCCAATTTTTCACCTCTACAAAATTAGGATTATTTTTATAGAACAATTCCTCATTAGTGCTACTTTACATCACATTAATGAGTACATTCGAATTAACTTATTGTGTTCTAAACCCTCAAACTTTATGAAGCACTGAGTTTCCATTAAATGCAATTATCCAAAAAATTTGGTTCACCAAAAAATACGTTTGGCTCATTAGGCAGATCAGGGCACATGTTTATGGAGCTTAAGCCGTTTAAAAGGTTACTAAATATTGACATACAATGCTTCAGAAAATATATAACTTGAATCTTAACCACAGTTTTAAAAGTATCATTTCTAAAGTCTTGGAGCTGACAAGTATAGAATAGCTTAAAGACAAGTTAAGTGCATTTAGAAGTATTCACATGCAATTTCTTTTTTTAAATTACAATACCAACAGGGGAAAGAGAATTTACCTCCACAACCAATCCATAATTTCTCCTTTAGGAGACCAAAGGAAAAACTGTGGAATATAGTACTTTTATCACAAAAGACGAAGTATATAAAGCAAGATGAAATGAAGCAGTTGTTGCTTTACTATCACCAACTCAGGAGCAACTGATGCTTTACTATCACCACATCAGCACCAAGAAATGAAGCAACAAAGAACATCGATCGCAATAGCGGTACATTAATTAATACAATCAAATGCATTGCTGATGCAACGATACACCAAAGGCGATGCGTAGCCACATCACAGGAATCATCCACAACACCAATATACCAACAACAAATCAGTGAGTACAACATAAAAAGTTATAAAATAGATGTAAACATACCTATCAATCTCATACTAAGCTAAATTTAACTAAGGTAAGCATGTGAAAGACATAATATAAACTAAACCAATGGTGGGAATCAAGCAAGTCACATGTGATCCTAACCTCGCACTGAATCAATATTTAGTCCAAACCAAACATAATAACCATAATCATTCATAAAATCCATTTAAATGAGATTATTACTACCTAAATATTTCTTTACTCCTTGCTCAATCACACTCACAGTAATCTAAACTTGAACCAACAACGGTAAAACATGAAAGGGGAAGGTAAAATGACTAAGAGTGAAGAACAATTCGACGAAGTGGATGCGACGACGAGTGGAAATGGACGATGATGAGAAGTGGGGAAAGGTAAGACGATAGCGAGGTGTGGTAGGAGATGCGACGAGTGGAAAAGGCCAACATAAAGCATTGATTTCTTGCCGAAACAGTATCCCGGTTGATAAGGTTGTTGGACGATGGCTTAAACAAATTGGAGTATCCCACATTGGGGTTTTGTTGGACAACCTCAGTAGAGGATTGTCCAATCTCCTTCGCGACTGTTTCATGTTGGATTGGGAGAATTTCACAATTAGGGTTCGAAATCGCGTTTTGTTTTATTGGGTTTAAAGATGGAAAATCGTTAGTGAAGGAGTATGGTAGTTGTGTTGCCGTTGTTGATGGTTGTCGGACGACCTCCGGTGGAAGCTTGCTGTTAGTCGGAAGTGATGTTATTGTCGGAATTCGATTTTTAGGGCGAAATCGCTCAAATTGCCTCTTTGAGATATTTCGATTTTTCAGGTGTAGAAACTGTCGATTGTTGGTTTGGGGGTATGAGGGGGGTGTCGTCGATGTTGAAGGCTAATGGTCGACCACCGGTGGAGACTGTCCGGTGGCCGGAATGACCATCTGGCCGGTTTCGCGATTTCAGGCAAAAATCGCCCAAATCGCCTGATTTGAGAGAGAATTTAGATTTTTCCCTTATCTATTTTTAATAAGCCAAAAATAAAAATTAAGGGACCGTTGCATTAGCCACCTACAGTCGTTGCATTACATAGGCTAATGCGACGGTTGTTTTTGGGCGTTGCATTAGACTATTTGAACCGTCGCATTAGACAGTCTAATTCAACGGCCACAAACTACCGTTGCATTAGCCTGATTTTCTGATTTGTTACACTTGAATCCGTCGCATTAGCCATATCTATTTGTTACACTTGAATCCGTCGCATTAGCCATATCTAATGCAATGGTACTACATAGGGCGTTGCATTAGTCTTCTAAGAGGCGTCGCATTAGGTCGGAAATGTAGCAGTGTCGATACTTGTATTGATAGTGTCATACACCTACAAACTTTATTAAGTTGTTTTAAAAGTCGGTTGAATTTCCAATAACTAATATGTTTGATGACCTGTGACGATTAAAGTTGCCTGAGAAAGTGAAAGACTTGCTAAATGTAGTACTTTTAGTAATTTGAGGGTGGCTAAGAATAGTCCCGTCACTAAATGGACTGTATTAGATTATTAATATATAATGGACTATATTTTTTTTGTATTTTTATTTTAGTACAGTCCAGCGTAATACAACATATCAAACGTGCCCCGGTAATCTGAGGGTGGCTAAGAATAGTCCCGTCACTAAATGGACTGTATTATATTATTAATATATAGTGGACTATATTTTTTTTGTATTTTTATTTTAGTCTGGTCAATGTAATACTGATATCAAACGCGTCTGCACTGAGTGTCGAGTCGCTAAGAATAGTCCCGTCACTAAAACTGATTCCAGTTTTCAGATCACTCCTACACCTCTATAATTAGTTGCCACACAAAAAAAAAACTTCTTGTTTACTTTTGTCACCAAAAATAAAGAAGTCCCAAAAATTACTCGAGAAAGTGTTCAAAATTAGAAGTTGCCGTTAAAGATTAAACCAATACTATTCATTAGTTTCTGGGTATGAACTTATTTTTCCGTTTTACCTTATGGTTGTCAATTACTCCTACTAGAACTGTCAAATAACTTTGTTTTCCCCATATAGTTGAAATAATTCTTATGTTCTCACATATAATAAGACTCCATGCCAGTACATTTTAAGAATATGAGCGAACAAACTCAATCTTGATTGGACTATGCATACTACATATACTCTCTTTTTGTCACAGCCACATACAAACTAGTGAATAAATAATGAATATTGGAAATGCTAAAGTTAGTAACACTATATTATCAATATATTGTAACAAGTAATTTGCCTTATTTTTAGGTTACTTATAATTATTCTTTAGGTGACCTGATATTGTATAATTCACTTATATTGTTCGTGTATATATAAGTTAAACTTTATTTGTTAAATAGATATCTAAACTAAAAACATACGATATAAAAAAGAATTGTCATCATAAATAATAATGTATGAATCAGAGTTATATTATAATTTTAAGAATTGAAATTCTTTAATGAATAATGAAAAATGTCTAGATATTCACAAGCTTCATTTATACTTAGTCAATTACTATAGAATAAATAATGAAGAGTATAGATGAACTCTTCATTTTAATCTGCATAAACGTTCTATATGAATAGAATTAGCATTAGATTCTTAATTAAACCCAACAACCATTTGACTAGATATTAAAAATATGACGACATTGATGAATCAGCTCATTCATTACATCAGAAAGATACATATTCAGCAAACCTATTAATTCAGCTATATTATACCTAACACATACTATAAATAAATATGTAATATTTAACAACTAAAAAAAGGAAGATAACTAAATTAAAAAATAAAGGCGTATGCAATATGTTACTAAAGAAACAAGAACATAATATTACAACAATAAAATTCCTTCTTTTTTTTTTTTACCATTCAACCCCATGAAGATTAGCTGCAGATGTCAAATTTTCACCATAATTATCTCCATAACTTTGTGTTATAAAGCTCCCATTATTAAAGCTCTGAATAAATTCAGGCCTTGCTAGTGAGAATTTTGTAACATGATGATGATCACCAATACTAGTAATAATTGGTTCATGAGAAGATTCTTCATTTCTAGCCATGATGTTTTTTTCCCCTTCAGTATCTCTATACTTATTAAGATAGCCTTTTAAAGGTCCAACATAATTCTCAAACCCTAATGTTGTCATAGCCCACAAAAGATCATCTCCGTTGATGGTCTTCCTCTTTTCTCTTTGACATTTATCCGATGCTTCGCCTGTTATGAAGCTGATAAACTCAGAAACACATTCTTGTACTGTTTCTTTGGCTTCTTTGGAGATTTTCGCGTTGGCTGGTAGCGATTTTTTCATTATTCTACTAACATTCGCTATGGGGAGGAACTTGTCTAGTTCTTTAGAGGAGTTATCGGACATGTTGCCTGATAACGGGCTTCCCACTGGGCTATTTTGACATCTTTTTCCAGTCATGATAATAATAATGGTGATGAAGAAGAAAGGAGGAGTTGGTTGGGATGAAGTGTATGTTGCTTTGGAATATTGGGAGAGAGGGGGTTTTTAAAGCTAATATTAGAAGGAAAAAGAAACAATAAGAAAAATAGTGGACAGACGGTTTGATGGGTACAGAAAAAGGATATATATAAAATTATGAGTTGATCTTCAAAAGGATGGATCGAGTAGGATAGAGTATATGAGTTGTCCCTGAATTTTCGAATATCAACACCAACAGTGAAATTTGGAGAGATAGAGTATACGTAGACCTTATTTTTACTTTGTATGGACTAATAACATATTTAGTATAATTTTGTAGGTGTGATTTGGAGATAGAGTATACGTAGATCGTATCTCTACCTCGTATGGATAGAGATATTATTTTCGATAAGCCCTCGACAAATTTTGAATATCAATGGTATATAAATATTTATTTTCAATTAGTAAATTAAACAATTTAACGGTTAATAATTAAAATAAGATACATATCATTTAATCATACCTATGAAACACACATGCATTTTGTATTTATCGGTTGATATAAATATGGAGTGCAAATACTATTTAACTCATCCTAAATTTTGGGTAATAATTTATCTCAATATGTTACTCCTACGGTCCAAAGATAATTAATGTTTTAGGTTTATACTTAGGATTAAGAAATTTATTTACTTGTAAAAATTAAGAGATGCTTTGATTACAATATTCTTAATTATAATTTTCTTTTCTTTTTAGGTTGACATAATTATCATTAAATTTCTACGTTGAATTAGGAATGTGTCAAGCGCAAATTTGTAAAAAAGAAAGATAAATAGTTTTTTAATTTTGTGAAGTGTTAAGAGTCTCACATCGAAAATGAAATGGTAACATGAACTCATTATATGCACTTGGATAATCTCACCCTACAAACTAGCTTTTGAGATTGAGTTAGGTCCAATATCAATTATTTATATGGTATCAGAGTCAAGTCCAATACAATTCTTTATTCACCGATGTTGACTTTCCAAATTATATTGTTCACACTCCAGTTAACGAGATCTGTGCGTGCGGAGGAGTGTTAAGAGTCTCACACATCGAAAACAGAATGGAAACATAGATTCCTTATATGACATTGAACAATCATCACCCTATAAGCTAGCTTTTGAGATTGTGTTAGACCAAATATCTATTATTTAGAGAAACATCAATTATTTTAAATCAACTTTTACAGGCTAAAATATCAATTACTCAATTTTGGATTTAAGAGAGTAATGAAGAAGAGCGAATGGACAAAAAGATAATAGAGGGGATCTCCATTATTTAATAATTTAATTTATACATTTTTCTAAAAACAAGTCTTGTGTTATGAGCTTTTTCTTCTTGTTTTAGATTGGAAATCTGTCACAAGCTCTCCACTATAAGGTGAGTGTGAGGGGCGGCTTGGTGGAGAAGATTATTGATATCAACCACTATGCGACTTTTTGGTTGAGTTGACAAAATTATCTAAATTTAGCTCCTTCTGTTTAACCACATTTAATTACTCTGTTAGACGGGCTTTAATATTAATCACGAAAACAAAATTGGTATACAACTCATGAGGACCTCTTATCTCCTAGCCTAAACGTTATCTTTTTTTTTTTTGACGAAGGAACCCGCAGCCGCTACTCTTTCGAGTGCGCACAGGGTAAACTCCGGGCTGACGCAATAGCCTGCAAACCACGTCAGCCGATTAACCACGGCAGCAGTCATGTGCCAAGCCGGTTTAGAAAGGTTGCATGCGTCTAAACGTTATCTAATTGTATTGACTTATACATATACTGATGTGTAATTGTTTTATATTATCAATGTATTCTAATATGTTTGTACATAAAATTTGCTATATTTTTCAGAATATTAATCTTAATTATTATGAATAATTGCCTATAATAATAATAATTTAAATAGCAGAAAATATATGGTGTTAATATTTTTTAACTATTAATATATAGAAGTTAAACTACTTATGTTGAATCCATCTTATAGTCATTAAAAGTCATTAGCTTTTTACTTGATCAGTGCGTACATCCGCGTTTTGTTTGTTTGTTGTTTTCAAATTTTATTTTTATTTGGTATGTAATGACATGAGTTGAGCTCAAATGAAGTAGCTCAAGAATGAAGTTGGCACAAAATGCCTTTTTTATTAGTCAACAACGATCGTTCTGTATCTGTCACACGACATGTGACGGTTTAAATCCGTCACAAAAATGTCACATACATGTGACGGTTCAAACACGTCACACAAATGTCACGTAAATTTTAACTTCCCGACACCAAATATTCAATTGTTTTCAAATTTCTATTAAATTAATAATTTATTTTAATATAGCGGGAAAATTAAATTTGGCAGGAAAATTATTATTATTATTATTTGGAAATTTAATTTCAATATTGCAAATTGAGTGCACCGATGAAATTGACTAAAAATTTAAATAACACCAAAAATACATTGAATAACTAGAATATGTTGTACAAAGTCTTCCCAAAATGGATAATCATTCAAAGTGCTATCGCGGAAGTAGCTTTAGGAGATAAAGGTCCCTCTTATATTCTCCACCCATCTGCGGAAGGTTTCCGTATACGTCTCCGCGGAGATCTCCAGATCGTAAGACATTATCGCCTTCGCGGCACTGGACTATATTTCCGTCATTTCCGGAAAGTGCACGGACAACCGCCATTTCCCCCTCTCTTGTCTCTTTCCCTATCGAAAAACCAGCCCGCGTCAAACAGTGGATTTATGGTAGTATTTCTCAGGATCTTCTTCTTACTATCATGAAATCTGGTGTCACAGCTCGTGATTTATGGAACCGCCTGGAGGAAATCTTTCAAGATAACAAGCACACTCGTGGGGTGTATTTGGAGGAACAATTTAACAATACACGCCTTGAAAATTTCTCCAACATGACTGAGTACTGCAGACAGTTGAAATTATTGGCGGATCAACTCTCCAACGTCGACACGCCTGTCTCGGATACTAAAATGGTGTTGCAATTGATTGCAGGCCTTCCCAAAGGCGACTATGATACATTAGCCACTATGATTCAACAGGCATATACTCTACCCAGTTTTAGAAAAGCTCGCTCGCAGTTGTTGTTCGAAGAGACTCGGCATGCTAAGCAAGATGAGCACAATCAGAAGGCGTTAGCTGTCGAAAAGCGCCCCCAAGATCCAACGCCGCCAGAAAACTCTCAACCGCAGCAGGGATGCGGTGGCAAGGATGGAAAAGGTCGCGACAGAGGAGGCCGTAATCGTGGTAAGGGTCGCGTCAGAGGAGGTCGTAGTCGTGGCAAGGGTCGCGGATATCGATCGCAAAGAATAACAACAGACCCGAGAATCGATTCGGTAGCGATGGTGCCCAAGCGAAGATAGTCTGGCGTCGCGCCGCGCCCAGCATCGAACAACCTTCAACCAGTACTCCCACCACGGGTTGTTGGGTCTGCTCGCCCGCCGGCAAGTCGGTACCCGCATAAGCCCACTTACGCGACCAGTTCCGGCCCGTCGGCGCATGACACCCATCGAGTTAGGTCGGGCCTTGGCGATCTCAATATGCAACAGCCTAACAACTGGTACATGCACTCTGGAGCCACTTCTTACCTCACCCGGTCTGCAGGTAATATTCCCAAACAATTTGGTTTAAAACATCTTCAATTTGTGACAGTTGGTAGTGGCCACCGCATTCCAATAAAGGGTTATGGTACATCCTACACACCACCTCCTAATTCATTCCCCCTTAAAAATACCCTATATGTCCCACATGTAATTAAGAATCTAATCTCTATCCACAAATTTATTCGTAATAATTCCGTCTCTGTTGATTTGACCCTTTTGGTTTTACTGTGAAGGATGTTCATACGGGGACACCTCTTACGAGATGCAATAGCACGGGGGATATCTATCCATTTACTCTCACCTCCGTTGCCAGATCTTGCTCTCCCGTCTCTCTAGCGGCCAATTCTTCTTCAACATGACATAATACGCTTGGTAATCCAGGAGCCCTAACTTTTAATTTCTTTAGAGGCAATAATTTTATTACTTGTAATGGGAAGCTTGCCCAAACCCGTGTTTCTTGTTCTTTAGGCAAACATACTCGTCTTTCATTTAAATCATCTACTAGTGTTACTTTTGCACTATTTGATATTATACATGCCGATTTATGGACATCACCTGTTGTTAGCTCCCTAGGTCATAAATACTATCTTATCTTACTAGATTATTTTATCACTTTGTTTGGTTGTATCCTCTCAAATATAAATCAAAAGTGTTTTCCAAATTTCTTGAGTTTCAAACATTCATTCAAACACAGTTTGAAAAAGGTATAAAATCTTTTCAGTGCGATAATGGTCGTGAATTCAATAACTCTATGTTTCACCGTTTTTGTACTAATAATGACATGGAATTTCGCTTCTCCTGCCCCCACACCTCCCCACAAAACGATAAAGCTGAAAGAATCATCTGCACCATTAACAATATGATTCACACTCTATTAATTCATGCCTCCCTACCTCCGTCCTTCTAGGTCTATGCTGCTAAAATGTCAGAATATGTTTTCAATACTTTTCCAACTAGCACCCTTCACAATATGACCCATACCAAAATCCTCTATAATAGAGTCCCCTCTTATGATCATCTCCGGATATTCGGTTGTCTATGCTATCCAAACCTTGCCTCTATTGCCCCTCACAAACTATCCCCTCGGTCCACTCCATGTGTCTACCTAGGCTTCCCACCGAACCATAGGGGCTATCTATGCTATGACTTGTCCACTCGTCAGTTCCACATCTCTCGTCACGTCACATTCGACGAGACCACATTCCCGTTTTCGAATATTAAAAAGTTCCAAACACCGGATTACTCTTTTCTTGACGAGTCTGTCATCTCTCCCTTCATTCTCAGTTAACTAGATCATAGCACTACCATAGAATCACCTTCTCTGCCCAGTGGTTCTTCGTCAACGTCAGTGCCGCGGCCCCAAGGGGCGGCACCGCGACTCCAAAACTCCTACGAGCAGAGTCCTGATTCATCGTCGATAGGCCGCAACCCAGTGATGAGGCACCGCGGAGCCTCCGATGGCGTCCTCCAGCGCCGCGGCCCTTGATCTCGACACCGTGGAACCTCCGACGGCGTCACCCCATCCTTCTCCATATCCAACCAATCCCTCAGTCTTGGAGCCTCCCACTGTCCCAACTCACCAAATGGAAACTCGTGCCAAGCATGAAATCTTCAAACCCAAAGTTCAATTTAACTTGTCTGCCCAAATCATTTCTCCAATTTTCAAGAACCCTAAATTGGCCAAACAAGACCCTAATTGGAATTCGGCTATGTATGAGGAATTCAATACTTTAACTAAACAACACACATGAGATCTAGTACCTAGACCTGAGGGGGTGAATGTGATCCGTTGCATGTGGCTATTTCGTCACAAATTCAGAGACAATGAAGATCTTGAGAGGTATAAAGCATGACTTGTTTCTAATGGCACCAATCAGCAGGAAGACATTAATTGTGGTGAGACCTTCAACCCGGTTGTCAAATCGGCTACCATTCGCACAGTTTTGAGCATTTCCATGGGCAAACACTGGCCGATCCATCAGCATGATATGAAGAATGCATTTTTATATGGGGATCTGAGAGAGACAGTCTACATGCATCAGTCGCATGGGTTCACCCATCTAGCAGTTCGTCACTATGTGTGTCATCTCCGTAAGTCATTATATGGCCTGAAACAGGCCCCCTGCCAGGTATATCTTGCAGATTGTGTTTGTATGCAGCAAGAGTGATACCTCACTCTTCATTTTTCGTTGAGGTAGTAGCAGTGCTTACTTATTACTTTACGTGGATGATATTGTTCTTATTGACTCATCCGACGGGTTAAAAAATGAGATTATTACCTTGCGTAAGTCCGAATTTGCAATGACTGATTAAGGGAAGCTGAGTTATTTTTTGGGGATATCAGTGATCAGGTCTGCCAACCACATGTTCTTGTGTCAGCGTAAGTATGCAGAGGAGATCGTGTACATGGCTAAGATGGCGAATTGCAAAGTTTCACCTACTCCAGTTGAATCAAAATCTAAGCTCAGTGCTATGGATGATGCTCCAGTCTCCGATCCTACTCTGTATAGGAGCCTTGCAGGTGCACTTCAGTATCTCACATTTACAAGTCCAGAAATTACTTATTTTGTTCAGCAGGTATGCCTATTCATGCATGCCCGCAGAGAGTCTCATTTCACTGCTCTTAAGCGTATCATCTGATAAATTAAGGGCACACTTGATTATGGTTTGCACCTATACCCCTCTGCACCAAACAAGTTGCTCTCTTGTACGGATGCAGATTGGGCACGGTGTCCGAACACGCGACGCTCCACCTCCGGCTTTTGTGTATTTTTAGGGGATAATCTGATTTCTTGATGCGACGGCGACGATACCTATCTCGTTCGATCTTGAAATTTGAGTCTGAGGCGTTGCAAATGTGGTAGCTGAGATTTGTTGGCTCAGAAATTTACTGTTAGAACTTCAGTGTCCTTTGCGTCAGACATCTATTGTGTACTGTGATAACATCTCTGCCATCTATCTTTCTCATAATCCGGTTCAACATCAGCGAACTGAGCACATTGAAATAGACCTACACTTTGTTCGTGAGAAAGTTGCGCTAGGCCATGTCAGAGTGTTACATGTTCCATCATCCTATCAGTATGTAAATATATTTACCAAAGGACTCCCCAGACAGTTATTTCTTGACTTCAGATCCAGTCTCAGCGTCTGGCCTCCTCCCGCTCCGACTGAGGGGGTGTGTAAACGTGTATATAGTAGTAATAATTGTATCCCTACCCATAATTAGAATATATTCCATACATTGTGTAAATATAGTTATGATAAGACTAGGATTCCTCTTGTGATTAGGTCTAGGATTCCTATTGTATAAGTGATGAATATTGTACACTATATATACTTTGATATTAATGAGAAGACTCTCAAAAGAAGATTAATACCATCTTACAGTAACTCCATTTCTAGTTCAACAAGTTCCTAAACAAAAGGTTTCCAATGAAAAGTTTCCCATTCCTATTATGGAAAAGATTTTATCTTGGCCATATATGCCTATTCATGGGTGCTAGTAGAAAATTGAATGAATTCTTTCTTATTTGACATTGGACGAGACATTTATGTTCGATAAAAGATTTCATGCAATCCTTCACTTCGCATGCAAATTTATTATAACATCTTTTGAAGATTTGTGAAGATCATAGGGTTCAAATTCTTGGATGGTGCACAATAAGATAAAAAGGTCTCTCTCTTGATTTATGGTGATGTTTTGACCAAGTTTCACGCACACCCTGATTATTTTACCAGATAGTTGTTACTTTACCATCATAACAACTAATAACAAATAACTCTATTCATCATGACCTATGTTTAAATGGAAAAAAGTCATCTAATAAAAAAAAGTGCATAAATTCTTCTCTTTTTTTCCTCCTTTGTATTTGTTGGTGTCCCCCGGATTCCATGTATTAAATCAATCAGTTAAAGGTATGATTTGACATTATAATCTTCATATCAAGTTATTTGGAGAAGTTAAAATGTGCAGACAAAAAGATGCTAATTATCTTTACTTTATTTCATCTTAAAAGGAATATGTTCTTTGATTGTATTCATCAATAATATATAATATATATAGTAGTATAAGAATATTTAAATTAGTACGGTATTTTCTTATTATAACAATTTAAGAAAATTAGATTTGTTTTTTCATTCTACGGTATTTCCTTCGGTTCAAAAAGTGTGTCCACTTAACTTTTTTTCTTGGTTAAAAAGAGTGTTTATTTATCAAGTTAAGAAATTAATTTTATTTTTTCATATTTTCCTTTATTGAGTGCTAAGTGATCAAATTTCAATATTTATTTAATTAGGGATTAATCAAATTACTTATTTTTGCTAAGAATTTATATTTTTTTAAGAAAAGTGGAAATAATTAAGTGAACACTCTTTTTAAACCGGAGGGAATAATGTACATTCTTTAAAAAAATTGTAGCATAAATTAGTATTTTAAAGTTTCTGTTTTTCTAGGAGGGAGATGATTCATCAAATAAGTTGGCTTGCTTCTAGCTACTTGTAATGCTGACATTATACTTCTATCGTCAACTACTATTATCATACACCTTCTTTATTATTTTCATGAATGTCGGTGGGAAAGATTTCTGATTTTAGTAGTGTGTTCGATACTTATTTTGAGCTTGAATAATCGGAACACAATAGTTTACTATGTTAAGACTTAGACAATCATCACCCTACAAGCTAGTTTTGATACCATGTAATGAATGGTTCTTGAGTCTAACTCAATCCCAAAAGTTAACTTGTAAGGTGAAGATTGTCCAAATCCATATAAGGAGTTCATGTTCCTATTCCATATCGGGTGTGTGACTCTTAACATATTAGTAAAACACTTAAGATAATTCTATTCTCCAAAACGTGAATTCATTTGATTAAGAATGAAAAAATAGTTATAATTGCCACAATCTTTCATGATTACTATTATAATACTCTTTTGTCACACTTTACTAGAGATTGTTTGATGAGCTACTCTTCTAGTTCCAACAATTTAAAACTTGCACCTTCAGTTTCGAAACGGTCATTAACTATTAAGTATAAATCAATTATTAATTAGTACTACCTCAGCTTAACTCTTGTTACAAAAATGTGCCAAATGGCAAAAATAGTGAAGTACATTCATTGTTTAATAAATACTAGATTGCCGTAGATGGAAACTTCTTGTTAAACTAGATGCGAGTTAAATGATTTATGGGATGCTCTTGTTTGAGAAAGCATGCAAATAAATATTACAAATTAAATAAACTAATAAAGTCAACAAACTATAGAAAATTAACAAGGTGGAAAAAGAAATTTTTTATTTAGTTTTTTTTGTTTTTCATTATAAAAAATAATCATTACATCCTGCTATTTAATTACATTTCAAGTATTTTGTTAATAAATCAGTCTTAAAATAAATTATGTCATGGTATCTCAAGATTTGTCACCAAAATTTGGACAATCATCCGGACGAAATGGCGCATACTTTAATTTAGTGCTGTTAAACGGTCCACACGGACGGTATGGACAGTGGGGCCCACGGCAGCCCCTTGATATATTTGTAATTATTCGTTTATCATAATTGATATTGTAGTGTTACCATAATTGTAGAGTTAGTCTCCTTATAAAATAGAGATTTAGATGTAGAAAGAGAAAATGATTTTTCCATTGTAACTAGTATATATATGTCTTTCATTAATAAGAATAATCAAGAGATTATTTCTTACATTCTTTCATGGTATCAAGAGTCTAGGTTCTCTTTACCTCGTTTTCGCTCCTCGAACTTCTTCTCTAGTTTTCAGATTTTTGGCACTAAAGTTCTCGATTTTTTGTGCTTCCCTTTTAACAAAAACTGAGTATCTTCCCCTCTAAATTCCTCTCTCTCAAATTTTCTTCTCTGAATCTTGTTGTTCTATTCCCTATGACTGATAAGAACAATTTTCATCCAGCCCTATCAGTTTCTAACATCAAAAGCGTCATCTCTATTGTTCTTGATCTTGAAAACGTTCAATATGAGATGTGAGCGGAGTTATTCAAGATTCATATTAAAGCACATAAAGTTCTTCACCATATCATTTTTCCAACTCCTTCAAAGGAGAGTGATAAGGCGTCTACATCTACTGTGCTCACTAAAAAAGTAGACCCAGAATTATGGGACATGCTTGATTCCAAGGTTCTTCAGTGGATTTATGTCATTATTTCCTTGGACCTTTTGCAGACGATTATGGAACCCAACTCCACAGCTATGTCGGTGTGGGATCGATTGCGAGATATATTCCAAGATAATAGTCATTCTCGGATTGTTATCCTTGAGCAGGAATTTTCACAAGTGGCTATGGTGAATTTTCAAAATGTTTCTTCTTATTGCAAACGTCTCAAGGACTTGGCAGACCAACTCAGCAATGTGGGTTCTCCTATTTCTAATAGTCGTCTAGTTCTTCAGATGGTTGCAGGCATGTCAGAGGCCTATAGCGGTGTTGCTTCAGTTATTCGTCAGAGTAACCTCCTGCTAGGATTTTATCAAGCCCGTTCTATGCTCACTTTGAAAGAAACCAGTTTGGCTAAGAAAGTAGCAATTGGGGACAGTCCTGTCGGCATGATGACTGCTTCCAATTTTTCTCCTTTCAATCCAGCCAATGTGACCCAAAATCACAACAACGGGGGTGGTAAGAAAGGCTAGAATCGGAAGAATAATGACAAGAATCGTGGCGGCAACAACGGGGGCAACCGTCAGCAGCAGCAATAACAGCAATCCTGAAACCACGGGGCCCCAGTCGATGGCGATGGGTCCCAACACTGCTGGCGCGCGCGCCACGCCTGACAACGCGGCGCCTCGGTACGGCCGCCTCTGGCGTCGCGACCATCATCTCCCGATGCACTCGAGTTCGGACAGCGTATGGGCGATCCAGATCTAGTATACTGGCCTCACCCCATCAGCCCACGCGCCGACACACTGGAGGCCGACATTGAAGCAGCGATGCACACACTTAACTCAACCGGACCCTAATGGTACATGGACACCGCTACGCCCGACACACGCATACCGATCATGGTACCAGAGTCTTTCTCGTCTTATTCCAATTTGAGCACTAGTCGTGGTATAACTGTTGGTAATGGCAATTCTATTCCAATTAAGGGTTATGGTCATAAAACCTTCTCTCCTCCTCATCCACTACTTATCCTGAAAAATACCTTCATGCCCCAAAATTAATTAAAAAATTGGTATCTGTCAGAAAATTCACAACTGATAACTGAGTTTCTATTAATTTTGATCCATTTGAATTTTCTGTGAAGGATTTCAAGAAGGGGTCATCTCATGAGGTGTAACAGTGGGGGGGGCCTCTATCCAATCACACCAAGTTTCAGCGTCTCGCGTCAAACTATGGCATCCACCTTTGCAGCTCTTGCTCTTTCCTTGTGGCATGCACGTCTAGGTCATCCGGGGTCGTCTATTTTATCTTCGTTAGATAGACATAAGTTTATTTCTTGTAAGGGTACGCGTAGTACTCCAATTTGTCAATCATGTGCTTTGGGAAAGATTATTAAATTATCATTTGTAGCTTCAAATTAGAATACTTCTATGTCATTTGAAATTATTTATAGTGATTTATGGACATCCCCGGTTCTCAGTTCTATGGGTTATCGTTATTATGTTCTATTTTTAGATGACTATAGTAAATATTTATGGACGTTTTCAATTGCGAAAAAATCTCAAGTTTTTTTCATCTTCATAAAATTTAGAGCATTCATAAGAACACAATTCGAACGGGAATTCAAAAACATTCAATGTGATAATGGCAAAGAGTATGATAATGAGAAATTTAGGGAGTTTTGTGCTCAAAATGAGATAAATTTTCATTTTTCTTGTCTCCATAAGTCTTCACAAAATGGGAAAGCTGAGCGAAAAATTCGTACCATTAATAATATTGTCCGCACTTTATTGGTTCATTCTCTGTTCCTCCATTATTTTGGCATCATGCACTACAATGGCTACCGATCTCCTAAATATTATTTCCTCTAAAGGTTTGACATATTCATCCCCTCTAAAAGTGTTATACAATAAGACTCCATCATACACTCATCTTAGGGTCTTCGGATGCTTATGTTATCTACTGTTTTCATCCACTACAATCAACAAACTTCAGGCACGTTCTACTCCTTGTGTATTTTTAGGTTTTCCGTCAAATCAGCGTGGTTATAAATGTTTTGATTTGTCCTCTAAACGAATCATCATTAGTAAACTCATTGTTGACACCCAATTTTGACTCATCTTTTAGTCATTTCTTGCAATTTTAAGTATTTTAGGACACCGCATTTTAATCACCATATTTTGACATTTTTGTATATTTTTTACCTAACATTCTATGTTGTTTTATTTTTTGTAAATTGGCATCATATGTTTACTTTAATTAGGTATTAAATATTTTCAAATATTATGTTATTATTGTTGCGCGATCATTTTATTTTACTAATTTTGCATCTCTTTAAATAATTAATTAGCATCCCGTCTTTACTTTTAATTAGGCATTAAATATTTGTTAAATATTGTATTTTTATTATTATTGGATCGGCATTCGCATTTTAATAATTTTGCATCTTTTAAATAATTTTTTCTTTTAAATAATGAACCTGTTTTGCATTTTTGTCAAATCAGTCCAGTCCGAGGCACAATCTGGATCAGTCCAATCCGCCGAAAACCAAAGCCCAAACTGAGACCCAAAAATGAAGCCCAGTACACCTTTCATCTTTTTCCTCTAATACCCAATATCCAATACCCAAAATCCAAAACCTAAATACCCCTATAAATAAAAACCTTACCCCCCCATTAAAAAACAATCAGCCGCACACCCCTACCCTAACTCTCTCTCCAGCCGCACATCTATCCCTCTCTCTCACACACCCCCGTCGATCAACTCAAGCCCACACCCATGCCCAGACCACCCTCACTCCGGCGAACCCCATCACCACTGTCGAACCACTCACGAATACAACCCCCGTCGCCCCTCTACACCAGAGCTCAAAGCTCTGGTGAAAAACCCCATCTCCGACCTCACCATTTCTCCCGTCGAACCTCACCTCCACGCCACTGTCCTGAACAAAATGTCATGGCGGCATCGCCCCTCCCCCTTTTGGATTCTTGTGCTGTCGAAATGGCCGGAGTTGAACTCCGGCGACACTGTTTGGTTCTCATTTCTTTTATATTATGTATGTTGTGTTAACAAACTGATTTTCTTTTATGATTTTGGCATATCATCGGAGCTCCGAACACCGGCGACCCCTTTTGGATTATTTGTTTGGGATGTTTGGTTGGCTTGTGACTGTTGTTTGATTTTGCAGTCTGGTCAGAGTTTAAAACTCTGGTGGCATACATCGGCTATTTGTTGGTGCGTTGTTACTATTTTTCTTGTCGGGTTTGTTATCCCTGTTTGCTCTATGAGCTACTACTCGTTAATATTTTCATACACACCTATCATGACTTCTCTTTTGAATATTGTTGCGATCTGAACTGAGCTTTGTCTCATTTTTTTGAGCTATATTTTCTGCCTTAATATTAGGCTGAGTTACTGATGCAGAACCTTGGAAACTTTCCGATAAACCGCCACTGTTTTTATTGTTTTCAGTTGACGTCAGTCTGATTTTGGCGCTTTTGCCCCTTTATTTCATTTATTAAGCTGGTTTTGAACCAGTTGCTACACTAGATAAAGCCCCACTGATTTTGAACAAGATACTACACTTGACTGGCCAATGAAAAAGTTATCCGTCAATTTTTGAGGCCTCCACAGTTGCAAAGACGGAAAATAAAATAAATGAAGCTTTCAGGGCATTGATGATTTCTTCTACTTACACAGGATAACCAACATGCTACCGTGGCGTAATTCTCGCAGCCGCACTTGTTTAGGATGTCCCACTTTATTTTTATATATATCTGAGCCCTCCGTGTTTAAAACTATTACTGTTTTGACGCGGATCCGAAAGTTTTATTTATTTTATTGTTTTTTTAACAATATTGGCCGATGAAGGAATCTCCGTCTGATTTCCAAGGCTTCCCCTGTACAAAAGACGGATTTATTTTTTGGCTTTACTTATTAATTCTTGCTATTACTTTAAAATTATTTATTTTATTACTAACACTTTTACTGAGTGTTTATGCAGGTATCCGGAGATCATCTTGTGCAGAAGGCTTAAAAGGGCTAAAAGGTGTCCCGGAGTTTTTATTCGATTTTAGCTTTATTATTTTGTATTGCATTCCATTGTAATTGTAAATTATGAAAACTGCTTAGAATATGTAGAATAAAAAGGGCAATAAATAATTAACCTAGGTTTGAACGGATAACCGCAAGTTAGCGGATCTTAAAGGATGTCTAACCCCTTCCCTTTAGGATAATAAAGAACCCTGATCCAGAATCTCATTAATTTCGCAGATCATTAAATGGAGATTAATTGCAATATTTTTATTGCATTAAATCAAGTGTCCTAATTCACTTAATTAATTAGGTGACGACTCCTCAAAATCAGCATTATTATTCCATCCAGGGAACCACGCCAAAGAGCAACGTTGCGGATACCGTTAAGACCCCGAGGTCAAAAACGGGCGCGACAGCATGACGACTCTGCTTGGGATAATCAGGTTCTTGACCATAGCAAACCTAGGTTTATTATTGCTTGACTTTATTTTTATTTGTTTTAAATGCCTTAAAATTGCTTGCTTTAATCTTGTATGCTTAGCTGTTTTAATTGCTATTTGCTTTTACTGCTTTCCTTAAATTGACATTCCGCTCATATTTCTTCCACTCTGGAAAATCCACACTACATGTGAGGTGCGCTGGGTGCATCAGCAAAATTCTTTCTTCAAAACCCAAATTTAGGAGAGTTGGTAATATACGTGGAGTGTCCGGTCTAACCGGTGGCCGCGTAGCCTTCTCACTCGAGTTGTCCGCTCGGAAACCTTGCGTCTAGTAAGATAAATCTTAGAAAGCTTAAGATAGAGCTATACCACTTTTTTTATTAAGTCATGCATGCATAAACCTTAAGTGAGTTAATCCTTGGTATTAACGCCACAATTAGAAATCCACTAAACTTGTCGACGGGTTTCACAACTCAACGACCCATTAGCATACTATGTGTAGCGCGATGACGATAGACGGATCCAAGTCTGGTCATGACACGCCGAAATTGGAAAAAGTGCACCGTCATTTGGTCGTCATTTCCAACAAAAACATTAATGTTTAGCAGCTTTGGTCAATCTATCCCAATCTCGCATATCTGGCGTTTAGGCCTACCTCTGGCATAAGAGAGGTCTCATGCATATTAGGGCGCGCGCTTGATTTTCATGCTTTTGTTTACTATTGTTGTCACTAGCAATTCTGTACATTTTTTCAATGTAATAATTACCCTTTTAACCCCCGTACATATCATGCTATGTTCTTATAACTCCGGCCATGAGCATTTGCATTTCTGCACTTTTTATCGTCACATTGCAATCAGGACTTCTACTGCGTAAATCACTCTTGAATAGCGCGATTTGGACTTTGTGAAGCATCAACCACCAGTCCGGGCGAACCAAGCAGGGGAGTCTTAGACTATATTGTCATGTCTTTACATTTTATTATTTTTGTGATTTGCCTACTCTCACCCATTTGTCATATTTTTTGCAGGAAGACCGTCCTCGCAAATAGTCGAGGGAGGACGGAAGAAATAAAAAAGGGAAGAAAAAATAAAAAAAAAATAAAAGAAAAAAAATCATCACAAGAATGAGCTGGAGTTATGTTGGCGGAAAGAAGTCAGCTTATATCAGACTCAACGAAGTATCGCTATGAGTCCTATATTTTGTATCTTTATACATATTTACAAATTCAATTGATATGTCTAGTGTTGATTACATAATTCTTTATCATGCATTTTACAACATAATCATCCCGAACTACGTCTGTCGGATTCTCACCATACGGTGTGATACGTAGGCAACCCATCTAGGGTTCGACACCACCACATAAAAAAGAAAAAGAAAAAAAGGGACATATTTGGTTCTCCCATTCATTGCATTTATCCAATCATGAACATTCATTATTGCATTTCAATCATTCTATCACATACATTCATTCATGCATCACATTCCTTTCTATCACCGCTATTCATTTATTCATTACATTCCTTTTACTTTGCATTAGTCTTATATTGAACAATCATTTGTTTTAAACAGCTTTACTTTTGCATTTCTTTCATGAATGAATTCTTTTAAATCATACGTTTTATAACATATCTGAACGAACTACGCACATCTGATTCTCGTCAAAGATGAGATACGTAGGCAGCCTTATTCGGGTTCGGTACCATTTATTCAAAAATACAAAAATATTTTATTCAAAAAGCATAAAATATCTTTTAAAAAAAAACTCTTTAAGTATCATTGTTTGATTTGGTTGATACCAACACAGTTAGGAGTGTGAATAGAAAGACCGAGTAATAATCAGTATGAGTTGACTTCGTGGTAAACCATATATTCTTTTGGTACCTCTTATTCACCCGTAAATGACATTGTCTTGCATGCTTCTAAGATAAGAACGAAATCAACCTCATCCTTTCATGTGCGTTGTGTGGTTAGTTTTAGAATAAGTTCAATTGCATTGCATTGTGATCTAGAACTTGGCCTGAATGTTTGTTGAGACGAAATCCTGAGTAACACTCGGTGTAGGAAATGATCGCAGGCTTTCTTTGACCCGTTTGAGCATTTTCAGCCTACCAAATAACATTATTCGTAGTACACCCCTTTTGAGCCTAAAATTTATTCTTTCGATAACCGCATATTACACCTATACCCTTTCTGAGTGCGTACGCACTACCCCTCTCTTGGCCCAACCTCCTAGAGCGCTTTAGAAATGTGCAAGTGGCTGATAAAATTCTGCGTCGAGGTTTGCAAAGACAAAAATTGTCAAAGTCCCAAAAGAGAAAAGAAAAACACAAATGACGACTTCACAAAAAGAAGAAATCAAAAGCCCCGACATTATAAAAAGAAATAAAAATGAATAAAAATGAGAGAATAACTTTGGAAAAAGGGGGCTCCAAACGAAAGATTCAAAAGGAAGTCAGTACAAAAAAATTGTGACAAAAAAACAGTCGACGTTAAAGCACACAAATATCAAGCCTGACGTAGTCCAACGCAGAAGGAAGGATTAGTCACTTTTTACCCAAATGAAATCCATCCTTTCCCCAAACCTACATTACAAGCCCGTAACAAGCCTACATGATCTTATCTCGAGGGTTCGCGTTTGTGGATACTTACGTGGCCGAGCTATGGTATCACGATTGCATGCATTGAACATCCTTCGAGTGTGAGCGTGCTTTTCTAAACGTCCCAAAATTCAAAATCTTGGAATATATGTGAGAAATGAGACTTTTTCCGGTGAGGCATTTGAAGCGTGAGATTACGTGTAGTTGAAACCTCGCCGCATAGCAAGTGTGTCGATACTTAGGTGTACGGTAAGGTACTTGAAACTATAGGATTACCAGTTAGTCTTGGTTAGGCGGAAGTGAATAACGAATTCCTAAGCCTGATACTAATTGTTGGTATCAATGAAGTCGAGCGTGATGCGATCTTTCCACTTTCCAAAAAAACATATATTCTTATTTTTGCATCCACGAACTACGTCTTGACGATTCCTCGGGGATACGTGGCGGCCACATTGGCTCGGTCTCATTTTTTTAAAATTGTACAATCATTTTGCATTCGAACTACGTCTTGACTGATTCCTCACGAGGATACGTTGGCCTAAGTCGGCCCGGTCACACCATTAGAAATCTTCTCGTTGGCTCGCGTGCGACAAAATGCATTTGATTATTTCAGAAAGAGATATGAGCAATTTCGCGAGGGTTAAGTCTGCGAGAGGCAAGCGTTACGCGGCGTCGGCCAGTCGTCGGGGCTACGTGGCCCGATCGTCAATGCTGACGTTATTGGCGTTGCTGACATCGACAGATTAGCACGCAAAGAAAGATTCGCAGATCCGCCAGCGCCCGCAGGCTACATCAGCAATCATCAATCAACAAATGCTCGCTAAAGCATTCGCAAAGATCAAAGAAGTCCGGCGCATGGCATTCATCGGCCTCGCGACATTCAAAGAAGCGTTCGCGGCATCCGGAAGTAATGCGGAGACTACGTCAAGATCAACAACGATTGACAGCATTCACGGTATCGTGAGCCCGCACGATGGCAAGAAGTTCGCACAGATGCGCGTGGTGCAAGACTCGCAGCGATTCAAAGAAACATTCACAACATTCAACACGTGCGTGCAGGAGGAAATCTCAAAGATTCGTGATCATCACATCAATACATCCGCCATCACGCCATGCGTTTCTGGGATAACATTTCTACTCATACAATTACATTGCTTATAAATTCATGCGTTATCATTTTTGCATTACGGTTATGCACTAACGCTTTGCTTAAGTGCGAGCATGTAAGCGGCAGAGCCAAAGCTACAAAGTTGTGGCGAATCAACCACTCATTTCCTAAAACTCACAAGTTTTCTTTGAGCGAGGATCTTCGTATCAACAAAGGCGGGAGGACAACAATAGGCACATATGTTACAAGCGCTGGCATGGCGAGTCACAAGCGATGCGTCCATAAAGCGACACATTTCATAAAAGTCTATCTGGCGACTTCATCCATGTTTCGTCACATCTGACGACAATGCATCAGCGTCCCATGCAACGACGTCATTTCATTTAAGCTTTATCTGGCGGCTTCATCTATGTTTCGTCTATGCAGCGGCGAGCGTCTGCGTGATACATCTGCGCAACAAGCGCCATTTCCAGCCTATCGGCGACTTAAATACATGTTTCGTCTGTCTGACGGCGAACATCTGCATCAGCGTCAATACAACAGCGTCATTTCATCTAAGCCTATCTGCGACTTTGTCGCCATGCTTCATGTCTGGCGATGAACATACTGCATCAGCGTCTGTCTGGCAGCGTCATTTCGTGTAAATCCCGTGCAGCGGCCGTCATGTTTCGTCTATCTGACGATGAGCATCTGCGTCGGCGTCTGTGCCAACGGCGGCGTCATCTCATGTAAGTCTATGCAGCGGCTTCATCTATGTTTCGTCTTATCTGACGACAGCTGCGTCGCGATATCTGATAGCGCCATCTCGTATAGCCCATCTATTGCCCGGCCGTCCGCGTTTCGTACCATCTGGCGGCGAATATCTGCATCGCGTCTATGCGATGGCGTCATTTCATGTAAGCCCATACAAGCGTCTTCATACGTGTTCGTCTGGCACGGCCGAGCATAATCGTCAGCGTCATGCGGCGTCGTCTATAAGCCTATCTGGCGACCGTCTATGTTGTCCATGTGGCGATCATCTGCGTCGCGTCCGTACGATAGCGCCCGTCAACATCTACAAACACCATGTTATTTTTCAGGCCCGTCACATGTCTTAACTTGATCATCTGGGGGCGGAGACGATTTAATTTCGCGTCGGCGTTGTCTTTAATTTGCGACTGCATCTTAGTCATCGCGGTGTGATAAACCTTTGGGACAATTTGATAGTCGACTTTTACTATTTTTTCGGCAACGATGTCATCATAATTCGACCTTTGAGATAAAATTTTAATTTTCCGACTTTTGTCGTTCTTTTCTTGATCTTTGTTTTAATTACGACTATGGGAACAAAATTGGCTACAAGTCAGCGTCTTTGTCAGAAAACTCTTTTATCGTCTTCGTCGTGGTCAAGAGGACAGTCATTTCTTGCAATTTTAAGCATTTTAGGACACCACATTTTACTCACCATTTTTTGGCATTTTTGTATATTTTTTACCTAACATTCTATGTTGTTTTATTTTTTGTAAATTGACATCATGTTTTTACTTTAATTAGGTATTAAACATTTTCAAATATTATGTTATTATTGTTGCGCGATCATTTTATTTTACTAATTTTGCATCTCTTTAAATAATTAATTGACATCCCGTCTTTACTTTTAATTAGACATTAAATATTTGTTAAATGTTGTATTTTTATTATTATTGCATCGGCATTTGCATTTTAATAATTTTGCATCTTTTAAATATTTTTTTCTTTTAAATAATGAAACCGTTTTGCATTTTTGTCAAATCAGTCCAGTCCGAGGCATAATCTGGATCAGTCCAACCCGTCGAAAACCAAAGCCCAAACTGAGACCCAAAAATGAAGCCCAGTACACCTTTCATCTTTTCCCTCCAATACCCAATATCCAATACCCAAAACCCTAAACCTAAATACCCCTATAAATAAAAACCTTACCCCCCCATTAAAAAACAATCAGCCGCACACCCCTACCCTAACTCCCTCTCCAGCCGCACATCTATCCCTCTCTCTCATACACCCCCGTCGATCAACTCAAGCCCACACCCCTGCCCAGACCACCCTCACTCCGGCGAACCCCATCACCACTGTCGAACCACTCACGAACCCAACCCCCGTCCCCCCTTTACACTAGAGCTCAAAGCTCTGGTGAAAAACTCCATCTCCGACCTCACCATTTCTCCCGTAGAACCTCACGTCCACGCCACTTTCCTATACAAAATGTCATGGCGGCGTCGCTCCGGTGTACCTCGCCGTGAAAACGACGCCCCTCCCCCTTTTGGATTCTTGTGCTGTCGAAATGGCCGGAGTTGAACTCCGGCGACACTGTTTGGTTCTCATTTCTTTTATATTATGTATGTTGTGTTAACAAACTTATTTTCTTTTATGATTTTGGCATATCACCGGAGCTCCGAACACCGGCGACCCCTTTTGGATTATTTTTTGGGATGTTTGGTTGGCTTGTGACTGTTGTTTGATTTTGCAGTCTGGTCAGAGTTTAAAACTCTGGTGGAATACATCGGCTATTTGTTGGTGCGTTGTTACTATTTTTCTTGTCGGGTTTGTTATCCCTGTTTGCTCTATGAGCGCTGCTCGTTAATATTTTCATACCCACCTATCATGACTGCTCTTTTGAATATTGTTGCGATCTGAACTGAGCTTTGTCTCATTTTTTTGAGCTATATTTTCTGCCTTAATATTAGGCTGATTCTTGATCAGAACCTTGAAACTTTCCGATAAACCGCCACGTTTTTATTGTTTTGATTGGCGTCGATCGATTTTGGCGCTTTGCCCTTTATTTCATTTATTAAGTTTGGTTTTGAACCGGTTGCTACACTAGATAAAGCCCCAGATTTTGAACAAGATACTACACTTGGTCGCCAATGAAAAAGTTATCAGTCAATTTTGAGGCCTCCATGGTTGCCAGAAAGACGGAAAATAAAATAAATGAAGCTTTCGGGGCATTGATGATTTCTTCTACTTACACAGATAACCAACATGCGGGCGAATTCTCGCGGCTTGACATTTAGGATGTCCCACTTTATTTTTATATATATCTGAGCCCTCCGTGTTTAAAACTATTACTGTTTTGACGCGAATCCGAAGGTTTTATTTATTTTATTATTTTTTTTAACAATATTGGCCGATGAAGGAATCTCCGTCTGATTTTCAAGACCTCCCCTGTACAAAAGACGGATTTATTTTTTGGCTTTACTTATTAATTCTTGCTATTACTTTAAAATTATTTATTTTATTACTAACACTTTTACTGAGTGTTTATGCAGGTACCCGGAGATCATCTTGTGCAGAAGGCTTAAAAAGGGCTAAAAGGTGTTCCGGAGTTTTTATTCGATTTTAGCTTTATTATTTTGTATTGCATTCCATCGTAATTGTAAATTATGAAAACTGCTTAGAATATGTAGAATAAAAAGGGCAATAAATAATTAACCTAGGTTTGAACGGATAACCGCAAGTTAGCGGATCTTAAAGGATGTCTAACCCCTTCCCTTTAGGATAATAAAGAACTATTATCCAGAATCTCATTAATTTCGCAGATCATTAAATGGAGATTAATTGCAATATTTTTATTGCAATAAATCAAGTGTCCTAATTCACTTAATTAATTAGGTGGCGACTCCTCAAAATCAACATTATTATTCCATCCATGGAACCACGCCAAAGAGCAACATTGCGTATACCGTTAAGACCCCGAGGTCAAAAACGGGCGCGACACTCATTGTTGGTTTTTATCGTAGTAGAGGTTGTTGTGTCAACAAGCGGCGGATGAGCGCCCTAGCGCGAAAACCGTTGCGCAACAAGCAGCGGATGAGCGCACTAGCGCGAAAGCCGTTGCGTGTTAGTGTTAGTAACTTCGTCATGTTCTCTTTGATGAATCTCAATTTCCTTTTTCTAAAGTAGAAAACACGTGCCTAGTTCTTATGATTTTTTGGATGATGCTATCTCCTCCTATGTTCTCCGTTATTTTTCAGGTTTTCCAGAAAATACGTTGAACCCAGAAAATATGTTAAACCCGTCATCACGCCTGCATTGAAGCGCGCGGCTAAAACACTGCGAGTCGGCGCGCGCACGCGAGGCGCCGCAGAGCCTAATATCCAGCGAGTCCAGCAACTCTTCTGGCGCCGCGACCCCTGCCCCTAGCGTCGCGACGCCTTCAACGGTGATTTCCGAAAATTCCCAAAATTCACCCAATCCAGCCCAGAGTCATGGTCCAGTCAATCGTAGTCAACGGGGTATTTTTAAACCAATGACACTTTTTAATTTGAATTCTAATGTTCTTAAATCCCCTTACCCCGTAATTCTGTGTCTGCCTTAAATGACCCTAATTGAAAAATTGTCATGACCGAGGAATATAATGCTCTTATTGATAATAAGATGTGGGAGTTGGTACCACGTCCATCTGGTGTTAATATTATTCGATCTATGTGGATTTTTGTTCATAAGAAAAATTCTGATGGTTCATTTGCAAGGCATAAGTCTCGACTTGTAGGTGATGGTAAGAATCAGCAGGTTGGTATGGATTGCGGTGAGACATTTAGCCCGGTGGTCAAGCAGGCTACCATTCGCACTGTGCTCAACTTGGCTCTTTCGAAATCATGGCCCATTCATCAGCTAGATGTGAAGAATGTTTTCCTACATGGTGATCTTCAGGAGACAGTGTATATGCATCAGCCCTTGGGGTTCCGGGATACTAGATATCCTAATCATGTCTGTCTATTGAAGAAGTCCTTGTATGGGCTTAAGCAGTCTCCACGGGCTTGGTATAAGAGGTTTGCTGATTTTGTTTCGACTATGGGTTTTTCGCATAGCAGATCTGATAATTCATTATTCATATATCGTCGAGGGTCTTCCATGGCTTATATATTATTGTATGTTGATGATATTATCTTGACTGCCTCTTCTGATGCTTTGCGAAAGTCGATTATGACAGTGCTCAGTTCTGAGTTTGCCATGAAGGACTTGGGCCCATTGAGTTATTTTTTAGTGATTGCATTCACTCGTCATGCGGGCAGATTATTCTTGTCACAGAGGAAGTATGCAGCAGAGATCATTGAGAGGGCTGGGATGTCATCCTGTAAGTCCACTTCCACTCCAGTTGATACTAAACCCAAGTTAGGTGTTGCAGCCGGCTCTCCATATGAGGATCCGACCCACTATCGTAGTCTTGCAGGAGCCCTTCAGTATCTGACGTTCATGTGACCTGATATTACATATGTCGTACAGCAGGTGTGTTTGTTTATGCATGATCCCAGAGTTGAACATATGAATGCGCTAAAACGCATTCTGAGGTACATTCAGGGAACATTTGAGTATGATTTGCATTTGTATCCCTCGTCGACGTCTACACTTGTCTCTTACACAGATGTTGATTGGGGTGGTTGTCCTGACACGGGCGGTCGTCACGGCTATTGCATGTTTTTAGGTAATAACTTGGTATCATGGTCTGCCATGCGTCAATCAACGCTTTCACGTTCAAGTGCAGAGACCGAGTATAGAGGGGTAGCCAATGTGGTTTCTGAGTCATGTTGGTTACAAAATCTACTGTTAGAGCTTCATTGTCCTATTGAGAAAGCTACCTTGGTGTATTAGGATAATATAAGTGGCATCTACCTTTCTGGTAATCCAGTTCAACACCAGCGTACTAAACATATAGAGATGGATATTCACTTTGTTCGAGAGAAGGTATCAAAAGGACAAGTACGTGTCTGCCATGTTCCTTCAAGATACCAAATTGCAGACATCTTTACAAAGGGTCTTCCCTTGGTCTTTTTTAAAGATTTTAGAGACAGTCTCAGAGTACGAAGACGTCCCGCTGTCACTGCGGGGGTTTGTTAAACAGTCCACACGGACTGTATGGACAGTGGGGCCCACGGCAGCCCCTTTGTATATTTGTAATTATTCTTTTACCATAATTGATATTGTAGTGTTATCATAATTGTAGACTTAGTCTCCTTATAGATAGGGATTTAGATGTAGAAAGGGAAAAAGATTTTTCCATTGTAACTTGTATATATATATATATATATATATATATTTCATTAATAAGTATAATCAAAGGATTATTTCTTACAATCTTTCAAGTGCAAACCAAAAGTGGTAAAAATTAATTAGATTAACTAATAAAAGTCCAAATTATGCTTGCTTTTTATATTTTATTTTATTTTCAAATACTTTCTCAGATGACATAGTCCTGATTGATGAGACTCGCAGCGGAGTGAACGCAAAGCTGGAGGTTTGGAAACAGATTTTAGAGTCTAAAGGGTTCAGGTTGAGTAGGACTAAGACAAAATATTTGGAGTGCATGTTCAGTAACGAGAGCGACCCTGAGACATGCGTGGAGGTAAGGCTTGATACGCAGGTCATTCCAAAGAAAGGAAGCTTCAAGTACCTAGGGTCTATTATCCAAGGGAATGGAGAGATTGATGACGATGTCACGCATCGTATCGGGGCATGGTGGATGAAATGGAAGCACGCATCTAGAGTCTTGTGCGACAAAAAGGTGCCACCAAAACTTAAAGTCAAGTTTTATAGGGTGGTTGTTAGACCGCCTATGTTCTATGGGGCGGAGTGTTGGTCAATCAAGACTTCGCACAACAAAAGATGAAAGTTGCGGAGATGAAGATGTTGAGATGGATCTGTGGGTATACAATGAGAGATAAGATTATAAATGATGATATCCGGGAGAGAGTTGGAGTGGCCACGGTGGATGATAAAATGCAGGAAGTGAGGTTGAGATGGTTCGGGCATGTGCAGAGGAGAGATACAGATGCCCCAGTGCGGAGGTATGAGAGGTTGGCTATGGACGGGTTCAGGAGAGGTAGAAGTAGGCCGAAGAAGTATTGGGAATAGGTGATTAGACGGGATATGACGCAGGTGCAACTTACTGAGGATATGACCTTAGATAGAGGGTTGTGGAGGACACATATTAGGGTCGACGAGTAGTAGGTACTCAAACTTATGCTTACAAATTGATAATTGTAGTGTTATTATTGTAGGTCCGATTAGCCTATCACACTTATATGCACATTATTACTTTATAATCCACTGTAGTCTGATTTCTGCTTCTATGTATTTTTTAGTGTATTTTGTTTAGCTTATTTAGTTGTGTTAGTTACTGCTCCCTTTTGTTCTGATGCACTTTATACTGCTTTAATTCCTTATCTGAGTCTGACTGTTTCTCTTGCTTTACTCTTTACTCTTGCTTTGTTTTGATTGCCCTGCCTGTGATTATGCTTTGTCTTGAGCCGATGGTCTCTCGAAATGGTCTCTCGAAAACAGTTGTTTTATCTATCAAAGTGGAGATAAGATCTGTGTACACTCTATCCTTCACAGACTCCACGGTGTGAGATTACACTGAATATGTTAATTGTTGTTGTTGTACTCTTGCAGTCTTGCATTGATACTGCCGAATTATATTCCCTTTAAATTAATACATCACTTGCGGATATTCGATTTTTGGCAATAATGTTCGACGAATTTTCTTATTATTAAATCAAGTCAAATAATTTATGTAGTGTAAGAGCTCATTATAATAATCCTAGTGGTCAAATACAATACTTGTGTTAGTTTAGTTTGACTTTGACCATCATTTATTTTGTTTATTTTTCTCTTTGATACGGTGGCTGACATACTCTAAAAAAAATTATTATCATATGGTTCGCAATCATTATTTTTTATTTATGACATAGATTATATTTTATTTATATTTTTCCTGTTTGATGCTAGGTTGGTTACCATTTCTCAACGTTATCTTGGTATTTGAATGTAGCATATCTTGTCGGCCACGTAGAGAACATTCTGAATTATTATTATTATTATTACTTTTTGTTAATACTTAATCGGAATAGACATGTTATGTTATGTTATGTTATGAGATTGTACCAGTAGTTCATGAGTAAACGCAGTTAATCAACTCTTTTGAGTTTCTTTGACATCTTAGACATTTTGTCCCTAAGATAAACTTTATTGGAAATAAAATCCGAAAACATTCATATAGCTGATCCAATTTGCGTAGAGATTAAAATATACATCCTTTATCTTAATTTATATGATGTATTATTTGATTGAACACACAGTTTAAGAAAGAAATAAGTTAACTTAAAAATGTGACTTTAAATAAGTTTTAATTATATGTATAACTATATATTATCCGCTAAACGTAAAATGATGAGAATTATAAAGTTAAATTATTGTAAATATAAAACAAGTAACATTCTTATTGAAACTACTAAAAATAAAGTGTATCACAACAAATTGTAAAAGAGGAAGTAATTATTACTATCATTATTGTAGGAGTTGTTGCTGATGAAGTATTTTAGACAATTTGATAAATAATTTTGGAAGAAAAGAATATTTATCTCCTTTTGTTTTTGTTGGAAGATATACAACGAGACTTTTTTATTTCGATAACCTTCTCTTCATTTGTTTCTCTACCTCCTAAAATAGGGATAAGATATGCGTACGCTTTATTATCTTCATTAAAGTATATTTATGTTCTAAAGACAATCTATATTAGGACAAATGTATTTTATACACATTTATATTATTATTAATGGAAATTAATATTTTAACATTCGAAATTATTGAATTATTAGTTGATTGTTTATGATATTCTATATTATGCATCTCTAAAGATTACACTGTTATTAATAGTGTGAGATATTGATATTATAACGTAACTCTTAAAATAACATCGACTAATGATCATCGAGAACAAGATATCGATGATATGTGATATGCCGAGTGGTCTGCATCATATCCTTAGAAGATGTAGTGTGTCTCACCTGCTACGAGTTATGGATACTCGTGATGGACACATGAATACTTCGGAAGTATTGTTATACTCTGCTGATATATTGTTTGTTATGCATGTCTAAAGTATGATCAGCGTGTGGAAAATAAAAGTCTTTGACTTGATGTCGATACACACCTTGTCTACAAAGTAATGTACTTTGATCATGTACTAAGCTCAAATGTCTTATAGGTTGAGATACAACTTGTATTTGGTACATTTTGAAGTGTATTAAAGGTGGTAGTTGAGTCAAGATTATGATTCATTCCTCGAATGTATATTCGAGAGAGCACTCCGTTTCTCAGTGATATTAGGTTAACTAAGTCGTTGGCCAACGCAATAGACATATTTAGGATATGGTCTTGTTGTCAACTAATATAGATGAGATATAATGATCAAGCCATTTGGATAGATACTTGACAGATCCTAAGCTTGATCGAGTGTGTCGTGAATGAAATGATTTTATCTTCCCACATAGAGGTTCAGTTTACCAGATTCGTGTAACTGTACTTCACATATTGAGTTCGTCTTCCGGCGCCGTCTAGAAGTTCCGTGTAGACCCTAATATGATTAAATAGTCGATATATGAAGGTCTGTGGGATAACACTACGTCAATTGTTCCGTCGATCTAAGGATGTAATGAGAGGATATAAATTTTCGATTTATGATCGAGACATTTGAATGTATAATGATTATTTAATTAAGTCAAGATTGAATTTCAGATTTTATTAAAATGAAAACGAGACGATATCCTAAAAATGGACTAGGGCCGTGTTAGGCATATTTTATATACCTTTTTTGAGTCAAATTTAGTTAGTATTTTAATCGTTTTTATTGTGTTTAGTATAGTATTAGGGTTGTTTTTCTTTCTTTTGAGTCACAGCGGTTCAAAAAGGGAAAATGGCGAAAAGGAGCGAAAAATGGGCATAAAAGGAGGAATCCGAGGCAGAAAATGACCGAAATTGACAACCCGTACGAAAGTCATGCAGCGCCGTGGCCGACAACATGGCGCGCGAAAGCGGTGAGGCCACAGGAATTATGGCGCGCGAGCGCAAAGCAGTGAGGCCAGAATTATGGCGCATGGCTAATCTGCGGTCGCGGCCGACAAAATTTCGATTCAGTGTTATACCGTATTTCAGTATGCGTGAGGCGTCGTATAATAATTTAAGCCTTAAGGATTGGCTAGTTTGAAAATTGTACACAACACCGATTAGAGTCGTTTTTGAAGCGTTTCCACATTTCGTAGGAAAATTCGCTATGTCATTAATAATTTTTGCGGATTTTTCCGAGAGGCGAAACATTTTGGACCAGCGAGAGGCGACACTTGTCACCCTCTAATTGGAAGAGTGGGCGGCAACAATGGGCTAGGTTGGGCGATTTTTGTGCCTTTCCTTGGTCAAGGTTAGGTAGGATATTTTTGTGGTAGATGGATAAGGTAGCACATGGCTAAATCTTGGCCTTACACTTGCTATGCACTTGTCTTCATCTTGGTCATTGATTGGCCTTCACTTGACCTATAAATACCCTCTAGTTGAAGACATTCTTCATCCTAAACTTGAGCAATCTATCTAAGTCTCAAACTACTCCTCCTCTTGAGTTTAGTCCACCACACCCTCCCCTTTGGCGAGAGCTTCCTCCCCTGTAGTGGTTAGCAGTGGGTACCCACTAGCCTAGTTGTCTCGTATAAATACCCCATTTGTGGTATAGAAATACTCTTCAAGTATTGTTATAATGCCCAAAATACTTTAGCTAAATACCTTGTAGTACTTTCCAAAGTACCACTTTTCTGAAATCTGGAAAATACTATTATACTTCCCTTTAGCCACAAGGCCCTAAGTAAATCTTCACCCGTAGTTGAAGTTATAAGTAGAAGTTGTGTAGAACTTAGGGTTGTTTGGAGCGGGTTGGGCCTTGTGAGTAGGAGCTAAACCTTGCTCGGGATCGACATATAAACTCGGATAATTTTGGGCTTATCGAGGTAAATATCTTGTCCTATTGTAATTGGAAATTACATGTTTGTTAGAATATATAGTTGAAGTATACTATATATAGAATGATATTGATTAGAACTAAGCGTAGTTCTTGGCAATGTCTTTTGACTTAAGCCTGAATAAGAATTGAACAGTAATCACATAGAAGGGTATTAAAGAGAAGAACTGAACTGTATTACATAGGACTGTATTACAGTAGACTTGTGTAGCATTACTGTGTGGTAGAATTGTACACGCGTCCGGTTAGGCGTGTTAACCCCCTGGTTGGCTTGGTAGCGGCCTCGATAGAGGAGGAGATTTACGTTGTTGCGGGAGAGTCTTTGCGAATTTTACGTAGAATTTGGAACGATGAGATCTAGATGTTAATAAGTGCCTTGTGGCCTTATAGGTTGAAGTACTACGTGTGGTGCGATCTACGTGGCTTAAGGAGTAGCCGACGGTTTGAAGTACTTGGAGCGTTTTGTTATTAGTGATTACTCGTCGCGAGGTATGTGAACCTCTTCATATTTTCTAGCATGATATGGGTGAACTATGTAGTGCGGTAGGCGTACGTGTGTTAAATGTATTTGATTGGTTTAAAACATAAGGTGTTATAACGGCTTTATGGGAAGTTGGTTATAACGACTTTATGTAGGTAAGAAAATGCCGGTGGTTTTGAAAGGTAAGCGATTTGACTTATAACCGATTTGATGTGTGATAATAAGGAACTTGAAGTGTGTCAAAAGTTAAGAAACCATTTTTGGAAGAAGAATAACACTTGGTTTGAAAAGGTTTTAAAAAGAGTTATACTAGCTTTATGGGAGTTAGGTCTAACGTCTTAAGAGAGGTAAAGAAAATGGGTTCTTGGTTTTAGAAGTTAGAGACTTGATCTTATAAGATAAGAGACTTAACTTAATTAAATTAAATTAATATGAATTTTGTGTGAAACCTCATTCGTGAGTAATGAGTACTTGGTTTTGAAAGGAATAATGTTTCTTGATTTGAAATCGAATGTGTATCGACAAACCACTGCGGCGTTAATAAAGGAAAATGTATTGAATAATTAAGTATTATTAAAACGGTAGAAACCTTCATCTGCATAAGCTAAGATGAGACAAAATGATATTACATTTTCTAGATCATGGCTGCTTAATAAGATTGATTATAAACAAGAATAACCTACTCACATATAAGACATATGTTTCTCAAAACGTTTAAAGGAGAATTATGTTTTAAAGGATTAAAACTAGGAACTACTGAAACCTTTTCTAAAATGAGAAACTTGAGCATTTGAAATTAGGCAAACACGAACGTTTGGAAAATAAGGTTGTTACTTGATTTTACAAAGGAAAGCATTTTGGTTTACTTAAAAGATATAAGTCACTCATTTTTATACTACGGTATCGGGTGACTTTTATAAAGGAATGGATCTTTAAAAGGAACTTAACTTACGTAGTACTTTAGGAGTTAAAACGGACTTTGGCATAAAACGAAAGTACCTTGAGTTGTGTAACTTGCCTATACGTGTTGTTGTGTAACTTGCCTATGCTTGTGTTGTGTAACTTGCCTATGCTTGTTGTTGTGTAACTTGCTTATGCTTGTGATGATAGCCTTGGTTGTGCAAGAATTGTGTTCTATTTAACCGCGTCTCTGCGAAAGTGTCGGTTGACTTGTTGAGACTTACTTGGACGTCTGCGGTGTGACGGAAAATTCCACGGGTATGCCGCTGTTGATAGTGTTATTCCATGGACTAGCTCTCCATGAGGTTTTCTTCTTGTTCGCCTTGGTACGGTGGTGGCTTTCGTACTTGCCGTCTCATGGTGATTCGGCCTTGGTACCGTAGTTAGCCCTCGCGCTTGCCTGTTCGGTGTAGTGGCGAAGTCTCGTGATCTGACCTTGGTACCGGTGGTCACCCTGCGTACTTGCCCGGTCGCTACGTGACCGCCCTTGGTATCCGTAGTCGGCTCGCGACTTGCCGTGTCGACCGTGTTTTTGGTTGCATTGTATTATTAGTACGGTCGGATCTGGTAGTTATACTTGTCTCATGCGGTTTTTATGACACAGTGGGACACGGTGTTCATGTATACTCCTTGGTATTGTTATATCATAAAGCTGCCGGTGAGGAAGAAATTCCACGCACACGAGTGATAATTTGGAGGCGTGAGTCACGACTTGATGTAATCGTTATATGTTATGTCTTGTAGTTTGGTCATCATACATGTCTCCGCTTTATATAGACTATTATGATTTCATTTACAGATATTCTGATTTCACATACTTGGTGCTGTTGCTTGACCTCCTTGAGGCCGCGTCACGCCGCAGTAAGTACATCGATCGTGGATCCTCGCTCTAGGATCACATTACAGCGTGTTGGAAAGCTCAGTTCCTTGGAGGCTTATCTTTGGTAGGTTTCACGAGTTGTAGTCTCTTGTACATTCGGGGTATGGCGGGCCCTGTCCGTCATTGTTGTTGTAAATCTTAAGTGCAGAGCTTGTTGTGGGAAGGGTTTTGTAAGAAGGATAACTGCTCGGGTTTTTATGTATATATCAAGGCAACTGTTTTGGTTGGCCTGTTTATCTATCATGTCTCTCATTTCATGTTTAAGGTTTTTATTTCCGCTGGTTTTCTCTGATGTTGTATCACTAGGGTGCCCGGGGTAAGGCACCAGTCACGGGCCCGGGTTCGGGTCTTGACACGAAGTTAATTTGGCCAAGGGCAAAAGGGTCCATAGGGCACGAAATTTGCAACATACTTAAGCCCTAGGGTTTGCTATAAAAGAGAAGGAGCTGACCTAAATGAGGCATCTTGTACATATTTTATATTCTACTTTAGGGAGAAGAAAGGTGGCTACAACACAAGATTGGAGACAACTTTGGTTCAAGTTCTTTTCTTTTATTTGTTTTTATTTCAGTTTATGTTGGTTTGTATTAGTTCTTGACATGACAATGTTTAGGAGCTAATTACTTAATTAGGGCTTTCCTTATGAATCGCTTGAAACTTTTATTCATAAATTAATGCAGTAGTTTGATTTCTTCTTCACTTGATTAAGATTTAGTCAATAATTAGTATGAAAGCTTGATAATTAATTGATCACTAATTATCATAATTTATATGATGTCGAATCAAGAACCGAGAGAAGAGATTTGGATATGATGTAGTTGAATAGACATAGGTTAAAATCGCGGACGAAAGTACCCCGATACTTGTGTAGCATTATAGGTTACTGTTCTTAATCCTCCTATGTAGTAAATCCTATCATAGAAATATAGAAGAGTTCTGCACTGGGGTTGAGCGATTATATATCCTAACCGAAATATAAGACAGTCTAGTTAACCGCTATCTTAACGTAGAAGAAGAAGTCATTCTAGTTGCATTAATGATTGAATAGTGTGGATAGTCGAGGATATTGGAAGCCCTAATTTCTTCATAACTGATAAAACCCAAATAAATTAGTTTACTTCTTGAAATTATTCTAGTAGTTAAACAAAAACCCAACTCAAATATCGATTGCCAAATAGATAACATAAAATAGATGAACGGTAATTAAAAACCAGTCTCTGAGGACGATATTCGGTCTTATCAGACTATATTACTTGTCAACGATGTGTGCGCTTGCGTGAACATTCGAAATATAGCTAACAGGCCGTGGCACATGGGACACTGGGTCTCGACCTATTTTGAGCAACGACGTCGTCAGGCCAGTGGACAGTCTGACTGATCCACTGCGCCTCGTTTTATGGGCCTGGCCCACGAGAAACCATAGGCTACGTTTTTAACCCTAAAACGCAACTATAAATAGTGGCTTCATTTCATTTTTCAATACACAATTCATTTATATTATTTCAAGTCTTAGAGACCTAGAATTAAAAGATATTCTCTCGAATCTCTGGCGAATTTCCTAGCTGTTCAAAAGAGGATTACATCGGAGTTCTAGAAACTAGTCGAGGATCAATTGCGTGCGCACCCTCGAACGTTATACTAAAAGACTCCAGATTAATCAAATTGTAAGTATTCTTTCGATGCATTACATTTTTACAAACATGTTATGTGATTTACATTTTTTATATTATTACATAATTATCCTGTAGTTCGTCGTTTGTTGGGTTTGAAACATAAATTTTCAAATTTCACTGCGTACTCGAATCCAATAAAACCCTACCCTTCAAATCTCACTCACTATATTGTAACCTTCTCTTCATTTGATCTGGAAGTTGAACAAATAAAGCAAAAGGGTAATAAAACTTAGAATATATATTCCGTTTATTGCTGTCCTTTTTCTCGAAAAAAATTATTGGGAAAAGTATAGGCATAATTTATTTTCTTCCTTATCTTCTTCTCCTCCGATGATGACATAAAGGAAAGGAGTATATAGTACAGTACTTCCACTTTACCTAAGTTTCCCTTTTTTTATTCGGTAAAATTAAAAGTTTGTCTTTATGTTATTTGAATAGGTTATAATTTTATTATTTATTACATTTTTGATTTATTGTGAGTGATAATGTGTTCGATTTTCTGTATATGTGTTGCTATGAAATACATTGTGTATCACTTATTGAGTTTTTATCTTGTGAAATTGAACTTTGCTCCTTTTGTCATAAGTTATCTGGTGTTTGTGTTTCTATGAAATACATTGTCTTTACCGACATAAGTTGCTATAAGTGTTAACAACTTATGTCGGTAAAGGCATAGTGTAAAAGAAATAAGCAAGTCATGCCTTTTATGTCATAAATTATGGGTTATTGTGATACAAAATTATAAACATATGTCAAGCGAAAAAGTTATGTAAAATTTCTAAAATTTCAAAGTAATTTTACTTAGATTTTCTTATTTTTACACCTAATAACATACATTTATAGTAACACAAAAATGTCAAAACAAATTTAATACCATAAGTTTCAATTTTTTCTCCTAAACTTTATATCAAGTTAAACACCTCCACATAATTGAAATTAGCACTAGTTAAAAGTAGGGGACCCCGCTTCATTAATTACTTTTACTAAATACATATGTATATATACATATATGATGTAAATAAATAAAACATACTGGGTATAATATAAAAAATGACAGCTTGTACGGGTCTACTTGTGAGGTTATCTACAACATCAGGCAGTAAATATGGATGATGTAAGCAATTTTTTTTTTCATTAGACTTTGAGAACACACTAATTAAGCATAATGTGGATGATTAGCTTTTAAAATTAAAGTTTTAATTTCATAACACTGGGTAATGTAGCAACATGCACTTTTTTTGTTTGTTTGTGTAAAACAAGAGTATCAATTTTGTGAATGAAACCAACGGCACTTAGGAGTTAGGACAACATTAATTAACAGTGCGACAATATTGGATTATCAAAGTAAACTAACTAGATGGCTTGCACGGGCCCAACACTTTGCATTAATTTGTGTATTTTATTTGGATAAATATTGTACGAAATGTAAAATGCAATGTACTCCTTTAGTTCATTTTTACGTGTCACGTTTCGCGCGTTAAAAGTCAATTTGACTAATTTTCATAATTAATTTAAATTAGATTAATTTAATATTTTAAAATTAAATTTAGATGTTTTAAAACTATATAAAAAATAGTATAAATAGAAATTCTTCTCATACTAATATGATGAAAATATACATCTTAAAATATTGATCACGGACTCAACATTTTACATTAGATATTTTATTTGAAATATCTTCAATTCTTTTTTAAAAAGAATTAGATAAATGTATAACTAAGTCTGTTTTGAATACTTTTTTTAAAAAGTGAAAATTTGGTATGAACAAATGGACAACTAAGTAGCTGATTAGTTAGTATAATGCATTTCATTGAAAGGTATTTATGTATATAATTTTGAACATTAATAGTGAAAACTGTAAGTGTTAAATATACATAAGTGTACACATATTAAAACATGTATACTTATGTATATTGGACAAGATCATCTCGGCCAACCCATCACAGGCATCACGGACAGAAGGACCAAGTCGGGGTTGAGGTTAATGATGTATATTGTAGTATAATTAATATTGTACTATTACCATAAATGTATAGTTAAGTCTCCAAATAGAATAGGGTTTTAGGAATATAATAGGAAAAAGGATTTTCCTATTATGAAATATGTAAAGTGTATATCTCTCTCTTTCATTAATGAAAATAATGAAAGGATTATTTCTTTCATAGTATCATAAGTCTAGGTTATTTTTTTCTTACTTTCGCTACTCTCTCTTTCTCGATTTCCGTGAAAAAAAAAATCCTCCCCCTCTCGGTTTTCTCCCTAAACCAGAGACAAAAATTCCCTTCTTGTCCAAATTTCTTGTTTTATTCACTATGATTGATAAGAACACGTTTCATCACGCCCTAACAATTTCTAACATCAAGAGTGTTCTTCCTATTGTTCTTGACTTAGAAAACGTTCAATATGGGACGTGAGCAGAGTTGTTCAAGATTCATGCACTGGTACATCAAGTTCTCCACCACATAATCCCTCCGGCTCCTGGTACGGAGGGTGTGCCCACCAAAGAGAAAAATCCAAAATTATGGATTACTCTTGATGCTAAGGTTCTCTAGTGGATTTATGACAATATCTCCCTCGACCTCTTACAGACGATAATGGAACCTAACTTTACAACTATGGCTGTTTGGAATAGATTGTGTGATATATTTCAGGATATCAGTCATTCCCGCATTGACACCTTTGAACAAGAATTTTTCCAAGTCGCTTAGAGGATTTTATAAACGTTTTATCCTATTGCAGACGACTCAAGGAATTGACGGACCAACTTCGAAACGTGGGTGCTCCTATTAGCAATAGTCGTCTCATTATACAGATGGTTGCAGACCTGTCTGAGGCCTAGAACGACGTTGCTTCGATCCTTCGTCAAAGTAACCCCCTACCAGAATTTTATCAATCCCGATCTATGCTTACACTGGAGGAGGCTGGGTTGGCTAAAAAGGCAGCTACTGGCGCTACTCCGAATTTATAGACACGTCCAACAGTCCTCACGCATATTATGACAATTCAAGCCAAAACCGCAATAACGGTGACAACAAAAAAAGTCAGAATCGCAAGAATAAAAATAAAGGTGGTGGTCGTGGTGGTAATAATGGTGGAGGGCGGTGGATCGGCGGTTGGGCCATAACAAGCGGCCATGGGCGGCCGATGGCGCGACTTCTCCTCAAACAGGCGTGCCTTGAGGTGGTCGCTGCCATTCTCGGCGTCAACGGCCCAATCACGGGTTGGGCGATAGTGGCCAGAATCATTCACGCCCAATTGGGCATTGGCGGCCACTGGCTGGGCCTCGCCACAACAGCCTTTGCGGTGGGGGCCGCTGCCGTCTCCGACAGATATTGAAGCCACAATGCACATGCTAGGATTAACTCGGTATATGAAAATATGTGTCACAACTCACATGACATCTGATTCAGGTACTCTATCATCTTATTCTAATTTGAGCAACCCTCGTGTCATAATTGTTGGGAATGGTAATACTATTCCAATTCGTGGTTATGTTCATAAAAAATTGTCTCCCCCACCCACCTCTTATCTTGAAAAGTATCCTTCATGCCCTAAATTGATTAAAAATTTAGTGTATGTCCATAAGTTCACCATTGATAATTTTGTTTCAATTGAATTTGATCCATTTAATTTATCTATGAAGGATTTCAAGACGGGAAGTCCTCTCATGAGGTGTGATAGTATGGGAGATCTTTATCCAATCACGCCAAGTTTCGGTTTCGCGAGTCAAATCTTGCCATCAACTTTTGCAGCCCATGCTCCTTCCTTGTGGCATGCTCGTCTAGGTCATTGGGGTCGTCTATTTTGTCTTCTTTAAATAAAAATAATTTTATTTATTGTAAGAGTGTGATAATGGGGTATTTCGGGAATTTTGTGCTACTAATGTGATAAATTTTCATTTTTCTTGCCCTCATACATCTTCACAAAATGGGAAAGCCGAACGCAAAATTCATACAATTAATAACGTTGTTCGAATTTTATTGATTCATGCTTCCGTACCCCCGACTTTTTGGCATCATGCTCTACAAATGACTACAGATATTCTTAACGTTCTTCCGTCTAAAGGTTTGACATATTCGGTCCCTCTTCACATTTTCTATAATAAGTCTCCTTCGTATTCACATCTTAGGGTCTTTGGGTGTTTGTGTTATCCACTATTTCCGTCTACCGCAATTAACAAACTTTAGGCCCGGTCTACCCCTTGTGTATTTTTAGGTTATCCGTCAAATCATTGTGGTTACAAATGTTTTGATTTATCGTCTAATAAAATTATTATTAGTCGCCATGTAATATTTGATGTGTCCCAATTTCCGTTTGCTAAGGTAAATAGTCTCGTGCCTAGTTCGTATAATTTTTTGGATGATGATATATCCCCGCACATTATTCACTATTTTTTGGACATGTCTCAGACCCCAAATTCTCCAACGGACCCACTGCTCGCTGGTCAAATGAGTCCGTCCCAGCCCATTGCCCCCAGTAACGTCACTGGGCCACTTTTCGATATTAGGCCAGTCCATACTAATACTGGAATTGGTCCAGTTCCTGTGTCCTCGACATCGCCGCTTTCGCTCGGCGTGACGGTGTGGCAACCCACATGTGTCCCGAAATTTCCCAAAATTTACCTAATTCTGTCTCAAGTCATAGACCAGTCACCCGAGGTCAACGAGTATTTTTAAACCAAAAAGATATTTTAATTTAACTTCTAATATTCTTAAATCACCACTACACTGTAATCCTGTGTCTGCTTTAAATGACCCGAATTGAAAGATTGTTATGACTGACGAATATAATTCTCTCATTGATAATAAGACGTGGGAGTTGGTGCGCCATCCATCTGACGTTAATATTATTCGGTCTATTCACATAAGGTCAATTCTGACGGTTCATTTGTGAGGCATAAGACTCGTCTTGTAGGTGATGGTAAGACTCAACAGGTTGGTGTATATTGTGGTGAGATGTTTAGCTCGTTGGTCAAGATGGCTACAATTCGCACTGTGCTCAGCTTGACTCTTTCGAAAGCATGACACATTCATCAGCTAGATGTGAATAATGATTTCTTACATGGTGATCTCAAGGAGACAGTATATATGCATCAGCCTTTGGGGTTTAGGGATCCCAAATATCTTCATCATGACTGTTTATTGAAGAAGTCCTTATATGAGCTTAAGCAATCCCCGAGGGCTTGGTATAAGAGGTTTAGAGACTACATTTCGACTATTGAGTTCTCTCACAACAGGTCTGATAATTCATTGTTCATATATCATTATGGTTCTTCATTGGCTTACATATTCTTATATATGGATGATATTATCTTAACTGTCTCTTCTGATGCATTGCACCAGTCTATCATGACAATGCTTAGTTCTGAGTTTGCCATGAAAGATTTGGGGCCCTTGAGTTAATTTTTAGGAATTGTTGTCACTCGTCATGCAGGTGGGTTGTTCTTATCACAAACGAAGTATGCAGTTGAGATCATTGAGAGGATTGAGATGTCATCATGTAAGTCCATTTTCACTCCAGTCAATACTAAACTCAAGTTGGGTATTGTGGCTGGCTCCCCGTACGAGGATCCCACTCGTTATCGTAGTCTTGCAGGAACTCTTCAGTATCTTACGTTTACGAGATCAGATATTACATATGTCGTACAACATGTGTGTTTGTTTATGCATGATCCCAGGGTTGAGCAAATGAATGCGCTCAAACGCATCATTAGGTACATCCAAGGGACATTTATATCCTTGACTATGGTTTACATTTATATCCTTCGTCGACATCTACACTTGTCTCGTTACAGATGCTGATTGGGGAGGACGTTCAGACACTAGACGATCTACGTCTGGCTATTGTATGTTTCTTGGCAATAACTTGGTTTCTTGGTCTACAAAACGTCAGGTGACTTTATCACGTTTCAGTGCAGAGGTCGAGTATCGAGGGGTAGCCAATGTGGTCTCTGAATCATGTTGGTTACGAAATCTCCTTTTAGAGCTTCATTGTCCTATTGAGAAAGCTATTTTGGTTTATTGTGATAATGTTAGTGACATCTACCTTTCTGGAAATCTGGTTCAGCACCAGTGCACTAAACATATCGAGATGTACATTCACTTTGTTCGCAAAAAGGTAGCTCCTGGACAGTTACACGTCTGTCATGTCCCTCCCAGGTATCAAATTGCAGACATCTTTACAAAAGGGTCTTCCCTCAGTCCTTTTTAAAGATTTTAGAGACAATCTCAGCGCACGAAGACCGTCTGCTATGACCGCGTGTGTGTGTTAAATATACATAAGTATACACATGCTATACACATGTATACTTATGTATATTGGACAAGATCATCTCGGTCAGTCCATCACAGGCATCACGGGCAGAAGGCCCAAGTTGGGGTTGAGGTTAATGATCAGGGTCGTCTCAAACATTGTAGGGGTCCTGTTCTAATTCGTAAAAGTGGACCCTTAATATAAGTAAATATACGATTTTAATAATTAAAAATTATTTTAAATTGTAAATAATAACCCAATACAACTGCAAGTTAATCAACCCCTACTTTAAAAGATCTATCCTTCTAACACTTTTTGAAGCAAATTCATCAACCAAATCCTCATATGGTATATTCTCCAAAGTTTCATTCTCAATTGCTATCAATGCTAGTCCGTTAAACCTTTCTTGTACTATGGTAGACCGTAAGTAAGACTTCAACAACTTCAGTTTTGAAAAACTTCTTTCTGCATATGCAACTGTCACGGAAATAGTCAATAAAATTCTATATGCAACAATTGTATTAGAAAAACAATCTAAGCTTTTCAAATATGTTAATATTTCCACCGGTCTCATTTTTTCTCCAGAGTTCTCTTAATAACTTTAGTTCCACATATAATTCATTCTCATCAATATCAGATTGCCCATTATATTTCAATGCCTCTTCAAAATTACTACAACAAGACTTCAAATTTGCATCATCCAATGATTGTAACTTGTGAGAAGAAAATAAGAAACCAAAAATACTTTCATACTCTTGATATTGTTCAAATCTCTTATTAAGAGAAACAATGGCTTGATCGACGAGGCAAAGAAAATAATCAATTCTAAAAGACTCCTCTTTAGATAACTCAACCGATGAGATATAAAAATTCTCATCAAACTGTCTCTTTCTGCGAATTATAAGCATTTGAGGAAATACTGGATTAATAGCCAATTCAATAGCAATTTCCTTAGCAGTATTCAAGGCATTATGAAAACTAGTTTCTCTATATCCTTCAAAGAATGACACCAACCCTTTTATTTTTTCCATGGAAACATCAATAAGCATATCCTTTGATTGTAAAAGCTTGCTAACCACTTTAATAGCAGCTAATATTTCAAACCAAATAATTATTACCATTAAAAATTCAAAATCACCAAGTTCATTTGTCGCTAAATATTTAGCTTTATTTTGTATTTTAGAATCAAGATCCTTTTTCGCCACTTCAAGTAAAGCTTCTCTAAAGTCCGACATTTGAGATCTTATAGCTTTGACACTATCTACAAGGCTCTCTCAACGAGTGGATGACAATGATTTTGGTGTTACTTTTACATTATCTTTCAAAATTTGCCATCTCTTAGTAGAATTGGTAAAAATTGTATAAATGCGTTGAATAATCCCAAAAAAAATCTTTAGATTTACTGCAAGAGTTAGTCATATCACACAATGCCAAAGTAAGACTATGGCAACCACAAGGAGTATAAAAGGCTCTCGGATTCATGTATATACATTTCTTTTGTACACCTTGATGTTTTCCTTTCATATTTGATACATTATCATAACATTGTCCTTTCACATCAAATATGCCAATATCGAGATGTTTCAACTCGTTTTGTAAAACATTAAAAAATCATTGGCCAGTTGAATCATTCACATTAAAAAATCCCAAATAAGATTCCTCTATGTTTGAAGAACATCCACATATCTTATTATCAAAGACATTTGCTCTTGGTGACTAACATCAGGAGTACAATCAAGTATCACGGAGAAATACTTTGCTTGTTTGATTTTCTTAATGATTTCATTTTTAATTGCAGAATCAAGCAAAAGTATTAGCTCGTTTTGGATGTTATGTCCAAGATAATGATGACGAACTTCATAATTTGTAATATGTCTAACATGTTCTTGGACAAATGGGTAAAATTCTGCTAACATTTCAATTAAGCCCAAAAAAATTTCATTGCTATTTTCATACAATCTTCCATTTGAATCACGAAAGGCCAAATTCTTTTTAGCAAGAAATTTCACTATAGCAATAATTCTTCTTAAGACATTTTTCCAGTGCTCATTCTCCTTCTCAATTAGCCTTCGAGACGTTTTATCAATAGTTTCATTCATTTTTAGCCTTTGACGTAACTCATACCAAGTGCTCATACTCTTAACATGCCCGATGAATGTCTCATGCTCTTTAATTCTTTCACCAACATGTAGCCAATCATTACAACCCTCATTTGTTAATTGACCTCTTCTATTCCCTATTTTAAAAACTTTACAGCAAAAACAAAATACTTTATCAAGCTCTTTCGAATAGACAAGTCAATCTCTATCACACTTTTCTCCATTTGATAAAACTCGAGTATACAAATTAGCAGTAAATCGTCTAGAATAATTCATCTCTAGGACCATTCACAATGGACAAATCTCTTTTAGGACCTTTTGTCACTAATAACTCAATTCTTTTAGAATCAAGAGCATCCCACATTCTTGGATAAAATATATCAAATGAGTTTTCTTGCTCTTGCTCTACATTATCAATGTCATTATCCTCCAGATCATCACTTTCATTATAAAATGAATTATTCAAATTATCATCACCATTTTCAGCATCGATTTGATTGTCCACATTATCATTTTCAATGGGGACATTATCTCTATTCTCCGGAATTGCTTGATTCTCTATATTAATATTCTCATTAACATTATTATTTTTGATCTTCAACCTGAACTTGTGTCTTTTTTATAACAAACTTATCAAGAGCTCCTCTTTGAGATTTAGTTAATTCCTCAATTTTCTTCTTCTTCTTACGCTCCTCATATCCAGATTCATACTTTATAGGAGGCATAATATGTAATTGAAATGCAAAAAGGACCGAAAAAACTTGATAATTTTATGTAATGGTCCAATTTGTTAGAACACCCACTCTCACAATTTGTCAAACATGAATTGAAGTTTCAAGCTGAATATCGGACGGAACACCTACTGTTTTTGTTCAATCAAAAATTAGTAAACAATTGAAATATGATAAACAATAATATTTAATGATTAAAAATTAAACAACAAACAAGGCTTCCTTATTACATGTTTGGCTAGTACTGTGAACACAAAATTACGGAAAAAGACAGAGCAATGCTTTCACAAAGACACAAACGATGAGGGAACTATAGCAGATTTTAAAGTTGTAACGACTTATAGCAAAGTAAAAAACTAAAGGCCCAAAATTCTTCAAAACAATGGTTCTCCTCTTCAACACAAATTTCCTCAGTTTCCACTCATCTTCTAAGCAATATCCCAATTGCATTGGTTCGGGTTATTCAAATACCAAACCAAACCATTTGTGTCAGGTTTAAATCTATAAATCAAACTCAACCGACAAAAGTCAGATTTTTCAATCTCGGTTTTTCTCATTTATTTTCTTCAAATTTGTCGATTTCAGGTTTAAATCTATAAATCAAACTCAACCGACAAAAGTCAGATTTTTCAATCTTGGTTTTTCTCATTTTTTTTCTTCAAATTTGTCGATTTCAGGTTTAAATCTATAAATCAAACTCAAAAGTCAGATTTTTCAATCTAGGTTTTTCTCGTTTTTTTCTTCAAATTTGTCGATTTTTTCAATTTTTTATATGATTCCATGTAAAGCATCTTACAATTAGGGGTGCACAAAAGGTTAAAACCGGACCGGACCGAATCGGATCGGACTGAAGACCAGATCGAATTTCTCGGTCCGGTCCGGGTTATTTTCGGTCCTTTATTGACCGAATTTCTACCATCCTCACCAGCCCCCAAACACCCGGACGTATTGACATATCAAATATAAGTTGTAAATTTGTGAAACTTTAAATGATCATAACTTTGCGCTCGGACGTCCGTTTGATCTAATTTTTTTATTTCATGATTTTTCGAGACGAAGCCATCCCAAATTGCTGGCTTCGATTTCTCCAAAAACGCCCATCTTGCCCCTCAATTTCACTTTTCCCCAAATCGCATGCTTTTTCTCCTTTTCAAATCTAAATATCTCGCGATGTACAATAGATTTCAACGTAAAATTTTGTGGTAATGTGTCCGAGAATGTCAATTTTATTGGAAATTCAATTTTTTTAAAACGCCCTAATTATATATATATATATATATATATATATATATATATATATATATCTATATATATATATATTAGGAATTTAGAAAATTAGGAATTATATATATTAGGAATTATATAATTCAATATATATTAGAAATTATATAAATTATATATATTAAAAAAAAATCGGTCCGGACCGGACCGAAAACCGAAAAGTCAAATTATGAGGACCGAAGACCGGACCGAATTTCTCGGTCCGGTTCGATCCGGTCCAATTTTTCGATCCGGACCGATTTTTGTGCTGCCCTACTTACAATAGCATTTGCTTAATAAAAAATAAGCTTCTTTGGACATTTTTCTCTGTTCAAGTTTTGCTTTGTTAGGATTGAATAAAAAACTTTTTTTTCAAAGTCAAACATAAAGATACACTTACACTTATAACAACACTAAAATATGATGTCACACTTCAACTTCCTAAATCATCAATGCACCTCTGAAAATAAGTTTCAGTAATATGTACTGGAGTTTATCATCAGTATGTAGAACCGAGTTGAAGTCTCCCAGATTGACCCAAGGTCCAGTAACAAAATTGATAGACAATAGTATACACGATATACCACTTGGACCAAAAGTCATTAATTAATATATCATATTTGTAGAATTCTTATACAAGTGTAATTATGATATTAATATTATAGTAGGAAAAAGTATTGGTCTTGTATTATGAAAATTTAGATTTATTTTCCATACTTAGATATTGTATATTTGTATATATACCCCTTCATTAATGAAAATAATCAACAAATTATTCTCTTTCATTGTATCAGAAGTCTAGGGAAAAAATACATCCTCCCAAACACCTTCCGCAATCCTCTTTCTTCTCAGAAACCGAGAGTCAGACCAACAACCAATATATTTTTTTTTTCTCTCTCCCAAATTTTTCTTCCAAATCTCTCATTCTCCTCTTGTTCTTTCGTCATGTCTACCTCAAAGAACACGTTTAATCCTGCCATTACAATATCCAACATCAAGAACTACATCCCTATCATTCTTGAGATGGAAAACGTCAAATACGCGACGTGGGCGGAATTATTCAAAGTTCACGCACGCTCGCATCAAGTCTTTCATCACATCATCCCCGCGGATACAGGCAAGGAGAAGGTGCCTACCTCCGAGGATTACCCTACGTTATGGACGACTCTTGATGCTATAGTACTCTAGTGGATATATTTCACTATCTCTACGGACCTTTTGCAGACGATTATTGAACCCGACACATCGACGATGAAAACTTGAAATAGGGTGCGTGATATATTCCAAGATAACAACAATTCATGTGACGTCACGCTTGAGCAGGAATTTTCTCATGTCAATATGGAGGATTTCCGAACGTCTCAACCTATTGTAAACGACTGAAGGAATTGGCGGATCAACTCAAGAACGTTGGTACGCCCGTCACCAATGATTATCTTGTTTTTCAGATGGTTGCAGGCCTATTCGAGGCTTATAATGGCGTTGGGACACTTCTAAGTCAAAGTAATCCTCTTCCACCATTCTACTAGGCCCGTTCCATGCTCATATTAGAAGAGGCCTACTTGGCTAAAAAGGCGGCTGCTGGAACAAATTTCGTCATGATGATGGCCACGTCCGATGACTCTCACTCATTTTAGGATAATTCTAGCCAAAATCATAACAACAGTTGCGGTAAAAGGGCCAAAATAAAAAAAATGGTGGCAAGAACTGTGACAATGGTCGATGCAGTGGCGATGATCAGGGCAATGGAGGACGTAGTGGTAGTGGGCTGGCTGGGCCGCAACACCACTGGACGCAGCCTTGGGCCAACTGGCCATGAGGCTGGGCCAGTGGCCAGTGACCCAACATACCCTACCCGTCGGCTTGTCCAGCAAATTGGGCCCAATTCCAAAATTATCAACAACCCAATTTCTTGCATTCTTAGGCCAAATAGTCGGCTGGGCCGTGGCAGCAGGCTGGCTTGTTTAGGTCTTGGCCTCAGCAGACCTTCGTTGTTGTGAGACCAACAGTCGTCCCGACACCCACAGATCTCGAGGTCGCAATGCATACACTTGAATTAAATTTCCCGGACACAAATTGGTATATAGACACTGGTGTCACTTCTCACATGACATCTATACCACGTAATCTCTCATCTTATTTCAATTTGAGCAACAATCGTGGTATAACTGTTGGTAATGGTCATTCAATTCCAATTCGTAGTTATGATCACACAAATCTGTCTCCCCTACATCCACATCTAGTCTTAAAAATGTTCTGCATGCCCCCTCACTATATTAAAAATTTGATGTTTGTCCGTAAATTCACAACTGATAATTGAATTTATGTTAATTTTGACCCTTTGTATTTTCTGTGAAGGATTTCAATATGGAGATGCCTGTAATGAGATGTAATAGTAGAGGAGGGCTTTATCCAATCACCACCACCACCATTAGAGATACTGTGCAGAAGCCGAGTATCGAAGGGTAGCCAATGTGGTGTCTGAGTCATGTTGGTTGCATCTTCTATTAGCTCTACACTTTCCTATTCAGAAAGCTACATTAGTCTACTGTGATAATGTTAGTGCAGTCTATCTCTCTGGAAATCCGGTCCAACATCAGCGCACTAAATAAATCGAGATGGATATTCACTTTATTCGTGAAAAGGTAGCTCGTGAACAAGTATGTGTCTTGCATGTCCCTTCATGGTACCAAATTGCTGACATCTTTACTAAGGGTCTTTCGTTGCTTCTATTTGAAGATTTTAGGGGCAGTCTCAGCGTATAACAACCGTCCGCTATGACTGCGGGAGTGTGATAGACAGTGATATACACGGTATACCACTTGAACAGAAAGTCATTAATTAATATATCATATTTGTAGAATTCTTGTACAAGTGTAATAATGGTATTAATATTATAGTGGGAAAAAGTATTAGTCTTGTATTAGAAAAATATAGATTTATTTTTATACTTAGATATTGTATATTTATATATATACTCCTTCATTAATGAAAATAATCAGGGATTATTATGATTCAAAAATCATTTATCATTCAGAGTTTTTTCTCTTTTGCTATGGTAGTATTAAACTCATATACAAAGGTAATATTGCAAGTAAAAAGGTGAATTCTTATTATTAATCAGACCGTGAATCATCTGGGCATTAGTTTGAATCACAGTCATCAAGAAGCCTCTTATTACAAAAATATTTATAAATTATATATGTATAAAATAATTAAAAAAATTATATATATAATCAGATTAATTTGGTCTTAGTTTGACTTTTTAATTAAAAATATTTATAAATTATATATGTATACAAATTTTAACATTTTATCAATATAATATAAGAACTAGAACTATAATTGCAGAGTTATAATTAATTATAAATGTTGGATTAGTCTCTACTAGTCTTGCTTGTCATACCCTCCAACTCCCTTTGACCCGTCCAACCCGATCCACATTACATTATCAGTTAGCAAATCAGAATTCTGATGACCTAAACATATTATAGTATTAGCACTTTTGGACATACATAGTCTATAATCTTAATACAATCTATGTTTAAAGAATTTATAATGTCAATGGCTTGAGGATTATCTATTAAGTCAAACTCATGTATGTGTCCTAATGCAAATTAATTGAATTAATCACATTCCATATTTGTGGTGGGACAGAATCAAAAAGACTCCAACATATAAAGGATATAATGACACGAAACAGTCGTATATATACTTAATCAATATTGTCGACAGATTTAAAAAATGTTATTTTCATACTCAAAAGTTTTAAATTATCTCGATCTTCTTTCGATTATGCAAATGTTTTCTCTTTAGGTCATTGTTTAAATTCTATTCCTTTTTTTTTTAAAGTTGGGCAAATATGATCCTTTTGAAATTATCCATCTGGACAACGGTATAATGATCTTTAAAAGCATAAGGTAAATAAACAAAACCAGATCTTGCACGACCCCCAAATTTCAATAAATTTTTATGTTTATTAGCCAAATACATCATATTCCTGCTTAAAATTGAATTATTGGTGCTTAATGATCAATTTCTCATACCATCACTATGTGTTGCTTTCAAATCCGGGTACCATTTTACAACTTTCGCAACTATTGCCCCTCACAATCTTGAATTCACAAGTCAACCAACATGAATGTGTCCCTAAGGGCTAAGGTTACCAAACTGAGTTAGTCATATTTGCTGCACGGCAAATCAAATACGTAATTAAGAACTTGCATTATTGTGTTTTTTTATAAATAAAATGACAAAGAAGTCACATGTGTTCTTAGGTCATAACTCATAACATTTACAATGGCATAAATGGTAGAAAATGATGAACAATTGCTTATGTAACTTCTTATCATATTTTACAATGATGTAATGTTGAGATTATGTATTTTTTTTCATTAGCATTATTAAGCAAAAGCACCTGGTCCTTTGATGATATGTCAATTTCATATATTAATTGCGTAATTTTATAGCCAAACTGGATTACTTTTAAACAAAAAAATAATGAATATAACCCTTTGTTTTTATAACGGGTGATACAATTCATTTTCTTATCATACTCTCCCGATTGAAAGTATATTTATGTCCTACGTACAATCTGTTAGGACAAATGTACTTTATACACATTTGTATTATTATTATTAATGGAGATTAATATTTTGGCATTTGCAATTATTGAATTATTAATTGATTGTTTGTAATATTCTATAATATGCATCCCTATAGATTATGTCGTTATTAATAGTGTGAGATATTAATATTATAACATAACTCTTAAATAGCCTCGACTAATGATCATCGAGAATGAGATATCAGTGATATGTGATAAGTCGACATGTGGTCTGCATCACATCCTTAGAGGATGTAGTATGTCTCACCTGCTACGAGTAATTGTTACTCGTGATGGATACTTTAGAAGTATTTATATACTCTGCTGATATACTGTTTGTTATACAATGTCTAAAGTATGATCAACATGTGGGAGATAGAAGTCCTTAGACTTGAGGTCGATACACACCTTGTCTACAGAGTAATATACTTTGATCTTGTCCTAAGCTCAAATGTCTTATAGGTTGAGATATGACTTGTATTGGTTACATTACGATGTGGGTTAAAAGTGGTAGTTGAACCAAGATTAGGATTCATTCTCGAATGTATATTCGAGAGAACACTCAGATTCTCATGTGATATTAGGTTGACTAAGTTGTTGGCTAACGCAATAGACATATCTAGGATATGGTTTGTTGTCAACCAATATAGATGAGATTTAATGATCAACCCATTTGGATAGACACTTGACAAATTCTAAGCTTGATCGAGTGTGTCAGTGAATGAAAAGATTTTATCTTCCCACATAGAGGTTCAGTTTACCGGATTCGTGTAAATATACTTCACATATTGAGTTCATCTTCCGGCGCCGTCTATGAGTTCCGTGTAGACCCTAATATGATTAGTGTCAATATGTGAAGGCCTATAGGGTAACACTAAGTCAATTGTTACTTCGATCTAAGGATGTATTGAGAGAATATAAATGTTCGATTTATAATTGAGACATTTGAATGAATAATGATTATTTAATTAAGTAGAAATTGAATTTCGGTTTTTTTTTTGTGAGTAATCAACTAGGCTTGTGGGCCTAGGTTATTTTATTAATAACAGAAATAAAGTGTCTAGAAGGGAATTACAAGCTAATGGGGACTCGTCCTATTACCTCGCATGCTACTCCTATTTGGGCAAGGCAAATGACTATCCCGAATGCAGAAAAAAGGAACTGGACAAAATCAAATATTCTATGATCATCATAGAGTTTATAATGCACTCTATGATGATATTACATAAGATAATACTAAGATAATGGAAGAATAATACAAGAACAAAGCTAGGATAATCAAACTCTAAACTTATAAACTCTTCAAAACTGAGTACCTTTTCTGATGTGTCATCCAAATACTCTTGATACTGAATCATTTTGCTTTGGATCTGGTAGACCTTGTAGATGTTGTGGGTACAGCTGCATTCCACCTTGTTTTCTCCTTTTGATATTTGATCGGCTCATTGAAGTCAATAACTTCTATGTCTCTGTCATAAAAGTTTGACCAAAATATGAGCTCATCATACCCTGTTTCTGTTAAGTTTCTTATGAAAACCCGCTCATTTTCATGATCTTTAACCTTTTCAAAATCATCCTCCATATCGGTATTATCTTCAATCCCTGAAAACTCCTCTGGGTCAGAGACATATTCCTTCAGCTCTACCGCAACCGGCTCTACATCCTCCTCCTCAGACTCATCATCATCTTCAGCATCAAAATTATTTTCCTTATCTGACTCTGATTGTGCTTGCCTCAATGTTAGCTCGCGATTTTCCTCCTCTGTTAGTGTCATTAGTTTAATGTATTCCTCTACAGTGTTTGTGAGGTAGAATCTTACCTTATGAGCATAGACTTCTTCAAATGTCATCATACTCAGGAATTCACCATCTGACTTCGTCCCCACATCAAAGGCCCTCCGAAGAGCTCGTAATTCAGTTTCTGCCAATACAAAATGGTGGGACCGCATATATTGGAGCTCTTCCTCTTCATCCTAATCATCAAGCTCATCACCCCATCTTCTCCGCACAATGTTACCAGAAGAAACTGGGGTAGTAAAGCTAACAAAAGGTATTGGAAATGGATTTATTAAGAATGCATGGTTGTGGTAAAGGGGTTGTTAGGTTATTGGCTATTGGAGTGTTTTGAAGCATGGGATTTGATCCATTTTCCCAAAATTTGGAAGTGGACCCCGTATCCGAAATGGTTTGTAGGCTTGGACATTCGGATATGGGGATTATTTGGACTGGATTTGGGCTTGCATTTTGGGTTGAAAAATTAGTTTTTGAGGGATTTGGGTTTTGGCCTGGGGGTGGGTTGCGGTAGGGGGTGGGGTCACGGGTTGGGTGGTTTTGGATAGTGGGGGGGGGTAGTTTCGGGGTGGGGTTGGGTCTCAGAGGTATGGTGGGTGTCGTGTGTGGGTTGGTGGGTCAGTGGGGTCGGATGTGGGTGGTTTCAGTTCGGGTCTGTGGGTCGGGTCAGGGTTGCGGGTAGGGTTTCCATGGGCAGTTTAGGATTTTTTGAGGTGGATTCGGTTGGTTTGGGGTTAAGGGTGGATCCGAGGGGGGTAGGTTATTTTATGGAGTGTGTGGTGGGGTTGTATCTGGATCGGGTTGGGTCATGGGTCGGGTTTCAGAGGTGGGGGTGGCGGCTAGGGTTTTAGGGGTAGTTTAGGGTTTTCAATGGGTGGTATTGGACTAGGGTTTAGATTAGGGTTTGGCCCAGTAGTCACGTCGACTGATGGGTGGGTAGGGGTATTTTCGAGGCAGGGGGGCCGCTGGTAGGGTTTTCGGTAGGGTTTCGACGCCGCCTAGGGTTCCGGTGGAAATTCCGGCGTGCCCTAGGTAACCTACATCGGGAATTTCATGGGGGATGGTTTCCGGCACATGGAGGGTGTGATTTTGGGGCTGTTGGAGTCTGGTTACTATTTCCGACACTGCTATAGAGATTCCGGCGTGAATAATGCCCGGAATCACTGTAGCAGTGGCCGGAACAGTGTTCTGGGCTGGATTTTTGTTATTTTTTCTTTGATTTCGTTTAACATATATCCAATCATCTTTGGTAGGATTCGGATCTGGGGTGTGGGTGTTGGGAATAGAAGAAGAATATGGAGCATGATTAATAGACTTACCTTGCACCACCGTGTCTCCACCACTACCACCTTCCTTACCACCGCCAATATCTCCTTTCTTGGGACGCAAATCTGGATTATTTTTCCAGCACCCCTCAATATCACGTCCTTGTAATTTACAAGTAGTACAATACTTAGGCAAAAAATCATATTTAATCTTGTGAGATTCTGACATGATTTCTCCCCGTTTTCTTACTTGAATTACAAAACTCTCTGGATACTTCTTGACCAAATCTACTTCCACCTTGACTCTTGCACAACTTGATCTTGTTTTATTCCTTGTAGCTGCATCAATGAAAATAGGTTTTCCCACAGACGCTGCTAAAGAAAATAAAACAGATTCACAAAAATAATGAGGAGGTAAACCTGGGAATAAAATCCATGCATATGCAAATCTTGTCTCCTCCTTAGGATTGAAATTAATGTCCCATTTGAAAGTTCTCATCGAATAGGATTTATTCTTTTCCTTAATCTCAAAATTAGGTCTTGATCTCAAAGTATCAAATTCTTCTTCAATACCACAACAGATCAAGATATGTCTATCCCAAAGCAAACCAACATTCACATCTGCTTTCAAACCACATTTCTTTGGGATTGCAACCCTTAAAAACGCAAGATCTAGCCAACCATGACTGAAATTTCCAATCATAGCAAGAGTCAAATCTTGTTCTTGAATCATAGCATCTATTTCAATCTCATCAGAACTAATAGTGGGTTCACCATGAAGGTAAACAATAGGCTTGAGAGAGATAGATGGACTAGGGTTTTGGTCCCTTGACCCCATTGCCCTAACATTACCGGCATCGCCATTTACAAGGCCATTAGGGTTTGGCCAAGCATTAGGGGTAGGGTTTCAGATCTGGGGGTGCGGGCTGGAGGCTTCCGCCGCCTTGGGGAACGACGAGAGGGGTGTGGGGAAATTCGCGTCGGTATTTTGGAGGGTGGGGGTGATGGTCGACCATGGGAGGTGACCGACCAGTGGCCATGGTGGCCGAAAAGGCTAGGGTTTAGTGGGCAGAAGGACATCATCGGCTAGGGGGGAGGAGAGAGAAGAGAGCAAAAGCTAAAAATTTGGCTTTTCTTTTTAAAATTTGGCTTATCATTTCGGATTTAATTAAAGTGAAAATGGGACGACGTTCCACACTGAACGTTAAGGGCCGCATCGCCTGAGACATAGGGTCACGGCGCCTGACAGGCAGTGGGCCAGTCTGACTGACCCATTACACCTCATTTTCTGGGCCTGGCCCACAGGAAACCCCATCTATAAATAGAGGGCTTCTATTCATTAATCAATACACTTAATAATCATATTTTATTCTAGTCTTAGAGACATAGAATCAAATTCTCTCGAACCTCTACCGAATTTCCAAGTTGTTCGAAAGAGGGATACATCGAAGTTCTTGGAACTTGTGAAGGAGGATCAATTGTGTGCGCATCCTCAGACATTATACTAAAAGATTCCAGATTTATCAAACTGTAAGTGTTCTATCGATGTGTTAATGTTATATATACATATTGTATGTTTTACATGTATATTATATTACTGCATGATCATCATATTGTTCGTTGTTTGTTGGGTTTGAAACACAAATTCTCAAATTTCGCTGCGTACACAAATCCGACAAAACCCTACAGTGGTATCAGAGCCTGGGCTGTTTTGTGTGATTATGTAGTAATCATTAATGATAATATAAGTTAGAATTTGTTTAAATATGAATTTATGTCTTTTGAAGCTTGAAAACCTAGTATTTTAAGAACGCATATTCCGTGTCTCCTGAATTATTAAACACTGATGTAGTTGAGGAAGTCATTCCAATCTAACTCTTCTAAGTTGATGTGCTTAGCCGGTTCATTACGAGCATAGTACAATGAAGCGAAGAAAGAGAATGGATTGGATGATGGCCGATTAACGTGTTATTTGATGGTGAAGGGTAATGAGGATGAATATGCAAGAAATGCAGATTTTGTGTTTCTGAGACAGGCGCCACAACTCCACGGTGGAGCACCGCGGTGCCTGCTAGGGTTTTGATGGCTGCATCGCGGTGCCACCTAGGGTTTGACGAGGCACCGCGACTCTATTCTGGAGCGTCGCGACGTTGTTCATCCCGAAGTTTATTTGAGTCACTGTCTCTAGGGCGCCGCGTCGCCACCCATTAGGGTCGCGACGCCGAGGCTCCAGTAAAAAACAAAATTCCAGAATCAGAAACTTAAGTTTTAGAAGTTTTTGATTCTTAAGTTTAAAAGTTTAGGAATCTGAAATTAAAACTTTTTCAAATAGGCAGATTTGGTCCTTCGGGGCAAATTTGTAATTAAATAAGTTTCTGAAAATCATATTTTTAAATTCTGGAAATAGCATACAGGTCCCTGAATCAGAAAATATTTTCTGAAAATTCAAATTGGATTTTCTGAATTTAAAGGGGTTCAAAGTTAGATTTTTAAATTTTTGAGGGACTAAACTGTAAATTTTGAAATTTTTTAATTTACAGAAATACCCTGAAATAAGTTTTTAAATTCAGAAAATGTTTAAGGGACTGTTTGGATTAGACTTAGATTTTAGAGTGTAGACAAATTAACTCATGATTATTATTAATTGTATATTATTGAATAATATATGAAATATATGATAAGTGTTTAAATGTGTGCATTTAATTATTAGCATAATGTCCGCTGTAACTGTCTGTGTAAGCGGTGCTCAGTAATTGATCAAACCATCTTATGTCATGTCTATTGGGTTGATGGTTCCCAACTAAATGTGATTTAGAAATTGCATGATTAGATGTCGTATTGGATATGACAGAAAATGTTGATCTTGGTTAAAATCTCCGATACTGAAATGTTCCCCAAATTATAAATACAAGTCTAAATTAGAATGCATCGTCCATTATAATTGTTAGAGTGCAAAATCCTTTTCGGCGATACGAGTATTTATGACAAAACATTTGCTCTAAGTCTACGAGGACTCAGACTCTTTCATAGTTGTGTTTAAATGTAAAAGTAGATGATAAACTTTTGTGGGTATTTACACCAAAGTGTTTGTTCACAAAAGCCAAATTTACCTAGATACATAAACACAATCGTGTAATGAGGTCGACTTGCTTAGACAAATCTTGGCGCCAAAGTGTCAGACTAATCTAAGGACGCAAGATTAAATATAATTTTTGATCAACAAGAGTTTCAAATAAGTTTTGCAATTGGTTTAGAACCTACCAAGATGTGTTATTGAAGTTATCAGCCAAAGCAAACACGGATATAACATAGGCTTGGATCTTAGCCCATTATGACCTTAAAATTAAAATAGGTCCGTATTCTACCATGAGTCGTAGAAGTATGATAAAATTATGGGAGCTAATTAAACAAAAGACCATGTTGATTAGCCTAAACGAATGTGTAAAATATGAAATAATTTTGAGTTTAATTTTCTGTCTATCTAACTCTTCAGATTATCGAAATGTCGAGCCTATCATTGAAAATGTTGATGGAGATGAACAAACTCACTGACCCAACTATCTAGACTGGCTTAAGAATCTGAGAATTGTCCTAAGGCAAGAAAAGATAGAATACGTGTTGGACAAAGTATTCCCCATAGTCCATGTCGTAGATTCTGAGGAATATGCCATATTTGATAAGGTAGCCTACCAGAAGAACCTAGATGATGCCACTTCAGCACAATGTGTGATGTTGTATTCCATGTCAGTGGAGCTTCAGAGACAACACGAGAACATGGGTCCTAACGAAATGCTTGAACACTTGAAGAGTCTCTATGACTCTCAGTCCCAAACTATTGAATATGAGTTGTTGATAGAACTCTTCAAGTATAAGATAAATGAAGGGATCTAAGTGTCTCAACATGTGTTGAAGATGATAGGACTGATAGAAAGATTAGCCTCGATTGGTATAAAGCTGCAGAATAACGTCGCTTCCACCCTCATCCTAAACTCTCTCCCTCGTTCGTTCAAGAATTTTATTGTAAACTACAATATGAACAGAACGAAGGCGAGTCTGTCGGAGTTGCATAACATGCTCAAGACATTTGAATCTTCAACTACCAAAGGCAACATTGTGCTCATGGTGAGCTCTACTAGTCGGCCCAAGCCGAAAGGTAAGGAATGGCAGAAGAAGAAGGGCAAAACAGTCAATGCGCCCTCAGCTATGAAGCCTAAGGGAGGTGTGAAGAAAAAGACGATTCCGGCTAAGGATGTGTGCCTCAACTGTAACAAGAAGGGGCATTGGAAGAAGGACTGCACTGCACCAGGAGAAGGAAAAGCACCAGGTGCTTCTACATCTAATGGACAAGGTATGTACGTCATTGAAATAAATATGTCTATAAACAACTCTCATTCCTGGGTATTGGATACAGCTTGTGGCTCACACATTTGTACAAATGTGCGGGGGCTAACTGACATCAGGAAGGTTGGACTAAGAGAGGTGGACCTACGCGTTAGAAATGGAGTACGAGTAGATGTTGAGAACGTATGAACTTATAGATTAAATCTACCTTCTGGCTATTGTTTAGTGGTGAATGATTGTTACTATGTACCCTCGAATAATATCATTTTTATCCCTGTTTTGGACATGAAGGGTTTTTCCTCATATATTTATAATGGCATTCAAGTACTGTCTTTTGATAATTTTATATATGGAACTGCACCTCTTGTGAATGGATTATATACACTAAATTGTAGTCGAGAAATTTTCAATATACAAAATAAATGAGCTAAAAAAAGTAATATAAACTCTATCTACCTATGGCATTGTAGACTTGATCATATCAACGAAACAAGGATAACAAGGTTAACGAAACTTGACTACCTCAAACCATTTGACTTGGAGTCTTATGGTAACTGTGAATCCTATTTAAAAGGTAAGATGACCAACAAGCCACTTTCTGGTAAGGTGTGAAGCCAAGGAGGTGCTTGAGTTGGTACATACTGACGTATGTGGACCATTCTCGACTCAAGCTAGGGGTGGTTTCCCTTACTTCATTACTTTTACTAACGACTTGACAAGGTATGGGTATGTGTATCTTATGAAACACAAATTCGAGGCCTTCGAAAAGTTCAAGGAGTACAAGTCTGACGTGGAGAAACAACTCGCAACAAGTATCAAGACCCTTCGATAAGGATTGAGGAGGTGAATACTTGAGCAAGGAGTTCCTAGATTACTTAAAGTAATATGGAGTCCATTCAGAATTGACACCTCCTGGAACACCACCGATGAATGGTGTTGTCGAAAGGAGAAACCAACCCTTATTGGATATGATTCGATCCATGATGAGCTTTTCAGCTCTACCGACATACCTTTGGGGACATGCTATACAAACCTCAGTATATGTTCTAAGCAGGATTCCTTTCAAGTTAGTAGAAAAGACACCCTATGAGATATGGTGTAGCAAGAAGCCAACTCTTAAACATATGAGACCCTGGGTGTGCCCTGCATATGTTAAGAAGATGCTCACTGACAAGTTGGAATCCAAAAGTGAGAAATGTTACTTCGTGGGGTATCCAAAGGAAACTAAGGGATACTATTTCTATCTTCCTCGAGAACATAAGGTCATTGTTTCCATGAACACAACTTTCCTTGAAGAATAATGTCACGACCCGACCCGACGGGCCGCGATTAACGTCCTAATTGGACGTTATTACTGACATGTCACTCTTAATCCATTTAATACAGATGTCTACATAAATTTCAAAGACAACGCCGCTTACAACATATCCTAAAAGCGGGCGAGCAGGCAAGCGAAAACAATCATAATAGGCTGGCCGACTAGCCGCCACCAACCACATCACGCGCATAAAGGCATAAATCAAAACACGCAAGCCGGCAAGGCTGCTACTAGATAATGACATCAAACCCAAAACAAAGTACAAACATCCAACCCACAACTGTCTACAGACCTCTAAGAGTGTAATACTGACATATGACGGGACAGGACCCCGTCGTGCCCAAAATATGCATAAGTCTAAAAGAGATTCTGTACCAAAACGACAAGCTCTGGATCAAGGAGCTTCCCCAACAGCTGAGTAGGAACCTAGATCGGAGGGTCACCAAACTGAACACCTGTACCTGCGGGCATGAACGCGGCCAGGAAGAAGTCGATCTGAAATAATGTACTGAGTATGTAAAACATGAAATACTGAAAATGAGGCCATAACTGTACCAAGTAAAATAGAGAGTCAACTGTATCTATAAAATGAGAGTCATATCAGAACCCATGAATGCCTACCATAAAATCATCATGTCCATATAATGCGTAAATGCATAACGTGTCTCGACGCTTCAGGAGGGATTCGATGATATCTGTATATATATATATATGTATGTATAACGTGTCTCGACCCTGTAGTGAGGGACTCGATATCTGTATATATGTATAACATGTCTCAGCCCTGTAATGAGGGACTCGATGGAATTATCATTATAACATGTCTCGGCCCTGTAATGAGGGATTCGATGGAATTATCAATATAACATGTCTCGGCCCTGTAATGAGGGACTCGATGGAATTATCAATATAACATGTCTCGGCCCTGTAATGAGGGACTCGATGGAATTATCAATGTAACATGTCTCGGCCCTGTAATGAGGGACTCGATGGAATTATCAATATAACATGTCTCGGCCCTGTAATGAGGGACTCGATAGAATTATCAATATAACATGTCTCGGCCCTGTAATGAGGGACTCGATGGAATTATCAATATAACACTTGACACGAGCAGAATATCATGAGAAACCATATATAACTTAGATTATCGTTTGACTCTCAATGGAATAAGAAAAAGGCATTATCATATCATATATCATTTAAGTCATCTTTTAGAAAATCAAGGCGCTTAGCGTATCACATATCATCTTTTGGAAAGTCAAGACACTAACTTATCATGAATCATTATTTGATTAAAACTAGCCTTTGAAGGAATCACGTACGTCCGCCGTACTTTCATTAAAATCATGTCAAAGGAAGGAAGAAAGATTTTCATAAAATCATGCCAAAGAAGGAAAGGATAGTCTCACATACCTCTTAGGCGAACTAATCAGCTTGGTATTAAGGTATTCCTCGTCTAGTATTTCAACCTATGATAAGGAACAACATGTTCATCAATTCTATGATTCCTAATGTAAGTTATATGCTTAAAGACTCCCTTATTTCTACAAAAAAAAAAATTGGGCAGCATTTCCTTTGTTTATGTGCGTATCCATAATTTTCCAATAATTCAAATCAACCAACAATCCAATTTAAACCAACAATCGACCTTATTCCAGAATATAAAATTAACATCTTTCTACACTTTAATCCTTTCGAGGAATGTATAGGTAACTTATTTTAAACACCAAATTCAGCGTGTAATACGTCCCTATTACGTTCAGAAATTTTCATCGACCTTTCGGCCAACACCTATTTCAATTTCAAAGCTTTTCCAAAATTCCTTACTTTCCAATTAATCTTCCAACAACTTCAATTAACAACTTTAACTTTAAACATCAAGGTTTCATCTAAATTTTCACATGCAATTAGTAATAACATACCAACACAATTACTCAATTTCAACGTACGCCAAGAATAGGTTCTAAATCGGTTTCGACATCTCATTCACATGCATTGTCTTCTTTCCCTTTCTTCTTTGACATGGATAATTCTCCTAACTATAATATCAATTAATCTATCAAATATCAAGTAAAAGGGATACATTTTCACCAATAGAAGAAGAATTTCATACCTTGAAATTTTATCAAAACAGTCCCAAAAAACGTGACTGTCCAGATTTTTAGCCATCGCCGTCAATTTGAACTTGTAACGTCGATAACTCTCTACTCCAGTGTCCTATCGATGAGCGGTTGGTTGCGTTGGAAACTAGACTCGACGAAATTCATTTTAGGCTTTTGAAACACCCAAAAACTAATATGCTAGGAGATATTCCCTTCCAAATTTGACTAAAAATCTGTCCAAAACAGTCCCGAAAATCTGCCCTTTGCCCGATTTTTCACTCGTTTAAATCGATTTTTCGCTCAAATTCTTCTCTTCTTTCAACCCAAAATGACATGCAACACTTCTACTATAATAACCCAACATTTATACATATTTTCCTTCACAAAATTTGTCCAAAAACTTAAGAAACCATAGCCCTTAAATCTGCCAAAGGCGGTGGACGTTTTCCCATTTGTTTTGGTGCAATGTTTGGCTTTAAAATGGTGGGACAATTTAACCCAAGAAGATGGAGTAACAAGCTAAATTTTCTTGCAAAAAGAATGGAGATTTTCGATCAACTAGGGGGGAGAAAGGAGAGGAAAGAAATAAGTGTGTTCTTGTTTGTGGAAGAAAAGAACTTAGTGGATAGTTATTTAGGAATTTCAGATTTCAGATTTTTTTTATACACTTAGCCCCCTTAAATGTCACACTTTGCCCCCTTCAAGTATTTATTTAACTAAACCAATCCCACTTCTTTTAATCTAATTTCCCACTGCCTTAATTTCTTATCATCGTACCTTATATACCTTTCTAACTTAACGGGAAAAAAAAAGAAAAAAAATATGTTTATTTACACCACCATTTCTAAAGAGGTTTCCGGCGTCACATTCGTCATTGTCAAAAATTAATCTGTATTAGCACGTAGAATATTTGTAATTTCGAAAATTGGAAATCCCAATCCTTAATGATGTTCTAAATCTTTGTCTTAACATACGAGGTGTAACAAATAATATGTCTACAAGGAACAGAATTGCACATAGATAGAACTTGAAAAAATTCAAGAACCACGAGATAACTTAGAGGTTGAATCCTTGACGAATGACCAAAGGAAATAATTCAGTGGGAGTATTTGGCAAAGATTGGGTACTTTGAGTACGCCATTCATCCAGTGGGAGTGTTATGAAGAACAATGCAGAAATGCAAGATCCTCATACACAGTCCTTGGGAGCAAATGCAATGTTTGCACCTCCTCTCATTCAGGAAAGACATGAAAATGATATTCCTGAAAGCTCTCGAGTGGGTGCATTATACAACACATAAGAACCCTCTCACAGTCAGAACATATCAATCACTGAACTGTAAAATAATCAACTCCGTAGGTCTACTAGGACTCATCTTCCTCCTAAAGACTAAATCTACTTATGAAAACACACAGTAAGATAGATATTCCCGATAATGATGAGCCTACAACCTATAGCGAAACAATGTTGGACATTGATTCGAAGAGATAGCAAGAAGCCATGAAATCCAAAATGGAATCTATGTACATCAATCAAGTATGGAACGTGGTTGATTTCCAGGTGGGTTAAACCCATAGGATGCAAATGGGTCTTCAAGAAGAAGATCAGTGCATTTGACAAGGTACAGACTTATAAAGCATGGTTGGTGGCTAAAAATTATAATCAACAGCCTGGGGTCGATTATGATGAAAAAATTTCACATGTTGCTAAGATTAAGTCTATTTGAATTTTGCTTGCAATAGCTACATATTATGATTATGACATTTGGCAGATGGACGTCAAAATCGCTTTCCTCAATGATAATCTAATTGAGGAAGTCTTTATGAAACAACCTGAGGGTTTTTCATCTGAGTCCAAGCCAAATGTTGTATGCAAGCTATATAAGTCCATTTATGGGCTTAAGCAAGCCTCGAGGAGTTGAAACATCTGCTTTGACAAGGCTATCAAGTCATTTGATTTCGTCAGAAGCAAAGATGATTCATATGTTTATAGTAAATTTAAGGATGAGAGTATTTTCATCATTATTATATATGTGGAGGACATATTGATAATGGAAGACAATAAGACTCTCTTGCAGTCAGTCAAGGAGTGGTGGTCCATTACCTTCACGATGAAGGATTTAGGTGAAGTCTGCTACATTCTGGGATTAGGATCTATAGAGGTATACCTAATAGATTGTTGGGGTTGTCACAGTCAGTCTACACTCTACATAGACAAATGCTTAGACATTTTTCTATGGACAATTCCAAGAAAGGCGGTCTACCTATGAGTCAAGACATCAAGTTATCTAAGAAGGATAGTCATTCAAATGCTATAGAACTTGAGCGCATGAAGATGATCTCATATGCTTCGACTATAGGATCGATCATATATGCCATGACCTGTACTAGGACAGATGTGGCCTTTGCACTTAACATGACTTGTAAATTCCAGAGAGATGGTAGAGACTGAAGAGATTAGATTAGACTATGTTGCCACAAACGATAATTTAGCTGACTCGTTCACTAAATCATTATGCTTAGTCAAACATAATGGTCATTTTGAGAATATGGGCATTAGATATGTTGGAGATTGGATCTAGGCCAAGTGGGAGATTGAAAGTATATTTATGTCCTAAAACCAATATGTATTAGGACAAATGTACTTTATACACATTCGTATTATTTTTAATGAAGATTAATATTTTGGCATTTGCAATTATTGAATTATTAATTGATTGTTTATAATAATCTATAATATGCATCTCTGGAGATTATGTCGTTATTAATAGTGTGGGATATCAATATTATACGTAACTCTTAAAATAGCCTCGACTAATGATCATCGAGAATGGGATACCGATGATATGTGATAAGTCGATATGTGGTCTGCATCATATCATTAGAGGATGTAGTATGTCTCACATGCTACGAGTAATGGTTACTCGTGATGGACACATGGATACTTTAGAAGTATTGGTATACTCTGCTGATATATTGTTTGTTATACAATTTCTAAAGTATGATCAGCGTGTGGGAGATAGAAGTTCTTAGACTTGAGGTCGATACGCACCTTGTCTATAGAGTAATATACTTTGATCATGTCTTAGCTCAAATGCCTTATAGGTTTAGATACGACTTGTATTGGGTACATTACAATGTGGGTTAAAGGTGGTAGTTGAACCAAGATTATGATTCATTTATCGAATGTATATTCGAGAGAACAATCAGATTCTCATGTGATATTAGGTTGACTAAGTTGTTGGCCAGCGCAATAGACATATCTAGGATATGGTCATGTTGTCAACCAATACAGATGAGATATAATGATCAACCCATTTGGATAGACACTTTGCAAATCCTAAGCTTGATCGAGTGTGTCATGAATGAAAGGATTTTATCTTACCACATTGAGGGCTTCTATTCATTATTCAATACACTTAATATTCATATTTTATTCTAGTCTTAGAGAAATAAAATAAAATTCTCTCGAACCTCTGTCGAATTTTCTAGTTGTTCGAAAGAGGGATACATCAAAGTTGTTGGAACTTGCGAAGGAGGATCAATTGTGTGGGCACCCTCGGACATTATACTAAAAAAATTCAGATGTATCAAACCGTAAGTGTTCTATCAATAAATTACGGTTATATATACATGTTGTATGTTTTACATGTATATTATATTACTGCATGATCATTCTACAGTTCGTTGTTTGTTGGTTTTAAAACACAAATTTTTAAATTTCGCTGCGTACACGAACCCGACAAAACCTACACTGATATCTCCATACTTTTCAATTTTCTTTGAGATAAGGGTAAAAAAACACACCTTAAGCATCATGTTTTTTTAGTTTCCTTTCTGAACTATAGAGTTTACTACCGATTATGAAGGTTTTCGCTAAGTCTGTCTTCACTAACTTTCTTTTCTTCTATGTTTTTATTAATCGATCTCTTGATAGTTTCTATTAAAAGAAAATGAACTAAGGGTTAAAAACACACCTCAAATTTAAGGTAGAAAAAATGAATAACTGATAGTTAAAGTGTATCTTATTAACTAGTTGGTGATAGTTTATTTCACATATATACAACTCAACATAATATATTAATTGCACCCACATAGTCATATTTTTTAGTTTGCTAGCCAAATTTTTTTGCAACAATATTTATACATCCTATATATAAAATTAATATTATTATATGCTTGCGATAAACAATGTATCAATCTGATATAAAAGTGTATAAAAAATACTTATACACACGTTTACACCGTCAAAAAGTCGATCTTTTAATTAGAACCTCATCAACGCGTCATGCGATCCCTCCACAATATATAATATCAATTCTTCACCAAGGAAATTTATTTTTTCAGTCATTTTTATTTTTACAAGTCACACATAATTTAGTTATAACATTATCATGTTATAATAGGAAAAGTTATCTTTAATGTAACAGAGTTGTGTTATCACTTCAGTATAATGGATAAATTAAGTGATAACACGTAAAATTAGCCTATTGGTTGCGATAAACAGGTACTTGTTTACAGTAATAGTACGTAGATGCAATAACTTAAGCAACATTTTTGTTAATCGTGTATGATTTAAATACAAGATTTGCTAATGCACGTGCTAAGACTTTCTTTCTTATCTTATCTTATCGAACTATTCCTTACTTTTAATCATGTGAAAATGTTCCTTTTTTGTTTACTTTACAGAACTTTACAATTTAACTTTATAAAAATTAGAAATTTCATTACTAATACTTTTGTCTCCAGCGAACACACTTTTTAATGAGTAAAATAATATCAAAATCGAGTTGACAAGTTTTAATGGTTGATAATTATTAATGTTGAGTTTAGTGTTATGACATTTTGCCTAACCTATTATATGTAGTAGTAAGTTAAAATAAAAAAATATTGGAACAAATGTCATGACATTCGGATCAACTCTGATAACAATTTTGTCTTACTTCACGGGACTGAAGCTAAACTCGTGGAATTTTTACCACGAGGGTAATATGACTTGGCAATGAGTTTTTTGAGCTGATAAAAACGTGGAAATACCAAGGTCAAGTCGTTGCTAAACTTGGGGAACAAGTCCAAGAAGTTAGAGGATTTTGCTCCACGATCTTCTCCAACAAATCCTATCAGCTGCCAATCTTTCTCTTAACCTCTACAACGATTCAATGAGCATTTCAATGAAGACCCTCTACTATAAATAGAGTGGTTGCATCAGTGAATCGATATCCAGAAAAATCAAAAGAAAATATATAACGATCAGAAAACTGGATCACAAGTGTTGCCTGAGCGTGTCGACAATATTCTGCCCAACTTTATAATTGTTGATTAGATTCTAGATTTGTTCTTTATTGAAGCAATTGTAACGAGATGTTGTCTATGTCTATTTAGGTAGATTTTTCAGGCATAAGTCATCTGCGACTTAAACCTTTTTATTCCTTTTGTATTATTCTGTAATATTGTAAAAGAATGAATATATTCAATTGTATATAAATATATACAATACTTTCGGTCATTGACTGTCATAGATTATATCAATATATAACCTATGTAAATATAAACTTTTGTGTTCTTTATTATTTCCGCTGCATTTTACTCTTCAAAGGTTTTTATGTTTTTATCGAAGTGTCGTCACTTGTGTCAGACGACATTATCGCTGACATTTGCAACTGTTTTAACATACAAACTTATTTTACTTTTTTGGTTAGTTTTTAATTGTCCCATAGTATTACCTCCGGAACCCAACAATAATAATTCATATAATCAACTCAAAGTAATATGATGTTGAGGTATACATAGGCCTGGACAGTGGGCCGAGCCGGCCCGGTCCCGTCCCGATCCGGTCCCGTCCCTGTCCCGAATATTTTTAAAAACAATTAACGGTAACGGGCCTCGAATCGGGACGGGACATGGTATGGTCCCGTCTGGTCCGGTCCAACGATGATCCGACTCGTACCGCGTTCCGTCTCGGTCCCGCCCCAGTCCCGCCCGAAACCCAGCCAATTATAAAAATAGCCGTTGTAATAGCGACGATTTTACATTTTGTCCCCAACCCCCTACCCCTTTTATATTTATTTTTAACCCCTAAGTTATTATATTTACACTTTAACACAATTTTCCAACTATAAATACCTCATTTTCTCTTCTTATTTCTCACAAATCTTCCTACAATCTCTTTTCTCTCTAATCTCTCAATCAATCAATCTCTATACAATATTGTCTACTACATATTCAATCTATTTATTAATTTAGGAATTGGGAGTGAAGTTGACAACTAGCTTGAGGATTATCTATCGAGCAAAGTTTCAATTTTCAACCTCTTGATTACACGTTGACTCTACGTCGGCGTTTGGTACATTCGTTCTCTCATTAAATTATTATTTTGTCTTTATTTCATTTAGCACATTTAATTTCATTATCTTTAACTATTTATTAGCATAATTAAAATGAAAGGACTAAGAGGTATGTTGGGTAAGAGTAAGGGTAAGACTTCTTCTAGTAGGGGTAACAAGGGCAGGGGGGCTTCTTCTAGTACTCCTAGTCCTACTCCTAGACAGGATGATTTTATTGATCCTGAACAGTTTCCTGAAATACCAAATGATCTTGACGACCATGTATTTTCTCAAAATGAAGAAGACTTTGATTTAGATGTCACTCTAGATGATGATACACTCACTAATGTAGATGATGATACACCCACTAGTGAAATGCCTCATATTCCCCCTAGTATGAGATGAGGTCCGGCAAAACGACCATTAAAATCAGCTGTATGGAAATATTTTCACAGGGACGTACCGAATCAAGTAGCTATATGTAAAATTTGTAAAGTTGTTTATACTTTTAAAACTGAACAAGGTCATGGTGGGACGAGGGGGGGGGGGTTAGGAAGACACCTATTGCAAAAACACAAAGTCTTGCATGCCCAATACATTATTGAAAAAGATGGTGTGCAAGCACCATCTCAATCGGAACAAGGTTCACATACTGTCCCGGACAAAGTATAGGGTCAAATTAACTCTATGACGGAGGGAGTTGTAGGCCCTAAATACGATAAACATAAAGATAGGGAAGCACTAGCAAAATTAGTTGCTATGTAGGGTTTGCCTTTTTCATATCCTGAATCTCCTGATTTTATTCATTATATTAGAGATATGTATAATCCTGCTTATAAAGGTTTTCCTAGATCAACTGTTAAGAGAGATGTATTTAAATTTGCACATGAATATCAACAATATTTACGTTATGAATTATATCATTTTAATGGCAAAGTCGCTCTAACTTCTGATATAGGTCGTAGTACTAACGACCATGATTATTTAACGATAACCTATCATTGGATAGATTATAAATGGTCTATGCAAAAACGTATTTTAGCATATAGATAGTAGGCACACTGGTGAGTTTATTTCAGAAAATACTTATTTAGTCTGCGATTATTACGGAATAAATGATAAAGTTGTGAGTATTACATTAGATAATGCATCTGTTGGGACTGTGTCCAATTGCTCACGCAAGTGTACGTATCGTTCACAAGTAATATAGTTTGATAAGACCGAATATCGTCCTCAGAGATTGATTTCTAATTACCGTTCATCTATTTTATGTTATCTATTTGACAATCGATAATTGAGTTGGGTTTTGTTTAACTACTAGAATAATTGCAAGAATTAACTAAACTATTTAAGTTGTAATCAGTTATGAAGGAATTAGGGCTTCCAAAATCCTCGACTATCCACTCTATTCAATCCTTAATGCAACTAGAATGACTTCTTCTACGTTAAGATAGCGGTTAACTAGATTGTCTTATATTTCGGTTAGGATATATAATCGCTCAACCCCAGTGCAGAACCCTTCTATATTTCTATGATAAGATTTACCACACAGGAGGATTAAGAACAGTAACCTATAATGCTACACAAGTATCGGGGTACTTTCGTCCGCGATTTTAACCTATGTCTATTCAATTACAACATATCCAAATCTCTCCTCTCGGTTCTTGATTCGAAATCATGTAGATTATGATAATTAGTTATCAATTAACTATCAAGCATTCATAGTTTCATACCAATTATTGAATAAATCTTAACAAGTGAAGAAGAAATCAACTAATGCATTAAATCATGAAATAGAGTTTCAAGTGATTCAAAAGGAAAGCCTTAATAAATTGTTTAGCTCCTAGCCATAGACATGCTAAGAACTAATACAATTCCAAACATAAACTGAATTGAAAACGAAAGTGTCACAACCCGAACCCCGGGCCCGCGACTGGTGCCCTACCTGGGCACCCTTATCCCAAACAACCCAAAGACAACAATTTAAAACAACACTCATGATACAACACAGGCTAGCCGACGAGGCTGCCAATATATATATATATATAAAGCCCACCGGGGGCTACTTTTTTTTCTTTTACACAATCCATATACACAGCCCACATATGACTACAGACCTCTAGAGAGTATGATTGTACAACATGGCGGGACAAGGCCTCATCGTACCTCTGAATAACCATAAGACTGTAATACAAACTCCGTACCAAAATGACAAGACTCCGAAGTAGGGGAGTTGTCTCAATAGAAGCTGGATGGAGATCCTAAGCACGCGGATCACCAAACTGAGTACCTATACCTACGGGTATGAACGCAGCCCCCCGAAGGGGGTCAGTACAATATGTACTAAGTATGGAACGAAAATAAAGTACAGTATTAAAATCATAGCTGACCAAGAAATGACATGGACAAGTAAAATAATCAAATACCAGATCCAACCGTGTCACCTAAAATAAAATCCAACTGTATTTTTTCAAAGTGAAAGTCACATCAAAGACAGGGATACCTGCCCAAGAATCAATATGTATATCTTTTTCATGGGAATCGAACCCGCATGAGAATCGAACCCGCATAGGTAATTACACCCGCATGAGTATCTCTACTCGCACCACGGATCTTGTCCGTGGATTATTCATGGGAATCGAACGTGCATAGGTAATTATACACGCATGAGTATCTCTACTCGCATCACGGATCTTATCCGTGGATATTATTCATGAGAATCGAACCCGCATAGGTAAATATACCCGCATGAGTATCTCTACTCGCATCATGGAAGCACATCCATGAAGCAAATATACACAAATACTGTCAAGGAAATAAACCAAAGTACCAACGCATCAGATACAAAATATTAAAATAAATTTTCCTTTTAGAAATGCCAAGGTACCAACACCTCATGTACCAAACGCATATAATGAACTTCACTTTATAAACTCAAGACACTTTCATTTCATGTACTATATTAAGGATTTAATCATGGACATTCTCACATGATTTCTATATAACATTTTAAACCATCTCTTGACTTTCCACAAAACTATTATAACAACTTTCCATAAAGCCATTATAACAAACTTTCATTTTTAGAAAAACCAAGACAATATCAGGCCTTCCCTTTTAAATAAACCAAAACAATACCATGCCTTCCTTTTAAAATAATCAAGACAATTACCATGCATTCCTTTTAAAATAATCAAGACACTAACACCCGTAGTATCAAGACACTTCTATTTTTAACAATCAAGTTACTACACATTTTAAATTCAAGTAAGTTATACCTTTCAAATCAAGTCAAGTATACTTTTAACACCAAGTAATTTATACCTTTCAATTAAACAACCCAAGGTGTACCAACACCTCATGTACCAAACGCATATAATGAACTTCACTTTATAAACTCAAGACACTTTCATTTCATGTACTATATTAAGGATTTAATCATGGACATTCTCACATGATTTCTATATAACATTTTAAACCATCTCTTGACTTTCCACAAAACTATTATAACAACTTTACATAAAGCCATTAAAACAAACTTTCATTTTTAGAAAAACCAAGACAATACCAGGCCTTCCCTTTTAAATAAACCAAGACAATACCATGCCTTCCTTTTAAAATAATCAAGACAATTACCATGCATTCCTTTTAAAATAATCAAGACACTAACACCCGTAGTATCAAGACACTTCTATTTTTAACAATCAAGTTACTACACATTTTAAATTCAAGTAAGTTATACCTTTCAAATCAAGTCAAGTATACTTTTAACACCAAGTAATTTATACCTTTCAATTAAACAACCCAAGGTGTTATCAAGAGAATAGATAGAACAACTTCTATTTAGAAACCCAAGTACTATTAATGAAATAGATAGAACTACTTCCTAAAACTCTTACCAACATCTCCCATAAGACTTGATAAGGACTTTTAGGAACCATTCAGACATGCTTTAAACACCAAAACCACAACATGAATACCCTTACTTCTAAGAGTAAAATAACTTCTCTTTTTATAAGACCCAAAGATACTAGCACTGGTAGCATTAATGCACTTTCACTTTTAAATCAAGTATTTTACACTTTTTAAACCAAATGACTTATAATTTTAAAACCAAGTGACTCTACACTTTTTAATATCAAGACAAGTATACTTTTAAAATCAAGTTACTTATACCTTTCAAACCAAGTAACTTATACTTTCAAATCTCAAGTAACTCACACCTTTAAATCAAGTTACTTCTCTTTAAATCAAGTCATGTATACTTTAAAAATCAAGGCAAGTATACTTCAAGAAATGAGTCATGTATACTCCAAATAACAAGACAAGTATACTTCAAATAACAAGGGGCGTGTACTTCAAGAATCAAGACAAGTACACTTCAATAATCAATCATGCCGATAGAAGGAAGTATTTCACATACATTTTTGGCGACTAACCAGCTCTACAATCTAGAATACGCCCCAAAGTACTTCAACCTATAAACACAATAGCATGTTTATCAATTCCAAGCTTTCTAAGGTAGATTAATGCCAACTAAAGGGTCTCTTATTCTACGGAAAATTGGGCAGCACTTCTTTAGTTTCTACGTACTTTTTCACCTTTTTCAAGGCCCAATTTCAACAACCAACAAGCCACACTTAAGGGCATAACCAACAGTTAACTAAAGGGTATTACACGCCTAACTTGATGTGTAAAATTCTGCCCCACAACAATATAAAAACAGTCCACAAATTAATCAATATTAAGGGTACAATGTGAAGCCTTTAACGTCATTTTTTTACCCTTATTCATTATGACTTTCATTAGCCATTTTACCACATTAAACATGCAATATAGGGGCTGATTTTTCCATAATTACCACACCACGAAACAGTCCCTTAAAACTGCATGACGACACCTCACAGTTTTAGGCAATTCTCGGCCAACAACTACAATTCAATTACCCTTTCCTTAATCCTTTTTAATCCAATTCGAATTCCAATACTTCCATATAAGTTATAACAACTTATTAACAACAATATTACTCCATTATAACATGCAATAGGTGACGTTAATAACAACAATAACCAACGAATCCCGATAATCACCAAATCTGTCCATTCACGGTTTTAGCCCCAAAAATGGTTCAAACGCTTTTTATTATTCATTATTTTTAGCACAAGCTCATCTATACATTATAAAAACATGTAATATCCAATTACTTTAAAAGAAGAAGGACGTTTACCTCAGTTTGTGCCCAAAAACACCCCAAAACAGTCCGGTATTTATTGGTCCGCAGTTTTCGTTTCGCTCCACTTCTTCAAGATCCAATCACATATACGCATCCACCACAAGATTATAACCAACTTCACTTCACGTTTAGCTTCCAAAAAGTCGACGGAAACCCCTAGGGTTTCATCACCATTTTCGGCCAACACACAAACTAGAAGGTTCTTGGAGAGTTAATTTGGTTTAATACTTGGTTAGGGTTCTTGATCTTGTGTTAGTGAACTAAGCTTGGAAGTTTAAGGAATTTTTGATCTTCATTGTGTGCCTTGGCCGAGAGCCTTTGAAAGAGAAAAAGATATTTTTGTGATATAATGCTAAGTGTGGAAGACAAGTCTTGCAAGACCTCTATGTATATAATATGTATCCAAGGGTTTGGATGATAACAAATGTAGGGCAAGTGTGGGTGGGACCCACATGTCCACTTGTCTTCAAAATATCTCATCCAAATCAAGACAAGTGGCGGGATGACACGTGTCACCCTCCTGTTGGTCCAAAATTATTTCTTCACCAAAAACGTCTATATTTGGTCAAAATATCTCGAAAGTTTGTGGGCCCCACAAAACAGTAAAAATTTCTGGTGGGCCCCACATGACCAAATCCGAACTTGAAAATCCAAAAATCCGATAAATTATATAACTCCCAAATACCAAATTTGAGAATCAAATTTTAAATAATGAACCTTTTTCCTTCACGAGGTTCGGAAAATTCCCTTTAGGAAAAGTGATTTTCCTTTCGTTCCAAAATTCAAATCTTGTTTTCTCACGTCCCTTCTCATCTCGTTCTCTTAAAAATACGGGGTGTAACAGAAAGAAAGTAAAATTACGTAGAACTAAGTCTCCAATTGTAGCCTCAATCCTTGCCCTGAGTTGTGTTATGTGATAGAATGAACTCCCTCCAAACTTGACTAATCCCTAGGGATTAAGTATGTTACAAATTTCGTGCCATATGGACTCTTCTGCCCTTGGCCAAATTCGCCTTGGATCTGGAAAATTCCGCATCGGTACCGCGGTTCTGTGGAATGACACCGCGGTGCCGAAAGTCCTGCAGCCTCTCGCACTTCGCATCATGGCCCTATCTCGACCGCAAGACCGCGGCCGCTGCTTTCGTCCGAATTTCCAGTTTTTAACCTTTTTGCCTCGGGACCCTCCTTTACTGCCCATTTTTCGCTTCTTTTCGCCATTTTGCCTTTTTGAACCGCTATGACTCAAAAGAAAGAAATACAGACCTAATACTATACTAAACACAACAAAAATAAGTAAAATACTAACTAAAAATGACTCAAAAAGCGTATACAAAATACACCTAACAAACCCCCAAACTTAAATTTTGCTCGCCCTCGAGTAAAACAAAGAAACAAAAACAAAGAAACAAAATAAAAAAGACTCAAAGACTCAAATCAAACAGCTGCACAAGGTTACTTAGAAAAGTATGAACGTCAGTTAGGATAATATATTGGAACATATGTAGCATGAATATATAGCAATCTATAATTTCAAGCCAGATATTTCACAAATTAATTTCAATCACACTCAATGTAAATATGAACACTAACCCATGCATATCAATTTCATTTAGTTCTATGAGCCTGTTTACTTGTTATTCTCCACTAATCATAGACATACATATTAGAGATCTTCAGGACTTTTCAGGGTTGTAATGTAGTCTTAGACAAGGGTAGGTAAAAGTAGGCATTTAGGCTCAATTTACGTACCATAAATGTTTTTCTCATTCAACCATTTTGTCCTTCTTTTTGGTATTCTTTTTCAGTTCTTACCTATCGTTCCCCTCTTATCTTTTTGAGAGCATGAAACACATCCACATAGGCACCCCCAAACTTAAGCTTTTGCATTATTTTTCATTGGGGTGCATCAATTTGTTTTTCCTTTCTCTTTTGGTATTTTCCCCCCCACTATTTTTCATCCCAATTTTCAATTACTGCTTATGTCACACAAGGAAATCATAGGGTGTCAAAGAATCAACTTATTTTAGGTTCAACGGGGCTGATTAGGGATATAATTTATTGCAAGGTATGTAATGAAAAGTAAGAGGGGCTAACAAAGAAATGTCTGAGTCATCTCCCTAAACATGTACATCCTAACTATTTTGCCTCAAATAACAAGCAATCAGACTTCATAGACATTTTTCAATTGACAACGCATCAAATAAGCACAAATGTCCCAAATAATTAGATTTTCATGAATTTTTGGCATATCTAACTTGGGCACACAGATTATAGCTTCTAATTCCATTACAGTATCCCACTTAATTCACTAAGCATTTTCAGCAACTACAAAATGCATGATCATATAAAAAAATTTGACTCATATAGACAAATAAAAGACAAAAAAAACTCAAAGACTCAAAAACATAAGTACCCCCCAAACTTAAATGACACATTGTCCCAAATGTGTAAGACTCAAAAATAAAAGGGACGACTTACAGACAATAGCGGTTCAAAATGGTGGTGGTGGCGGCGGATACTGCATTGACCACTGATCGAACCTGGTGCTCAAATCATCGACGCGCTGACTCAGATGCTGATACCCTTGCATCATCTGTTGCTGATTTAAGATAATCTATTCATGATTTCGCAGCATCTGTTGTTGGTTTAAGAGCAACTGCTCCATCATTGGCATTTTAGGCTCGAGGCGAGAGGCGGTGTTTACGAAATCGCGCCTGTGCACCGCGGCTCAGATCGGCACCGCGGCGTTTCAAAGTATGTGACCTCTCGAACATTCTGCATCGTGTCTCGCAGAGTGTACGCATGGTCGACCCGATTCCGTGTTTTCCATCCTTTTCTTTGTGCTTAGTCTCCGCTTTCTTCATCTGACATCACAACACATTAAAAATACCAAAAGTGAGACTGTTCTATTTAAACTGAATGCAGAATTTAAACATTGGGTTGTCTCCCAAATAGTGTTGTCTTTAACGTCTTTTAGTCGTACGCAGGTTCACCATTCAAATCATTGGGGTAAATTAACCCCACATCCTATCCACTTCAAAATCATTTTCCTCTTCCTCACTTTATTTTTCTTTTTCACATTATTGGGTTCAATAGGATTTACCTGTTGTTTCAGCTTTCGAACTAGCTTGTAGGTTCACAGTTGTAGGAATGATCTCCCTAGTTTTTGTCTGTGCTTGCTGAACTGTTGTATCAGTTGTGCTTAATGCGAAGCACTTGTTGCTGGCATGAGAATCAATGGTGGATTTGAACACCCTGAATATCATCTCTTCTTCCTAAACCCGTAGTCTCAATTCCCCCTTCTCCACATCGATTAGGGCTCTACCCGTTGCGATGAATGGTCTCCCCAAAATGATATTTCGTCATCTTCCTCCATGTCAAGAATGAAGAAGTCTGTTGGGAAGAAGAATTTTCCCACCTTGACAAGTACATCTTCCACTATGCCCCTAGGGTGCACTACGGTTCGGTCAGCCAGCTGCAGATTAACTGTGGTTGGTTTGGCTTCCCCAAACCCAATCTCTTGAACACAGACAGAGGCATGAGATTGATACTAGCCCCTAAGTAACATAATGTCTTGTTGCATGTTACTTTGCCAATAGTGCAGGGCAGAGTGAAGCTTCCTGGATCTTTCAACTTAGGAGACAGTTTTTTTTTGTAGGATGGCGCTGCACTCCTCTGTCAGCGTTACAATCTCATAATCCGCCAACCTTCTCTTCTTCCCAAGTATCTCTTTCATGAATTTGAAGTATGCGGACATCTGTTCTAATGCCTCAATGAAGGAGATATTGATGTGAAGCTTCTTAAATACCTCCAAGAACTTGGAGAACTGCTTGTCTATGACCTTATTTTGGAGCCTCTGAGGGTAAGGGATTCTGTCAGTGTATTCCCTCAAAGGTGTTGGTGGAGCTTTCTCAACTGTAGGGTGGTCCTCAGTGACCCCCTCATTTCCTTCCTCAACTACTTTCTCACCCTCTTTCTCATGAACCACCGCGGGTTGGGGAGCAACCTGCTCCAACTGCTTTCCACTCCTTAACAACACTGCTTGACACTGCTCTCTTGGATTGACCTCTGTATTGCTTGGGAGAGTACCCTGCGGCCTGTTGGTTACCATCTTCTCTAGTTGCCCAACCTGCGTTTTCAAGTTCCTGAGAGATGACCTGGTTTCAGACATGAACTGATTCTGCGAATTTGTGAGTGTAAGCAATACATCTCACCATCAAAGCCTCTGTTGTGTAGGTGGTCTAAACTTTGGGATGAAGCTTTGATTCTCGTGATTCTTCGGTAATTACCCCGATATGGTTCTTTCGGGCTGGCCAGTCGTTCCTCCATGAAAAGTTAAGGTGATTTCTCCACCCTGAATTGTATGTGTTGGAATTATAAGGCCACTGAAAGTTCCCAACTGCCTGAACCGCTCCATTGGCACATTGTTAGGGTCCACCGCTATGCATCTGTCAAAGGAATGCGGTCCACCACAAATCTCACAATTTACCGATATCTGGACTGCATTCATAGACATAGTGTTCTGCTGCAGTTGCTTCGTTAGAAGAGCCACATGTGCATTCATGGAAGTGATAGCATCTAATTCATGTATGCCTATAACCTTCCTACTATTCACTGACCTGTCATATGCCCCTTGATGATTGTTGGCAGTCATGCCTTCCAGTAACTCATGTGCCTCATTGGCACTCTTTCTCATAAAGCCCCCCCTGCTGCAGCATCAATGATGGTATGAGTAGTACCACTCAGCCCATTATAAAAAATATGGACTAACATCCACTTCTATATGCCATGATGTGGACATTTCCTTTGCAGATCCTTAAATCGCTCCCACGCATCATATAGTGACTGACCATCCACGTGATAATAATTGTTCAATTCTCCCCTTAACTTTGCCGCTTTTGAAGGAGGAAAAAACTTTGCAAGAAATTTTTGGGCTAGGTCCTGCAAGGTGGTGACGAAGTTGGCAAACAGTGAGTTCAACTATCTCTTGGCTCTGTCCCTAAGTGAGAACGGAAATAGTATCAGTCTAATGGCATCATCAGTAACACCATTATACTTGAAAGTGACACACAACTCCAGAAAGTTGGCAATGTGCATGTGGGGTCTTCAGATGACAATCCCCCCAAACTATACTGTGTTCTGGACCATGCTCAGGATGGCTGACTTGATCTCAAAGTTGTTTGCTCTATCACGGGAGCTCGATGTATGCGTGCACCAAGAATCGCAAGGCGACATAATCTCCCAAACTTCTTTCTGCTGGGACCGGTATTGGCTCCTCAACATGTTCAACAACTTCGTTGTTTGCCCCATTCTGATTCGGTGGTTGGCCAGCCCCAGGTATACATATGATTGTTCAATTGTGTTTTAGTATTTCTCAAAATTAAATATAAAGTGACCGGAGAAGCAAAAAATAATTATTATAATTAATTTCTAATATTGGTCCTTGATTTCTTTAAAGAGTCAATAATTTAATTTGTATTTTACTCGGATGCACCGATTCCTAATCAAACATTTTTAATGAACTAAAATTAAAAATATTTATTTACCTACTGTTCCATCAAAATTAATGTCTATTGAATCACAGTCAAAATATATTTAAAAAGACATACATTTTATACTAGCTACATTCAGATTTGTTGGTGAATTTTTTTTTTTTTTTTTTGTGAAATCTCTTTTCAACCATCCACCATTAAACAATAGTTTTTTAATTTATTTTTTTGTAGAAATTGAAACAAAGACCTTTGAACTGGACCAATCTTGAAACTATAATCTACACATAACTAATTAACTTTCCCTATAGGTTAAGGTTCTGTTTGAAAATTGAAATAGAAACTGGACCACGGTACAAGAAGTACTACTGAGTGTGTTTGGTAAAATTTATTAGCTTGTCAAATGAGCTTTCAAATTATGAATTTTTAGGTTATAAACATTTATTTAACTAATATTTTTACTATTTTAATCATAATATTTTTTTGTAGTTTTTAAAATATCCTTTCGCAAAACAAAATTCTTAAATTTCCTTTAGTATTTTTTCCGTTGTTCGTCATTCACATTTCTGAGCACCCGTATATGTCGTATTTGTTTCTACTTTCTTCAAGCATTATTAATATTATTTTCGTGATTTCTTATTTTTCGATATATGATATCACATGTTGTTTTTTGTGTTTCGATTATCGCATTATTTGCTGTTGTTTACTATTTTTTTCCTGAATGATATGTACTATTTTCCTTATTAATTGTCATGTCTTCTTCATTTTCGTGTTTTTTTTAAATTACTTTGAAATGCTTTATTTAAGTCTAGATTTAACGAAAACAATCTCTTTACCTCCATAAGATAGGAGTAAGATGTGTTTACTCTACCTTACCCAGACATGTGAGATCACCTTTACCAACAATTAGTATTGTGTTCAAGGATTCTCGTTATTTGCTTTTAGTCTAACCGAGACTGACTCTGGGCTAATTCCTACAGCTTCAAGTGCTACCTCAGACATACCTAAATATCGACACTTGCTTGTAGCCAAGGTTTAGAACTATACGTATACTCATGTTTCAAATGTCCTCACTAGAAAGAAAGTTCATTTCTCACATGTATTTCAGTATTTTGAACTTTGGGACGTCTAGAGAAGTATATTTTCACTCAGTAAGATGTTCAATGCATGTAATTGTGATATCATAGGCTTGACCGTCATGTACCACTAATGTGATAATTCTCAGTATATAATCATGTAGAGATTTTATGGGTTTGTAATGCAGATTTGGGGGAAAAAATGATATTATTTAGGTAAGGAGTGACTAATCATTCCTTGAGCGTTGAATTATTTCTGCGCTTGACATCTATGTCACCCTTCTACATTTATTATCGATCCATATTTGTTTGTTTATTGAATATATTAACTGCATACTTACATATTTTAATTTTGTTAAACATATACTAATATTTACATAAAAAATTAATTTCAGTATTTAAAATTATTTTAATATTTATCATATACTTTCAATCAGTTAAAGTAACATAAAATATAAACCATTCATGAACATTTCAATTATCTAGTGCAATTGCCACGTGTTGATAGAAGAAGCAAAGAACACAGACTTTCATTTGCGGAAGAATCAGATCCTAGACGTTTTGTACTCTCGGTCTCCCTTCGTGCCAATTTAAAAGAATATTATTTTTTATATTTAAAAATAATTTAAATTTATGAGATAATTTATAATTATATATTTATATAAAATTTATTTTAGATCACATATTTTAAAAAAGTTTCTTTATTTTTTTTATTTTTATTTTAAATCAAATGACACATAAATTGAAACAAAAATATTAATTAATTAGGAAGTTAACATCAAAACAAAATTGAACAATGGGGACAACATTGGACAGCTCAACTGATTATGAAGGGGATAATTGGAAAAAAAAAAATTGAACATTGTTGGATAGTCTACGCACCAAGCGCATTTTAGCTGTCATTTTTTTTATATTTGCCACGTGTTTAGATAGAGTACTCTCTAGGGCTTGTGTAGTAAATGCGCCGAAACAGAACCCAAGCAAGTTGGGCTGCTAATTAAGCACCTAAAACTGGTCCCACCACGGTCCTCATTTTCATTTTTCTTCCTATTTGCAATATGTATCTACTTTCTTTATGTGAACGATTAATATTGTAAAATTTGGAATAAGGGTGAGTTCGATACGGATGATTTTCTAATTTTCTTATTAATTTTTTTAGAAAATATATTTTTAGAAAAATAAATTTCTTAAAAATGAATAAAATGACTTTTCTAATTAAAGTAGGGCCACCACTGACATTTCACCAAGCTCCAACCAACCACTCACACGACTAGGATTGTTATCGGTCCGGTCTGGGTATCGACATACCAAAACCGGACCGATAAGGTTACCGGTCCGGACTGAGATCAGACCGATAGAATTCGGTCCTGAAAAGAGATCTGGGACCGGACCGATAAGGTTGCCGGTCCGGTTCTGATTACTGTTTCCAATCCGAAACCGGTCCGAAATATTAAAATTCCTGCTTTACTTAAAAATATCTGCTTTACTTATAATTTTTTTATAAAAATTCTGCTTTACTACTTTACATAATACATATTAACAAACTTAAAACAATATAATAGCAATATTCCAAGGATTGATAAGATAGTTATCGGGTATCGGATCGGGACTGATAACATATACGTTATCGGGTAATTAGATTGGGTTGTCGGACCGGATCCTTATCGGTCTGAATCCTTATGTCTGGTACTCGTATTCGGACCGTTAATTTTTCGGTCCGAGTATCATTTTTTTAATCAAAAGTTTTACTGAAGGCACAAAAACATAAGGTCTTATTTTAGAGCGTGTTTGGTGCGAAGAAAAATGTTTATTTTGAAAAATAAGTGAATTTTTTACTTATTTTTTAGTGTTTAGTAGATAAGCAAAAATATCATTTTAAAAATATTTATATGTACCCTAGCGAAATCCTATGAGATGGGATAAAATGGGGAGTAAAGGCCTCGGGGTTGGCATTGAGTGGGATGGTCAAATGGTCTAATAGACTCTTGGGAGCAATCTGTCACCCTGGAACCAACTGAGCTACACCCATGCGGGTAAGGGTCTAATAGACTCTAATACAACTAAAAAGATGTTTTCTTGTTTTGAGATCTTTTATCTTTATTTATTTAGGCCTTTCTTTATATTTATATATATCGAAAATCGAATTATAATGCACTCTACGCCTTGAGGTTGGGGTGTTTGGTGGGTGAGGACACAATGAATTTGGAAATGCCATTTAAGAAATTTGTTTTCTCTACTTTCATTAAGAAAATTATTTTTCTAATTTTTAAGGAAATTATTTTCATAGAGAGAATATTTTAAAAAAATTTTGACCAACCAAATATAAAAATATTAGAAAATATTTTGTTAAAATAACTGAGTTTCTTACTTATTTTCTAGTGTTTGATAAAGAAAAGAAAATATTATCCTAATGACATTTGTCTGTACATTATTAGAGTGGAGTAAGGTGGGGGATGGGGGTTCGGGAGTGACAGAGGTGGGATGGTCAAGGGGTGGGGGCTAGGAGTGTTTTTTTTACGAAGGAATCTGAAGCCGTTACTCTTTCGAGTGCGCACAAGGTAAACTCCGGACTCACTCAATAGCCTGCAAACTACGTCAGCCAATTAACCACACTTGACAAGCTATGTGTGACATACTCAACCAAGAAGATTTATGCAGGGAATCAAACTCGTGACTTGCGGTCCCGCGCTCTACTGCTATACCAACTTGACTACCTTTGTGTTGAGTGGGTGGTGAGAGACAATGTACTATGAATATCACTTATATAATTTGTTTTGCTATTTCTATTAAGCAAGTCATTTTCTTCATTTTTGATGAACTTGTTTTTCTAGATAAAATATTCTCAAATTTTTTTGATCAAACAAACATGAGGAACCAAAAAAATATTTTTCTCCATACCAAACACACCCTTAGAATCCTTTGTTGACATACGTAGTTAAAATAAAAGATCAAATTGAGTAGCAATATACATATCTTATTAATTTGAATTTGCGCCGAAAAGTCTCAGTATTTAACACCCATCACAATGCATTATAATAATATCTAACATAAAGTTTTGACTATCCAACAATACTATCGGACATTATTATTCATGAAAATGAATGAAAGAAAAAATTGGCAGGGGTAATTGTCATATGGTCCGTTCCGTTCCTCCCCCGTGTGTTCATTTCTCTTACAAAAACTCTTCATTTCCATCTCTTAGCCGCCCGCCCCCTTCTATTTCTTCATACAAAAGCCTTTTTACCTTCCTATATATGTAAGTATTTCATCTATTACCGCCAAACTATATTTACTGTTTATCTCTGCGTTGAATTTTCAATTTCAGTTATTTATTGCTGCGTTTTATTTATTTATTTGTATCTGCTACTATATAGCGTTCGAATTTGATGCGATTTAGTTTTGATTTATGTGAGTTTTAAGTAGTTGAATGAGAATAGGATAGGCAAGTTTGTTTGAGAGTGCTGTTAATTAGGTATTTAGTCTATTTGAACGATCATTAGAGGTTAAACTTGGAATTAAGTAAAGGTCAAAGCTAAAACTTGAATTCTTTTTTGACTTCGGGTAAACCTGAAATAGCCCGCAAACCGATAACCCGCACTAGCCAAGCCTCCTCGACTCTTGCTTGAATTCTAGTTTGAGTTTTCCGTCTAATTTGAGTTTTAGATACTTTACTCCATCTTTTCAAATCTCATATTTTTTGGGAAAATTACGCTCTATGTCTACTGGAGAAAATATTTACCCTACGTAGCCCATATTTTGAGTTTGTTACTCGGTTTAGCCCGTATTTGTGTATAAACACTTTTTACACATTATTATACAAGGTTGATACATTATGTATAATGCTTTTCCCAGGTGTATAATGTTGTATATTGGAGCTACATATTTTTATCATGATATGTACAATATTGTATAATGGGCTACATATGTTGTATAATGTTGTAATTTGTGGTAGTTACGACTCCTTTTTTCAGACATCTATATCATGCCTTTTACAGTATTTTTATACTGCTTTGAATTGCTTGTCCTTGTGCCGATGGTCTATCGAAGCAACCTCTCTACCTCTCAAGGTAGGAGTAAGGTCTGCGTGCAGTCTACCCTCCCCAGACCCCAATGTGTAGGATTTCACTGGTTATGTTGTTGTTGGGCTATGTGGCGTAATATTTTATGTTGGGCTGTATATTTTTGAAAATTTCCTTTTTTTTGTAGTATTTATCAATTTCTGAGTTTGTTTGTTTTGCTCTTGTAGGAGAAAAAAGTTCATTTCTAACTAAGGAGATAGTGAATGGATTAGTGTTCTTTCTGTTGTGAGAATTGGATATTTATGTAGGCAAGTTGAACGATTGATATCCGTGCTTCTCGGTTTTGACTGGAGACCTTCGATGCTGTTTTGGGATTAGGGTGAGTGAAGATTGATTGCTCTTGGAGTACTATTGTTGCTAATGGCAGAAGACGGCCTACGTATTGGTGGCCTTTCTTCTGGGTTGACTGTAGTATTGAATGGCAAAGATAAGAAGGAGAGTTCCCAGAAAACTCGTCTTGTTTCGTATTGTGACGATTTTGGCGATCAATCTGTGGAAAGAACCCTTGAGCACATCTTTGATCTTCCATACAAGTCTGTTAAGCCACTCTCTTGTTCAATAGATGCTAAAGTTGTTCGCTCAGTCATAAAGAATGAATTCCTAAAGTCCCAAATAAATCAGAAGACTGGTACAGACAGAAAAAGAGAAGGGGTTTTGACTGCTGGTGATGGTTGTAAACATCAGGTTATTCGAATAGAGGAATCGAGCATCTGTGGTGATATTCGGATAGTCAAACCGCCTTTGGTCGTGGAGAGTCATTCCCTATTCAGCAGTGCAAGGGCCAATGCTTGTGTCTGGAAAGGGAAATGGATGTATGAATTAACTCTTGAAACTTCTGGTATACAACAGCTAGGCTGGGCGACTGTTTCCTGTCCATTCACCGATCATAAGGGTGTGGGTGATGCTGATGATTCATATGCATATGATGGAAAAAGGGTCAGTAAATGGAATAAGGAAGCTCAGGCTTATGGTCAGCCATGGGTTGTCGGAGATGTGATTGGATGTTGTATTGATTTGGATGTTGATGAGATATCATTTTATCGAAATGGAGTTTCGCTTGGTGTAGCATTTATTGGTATTCGTAAGATGGTACCTGGATTGGGATATTATCCAGCAATTTCTCTTTCTCAAGGTGAACGTTGTGAGTTAAACTTTGGGGAAATCCCTTTCAGGTACCCAGTGAAAGGCTTCCTTCCGATTCAGCCTCCACCAACAAGAAGTTCACTTGCTACTGATTTGCTTAGTTGTTTTAGAAGGCTAATTGAATTGCAGCGTGTGGGAAGGGCAGAGTTCAGTTCTGTTGAGAAATTGCGAAGATTGAAAAGGTTTGTGTCGTTTGAAAAACTCACACACCCTGTCTCTCGAGGGATATGTGAGGAGTTACTCTCTACACTTTCTGCTGAAGATGGAAGCGCACAGTACACAGCTTGTGGTCCACTTTTATCACTGATAATGGAGGTCTTTAGGATGCATCCTCCACATGACTATATGAGTTTGGACAGCATACTCGATTCTTTCCTAGAATTCCCAGAGTCGAGAATTTTGTTTGAACATATCATAAGTTCACTCTCGGCCTTTTGTAAAACAGCACCATTGAGCCTTACAGATTGTCCTTACTCAGGTTCATATACATATCTGGCCTTGGCATGCCACATCTTAAGGCGGGAAGAAGTGATGACACTGTGGTGGAAATCTTCAGATTTTGACCTCTTGTTTGAAGGGTTCTTGTCGCGGAAGAGTCCTAACAAGCAGGATCTTCAAGGTCTGATGCCTTCTGTATGGTGGCCTGGCTCGTGTGAGGATATATCAAATGAGGCTAGCCTGGTCCTTACTACAACTGCTTTGCAAGAAGCAATTAACAAGGTATTCTATTTGTGGATGGAACGGAACTTACATTGGTATTTTATGTACTTCTGTGTCCCCTCATCCAATGTTGGTCCATGCTCGTGTTGGTTCTTAGTCTAATATTGCTACCTTATACTTGAATAAGATAGTGCATTTGATGGTATTCCTTGAAAGTCCTGGAACAAGTTAGACATGACTCAGTTGTTATATCTCTTTAAAGTATACCTGACAGGAGTTTTGTCGTTGAAATGGAAGCTCAAATCTTTTAATACGGTAGTCAGTGATGTAATACGCAGCTGATGCTTGATGTCCTATTTCAATTTCAAAATTACCTTTGAACAGCTTGCAGAGGAGAAATAACATCATAGGTTTTGTATGTAGCAATATCAAAAACTAATCCAACCTATCAGCCTTATGTCTTGACCATCAAAATGATATTTTTCACTTGATCAAGTTTAATAGGAACATCATCTTAGCCATTTGAGAATTAATGCAATTCTTGCAGCCAGATGGTCCAGAGCTTTGACTTGAATTGCTCTCCTACTTGATGCAGTTATACAGTGAGCTACACCTGTCAGAGTAACAAGAGAGTTTTGGTTGACTAGCTCAGGAAATTGTAATGTTGAATCTTCATCCGTAATGCTGGCTTTGGACATCCAAGTAAAAGTATTATAATGCGCATAAAAACGGACAACAAATCTAACCTTTTGAAGTCCTGGCATTTCTTTTTATGTTGTTTGGATTTTTTGAAGAATAGTAGAAAGTTGGAATAAGATGCATAGGAAATGCTGTTTATGCCTTTTGCGAATCCATATTTCCTTGTTCGAGATGTTCAAGTATTGTACCGTTGATAGCCATGAATTGTATCTCAAGAATGAAGGGTATCTCTTTCACTTTCTTTATTTGCGGGTGGGAAAGGTAGGGGATTCATTGCAATAGCAAAATATATTTTAGATTAGAAACATCAACTTAGATGTGTTAAAACTTTTTCATGTTAGTTTTTTTAGTTTTATACATGTATCTTTCTAATAGGGCCGTGTAAGTAAACATACTGTACCACCTAGTCACATGATTTTGGGTGGCTGAAGTCTTGTCTGATTCAGAATTCTATAGTTGCTTGTCTGCTCTTGTTGAATCTTATATTTGGACGGTGATATGATGGGTTTTACTGCATCATACCCCAGCTTTTCAGTTTAGCTGGCCTTTGCAATGGTCTTGATTCCAGTAATGAGTGCATCTATCAGTTTTTTCAGTTCATGTTTCACTTAAGAGGCATTACATTTGATGTTTGTGACCTATCACACATATCCATCCCTTCTACTAGCAAGTGTAAAAGGGCGTGCTATTTCATTATATGTTTCTCCATCCACAAGCAGATTCACACATTCCTTGTGCAGGTTGAAGAGAAGCAGAGGGACCTCTGCCGCCTCGTAATGCGGTTCATGCCACCCACATCACCACCTCAGTTGCCTGGCTCTGTATTCAAGACATTCTTACAAAACATTCTACTTAAAAACAGGGGTGCAGATCGAAATTTGCCACCGCCTGGTGTTTCAACCAATTCTGTACTTGTTTCTTTGTTTGGTATCATACTCCATTTCCTCTCTGAGGGGTTTGGGGACATCTGTGGTTGGATGAAGGACTCTGGAGCATCTGATGTTGGTTTCCTACACAGAGGAGGCCAGCAGGCTTTTCCTGTAGGCTTGTTTCTCAAGAATGATCCTCATCAAGTTGATATTCCTAGGCTTGGTGGTTCATATAATCACCTAGCAAAGTCGCATCCTATGAGTAGTGAGCAGCTTGAGGAAGTGATTCGGTGGGAAGAAGGGTGTATGCACGATGAAGAAGATAGGGTTACACATCTAAGTAAGAAGAAGCCGTGCTGTTGTTCTACTTATGATGCTGATTTTACAAGAATATCCAAAGATCCTATCAGACACATGACAAAAGGTTCACGGGGACATTGCAGCTCTATTCGTGAGAGGTCTGCTCATGTTGCTGCAGAATGCAGCACCAGTAGTTTGAATGATGACATAGCAGATAAACCAAGCACGAGTGACCAGTCCGAATCAGAGTATGGCTTCCGTCCTATGCAGAAAATGAGATATGTTCCCAGAGAGAACAACGTTTCTTCAGCAACACTAAAAGAAGAGGAGCTACTGGATACCATGCTTTTGTTGTATCATTTAGGTCTTGCACCCAATTTCAAGCAGGTGACCAAATTTTCCCCTTACTAAAAGATAGCGATTAAGCTGCCTTTTTTTTTTTGTTTGAAATATCTGAAGTGGTGCAAATGAGGTGAAGGCACCAATTGTTTGATTTTTCTGATGTTCCCCATTGATCATGACATTAAATGAAGGGATTTATGTGGTGGTGTTTAATTAAGCTGTTTTGCTGAACCATATGCTAAGGTAGTGGCCTTTTAATGTACGTTGCATCTTTTTTAAAACTGGAGCTAAAGGTTCAAAAGCAACCACTTGCTCTACATTTAGCCTTGCAAAATTATGACCTCTATATATTAGTAATGATGGAATATTTCTAAGTTTCCTGCTTGTTTGAAATTAATGTCCTATGCATTTATTAACGGTCTCATATTTCTTTATTGTCTCACTAGCTAAGGTGTTATATGTGAATTTGATAATTGTACCGCCAGAGAGAGAAGTCCAGAGGTCGAATTTTGTGTTTTACATGCTGGATGTTAAATCAGTTCTATATGCTGTCTCTCTCTCCATGAGAATTTATTTCATGGTATAGTAGGTTTGAAAATGTTGGCCAGGATGACGGTCAAAGCAAATAGCGGGGGTAGGATTGGGGGAGGTTGACGATCAGTATAAAAATAATGTGACTATGATGAGTTGTCTGATAAAGAATAAAATGGATCTAGTGGAGTGGACACAGAGGATTCATATGATCGATTCCCACAAATATGGGATTGAGGCATAGTTCATTGATATATACTAGATCTGAAACCAGTTCTATCTGCTTCTCTCATGTGGGACATGGCTCCTGATATTTTACCTCACTTTGGGAAACATGTTTCTGTCCTGCCAGTTTTTTTTCTTTTCTTCCCATTCTTGCGGCACCTGGACTCATTGCTGCAAAAAAGCAATTCTCTTCCTTGTCAAGTTTCATGGATTCACATCACACTTTAATGATTTCACTTATCAATTGTAGGCATCATCTTATATGTCTCGGCAATCACAGTCAATATCTCTTCTGGAAGAAACTGATAAGCAGATCAGAGAAAAAGTTTGCGGGGAACATGTAAAGCGCTTGAAGGAGGCTCGTAGTGTATATAGAGAAGAAGTAATGGATTGTGTCAGACATTGTGCTTGGTAATACAATCATTATACATTCCTGTTATATTTCCAAATAATGTCATGACTATTATGCATCACTATGTTTTCCATATTAATGAGTAGCTGTTGTCTGCTTTCAAAGAGATATAGCTTAGTTCTTTGCTCTCTATCATCTAACAGGTATCGTGTTTCTCTGTTTTCTCGGTGGAAGCAGAGGGGGATGTATGCAGCGTGCATGTGGATTGTTCAGTTGCTTTTAATTCTTAGCAAAGAGGACTCAGTCTTCATCTATATTCCTGAGTATTATTTGGAAACTTTGGTAAATAAAATTTCCTGCTCTGGATACTATTTGGAACTCTAGTCTAGTTTGCATTTTCTTGTATCAAAGAGTTGACTCATCATTTGAATTAATACTTTACTATACTTTTTACTTTGAGCATGATTTTTTTTTCTACCTCTAGTGCCATTTAACTTTCTTCAGGAGTAGATAGTGAAGCCAAGAATGACCTACGACTTCTATCGAAAGATGGTCTGATATCCTCTGTGGAATTTGGGTATCCGCAGTTACTAATAGCCAAGTGAACCAAAAACTTTCTCTTGCCTACCCTTTTTTTCCATCCCTTGCTTCAATCTGCCTTTCCATCTCTGCACCTTGCATTACAAGTATGCTGTGTTTGGATAGCTTTTAGGGGAATGGGTCTGGGTCTGATCGAGCAAACCTGACTTGTCTTATATAATGTACATTGCATTTTCCCTGCTTCTTTTCATTACCATGCCCATTGAGTTTTGCTTCATTTCCCCTTGATCTTGGACATGTGTAACGATTTGCAAAGAGAAAGGAAGAGCTTGGACAAAAAAGTTGAAACTGTTGTCTCTATGTAGCTGTATTTCTGGGCATAGAAATATGTAAACTGATTGTTCTTTCAAGTGCTCATCATTGGCAAATGTTTTACGGCTATTTTCATGTTATTTATTTGGTTGGTTCGTTAGTTGCCACATTCTGAAAGTAATCTTCCTTTCTGTTGTTCAATGTCAGGTGGACTGCTTCCACGTACTTCGTAAAAGCGACCCTCCTTTTGTCCCTGCTACAATATTTCTCAAGCAAGGACTCACATCCTTTGTATGTCTCAACTCTCTCTCTCTCTCTCTCTCTTACTTTTCTTTTCTATGATACTTTCAGGACTAAGTCTATAATGCCTGTGTTATGTGTCATGGTGGACTATGTGGGTATGCTGAAATAGAATTCATCAACTCCCTCTAAAGCTAACATATCATAAGAGAAATGTTTATAAAAAAAATTAGCACAAGAAGATTCTCTTAATATAGCAAGATTGGTTCCGGAATGATCCACATCATTAATGCTAGATTCTTTCTCTTAATTGTTTCCTCTTATGTACTAGATCATTGGGCTTCATTTCTTTTACGTGTATTTGCTATTAACGTTTCCTTGTTCAGGTTACTTTCATCGTCACCCACTTCACTGATCCAAGGATATCAAGTGCGGAGTTGCGAGATCTTCTTCTGCAGTCTATTTCTGTCTTGGTGCAGTACAAGGAGTTCTTGGCTGCTTTCGAATGCAATGAAGCCGCAATGCAGAGAATGCCCAAAGCACTACTGTCTGCTTTTGACAATAGATCATGGATTCCTGTAACAAATATACTTCTCCGGCTGTGCAAGGGTTCAGGTTTTGGTTCATCGAAACGTGGAGAATCATCTTCCTCTTCATCAGTTATATATCAGGTGACTTGATGATAGTTTGTCTTTTGTCTACGCAGTTACCATTTTATCCTGCTTACCCATTGAGAGTAACTTGTTGATCTAATTCTTCTGTCTTTCTTAATGTGAAGAAATTATTACGGGAGGTTTGCATGCATGATGAAGAACTATTTTCTACTTTTCTGAATCGTTTGTTCAACACTCTGAGCTGGGCAATGACGGAATTTTCAGTTTCAATCCGCGAGATGCAGGAAAGTTACAAGGTATTATTCCCTTTACCACCTATGTTTGGATCAATGAGCGAGAGAGAAGCTAAAGAGGGTACAACTCATTGATAAATCATTTATCTCTGGTTGTTTTGTGGTATTGCTACGTGCTATGTACACCAAAAAGAGGTTCTTCCATATTTTCCAATATCTGGGAGTTTAAAGTTAATATGCATACTCCCCTTTTAACTAAACAAAGAAATTATGTTTGCCTTCTAGTTTTACTTCTTCTCCTCCCCATTATTCTCTTGTCAACTGACTGCCCAGGAATTTTTTTATCTGTTTTCTATTACGAGGTCACGTTGTTGTATGTCGTTTCTAATTTTCCTATGTAATTCCTAAGGTCTGCGTACATCTTACCCTCCCCAGTGCACACTTGTGGGATTATACTGGGTTGTTGTTGGTAATTATCTTTTGTTATGGATTTGCTGATATGTTTGAGAGGTTGTGCTCTATATTACAGAATATGGTTACTAATTAAATGTTTTACTAAACCCTGCATGTTTTATTAGAAATGCTTTTGTAAGTCTACTGTCTACATACTAGTGAATTGCCTCTGATGATATTCTGATCATGGTTTCTTCCGTAAAGTCCTCTAGTGGAATATTGTACCAGTAAAAACAAAGCATATCCTCGTGACACTTAAAAAAAGCTCTTTACATCCAGATCATAGAGTTTCTACTGATGTTGTACTAGTTATTTCTAGTATCTTTGGGCAGGGGGGGGGGTTGTTGAATATCTTAACTTTGCAAATATTCTGTTTTATTTTCTCATGTCTATTAAGATGTTAAGTGTGCTTTATAGGTGTTGGAGTTTCAGCAAAGGAAATGCAGTGTCATATTTGATCTATCATGCAATCTTGCAAGGGTGTTAGAATTTTGTACCCATGAGATACCTCAAGCATTTCTCTCGGGGGTAGACACAAATTTGCGAAGGCTGACTGAAGTGATCGTCTTTATACTAAACCATTTAATTTCTGCAGCTGATCCGGATCTTTTTGATCTGTAAGTTTCAACATTTATGTGGAACACTTTTTGCCTTTTCATTTTATTTTTTTGGTTTATAGGTTGTTTTTCGAGTGAGGGAGTGTAAAGTCATCTCTACTTATTTCATTTCTGTTTAGACACAACCAAAGACAAATCTTATTCCAATGAATAAAAGATCTGTTTTCCAGTCGAGTTGAGCCAATCCTTTATGAGATCCTATTTTATTTTGAATTAGCTCCCTCATGTTCAACTGTAAATTGGCATCTACTGTCTCAGGTGATGATATTGATACTTTCTTTCGGTAACTGTGGAATCCTCTATGGATTAGCTGGTCCATCCTAGTTGGTGCAGAGAAAGGAAACTTGGTGGATGGGCCTGTCATTCTACCCTCTTCCCACTTATGTACTAGGCTTTAGTCATTGGCAGTGTTCAGATTATTGTCGTGCTTTTATCACATCCTACAGTAATTTCTTTAGCGTTGAATCAAAGCCCTATCAGCCAAGTAATGAGATCGATATTAGGAGAGAGAAGACCAAGACCTAATACTCCCTGTCATGATATATGTGTCACCCTTTCCTTTTAAGCACTTTTAATTAGAAATAATTTAAGTTTATAATTTCCTTTTTACCCTTAATGAAATGATTTATAGCCACACAAATGTCTAAGGATTGTTTTCGACTACACATTTTAGAAGTCTTCCTTTCTTAAACTTGTGCCAAGTCAAACGACGCCACATAAATTGGGACGGAGGGAGTATTTCTGAAAAAAAAAATGAATTTTTAATTTTCATCTTAGCCCTCTTTGTCTGTGTGTGAGCAACACATTTATTCCATGCATTATCAGAATATAGTTGGTTCAACTATTTACTTTGACCATAACTTGATATTTGCCTGTAACATGGTATTGAGTCCCTTTGTCTATGTGTGTGTGTTTGAATCTTGTTTCCTCCTTTTTTTTTTGTTGAGTATTCAGTTGTATCATTCTTGCAGATTCCTAAGGCGTCCATGTCAGTCCCCAGAGAAAGTAAATAAAGGCATGATTTTAGCACCCCTTGCTGGAATCGTTCTTAATTTGCTGGATGCAAGCAGGGAGTCAGATACTGGACAGAATGACATGGTTGGGATTTTTGCCAGCATGGACTGCCCTGATACTGTAGTCTCTGGATTTCTGTATCTTTTGGAGTACAATTGGGTTAGTCTTTACTTCACTTCATTAATTTGGTAGTGCCCTAGGCTACTTCCAATTTAAGACTGGCATGGAAAATTGGTATACAGCCAAGAAAATTACATAAATAAATTTTTATGGGTACTATGGCTTTTAGACTTGGCAATTAGAAAGCTGAACACTGGTTGACTGGTTTCGGCTCAGTTGTTATTTTTGATGACTGCCTATATGTGCTAATCTGTTTTGAAAGGGTTCCAATAATTATTACTCTTTGGTTGCGTCAACGGCGTTCTGACTATCTTTTCATGAATTCAGGCTAGCTTATTCAGGGGAGATGATTATCTGCAAAAAATCAGGCAACTGGAGATGTTTTCAAGTCTGCTAATCCGTCAGTCAGAGGTAGTGGAACTAGAGAGAATAGGATATGGGGGTGAAATAGATTATGATGATAGCATCTGCTGCATCTGTTATGCATGTCAAGCAAATGCTCAATTTCTACCCTGTTCACATGTTTCTTGCTTCGGCTGCATTTCCAGACACCTCTTGAATTGTGAGAGATGCTTCTTTTGCAATGCAACAGTTTTAGAAGTTCTCAAGACTGATGTGAATGCAGATTGAGGTCATTTCTCAAACTTGGAAGAGTAAAGGTGGACTAGGAGGTTGTGGATAGACATAGGCTAGTACTCAGTTGTCAGCTGAGGGCTCTGAGCTGTAAATTTTGCTCGATGAGTCCCATATGAGATGCAAGAAAGATCGTAGTAAAAGGCGAATACTTTCAAGTTATTTTTTAGGCATTACAACTAGAATAGGAGACTTAGTATATTTACGAGAGTAGATGGGATGGGAGGGCAGCGTCGCTCCGGGTAAAAGTTTTTGTAGTGGAGGCAAGGGCATTATTTTGTGAATATATGAGGTGTCAATTTGAAGAAAATCTTTTTCTTCTTTTGTTTTTATGCCTCACTTAACTTTGGCTTGTGCTTGTTTATCTAAGCTGTGAAATGATGTGCATTTTATGAGATCATAACTAGGGAGAGCTACAAAGCGTTGAGAAGTTCAAGAATTGGAAATGGTGGGAACGGTTCACACGGACTAGTAATTTAAGTACCCTTGCTTCTTTGTAATACCCGTTTTAAAGGTTAATTTTTCAGATGGTCACACAACTAACTGTTATTATCTCATAAAATCACATCTCTTCTTGATTTCAATTTGACTTTCTAAAATAATAGGTATTAGTTGAGTGACTATATGACAACCGAGCTAAAGATAATAGTGTTGCTAAGATTTTGATGTGTATAAGATCTGCACATTTTACTACGTTTACAAAAAAACAAAAAAAAAAGGATTGTGTGTGTAACAAAATGAAGTGGCAATCTTAGGATGCCGTAACAAAATGAAAAAAAGTAGGTTGAAGTTGCAACGGAGGAATGAGTGAACATATTTCTTGGCAATTTTAAGAGTGAAAAAATAACTATTGTTTTATATGGAAAAGTAAAGATCTTGTATAAAATTAAATTAGATAGCCAATTTCAAGCTCTGAGAATTATGGTGTTGTTCTGTTTATTCATTAGTTCGTCTGTTATTTTGGATTTTGAATTTGGTGGACACTTGTTTTTTTTTTGTGAAGGCGCAGCCGCTACTTTTCTTCGAGTGCAAGACAGTAAACTCGGGTGACGCAATACCGCAAAACCACGCCGTCGGTTAACTACACTTGGCAAGCGTGTGTGCGCAACAAAGAAGGTTTATGCAGAGGATCGAACTCGTGACTGCGGTCCCGTATTTCTCTTCTACATCAAGCATTTCACCATGCGGGTGAATTTGGTGGACACTTCAATTTCAATTTAGTAGATTCTTTTTATTTTTTCTTGTTAAATTTAAGACCAAAATTTTAGGTGGACGCTATCATGACAACAGTCTCATTTTTTTAAACATTTGTATAATTATTGTCTATAAAAAACAAAAACAAAAAACAAAAAACAAAAAACAAAAAACAAAAAACAAAAAACAAAAAACAAAAAACAAAAAACAAAAAACAAAAAACAAAAAAGGTAACCAAGTATGGATCGGGAGATTGAACCCGACGTGAATCGAACACGCAACCTTCTGATCTGGAGTCAGACGCGCTACCATTGCGCCACGGATCCTGGTTGTTGATTAATGGAACCACAATTAATATTATTGACACGCTCATAGTAAACACTACTAGTGGCTGACCTATAACTGCTAAAAGCCTAAGTAAAGCGACTCTCATAGTAAACACTACTAGTTGCTGACCTATAACTGCTAAAAGCCTAAGTAATCGTTTGACCATAGAAACAAAAAAAATTCCACTTTTTGGAATTTTTGAGGTGAGTTAGAGTTGTGTTTGATCGTAATTTTTGTAAATAACATTTTGTTGTTGAAATATACTTTTTCATGACCAAATGTTGATTTTTGATATCTAGGTAATTTCTCGTCACATAGTATATTATGGTGGGTATTTTTGTGTACAAACAATTCTTTTTATAAAAATTATGTGATGCATAATAATATCAGCAAAACTAATTATAACATTGCTAATATCAGCTTTACTAATGCAACCTACTCAAAATTATCATTATACACCCCTACCAAACTACCCCTTAGACAAGGTTTTACTACTCCACCTCACTCATTTTATGTGACATATTTTTCTATGGGGAAATTTTAGAAATATATAATTTGCTCACTTACATTTCAAAAAAATAATCCAAATTTACATTGCAAAGCTCTGGCAAAAACACTTTTATCCATTATTATACATTTCTATATAAAAGACAAATACATTATGTATATAGGTGTTTGAAAGTGTATATATATTTATACACCTATATACAAAAACACTCATATACACATATACATCTATATACATTCATATACATCCATATACAACACAAATACAATATTATACACCCAGCCCCTCCCGATTTCTCCATCACCAACCTCAACCACCTCCGACGACACCACCGCCAGATAGGGATGACAACGGGTAGGATCTGGACCGGATCCTACTAGATCCAGATCCAGATCCGTTTTACATACATGTATCCATATCCAGATCCAGATCCACAGGGTCCATAAAATCATATCCAAATCCAGATCTATCGGATCCACGGATCGAATCTGGATCCAAATCAAAGTGACTGATTATTAAGTTATACCTTCTAATAAGTCCAAATTTTCTAAAAAAATAGTCAATTTAATTTAACGGAATCATGGAAAATGCATTCGTAAATTAGGACTAAATGACATTGTTGACAATTGTTATGCCTATTGGCTATTGCTGTAGTGAGAAACAATCCTCTCAATACCTAAGATACTACATAAGTACCACATAAATGATTAATATAATGATTAAAGAATAACACGCAAAACGTGTCTCAATTAAAAAAATAATGGCCTTCGGCCCTTTGAATATAAAATAAAATTAAGATTACAAAGGATTCAGTTTACGTGGCCATATCACTCGTCCGGTCACCCGTAGTCAACATGGAATTGTCAAACCTAATGCCAAATACGGTCTACACACTCAGGTTTCGAAATCACCTTTGCCTCGTAACCCAGCATCTACTCTAAAAGACTTGAATTGTAAAATGGCCATGGATGATGAATATCATGCTCTAATTAAAAATAGGACATAGGAGTTAGTACCACGTTCATCTAATGCTAATATAATTCA